>OY754335.1:92690533-94067151 GCA_963573305.1 Pyrrhosoma nymphula | reverse complement strand
TATTCCTTTTGAGCCAAAGATAAAAGACAAGCCCAACTCTTTAAAGCCCTTAGCAATATTTTTGGAGTGTAATGCAGATGGCGAAGAAAGGTATGAAAAAATTGTTTAAGATACTATACCTAATCATTGCGCAAGTGTTGATGGATATGGTAAAATTGTTTATACTCATTATTTGACTTATTTTCATGTATGCACGTACCATTTTTCCATTTATTTCGCTAGTTTTAACCACCCTTATATGTATGAACTTGAGATGTTTACCCCAAGAGAATCTCTGCTGACTCCTACCAAGCCGGTCATCTATCATCCTGTGTCAGAAACACCTCTTACTTTTGTCGAGCAACCAGATCAACTGGAAGAGATGATGAAAGATATCCAGTCACAAACTGAAATTGCTGTAGATCTAGAGGTAAATTATTAATAAATCCTATTACTTGAATTTAATGCAACTTTCTTCCCAGCCATTGCAATGATGTCCATTGGACATCCATTGTATGTCCCGGCTGACATCAATGGACATCCATTTGATGTACTCTGGACTTCCTATGGATGTCCAAATGTCCCACTTGTGGACATCCATAGGATGTCTATTTCAGGATTTTGACAGGATTTGGCAATTATTTCAGATTCTTGGTATGTACATGGGGCAAACCAACTGCAGTATAGTAATAAGTGAGAAAAAGCCTCATTTCCCTAGCGAAAATATTGTAGAGGGAATCGGATACAAAGCGGAGATTTAAGCGTGCATGAAGCGAATCAGAATGTGAACGAACCGTAACTAAACCGTCTCCGAAGCCTAGCGTATGGAAGTGTTCCAGAGCTGGAAACCTAGCTCACGAAAACTTTCACGAGTCGGAATATCATATTGCCTCTCCACTGATTTCGCTGCTCGCTCAAAATAAAAAAAAAGATTCATTACCATTTAACACTTTGATTGTGCTATTGCACCATGGCATGTTGCATTACGTATGATAAATACTAACTCATAGCTACCGATCGATGTGGAATATGTATCCCATGTATACCTAACCTAAGACTCGACGCACCTATTTTCGCACCCGTTCTTGAAGATTCACTGTTGAGAAAGGCGTATATATGTAGTCACTTACGTGGAGAAATGTGACTTCGAGAACTATTATCATTAAATGATAATTCCGTGATAGTTTGAAGGAAATGCCATAAAATCTTGATACAAGTTATTTGCCATTAATTAATGCCAGATAACTGTTATCCTATGTTGCCACATAGTATGAATATAAATGCAATATTACTGCGAATAAACAAGATTTTCCAATTCCCGCACGTTAGCTTCAGCGCCGTAGCTAGGGGCTGGCCAGGCTGGCGACTGCCAGGGGCGCAACCCTCAGGGGGCGCACTTTGCAGACCTACAGCTAATATTACCTCGATTTATGTGGTATCAACGAGTAACTGTCGTTTCTTTTATTTCTCATAGGAATTTATATTATTTACGATTTATTTTACATCATGTCCATTGGATATCATGCTGTGGCCTCCGTATGGATGTCCCTATAGGGACCTTCATAGTATGTCATTTGAATGACATCCTATGGATGTCCCTAGAGGAACCTTCATAGGATGTCATTTGAATGACATACAATAGACATACAAAGAATGTCCATAAGGGATTTCTGGATGTCTGGATGTAAAATGGACGTCCATTGGACGTCATGCAGTGTCTGGGTTGAAACTGAAATATTTTCTTTTAGGAGCAATGGTGTCTACAATAGTGTGAAATGGTGTCTACAATGGTGTCTACAATAGTCTACATGATGCACAGTGTGAAAAAAATAATTTATGGAGAGGGAAGCATGGAATTTCAGGAAATGGTTTTGGGAAGGGGGGAATGAGTCATTGAGCTTGGGGGGGGGGGGGGGGATGGATGTGCACCACTTGTAAGGAGCACCACCTAAGAAGTTTGATGCTTTTATTATGGTGTGCTATCAGGGTTGCCACCTGTTCTTGTTTAGAGAGGTCATCCTCTTCTCAACGTTTGTCCTTTCTGCTCTGTTGTCCTAAAAAAGGACGAAAAGTCCTCTTTTTACCACTTCAAAAGAGGACACAAAAGAAATTACGTAAAAATGGATAATTTTAAAATTATTCCCGCTGAAAAGTTCGGTAATGTTCCCACAGATGTCGCAAATGTATTGAACATGAATCATTAGTTCTAGTTTTGCCTAACGCGTCAACTCCGCACCCCCTCCAGTACAAAAAAGAACCGGTGCCCCCCCCCCCCCTCCCCAGAATATATTATAGATCATGTTCATGCACCCTAGTAAAAGTGAAGAGTTCTCTTTTTTGTTGTATGGAAATAAACATGCATTTAAAATCGTTTTGTCACGCCCCTTTTTCCAAATATTTTTGCGCCAGCAGCAGGCTATTCTGGGGTATGCGGATACCCCAAGAACCCCCCGGTAAGTTAGTTCAGTCTGGTGTCCTTTTTCCCATTTTGAAAAGGTGGCAACCCTGTGTGCGATTAATGATATATTCTGTCATAAAATTAGCCATACAACTGTAACATCCTCTGGACCATCATTTATGGTGTAAAGTTTATATTTGGTGTAGTTTGTGGTTCAGGTCAGAGTGGTCACCAGAGTGATATTGATTTAACCATCCTTAGGGCTCAGGTACAAATCCTGGCAGTGGAGGATATTTTCCTTTGCATCTTGATCTCTGCTTTGATGCTATGTGAGCCCTTCATGTTTCGTACTTCATTCAACAGATGGGATATTCATTCTATTAAAATTCATTTAGTAAGCTTCATATGTGTGTTTTGAATACTATAACTAATCAATGTGTTACACTCTGAAGAGTGATTCCTTGACATTTAAAGTGTACATCAGTGAATTCATAGGCATCTGTTTCATCCCGCTCTCATAAAAGGGACTTTTTAATTTAATATTTTTTTATGGATGACTTGGGATATGTTCTTTGCAGAAGCCGTGTCAAAAATTGTCCTTGTATTATTATAGTTTAATAGTTTTACAAATCAGTTCATGAGTTTTTATTCATTGGCATCCCTTTAGAGTCTACCCAAATGGATGAGACTATGTATTTTGTAATTTTTTTCTTTTACTTATACACTATGTTCATTGGTTAAAGAATTTCAAATCCCACTCAGAAGACGGATTCTCAAAAATAATGTGGTAGCTAATATTTGAAGTTAGGTGTATGTGTTTGCCGACATGTTTATGCTTTTATAACCCTTTAGCTGTGGGAAATGTATGTACATGCTTTCACTGTTGAGTGTGGGAAATACATTCTCGCATGTTTGACCATCATCTTCTTCCCTATCCTAGTGTTATGCCCTGACTTTTCCTGAACAGTTATGAATGGTCACGCTTTCTTATTATTCTACAGTAAGGTTCTCCATTTAAGGGTAATTGAACAAGAGTTCATGCTCCTTATGCAAATTTCATATTAGCGTATTTACTTGCTGGGTATAGTGGCTACAAACGAGGGAATTTCTGTATGCAATGTTTTTTAAGCAAACAAATCAAAGTACAGCATGGAAAGTAAATCTGGAGTGAATATTTCTAACATATCCATTTAAAATAAGTCAATTCTTTACAATTACATCTTTGCTTGCACTCAACCGAGGCCATTTCCCTTAGCCTGCTGAAAAAGATTGACCTGGGTTGTAAGGGTCCACTACCTCTTACTCAATTGTGCTGGAAAGGCAGAATATTCCCTTCACTTTTCTCACACTCGCAATGTAAGTGATACAGTAGAAACTCGAAATTACGAAGTTGACGGGACCGGAAAAATCGGCACTTCGTAATATCAAATTTCGTATGAACGAGTATCTTTCAAAAACATCGCGATGAAGCTCTTTTTTTGTTTCCTTAGATTAATATGTACTCTCACGAAGTACTTGCATGATTTACGAAGTTATAATTCATGAAAGTATATTTAAATGTGTATTCATGCCCACAGGGTGCACTCATTGTCAGTTGAACACAACTTATTTGTTGGAGTTTTATTATTCCTATTTTCGAGAATTTCAAATTTGGCGCCACCGGGTATGTTATTTTGCCGTTGCAGCTGGCGGTGCGGCGTGCAGCAACTTGCAGATTGGGACTATCCCTCTTTGCCTTGACGCATTTTAACAATATTATCTGGATATATTAATTTGAAATGTTTATTTTTTACTTGCGTCATAAATTTTTACGGATGGTTCAGAAGTAAGACGAAGGCCGCGTTTCAATGAAAATCGACTTCCGTATGTCAAGCTACCTTCGCATCAAATCGATGCATTATTCCGTTCACTCATTCTTTTTGTGATGACAAATTATTATTACCGGCAATACGAGGCTCGATTCGGGTTATCGTGATGAATGGTAAAATATCCTTTCCAGGGTATTTGGAAATTGCCTGACGAGCAGTCCTTCTATCCAACTATCCCTTTCAATCACTCAGCGGGAAACATTAAAGCTGTCAGTCGGATCTGAACAATTGGCGCGTCTAAACCGGTTTTTCCCAGAAGACCCTTCAAGAAAAGTTCTTCGTTCCTTATTCCTAGGCGCGACGACATTCATCTGCGAGGGACTCATTCAGCGAGAAAGAGAAGGGGGTAACCCGAGAGGATCACTCCTTCACCTTCTCTGTTATTATCTACCCTCGCCCAGTTTCGCTTTTACCCAGGTGGCTTTCACTAGTGGGGGAGGGGTTGGGCCTCCTTTCAGCGGCCTCGGCAGCCAACACTAGGTTGATACGGCCGATGATCGAACGAGGGAGCCGTTATTTCGGTCGATTCAAATTGTAACCTTACCCCGGTGGTAGCTGTGAGGTTGACTTCGCACTCCTTCATGATTTTTCCACAACCTGAAATTATGTTGCGTAGCGCCCGAGAGAGCTTTGAAACGCATCGTCACATCAATGGGATAAATAACGTAGTGCATCGGCGCATGCGAAGAAAGAACCGGAACTCTAATCTGTTTTTACTTCCTTTTATAGGAAGCATCATTCACTTTTGGAAGTGGATACCACGCCAGGAAATCCATTTTAGATCGTTGACTTTTACATCGCCATGCTAATAGATAAAGAAATTCTGTTTTCACCATTTCGCGCAGGATGGATGTTGCTTGAACTTATTTCATAGGGCTAGCAACATACTTGTGCATACTTTATATCAACCACATCGGAGAAAAAATTAGTTAACTTGCCTAAAATCGATCATTTCGCAGAAATGCTACTCGGCTAGGAGAAGTGATACGAAAATGAGCTTTGATATAAGTTCTAGCTGCATCGTTCATCTTTCAATGCGGATACTCCTCAAGTTGGTACGCAAGTTTAATACAATTACTGTAGTCGTGTAAAGCAAAGATGTCCAGCACTTTTTTCCAGAGGCATTCGTGCCGAGCATTGGCGCTTCCGGCAGTCCAGCGAACGGCTACGTGTCCTTGGCCTGCCTCTTGCTCTCCCCACCACCTCTCACTCTCTCTCCCCCACCCTCGGCTCGGCGCTCATAGTTAGGGGGTCGGAGAAAGTGATATTTTTTCTTTAGTCCGCATCACATTTCATCATAAGTATCACATTTCACTCATCGCTTTCCCACGCCAAAACTTCACAGGTGGCTTCCATAAGTTGGGTGGGGGAGGGGCGTTGCCCATTGGGAGTCCCTTATCAGCTATGACCGCGAACCAAACGTATCACATTTCACTCATCGCACACCCGCCCTAACTTCTCGGGTGGTTTCCACTAGTTGGGATATCCTTTCGAGGACATCCTATAGACATCCTTTCGAGAGCATCAGCAGCCAACTTCCATGGTTCCAACTAGTTCCTACATCGGCCGCAACACAGGATGACCGTTATTTAGGGCGATTTTAATGGTATCCACTCCCCAGTGTGAATTTTTTTATCTGATCCAGATCCGATTTTTTAAAAATGAATTAGGATCCGATTTCAGTATCCGGAGTAACGTAATACCCGCGGATCTTTAGATCCGATCTGACCATCCCTAAATAATATTTTCCCGGCGAATCATCTTGTGTCTTAGAGGACGAACGAACAATTTAAGAGCACATTTTGGAGCAAACAAAGTGCGTCTTATGGGCCAGGAAATACAGTAACTACAATTTTCGATGCCTGGCTAACGTTTTTCAACTTACGAATAAGTTCTCGGAACGCATCTCGTTCGTATGTCGAGGACTTACTGTACATTGGATGAGTACGTCAGTGACTTCCGACTGCTGGACGGACGCCAGACGCCCCAGCGAAAGCACACCTTTACTATTGAAGCATTGAAAAATGAGATATCGTTCAAGTAATACATTCAGTGCATAATGTATTCGGCGACGATCATTAATTAGATGTTTAACTCTGAAAAGGAGCCCCGAAACGTTATTGTGATCTATCACTATTCGTATCAACGAGTAACTTTTTCACGTCGGGACCAAGATCCGAGGTTCGTTAGTTTAAAACTTCGTTATTTCGTAATATCGCATACTATTACATACACTTAGATACCCTTTTGGTCAGGACCGAAGATTTTGCTTCGTAAAATCAAAATTTCGTAATTTCGAAGTTTGTATTTTCGAGTTTCTACTGTAAATAGAATACTGAAGCTGAAGGTTTGATGTGTTATATGATTTTCTGGAAACTTAATAATATTTTTCTTTTGTTTTAGCACCAT
Source organism: Pyrrhosoma nymphula (assembly GCA_963573305.1). Lineage (NCBI taxonomy): Eukaryota > Metazoa > Arthropoda > Insecta > Odonata > Coenagrionidae > Pyrrhosoma > Pyrrhosoma nymphula. Next base: position 94,060,497 of record OY754335.1, on the reverse strand, counting down.
TCTTATCGCAGTTTTCAAGGTTTCACATGTTTGATACAAATATCAACACGAGAGAAGGATTACATTATTGACGCACTCTCTCTGCGCCACTGTCTCCAGTGTTTGAATGAAGTTTTCACTAGCCCTAAAATTGTGAAGGTAAGATATTTTTCCTGCTCTAAATTTTTTTTCCATACGTTTGCCTTGATATCCATTTGAATGATACTGCAATACAAAGAAAACATTTCTTTTCATTGCTTACCTTAGAATTAATCTTTATTTACCTAAGACATAAAAGTGCACTGTTCTAGGGATTTTCATTGGTATTTACCATAAATGTTTTAATAATCATGGTTTGCTCTTGAAAAAATATGGAAGGTTGGGAATAAGAGGGGTAGCATGTAATTGGATACAATATAACCTAATAAAAAGATTTCAGAGAACATGTATCAGCACAAATGGGGCAAAATGTATTTCAGATGCATTACCAATCATAAAATGTGTACCTCAAGGGTCTTTAATCGGACCTATTTTATTCATTATATTTATGAATGATTGGTTAACCTTAGGGAGTGACAACAATGTGATAAATATTACCTATGCAGATGACACAAATTTCTTTATTTGTGGAAGTAATATAGATTTTTTAAATGATCATGCACAGCAATTACTAAATAATACAGCAAATTGGTGCAGTGTTAACCATCTAAAATTAAACTCAGTAAAACTCAGCTGGTACTATTTAACCCCTTCCCTGACGAATTTTTTTGAGGAAATGGTTCCAAAAAGGATCATATTTTTTTATTGCATTTTTTAATTATTTATATGTAATAATGATGGGAAAACAAGTTTATTTTGAGCATTGAGCTTTTATTTATTAATAATTTCAATTTAAACCCTTATTGTTATAAATTGTCTAAAGTGAGAGAGATTCACTTCTACCTCAGCTAGAACAAGTATTTAAGCCAAAATATCTATATTTTTATTGAAAATTCTACAACCCTAACATATATCCAAAACGATTAGTACATTTTTTAATTATTTTCAGATTTTTTTGTGTGGTAAGTCCTAAAACATGGTGAGAGAGAGCGTTACAACCACAGAGTTACATCGCAATCTGGGCAAAAATATCTGCTTTCCCTTCGAATAATTTTCCCGTGCACATCTCGATTTCAAGTACGTAAAAAGCACTTGCGTGTTGGGCTTGCCTTCTTATTAGTGGCTAGGATCAGCTCAGGAAAGTGCATTTCTAAGGGGCGGAGAGGGTGATGTGTTGCGGGTGGCCTACCCACTTCAGGAGCCAAAAATTGGGGATGTACTCCTCAATAATTTTTTTCGATGAGGTCAAGTCTATTATTCAAATATGACTTCCGTCCAACTGTTCAAAATTTGGTTGATTTTTCAAATCTTATTCAGTTTTGGATTAGTATGTATTTCTGCGACATATTCCTCATTTTTGTGAAGTGTAAATTTTTCCAGATTTTTTTGCAAATCGGCGAATGGCATCATTTCCCAAAAAACGGCGTACACAGAATCCACCGTGTGGTCCAAAAATACTCTTTGTCAGGCTTATCTGCAGCATTATTAGCGCCAAGAAAACTCGTATTTCGGGAGCACTCCACGCCATTGTTCTCTAGAACCAGAGCGTTTTTCACGAAGACAGTGATCAGCATACCAATTTTTCTCATCAGTAATTAGTTATATAAATTTATAGCCGAAGAACAGTTGAAAAAACTGGAGTACACCACCATCTTCTTGAACTTGAATGATCATGAAGCTCTGAGATCTTGAGATCATGAATGAACTCTTCATGAAGCACTTTCAAAATTGAACCTTGCGGGTGCAGGAGGGGGAGCTTTGCTACTTTTCATTTCTCTCCATTGGTCGTCTTCAATAGGCTCACCTTCGCACTCGGCATCTAATATGGTGTTCTCGGAGAAGCTCGATTCAGATCCCGAAGTTTCTAAATTTTCTTTTTCCACCGCAACACCCTTTCACTCTCACTTTCTGTTGCAGAATGAATAAAGCAAAACAGTAAAAAAACACTGAGGCAACCGAAAATTGCTCTCGACCTCTAATCGCATAAAAACGGATTTCTGTGAAACGTTGATGGAGAAGGGACACTTGACATGAATGCTCAGGAGGAGAGTGAAGTACTAACGTATGTCTCCGTTGAAAATTTAGGATAAATTGAAATGATTTTATGTCGACATCCTTTGATAAAGGTAAAAGAATTTCAGGGGTACATTTGGAATATCCATGGAGATATTGACATAAGCTTCTATACCATACCTTCCCGAAGAGGATAAGACAAATCGGTGAGATTTAGAGAGAATGGAGGGGTATCGAGAAAGATAGAAATCAGGGGGAATAATAACAAAGGCGGAGTCTTACTGCTCAAAGTCTTGCTAAATGCACGTCTGAGGGAAAATATGCCTTTTCCTTATGTGCGTATTCTTCGCTTTCAAAGATTACCACAAAACAAGCACATGAGGTCGTAAAGCAATGAGGATGAAGGCATTCTTTTCCACAGAAGATCTTTCCCATTCATAAGGGTATGCTGTCCCACTTGAGTGAAGAAATTATGGCTCTCTTATGGCAGGCACCAAGCAGGGTCGGAAAGCGACCGCACGCCCAACCATTTTCCTGGGGCTTCTCAGACGGACAATGCACTCTTGGCGGGGCGCCCCTTATCTATTGTCCCTTTTTTCCCGGGTGACCTTGGAAGAAAGAGAGCTGCAGCGAAGTACGTGAGTGCGAGAGGAAACCTGTACGCAATGTAATGAACGGGAGAACAAGCCACTGCGACTTTTCTGAACATTTTTTGAACTACATGCTGTCGAGAGATTTCTTCCGATTTTTCCCGAAAAATTACATTTACGGGGGTTGGATATAAGATGACTATCATCGTCTAAATCTCAACCTCTAAAAGCCGTTTGTTGCGTAAGTGGAAGCCACAAGAGACTGAAAGGTCTGAGAAATCATGAGTTTCATGTCAACACGGCAGATTTTATTTTACTGCAACACCGCATTCGAAGGACAGGAAAGGAAGGCTAAGTATTTGAGAAATTTGCTGTAATAGGTATGCATAAGTTCAACGATTCTTTCTACTCCCACACAATGTATTACTAGAGCATGAATATATCTAGACTAACCATGCGAAAACACACTTCACTAGTCATAGCTTTATCCGAATATTCCTTTATCCTGTATTCGCTTTTTATATGGCTGGTTGCATAACACCCCCTGCCACACGCCTGTGGTGCAGTTTACGGGAAGGTAGGTACGTAATGTATTGTTTAGAAGCGATTGTCAGGGGTTATTTTTATTTTTCCTAATACATAGTATCACCGTTACGAATGTATATCGCGCGACTGTTATTTTTGCATCCGGCCAGTCACCATGAATGTCGGAATCAATTATATTTAGCGTTTTGAACCCAAAAATAAAAACAAATGCAATATTTTTGTAAATGTAATAACATTTGAATGCGGTATACATGCATTGATATTACGCCTATATGTATGAATTCGATACCAGATAAATTTATCTAAAACAAGAGCAGATAATGCGCTAAATCTCACGTGTAATGGTCCCAATACCAAGGTAAAAATTACGAAAATTATGACGCAATTCCATACGCTAATGCAACGAAATAAGTCTCAATAACTGGCTAAAAATGAGCCAGTGTGTCCGCAAACGCCATCTGCTGCCTAGATATAGAATTTCTACGAAGGGGACGAGATTATTCGTCTTCGGAAGCTAGGAAGTCGAAAGAGCGGCCTTGGACGAGTTAACTTGTCCTTGTCAGGGAAGGGGTTAAGATCCAAAACAATCGTAAACTGAGGTTAAATTTGCACGACATTCAGCTGAAGGAAACTCACAGTACAAAAACTTTGGGATTAGTTCTTCTTAGACACGGGGAAATGGGATGCTCATGTGTCAGATTTAAATCCTAAGCTGTTCTCGGCACTGTACTGCATTCACTTTTTGAAATGTTCTGTTTCAACCAATGTTCTACTGATTCCTTACTACAGCTACTTTTACTGCAGAACAACATATAGCTTTGGGGGTCTTCCCCATCACTTATGAAAAAAATCTTTGTTCTGCAAAAGAGAGTTATTAGAACAATGCTTAATTTAAGTCCTAGAACATCTTGTAAAACCTACTTTACAAAGTTAAATATGCTCACCATCCTGTGTGTTTACGTTTACAATTTGATTGTTTTTATGAAACAAAACATGTACCAAATTGTAAAAAATCAGGATATTCATGTATATGACACAAGAAAAAAACAGGACATACATGTTGATCACCACTCACGCTCACTTACATAGAAAGGTCCTTGGGTAATGGGCACACGCCTTTACAATCATCTACCTAAGAAAATTAAGGATGTAGAAAACACAAATACTTATAGCTTGAGACTGAAGACCCACTTACTGGATTTGTCATGTTATAGTGTGAATGAATTCTTTGAAAGTTAAAAATATAGATACATTTTTACAGTAAAACCTCCCTATAACGAATTTGCTGGGACTGGAAAAATGACTTTTTTGTACGGAGGTTCGTAAGTAAGGAGGTAATGTGCGGGTTGCGTAGTCTCAGGGGCCACCGAGATTTCGTATTGCTTTCTGACGCAACTCAGATTAATTTGCAAGCTTGTTTTGACGGACATGAAAATGATTACTGTAATGTAGACTACGTGTCAGTGTTTGTTTCATTACAATCGGCCCCAGCATTCTCTATGTATTCGGTCTCAAACTCAGGAAACTTTTTTTACTTCATTTTTCAAGGTTTTTATTGTTTAAATTTTCATATATTGTTCTCTAATTATCGTTACTTCAATCCAAAATATTTTTTAGGCAATTGTTTTAAATATTAGTGAGTCGTTAACAGGGTAGGAATAGGATTAAAGTCGTTGCGGCTGTGGAAAGAACACATTCTCCATTTGCTCATGGTGCCGCAAATCATTTTGCTTTGCGTACTTCTACGACATCATCCTGAAACATGCAAATCATAAATAAAGAAGTAACTGGATTGGTTAGGTAGTGTATTGGCCTTCCACATCCTATTCTCTGGTACGAACTTCAGAGCATTCTGAAATTCCATCCTTGGGTGTAATATGTATAAAACCGATGGTTCAGTATACCGTCCGTCGGATGGGACGTTAAGCCGTGGCTCCCTTGGCGCCATTAGTTAAGAGTAGCGTAATGCTGATGCTGTGTTTCTATCCACTCTCCATCCTCTGATCCAAATCCCTAGCTGATCCATTTCTGATTCCCAACGGAAGCATAAGAAGTCTTTAGGGAGGATTTCACCCCCAATTACTTATTCCAATGCCATACTTTTGTCCCCACCCCTGTATATTACAATTTATAATCGCAATATCCTAATACACCTTCAAATATAACAAATAAATATATAACCACCGTTGAAAAGGTTATTTTAGCCATTGCTCCATTCCCTACCCTGTTAATGACTCATTAATATTTAAATAAATTGCCTTAAAATATTTTTCATCAAAGTAACGATGACTAGAGAGCTATATATGAAAATTTAAACCGTAAAAACCTTGAAAAATGAAGTAAAAAAAGTTTCAGTGAGTGGAGATCGAACTCGGGACTTTCCCTTTCGTAGTCGAATACCTTATCCACTGGGCCACCGACGCCATTTTCGAAAATGCATTATTATTACTAATTATTATTATTAGAGGCATCATGTGGAAGAAAGCGTGACATTTTTCCCACATTCTCTCTATAGTTTCAGAAAATAATTGCCTCGTTTGGATCCCGAACATCACTTACGCGATGTCTCCTTGTAAGTATTTACATATTTAGAATCAGTCTCTTTTGGGACAAATAGTAGATGTGAAAACTATGTTCTAGGGACCAGAACATCTTTCTTAGAATTCATCAAATTTCCAGGACCATCTTAAGGAACCATGCTTATTATCTAAAGTGTCTTGAGTTTTGTTCATTTATGATTTTTCTGTAACCAAGTAGCTTGTCCTTAACCCTTTCGCTACGAACAATGTTTTAAAACGGCGTAAATTTTCTACGCAAACGGACGAACGACGTTTTAAAATGGTGTTGCCACTAAGCTATCCTTAAGCAGGCCTAAAAGGTTCTGTGTGTAAAAAAAAGACTTCTCGGGTTCTCGTACCCTTTTTCGGTCCACGGGAGAGGATTATCTCGGCCCTTTGTCGCAATGCGAGTCCCACTCACAGCAGGTGTCCGTGGTCAGTTGCTTGTTGGTGTGGTGAAATAGCAAACATAGAAGAATTTGTGTGATTTGCAAATTAAGGGTTATAAGTATATTCCTTATATTTACCTCTACAACTACAAATTTTAACTAAGTTCTACCGTTATTTTTAACTTAGTTCGTGTGTAAAGGAATTTCCGAACTAAGTTTTTGTTAGTTATTTTGTTGGTTAGGGAGTGATTTTTTTCTATGGTTTTAAGTTAGGGAGTTATTATGTTTTTAGGTAAACAACTGAATGGTATTCTTTTGTATGAGTTGACGACCATCTTTTTAGTGAGTTTAAATGTTTATTTTTCCCTGTAATTACTCATGCTTATTTGATCTTGACAGCTGACTATTTCAGTTCTGTTTTCGTTGGTCAATGGTTTCCGCCTAAAGAATACAGTGATTCCTGGTAGTGTTTTGAATCCCGAGGCGCACAAATGTTGAAGTTATAACATTCGCTTCAAATAATTTCATACTCCTGAAATCAGATGATTTTAGAAATAAGAAAAGTAAGAATAAGAATAATAAAAAAAAGGCTGGGAAATTTTTAAATAATCAACATATTTGTACGTGATAAATGTGATCTGTGCATAAATTAAAAAAAAAAGAGTTCCGTAGACAGTGCATCTCATGGATAAACACGGTGAAAATTTCCAAAAAGTGCCGATTCTTTGATTCACGCTCTGATGATGCCAATATCCTTAATAAGGAAACTTGTAATAAATTTTAAATTTGTAATAATTTTTATTGTCAAAATCATTTCCGAGTGCGGAATACTATGACGAAATTACTTATTTGACCATTGATATGATTTTTGTTGCTAGAGAGCTTAATATTAATGGTAGAATTTCACTTAAAAGCTGTAAAGGCATTGTAAATCTAAAATAATTCATATCCGATTAAATAAATATCGAGGCTGTAGCAACAATGTTTTTAGCAAAACCATCGCATAAAAAAATAATTGACCGTGACGGCATTCCGTAATGGGCAACCAAAGTGGAAACGAGCGGAGATTATCTCCGCCTGGTGGCCAAGAAAAAGGTTCAACACCCCTCTGGGCCCCGACCCAAGTTAGGGAAATAGGTACCTGAGAAGATCCTAGCGTAGTGAAAGCTCCGTACTGGCAAAGCAAAGAAATTTTCCCCGTCGCGAAAGGGTTAAGAGTAATTTGTTGTGATATAGGGGTGAGTAGAAATTTGTGGTCACTAACTATTACAGAAAATGTTTTCTCTATGTTTTAAAGCTATGAAATTTTATTCCGTTGGCATATTAGGTATTCCATGGTGCTGATAGTGATGTGCAATGGCTACAAAAGGACTTTGGTGTGTACTTGGTGAATATTTTTGACACCCATCAGGCAGCCCGTGTTCTGCACTTTGCCCATTTATCTCTTGCATTCCTCTTAAAGCACTACTGCAGTGTTCATGTGGACAAAAGATTTCAGCTTGCAGACTGGAGAATGAGGTTTGTTCAAATTTGAATGTTAAAATATTATTATCATTACGTATTATGTTGAGATTCTTGATCTTTAGTGCATATATGGACAGCTCAGTGCATCAGGTGACCTAGTGCCATTAACCAACTTATAAGAAAAGGAAAGATATGCTCAACAATAAATTAACAAATATATCAGCTTTCAAAAACCTTGATGGTGGCAGCACTTTGCAGACAGAGTAAATGGGGATTCAGTTCTGAGTTTAGAAGTTCTGAAGTAGTGGGGGTATGGCCAGTCCTCTCCAGTATTGCAAGAAGTATTAAATTAAATTGTTTGCGGCAAAATCTAAATTTACAATTTTTTCCCAGTGGGTGTCAATTTTCATAAGATGAAGTTGTTATTTGCATGTTTTTTATTACTGAACATTACTTTGATAAGGTTGAAACTGATGCATTTCATTAATCTGGGAAAACTGAAACATCAATATTGAGTAATTATTGAATCCCCTTTGGTGTATGTAACCACTAATTACGCTTTGAATTTTCTTAATTCTATGCAATAACTTCATAATTACACTTGTCTGTGGTATTTTTTTAGAGACTGGCATAGATTAAATACTATGTATATGGATTCTAGGGATAAATACAACATCAAAATATTCTTGATATATGTAATTGTTTCATAATAAAATTAAATATTTTATCATAGTGCTTAGTAACTGTTTTGGATTTTTCTTCTGGAGCCTTCTCAGGATTTGATATCAAAATGTCAGCATCTGGGTCTTTGAGTAGATAATTTATTGAACTCTTTTGAGCTTTGAGACAAATTTACATGTATTTTATACAGTAAAACCTCGATTTTATGCACCTTCATTTTTCGTTACTCTTGATTTTGCATAGTTACATTAAGGTCCAGCCGGGAAGCGCAGGGTATTTCAAGTGTTAATTCTTGATTATATTCAGCTTCTTGATTGTATGTAGTTTTTTTGTTTTCATGTAATCACTTTGAGCCCTACAGTCAAAATTTCCTCATTTTTACCTACTTTTGCAATACTTAATACCAATTGAGAGCAAAGCTATTGAATTTGACAGCAAACACCGAAATGTTTATAAGAATATGTATGTACTCCCATTTTCCTGCAACATGCATGGAAAATATGCCACTAAACTCTCTCTCTTCAGAAATAAATAAAATTATTTCGGCAGTTATTACAAGTACATCTATCATTATCCATGTTGGAATAATATGCCTTGCATTTGGAGACTGTTTTGTTAATTCTATCTGGTTTTACCTTTATTCAAAGAATTGTATTACAATGTTTTATGTGCCCACAATATGAGGTTTGATATATTGCCCTTCAATATTGCAGAAGCAATATACTGTACCGAGTACCGAGGCATTGTTCAGGGCGAAATCAAGGGATCCGGATTCGAATCCCGGTCAAGTCGAATGATTTTCCTCTGTGGAAAATCACACTATAGTTTGAATAATCAACAAAAATTTTAACATCAAAAGTTTTCGTACACCCGAAAAACAATCATACATCAACAAAAAGTTTTTTTATTATTTTATTAATCTTTCTTCATGTCCCTGTTGCCTGGGTGTTATAGCCATATGGAAACTCTGTAAATACCTTATGCAACCTGCAATTCACAAGTGTGATAAATATTTTTTTGCTCGAACTGAGGTATGTACCATCCAAAATAGACACGCATCTTTGCTCATTATATTCAACGTTAATTTTAAGTATGCACAAAATGTTTCTATCATCTCATTAATTTTCCATCATGACAATGTTTCTACAGATCTACCATGATGCTGAAAAGTCGGTATACACAACCCGCAGTACGATTGCATCTTGAATATTTTTCTTCGCATTTCATCTGTGGGGACACTGAAAAAATAAACGACCAATGTTATGTTTTATTTAAAGGATATTAATACGAAGGAAATTTGGCGTGAAAGGGTAGAGTAATGCAAGGGTAGAAATTAGATATCCAATTCCAAAAATAGAGATGAAAAGTTGGGGTGGGAGGGAAGGTTTATACTCTTAGGGAGGCTATATTGGGACAAATCTGGTTAATATCGACCCTAATTCTGTAGCACAAGTAGTGGTTGGGTGTCTCACATGAGTAGGGACATGCAAAAGGTGGGGTTATTTTCTAGCCAAAAGTGGTGATATTTTTTTACAAAAGTGGTGTTATTTTACCCTGAAATCGGTGTTATTTTAACGACAAAATAATTGATATTGATTGAGTGCCACGCTTTTAGTGGGCCCACCTGTTGCACTGACTTTTGGATGATATTGACTAAGGATAATTTAAGCAATAATAAACATGGAGTATTGACTGAATTCACATTGTATATATTTTATTCTTCACATATTCATGTATTCAACTTACATAAAGAGACAAATTACTATTAAACTTCTGTATTTTCAAATGAAAAAATTGCCATCGTGGCCAAATTGTCTTCTTTTAGATTTGTTCTCCTAGCTGTTAATACAGTGCTATAGCAGGAAAGAAATCTTTCTGAGTCCACATTTGCACAGGGGGTCCAAATTGCTTCCAGGCACTTAAATGCAAACGATGTCTCAGACAATTTGAACACCTGCATGGCATTAATTATATCCACTGAACCCTGGGAATTTTGCTTTTGTAGTAATTGCTGTAATTCTCCAAACCCCAACATCAACTTCTCTGTCTCCATTGACTCAAGGCCATTAACTTTTTTTAATTTTGTAATTAAGTCTGGGTTCACCTCTGTAGTCAGAACTTCTTGGGGATCAAAAACTGAGAGATTTTCAAATATTTTTTTGCTTGGGTCTTCTACCATAAGAGAACTAAGTTTGGTTGATGCCTTTGAAGCCATCTGCATTAGTATTGACTTTACAGCAGCTGCTTTAGATGTTGTCATGGTTCGTAAGTAATTAGTGGTTTTATCAAAAAAAATACCCTTTTGAATATTATCAAGACTCATTTTTAACTTCCTTAACTCTCTATGTAATGTGTGTGCATTAGGATAGTTTGAACCCTCCAATAATTTGATTAAGTCAACCAGCTGTTTCCCATGCTCCATAACAAATATTGCCTGGCATTGAATAGAATCTATGGTATCATTATTTAAAGTACAAAAATATCCTACACCGGAATTGTGAATTGCTTCTATTTCGTCAGTGTTACAAAAGTCAACAATGTGTCGAAAATAATCGGCTAAATAAAAGACACTAAGAAACCAGGAGTTCCATCTGGTGACAACAGGAATAGGGAATAATACTAAACTCTTTTCATTTCTGTCCTGAAGAAATTTTAAGTACAAATGTTTTCTTTTTCTTGTGTGGAGGAATAAACTTTTGGTCATCAGTACTGCTCTATTAAGGTCAGCCATCTGATGGATCCAAATATTTCCCACGAGATTTAATTTGTGAGCCCAGCATTGTATGTGGATTAACCCCTCACCAATAATCAATTTCAAGCCTGCAACACACTTTGTCATATATTTGGCTGAGTCTGTTATAACACTTTTAACATCTGAGTATTGCACATTATAAATCCTCAGGGACTCAAGTATTGCCCTAATACACTGGGTTGCATCAGCACTTTCTAGAAAATGGACACCACCGACGTAAAGCAATGGCTGCTCATTAAAATCTTTAAATGTCCTAAACAGTACCACAAATACACATCTGCCTTTTTTGTCCGTGGTTTCATCACAAAAAACATCAATGGGCTTGCCTTGAACAGCAACTTTCACTTCTTCGATTCGGTCCTTGGCCAGATAATTTACATATTTTTCTCGAAGCGTTCGAGCATGAGGTAGGTCACCACCCCCTGGGTATTGTAGATATAAAATAAAAGGAGAATGAATCCTATTGCGTAAAACAAAGAAATTGCAGAATTCATAAAATTTGATCAATATTTATGGGAACCTATTATGTTCGCATACATTATGGAATAACTAGGTGTATGAAAAACATAAAATTTTCACTTATTAATGGTCTAGTGCAGCTACTAAAGTAGGTACATAATTTAACACTAACCTTCTACGTATTTGTTTATCCATCTTCTAATGTTTGGATCGTCCACCTTCTCAAGCGGAATGTTGGCTTTTATGAAGGCCTCTGTTGTGTCTTTTGCAAATTTATAGGAGGCATCTCTCTTCTTCGTCGTTTGGAGCAATTTTGTAATTGATGCCTGCCGAATAGTTGTACTTCCACTTGCTGAATTTTTTTCTACACTAGACTTGTGTTTTTCACTCGCGATATGCTTCGTGCAGCTGTCCTTTCTTTCCCACGAAACAGTTGTATTGCAAAAACGACAAAATATTGTTTTGTCATCAGCACAATATAATCCGTGGTCCCGAAATTCTGCTTCGCGTTGTTTTGCGGTCACTGCCCACTTCGGCATTATACTTTTCACGATGCCGATGTCTCAAACGACGGTAATCTACTTTTAACCCGCTTTACTTTTCGAGCCTTCCCGGGATTAAAACGGGAGCGCCGGTAGTTGCGATAAGAAATACTTAATGGCATTTCGGCTGCTTTTTAGGCATCGCGTGAACGCGTTCGCAAAGTAGCCGAAAACGTAGCTACAAAGTAGCCGAAACCGTAGCTACAAAGTAGCCACACGTGGTTTAGACATCCTCTTGACAAACAAGTCGTATTTTTTCCTCGAATGTGTTACTTTGTGGACATCATTCGTTACTTTGAGGACATCGGGAAGGCACCTTTATTTTAACAAATTCCCGAGAATTTTTCACCATATTTGATGCTTAGATGTCATCTTTCGACAAGAATGGCATTTTTCTAAAACTCTCTTGTGCGTATTATTTTCGTATAATATACTGAGTTTATCTACGCTCATTTTGAATATATCAGATTAGTTACTAGTTTTCTTTCGTTATTAATCGTTCATCCTCTCCGGGAATATTTTAATGCAATGAATTAGAGCCGCGTAAAAATTTTATACTGTTGGTGAAAACATTACGCAGTGATTTCTCGCTGACGACTCATTCACGATCGTCAATTCCTATAGTGTAGTACTGTTATTCTACCACATATTATTGAAAATTAGCCAAGAAAGCTATCCAAACCCTCAGTTGAGCGGAGCAATGTGCTCGAAAAAAATTTCGTGGGAGAAGCATGAGCAGTAGAATAAAATGATGAAAATCGCGTTTGAATTGGTGAAAATCGCGTTTGAATTGGTGAAATTCGCGATTAACACGAAATTCGCGTATTCGCGGGAAAACCCCAGAATTCGCGTTAAAATTCGCGTTATCGCATTAGCGACTTTTGCATGTCCCTACACATGAGTGATACCAAATAGTTATTTAAATAGTTCTATTTTAAGTTTTAGAAACAGAAATGGCAACAATATTTTACCTGCAAGCAATGTATTATGAGGTCCTGAGGTGGCATCATTACAGCTACTTTCAAATTGTGCCTTGAACCAATATTTGTAGTAGAAATGTTGACTTCTTAACATTTAATATCTAGAAATTTGTTTATCCTAATTATGTTTTTTTGTTATTTTTTTTGACTGAAACATTTCTTCTTCTTAGTGGCTTTACAGCCCGGTGTGGGCCTTGTCCTGCTGCACTATTGCTCTCCATGTTGTCCTATTGGCAGTTTTCTCCCGCCAGCCTCTCACTCCCATCTTGCCCAGGTCACACAGCACTTGATCCATTCATCTGCTCTTTGGTCTTCCCTGCCTTCTTCTGTTGAATAGCCTCCCTTTAACCAACTGTTTTGGTATCTCCTCTCCTGACATTCTCTCGACATGTCCCAGCCATCGTATCCTCTGTGACTTGATGAACTTAACTATATTCTTTCCTTCGGTCAGCTGCTCTATTTCCTCATTATATCTAATCCTCCAGTCCCCCTGGTCATATACTGGGCCATATATTCTACGGAGGATATGTCTTTAGTAGATTCTGAGTCTTCCCTCATCCGCCATTGTCATTGTCCAGGTCTCTGAACAATACGTCACCACTGGCCATACTAACGTCATGTAAAGTTTCATTTTCAGTGATCTACTTACTAATATATTCTTGAATAATTTTAAATTGGCATAGAAAGACCTATTTCCGGCTTCAATTCGTTCCTGTGTGCACCTCCTGAGGTTATTGTTGCTAGTTATTAATGTTCCAAGGTAATTAAAGCTGCTTACACCCTGAAAGGTGTGACCATCAATTGTCAAGTCACGGAGCTCTCTTCGGTTCTGTACTGTTGACATCACCATGTACTTAGTTTTATTTATATTAATTTTAAGACCTATTCTATTGGATTCCCTTTTCAAAATCACATAATATTGCTCTAAGTCTACCAGTCTTCTTGCTGCAATTGCGATATCATCCGCGTATGCGCAGATCTGACTTGGCTTCTCAAATATCGTTCCCTTCAAATCTATGGCTTCTACTACCTTGTGGAGAGCCAGGTTGAAGAGTACAGCTGACAACCCATCACCCTGCTTAACTCCAGCATTGAACTTGAACTCTGCAGTGACCCTATTCTGAACTTTTACTCTTGCTCTTGTTTCTCCCAGTGTGGTTCCAACCAACCTGACTAGTTTTGGTGGGATTTGGAGCTGAATCAGTGTCCTCATGAGCTCCCTGCGGTTTATACTATTGAATGCCTGTTGGAATTCAATGAATAAAAAATGTATGCCTAAGTCATGCTCATAAAACTTTTCCATCATTTGTCTTCATGTAAAAACTTGGTCTGTTGTGTTCTTATTAGGTCGGAATCCACATTAGTATCTTCCTAGTATCCTTAAAGCAAATACTGTCAACCTCTTGTTTATCACTCCAGATGGAATCTTGTAGACTATGTTCAGCAGCGTGATACCTCTGTAGTTTCCACACAAGAGCTTGTCACCCTTTTTATGTATGGGGCATATTATACCTGTCTTCCATTTCTCTGGCATTACCTCATTCTGCCATATATTAGTGATTAGCTCATGGATTTTGGTTAAAAGTTCTTGACCGCCATCTTTTAGCAGCTCAACTACAATGCTGTCTTCTCCAAGGGAGCGGTTATTCTTCATTTTCCTGAGGGCTTCCTCCACCTCCTCTCTAGAGGGTTTGTAGGTCATTGCCTCGTTATCCCCATTTATTGCTTCTTGTCCCTCTAGATCATCACTCTCAGTCCCCTCATCCTTGCTGAGGAGTTCCTGGAAATGCTCAGCCCATCTCTCAATCATTTTTTGCTCTTCATGAATAATATTTCCAGCCTTATCTTTACATCCTCTTAGTCTGGGGACGAATCCAGTTTTCATTTAATTTACTCCTGTGTAACATTGCCTTACTTAATTTTGTTCATGCAGCTCCTCAATTTTTTCTATATTTCTTTTTAACATTTGTTTCTTTTTCTTTTTCATAATCTTGTCAGTCTTCTTTCCTAGCTCCTTGTACTCACTATGAATTTTTCTAGTTCTCCTTCGATTCATCCTCTTCCAAGCAGTATTTTTCTCCTCCAAAGCCATCTTACACTCCTCATCAAACCAATCTTTCTTGATTCAATTCCGTGTCTTCCTTTCCTCTCCTAGCACCGTGTCTGCAGACTCCTTAATAGCTTGCTCGATTTGATTCCACTCATCTTCCACATCTGCAGACTCTTTGCCCTTGGCCAAGTTTCTCTTAATTTCATTTTGAAACTGGGTTACTCCTTCTTTGTCTTTCAATAAATCTAGCCTCCACTTTTTCCTTTTCGGGATTTCTGCCATTTTTAGAGTGACTACCCTTTCCCTCACTGTGACTTTAACTAGAAAGTGATCAGAGTCAAAATTTGGTCCTCTGCAGCTGTGGAAATCTATGATTGATGATGCATGCCTGCCTTTTGTCAAAACATGGTCTATCTGTTTGACAATTCCTGAGCCCAGGGCTGTCCATGTGCCCAGATGGATTCTTTTGCATGGGAAACAGGTGCTCTTAATTACTAAGTTAATTCTTGAGGCAAACTGTTCTAGGAGAACACCATTTTCATTGCTAGTCTGGTGTAGTGAGTAGTGTCCCGAGTTTTTGGAGCTGGCAGAATTCTACCCTACTTGTGCATTAAAGTCCCCAGCAATTATAATCATAAAATGATTTTGTATCCTTGACAGAAGTCTCTCCAATTCATCATAGAATTTGTCTTTCTCAAGTTCATCTTTGTCTTCCGTTGGAGCATGGGCTGATATTAGGGTAATTTTTCTAAATCTACCTTTAAATCTTGCCTTACAAAGTCTTTCATTGATGGGTTCAAAGTTCCACAAGCTTTTCCGCATTTTGGCATTCATTATTATTCCGGTTCCATACTGACCTGTCCTTCTCTCAGGCCCACTGTAGAGGAGGCTAAAATCAGGCTTGTCTATATGCCCCTGTCCTTGCCACCTTACTTCCTGGAGTGCAACCACATCAATTCTAAATTTATTTAATTCCTGGTCAATTTCATTCATTTTCCTAGGCTTTAGCTTCGTCCTAACATTCCAAGTTGCAGATATCCTTATTCATGTTCCTTTTCGGTTGCCATTGTCGTAATCCATTATTCCTGTCCAGTATCCGAGGCTTTTGTGCAGTTTCCGTAACGTTATGTTTTTTCCGGGGTGAGGTTGTTGGCCTCATGCTCAACCCCCGCCAAATTGGAGGACCTTGGATTTTCTGTTGGGGTTTACTCCCTTAGCCAAGTTGATCCAGTTTCAAGGCGCCGGAAACTCGCCTTTCACCCATCCACGATTAGGGTTACCCAGGGGGTGCGACGAGGACGCTGTGGTTGGATTCGCTGGCAGAGCCTATAAGAGACGGAAGGAATTTCTCAGCATTTAATAAGGTCTTGGGCTTGGCTCCCTCAACCTCATCAAGACCGCATTACAACCCGACTGAAACATTTGCAACCACAATTTATAATCGATATGTATAAAAATGAATGCCTCTTTGTTTGTCCCATATGCGTTCCTATACCAATCATCCAATTGTGAAAAACTTTGGTGAGTTGTGCGTGTGCCCGCAAATGTTTCTGAGTTATAAAATTGGAATTTTTAGGGTTGTTAATTCCACATTATTGTTAATTTTTTCTCCAATAAGAAAAGAATTGAATTCAGTGCAGGTTTTTCTTTATTTGCTTTTTTAAATTACTTGCACTCAAGATAATGGATGGAAATTTTATCATAGAATTCATAAAAGAATACAGTATCTAATTGTTTGGTTCACTTTTATAATATATGTACTTCTTTTTTGACTAAATATTTGCGTTTTTATCTCAAATTCATCAATTTTTCTTCCTTTTCAACTATAGAAATTTCCTTGGCAGCCAGGCGTGAATATCCATTTAATACCGATTTCATAAATGCTATTCACGCCTGCAGCATTTAAAGGCCAGGTTCAGTGACTAATTTGTTAGTTGTAGTCAAACGACTAAAGTTCCCTGTCCGCCTTGCCTTCTCAATGACTATCAACAAGGTCAATCCCTTCAAAGGTGTGGATTAAATCTGGAAAATCCATGCTTTTCAATTGGTCAATTATATGTTGCATGCTCACGAGTGGGACAGCAAAATAATTTATTTGTTTTTGCAGAGGGCGGTAGAACCAAAAATATTGTATATCCCAAAGCACTTGAATAAATTTTTTAAGTTTAATACAAAAAATCATTATTTTTCATTTATTTTGTACATGTAAATGTGTCCGCTTTGTATGTGTTCCTACTTACAAGGAGACATCGCGTGACTCATGTTCGGGGTCAAAACGATGCTATTATTTTCTGAAACTATAGAGAGAAAGTGGGAAAAGTGTCACGGCTTTCTTCCACATAGGCCCGGGTGCGAGAGAAAAACTCTTATTAAAGAATCTTCCTCTGTATAAATCCTTTACAGTTCACACCTATCTCAACATAGGTCGTAGCCCAGTGGGTTGAGGCACTGAGCCGGCTGAGGCTTGGGTTTGATCCCAGGTTGTGGCATTTTTTTTCTTTCGAAAATTTTACGGAATTACTGTAAATTGCCCACTCCCATACATTTACGGCATTAGCAACAAATTTCAGCCTATTTGCTGGATTTTCAATCAACTCCTTGGGAGACTTTCGAAGCTAATTTCGGGATTCTTGTTCAGTCGAAAAGAGGCTTCACATAGTGACAGACCTAGTATCTTTAGAATTTGAAAATACAAGGATACTTCCATGAATAGGATGGGCTTTGATTGGTCGTGGGTCTTTCTCAAGGCCGTAAACAATGAAAAGATTGTTATTTTTTAATTAGCAACCATGTACTTACGTAAAATTTACCAGGAACCGCGTTCGAGTAATTACCGTAGAGTGGGGCGAGTTCGAACGCATGGGGCGAGTTCGAACGAATACGACCGCTGGGGTTTACATTGCAATAACTTCTCAATTTCTTATTGTGCTACAATTTAATCTCGTGCCAGGCCTGAAAAATGATACAATGTATTGCATTCGCTATAAATACGATGTGTTCGTGCCTTTTTGCCGGAGTTCTGGTGGTCTGTTTGCGACGCGGCAGTTGTACGAAGGATTTTATCGCCGGAAAGAAACTACTGTGCTATTGGGTAAGTAAATGTGAATAGATTAGGAGTTCATTCCATCAACAGATCTATTTATTATTATTAATTTCGGAAAATATCATTGATGTGTGGCGATTATGTCAGTCAATATAACGCATAATGTAATTTTGTGTAGTTCCGCCGGGCGAGATCGACATGGCGCGAAATTACGTGAGAGTCACCGGAGGCCGGCGCTCGCGCAAGTACGACGCAGATCGTCTGGAAAAAGCTGTTGAGGCAGTCAAGAGTGGAAGGATGACTCTTCGGGCTTTGCCTTCGAAAGAAAGTTTCCATGAAAGAGACTTTTTTTACTTTTCCTGATGTTGTGGACGAGTGCTTAGTGCTCCGCACGCAAATTATCCGTCAGCTTGACCAACCCAAGGACTTACGACGGGGCCGCTTAGTTTTCAGGGATTTAGAAATCATAAAAGAAATTGATTAGTTTTATAATTTATCCTGTTTTACTTATGTTTGTGTTTAAAAAATGTGAGCTCTTAAATTTGATTATATTTCATCACTTGGAATCAAGAAGTGTTGCGTTTATTGAGTGTGATTACTGGTCCATTATGTTTTGTACAAGATGCTAAAAATAGAAATCTTTTCTCCATCACCGTGTAGCTCTTTATTATATTCAAAGTAACACCTTCCCAAACATTTAATTCCATCATGATAAAGAAAATTTACTGAATGGTTGTATAGATTTCTCCGTTGGGCATTCAAAATACTTTTCGCGTCAAGGTGATAGTTTTCCTGTTAACAAATACGTAATTGAAATCTCAAATCTCACTACCAGCGAAATAATTAACAAATATGATGGCTATTGTTTACGGTATAACCTAATAAATCGAATTCATGATTCAGAACTCTTCTCCAGAGCGACTTCAGTTGCGGAGTATCAAAAATGAAATGCGTGTTCGAACTCACCCCGCCGGGCGGGGCGAGTTCGAACGTTAAAAGTTAGCAATTTTTAGATAAACAACTTATTCTACGTGTTTTTCTTTCTACTTACAATATGAAATAGAGTAAGGAGGTTGTTGATTTCAAACAACAGATACATAGATTGAACTACTTTCGAGTATTTGATGATTATACACCAAAATGCGTTCGAACTCACCCCACTCTACGGTACTTCTGTAACTCTTTCTGTAATTTCTTGCTCAATAATGAACATGATATAGGTAAAAAAGAGATGGAAACCGTTTCCGAGGTTGTGTAAAGAAATTTTGCTATGACCTTTTTGCAGAGCAACATATTATATTGAAGCAAATCCTGTATCCTGGGGGAGAGGAAGATATTCCAGCATAAAAATAATCAGGTAATGATAACACTATTTCTTTTCCCACCTCATGTTTATTTCAATTGAAGGAATTTAACTTTCCATTCATGGCGTGGAATTGCATACTTTCGGATGACAAATGTCATTACTCGAGCGTGGCTCCTGGGAAATTTTAAGTGAGTACATCGTTGCTAATTAAAATATAATAATCCGTTCATTGTTTACGGCCTTGAGAAAGACCATCAACCAATCGAAGCCCATCCTATTCATGGAAGTATCCTTGTATTTTCAAAATCTAAATATATTAGGTTTGTCGGCATGTGAAACCTCTTTTCGGCCAGACAAGAATCCTGAAATCAGCTTCGAAAGTCTCCCAAGGGGATTGCTTAAAAATCCAGCAAATAGGCTGAAAAGTAAAAAAAAGTTGTTGCTACTGCCGTAAATGTATGGGAGTGGGTAATTTACAGTAATTCTGTAAAATATTCGAAAGAAAAAAAATGCCAAAACCTGGGATCGAAACCCCAGCCACCATATGACGATAACCGGCTCAGCGCCTCAACCCACAGGGCTACGACCTCTGTTGAAGTAGGTGTGAACTGTAAATGATTTATACAGAGGAAGATTCTTTAATAGCATTTTTCTCTCAAACCTGGGCCTATGTGGAAGAAAGTCGTGACACTTTTCCCTCATTCTCTCTTAAGTTTCAGAAAATAATTGCCTTGTTTTGATCCCGAACATAAGTCAGGCAATGTCTCCTTGTTACAATGAAAAAGAGGCATTGCAACGCATGCCCGGAACAGCTTACCTTATAAAACTTGTTTAATTTTATTGTATCTAAAATTTTTAGAATTGTCATTTGCAATTTTTTCTTATATTTTCAGGCCTTTACCTGAGGAACTGATAAATTATGCTCGTGAAGACACACACTACTTATTATATGTGTATGACAGAATGCGCTCTGATTTAATAGCTGCTGCAAATGGACAAACTAATTTGTTGAAATCAGTAATACAAAGGAGTACAGAATTGTGTCTAAAGGTATATACTAATTATAAATACATTGAAAAGGATTCATTCAGGTACCTTACTTTAATATTTTTTTATTTATGGTGGGAAGTAATATGCATATTATGACAAAATTGAGTCAGCACAATTGTTTGAATCATTAAACTTGTAATCCTGCTTTAATAGAGCATAATGAATGTAACTTGTAAAATGTAGGTAGTATAGATGAAGTGAAGCAAACATCACTGTTTCTCTCACACAGTGTAAATGGTTTATCTGAATGAATAGCTTGTCATGGGTGTGTGTTATAGAATTAAATTCTGTTACTTTCTCACTTTTTTCAGAAATATGAAAAACCAATATTCTCTGATGATTCACACATAAGTATTGTACAAAAAACTAAGAAGTTACTCAATAATCGACAGATGTATGCATTAAAAGAGTTGGCTGCGTGGAGGAACAAGGTTGCGCGAGAAGATGATGAAAGTTATGGGTAAGATTGAATTTAGATTTTTAATTGATTTATTTGTATTCAATATGTCTAGAGATGGGAAAATTACTGTAAATGTCATCTGAGGTAAATTACCATGGTAATTTTCGAAAATTACCGTAATTTTCGAAAATGGTTATGGTTAAATAAGAAATCCAATAGCAAAAGGAAGGGAGTAACGATGTTTAAATCATACCTAGTGCAACATTAATCTATTAGAAATTTTTTAAATTGTAAAAAGAACTATGGCAGCAACACGCAATCTGGCTTTTCTTTGTCAAAGTATGAGAAACTTTTAAGAAGAATATTCTGATGCATTACTCTTATAATGAAATAATTTAAGTAAAATATTCCAAAAATAAGGTTTACATGCCTCAATTTATTATTAAACACGTAGGAAATGTGAACTTGGCTTAAAAGAACATGCTGGGTTTTTGTCTGTATGAAAAATTATCTCAAACATAGGTGAATTATCTAGGAAATTATGGTAATTTTAAAGGGGTGCGGTAAATTGCGAAAAAATTATTGAGGTAATTTTCAGAGTGGCCCATCTCCAAATATGTCACCAGTTTCACTGAAGAATCATCATAATTCATACCACAACAATAGCTCAAGCCTTCTGATTTGTTGTTGGGGCACTCCAGGGGCCCAAGTCTGTAACTTGGGGCGCCGGAGACAGGAGTAGCGAGATTCCTCCCGAAAATGTCACCCGACCGTAGTCTGTAACTGGGTGGAGAAACTTCAGCCGGCTGTACCGGAAGGAGAAAAGTGAGGGTATGAAAATTTCTGAAGCCAAAGCTGACTATTGGACATATTTCAGTGACCTACTTTTGAGAGCCAATGAAATCCACTGTACCTTTTCACAGCTGTAGGAGCGAAGGATTAGTCTGCTTTGTTTACAAAATTTCTGAGGACGAATATTTGCGATATTGTTTAATTTCCACGATTTCAGAGTATGTACCAGTCAGATAATTAATACCATTATACTCTCCAGTTTCCGTTACACTTCATCCTATTTTAAAACTCACCGAAAGGGCATAATATTAAATCTTCCCGACAGAAAGACATCCCGTATCAACAAACTTCATTGGAATTAAATTTGTTCAAACAGCGATATATGGATATTAAACTGAATAATTATCTAACATGTGATTCGATAAATGACCACATTTAATGAATGGGCTACTTACATGATAAATGGATGATTGACAAGATTGAAAACAGAGTAATAGCCGTCTGTTAACTGACGTACAATTGCACGACGTTTCACTAACTGAAATTTCTGAAGACGAATATTCACGATATTGATTAATTTACGCTATTGCAAAGTATGTACCAGTCAGATAATTAATACCATTGTTCTTTCGAGTATCCCTTACACTTTATCCTAATTTTAATCACTCCTAAAGTGTAGGTATATAGTATTGACATATCACATCGGCTGGGCAAACTTCATTGGAATAACATTTGTTGAAAGTGATACATGGATATTAAACTGAATAATTTTCTAATATGTAATTTTATTAAGGAACACATTTATTTAATGGGCTACTTACATGATCAATGGACGATTGACAAGATTGAAAACAGTAACAGCCGTTAGTTGCACAATCGTAAAACACGTGTACTGTCAGTATACTGACATTAATCAGCTAAACCACTCGACAACACACGTCATTATTACAAGGCATTTAAAAAGTAGCATCCAAAGTTCAAGTAAACGCCGAATATACCACAAAACTTGTATGAAATATATCCAATGCTTGGCCACAGTAACACATTATAAAACACACCGATTTTTTTAAGGAAGTTGCCGATGATTTTCACTTATATTTTCAGGATAACGTACGTATCACAAGAGCAATACTCCAAATGTAAAATATCAAACACCAAGGGAGAGTTCCTTCATTGTGGGGAAACGTATCAGCATACAATCCATGAATCGAGTGATATATGCCGTGGTATATGCTCAATTCGTTCTAGTCGATAGAGTGTAGTTTAGGATTATATCAGCATCCCAAACCTTTCTATAGTGGCGTTCAATCTGGAATTTGAGTTCAATCAAAATAAATCTCGGAATATAAGCGTAGAGAGAACAGCTAAAAAAAAATGCCGAAATCCTTTGTCAGTGGAGCAAGTTAACGGATGACTTCTTACCCTTGTGTCACTGGTGTAAAATAATACATGGGAAGTATACTAGAAGACTATAGTCACACACATGGATGAATTAGAATATACAAACAAATACAAGACAGAACATATTCGCTAGCGTTTACAGCTGATATTCATGCACAGCTGTAATGCCCGTTCTTCCGTGTACACAGCATGACATCCAACTGACAACCGATATGCGTCCACATTAAATCATATGTGCAACCCGTACGACTACGGTGGATTGGAACGGCGATTGGAAATGATACGATTAATCGTCATAATGTAAACGAAAATATGATGTTTCATTGAATTAGTACCCAAGTGAGATTAAGTACGATACGTATAAGGTAACTGAAAACTCAAATGCCCTTAAAACTGTCGATCAGCATGAAGCTCACAAAAATAATGGAGTGAAATTTGTATAAGTCATTATAGTAACCTAGATAATAATACGGGACTTAAGCTTTAATTCAGCGTGTGCTTCGTGCACATTATTACTCGTCAAACTCTTCTTTGATGTAATCGGAGCAGCAGATTTTCATTTGTTGTGAACTATTAAAGGTGGAAGTTTAAACTTGAAACATCAAATTTGAAGACTCCGCTTCTCATTATGTTTACATGCCGATATTTACGTAGTCTAAAATTGGGATTTCAGATCAGTAATTGAGAAACGCTTCGTTTATAATAATTAATGTGGATGAGGTCTATGCTAATGTTCCGGTCCTCATTGCTTTTTCAATTGGAAACTGACAGAATGTATATACTATACTCATGTACGTGTAAATACGCGAATAGTACAGACTTTATTCTTATGAACGGTGGATTTGTTGTTTTCCAAGCAGAAGTAAATCATCGTGAACTCTCTTATGCCATTGGTCAAAACTTAAAATCACTGTCGTAATGCGCACATTTCTCCTGTGGAGAAAACTTACGTCGGTCTAGCAAGGCCGACGTAACTTGTCTCCCATCTGGGGCCGCCGGAAGTCGCTTCGCCGAGTTACAGACTTGGGTCGGGCGACAAGTTGTCTACGGGCGTTTCGTGTTCCTCCTTTCTCCCGGAGAAACCCGTTACAGACTACCGACGGGAGAAAAGGCTCTTTTTATCGCCCGGCGGATCTGTTATCTCCCGTTTTCGGGAGAAATCCAAGTTACAGACTTGGGCCCCAGGGCTGGATATCAATTATGAGTTTCTTCTTAATGGAAAAATCCAGCAATAGTCCCTCAAATTTCCTCTCCATTTTTGGCAATATTGTGCCTTCTTATAGTTTGCATTGATTTTTTCTTTCTCATTAACTCTTGCTGAATGGCCTAAAGGGTAAACTTTAATTATTTTTAGGTACGTCTTGCCTAATCATATGCTCCTACAAATTTCTGAAACTCTTCCACGGGAAATACAAGGAATCCTTGCTTGTTGCAATCCAATACCACCTCTGGTGAGGCAACATTTGGTGTATATTCACCAAATTATTCTGAGAGCCAGGGAACAACCTCTTGTTAAAGTAAGTGCTATGCAGTCTTAATATTTTGCACTCTCAATGTACACACCCTTTATTGAAATAGCTTTAATTTTTATGCATGATTTCATTGTTAATTCAAATTATGTAATATATTTGTTAATTTGTGAGTCATTAATGAAAACTCCATTAATTCCAAGGGAATATTTGTCATAAATGTTTAAATTTTTAACTCTGAAATAATTTTTAATGCTCAAAACGAAATAAACCAACTCCTCTTGCAAAAGGTAAGGTATGTGCCTATGTAGGCAGTGCCTAACCCAGTCTTAGCCCCTTTGGGCACAAAAATTCACTATGAAAGTGAGTGGGTTGTAGCTTGGGGGGGTTGTTGTGGTTCGGGTATACGAACAACTCTTTTGATATCCTGGGCCTTCCCCAACCACGCTAACCTTGGTTCATGACACAAACAGGTTGGTGGGATTAGCAGGAGGAAAGGGGTTTTGTGGACTCATTGTGATTTGTTTGAGTCATGTTTCTTCCTTGGGACAATCATTTCAAGGGGCGTAGTGAGATCATGGGGTGGGGGAAGGGACCTCAGTCCCCATCCTTGTGGCAAGTTTGTTTGAGAGTGAAGATGAGAGTGCGCACTTGGCAATATCATCGCTCATTTGTTTTTCCCGCGATCAATAAGTTGTGATGTTTCGTATCTAATTACAGAAGAAAGAGAAAAAGATTGATTGTTGCAAGAAGAAAGGAATAAAGATAGTTCATATTTATTTTAATAACAAAGGAATTTTTTTTTTTTTTGAAAAACCACCCTGTGTCTCAATATGGTTAATGGCAAGGTCAGCCAACTAACAGAATTTTGAAAACTTGCCATTGAAATTTAGGCTCTGTTTTAATGCAGATTTATCTGTTAACATTACTATGTTTTATCAAATGTTACAATTTATGGTAACAATGCACAAGTAACCTTATTTTCATAGAAAATTTGTTAGAAATACATGGCATCAATCTCACAATATCACAAAAGAAAAATCATAATGACATCAGATTTTTCAATGTCACAATATATTTTTATATTTTTCTGTAAAAGAATTCTCCATTACTCTATATATGTACAATGTCGAAGGTTAATGTCAGGGTTTTTATTTATTCTGAAGTATTTGGCCAAAGTTTAGGTTCACCTTGTATGCATTATAAGCCGGAAAAAACAATCTTGTAACTTACTCTGTTCCTCTATGAGCGGCAAGCTTCTTGGAACTTGTATCAGTAATGTTCCTTTTTGTCTCGATTTGTGAATTGTTTGCTACTAGGGATGTGCGAGTAGTACTTTTTGATCGCGAGATGAGTATCGATTCGAGTTCTAGTTATTCGTGAGTATCCAGTCGAGTTATATGGACTATGGCAATTTCCCAACCAGGCAATATAATAATGCATGCACCAACATATTCTCGTTTTCCCAATCCCCTAGTGCGTTTTCTCTTCTGAACATATGGCCTGATTTAGAAGGGAAAAAGTGATAAGGAATGTTCATTGTAATCGTGACAGAATTAGGAGATGAATTAAAATTAATGTGTCTTGAACAGTTCTAATAGGACAATTGAAATGAACTAACCTCTTGCAATTTGTCGACAGTTTTGTTTAATGACTGAATTGGGTTGAAAACTTGTATATCCAAAATTCCTAGGAAGAGCCCAGAGTAGTAGTAGCAATTTAAGTTAGACAACAAGCCCACTATTAATACCTAATACAGAGAAGTCCATCATTACGAGTGTGGTATATAGCAAGAATATGGCTGTAGCGAGTGCTTTTTTACCAATGATTGGTCTCATGGTAATAACATGCAAAGTTGGACGGTTGTAGCGAGTGGTTATTTCTCTCGTATCGCCATAGCGAGTACGATTTTTCGTTTATGTCATTGAGGTTGCATAATTTACAGGCACCTGCTCCGAGTGACAAAGTTATTCAGGAAGAAATTACTTTGCGGTAATGCATCATTTTGAAAAGAAAATGTTAATAATTTGAGATCAGAGTTATGATTCTCTCTTCGAATGCTCTGATGCTCTTGGTACGTTACTTGTCCTATTGATGTGACGATGTGTTTCAAAGCTCTCTGTGGCGCTACGCAACATAATTTCAGATTGTGGAAAAATCACGAGGAAGTGTGAAATCTACTTCACCGCTATCACCGGGGTAAGGTTACAACATGAATCAACTGAAATAACGGCTCCCTTCAATTTGTTCGAGCCATGGCCGTATCAACCCAGTGTTTGCTTTCAGCTTTCGCCGTATGTCCGTATCATCTGTAATACTTATGATGCAAGTAAACAATGAACATTGCAAATTGATAATGGCAACATTCATTGTTTACGTAAGGCGAAGGAGCAATCTTCTTGCATGAATCCCATATCGTTCTCGCAGAATGTGTCCCACGCTCATAAATTTCTTCTTGTCCAAAAATTAGTGGTGATGTTTTCTCATCCTAAGCAAGAGGGTGGCATAGGGAGGTGTGAGAGGGGCACGCAGGGGAATTAGCTGTCAATGCTTTTTGAGTCAGCGAGCCTCAGAGCAGCAGGATGCGACCCCTGGATGATCCCAGGTGGTGTCAAAGAATCACCCAAGCCAAAATACGAGCCGAGAGGGGGAAGACACTGTCAGCCTGTGCTCATCATGGAATGATTTACCACCGTCCTCCCAGAGTGAATCCAAAAAAAGTATCTGGTGTCGGAAGGGGTAGGGGGAGAGAGCAAAGATGAAGAAGTCGGCTGAATCAGAGGCCCAGGTTGGCATTGGCTCTACCATCGCAGCAAACCACCAATGAAGAAGAACGACATGCTTCACACCTTGTCGGGTGTGGATACCATTCAAATCGTCCTAAATAACGATCATCCTGTGTTGCGGCCAATGTTGAAACTAGTTGGAACCATGCAAGTTGGCTGCTGAGGCTCCTGAAAGGATGCTTCCCTCCCCCCAACTAGTGGAAGCCACCTGAGAAGTTAGGGCGTGGGAAAGCGATGAGTGAAATGTGATACTTTTGGTTTGCATTCATAACTGATGAGGGACTCCCAGCGGACAACGCACCCCCCCCCCACAAACTAGTGGAAGCCACCTGCACAGTTAGGGCATGGGAAAGCTATGAGTGAAATGTGATACTTCTGATAAAATGTGATGCTGACTCGAGAAAATTTCGCTTCACTCCGACCCTCTGATGAGCACCGAGGCAAAGGTGGGGGCAGAGAGAGACCCATGGTGGGGAAGGGGAGAATGAGGGTAGGCCAAGGACGTAGCCGTTCGCTGGACTGCCAACAGCACTCGGCGCGAAGGCCTAAGGAAATAAGCGCTGGACTTTCTCTTTGCTCTACACTACTTCAGTACTCTTATTAAACTTACGTACTTTAGAAGTATCCATATAGAAAGATAAAGAATGCAGCTAGAACTTATATCAAAGCTCATTTTCGTATCACTTCTCATAGCCGAGGAACATATCTGCGAAGTGATTGACTTTAGGCAAGTTTACTATGGTAGCGCTTCCTGTCGGCAGATTTCTGAACCTATTGGCCTCGGTGGCTCCGTCGACTCGACTTAACTTTCGTAAAAGTACTCTAGTCGATTACCAACTCCTCGATTCAATTCGAATTTTTGAGTACTCGCACATCCCTATTTGCTACTGCTATTTGTGAATTTCTAATAAATTCTACTTTCCAGCTGAAATTGATTTTTTATGGCAGAGAAGCTTAAACATTTATGAACGAACCATTAATGCTTGGTTCAGACTACTATTGTAGCAGCCCCACACGCATTCATACTGCTATTGTAACTCAGAGCTGCCCTCACTAGGAACGTCGATGAACAAGTTTGAAGCAATGGAACATAAACAGGGATTCTCTCACTCCTGTGGTGTTTGGATAATTTAAAAATAGTTTTAAAAGCAAATGACACTCCTCTTTGCTTATTCGTCAGAGTAGCACCATCTGCTTCACTATTTTGTTTGACTTTTTTTATTATCGTCCTTCATCATTTCCGATTTCTGCTCGTAACACCAGCGTCTGACCTCTGTTAAGTGGCAGTGTTAAGAACTATGTACTACTCTATAGATAACTAATGTGCGTTCACACGGTGGTTAGTGCCTACCACGGTCGCTTTGTTAGTAGTGTGAATGGGACACAACTTTGTTTTCAATTAACTCATGGAATTCTTGTGCTATATTTTGTAGGTAGTAAGTCAAGAAGAAGTGGAATTGGCACGGTCTTCTGCAGCTACAAGAAGTGGAGGCTTAGATCCATTAACGTCTCCTCTTTTGTGTCCCCATGACCTTTCTCATTCTCATGATTATCGTGACGACCTCTCAACCCTGTTGGAAGATTCTAAATCCCTGGAGTCTAGTTCATCTGACTTATCTCTCCTCAAAGGCTTGCCATCTTTTGATCGTGAGGAAAAATCATCTGCCATTACTTTAAAGGATGCTGCTCAAGTTGGTCTTTTTGGGTATGAAGCATTTAAGGAGGTACGTGGGGATACTTTATGTTTCAGGCAGTAGTGCATGCATATTTTGTGTTATTGTTAGATGCATTATTTTATCCTGTCATTTCTGCTTGCGTTTACAACTCTGACATTATTTTGAATGCTTTGTGGTGCTGTGTTAATTTATTGAGTTATGTTGCTGATAGAGAATGTTTTGTGTATGTACCATTTATGTGGTCTCTTTATGTTTAGTTTTTATGCATAATAAATTTTTTTTCATTGTTAGGAGGAAGACTCTAAGGCTGCTGTTATTAAAAAACTGAAGAATTTGCAGTTTACTAGTCCCTATCAACGCTACAAAATGGTTAAGCCTTTTATGGAATTCTTAGAATCATCTGAACAGCCATCCATGGAGCCTGAAGAGGAAGCTGCTTCTGAGAGGGAAATAACGGATGAGGAGAGAATAAACAGGGTGAGAGAAACCTCTGTAACTGATGCAACGGAAGAGCTGAAAAATGCATGATGTTTCTTTCCTCTTCCAACTAACTTACCCATTCCCTGCATGTAAACCAATTTATTGTGCTACCCCAATTGATGATGTTGAACTAATTTATCTTGATAGCTGTAAACTAATAAATATTTTCTTCAAAGTTTCACTTAAAATCTTCTGTGAAAGCTAAATTTTATCGTATACATTAAAATTATCTTTATGTTTTTAGCAAATGACTGCTAATTCTGTGAATCCTCTAACATTAAATGTTGATTATCGCATCATGTTATGTGATTGATTCTCTCCCTGTTTTTTCCATTGTCCTGTCATTTATTGGCTGCCAATGATTTTAGTTATAATGAGTCTCATTTCAAATGGTTGTTATCATAAATTTGATCAGTTTCAAGCTTAAATTTTTCAAGGGTGGTGTTGCTTAACACATTCAATGCGAAGCACGTCAATAGACATGCTCCTGGCTACACCGACTGACGGAGCACGTCAATTGACGTGGTCGTTCCCTTCCAAAGCACTTTAAATTTTTTCGAGCCGATTTTCACAACTTTCATGAAAATCGGGCCCGCATTGAATGTGTTAAGGTAAGCAGACAAACAATAGTATTTTATTGAAATTGTCATATCAGGAATAGCAAGTTCTCTGATCTGGAGCACATTTGTGTACTTCTTGCCTCTTTAATGTTTGGATTGAGGAAAGTTAAACGTTTTTTTAGTTATATTGAGTTCTTCTTAGATTAAATTCTTGGGTGAAAGATATTAATTTGAAGATTTCATATGTAAGATGTGCATACGCATTACTTATTATTGGCAGTGATGTTTTATTTGTGCTTTTGTATTTATTAGTTTTTATTAAAGATGGAATTAAAGAAGTTATGCCATCATACTGTGAAAATTTGACGAACTTGACTTCCAGCGACATGGATTCAAATTTACTCAATTCTGACCATGGATTTTAATTCACTCTCATGCAGTTGTCTAAAATGGCCATTTGCATAATTTTTCTCATTAACCTTCTGGTAGGCACACACTTTTCAGTCACATGAGCAGGTGCATCGTGTATGCAGTACACGAAGATGCAAAGTAAGAATTAATCAGGTGTTTTGTTGAATGATGATAATTTTGGAAGTGGTTAATAATACCAGTTACAGTAGATACTCAAAATTACTTAGTCGATGGGACTGGAAAAATCAGCACTTTGTATTATCGAATTTCGTATGAACGATTATCTTTCAACAACATTGGGATGAAGCTATTTTTTTTGTTTCCTTAAATTAAGATGTACTCCCTCATCATACTTGCATGATTTACGAAGTTACAATTCATTATAGTATATTTAAATGTGTATTCATGCCCACAGGGTGTAAACAGTTCAACACAACTCATTTGTCTGAGTTTGATTCTTCCAATTTCCGGGATTTCCACCGGGTCGTTCCATCTTTTGCGGCGGTAATCCCGAAAATCGGAAGAATCAACCTCCATCTAAGCCCCGTAGAAATTTACATCACAACGACTAACTTATCATTCTTTTTTTACAATGAATGATTAGGCAATGAAGCGTCTTTGCAAAATTCTCGTGAAGTTTGGACTAAGCCTATGAGGCTTCATAGTGCATTTTTCTATATTATTTCCTAACTGGAGAACTCATCACTTTAGCATGAGCAATGTGTAATGGTAAGTAGTATTGATTGATGCTATTGATTGATTGATGTACTAAGGAAGTGTGCTACTTGCGCGATCATTTACACTGGATATTTAAATTAGAGGAATACAATTTCGTTAGAAGAAGACCATATGCTTCGCGTCAGGCATAATATATGTACCTATATGAAGCTAAGACAGTGACATGAAGTTTCTCTCGCTGATGCTATGTCATGGATGCATGTTATGTATTTTGTACAAATAATGATATGCCCGATAATTTTGCAATATAACAAATGTTACTCTCCCTTGGATTCTGCGTATTTGTACGTGGTTATTTCCGAAACGATGGGGCTGAAAGAAGAGCTTAAAAAGAATGCAGCTGAATGGGTTCCACCTTTCAAAAGTAGATTGTACAAGCCACACAGTTCTACGTTGATGGTGATATAATTCCTTCTACACGTCATCTGCTGCTAACGATGCTAACACTACAAATCAATAATTTTCATGTTTCAATCTACTACGCGAAAGCTTCTTTGTGGTTCTATTCAGGTTAGGTTGTCTGCACTTCAATCTTTAAATCTCAGGCTCAATTTAAATATTTGATATTGAATTAAAATTTGGGACATTTTTGCTTATCCTTTTACCCCTGCTTATGATCAAGCCAGGAGATTTTCGTCCGAGCATTGCAGCTCCAGGGGCCGATTGCGTAACTTTCCATTAGACAATTACGCTGCGGAATCGCCGCCATATTGGAATTATTCCGCTCGGAATTTAACAATGCGAGTTTTTAAGACCAAATTCCGATCCGTGCGGAATTTTTAATTCCACGCGGATCGGAATAATTTCACATGGCAAAAGGTGGTGGAATTGAGTACGGAATCTTCGAAGATGGCTATAGATGAAGATATAGAGCAACAAAATGGCGTACCGCTACCCTGTGATGATATTCTTTGCAAATTTCGCATTATTTAAGAGTGAAATTACCGTGATAATATTCTTTTCACAAAAAGGATTAGTCATAAACGTAATGAAAGGTAAAAATTAAGGGCGAATCTCGGTTTTATGAACGCTTAAAGTACTTTGTGACAGTTTATTCATGGTGATATCAAAATGCATTCTAATTCTAAAATACTCTAAGAATACAGGAGAAATATATCCGCACCGTTGAAATGGCAGCGAATTAAGAACAAAATGTACTTTATAATCCATTGGACCAATCTTTGGTCCATAAATGCCTCTTCAATTAAATATCTCAAAGACGTTGCCCTTCATTTTATTAATGTCTTTCGTTCAGAGGCAAGTCCACCCTCATTAATTGATATTTAATTATTATCATTGAGCTCCGCGTCCTTTTCATACCAAACACATTGCTCTTTCAACTCAGATTTCGATTTTGACACTAATACGAGTGTTAATACATTTTCCCGATATAGGTGATAATTTCCGTAGCATATTTTGCGCCTCGACACTTTCAAATGTTTTTGAACTGGGGGGGCTGTTTGGAGCGGAGGGGGGGAAGCAAACTCATTACCGCATGCGCAGAAGCTTATATTGGGCATAGATTTGGTGAGATTTGGCAACGTGTAAAATTGCACTCGGAATTTCATACAAATGGAAACTGAGTCTACGAATGGAATCGGAATGAGTTATACAATCGCAAATAGGGATTGTTGCTGATTCCATTCGTAACGTCTTCGGAATCCCGATTCCATTCCGAACGGAATCACCAAAGTTACACAATCGGCCCCCAGGTCAGGCTACACATCAGGCCTGAATCTGGTGTCTTTTCCTCCTTTCCCTGTCTTTGTGGGGGTTACTTCATTCACCCTCTCGCAAAAACAGATAGAAAGCCCATGGTCTCAGAGTATCTTACGTCACTTGAGTTGATCTAGCTGGGAGTCAAGGCCAAGGGATGCGCCCGAGGAATAAACATTGAATGAATCATCGGCTTTATGTCAAATAGTCTTATCTTATCTTCCTCCGCACTTACCTCAACTGGGTGCATCAGTGGAGAGGGAGGAGGACATGCCTCTTGAGAGAGGGGGCTTTTACCATGAATCAAGATATTCCCACAAAACAATATTTTGGCTGTGTTAGACCCATTGGCGTGCACAGATTCCTTGAGATGGGGGTACTTCTTAACCCTTCAAGCCCGATAGAGATTTGAATGAATCCTACCTTGTAGGTCGGAGGAGATTATAATTGAATCGCTGGTTTTCCGCTGATTTAAATGGAATCGCTGTGACATAGTCACTACGTTGCTCGACGGCATGTGAAGTTTGTGCCCAATGTAGTGAGTACGTCGCTCACTGTTGAAGGGTTTAAGGTTCCAA
This sequence comes from Pyrrhosoma nymphula, assembly GCA_963573305.1. Classification (NCBI taxonomy): domain Eukaryota; kingdom Metazoa; phylum Arthropoda; class Insecta; order Odonata; family Coenagrionidae; genus Pyrrhosoma; species Pyrrhosoma nymphula. The sequence goes on along the minus strand of OY754335.1, from coordinate 94,026,989 downwards.
GAGTTGGCATGGGGGATCTGCATAGTATGGGACATCGCATCGGTTCGAGTCCCCCCTTTCCTTCATTCCTGCCTTATGTGCTGTTGAGTTGAGTTCCACTTCAAGATGCCTCTCAGGTCATGTTTTTCTGATGCTGAAGTTGCAATGATGTTAAGTGTGATTTGCTTTTTTCAGCGTGAAGGTGAATTGATTGGGGATAAGCACTATCCTCTTTACAAATGTGTATCGGAGTGTTTGGGTGTTTCCCATATTTCTGTGAATAAAATAGGTGCTGGGAACAAGGAAAATATGGAGTCTGAATTGCCTGTAGCCTCCAAGAGACAGTGTGTAACAATAGGACGTCCTAAAGTTGAAGTTGATGAATTTACCTGCGGTGTTATTCGTAGGAATATTCATGACTTCTACATGAAAAAATTATTTTCTGCCATTAGGAATCTCAAGGCACAACTGGAAAGTAATATGTGTGGCTTTCAAGATATGTCCATTAGTACACTTTGGAGGATAATGAAAAAAATTGGATTCCGTTTTTAAAAACTGCAGAGGAAGCCAGTGACATAATCATTTGTGACGAATGCTACTTTTTGTCAAGCCTTTTTGAGAAGAATCAGGAATTTGCATGTGAAGGGTTATAGAATATTTTACACTGATGAGACGTGGTGTGGCCAAAACTATACAGTTTCTTACGGATGGTAAGAAAACACAGTAGTGACGCTCCAAAATGATTTTAGCAATTTCAATCGATATCGAATGCACTTGCAGGAAATGTTTGGCTGGAGAGGCGGCTTTAGAACTCCTACTGGTGCTGGAAAAAGAGTCATCATTTTGCACATTGGGAGTGATGATGGGTTTTTGGATGGAGCTGAACTCTGTTTTGTTGGCCAGAAGGAAGTTCTGATTATCATAAAGAAATGAATGCCCAACATTTTGAGGAATAGTTCAGAAAAGTGCTAAACCTCCTTCTCCAGAAGTCAGCAGTGGTAATCGACCAAGCACCATATCATACAATTATAGAGCCTTCGTCTAAAAACCTGTCAATGGCTTGGAAAAAGGTGGAAATTATGGCTTTGCTACATAAGAAAAATATTCCCTTCCTAGTTGATTCATCAAATTACGAAAGTTTAACTAAGGCAGCCCTTATAAACTATGGACGACCTCACTTCACACCCCACCTGAGGAAGCTCGATGTCCTAACTGAAGAGCTCCAACCTGATGTTGAGCTGATTTGGTTGCCAGTGGCCCATTGCGAGTTTAATGCAATAGAGCTAATGTGGACATACGTTAAAAAAATAGGGAAAGTGAACATGGCAAATGATGCGGAAAAAGGAAATATGTAGTGTAAATGTAACATGCGATCTCTCTAAGGAAGCATTGCAGTCAGTCACACCCGAATTGTGGAGGAAATGTGTTCAACATGCCCTAAAAATTGAGGGTCATGATTGGGAAAAAGACTTCCTGACGGAGGACGTCTGTGAATTGCAACCACTTCATATAGATCTAATGAGTTCTGAATCTTCCAGTGACAATGACTTGGATTTGGAATCTGATAGCGATGATATGTTATTATGATTAAATCCGTAAATGATTCTTCTCAGTGTACTCACCTTCTAATTTGGGCAAATTTTGAGGATTTGAGTGCACCTTATTAACTACGTAATAAAATTAAGAAATAATAAAAAACTAAAAATTAGTAAAGAAAAAATAGAAAACCATTTTGAAGGGGCCTAATGACCTCCCAAAGCCCTCATGAAAATAGCTGATGGGGAATGGAAAAGGAAGTCTGACTTTGAAAAAAAAGAGATGTTTACACATTCAACGAGGGAATTACAGTAATAATATCATCGAGGAGCCAGCACACATCCAGCTGTGCTATTTACCCATTGACGTCCAGACTCATTGTGTGTCAGGAAGCAGCAACAGTGAGTGCTGCGACTAAAGAGAAAGTTATGCCGGGCAGGCTGTTGCCTCTCGACGGCAGGCAGTAGCTCCAGTGAAAAATTGACGCTAATCTTAAATAGATATAAAATAAACTACTTTCTGTTCTATCAAAAGCACAGCAAGATCACACTGACAACGTTGAGACAAAGACAACGGTGCGACGTGTGTTTCTCGGATCTTTCGTTGCAGAGAAAAAGTTAAGTCACATAACTAACAACAAATCATGAAAAACAAAGTTATAGAATTAAACTTTCGGAATCGGATTAATAAAAGTACGGTCTAGCCATGGTTATAATATAATGTTGATATATTTATTGGTTTTGGTTTTAGAAGCCTGTCGAATCAGTGATTGCGCGGAGAGTGATAAAAAACTGGTACTTTTTCTCTTCTCACTTCAAGAACATACATTTAAAAATTTAATAAAAAATATTCATTACATATGCTCAACGCAGAATAAAATAAGCTACATGTTGATGTAAATTACATTGTAATCGGACGAGTCGTTATGTAACTATGTTACTTCCAACTCTGATATATATACTTTTGAAAGAGAAAGTAGTCCTACAGTCACATTGGGTGGTCATGACCCAAGTTGTCAAAATAGTTTTTAAAGACTATTATTGAGTGAATTTTACAAAGTTAAAAATAATTAATAAGAAAATGCTACAACAGGACTAAATATGATATTATCCTTCAAAATTATACAATCTAAAATTGTGTCTTTGGTAAATGGCTGAGCTGAAGCTCCATTCTGAAATCTGTCTTCAAGTCTTATGTAGAACTCTTTCACTAATAAACCTACACAAAAAATGCAAAGTTTTTTATTATTCCAATTATTACAATGTATTTACAATTGGTTTTATTTACTCTCTATCTCTTGGGTAAATATTGCCCCATTTATTTTGCCCCAACAGTGGATGATGCCTGAATTTCTTCTGCCAAGCTAGAAATCACATCTTATTCTGAAATCACTTTTATTTATTTTTTTTCTAAAATATTGTTTGTTTTGGTAGCGCTGCGGAAACAAGTTTCTGGTGAGTGGAAGACTAATTTTTTTTAAGCTCACGATACACAGTATTTTTGTTCGTTTCCTTTATCAGGGTGGCGATTGTCAGGAAATCTTGAATTTCTGGAAAAGCCAGGGAATTCTCGTAACAGTCGGGGAGAAACTGGGATAGGAAATTTTTCTTATTTTTGTACCATTACGTATATCCGCCAGTCATTCCCACCGTAGTAAGAAGAGCCCTCCTCCACTCCCCACCTTTCACGCTCGACGTAATTATTGAATGGCCCCCTTAAGCTTGTAACCCTCACCTTCTTCTCGTTGGTGTTACCTTACAAATTATTTTAATTATCGTATAATAATGTAAATACAGACAACACTTATGCTTTAAAAAATTATCTTTTAATTTTTATATAGGTGGATTGGGCCCAATTTACAGGATGTTCAACCCTTTTGCTATTTACCAATGAATACAATTTATTGTAAGTGGCACTTATCGTTCTCCCGTTCCTTATTTCCCCACTCTCGTGGTCCTCTCGGAAACTTGTTTCTCCGGCTGCCGTGCGTCTCGCGCTGCCGCCACAATTTCCTCCGTTTTGGCTTACTCTCGGCTTGTTTCAGCTTTCCTTACTTGGAACCGCCCCTGTAACTATTCCCGTCACTTTTCGACAATCCGACCCCTTTTCACACACTTTTATTCCCTTTTTCCTTCTCCTTTTGGCCTTTTACTCCTCCGAACTCCTTTCTCATTTCACCATCAATCTCACTCTCCCCTATTAACTCCTCACCGCGTCACTAGTTACGATCCTTTGTTGCCTTGTTTGTTTACTTGCGCCCTAACTATGCGTTGTTACGTTATTTATTTATTTACTGGCCGTTATGTTATAAGCTCCCTCTCGAAGCAATTTAGTTAGGTCACAGAGTACCTGAAATATGATATTCCTGAATATGATACTGCCGTTGCTAATAGCCTCCTGTCCTCATTCGCAGTGGCACGCTTGTTTTTTTTTAACCAAATATTTTTAAATTTTTTGGTTCCCTCTTGCAATCAAGGGGTTGCAACCACGTCAATCAAATTGTTATTCACTTCTTAAGGTCACTCGAGCCATCCGATTTTTATTCAGTCCAACAACTTGACTTTGGTTTGTATTTTTCACGCACCTTAGTGATACCTGTGCCGGAGTCCACCTGTAAATTGACCATTAACTTTCCCTTCAATGCCTTTTCAGTAATCCGAAACTTACCAGAACTACCATGACGTGCTACCTCTTTCTTTAAGAATTAGACGTTTTCAATTTGTAATTTTTACCAAGGGAAACATACACGGTCACGGAAATACAATACACGGCCGCGGAAGCAATATCAGCTCGCTCACCTGGATCACCCCAACGCTCGCAATGGTTCAGGGGACTCAAAATAATGTAACACTGTTATATGCGTAATTCAATTACCTGCTGTAAAAAAACCTTGTGTGTAGGCAATTGTTGCAATTCTGTAGACAATGAAACGGCTGCTTCGACGGCGCACAGTGGTCGGTAATCTAAAAAAGCTGTACAAAAGTCCTAAATTGCTTTTTTTTAGATAAAGACTTAAAACTTGGCATTTAGACTCACAAATGATTACTTATTATGAAATAGTAAGTAATTCTTCATAGGTCCAACCTATTACTTATATACGGAGGCTCAAACATGACCAACATTCCAAAAAAAAACATGTTTTGAACCTTCATTGAGCAAAAGACTTGGATTTATGGTGTAGCACTGGTCTGGGGTTGAAATCATGAAAGACATGAAACACGGACATGTCAAAAAGTGAGAAGGATTTGTTACACTGGCGGTCGCATCGGCTCAAAATCTCTCTTCCAAAGAAATCCCTTAACCTTTCGAAGTAAAACTTTTTGGATTGATAAAGTGACACAAAATAGGAGACTAGATGGGAAAATGAGCAATATGATGATATTTTCCATAAAATATCCTCAACCAAAAAGTCATTGAGGCAATATGGCCCAACGTGACCAATTAAGGTTTAATGATCTCTGAGATGGGAGTTCAGTTGCATTATTTGCATGGCATTGCAGAGTAAATGAATCAACTATAAGAATAGGTGAATGAAAAGACTGATATCGTAGGATTTATTACCTATCAATATCAACACTTTTTGAGGGACTTCATATTTCTTTCAATTCTGCAAAGATTTTGTTGAAAATATATATTTACTAGTTTACCACACACACTTATTACATATTTACATCACATTGATCAAAACTATGTTCAGTAAAACCTCGATTATTCTTAGTTGGAGGGAACAAGAATGTGGCAGTATAAATGAAAAGTTGAAAGAAATGCATGACGTAATAATAATTTTCAGTTCTCTTCATTGTATTTTAAATCAAGCCATGAGTCCAATAAATTAGTTTTGATGAATGAATTTGATTTGAATTGCTCTATTTGACGGTATATGAGATGCCCGTTTTTCCCAAAAATAATCGCTCAAATATCACCCCAGGTTGCTATATGTATGCAGAAAACTCCACACGCGGAGTAAAATCGTCCTAACTACTCTCGTACTACAAATTTCCTTTGTAATAATCTTGTTAAAATAAAAAATAGCATTGGTTGTTTTTTATCTGTTTATCTGCCATTCTAATTCAAGGAAAAATACTCAAAAGAAGCAATTTTATCGAAGGTTGCATTTATTGACTTTACCACGGCATTGTAGGCCTATAGAAACATCGTTATGATGGAAAATTAATGAGAATATTAAAATGTTTCATAAATTCTTTGAATAATCAATGAATATATTATCAAAGTTGGTGGTCCATTTCCGATGGGTTCCTCAGTTCGAGGGGAAAAATATTTACGCACTTATGCATTGTGGGTTGCGTCAGGTCCTACACACCATAAGGACAATATTGACGTAAAGAAAAATTTATTTAATAATACAGAACTTTTCCTTAATTATTCAAAATATTGTTTGCTTTTTACTGATGTGAATTAAATAAGATGACTACCTATTTTGAACCATTGTTTTGAACCATTAGCAAAGGAATTTCTGAGTGGTGTTCTCTTTTCATGCTTGAAAGTAGCTCCCCTTCCCCCTTTTGACTACCGATCTTTGGCCAAAATTAAGGGGTATATTCGGGCTTATACAATATATTGTTTTATTGCTTCTGCGATAGTGAAGAGTAGTATATTTAACGTCATAGTGTCGGCATGTAAGACGTTGGAATACAATGCGCCAGACTATGGTAAAACTAGACTGCTATGTAATAACTGCCGAAATAATGTTATGTATTTTGGAAGAGCGAGAATTTAGTGGCATATTTTCCATGCATGTTGCAGGAAAATGGAATACGTAGATATTCTTAAAAATATGTTGGGGTTGGCTGTTGCAGTCAATAGTTTTGCTTGCAATCAGTAAAAAGTATTGCAAAACTACATCAAACTGAGGAAAATTTGACTGAAGGGCCCAAAGTATGATGGCATAAAAACAAAAAACTATGTAAAATTGAGAAACTAAGTATAATCAAGAGTTTACTATTGAAATATCCTATGATTCCCGGCCGGACCTTAATGTAGCTATGCAAAATCAAGATTAATGGAAAATCAAGGTGTGTAAAATCAAGATTTTACTCTACCTATTTCTGTTTGTATTTCTTGGTATTTAGAGACACATAAATTGGGAGTTGGCCTTGTTTAAAATTAATGAAGTGATTTTTTTTTTTATATTGAGTGTAAGCTTTCACAGCTGTTTATAGATATTTATTTGGCTTTCGAGTTATATTACCAATGCAGTTTAACCCATGAAATTTTCAATCTATGCGATAATTAGACATTTTCTGTGGTACATCTAAAGGTGCTGATCCTCATGTGAATTGAGGCAAGCATGTCATATTTATTATAAAGATACCATAAAAGTGTTCTTTTTTTATTTGCAATGGAATGCTACCCCTTTATTTCCATTATATTAACGATTCTCCGAAGGTAGATTCTGGCAGTGTGGTATAATTATGGAATGTAACACCAGCATTCGGCAAAGTTTTACTGTATTCATTTCTTTGAATGAGCTTGGATTTTATCTTCACACCTAATTAAATTTCCATTGTTCTATTTTAGATAAAACAACACTTCTTAAAATTGAGTTATGATGTACCTAGACCTGAACAGCCACCTGAGTCTGCCTCTAGAAAGGAGAAGCAAGAAGAAATTCTTAGCAAACAGGTTTGTAGATCTTTTTGTTGGAAGTTGCTCATTGATTTACTTTTGGTAACCCTATCAGTTGTGTAACAATGCATTTAAGTGTACTTAAGGAGGAACCTGCGCTTTGAAGTACTGTATTCATAAGAAGAATAACATATCACCTGATGGGGGAATTTAGGATTAATATATCATTTCATAATTTTTCGAAGAAATCCAAATACTCGATTGGGTTATGCTGCTCAGAAAATATACTTAAGTATGAATGTAAAGAACCTCATGTAAGTCAGTGGTTGTGTTGCATCTAGTCGTTGCTGTTATTTCGACGAATATGATTATTAGATTAAATTTGTGGCTGTAAAGAAGAATTATTAATGTAATAATATAAAACCTCGAAAAGTCTATAAAAATTATATAATATTGCAGATTTATTATTATTGTTATGCATAATAAGTGCTACTCAGCCCATGCCTGTTGGTGTCTGGTCTCCTGCAATCTGTGACTGCGAATTCGAAGTGTTACAAATCGGTTGTTTTTTTCACTAATTCATTAATTTCTTTATTGTATTTTCGTTTACTTTCATTGTAATTCCTTTTTCCTCAGTTTGACAATTTCTCTATTACGTATTATTTTACTTGCTCCATAATTCGTTTCAGCATCTGTTTATCGCTTTCTATTTCACTTTTTCTATTTGCTGTTCTTCAATTTTCCTTTCATTTACGCATCACGTCCACTCATTAATTACCTTCATCGTTATTTACCATTTTTGGTACATCATCTCAAAAGATATTTCCGTGTGTTCGTTTCCTGCAATTGATAAAGTGTATGCCTAATGAGTTGTTATCCCTGTGCAATCTTTCTGACCATTTATTATTGACCACTGTCACATCAAAGTCCTTTCTGGTGTTGCGGTGTATATGGTATATACTAGGTAGGATAATTTAAAATACTCAAGTTTGCCATCACATAATAATAACAACATAGTATTTAAAATGTAAATTTTTGATTTGAGAGGACCAGGAAGTTTAAGTGAAGTGTTTTAGTGTAGTCAGGAAGGGAGTGCCAGCTCATTACGTAGTAACTATGGATTATGTGCCAGTGCAGTTTGCAAGGTATTTTGTTGCACTGCTTCTCTACTCATGCTGCACCAACTCCCTTGGTTTTGTTTCCATTTAAAGACAGTTTCAGCAGAGAAGCAAGTTTGTGTGATTTAAGGGTGTTTCAGTTAGTTTAAAGGGAGATATTTTTACCTGAGATTGCAATATTAATCTAGAAAGCACATTGCAATTCTAACGTTGTAATCACTTGGTAGACATAATGTTGTTACAACATCAGGATTTTAACCTCCCAATTACATAACCTTGTAATAACATAGCAGTATGAACCTTCCAACAACGTTGTGATTTTAACCTTACCACAACATTGTGATGTTAGTTTCCTTTTTTCACTAATGGCAAGGGTAAATCCAAAGTTCGGATGATTCGTGTCTTTCTTCCAGGAAATGTATACTACGTTGTTTTTTCCACTGTCTGAGACTCGGTTTTCTTTTGATTCTCCGTGTTCTATCAAAAATTTACTATCTGGTTTCATGTTCCTAAAGCCTGTTCTTAGTATGTATCGTAATCTAGACGAAATGTTATGTACATGCTTATTTGTATGAGTATCTGGAATAACATTACCGCTAATGTGATCGAGAAAAGCTTTGCCGTGGAGCCATTGATTGATTGTGCAAATAGTTTTTTTAATGAAATTATCCATCAACGAAGAAAAGTTTAAAAATTCTATATATATAGTTCTCTCGGAGTTTTCCGCTGCGATTAGATGAATTTTCCATTCTTCTTCCAGGTATCTGCCGCGTCGTTGTGTTTTTCTGACAACGTTTCTCCTCCCGTCCTGGAGGCGTCTTCAGGTCGAAGATATCTGCGCTGCATTTTGGTCCGACTTATATACTGGAGCTGGTCGCATCTGATTGGCTGTCAATTGTGGCGGAAAAACCACTTTTCGCGCCATTTCTCATAGCGTTACGCGCCAATACTCTCTTCCAAGTGGTAGCTAGGTTTTAACCATCATCCCTGTTGAAATTTTTGGGGCATTTGGCAATTTCGATCGCCTCCCGTATCAGTCGTGGACGGGAGGCGATCGAAATTGCCAAATTCCCCAAAAATTTCAACAGGGATGATGGTTAAAACCTAGCTACCACTTGGAAGAGAGTATTGGCGCGTAACGCTATGAGAAATGGCGCGAAAAGTGGTTTTTCCGCCATAATTGACAGCCAATCAGATGCGACCAGCTCTAGTATATAAGTCGGACCAAAATGCAGCGCAGATATCTTCGACCTGAAGACGCCTCCAGGACGGGAGGAGAAACGTTGTCAGAAAAACACAACGACGCGGCAGATACCCGGAAGAAGAATGGAAAATTCTATATATATAGGTTTGAACATTTTGACATTACGTAGTTTAAAGGCTTTAATAAAGTTATGTACTTAGTAATAAGCACAGGCATAAATTTTACCAAAGTCATTGGCATTGATAATTACTGAGAACCCCCTTTCATGTATGCTTTCGTGTATATTTATATTGAAAAATGCAGCAGCATGCTTTGAAAAGCCAAGCAGCATGCTTTGAAAATGCTTAATTCAATTTATAAAATCGCCATAAGGATTAAAATATATTCAGTCAACATGAGTACTACGCCATATTTCACATTTAACCTCCAAGCAGTTTCCAACATTGCCGCATTGTTCGCAGCATTTCGGCTCCTTGCTCGGAGAAAAACCGGAAGTATGTTTTTAAAACTTTAATGCTGACACTAAATTGCCGATGACCTTATCTGAAAAAAATATATTGTGTGCCTTGATACCTTTTACACGTTATACTAGTTTTTTAATGATATTTTTCGGGCCAAACTTGAGATAAAAAATGTTATATGAAGGGAGGTAATCGTTCTGCCATTAAGACAATGCATTTCAACGTAAAATTCCATCATTTTCAAATCCATATATCTTCATTAAATGGCCGATGACCTAGTAATATTTTTACACCAATCGATAGGAGAAATCATGGACAATAATATATGTAAAAATCAGGGCAGGTTTTCGGACATGCCTAAAATGATGGTTTCTCCTTTAAAGATTTATTCTTTGCAATGCTTGAATATACTTTTGACTTTGATATCCTATTCATGCTGATCATGTGAGCTAATGAATGTAATTAATTTATTACTGTTTCCTCAAACTTCTGACCTGTGGAAAGCTTAGGAAACTGGGGAGTAAAGGTTTTCCTTTAATTCCAGAAAAATGTCAAGGTCACAAAAATTCTTTATAGGAGCTATTTTTAGTAAGTTAAGAGAAGATTCAGAGGCTTGGAAATGCTTTTTAGTTCCATAGTTCTGTGATTACAAAATAAAAATACTTGTGCATTTTCTCTCTGCACCAGCTTAGTGGTAATAATTCCTTTCCAGCATCTTCTAATGTTTATTCCCAATTGTAATTTTCTACATATTGTACAAAAGTTTTAGAAAAGTACAAGTGTTTTTTATTCCAATTATGGATACTAAGTACTTCTATGAAGTGAAGCTCATTGTAGTAGTGTTTATTTGTTGACATGGCAGTTTCATATTTCTTCTCAAGTTACTCTGGGTGAAATATTTGGGAAAATTGAATGAGTTGAGCCTTCCTTGAATAAATCAAGGATTAAAAGCACTTATCAAGTCTGAAACTCCAGATTAATTCCCGGATAAAGAATTCCCAAAATCATGAACTCAAGGTACAGTTCTGTTCAAAAAATTGTACCGCCGAAAATTTTCAAGTCCTGAGTTTACGACGATGTAACAACATGGCCGAACCATGCCCCCCTGAGAGGGAGAGCAATGACCTCTCCAAGAGGAACGAGAACCCTTCCTCCTCGTAGCTGGGCAAGTTGAACCACCAACGGAAGGAAAATTTTGACCTGCAAAAAGGATTATTTCGAAGGGGAGGGGTAGGGTTTCTTTTCTTGTGATGTGTGAGTAAAGGCCGTTTTACACGGTACATTTGTTTGTACAAACTCTTCCGTGAACTCTTGCATGAGGCAAAATATATCGTGTAAAGCGACAAATTGTATGAACGCTTGTGCGAATGTCTCAATGCCTGCACGGGAAATAGAACCTGTTCTAATTTCGTTGAGACAAACGTACAATCTCACGTACATTCGTTTGCACAAAATCTTTCATCGTGTAAAGCGGCCTTAAGACGAAAAGGGAGATATGCAAAGTTCAAATGCGCGAAGATCCCTCGCACACAACAGATACAACCAGCCACAGAAAACAAAAGCCTATCTTAGGTCTCAGTTCCCCGAGTTCCTTTCGTTTCTTATGAGTATTTTAATTTATACGTGTATTCATCAACGTAAATTTTTGTCAAATGTTTGACGCATTTTCGTTTTCTGGAAGTCCTTGTGATATCGCAATCTATATTATATTTGAAATGGTGTAATATATTCTGGATCGAAACTGGATCACTCAATTTCGCTCTGAAGTAACTGATAATGTCAGGCTCGAATTTGAGCACACAACTGTCCTTGCAAAGCATTCCGGGAAAACATTTTCAATGGGTGATATATTTCTGCGCAAACAATTGGTTAATTTTAAATGATGACTGCCATACGATTAGGCTGATTGTATATGATTATTAATATTCATGGTATTGTTAATGAAGAAATATTGCGTTTTTCTTTGGTGATATTAACCCTTTTACTGCCAGCGGGCCGATTTTTCGGCCCAACTTAAAATACCTGAATTTGATGGCCCAATTTTAAAAACCTGAAAAAGTCTTGGCAGTCTTCACTCATCCCACCAGAAATGGGCTGGCAGCTAAAGGGTTAATACAGGTTCAAAAGACTACAAAAATAAAGAAATTGTGGTAAATGAATTATTAATTTCATTTTTTCTGGATAATAGACAAATATTTGGAACTTACCTAAAATCTTTTGATGCAGTAAAAAAGTTAAATAAGTAATTGCCATCACTCATGTGAGACACCCACCAGCCACTTGTCTTTTGTGCATATCACTCATGAGAAACACCCGCACTCAATGTGTTAAGTGTGAACAAAACTGTTGTGATGCAGAACATCCCTAATTACTCTCTTAGAAGTGCAAGGGCCCAGTCACATTGACACACTGGTTCCCGTAAGATCACCGAAGTTGTTGGGCCCGGACAGAGGTTGGATGGGTGCCATATATACCTTCACCGTGGCACTCTTGTACCCTGTTTGCATGTGGCAGACAGGCATGGGGCTGTCACAGTGGACCCAAGGTCTCGAGTGCCTGGGTTCCTGTCGAAGGTCTATGCCATTAAATTATATTACTCTGCCATTTCTCTACAGTAAACTCTGATAGCCCACGCTTTCCTAACTACTCTCTTAGAATATTGTGGAATGAAGTGGGGTAATTACATTACTCTGCCTTTTCTCTACAGTAACCCTTCTGATAGCCCACGCTTGAACTCTTTATTCAATCAACATGATCGTCAACAGTTAATGTTGATGATCGTTTGCTTTAAGCATGTTCTTCCAATAATTCACGTCTGGTTTCCAAACATCTTCCATTACTCATGAATGCTCCCAATCAGGTAATTGAAAAATCTGAAAGTCTCACCCAATTTTAATCAGAACTCAGTACTGATCACAAAGGCTGCGTACGGGAGCCTTATCTCTTAGGTGCATTTTCACGTAAACTGAGGTTCCTCAGAAGCAAAAACAGATTTAAGTAAGTCCATCATAGGAGGTTTGCATTTAAGGTCTTGAAATTGATCTACCTAGGATACAAGGGTTCAAATGTATTTGTAATGAATTTTTCTTCATCTCATGGGTAGAAATTAATTATGACTCTTTACTATCCACAGATACCTAAGAAAAGGAAGAGAGACAGAAATATAAATTATTCCGAGACTAGTTCAAATGAAGTGGTAGATGTCTCAGACGTTTCAGACAGTGAGTCTCCAGCCAAGGTACAGAAAACTTTACCAGTTAAGCATGAGAAATCAGAGATTACTCATAAGAGAAAGAGGGATAAAAATGTCAACCAATCTGAGACTGGCTCAGGAGAAATTGTGGATGTCTCGGAGAATTCAGACAATGAGTCTCCTATGAAAGTCCAGAAAACTCACCAGCCTAAGCAAGAGAAATTGGATGGTCATCTACTGAAACATGAAAACCAATCTACCGTCAAGGAAGAACAGCCATCAACTTCAAATAAATTTGATTATTCCATGGTGGACTTCAATCGTTTCCAGGGAGGAAGTAAAGGAAAAGATAACGATGCCTTAAAGAAAAAAGAGAAGTTTTGTGCCAAGGTATGTATCAGTTCATTTTAAGTGAGGCTATTGATTAATTTCATTGAAAAAATAAATCTTTGAAGATGAATGGGATCTTAAGAAAAAATTATCTCCCCGAAAAACAAATAGTTACAAGTGGAGAAGCAAGAAATATTATTTCTATTTCCCAAGACATTTCTCATATTTATGCATCCAAATGCTTATATAGGTGCTTTCGTATTACCACCAACAATTTTGCTTCAAATGCATACAAATTTTTGATTTTTTTCTTGACGAGATAGTCCTTTTTAGTCTTAGTGCAGTATGACCGATTAAAGATTATAAAGACATCAATTTAGCCTCAGTGTTTTCTAGGGTACAATTTTACTGACGTCACATCATACCATCCTTTTAGTAGATAATGGAAATTTTCCTGTCAGCACTATCATTCTCATTAGGTCATTAATATCAATAAAATTATTGTTATGCATTTCTGTGTTCTCAGGGCATTTTAACAAATGAGTTAACTTTGGTTATTATGCACTCAGACAGTAATTTTGCGTAATTTACTTAAAAGTCAAAGAAATATATGTATTTCAAGTTAGGACATGGTGATACTCTGTGAATACTATTGATATCTTGACACAATGAGATTGCCTCATTTAGCAATCAATTTTTATCTGCAGTTGCGGGAAAATTAACTGCAGGTATGCATAAAAGTTTTCGTGTGCTACGCAGGTCAATCCATTTTTTCCACCATTTGCTCATAATGGTTTTGGCTATTAAAGTTAAACTGACTTTTCAGCTGGTAACAAGCTGTTGAAGTAGCAGTATAATGGCAGGGAATGTCATTAGGCCTACACACCTCTGTAGCTCTCACCGGTTGATTATGGAATGTTTTAGTGGGACTGGCGATGAATCTCTGGTCATGCTGCTGCAATGTCATAATAATATACATGTACCATTGGACCAGTATTCACCCGAGCGTGGGCAAATTATGTCTGGGCAACCCAACTAATAAATATATGATTTACTCAATGTGATTTCTTAAATAGTTTGTTGTGTAGGTAAATATTGTAAGTTAAATTAATTGTGTAACATTTTTTTACAGGTAAAAAGCAAGTTTAAATGGAAGGGAAGGCATCATAATCAGAGTATGACTTACAACAAAAGCCAGCCAAGGAGATAATGTAAATGTAAAGTGAATCCAATTCTGTAAATAAATTTATTTACATAAGTTTTATTAACAAATATCTAATTTAACATAACTTCCCATTTCTGGGCTATATATATGATCTGTATGATTGTCAATGAGGTGTAAACTTCAACATGAAGAACTATTAAGACAGATGTAACAATGAATGAAATGGCTATATTTAATCAAATTAAGTAAAATTAACACAGGCAGTAAAAAATATTCAAACTAAATTTTTAGTTACTGGGAGAGGGTTCACTAGGGAGTAAAAAAAGCTGCACAGTCATTTTCACATACTTCCAACTTCACACACTCAACTGGAATGAATAAATGCGCTCCTTTGTCCCCAGTGCAATCCAGGGTTTACACAAAATATTTTCTTCATACGTAACTATAAATGACTATATTGGCAGACTATTTGGGGAAATGTGTGAAAACTCAACAACACACATCTAATTAAGTGAAGTCTAAGAGTTGCCCTTCCCAATAAACTGTCTAGTGTGGGAAGCACTTTTCACTTTCTCCAGCATTGGATTTTACCATCATTATGTCAACACCATCAATGCCAGTTGATTCAACTGCATTTTAATTGATATTAAATGCTGGTAAATAAGAGAGGGTTGTCACTGGAGTTGATGGCTTAGTGGAAATGCCAAGTTTACTTGAAAGATTTCCTTTTACATCATGTCCATTCCTCCCATACCTCCCATTCCACCCATGCCACCACCCATTGGCATCTTCTCTTCCTTAGGTATCTCTGTCACTACAGCTTCTGCTGTGGTTAACAATGACGCCACACCAGCAGCATCTGTTAGTGCAGTTCTCACAACCTGGAAATTAAAGATTTTAAGTTTACATATGCTAATACCATGAGATATACCAATATATTTCATTAGTGTGCCAAGAGTGTGGTGACTTGGCTTGCAATTAAGTTTATGGCCAGGGTGCTAAGTGTACACAGCATTGTTAAACTAAACAATAAGCAGTTACAGCAACCTTGCCCCTCGGATTGTAATTTATTTTGTAATAGTTCCACTGCATTGATTGGTGGCTGGAAATTATGGGGCCATAGAATGATAAAAATGGAAATATCTATTAACAAGTTAGTTTCCTTATAATGAAATTTATCCAGCAAAAAACTAATTACTTAATAAGATCAAGACCATGGGGGTTATTACGGAACTCTGGGCATTAAATAAGGACTGCGTTAAATACAGACTGTCCTGGCCTGAATATATCTACCCTAGTGATTACGGAACTTAAGGTAGAAATGTTGAACAGGGTCATTATCCTCATAAAGACAGTATTGTGACAAATTCTTCATTCAAGTCTGTGCAACTCTCTCGGAATATGTATCGACCAATGAAATGCTTGACATTCCTGTGTGGAACAGTGGACCAAATGTATGTGACGTCATATCCAACGAAAAGAAAGCATGAAAAAATGAGTATAGTTGAGCGACTGTCCTCACCAGGAATGTAAATAAACATTCTTGATTTTAATGATGCAGGTTGAGTATGTTTTTCAGTCATTTCCTGAAATTAGTTTTGAATTATCTTTATTATTACGTAATTGCTACTTTAGTGAGTTATACTGGTGAAAATAAAGAGTGAAAAAACCGTTCCGAGTGTATACTTCGTGCAGACGAAAAATAAAGAGAATTCTTTCGACTAATGTGCAGAAAAACGAGTTTGCACAATATGTAGAGGGTTTGTTTTAAATGGTGCAAAGTGTGTATGAGACTGATAAATTAATGTGTATTTCTGTGATAATCATGCGCGAAAACGATCAAAGAGTATCTAAAATTTTATTGGATGTGCTGCTTGCAAAAGTGTCTTTTGATTGTCACTGTACAGAAAATAGTGAAAAGAGCATATCAAGCATTCACAAAGTAAGCACCAACAGTTTTTATATTTCTTGAACGTGTAATTATCTGTCCGGAGAGTTCACATTTGAGAAATGTGGGTTTTAAAGTGACAGTGACACGTATTTTTGAAATGAGAAACTATAAACTCCTATCTTTCAGGGGTAACCTGAGCGGCAGGGATAATTACTCTATAGAAGACTATGACATGTCTGTATTTTCCTCTACGTATAACCTTTTTTTGCATGAAATACTAGTAGTATCAATCAAATGTACACCAACTTGTATGCCAAATCTCAGCCGTATGCTGACCTGTCAGAAATGCTCCCAGTCTCAGCAATTCAATAGCTTTGAAACTCTGAAATATTTTAAAAACATTTTGCATCTCACCTAATTGTAAAATCGTACTTCTTGTCATATTATTCTTCTCATTGCCTTTGATTATTAACATTAATATACTTCGCGAGTCCTCAGAATTGAATTGTCATTAGATGTACTCCCGAGTCTCGCCAATGCATTTGATTTGAAACTCGGAAATATTATTAAAACATTTCACTACTTTCCTAAGTGCGAACACTTGTTTCTTTAAATATAACTCTTCACATAGGCTTTGATAATTATTATATACCTTGCGTGTTCGCAGAATTAACCCCTGCACAAACACGCCATTTTGGTCTTTATCTTCGTAAGGACCCCTCTTGAGCCGACTTTATTTTGGGTCCTTATGATAAAGACTTTTCACTCCATAAAGACTGCTTTATAAGTTCCGTATTCGCTCAAGTCTGTATGCTCACTGGGGGTCCTTATGATAAAGACTTTCACCCCATAATGCCGCCCTTATGAGTTCTATAATATATTCCCACATGAGTAATCAATTATTATGAAGATATAAATAGCAACAAAATAGGGAATCATAGGAGTACACTGTATATGTTGACAGAATGAATGGTTGTATCCCTGATTAATACTCTAAGAGATTAATGGAGTATCTTTTATAAGATTATCTTACTTTTTAAATTTCACAATATTTTGCACAGACATCAATTTTCCATACATGAGTAATTGGGTTATAATGTTGTACACAATGTAAATTAGCTATTGCATACTGCTAAGGTAGGTGCTTGAACTCTCTATAAAACAGCATTAATATTTATAATCTTGAATAAATGAGTTAAAAAAGAATATCCCCATGTATGATGCAACCCTCAATTCAGCTATACAATAGGCTTTAAAGACTAGCTGAAGTTTGGTCCCAAGAATTAACACAGAGTGGATGGCCTAACAGTGATGACAAAGGTATTCCACACCAACTGGTGGGGGGACACAACTGACCATGCTATGAACAAAAAAATAGAATATCTCAACAAAGAAGAATGCAAAGAAACATTGCTGCAGTCTTAAGTGTTAAGAGATTTTTTTACGGGCTTTACTGAATTGGGTCTAGGACTACACCAAACTATATGGGGCCCACATTCAAAACATTCAAATTAACAGCTGTACTCACCTTTGTTGGATCAATTATTCCCATTTCAATCATGTTAACATACTGATCATTAAGTGCATCATAGCCTTGTTCACCTCCAGCCTCCTCTACCTTGGACACAACAACAGATCCATCAATTCCAGCATTCTTTGCTATTTGCATGCAGGGCATTCTAAGAGCCTTTATGATAATATTTATTCCTGAAATGGAATAGAAGTATGATAACAACCAAGTTCTATTAATTATCATGTTCCATACACTTCAGATTTGTAAATGAATAAGTGTTCTTTTTAATT
The DNA here is from genome assembly GCA_963573305.1 of Pyrrhosoma nymphula. Classification (NCBI taxonomy): domain Eukaryota; kingdom Metazoa; phylum Arthropoda; class Insecta; order Odonata; family Coenagrionidae; genus Pyrrhosoma; species Pyrrhosoma nymphula. The sequence continues at coordinate 94,008,723 of OY754335.1, read as the reverse complement.
ATGATGAATATGATATAGATAGCTGCACACATGGGAATGAAAGTCAATTGACATAAGTGCGCTAACATAACACAGTGTAAAAAAGCTTAGTACTAAGTATTACCTGTCTTCTGGTCTTCATTTGAGGAGCTAAGTTTTACCAAAGCAGGGATGCAACGGATCAAAGCTGTTCCACCACCTGGTACAATGCCCTCTTCCACAGCAGCACGAGTGGCATTCAAGGCATCATTCACTCTGTCCTTCTTTTCATTAACTTCTACTTCACTGGAGCCTCCAACTTTCAGAAGAGCTACTCCCGAGGCAAGACGAGCCAATCTTTCTTGAAGCTTTTCTTTTTCATATTCAGAAGTGGTATCGTCAATCTGATCACGGATTTGGTCAGCACGGCGATCAATGTCTTCCTTTTTACCCTTACCCTAAAGAGAAAAAACAAGGTTAGAAGATAATAATATCCCTACATAATATGAGATATTAGTGTTAAGAAAATTTACAAGTTTTTTCTTCAAGATAGTGATTTGCTTAGCAATGTGCAGTTACAATAAATAATGCACTTCTCATAAAACAGCAAAAAGAAACTGGAGATCAACTCATCCAGCAAGCTAAAGCAACGACGCCACCAATAACTAAGCATTTCCATTATATCCACGTATGGACCAAGCAGTACAATGGCTACTCTTAATTTGGGAAATTACCACTTTGAAATGGCCTCACAAATGTATCATGCATAGCTTTCAAGATATGATTCAGAGATTTCATTTCTTAAAAAATTGCGCAACAACAACACCCAAGCTACAATAATGTTCTCTCCCCCCTCTAATCACCCAACCACGACACTGTTTTCCATTGCATAAAAAATATACTAAAATGAAAAATTAATGAAAAGTGACTTTATTTAAGTTTTTTATTTACCAACAACCACTGAAAACAGCTCTTATATGGCCTTTATATCTGAGTATTACCAATGGACGAGCGCACACAACCATGCACTGGGAGGTGAAAAATCCTCCCCAAGCGGGACTCTAAACCACAACCTTCAGGTTAGCAAGCAAGGATGTTACCCTCCTGCCATTTTTACTTCTAAATACCTCAACTTCTGTATTCATTCAGAAAATTACCTTCCATACATAAACACACCACCCTGAAAAGGGGATAATTATTTTAGAGTGCAGATAATCAACCTATAATCTGCGCTCTCACCACTGCGCCAAATACATATTTTCCTTTAATTAAGGCTTTCTACTTTCCCAGTATTCCTTAAAATTGTATTTTCAGTTAACACTCACTAATGCCCTTTTCCACTTTCTCATCCATCTAAAAATTACATTTTACACTTCCTCACTACACAAACGCTCTCTTCAGTATTGAAAATGACCATTTTGGGGCCACGTAGTCCCACCCCAGCACCCGCTTCACTCCATAGGCCCACAACCTTTGAGGGGGATGGGATAAGGGCATATTTTAAACATGAAATTAGTCTGTGTCCCTCCACCAGTTGCTTCAAACAACCCTGAAAATGGCGACGAAATCAGCTGAAAAATTCCTGAGAAGTCTTCTGATTGCTAATTTCTCAAAAATTACAAGACTCTGAGGTATATTTCTAACTATTTTGTTCACCTGCCTTCTTACAGTCTTGGAGTGCCCCCCTAGCAGACACTAACCAATTAATTAAAAAAGAATAATACACTACAATATCAAGGAACACTCTCCCACATTCTCAATTCTACATTCACATACCTTGAGGAAAAGTGTATCATCCTTGGTGATTGTAACCTCCCCAACCTGACCTAAGTCAGCTAACTGGACATCCTCCAATTTCAAGGTGTTTGCCTCATCTCCAAACACTATTCCTCCAGTTGCAATAGCCATATCAGTCAAGGTGTTCTTTCTATTATCTCCGAACCCAGGAGCCTTCACAGCAGCAACCTGCAGGCCAATCTTTAGCCTAGGAAATAATTCAATTTGCTCCAGTTTATCAAACACAACATCAAGCTGTTATAAATAAAAATTTAAAAATCTGCCATTTACCTGTTAACTACTAATGTGCTAAGAGCTTCCCCATCAATGTCTTCAGCAACAATAACCAAGGGTTTCCTTTGAGCGTTCGCTAACTCCAATGCAGGAATAATTGATTGCACACTAGATATTTTTTTCTCACTGAATAATACTAAGCAATCTTGAAATTCAACCTTAGCACCTGCAACAAAATTCAATGATCAGTGGTTACAGGCATGGAGTAATCGGTATGGAGCACCCCAACATTCAGAGTCCGTCATGAGAGAGCCCTTTAATACTAACCTTTAGCAGTGTTAATGAAATAAGGGGATATGTAACCCCTGTCAAACTTCATTCCTTCAATGACTTCCAACTCATCATGCAATGTTTTCCCATCCTTGACAGTGATCACTCCCTCCCTACCAACCTATAATACCAATAAATAAATACTCATTGCCTGAGACAGCAAGAAGCAACACTACTATCGATAAAAATGAAGAATTTCAGGTGAAATTGCGGCATGGTATCAACATTACAGGGGATATATAATACCGTAATTGAATAATGCGTTTCGCACGTAATCAAAGCGTACATATCCTGATCTGAGCAGATGCAGAATAAATCTGCTACCAATCAGGAAGACCGTCGTAACTGTATTATTTACCTTTTTCATTGCAGCAGAAATTAAATCTCCTATTTGTTTGTCACCATTAGCAGAAATGGTGGCCACTTGTGCTATCTCTTCTGGAGTTGTCACCGGCTTAGATAGAGTTTTCAGATGTTCAATTACAGCATCGACAGCCATCATAACGCCTATGAAATTGAATTTTTAATTCAAACCAATTCATGGCAAGTCTATGAAGAAATAAAGAAATTGTTAATGACGCACTTACCCCTTCGAATTTCGATTGGATTAGCTCCTTTGCTGATTTTATCAAATCCTTCTCTGGCAATTGCTCTGGCCAACACCGTTGCAGTTGTAGTGCCATCCCCAGCTTCTTCGTTTGTATTGTTCGCAACATCTTGCACCAGTCTAGCACCGACATTTTGGAACTTATCCTTCAATTCAATGCCTTTAGCCACCGTTACACCATCCTTGGTAATTTTTGGGCTTCCCCAGGATTGTTCCAAAATGACGTTCCTTCCCTTTAAATTAAGTCAAGTTCGTTTTAAAGTCCATATTTTAATAATGATCCAGAAAATACTTATTGAAATCTACATTATTTTAAAATTACAACCCGATATACCTTAGGTCCCATTGTGACTGCCACAGCATCGGCCAATATATCAACACCCTGAAGCATTAGTGCCCTCACATCGGGCCCAAAACGAACATCTTTGGCTAGGTGCCGTACCAAAGCCGGGTTAATGTGGCGGGCAGCGGTAAGCCGCAGAAGACTTGGAAGCCGGTACATCTAACGTCAAGAAGAAAAACTTTCAATTCTGTTAAGGGCCAAAAGTTCGATTCCAATTGAAGTATCAAACATTACGATAACACACGCATGCCGTGAGGTTCAACATAAATGGCCATGCCTCTAACAATGGCAAGGCATGCCTCTAAGCATGGCAAAATGATTAATAAAACGAGCAAATTGTACTGGATTTCAAGTGAAACATTACAAAATTAATATGCATGTAAAATCAGAGACAAACTAAAACGGCTTGGATTCAACATTCGGGCCGGAATCCTACCTCTTCTAGAAAACTTTGAGCGCAGCGTGATCAATCGACAATGCACCAACCGGAAAGACGGCCGCAGACGTGAAACAGACGGCAACGAAATGCACATGCGGGGGGGCTGCTTATCGTACTGTTGGTGCCCTGGATTGAGGACAGTACAACAAAATTCGACTTTGAAGCGACGAATTTCAGAGTTGAGTTTATTTCTGCATGTGTAATTTTCCAAAAATATTTTTAAAAGGTCAAAAATGATTTTAATTTGAAATAAAATTATAATAAATGTTTAAATGTCATATTTATTCTTTCAAATGCTCACTTCGGGGCGTCACATTCTAGAAGTTACTATGGATTGTGATGTAACATTAAAAATTTCTATCTGAATCAATTACTTCAACAGAAATTGCCCCCTTTAATTGTATCGCTATAAACGTAAGGTTAAACACTGCCAAAAATAATTGGTCGGTACCTGGTATAGAAATAATTGAGTCATAGAATATTCTAGTACGATCGATTGACCTACGGTCTGATTTCCCATCATTCGCCAACGAGTTGAAGGATCCGGTAGTCATCACCCACGTGCTTGCGGTTGTATCTTGATCGGCAGCCCATTAAATCTCTCAGAGATACTATTAATTTGGGAAGAATTGCAGTAAATAACCACTACCTTAAATAAAATGGTAAGCTATTCAATATCGATTGAATAACCCTAATTATGACGTCGCTTATATTGCCAAAAGTGTTCGTCCACTTCCAAAATTGACCGAAGTTATTTTCTCTAGGCCCTGACTGCAGTAAAGAAAATGATTCCTCTCCTGGATCGAGTCCTTATCAAGAGAGCAGAAGCATTAACCAAAAGTAAGGGAGGAATAGTTATTCCTGAGAAGGCGCAAGGAAAAGTGCTGCACGGTACAGTTGTTGCTGTAGGTCCTGGATCACGAAACGAGGTATTCATTTTCATTGTTAAAGGAATTACGGAGAGTAGTCATGATGTCTAATTACTGCAGAAATTTATGCATAAGCTCTAATATCTTTGTAATCTAGTCCCGCCGGCTCAGGTTTTCTTTTAATTTCTTATTAAGTTTCGTTAAGTATATTTTAACTGAGTGAAAGAATTCTATTTTTTCGAATTCGATTTGTGAATTTGCAGAACAAAATGTCATCCCTCTTCTTTATAAACTTGTTGCTTCTCAGTTACTGTTTACTGTCCAGAAAAATATCGACGAGAGGAGTGTTCATGGGAGTCAACGCGGGTTGACGAAAGCATAATTCACCAATTGTTCAGTCGCACAACAAGCGTCGGTGACTATTTGTAAATTTTTATATGATAATGGCATTGTCGAACCTTCTCTTGCTGTATACGATTTAAACCGGAGTGAGACCCGAGGCTTCTCTTTAAAACATTTCTTCGGTAATATTTGCTGATATTCTGTATAAGCTGAACGAAAGTCTCCAATACTGAAGTATTTGTCAAGGTTATTTGCTTCAAGACTACCCCTTCGTGAATTCAACATAACCCATGACTCGTTCGTGGCGTCCTATAGTCATGCATTCGGTAATGTGCTGTCCGTCGGCCTATGTTTGCTCCCAATTGGTTGCTTCTGTTGTAGTATCTGCAAAGGCCTTAGTGTTAAAGACCATTGATAAGTTCGTCGGGCGTGGTAACATGTGCCGATGTTGTTTAGTAATTGTTTTTGCCTACAGCTTTTGTTATTCCTAGATTCGGCTAGCGGCTCGAAAAGGGTGCCATTTCTCTGCTTGCACTTCGTAGAATTTGCTTGTTTTTCAGTATTTTCAAATTTTTTAAAATCCAGTCCTCTGTCAACACTTTAAATGCGACGTCTTAAGACGGCACCAGCCGCGTAGTGATTTTTTCTTTTATTGCTTCCCTACGGTCTCCAATTTTTGTGTTTACTGCGACACTTTCAGTTGGTGTTCTGCCTCACCCGAGAGCACAGCCGTTTCTGGTTCTAAGACTTATTTTTTATGTGAATGCGAATAAACATCTTATGGTTCGTTCTCGGTGTCATGTAATGATTTGCTGTGACCAATATTTGTGTACTTTCGAGGACCTCGTGTGCAAAATCTATAAGGATTACAGAATATCTGAAACTGTCACAAGATAGCCCGTTTTGTTTGATTGAAAAGGACAACAAATTTTTTAATAATGCTGGGTTTGACTGTATTAGGGGCCGTTCGAGTATTATGTTAGACGATTATTCCATTTTTGACCCTGACCTCCTCATGTAAGATTTTCCTAACCCCTCCCGCCCTCCGTCTTACTTAAGGTGTTAGATATTTGTATCTACTTATCGTTAAATGCTCAATTTCTGCAGTTTCATCTTTCCATAGAAGCCATCTTAAAGCTTGGAGCATGGGATATTGCATTGTTGGAGTACCAAATGCATTGAGCGTGGAGGTAATGTAGCTAACGAGTCAGGCAACAGAAATGGAACGTTGGTGTAGCTGTGAGATTCTGGAAAATATGCCATTGACTAGCAGATTCTCCATGTCACTCCTTACTTTCATTCGGAAACTATACACTATTTGAAGACTGACAAAAATCTGATGTGAATTGGTTCCAGTCCCCCCCCCCCCTACATATGACAATGTAAGATGATCCTAATCCCCCCACCCCCAAAAACGTCTTATGTAATACTTGAATGGCCTCTTATTTTCTTTTTAAGTGTGCCAGGAGTCCAATTTTATGCTGTTAAAGTTATTTCAACTGTAGTTCATGCTGTGATTCTGCATCAAAAGATGATTGATGAAACATTTGTTTTCTCATCTTTTGAACAATTTAATTACCATTTTCTCTGTATTTTCACCAAATTAATGCACTGATGATAATTGAAAATGAGGCTTATTTCATAATGATTTCACATTTTGGATGAGTAAATACACCATTTCAAATAGGAACCATTTTTATCGTGTGTAATTTTATCACCTGCAGCAATAAACAGCAACTATTATATTGGAAATAGCCCGAAGCAGATAGGTTACCCTGACTGGGAATCAAACCATGGACATTAAACTTTCTGGGACTGATTACTTCACTGTCTTGTTACCTGTTCATGTTTCCCAATTTCATATAGCGATTTTTTATTGTATGCAACTGTGAAGGGAATTCTATCCTCATGCACTGTGACTTCCTTGATAGATGATATTGCCTTTCAAGAGCCATCCTTGATAAACCGTTATGAGACATGGTGGCTAGTTTTTCAGATTATTTGAGGATTCACTTAAGAAACAATCTTGATTAGGCTAATGGATCATTGGCTTAGAAGCCAAAGGTCCATTGTTCACTTTTTGGTCCAGGGAAACCTTTTTCCCTTGCCAACTTCCAAAATCAGAGGAATTGCATGCAGGAACATACTTATTAGGTGTATGAGCTAATCTCCCTATTTTCAGGGATAACTCATTATTGAGTGAAGTTTGGTATATTTCCATAACCATGATCATTAATGCATTCAATGCGGGTCGCGAATTTAAGGGAGGCACTAGAAATGGAACCCATTTTTCAAATGGCCTAAAGTTAAAGGACCACATCTATTGTTGTGGTCCCGCCATTCGGCATAGACTGGACCACGTCAATAGACGTGCTCCGTGCTGAATGTGTTAAGATATAACCCTTCTTAATTGTTACTGGTCCACTTGTACAGCAGAGCATTGTTAATTGACCTAAGAGAACAAGGATAGTGTCTGGGTTTATTCATCACTTACGTGCTGATAATATGCATCATATTATATCACTAATATGAATAATCTTAAATATTGTCCAGCCAAATTGTTGACTACAGTGTCAATCAAATGGGGTTCATCTTTAAGTTAATTAGCTCATTTAATAGCCATTTGACATCTTCCTACCAAAGCAGGCTGTGTAATTATGGCTAATTTCAACATGTACCTTGGTAATGTTATTTTCATTCATTCTGGAAAGCCATTATAACTTCTAAATCATGTTTCATTTCAACCCATCAGATATTGAATCATGTACAATATTGATGAAACGTAAAATGCACTTGTTTTCTAAAGTAATGGGTCAAAAATTACCCTAGGTATTATACATGTAGGTGAAGCCTTCAGCAGGCTACAGTCATTCTCATTGTTCATTACTTAAGCAAATTTGACCTCCGATATCAGTACTGTGCATTGTACCTCATCCTGGTGTATCATGAAGCTTTTGTGCCAGTACTAGGTTCAGATATAAAGTTTTGTTATCTAATGCGATGTTGAAGGAGATGAGAGTAATTGTAACTACCTTGACTGGTATGAGTTCATGATCATCGCCAAACAGAATGGGATATTCTTGCTAAATGTTGCTGGGTGCTATCAAAACATGCTAATAATGACACTCTTAGGCCCCGTTTCCATTACTAACATTCTACTACGGGTATTTCAACCGTCATAACCTACCTGCATTCCAATTAGCTACTTCTAACCCTAGTAAAGCATTGCTTTGTGATGTAGCAATACCAGTTTAAAGGACAATTGACAAACGAGATTTAAAAGCGTATGACTTCTCGCCTTAACCAGAAACATTTGTTATTATTATCATCACAATTATGTTTTTCAACTAATGTCGTTCTATACACGCACCTGTAAAGTATCTACTTAAGATTTATTGGTAAACTTAAATAATTGTTGTAGAATCTAAATAATATAAGGATTTATAAGAATATGACTTCATCTTTTGAACACTTGCTTTTCTGGACGCCTTAATCTTCTGCTCTTCTTCATCAGATTTGCAGCCCATATTAAATTTTAGCGAATTGATAATTCGTCGACCATTATTGGGAACAAAAAAAATTGCCGAATAACACATTGTTTTCAGACTGTGGTACCCCATTGTCCATACGAAATGAAGGAACCTTTGATTATTCCACAAAAATTTTCTTTTCACTTGCTGACTAAGGTTTCGACTTGTTAAGTCATTTTCAAGGGCTTGGTATTGAGTTAATAATTTTAAATCTCTGTCGACAAGTGAAATAAATATTATAAATAATAATATGTAAATAAAAAATAAAGGCCTTGATAATGACTTCGTAAATCGAAACCTAGTTCGGCATGTGAAAGGATGAATTCTATTCTGGACTACACAACATTTCCCTAATTTCATATTATTATCAATCATGTATAGATACTTGATTAAAGGGTCTACGTCCCAAATATTAAAATATCCTCCCTTTGAATAATGAAGGCGATGTCTAACCATTAACGATAGGTCGTGGTTATATATATATATATATAGGTTATAAATGTTAAATGCTGACAGTGAAATATATATGGATACCTAATGGTGATCCCCCAACGCATTTAATTTTCAAGGCATTGGCCTAAGTTGAAACATAGGTTCACAAGCGAAGTTAGAAATAATAATAATAATATGTAAAATAAAAATTAAGGCCTTGATAATGTCTTCGTAGGCCGAAGTCTTGGACAGGCAGTGAAACAAAGTAGTATTGTAGACAAGACAAAATTTCCTTCATTTCATATTTTTAGCGATATACTTTAATAGTGTAACCTACCCTTAATAAAATCTATCCTGTCTTTAACTATGCATGGCAGCGTCTAATCACTTTTAACCATATCGGTCGTATATAAATATTTATTCTTTAATATTGTGTGCAGACGGTGAAACCGTGATCCCTCCACGCTTTCTGTGATTCAACTGTTTTCCCAGGATTTTGACTAACTTGCGTTCCAATTACAAAAAAGAAACTATGGTAACCACTATTCCCTGATCTTACGAGGGTAACTCAATGCTAGTAGGACTATCTACTATGGTAGGCATTTCCATTACTAGCATTGCACGGGTAGTGAGTTACCGTAGTAGAAATGTCAGTAGTGGAAACAGGGCCTTATAGTAACTGCCGATAAAGTGTAATATTTTGGTCATTTCATGAATAAGTTTCCCCGTTGAAACTGGCTTTTTAAGATGGAGACTTATGTATCACCTTATGCAATTCTTACTGTGCCATGCTTTTGCTTGGACTGTTAAAGCCTTTTCCCTGAAATGAGAGCCTTATATGCTGTCTAATGTAGTGCCTAGTTAATGTGACGAGTGTGCTGACTTTTCTACTGCAATCCAGTGTGCTGAAACCATATTTTTTGTCAAAACCTATTTTAAGCTGCTAGTTATGAAGTATATATTATGTTTCAAAATCGTTATTCAATTCAACATTCAAATAAGGAAGATAACTGATCATCTAAAGTTTTGCTGCAATAATGATTTTTGCTGTACGATTATGTTTGTAATATGTAGTTAGCAAGAGATAATAGGTATCGATTGTGCAACTGCAACTTTTATCCTGTCATAAATTTGAAGCAGTGACATTCTTGCTAGTGGCATTTGATGTATTCATGGATATATGTTAACAATTTTAATAGTTGGCCAATTTAAGTCCAGATCCCAGAGTCCCAATTTAGTTCTTGTGGGGATTATATTTTGTAAATATTGAAAAAAAATTGTTGTCATTTCAACACTCTCAGGGTCCTGAGCCCATTGCCTATGTCTGTAATGCACATCAATGTTAACTTCATGCATTCTCTGTTACAGAAGGGGGACCACATACCACTGGCTGTTAAAGTAGGAGATACAGTGTTGCTGCCAGAATATGGTGGAACTAAGGTGGCTTTAGAAGAGAATAAGGAGTATCATCTCTTTAGGGAATCTGATATCTTAGCTGTTATCGAAACGTGAGGTTCTTTTAGTGTGTGCAGAGGACAAGTATGTTGAAATAGTAGAGGTATGTTTGACACGGAAGGCCAAAAATTTAAGTTGTAGCAACTGTGGTTCATTAAGGATTGTCTACGTGCAGGTAATATGAGTGAGCCAGTATCTTATTACCTGTGTTAAATTTTAATGAAAATGTTCTATTGTTCATTCCGGCTTGTGCCAAAGTTGCAATTGTTTTGTAATACTGATGTTTTCATTGTTAGTGTTTATAGGTATGCATTTATAATAAAAAAGTCAAAGTACTATTAACATGACTATTTATTTCACAATTTACACTTTTATTTCTCTTTTAGTGGGTGGCAATGTGACTGGATATTCATTTTCATTCACCAACCCATCTTGTATACATCTCTGCCATGCAATCTTTGTGAGTCCCTGAAAATAGACGAACGTCAGTTTCTCTACCTCTCTGTATGAATAATATACATAATGTGTTGACTCAGCATACCTCAAATGTCCTTGGTTCCCAAATGGCTAAATCCACTAATGACTTTCGATTTAACAAGATATCACAGCGGGCAAGTCCTTCTTTCAGTAAGGGTGAGGAAAAATTATGTTCCTCACAGGCAGCTGCGAGCCTTGTATCCCAGAGCTAGCATGAATAAAAAGGATTTTTTTTTTAACTTTCAAAGACTCATTTAGAACTTCCTTGATTTCATCTGAACTTGAATGAAAAATACCTCTGCCATATCTTGTTTCTTCAATTTTCGCCCTTTGGTAGCAAACACCAATGCACGATGAACATATCGTATAGCAATTGAATAACAGTTCCTTCTTCTGCCTACATAGTGCTGAAAGTAGGAGGAAAAGAAAAATTCAGCGTAACCATATTGCATAGTGGGGCTTAACCAGTGGCATACAGACTATGGTTTTAGGTTTTATTACCCCCCCCCCCCCACAGAGGGATACCACAGAGTTCATAGAAAGACATGTCCGCCATCATTCCAAATGCTATAGAGGAAAGGTTTTATTGCAGTGAAACTGAAACCCCAGATTCTAAGATGCCACACCCTTGCCTGAGGTGGGACTTGAATCTGCCAACACAATCGGGGCAGTTTATTCACTTTAGTGCACAAAGCATATATTTACCATCTGTCAGAAGAGGAAAATTAAGAAAACAATCAGGAAATACGTACCAAATGGTATGTTAAATGCCTTTAACTCGTTGCTTGGGAAAAAAATTGAGATGGAGTTTATTTCACAGTCCATGCCTAGGCTGATAACTTCAACCTACTCAGTTCCAACTTACTGCTAATAATAAAATATTAGCCTCAGACGGCCGAGGCTGGCCCAACAAGGGAAGGACAGTATAACTCGTTTATTATTACTAGGAATGTGTGTGAGGAAAAGAGGATGTTATATGTTTATGAACATAAGCGCCTGGGATGGGGAGGTCTTATAACATGACGGTGGGTTCGCTTTGTGATCAGGAGTTGAAGATAGTAAACGTGGCAGCCGAGGTGTACGCTTGGAGAAAATTCAGATGCCAGTAAGAAAAAAGAAGTTAGTTGCTCTGGGTTCGTATGAAAGTAGGCATTAGAGGAGTTGTGATTATGGCATGTTGTAAACCTTAGTGTAAGATGACTTTTTTTGGAAAATGGGTGTGTTCTGAAACTAGAGAGAATATTATTGTTTTCAGCGTCATTAATACTGAATGTATTAGCGTTAGTTTTCAGCGTTGGAGTAATACTGAATACATCTGAGAGTGTGATTGATTCATTTGGGGTCCCTCGTGTAAATGATTAAAAACTCAGTGAGTATGCAAGGAAAATGGATTCTCTAAGACATGGTTAATATCCAGTAATGTAACGCAACAAATTCGGTGAATAACGTAGAAGTAACATGAGTACACCTTTGGTGAATCACAACAAAAATTGTGCTAATGGTATTACCATGAATATGGATATCAATATTCATGGGTATTACTAATGGAACACGATAAAAATAAAATATTTTCTTTCCTTATAGAACGACACTTACTGCAGCTAATTTCAGAATTTTCCTTTTCCTCCAGAATTCATCAGGGCCTCTACTTCGAACAAATAGTGTCAATGATGTGAATACCATGATGAACTTGATTATGTTTCACTATTGTATGCCACTTTTCCCAGTGAACTTTTCTCAACGAATTGACCGGGGGACCGAGGTCTTTAGCGTCTTTAGCAAAAACAAGTGCATAACAAAATTGGACACAGGGGAACTCTTTATTTATCTAAACTTATGGCTTTTAGGCAGTTCGAGTAGCTTCTCAAGCTCTTAAAAGTTTTTTAACATGCTTAAGGTTATAACAAAAATTCATTTCCGTACTGGTAATTTTTTTAAGGGAATATCGCAATTCTTATGTTCAGACTTCCCCTCTTGCCCCCTCTATGGGCCGCTTGTTAGAATTTCTTGGCGTTCGCGTTCAACACAGTTTCACATCAGTAATGGGAGGGAATGGCTCAAGCTTCGGGAAGTGATACTTATCCCCGTCCCGGGCGAGTGACTGAAGGTATGTAACTGGATTTGTGATTATTTTCTATAATATCTGCGGAAGTCGGAGTCAGTGTTTTCCTGAACATCCATTAAATAGATATATTCTGTGTTTTCATTTTACCGGCTTGTTCGAGAAAGAGCAATCGTGATGATGGAAAGAAAGAGAAACTGTCTCATGTTGCCTTGGGCCTTCATCTGTATTTTTTAATATTTATTCTCAATATTGCCGAAGTTAGTTACTTCGGAAACCATGTGTGTGCTAAAGGTATACAGTGGACGCTGTTTGAAATCGCCCCTGAGGAACTTGAGTCAACTTAAATGCTATAATTGTTTTTTTCTGGTCTATGCGTTAATGTATGGAGTCAGTCTTGTCATCCATCAACTCCGTGTTAATCCAGAGCTCTACTCGGTACCGTCAGAAATTGTGTCGATTCGTGTATTTGTTTGTTATCAGCGGTGCAGGTTCTAAGGAAACCTTGAATATCTTGGTTAATGATAGTTTAGAAATAAAAAATCAGTTATTTGGTTTTGTATTTCGGTCAGTCCTGAGAAGTGTTAGCTGTGAATAACCATTGAATAACATATGGCTTGAAATCATCATCAAAGAACAGAACATGCGATGCCATCGCTTTATTTTATAACGAATGCAAAAATTATAGGATTAACACCTCGAAATATTGTGTTTACCTAATCAAGAAAATACAGGATTGCTCGTGGGTGTTTTAAATGTCTGAATAGATTAATCATGGTGTCCAAACAGTTGTGTGATTTTCTTCCTATTGAGCGCATGTTATTATACTTGACGCTGGCGGATTATCATGGGTGTATTTTCCTCTTTTTTTGACGCGATTCTTGCGCATACGTAAATATTTGTTTGGAGGGATCTCATCGGTAACATCTAGGCATGCGCTCTCTCAAAGCGGTGATTTGAAACTTGTTCTACTGTAAAGCTGTAGGAGTGGTGTGCTTTGTACTTGTTTATGGACACTTCAGCTACATCCACATAATTCCCTGCAATCCACCTTAAGGCTGTGTAGCAGGGTGGGAGTTGTCACCAAAATGCATTACACTAAACCTCATTGAAATTAATGTTAAGTACGTTTATTGATGCAATAGTAGGCGAAATTTCGCAAACATGCTCTACACTATAGGTACGCTACCAATGTTAAAGGCCGTTTTACACGGTACATTTGTTTGTACAAACTCTTCCGTGAACTCTTGCATGAGGCAAAATGTATCGTGTAAAGCGGCAAATTGTATGAACGCTTGTGCGAATGTCTCAATGCCTGCACGGGAAATAGAACCTGTTCTAATTTCGTTGAGACAAACGTACATTCTCACGTACATTTGTTTATACAAAATCTTTCATCGTGTAAAGCGGCCTTAAGAGCACTGTTTATATAAATGCATTTTCAACCATATAAATGGCAATAGTTATACTGGAAACATGCACGGCGTGCTGTTAGTACTTGGTGACACACAAGAATTATGGAATCAACTAACTAGCTTTGCTACCTATCGACAGCCCTATTCAAAGTTTCATTGGGAGCTGTTATGGTCTCTTACCTGTCCGTTCTACAGTTTATTTCTCTAATTTCTGATAGAATGTCGTATTTAGTAAAAATATTATATTAATGTTGTCAGTAAATAAATTAGTTTGGAGCTTACACAATAGATGAATTCTAAATTGTAGATGTATAAGGTAATGGTACCAGTAATTGACCGCTTAAGGCTTTTTAAATCGTAAATCTTCCATGCCTTGATAATTATTTGCCAATTATATAGTTTTATCACCTCAAATTACTTACCATACTCTCTACTAGCTCACTGTCGATCAATATTTTAAAAGTACCACACGGTTTAGTGTGTGTGTCTTTTTTAAAAAAGGAAGATTTTGTGTTAGTAATTGACCGTCTAAAAATATTTTTTTCTAGTATTTGACCATGCATTGTTTCAGTGGTTGACCATATGTTCATGGAGGAAAAATAACTACCAAAAGCAATATTTGTTATTTTTCTCCAGTTTTATGGTATTAATTAGCTATTAATGACAAATTATTTTTGTAGTAACAGCAAATAAGTGACAACATTTTCTTACATACAAAATGACGAGTAAAAATTCATTTCTGGAATAAGGTATGACCCACGGCGAGAACACAATTTTGGAAGATGGATTTTCCTTTTTATCTGGTCCCTTGTGTAGTAAAGCTTATCTTCCTTAACAGGCCACCGGTATGATGAATGGCCACTCTTAACCATAGTGGCTATCTCATAACCATCACTCACAACTTCCACTATTTTTCCTGGAAAATATCTCCCCTCATATTCAACTATCACAAAATCTTCCTTTTCCAGAGAATCCATATCATCCTCTTCCACAAATCCTTTGTTCCAGTCAGAACCTTCACCATCACTCAGATCAGGAATGGAAATGGATGATTCTGAATCAGACTCTTCATAACGTTTCTGTTTCCTAGCCTTCAGCTTATTACTTTCCTTCTTTTTTTTCGTCTCATTCTCTTTCATTTTTTCTTCTTTTTTTCTTTCCCTTTCAGCCACTTTCTCTTTTAAGTCTTTCCATCTCATTCTTTTTCTTTATTTTGTTTTCGAAATACTTTTTGCCAAGTTCCCCAGACACTATAGCGGGTAATCTTTCCTTTGGCATTTTCTTCAGTGGCTTTTTCTTGCCTACAGGTGGACTGTACACATATTTTTTAAATGGAGATGGTACATTTGATAGCCCTGGGATGGCAGTGTTTTCATTGCCTTCAACCATGGGAGGCTGTGCACTAGAAGATCCTGGGATGGCAGTATCTTCTTTGCCTTTGACAATTGTATTTGATGGCCTTGTGATGGCAGTGTCTTCATTACATTCAACCATGGGAAACTGTACATTTGACGGTCCTGAGATGGTGGTATTTTCATTGCCTCCAACTGAGAGCATGCTTCTTGCAGGAGATTGCTCAGTTGAATCACTTCCCATTGATATGTCCATTGGTCTGGAGACAGTTGTAGCTGCATTCTCTCCAGGGGTAGTGTTGTCAATTGAAGCAGTCGGTTCAGATGAGTTGATAAGGCTATTTAATTCTAACTTAGCTTTCTTCCACAGCATAAAGAGTGATTGGTCAGAAAGTTCCCCTTCCCAATTATCTGTAGATTGCTCAAATAAGTCCAATTTTTCTTTCCCCATACTCTCATTCAGAAATTGTAATCCCTGCTTGAAATAGTTCAAGCGTGCCCAGTAGTCATCATTCTGCACAGTGTTTTTTGGTCTGACATTGCAATCATTATGTCCTGAAACCCTAGGTACCATCGGATCCCAGGGATGGAGTCCACATTTACGGAAACCACTAGCTAACACAGAGTGAGTAACATGCTCATCCACTACCTCTTTCAGCTGTTTAGCAAAATCTTTTTTTTTCAAGATGGGATCATCTAAATGGTTGATACGCCACTTATGGACATGTTGCTTCCAATTTTCTTTTAGAGTTCGAAACACAGCAACATCCATTGGCTGTAGAATGTGTGTAGAATTAGGATTTAAAGCTACCAATATGATACCATTTTTTTCACAGAACTGACTTGTATGTAAACTCAAATGGGAAACATGTCCATAAACAAATAAAAGAACAGGAAGTTTTATATTATTGTCTTTTAGCCAAGGGTGGAAGAAGTTTGCAATGAATTCATAAAATAATTCAGAGTTCATCCACCCTGAATCACTTTTTCCAAGTGCCCAATCAGGAGGGAAATGTAGTGTTATTTCAGGAGGCAGACGCTCATATTTGTAGACTACTAAAGGAGTTACAACACTACCATTGGCATTGCCAGTAAGAAGCACTGTGAGGCATTCCTTGTCATCTGAATTAACTTGTTGGTATATTGTCTTATCTCCTTTTCTTGCAAGAACTTTATTCCCTTTTGGATTAAGGAAGAATGCAGTTTCATCACAATTAAAAATTCGTGAGGGGTCCATCAGTACTTGGAAGCAATCATTTGTTTTCAAATAATCTTCTACTTCTGCAAACCAACGAGAAATATTTTCTTGTGTCACTGATGCCCGAGAAACTGTAAGGTTTTGGCTTATTCGTTGAGAAATATTGCTATTTCTCCGCAAAAAGCCTTGGATCCATGCCCTCCCTGGACGGTTGTCATGAAAGGGATTGTCTCTACCAAGGTCTGTCATCAGGCGCTGCACACTGTCTTGAAGTTGCTTCACAGTCACTGGAAACCTTGCTTCTGCCATTTGTAACGCCCAATTGGCAAGAATAGTTTCTTCGTCAGGACTTAGAATGGTATGCGGTCCCATTTTTCTTTCAATTGGCGACTTCCCTTCCACTTTGTATTTCAGTGTGATTCTTGGTACACCATATTTCTTTGCTGCAGTACGGACTGGTGTGTTGTTTGTCCTCACATCATGGATGGCTTCCTTCATCATTTCCTCTGTGTAACAACGAAACTGGCCTTTAATAGCAGGCATAGTTAAGCTGCAATATTTAAAATAAAATAGATTCAGAAGTTGACACACCAATAATCTAGTAGTTGACCCCTGGTCAACTATTAGTAAAACCTAATCTGTTACACAAATAATTATATAAAACGTTTTGGTATGCTATAAACATTACAAATATGTCAATTATGATGAGTTTAAAGAGAGGAAGGAATGAGTGAGTAGTTGACCATCTCGGTCAATTACTGAAAATTTGTACATTTCTGATTCAGAATTTGACCACCCTCATAACTGACTTCCAGATAATAATAAACAGATTATAAACAACTTTTTATTCATATCAAACATTCCTATATCAAAGGTAAATAACTACATTGAAATATAAAGGTACTTACCACTTTAAATCAGCCTTATCCACAAAGACTCCTTAGCAAATGGCGGTAGAAAACTTCAAAATAAGGCAGCAGCACTGCACATGAACACTAATTGTCAGCCATTTTAATTCTACATGCCACCCATGTGCACTGTGTTTTGATGTTTTACAGCCAGATGGCTGGAGTGTACTTTCCCGCTATTTTTACAATATTTGAACCAGATTAAGGCTTATTATGACAGTTTATATCCTAAATGGTCAACTACTGGTGCATGGTCAATTACTCCCTCATTTACCTTATGTAAATTTTAATCGATGGCCAGAAAGCGATTCCCATCCCAGTTGTTGCTGAAGGTCAGCAACACTCATGAGATTATCATACCGGCCGTAAAGGTATCTTGTTGATCTTCTTTGCTCTCGGTTTTTCAGCCTACCCCTTAAGGATCTCAAATAATAGTTGTATTCCAGTGGGGCTCCATTTGAGGTCTAAGATGGGATTACACCACTCAAAGATGAGGAATAAATTTAATGCATGTTTGCTATTTCACCACATAAAATGTATTTCAGATGGTCAACTTGGTGCAAATTTCTTTCCATTTAGTATACGAGTTCAGTTACACTCATTAGATTTATAGTTGATTTTCCCCAACTTTTTCGTTACACTTGCCAAATACTCTCTTAAAAAATCCCAATTTTCGATTAGCTTGACCGGTTATTTCCCTAGTCGGTTTACTCCACAAGATATCATTAGCCAGTTTAACTCCGAAGTATTTGACGTATTCTTAAGTCCCTAATTGGCCATGATGTATGCAATAGCTGTTATGAACTACCTCCCGTAGACGCCTTCTTCCTCCCAGGAGATTTCCTGCATCTTCTGTGGCGTGTAGTCTTGAAATTGGTGGTGCAATGACGTATGTCATAATTACGTCGGCTGCCAACACCTACGTATCGGTTTTCCTTTAAAGGTGGATAGTTTCTAGAGAAATTCACCTACACTTCTCCATTAAAGCATTGCAGACCATTGTCATCGGTATGTATATTCCTCCAGAAGCCTGGGATTTCAAACACAAGTTCCCTTTTAGGTTATCAGTCAAGGAAAATCTATCATAATTTATAGTTGTCAGACCGACGAATGGAATGACAAGCTTTGCGCCGTGAGCTTGATCAAAACATATTTTTAAAATGCTCAGTTGGACGACGCTAATTTAATTTCTACCAATGGCGCAATTCGAAAGTAGCTGGGTTTCCCACGTTTAAAAAATCTTTTTTACGTGGCCATTTAAATTTTTCGGAGGCTCGAGGCTATGAAGAGCAACGATTTCTCTTCATAATGTTTTAAGTTTTTATTTATGCGTTATGGTGGAAAGTATCTGATTGAAAAGCGACGGAATAATAGTCTTTTAAATGCTGAAAATAACCACAAAACGTTAAAAAGTGAAACTGTTGCTTGTGAAAATGAACGTATGGCTATTTAACAACTGCTGTAAAGATGGAAAAAGGACTTCCGACCCACTTTCAGCTGACAGAGAAATACCTATGGCTTCTGTGGTTTGATTCCGAGCATAGAATACTTTCTCTTCAGCGACATTCTGGCCGTGGATTCTGCCTCAGGAGGGAAAACCTGCCCCGGAAGCGAAAAACTGCTAAGTTACATAAGGGAATGCTCCAACGGCAATTGTTTGTTGGCAGTTCTGTCACATTGTGTTGTCTCTGTGGATCCCATTTTCTTGACCATTCACGTCTGTCCTTCGGCGAATCATTTTGATCCGTCACTTATGGTAATTTTTGCCTATTTTCCTATTATCCCCTCCAAGTACGGTTGTCGTTGTCATGGACCGTCGAATATACCTCGTGACCGGGATATCTCCTACTTTTGAAGATTTCCCGTCCCCTGTTCTACACATATGCTTACTCTTTCTCCCAGGCCCATCTTTATCTGAGTAATATTTGGCCACACCAACATACTCCCTCCATTTGGATCGGTCTTTCGCGTCTTCCTCTGCTGATCCAACCTGCTCCAAATCGGTCTTAACTTCATTTAGGGTTTGGTTTTTTTCCGGCGTTTACTGTCGGTGAAGTCTTCTCGGGTCTTCCACCAGATATATTTGTTTTTCGGCTTGCTTTTTCAAAATTTAGAAAAATCGCACATAACTCTTTATTATACTCCCAGTATTTCTATACGTGTGCCGATCATTTTTGTCACTGACTTTATCCACTCTGATTTCTCCCTTTTTTTTAGCCGGGTTCGGGCCGGTACGATTGCAAGAGAGTGTCTTTCCATCCCGATACCTCGCGTTCTACATCCGGCAGAAGCTTTTTCAGTCAAATCTCCATCCCTGCTTAGATGCTACGTGGAGAGTTCTCCAAGAGAAGTGCTCAGTCGGTGGCGTGGGACGTTAAAACTGTGGACCCCTAGGGCCCTTTCGCAGTGAGCAGGCGAATGCCGACACCGGGTTTCTTTCCGCCCTTCCGGGAGTCCCCAACCTGTCCAAGAATTTTGCCCAAATCTCGTTAATGCCTGAACTAGACAGATAAGCGTCTTTTATTGGGGCGAGATTGAGACTTAAAAGTCCCTTCTTCTATCGTACCCCTAGTACACACAATAGGGCCAGGATTATCCAACTAGTGGATAATCCTGACCCTATTGTGGTCATGAGTGCCACAACAGTGCTATTTCCTACTTCAGGATTTAGGGACAACCTTGAGCATAGGAGGATAATTGCTTCTTACGACACGTGGTGTTTGAAACCTAAGTAATTACTATTCTGGTAAGTTGACGGTTAGCCAGGGGCCCTTCCCCTGCGGTGGGTAATTGATATTATAACGTACCCGAGAGATTTCTCTACTATTCAAACCTAATGTTCATCGAATTTGCTTTGCGGTTTTATTATGTATTCATTTTAAGACTTGAAGAGTCGTAGTATTGGCATACCTTATAATTTAAATCGTGATTGAATGTAGCCATAATCTACCTTCATAGCTTCCTGTTTATGTTTATAACGATAACATGTGGTGTACCATATGTCATACGGCGATATGTATTCGCGGTGCAAATGGGACCCGTTTTGATAATGCGGGTAAATAAATGCATCGAGGTAATTAATAACTTGTAAGACCGATTTAATGAAGAATGAAATATTGTCACTCCACCGACCATTACGTTTGCTCTTCTCCCGCTTTTCCAATAGCTTTCCCCCATTTTATTTCCTGGAAGTAACGGTTTAAGTGTCGGTAGTTAGACCGATCTACTCAGTTAAGTGACATAATTATATTATTGCATGCTTGTCTACCGTCCAGTGAGTCCTGAATGGAAAAGCGGAAGTGACATGGGGCGATGGAAAAAAATTTCCGTCTCTTGTAGTGATTTCTCCAAACCCGTCTTATGAAAGAAGTTCGGCATGTTTATTCTCGTGGGAGGGTTGCATTTTCGCGCTTTGGAAGTAAATTAACGCCAATGTACCCCTGGGCTGCCCGAAAGCTAATACTTGATAGCAATCAATTAATTAAGTGCTGGGCCACGGCTTCATTCTTTACACATATGCGTTTTCGCAGTACTTACAATTAGTGGACGAGGTGTACGAATTTTGGTAAGCTAAGCGGAAAATGCGCCTCGGTGACAGGCTGGATGTTGGTACTGTTTGAATATCGTGGAAAACGTAGTTCACTCATAGTGGAGGCCATAGGCGGATTTAGGGGGGGGGCACGTGCCCCCCCCCAGACGCTTAAATAATGGACAGGACTGGAACTCTTCAGCAGGAAACATATTAGAAAACTGCCGTTATTATATATGTAACTAATTAATATTTTCATATTAGTTATCTCTATATTAAAATAAAAAATATATTTCGTACATTAATTGTTGTATGTTGTTTTTTAATCCCAAATATGAGAAGACCGTTTGCCCATCAGACCCTTGTGCCCCCCCCAAAGAAAAATCCTGGATCCGCCCCTGGTGGAGGCTGTTACAAATTCGAGGTATAAATGGCATTTTTTATCTGTCCGTTTGACGATCTAATTCTCCAATTCTATGGTCATAATCTGATCGCATATATCATAACGGGGTTTTCTGAGCTGATTTTCCAATCAATCATTCTCTTGTTATGCAATCTTTTCGTGAATTTCATGGTACTTCTAAATTGCTACTACTATATCTATCTATACTATGTCATGGTACTAATTTTTAGTAGTATGTGCCATGGATGGAACGTAGCCGTCGTTATCCTTGTTCCTCGTCTTCGTTAACCGGGGTTTCATTCGTGAATCTTTGAGAAATGTTTCAATCCCCGACCATTTTTTATCGTGAGTTTACGAGGCTCCCGGGGCATTAGTGGGTCTTTGCGCAGCTGAAGGAACGAAGTATATTTTTCTCGACGAGGTGTCGGTACGGCTTCCTGAGACGAGCCAGCGTAAAGAAGGATACTATTTAGTGAAAAAGAAACAAAAAAGATTTCCTAAGGTCCCACGTCCCACTCGTTTGAGTGTGGCCCTTGTGCATCATGGTTCCTATGAAGGAAGGCGGCCGCGGCGGCGCAAGGAGGCTTCCGTACTTACTAGTAAGTGCCCATATAACCCCAATGCAGCCCCCTACGTACAGCTTTAAGTAAACGAGGGAAGCTCTGTTTAGCCACGACCCCGAGGTCCGACCGATTTTCACTGAACATATTGCACTGAGAAAATATGTGTAGCTATCTTTTGTGTTTATATATGTAGCGACGTATAAAAAGAGCAAACTATCAAAGTTTGAAGCGTATTCTTGCGAACTGAACGTGATTCCAATGGTCGCACAGTATAGCTTCCCTCATATACATGTGCCCTGGGCGGAATATGCAGAGTATATCTATTGCTCCACAATTAACCCAGAGTATTTTTGTTTATCCAAGGTTGTACACCAATTTGCTTGTGTTAAAAATAAGGTTAAGTATATTTTTAACCCATTTACTCCAAGGTTACATCTGGGATGGAATTTTGGTCACTGATTGATGGATTTAGTTCTGTAATATGCCTTACCTGTTAGTTATGTAGTAATTTTCTGTACGATAACCTTAAAGTATGAGGCGTAATATGTTTATGGAATGATTAAACGATGCCACACTTTGTAGTATACCTAATTCAGGATATTATTAAGATATAGAAAACGTTTCAATTGCCGGCATTCACTGATCATCTCAATTTGTTGAGTTACTGATTATTTTTGGTCGGTTCATCTTGGATTAAACAGTTCATTTGTTTCTTATGGTCCACACACAATTTTATACCGACTCGGGTTTTTAATTTTATGCATCCATTGCGAGATGATGCGATATTGATCGAGATTTAATTGTTAAAACTCGGGCAAGAATTTAATTTGTCTACTAAATATGCGAGATATTTTAATTTTTTCTGGTGTTCAATTCGTTCAAGTAACGCCTCTAAATGTCGTGTATTGATTTACGGATTATTCACGTTGTTATTAAATATATATATATATTAGGCATTTATATATATATATATATATAGGCATTCTGTATCCGTCTTCCTTTGAGAAAGGTTCTAGCAACCGAAATATCAACTAATATTGTGAGTGTTCTTTTTTTATGTGTTTATATTTAATTCCGCCCCACCTGTGGCATAGTCTATTTATATATATATATATATATATATATATATATATATATATATATATATATATATATATATATATTCGCTAGTATGGTAAACATAATATAAATAGGCTTTGCGCTTATTTCTTTTTTCCGAGGCCTACAGTTGTCCCGGTGACCTTAGCCGGGGAGTTCTCGAACCGAATCGGCATCGCTAGGAGTTGTGTTACCGTGACAGTGCGAGGTCAAAGTGTTGCATTGCGGTATTAGATTATCTTTTGTCAGCATGAAAGAGGCACGTACGAAGCACCAGAGCATCCCAAGGTTAAATTATTATTCCTAGAAGCTCCTTCACTGATTGCTTCGCCCCCTCTACTTGAGATCCATATCATAGAGGCGGGTAGATTGCTTAGGTCTCTTTAACTGTCCTTGTTATTAATTTACTGTGCCAATATTCCCTCCTCGCTACCTCGAGACTCGAAAATCCTCGGAGACTCCGGAGACTGAGAAGTGCCAGGGAGCGATGAGACAAGTGCCGCGACCTGGCTCTGGTCAGCGCGAACGCTCTGGTCATCGCGATTCTTGCAAGCAAAAGTTCCAAATTTCGCTAAATTTTCTTCTTTTCTCCATTTGGAATAGACCTCACCGCCAAATCGCACGGATCACGCAGAGAAGTCATAGAAACGCACGTTTATGCTACCAACTGCTACCGTGGCTTCGTCGATCACGTTCAATCACAGTTAATTCGCAGTAGCAGGGTGGCATTGTAGCAGTATTGGAGTTGGTAGCAGTGTGATCACAATCACAGTGATTTCGCATACTAAGTCACAGGTTGTGATTGCTACTTTTCAGTATCAGTGATTCAATAACAGTTAGCGATATATCGCTCATCGCTACCGTGAACAGACTAGCCCTCTTTGAACCTGACCGCGGCCGCAGAAGGACGTATCTGCTTGGTTCCAGCAGTGACTTTTGCTCGTCTTGTATAGACCAAGTTAACGGTATTTAGCCTACGGGCTTGTTTTCTATTGTAATAATTTTGGTTTTATAAATACTGTTACTGGAAGTTAATTAAACTGGTTAATTAAAGGTTGTTGTCATTTTTTCTCTAGTTTCCGCCCACCAGTCTCAGTCAATTCACGTGACTTCAAGTTTCAGTGGCTTGCGTTGCATTACTTTATTTACCTTTTGAGCGTATCCTTGTTGGTAATATACTTTGTTGCATGGTACTCTTATAATTTCCACGGTTGTTTTGTACTAATTAGTCATCTAAGAAGATTGTGTTGTTAACAGAAAGCTTTTATTCAATGCCACCATTGTAGATCAATTTATGCATAACTAAGTCTTCATAAACTGCTGGGAATAAGTAAGGGCAGTCATTTATACGATAACTCACGTGAAGCTGCGGATGCAGTATTGGACCAATGCCGGGCATTGTGGTTTCCGTAAGCGTCAGAAAATAATGAAGTTATTGGTGGCGGCCGATACATTGTGGAATTCCATTGTAGGAAAAGGATAAATTACTTTGCACTATTCCACTGGAGAATATTATTTATTGAGCCAACATGTTTCACTGCACTGCAGCATCATCAGGACTGAATACAAGATAGTTAACCCTCAATATATAGTCACATGGGGAGGGAGGAAGGAATGGTAAGGGGGGTGGGGGTGGAGGAAAACGGCGTTGTATGAAACTTGGGTGTCAGAAAAAAAATGAAAAATAATAGGAGGTATTTAAAAAAGTATTCTTCCTCAATTGCAAAATTATGATAAATGTTATTCTTTTCGCTTCCCTTTGTACTTCGTTTTTGCTGCAATAGTTGGTCGGAGACAGCGAGGCAGCAACCCATTTTGTTGTTCCTCGAGATTTTGTTAAGTAGAGACTAGTCGGAAAATTACTCTTATTTTTCCCCACTGATATTTATTGCCTTCCTGCATTGTCGCAAATTTGTCTTTCCTCAGGAAATACGCACTTCATGTAGAGACGTGGAAGACAAATTTCACTGAAAGTCAGACGTGTCCTTATCGGTTCGATCTCGCACGTTTCCTCTGGTTTTTAGTCTTCTTCACGCGAGGAATTCGTTTTATCCAACGCCTTCCGATTTCCGTGGCGCCTGGTAGCGCCTTACTGCTACCTGTATCTCTGAAAACAAATTGTATCTTCTGCATTCACGTTATGGAATTTTCCTGCCATTTCTGCTTTCCGGTTTGATCATTGTGTGAGTACTCTCTCAGAAACAATAATACAACTCGGCCTCTCTTCTGTGTTGGCGTTGTTTTTGTGCTCTGGCGGTAAAAGCTATTTACGAATATCAGTTATTCATATGCCAGTTAGGGCTGTCACACTATTCGAACACACTAGATTAAAATCGTTAGAGAAATACTTCCTCTGTACTCATAAGGATGAGAGCTCTAGTGATGTTCTAAGACAAGTTGATCACATTGCGATTCGCAGTCCCTTTTCTCTCGTAGCGGTCATAAAGAAACGTGGGCAAAACTGGAGCCCGACTCTATTAGTGTTACATATGTTTTTTCTCCACCTGGGTGCTTATATAAGGTACTTGTGGGGGTTTTATGATGGGGGAAATATTCAATTGTTCGATATTATGTGGTCGGAAGATTTTGATCAATGGTTGCAGATTTCATTAGTTGAGTCTGACGATTCAGTATCAGATGAGATCCAGTACTTAAGTTTGATTCTAAATACTATTACTTAAGTTAGGGCCTATTACATAAGTTTTCAAGTATTATTAATTTAAGTTTCATTTTTTTCTGCTTGTGTATGCTATGTAAAGCTTGTATTTTTACGAATGGATAGCAAAATGCTTTGGCTTGTCTTCATTATTTTTCCCTCATCGATACGTCGGAAAAGATGGATAAGCATTCCAAATTCAACTTAATAGTCGTAAGACGTATCCCAATCACTCTTGGATGATGTTGTCTGCGCGGAAACTATTTCGTCATCCTTCATATAGGCAAAACCTTTGATTTCTGTGGGTGTTAAGAGTAATGTTTCTCGTCTTCTTTTTCAAATGTATATTATTGTCGGTTGAATTGCTCTCGCTTTCCTGTGTCGCACGTGGGGGCTATCGTAACTCGCCATCGCGTCGCCGCTGCCTTTTTATCAATTTTTTTCTTTTTTCTTCTTCATAATACCCAACATCGTCCATGAGCCCACGAAAGAGGGATATAATGGCCATCTAGTTCTTTAAGCTATCTTTCATTCGTTTCAAATTCGAATAAGTCTCGGAAGAAGGTTCAGGATTAAAAATTTGTAATGTTGTCACCTTTATTTGTATCTTACCTCTGCGGCTCCAAAGTTACCCTCCTCACGTAGTTATTGCTGGTCTGTTCTTATCCTTTATCAGACCACTCCTTCCGTATTCAGTAAAAAATAACCGTGAAGAAGAGGATACTTTTATGAACCATTGATTACGACCGAATTATCGAACTTAAAATGAGTTTGTGTGGCATCTGCGTGTTTTATAGCATATTAGTGTAGTTTCCATAGTATTCTCAACAACTTGAGTTATACGGTCCTTGAGTGATGGAGGGAGAGAGGCGTCAGGAAGCGAATGAGAAATAAATCAAGGCGCTCGCTCCCGTTTGCAACGTATTTGCCGGGAAAATTCCTTTCCTGTCCGTGAATCGACGAATACCTTAGCGATGACTTAGCCGTTCTCCATTTTGCTTACATCCTCTTATTTCGTCACGGATGTCGGTCACTCCCAGACACTAGAGTTCTCTTCGCAGGGCGCACAATCTCTTGTCGCCTCTCTTACATATTTTGCCTCATACTATAGTTTGTTTGTCAGTTTTTCCCACGCTTAACAAGCGTTTCTACTCGTACTGATAATTCCGTCTTTTTTCCGAAAAATTTTTCCATCCATCACATGGTTTACCTGGCGGTAGCAATGACATTAAGGTATATTCATTCGATGAAGATAGAAGTTTTTGGAGTATTACCATAATTTAATGAACACAACTTTGTGTTTACCACAGTTTTCTGCGGAAACCTCCAAGTTGTGTTCATTTTAAGATCAAATTAGGATATACTTGACTGCTGCAGGCTTCAATTCGTAGAAGTTTCTAGTACTCATGATTAACACAACTTAGTACTTTTCTACAATATTTTATTATTGCACGACGCGTCGTGAGTCAAATTAGGATGTTTGTGGTATGTTGCTTGTATTTTACTTTTGTATTCCACAAGCTTTTCGTGTAGATACGGAAAATATCAATTCGCTGGACTAATTGTCAATTTCTCATTGATTCAATGTGTCTTAAATTTTGAGTTTAGTTGGTCAAAAGTTGATCGGCGTGCATTGGTGAATCCACCCTCAAGTGCTCACGTAAGATCTTTTTTGTACCTTCTGTATTTTTCTCTATTGTCGTACGAATGACGTTACAAAGGCGTCAGAATACTCTTAATCGATGTTTCTTTTCCTTGTTAAAAAGGCTACTTTGCACGTTGGATCATTTTTACTAATCCGTGACAGTATTTTTACGATAAGGCTGGATTTTTGCCAATTTCCTAGATGGGTTTTTACGCGAGAAATTCTATTTACAAATACTTATTAGGGATGTAGCACGATTTTAATGGTATTTGGTCAGATTTGTATGTTCATGCGTGTTATGATCTTCTTCACTCATGGAATACATTTTAATGAACTACTTTTCCAAAGGAATTAGCATTCGATGGTGTTCTTAGTGTCATGAAATCCGGTAATCTCAGCCACTTGGTAGTCTGCTCGATGAATTAAATGGTCATTGTCTATCACTTATAAATTGTTTCTATCCCCGTTTAATTAACATTTTAATCCCTTTATGCAGCGTGAATTTCTTGTGTCCTTTTCTCGACATAATTCGACTTGTTTTTTTATAACTCTTGGTTTTACTTGTGAATGCTCCCTCGGTGCTATTTTCCGCCAAAATAGCTTGGAAAGTTTATGTTATCATACCCAATAGCTTTCTTACTTCTTCGCAATAATCCAATTTCCAGGTCTCAACCATATTTCATGTCCAGTGTGAGTGCTGTCCCTTAGATGGTGGAGCGCGTAGAGATGTACTTAATTTGTCCCCATTTTCGAGTTGTTTTTTGCAGCACATTTCTTCATATAATCTCGTGATACGCTTATTCATCATGTCTCTATGGTGTATCATGTAATTCATCCTGCCAATGAGTAATCAATGAGTCATAGAAGTTTGCTCCTTATGAGGATTCAGCGACGAGTAATCGCGGAAGTCTTGAGAAGCAGCTAAGATACGGCCATTCCTGATATCCTTGCCATACTTTTGGCACTTGTATCTGGCGTGGAAGTCGTAGGCGCCTTGGTGTCCGTCTCTTCTCGCCCCCTTCGTTTGTTGATCCGAAGTTGCCATGACCACCGTCGTGGTAATCCAAATGACTCACCCTGGAAGGACTGGGGGACGCGTTACTCACACTCACAGGGGTTTTCCATGGATGCAGTACCCTTCACAAATTACAAATCCCTTCTTTTCGCATGGATTCTTAATTTTATTCCGGGCGTAGCGGCGGTCTGATGGATTTTAACATTTTAGTCTTGATGGATCGTCTTCAAGGATGTTATGGTTTCTATGCGCTGATAACGGAATCAAACATGAAGAATCTCTCGTGGGCTGCTCGGTCACTGCCATGCTAAATGTATTTCTTAACTGTATGCGAATGTTGCGATTTATTTTTATATTTTGGCAGAGTAAATTGGGAAAAACTCTACGAGCTCATTGTATTTATCATCTCCATATTTTTTTAAATAAAAATTAAAATCTCTCTTCGAGTTGGATAATCTACATCTACATACTACCCCGCAAGCCGCCTCAATAGGCGTGTGGCGGGGGGTGTCAGGACTCCAGCCGTTTACATATAAAAAGGAAACGCTTAAATGAAATTACGCCTAGCATTTTTAAAGTCCCTTATTGTTCGGGGGAAAAACGAATTCCCATACATATCCGTTCGGCAAAATGTCTCTCTTAATTTATCGTTTCTGACGGACCTGGAAATATAGTGGGGTTCTAATATAATGTTCTCCGTGTCGCTCTTAAAGATATCTATTCTCAATTGCTCAAGCAATCTAAGCCTAGGGCGCAGCCTCCGAGTCTCTAGCGGCTCCCAGCCTAATTCGTTTGTTTTTAGCAGTTTTTGACGAATCTCGCAGCTTTCCTTTGTATTTTATTAAGTTCCAGGATTAAGTCTTTCTGTACCGGATCCCATATGCTCGCTGCATATTCAAGGTGTGGCCGGACGAATGCGAAATAGCACCTCTATTTCACTTTTTCATCCAAAAATCTTCCCACATTACGCTTGACGAATCCTAGCTTCTTCAGAGCTCTGCCACAAAATTTCTTATATATGTTCCCCACGATAGGTTCGAAGTTATCGTAACTCCTAGATACTTCACTTCATCTGTCGTTTTTATGTTAACACCATCCACAGCATATACATGGGGATAGTTGGACGACCGCCGCAAGAAATGTGCCGCCGTGCATTTGCTCAGATTAAGTTCGAGTCCCCATTCTTGGCTCCACATATGAACGTTGTTTAAATCCGATGATAGATTTTCAAAGTCAGAGTGGTCACTAATTCCGCGATATATGACATCGTCGTTGGCAAATAGACGTATTTTACTGCTAATTCGAGAGCATAGGTCATTTCATTTATGTATATATTGAACAAAAGGGGGCCGATTACGCTTCCTTGTGGGACACCTGATGTCACTTTAACTACATCAGAGCTAATTCCGTAAAGAACTACTTTTCGCTTACGATCACTCAGAAAGTCGCGTATCCAGTTTACTGCTGTTTCGTTTAGCCCGCATGACTGTAATTTGTATAAAAGTTTGTTGTGAGGTACCGTGTCGAAAGCTTTCTTAAAATCTAGAAATAATGCGTCCACTTGTCTTTTCGATTCTCCAGATTTGAAAACGTTATGAAGAAAGAGCGCGAGCTGTGTTTCACATGATCTACCTATCCGGAAGCCGTGCTGAGAGCCATGGAGGACGTTACGACTGTCCAGGAACGTCATGATATTGCTAACGACGATATGTTCGAGTATCTTGCCTATAATCGACGTTAATGAAATCGGTCGATAGTTCCCTGGGTCGTGTCTGTTTCTCTTTTTGAATATCGGTGAAACGTTTTCAATTTTCCAGTCTATTGATATCTTTCCTTCAGACAATGACTTAGCTTGAATGAATGATAATAATGATGAAATTATTCTCATCCGGGCTTTTAGTTTTCGTTTTCACGTTCTTCGTTATTCTTCTCACCATGTTTGTCCTGTTTTTTTGTTCACTGTTAAATAACTATTGTCTTTTGCTCTTCCTCGCGTTCCTTGGTCTCTCTTTTCTAGTCTTTGATTCTATAATTAGTGGCTTATTCGACTCTCCCTTCTTGATAAAGTAGCTCGAGGCTCATTTTTAGGGCGCTCCGTCCTTCTACTTGATTGAATGATCTTTTTAATTTGCAACATTCTCGTTTATTTTATTTTTTGTTATATTATAGCGTTTTCGTGCACAGCACACTATTTCCCGTCCATTAGGGAAGAGGTTTGAACGTATTCGAATGAAGATCTTGTATTCTTCGATACTTTCGGAGTCAAGGCTATAATTATCTGACCCTATCTAAGAGCTTCACGGCATTTATTTGTCGACCACAAAATCTCTAATACCAGATGCGTTTAGGGATTCCTCATGCATGAGGTTCTTCTGGACGAAAATTGGCTCGGAGCCACAGTTAGGGGTGTGGCCCCACTCATTATAATTTTGATGCGTGTCCAAACATGTGGGGAGGAAGCCCTTTTTTGTCACACAGGAACAGAAGGTCTATCCTGTCTGGTGTGTTTTCGGGGCTGTTGGAATTTTTTTCGGTTATAACGGGCTGTCCTCATCTTTTATAAGTAAGTTTTCATTTTCTTTCTTTAGTTTGCTATTTTCGTAATTCTTCTCTGGTAGACGAGGATCATTTTAAGATTGAAAAGAGAAGTTGCATTTCGAATAAAAGTGACTGACTTGCAATGCGTATGCCATACTACCTAAACAATTGCAGCGTCCAGGAACCTAAACTATCGGGTTAATCATAACCAGAGCCTCTTTTCCCTATTAGGAGGGGCAAACGGCAAACACATATCGCATTTTTTCATCTGTGCGTTTGTACATCGTATCGTACAGACACCATTTTTCTCATCCGAGCAGGCATTTAATTCTAAATATCAGTACTCAAAATGAATTTGGCTTCATTATAAGAAAAATATCTCACCATTCAAATGATGCTTAATATCAGCCTCTTATCGCATTACATTTCGAGGTATTTGTCAAAAATTAGAACCGTGTTCCACTGAAGCTAGTACGGCTGTGCGTTCCAGGGAAGCGGCATAAAAGAAATGAGGAAGAAAACACAGATCTTGTAATTTCAATCTCTTATGCTCTGCAGCTGTCTCTGTCCCAGCTTCACCGCTTTATATGAACATGATACAGTATATGTTCCAATAAATTACTTCCTTAGTTGCAAACTCGTGCTACTAGCTTTAATCAGATATATTAGAATGCCTTCTTTGCTCAGGAGCAAAGAACACATCTGATTCCAGGACTGATAGCAGGACTGTTATTCCGGTCACATATTTCTTGATTCTTCCATCGCTGGTGATCCTGCTTCACATATGGCAAAACTCTTCAACTTGTAGAGATTTTTACTACCCATGAAGTTTGACGGTAATTCTGCCTTCGATATTACGAAGTGGATAAGTTTTCGAAAATGCAAGCAAAAATGCGAAAGGATTTTGCATTGGGATGTAATTCGGGCGGTCTTCCGGGCCCTGATGGGAAAACTGCGCTGCCTGCATGGGAATCCGCCGAGAAAGGAATTCAACATCTTCGGTTATCGCGATTACGAAAATTCTAGAAAACCTTCATTCTCGAGAAACGTCTGAATTAAAAAGTGAAGGATCGTTGCATGGCGCATGCGTTAGTTTGTTTACTCCCCATTACAGAGTACTGCTCCGTAGAAAATGGTCTGCATTTAGCGAAGTTAGCGATTTATTCTTTCCGCTGTGAATGGTATAGACTTGAAAATCAAAAGTTAGCTCCATCCTTAAAGTCCCAAACGGTGAAATGGTAATTTTTAAACAAATCTATTAACTTACTACCATAGCGGTAAAAACCCAACGGGTCTGAAAACTGCTTTTCCGGCGAAGTATCCACCCCATACTCGACTCCTTAACGCCATCGGTTCGAATATTCTACAGGGGAACTGAGGACCGGATCTCTCTTCTCGCACCCTATCTCCGCACCTACAAATCGGGCCTCTGCCACATCATACAGCCTAACGGGGCACGTGATCTCATCTCTCGGTCTCATACCATAAGTCTCTTCATTTCGACCCGAAGATATGGAGGCTTAGAGGTGTTATTAACAATCTTGCAAATTATTGCATGGTTGTTCACATACGAGAGAGTGAAAGATTAAAAACTAGTTCTGAAATCTTAATGAAAATACGGAAAATGAATTTTAGACAACGAATTGTCAATTATTATGCTGTTTCTTTTTTACTATCCGAATTGCCAAATTTTTACCGTGCGTTTCGGAATCGGGCCGCATGGGCTCTCCCTTCCCATGATGAAGCATTAGGAAATGCCATTGAAAATCATTCTGTGCCGGAACTAAGAATTTTCCCCAGAATTGCCTTAATGTGTTCTGTGTATTTTGTCGTTGTATCTCTCTCATTCTTCGAATAATTGTAGTTTTATGGCTTATCTTTTTACTTTTTGTTTTTGTCTTGCCGCGGTTCCAAGTATGACAATTATTCATCGCGTGACTTAGCTTTCGTGCCGTGCACTTCATATCCATGTCAATTGAAGTGTTGCGAGCAGATGGACGGATCCCGCAAAAATGAGCTCTAATAACCTCTGAAATTGCCGCTGTTGCAAAAAAGTGAAGCTAAACTTGTTCCCAACTGGCCCATTGCTTTCAACGTAACATCTCCATTTATTTTTTCGTAATATCGAAAGACAGAATTGCCATCAAACTTCATGGGTAGTAAAAATCTCTACAAGTTGAAGAGTTTTGCCATATGTGAAGCAGGATCACCAGCGATGGAAGAATCAAGACATATGTGAGCGGAATAGCAGTCCTGCTATCAGTCCTGGAATCAGATATGTGTTATTTGCTCCTGAGTAAAGAAGGCATTCTATTATATCTGATTAAAGCTAGTAGCACGAGTTTGCAACTAAGGAAGTAATTTATTGGAACATATACTGTATCATGTTCATATAAAGCGGTGAAGCCGGGACAGAGACAGCTGCAGAGCATAAGAGATTGAAATAAATGGAGATGTCGTTATCGACGGATCTACATCTACATCTACAAAATACCCTGCAAGCCACCTCAGGGGTGTGTGGCAGGGGGTGAGTAATCACCAACATAAATTACACTATATCCTAAAGTTAGTGTAACTACGACTAATTATGCATCAGCACAAATCGCTAATGCTTGTCACGAGGCGAAGCCTCACAAGCATGCAACACTACACTACAGATGTCATCAAAATGGAGAGTGACCTCAATATACATGCATTCTACAACTACACAGATGGACAGGGACTCAAGACCCATGTAGAAAACATGCTAGGCGTGCTGTTAGTATGTACTAGGTAACAGAAAAGGATTCAAGTATTAGGAGTACTACCACTACTAAGAGCTACACTACCTAACGACAAACCTAGATAAAAGTCTTATGGCAGCTATTATGGTCCCTTATCGTTCGTGGGAAAAATGAAATCTTAAATCTATCCGTTCTGCAGTCTAGTTCCCTAATTTTACTCTCATGATCTGATCTACCGTAGTATGTCGGATTTCGTAAAATATTATCAACGTCGTCAGAGAATAGACCGGTTTGGAACTTACACAGTAGATTTAGTCTAAATTTTAATCGACGGTCTGAAAGCTTTTCCCATCCCAGTTGCTGCAAAAGGTCAGTAACACTAACGAGATTATCATAACGGCCTTTAACATATCTTGCCGATCTTCGCTGCACGCGTTCTAACTCAGTTTCCAAGCCTATCTCATAAGGATCCCAAATACTGGCGGCATATTCTAAGTGGGGTCTAACGAGGGAGAAGTAGCTGATTTCCCTAACTTTATCGTCGCACTTGCCAAGTACTCTTTTAACAAATCCCAATTTACGATTAGCTTGACCGGTAATTTCTCGAATATGTTTACTCCACGATAGATCATTAGTCAGTTTCACTCCGAGGTACTTAACCGATTCTACGGTGTCTAGTTTTATGTTGTTAATGCAATAGCTGTTACAAGGAGCGTTTTTCCGTTTCCAAAAATTCACAACAACGCATTTTTTCAGGTTTAATTCTAGCTGCCACGCATCACACCACTCTTGTATTGCCTCGAGGTCCTTAGTTAGCGCTTCCTTGTCATTAAAGCTACGAATTTCTCTATACATCACTGCGTCGTCAGCAAATAATCTAAGCTTACTGTCAACTTTGTCACCGATGTCGTTTATGTACAAAAGGAACAGAAGCGGGCCTATGACACTTCCCTGTGGAACACCCGATGTGACTTTTACTTCATTAGAGATAGCGCCATCTAATACAACCCTTTGCACGCGATTACTTAAGAATTCTCTAATCCAGGAAACTACGTCGTCGTCTAAACCGTAGGATTTTAATTTCATGAGTAGCTTAATGTGGGAAACTTTATCAAATGCCTTTTTAAAGTCAAGAAAAATTGCATCAACAGGAGCGTTATGTTCACCCGAGACTAAAATATCGTGAGCAAAAAGTGCTAATTGAGTTTCGCAAGATCTTCCCTTTCTGAATCCGTGTTGTGTTTTTGTTAACAAGTTTTCTATATCGAGGTGTCTCATAACTGAACTAACAATTATATGTTCAAGGACTTTGCAAGAGATAGATGTGAGAGATATCGGTCTGTAGTTCGATGGCTGTTCCTTATCACCGCTTTTGAATATGGGAGTGACATTTGCAATTTTCCAGTCCATGGGTACTTCGTGTTCGTTGATGGATTTACTAAATATATTCTGCAAGTAGGGTGCTATTTCACAAGCTAATTCTCTATACACGCGGGCAGGAATTTCTTCAGGACCTGGGGATTTATTTGGACTTATAGATTTTAGCAAGTTTTCTATTCCGTGAGTGCAGATGTCGATAGGCGGCATCTTTTGCTGGAAGTGATCATTTAACTTTACGGATGTATTCTGCGTTGACTTGGTGAACACACTTTGAAAATAAGAATTTAATAAGGTGGCCTTGTCCGAACTGCTAGTTAATAATTCGCCATTTTCGTTTCGTAGTGGAATAACCGTTGATCTATTGCCTTGAACTTCCCTTACGTATGACCAAAATGCCTTTGGGTTGTCCTGTAATTGTTCTCCTAATGTTTTTCTTTTAAAATCCATGAATGCATTCCGAAAGGCTTCCTTTGTAGTGGCTTTAGACAATTTGTATTTTTCAAATATTAAGTTTTGATCACTAGTGGACAAATCTCTACGGAGTTTTTTCATCTTGGCGTGGCATACTCTCTGACGTCTTAACGATTTTCTCACTTCTGCATTGTACCATCTTGGTTCGCTGCCCTCTTTTTTTACTTTACTTGGAATGTATCTTCTGATCCCTGAATGTACAATCGAAAGAAAAGCTTTCCAACTACCCTCCGTGTCTAACTTTAAGCTTGATTCCTGGAATTCGGGAAGAGAAGTTTTTAGGATGATGATAATGAAATGGACGGATGAAATTACCAACGAATAAGTCATACGAAGATAAAAGAAGTGTAATGAAATTTTTTTAGAAGAAGAAGAGACAAACTTACTGGGTGCATATTGCGACACAATTACCCATTAAATTTGAAAGGGGAAGTAAATGAGGTGAATTACGGAGGAAGACCAAGAATGGAATACATACGGCTAATTACGAAGGACGTCAATGTGAATTATTATGTAGGAATGGTCGGTTGGATGGTTCTAGAGCGAGGTAGAGAGCTGCAGCAAACCATTCTTCGCATTGAATACTGCTGATTATGAAGACTCAGAAAATCAGGAAGTTTCTTAGTTGTGGGTAGAGTCACCCCTTATTAACTTATCTAACACTTCTTGAAGCGGTCCTCTTAAATCGCCCGAGGCATTTCTATTGTAATTTGTCGGTTTTTGTCCCATTTTAACGAACTGATTCTAGTCACTCTTCTACTAGTGCGAAAACCGGCGGTTGTTGGCGTAGCTCGTTCATATTTAAATGGTTTTAATTGTTAACTGAATTTGAAAAATGTTGAAATTCACAGTATATCGCATTGAGAAAGGTCCATCAAAAATTAGGAACACGGAGAAGAAAGGAGTATTGGACAAGTAACGGATTTGTTATGAAAATAATTGATGGGAAAATGGAATGGAAAGGTCCCGAGAGGAATGAATATCAAGAGATAAGTACTAACAGAGGCCAAATAAAGAGGGATTTAAGGAACAAGGGGTAACTGCGTAGAGACAGCTATGTACAGGGAAGAATGGAGGGTTGCAGTTTATCAATCCTAGGATGAAAATAATGATAATCTTAATTTGGGAACTGTAACAATGTGTGAACATTAAGCTTTTAATTCTCGGAGTCTTCTTGAATTTATTCTCTATAAATAGATGAATTTCTGCGGGACATGGAGTCAATGTACAATTATACATTCATTGTGGTCGCCATGTGTATTCTACCAAATAGATGGTGGTCAATGGCCAGTCCTTCATATAATTTCGCACACTCCCGAGTAGTTTTCTCAATTGCTTCCTTCACTGCACAATATTCCTTTATGTATCTATTCCATTTTAAACTCTTCGCATCTTTTCCCTCCTTTTATACCGCTCAATATTTGGAACCCTCTTCTCTATCTCCTTTGACTACGCAACAATCTCCTCTCTATTCTCCTCCTCAGCATTCCAATTTCCCCTATCATTCTCCTCTTCCATACCTTACACCACCTCTTATTTTTTCGTCTCCACCCGGCTTATTCCTTACATCCTTCTCCACGTCCACATCGCTAAAGCTTGCATTCCATAAGGCGACAGTACTTGGCCTGTGACATGGTGGAACAGCATTTTTCCGAAAACAAAAGAAAACCATCTAAAACCCGCTGAAATCTTCAGCAGGTACACGAAAGTGTACACATCAAAAGGCATCTACATCTACAAAATACCCTGCAAGCCACCTCAAGGGTGTATGGCAGGGGGTGAGTAGTCACCATCATGCATTTCACTATACACTAAAGTTAGTGTATCTACGACTAATGATGCACTAGCATACATCACTAATCCCTGTCACGAGGCGAAGCCTCACAAGCATGCACTACGCCGCAGATATATATATATATACTACCAATAATAGAGGGACCGTTAGTATTTATGCATATTGCAACTACAAATACGGATAGAGATTCAAGAGCTATAGCGAAAACATACACAGCATCCTGTAAGTACTAGGTAGCAGATAAGGATACAAGTATTAAGGAGAACTACTACTACTACTAAGAGCTACACTACCCATCCACAAACCTAGCCAAAAGTCTCATTGGCAGCTGTTATGGTCTCTTATCGTTCGCGGAAAAAATGACATTTTAAATCTGTTCGTTCTACAGTCTAGTTCCCTAATTTTACTCTCATTATCTGATCTACCGTAGTATGTCGGATTTCGTAAAATATTAATCGTCTTCAGAGAATAAATCGGTCTGGGACTTACATAGTAGATTAAGTCTGAATTTTAACCGTCGGTCTGAAAGTGATTCCCATCTCAGTTGTTGCAAAAGGTCAGTAACACTAACGAAATTATCATAACGGCCTTTAACGTATCTTGCCTATCTTCTCTGCACGCGTTCTAACCCGATTTTTAAGCCCTAATAAGGATCGCAAATACTTGCAGCGTATTCTAGGTGGGGTCTAACAAGGGAGAAATAGCTGATTTCTATAACTTTATCGTCGCAATTACTTAGTACTATTTTAACAAATCTCAATTTACGATTAGCTTAGCCGGTAATTTCCCGAATATGTTTACTCCGCGAGAGATCATTCGTCAGTTAACCGATTCTACATTCTCTGATTAGCTGTTTTGTATGCAATAGATGTTACTAGGAGAGTTTTTCCGCTTCCAAAAATTCACGACAACGCATTTTTTCAGGTCGATTAATGTAAATCTAAATAATACAAGGCAAGAAACGTCATAGGTGTGTGGCAGGGGGTGAGTTATCACCAGCATATATTACATTGTATCCTATTAAAGTAAATTAACTTCGACTATTGATGCATTAGCGAAATCCTGCTAATACTTTTCAGGAGAAAGTTCACAAACATGTACAACACCATTGGTATGTTGCCAATATTAGAGGGACTGTTTTATTTTTTTTTTCGATTACATGAATGAACAGGGATAAAAGAGACACAGATATACAGGATACATGCGGGACGTGCTGTTAGAACTACGTAGCAGATAAGGATACAAGCATTAGGGAGACAATCAAATAATTAGCTACTCTTCCTATCGACAAACCTAGTGGAAAGTTTCATTGGCAGCTGTTAGTCTCTTATCGTTCGCGGGAAAAATGGCATTTTAAACCTGTCCGTTCTGCTGTCGATTTCCTTAATTTTATTCTCATGATATAGTATGCCGTAGTGTGGGATTCGTAAGAGGTTATTGACGCTGTGAGAAAATAAATTGGTTGAGAAACTTACATAAAAGATTAAGTCTAAATTTGAATCGACTGTCTGAAAGTTGTAGAATGCAGGTATATTGACGGTCCCTCTCCATTGTAAAGACATCTGTAGTGTAGTGGTGCATGCTTTTGAGGCTTCGCCTCGTGACAAGCATTAGCGATTTATGCTATTGCATAATTAGTCGTAGTTACACTAACTCTAGGGTATAGTGTAATGCATGTTGGTGATTACTCACCCCCAGCCACACACCCCTGAGGTGGCTTGCAGGGTATTTTGTAGATGTGGAAAGAGTTGGTCATTCCAATTGTTGCATAAGGCTTGTAACACTAATGGAATTATCATAACGGCCTTCGACGTATCTCGCCGATCTTCGCTACCCGCGTTCTTACTCTGTTTTTAAGCCTACCACATAAGGATCCCAAATCGTCAAAACACGTTTCGTGATTAGAAAAATAAAGTGGGCAGTTCGTGTTGTTATCACTTTCAGAAAGAAACAGCAATCCTCGCTCAACTTCCTCTCGCAGTGGTGGAATGAAGTTTATTCAGAAGACAAATCCATTTGGTCGTTCCTAACTCACTCATCGCCTTGTCCGGAAGCAACAGAGGCGGTGGTAAGCCTTACCCATCTCGCCAGCGGTTTTCGGTTGAAGGACGAGGGATGCGTGTCCCTAGGGGGAGGGTGGTTGGGAGGCTCCCTCTTAGCATCCCCCCTTCCTTTCGGGGTTGTCTGACTTGCTTCGTCCCGCCCCCCCCACCCCCCAACCCTCTCGAGTCCTCCCTCCTAGTAGGAGGCTCCTACTCCCCTGTCTGTCTGAAAATGCTCCTCCCACAATCCACGACTTTTTCTCCGGATGCTACGCTCCCTTCCTGCCCAACGCGCTCTTCCCTCAAACATTTCCTCGCAAACACCGCCGTTCGGTCATACCATCCCCCATCTCCCACCAGAACACGGTACATACGTGAGCTATACATTTTCAGAACGTTGCGATTGGAAGGTTTAAAACATTTTTACATCGTCGCTAATCTTGTATCGGGATGCTCTGGTATTTTTTTCGTCTTCTTTCCGTGTCATACAATACCCGTTACGTGCCTAGATCAGGTATGAGGTCATATAGATGGCAGAAGGGACAGTTTTTTCCCAATCTCGCCTAAGAAAGACCTTTTTTTATTATTATAATCAAGGTCAATCTAAGGTATTGTCGCATTAGGTTTATTTGCTATGCTATGTTATATCTTTCCTTGGCTATGCTGAGCTTGTTGTAGAGGAAGGCGCGTTGAGGGATTTAAGCCGACTTCAAAGTACTACCACGATCATTGAACTTGCACCAGCAAGGAGCATCGACATGTCCTGGAAATGAGACTTTATGATTGGCTAAACTGTGCATAAAGCTGGACGTGATTAACTGCTTCTTGGTCCTGGATGGAGCGTCAAAATGTGACCGCTTCAATGATGAAATTTAGGATACTGAAAAGTATGCTAGCGACTCTGCCTCGATGCCAGTGTGCTGGCCTTAGATAACACGATGATTATAACCTGTTATGCTAGGTAGTGCCCTCGAATTCGTAGTGTGAGGTACCGTGAGGTTTAAGCTTTGCTCCTATTCAGGATTTGTTATATAATACCTTACTTCGGGATTAATTGGTACTAAATATTAACTCCTGGATTTCATCCTTCCCATTTTATATTCGATTTGTTGGTAGCATTTATTTATCTGCATTATAGACTTTTAAAGATGGTGCTCTTTGTTCTTGATGGTAACTAACCCATTGTCCTCTGGCGATAAGCGTTAATTTTTTTTAACGTCTCCCAAGCAATGCCATTCTCACTGTTTGTCGTTTCGTACAAATCTTTCTTTTTATTTCGGTCATAAGGACAGTCACGCCTCGCTGTTAGGTTTACTTCTTTTACGAGGAAGTATTCCGTAAATGGCTTTCTCCGAGTTGCAAAGATATCTCGGGACTAAAAAATCATACAGTCCTCTTGACGGCGAGACTACATACTGGAAAAGGTATATTAACGCAACTGAGATATCAAAGTTTTAATTACTTACCTATTGCCCTCAATCATTCGTTATATTGGAGTTACTGACCATGCAAGGCCCTGGCTCTCTGTCCTGGCTCTCTGTTCGGATTGCTATCACTTATTGTTTTGCCTTAGGGCTTTGAGGTCCGTGACTCATCCCAGCCTTCACCTCAAAAAGTCCGTCTCAAGCCAATGCTCCTCTTCCAGCTTTCCATTATTCCATGGTCGCAATACTGCTTCCGTATGCAAGATAAAGTAGCCTCAATTTCACTTTTGGGAGACGAGCACACAGTCTCTATTCTTGCGCGATTATTAAAAGGAATAAGACAGAGAACTGACTTAAAATCCTTTAAAAGCAGTTCCTCTCAATTACAATTTCCGTCTTCAATAGTCACCCGTAGAACATTGATTTAGGAATTATTTATTTTTAACAACATCGCCGGAAGTTCCATTTTCCAAGGGCGCATAAAGGCGTCTGCAATATGTGGCTATTTTGGCTGCAATGTTTTCATGATCTGCCGAATCCCATTGTCTTTCGGTCGCTTACAATGTAATACTTTCGTCATTCTTACCTGTTCTATACGCTATTTTTTAGTAGCCGTTGCTATATTTTTGGCACCATTGCTCACCTGTCTCTCATTTCTCAGGGTTACTTTCATAAAAAAATATCTTCCATTGGTTGGAATTTTCGCTGCCATGAAACAGTCATGTTTTTTGTGACTTTCATACCGGGATGCTTGCTCTTTCGTTATATTTCACTGCCGTAAGTCCTTCTGGAGCCACTTTTGATGCTCTGACGGGTGGAAAAGATGGAGTAGTGTCGCTAATGCCATATCAAAGAATATAATGTAAAATGTTTTCCTAATTTTTCTCAATATTTTCCCCTCTTTACTATTGCACTTTAATTTAACGATTCCCATAATGTTTAAGTATTTATTAGTTAGGGTATCAGAAGGAGATACAGTTGTGATTTGATGTGGAGCATAATTAACTTTATTGCGTCATTAACATTGGTACATACATATTGAGATTTCAGTCTAATTGATTGTGTCTCCACCCCTCTCTGAATTCTTTAGTGGTATATAAATGCTACGTAATTCAATGTCATACTCGGCGAGACTTCTACTGGAATGGTTTATACCTGTTAATGTTTCATGTTTACTTTTTTTATCAAGCGGTGCGTGTTGGTTGGTTGGTTCTTAGGGCAGGCGATCGATTTTTGAAGTCACTTTCTCCACTAAGAATTGGTAGGTAGGTTAGTTGGGTAAGAATCATTTTAGGGAACGGATGAAGGTTGGAAAGAAACCGGACGTCGGCATTAGTCAAACGTCAACCGAAAGTGCCAAGGTGTTTGCAGTTTAACGTTCCATCCTACGGATCGAGTACCGCACATCAACTGTAATTCCGTCCTTAGTAATTAACCAAAGTTGGAATCGGGAATCAATGGTAAAATCCCCATTGTCGTTATTCGAACCTGGACCGTTTTAATGGAAAGCCAGTACTCGGCTTCCATAGGCGTATCCACGGGGGGTGGTTTTAGGGGTTTTTAACCTCCCCCCCACCCCCATTGATAAAAAAAACGTAAAAGTGATGTGTTTAACACATGCTAATAGTACACCTATAGATCACCTTCTATAACATAGTAGAACACCTTCAAAACGTCATTTTATGATGTATATTTTTCAAATTCCCGGCCCCCCCGCTTGAGATGGATGACACCTTTTCATGATGAAATTCAGACGCTTCTAGATACGCCTATGCTCAAGCCTCCCTATCAGCCCTTTCTCGCAATGTATGATTATGTGCACGTCTGTGGACGTTAGTATTGAATCTGTCGATACTTAAAACTTTTCCAGCGTGCTTTTGTATGGGAAGGATGCCTAAGATCCGTCGTGTGTAGAAGCTGAAGATTTTTGATCGTGAATCTCTCGCTATGGTCGTAAACATCGCCGTCCCTTCCCTCTCCCCCCACCCTCTCAGCACTCCACCTCTGTTCCTCCCCTCACTGCTATTGCTGCTCCTGTTTAACTCTCCTTTCCAAGTCCCTCCTTCTACTTTTTTTCCTTCAGCGTATCCTAATCAGTGAAGATGGACCCGTTCTTGTGGGAGGATGGGTGGGAATAATGACAGGGGCTCCACTTGGTATGTTGGGAGAGGGTTGGGGCAAACCGGTTTTCCGACGGCGAGCTGGTTTCTATGCTCGATATAAAAATAGCGGACAGGTGTCGAAATTATCATATTTTGACTGTGGTGCTTAGCCTTAGGCATCTTCTCTGTACCCCGAAATACTTATAGAATGTGTTTAGCATCTATATTTAATACCATGCTCACTATTGGGTGTGGGAGGTTATGATGATTAATTTTTTAATTGATAAAGAACTGCTCTTTCTACCACAAACTGGGTTTTCGAAATTTTGCTCTCCTGCTATTTCGTTATCCTATGCAGAGAATATCGGTGGCTTGATGTAGTCTATTTGACCTCTTTAAGTTTTCGAAAAAAATAGCTGCATATAATTTTTTCGTTAAATGTTATATTCTATGTTCTAGTCTTGTATGATTGTTTATTTGTTCCATTACTCGTTGCATTTTTTTCGTCAGTGTGTCGCGCGGCGCTCTACAATGTAATCTTGTAATTACGTCTGGTGCACCTAGACCATGCAGTACGTTTTCTCAGTAGAAAGGAAAGAGAACCTCTTCAACTCATCTACACAATACCCTGCAAGACACCTCAAGAGTGTGTGGCAGGCGGTGTGATATCAGCAACATGAACGACACTGTAGGTATGCTACCAATGCTACGTAAACTACTTATGTTCATGTATTTTACAACTACCCAAACGCACGTAGATACAAGAGTCATGCAGGAAGTATGCCATACGTAATGCTAGTACTACGTTGCAGATTAAGAAATAAGCATGAGAGAGCAAATCAAGTATTTAGCTACACTACCTATCGACTAACCTA
Organism: Pyrrhosoma nymphula; assembly: GCA_963573305.1. Classification (NCBI taxonomy): domain Eukaryota; kingdom Metazoa; phylum Arthropoda; class Insecta; order Odonata; family Coenagrionidae; genus Pyrrhosoma; species Pyrrhosoma nymphula. Next base: position 93,964,737 of record OY754335.1, on the reverse strand, counting down.
GTTTACAGTGTTATTGGAAGTTATATGATTTCTTATCGATCGCGGGAAAAATGACATTTTAATACCGTCAATTTCCCTAACTTTCTTCTCATGATCTAGTCTACCGTTGTATGTTGGATTTCGTAAAATATTATTGGCGTCGTCTGAAAATAGATCAGCTAGAAATTTACATAAAAGATTGTGTATCTACATTTTTATTGACGGTCTGAAAGCGATTCCCATCCCAGTTGTTCAAAAGGCTAGTAACACAAACGAAATTATCATAAGGGTCTTTTAACTTAGCTTGCCGATCTTCGCTGCACGCCTTCTAACTCTATGTTTAAGCCTACCTCATAAGGATCCCAAATACTAGCAGCGTATTCCAAGTGGGGTGTAATAAAGGAGAAGTAGCCGATTTCCCTTATTTTTTCGTCGCACTTGCCACGTGCCCTTTTAACAAATCCCAATTTACGATTAGCTTGACCAGTTATTTCTCGATTATGTTTACCCCACGAGAGATCATTAGTTAATTTAACTCAGGGGTATTTAACGGAGTCTACATTATGTAATTGGCTATGCTGTATGCAATAGGTGTAATAAGGAGAGTTTTTCCTTTTCCAAGAATTCATTAGAACACATTTTGTTCAAATGTAATTCGTTTCCACGCATCGCACCACTCTTGGATTTCCTCGAGGTCCTCTGTTAGCGCTTGCTTGTCTTTATGGCAACGGATTTCCCTATACACTACCGCGTTGCCTGCAAGTAATCGAAGCTTACTATCAACCACTTTCCCCGATATCGTTAACATGTAAGAGGTACAAAAGTGGGCCTATGACACTCCGCTGTTAGGCTCCTGATGTAACTTTAACTTAATTAGGGGTAGCGCCGTTTAAAACAACCCTTTGTAGCTCAACCGCGATTGCTTAAGAATTCTCTAATCCAAGAAATTACGTCGTCATTTAAACCGTAAGATTTAAATTTATAAGTAACTTCCTATGGGACACTTAATCTAATGTATTTCTACAGTCAAGAGAAATAGCGTCAACTTGATCGTTATCTTCACCGGAGATTAAAATATCAGGTTTATGGTAAAATATATTATAAATCTAGGTTTTTTTATCTTTTTCCCCCGAAATATAGATAGTTTGAGTAGTGAAATTTAGATTCAATTTTTTTTGGGACCGTGTACCCTAATGAGGCACTCTTTTGAAATTGTTGAATTTTTATCAGTTTTGGGAAATTCAAAGTGCTGTATATTTGTCTCCCTAGAACTCGCGGTCGCTTTCTTCGTGGCTGTGCTTAGCATTTTAATCAATACGTTGTTCATGGATAAATGACAATAGATACATAACTCGTATTGAGTCGCTGGCATAGTTGTGCTTTTCCCTTATGATTTATTAAAAGCGGCACGTTTTGAGTGTTGGAAAGATTGAGTGATCCCCTCTTTTTCTCCTTTCTTTCGCTACCTGGAAGGGAGACAGTTATGACCGGGGTCAGTACCCGGAACCCAAGCACCCTTGGCTGCGACCTTGCACCGTGCAAACACCTCAGCCGACTGCTATCCCACCTCCCAACTTTACGGACCCACGCTTGCACTTTCTCCCTGCCGTGCACCTCATCGGGCTCTCCCAGCTCTTTCACTATTTGCGTCGTATTCATCAAACTGTATTTTTTTTCTTTTGCGTGAAACCGGTCCCAAGGTTCTTAATACAGTTAGGAATCTTTCTCTCCCCAGTTGCGGCCAGTAGGCGCCGGTTTTCATATCAGCATTCCTTCTGGTCAATATCTTCTACGGAAGGAAGTGAGCCATCACCTTTCATTTTTTAGTGGACGACGTGGAAACTTGAAGAAAAGCTTCTCTCCCCGGTACTTTTCAAGTGTTTAGTCCATAGGCGAGTTTGCAGACGTCATTCGAACGTTTTAATTAGCAAATGGTTGGAATGTCTTTTCATTTTAATGCACGTTTATCTTTTTGAGATGCGAGTTAATAATATTTACTGGTCGTGTGGAAGGTAATCGCAGCGATAAATCACCGAAATGTTGTATCTTTTGTCTCAGTAGTGTCCACTTATGAAATTGGAAGTTTGGTGGAGTTTATACTTTTCTTATTGTCAGGCCTGTTTTCGCCTCTGTAATTTGCGATTGGCATTTGGGAAACGACTAGGTATGAGAAGCTGATGGTGCTTGTCAGTCGTAGTCACGAAGTAAAAAAGATATCTGCAAAACCATCTAAACTTTTTCCAGTAAAATTTCACGTCCAGAGTTGTGAGCGTAATTGTTATTTTGTTTTTATTTGATTTACTTGGAAGGAAGACTGGAATCGTTGTTCAGTGTTCGATAGGTGAAACCTGTAGTACTTCTCAGTAAATTTTGACACTGGGAATTTTGGTAAGTCTTCCTATTCCTGTTGTACTAGCAGTGATGTTAACTTCTTGTGTTCGAGGTTGTGCAGCACTTAGTTTGTTGTAGTGTCAATGTCATTCCTCGAGTGGCGAAGATGTTTGATGTATTATTTTTAGTGCGTTTCTTTACGAATGACCCAAGTGTTTTCTAACTTCAATAAGTCGAAGTGCCTCAGAAGCTAGAAACTGCTTCGAGATGTAGACATTTTGAGACTGAGTAAATTGGCGGTGATGCTACGACTAAAAGAAGTTCGAGTTATGATTGAAATCCGACGGTGTATTCCGTTGCGTATGGAGGCGTGCGTATCGGAGACTAGTCGGTTCACGTGTTTGAATCTCCATTCCTCGTGTACATAACGTCGAGTCGTGCCGTGTCCATTATGGCCGGACAAGCGTCGTCATCGGTACGCGTCGCTCGGAGGCGAAGGCACTCGTCAAGAACACCCAAGCATACGGGGGACGGGAAGTCTCGTTCGTTTTCCTTCGGATCCACATAGAGGAGTCTTTTTGTATGTGATTTGATGCGCGTGGTGGTTCTTGGAGGCGGGGGAGGGTGGGTCAAGTGGGGTGAAACCAATGTGTATTCCCGACGTGTCGTCTTTGCCGCTGTCACGTGGGCTTCTTTCCAATCTCTCCCAACTCCTTCCACCATCGTATTGGATCCATGAATCCGCTCCCCGCCCTTTCAACCTCAGACATATCTCCGTCCGTCCGTCTACTCAGGAATCCTCCATTCTTTGTCCACCCTCACTTACCTCTTCGCCTTCATTCCTTGTCCCCGACGTTGGATAGTATTCTGTCCGCAAACCGTGCCCCTTCCATCCGCTTACTGGTACGACGCCATGCCTTGGTGGTGACTCTCCGTGTAGAAATTGCAGAGATGACACCACAGGTTAACACATTTTAGTTCATCATTCATTCCTTCTGTATGCTAGTTTGAAATTATAGTTAAACAAGAGACTCTCTCTTGTCCGGCCGAAGCGGGACCAAACCTTAGACCGGATAGGCAAATCGTAAAATCGTTTAAAATGACTTCAATGCTTAATTCCGAATTATATAATCGAGTTGTCCTCATTTGACATAAATTACTCGAGAGACTTGAACTATGCTTGTTAATTTAAATAAAACTTTGAGAACATATTTTGACCTTCCTATTTATCTTGCTTTGTTATAAGATCATCGGGTAGCGTGTGAGATTCGTCCTCGGGAGAAATTGAGATCGGATTAAGGGACAGTTGGCTGAAGTAAGACCAGATTAGAGGTAGCCTTCATGGAGTTCGATGATAATGGCTGAAGCTTCGTTCCCTTGGATTCATATATTTTCATGTATTTTCCCCTTGTCTCCTTCATTAAACAAGTTCGTTTCCCGCGTAACTTCGCCATAATGTTGCCAACACGGCACCAGGTTTGCTTGTAATGTTTTACTTGGTGTGTGTTTAGTCAAACCTGAAAGCTGTCATTCCTTTGGCCACTGCGGTTGTTTACATATTGCATTTTGTATGGTCTATCCATGTAAGTAATGTTTTTCTTGCTTCTTTGGATTTTCCATTACGGGCGTTTGGTTTTCCGTGGCATTTGTTTTTAAAAATAGTCGTAAAATGAGTGTACATTTTTAAATACTGCGTATCCTGTTACTAAATTGATACCCAAGGTTTTAGAGACATAGATTGCTGAAATTTCGGGTCGATCAATTTTTACGCTTCGTAATGGGACTCCATGACTGTCAGTAATTGGAGGAATGGTTTCTGTGAGATTCGTGTGAAAAGTATGAATCGCTGAACAAGGATGTTGTTGTGGACCATTATTAAGAGTACTCTCTGAGATATACTGCATCTACATCTACAAAATACCCTGCAAGCCACTTCAAGGGTGTGTGCCAGGGGGTCAGCAGTCACCAACATGCATTACACTATACCCTAAAGTTTTTCTATACCCGACCCTACTATACCATAAAGTACTTCGCTATTTAAATCCAAATACATATTGGAATTTTAGATGCTTGTCAAAGTTTTGTCGGAGAATAAGAAAAAGCAACTCACATTTCGATGTGGCTTTCTCCTACTATTTGAACTTTTGTTTTTATTTCCTCTATAATAAATTCTTAATTCACTGATATAAGTCGTGGTAACCTGGACTACCCCATCTGGACAAAATGTAGCAAAGTCGTTCGAATGTTGTTGCTCTCAAATGTTTTCGTATTTGGCTATTGATTTCATCTCCAAATTGAAATGAAGTAAGTTGATTTTATTCCTACTCTATTTCTAGCCCTCCCCAAGAACGCGATCAAGCACGTTTCGAGGTCATTTTACGAATGTTTATTCATAAAGTCTGATTCTGGTGCCTTCCGAAACTGCATTGGACAAGTAGGCACATCAAGTGTCCAGTTGACCTAAGACAAAGTTATCATGTAGACTGAGTTTTGAGTATCCTCGGCTGAATATCCCAGTAAAATAAATTTTGAATTTATTCCAACAAAATTAATATGCATTTGTTGGGTTTAGTCATTGCGGATGTTCTCTAGGTAAAGCTTGAGCTACGTTCTTGATACCGAAGTTATTACGTCCCTGACATCCCTTTTTCCATTCTTCTGTATGCTTTTTATACACGCATAGTGGTTATCCCTAGATTTCGTCTAGATTCTAACGAGATTGAGCCCTGCTCGGTGATGAAAACTTTCTTACCGCTGAAGTTCGACCAGCAGCCGTCCGTGTTGTTTTCACTCACTCCAGGCAACGATGTGAAATGATGACCTTGACTCGGGGATCGAGAATTTTATTCTCGCAAAGCCAGATGCTTTTTAGTCATCTGGAGAGGTTGAATCATGAGCTTATCTCCAGCACGGGTAAATATTCTTATTAAAATTTGGGCGCAGTTCGCAGATTCTTCCGTCGCAATTGACCTCTTGGTTACTATATCAGGATTGTTTTGTCCCAGTTGAAAATCTAAACTTCCTTCAATGCGTTATTTTAATTTATTCGCCTCTCCTTAATATGCATGCCTTGCATCATCTGGTTAATATGTTTTCATCTTTGGTCGTCCACGGCTTTTCATTTACGTGTACTTTGTTCTCTTGAAGTTACTTGGAGGCCGTGCAGCAGGGGTGAATTTACACCAAACATGCCTTACGTGATAGTATACAGTTCGCAAGACATATATGTCTTGGGAACTTTATTGTGGTGTGAGTTCATTGTTTAATTACATGCTTAGTTGCACATAAATAACAGAATTGCGCATTTTAAAGCAGGCATGCATGACGGTTTTGTGTAAAAAGATTTTTACAGTGGTTCAACTAACCCTGCTATCTGCCGAACAATTACCATGTTGGAGTTCTGTTTTGGAATCCCGGTCGTTTCAGAGGATTTTTTTCATTCAGATTCACTACAACAATTTGGAGTATTATCTTACATCTGTGCTCGTGTATGCGCTATGTTCATTTGTGCATTTATGATGAGAATCAATTTTTAACGCTCTAGGAAGCTCCAGCGCCACTGTATGAGTCAAAGCAAACTCGGAATTCCACGTTTTCGTTTGTATTTTTTAACAAAATACTTATTTCAGTGATGACAAGTTATCGCTATTAGAAAACAAAATAAATATACAAAGTGTGATAATTATTCGATGAATATGTTTTTGAAGAACACTTTCAGGCCATAGCAGTTGACTGCAGTGCCATGTCTATTGAAGTAACACAAATTGACTTTGGTTCCTGTAGTCATTTGCTAATAACTCAAAAACCAAGATGGATAGATGTCTTAAGTTTGTCACTTTTCAATTTCCTGAGATAAATTGCTGGATAATAAGCAGTTTTCCCCTAAAATGGCGTTCATATAAGCCAGAAAAATATTTTTTTTCAATTGTCACCCCTTTTTCGGGACGCGTTTTTATATAAGTCGCCGGAGTATGAATAAGATGACACATGTGATGATCTTCCGCGGCATCCTTCGCTTGACATAGTTGATCCTATGAGCATTTCTGTATTGCCGTCCGTGTTCTTCTGCGCGTACCTTTTGCGTCTTCGTTTGCAGCTGAAAATCTCCCTTCTGGCGCTTGCCTTTTTTTGCCTCGAGAGGCAGGAAGGTGCGGCAGATGTTGCAGCTTTCTCGGTCATTAGGGTGGCGGTGTGGGAGGAGGGGCTTCGCTCTGAAGAGAGGAGCAATTCCGTCTTTGGTCGGGCGCTTTGGTGGGGCCAAGGAAGGCAGGACAGGAAAGTCTTTTGTCCGGGGGTTCGCCTACCCGTTTCCTTCGACTCAGCTGTCTCTCTTCCCAGCCATTCCCGGAGATAAGATAGCATGTGACCGAACATCCCACGCGTTCAAGATTTTTCGGATGCTTCTCGAGTCGGTTAGGAGACGGGCTTGGTCTCAAATTGAGTCCCGTCCCTCTGCTAATTTTCACAGTATTGGCACAGTCTAAAGAAAGTTTTCAGACCAAGGAGTGCCAAATGAACGCTACATTTTTTTGATGGTGGTAACATAACTTCTCACTGCTACTCAGGATGGCGTTACTTACAACACCACAGGAAACCCGCGTAATTCGAATTTATCTTTGACATCATTGCCTACTTGTTTTTCTTAATTTAATGTTTTTAATGATCCAGTTTAACGTAAATGATATAGAATTACGACCCATTGCACAAAAACGTGCAAATACTTCTAAATTTATCTTAATGTAAGGTGAAATCGCTGATGTCATCAGAAATAGGAACAGTTACTGGGAATTAAAACCTGCAATGAATACCCTGAAAATACGTATAACGGAAATGTTACTATTTCATGATGAAAACAGTTAATGTGGGTAGGTTAATGACCAAACGTACAATGAGTTAAAACAGAAACATGCTTTATTGCGTAAGAAATGTACATTCACGAGATTAGAAAGTCATCTATAATGAACTGAATTAATGGCTGCAGCAAGAAACATTCAAAATGTTGCATGTCATCTGTCAATCCTTAACCAGCTCTGAAAATGAAAGAATAGCATTCATTTACGAGAAATGGCAGATTCAATGAACAAGTAAAACTTCGTAATGGTAGCGGGCGTGACTTCGTGGAAATCCTTCATAGTAGGAGCGTCTGAAGAAATTACAACTTGGCTGTTTCCCCATGAGGTTTTATTGTTACCGACCATGGTTTCGTTACAGAGTTACATTATCTTGATAATGTTACTCTGTAACGAAACCATGGTGGGTAACAATAAAACCTCATGTGGAAACAGCCAAGTTGTAATTTCTTCAGACGCTCCTACAAAGTAAAACTTCGTTGCCAAAATGGTCATATTTCTTCACGTCAATGGTCATATGCCAAGGACATAGATCAATAATTGTGCTATTATTTAAAAAATTGAGGTTGATTTCGAAATGAACATGGATTTCTGCAGGCAAATTTATTATTGTTTTTTTAAGAACTGGTCTGGGGATTGTGTTAAATAAAATTATGAAAACACAGAGAAGAAAATGAAGCATAACAGTGCAGAGAAGGAACAATCCCACATGAAAGTAATGAATTAAATGTATGATCATGTGCATGAAATGTACAAGACAGTAAAACCATTGCCATTTCATGAAACATAAATATGGCATTGATAAATCGAAGGGCTTATCATTTCCATTGTGATGGTATTAGAATGCACTACCACTGGATTTTAATAAATAAATAAATAAACTCTCAAATTCAAAAAAAGTCATTGAATGTACAACTTGATATTCTCAGGCGTGGCATTATGGAAATCCAGATTGATGGAATCAAAACAAATTTTCAAAGTTTGTATTGATTCTGTCTTCACTACAAATACCTATAGAAACAATTTTACAGACAAATAAATACAGCTTATCTCTTTAATGCATGCAGAAATGTCAACCTAAACAAATGCTACATGCACAAATATACATAATAGTGCGGAGGGGTCCTCCTCATGTTAAGTGGTTACACTCCTTTCTGCAGCCACCTCGCTGAGGAGCAGAAGTGTGGACTACCTTTTGTCTGATTCCTACCCTAAGAGCTTTCTGATATTGGTTTCCACATCAGGGATGACTATTATCACTCCTGCCAGTACAGCTCAAGGGGTCATAGGAATTCAAAAGCCCTTCCACCACGTCAAGGTCGTAGCCCTGGGAAGGGAAAAGAAGGAAATGATTGTCATAGGAAGAAGAGTAATAACATGACAGTCATAGGAAGAAGAACAGCAATGAGGATAGATGTGGAAGCTGAACGGTAGCATAGAAACCCGGCACCGGCATTAGCCTGTTCTTAACGAACAATGCCAAGTCCCCCACAGTTTTACGTCCCTTGCGAAAGACGTCATCCTCTACTGAAGGATGAAAGTAGAAGGCAAACATTTCTCACTCAATTGCAACCTGTAAGTTGCCTTATTCTGGTAAACAGAATTGTTTAATGGCAACCTGTGCTATGAAGAAAGCAATTTTTTCTTCTACGGCACTTCCATGGTTTGCACAAGTAACGAAATTAAAATTAATCACATGGTGAGCAACGGGTGCGCAGAGTGCAGATAAATGAGGCTTGTGAGCAATGGTCCTCAAATGAGACTTTACAGCACTCACACCGGTGTTTCAAGCTGAAAGGAGACTGTCACTAGGTGAGAAATTTATGCCACTGAAGTTAGACCTAGGAAGTTAGACCTTTCTTACTGTTTCCCGTTATCTTTTTCAAGTCATTCCAGCCGTATTAATCCAAATCTGATTTGATATTCATGTTCGTCGGTATTGAATTAAAAAGTTCCCCTTCACCACTTTCAGTTTGAGAATGTATTGATTCTGTGAATTTTCTTGGTTCGACGAGCATCTGGTACGTCAAAACACAGATTCCTTTCGCAGAACTTTATTCTCCCATATGATATCGTTTAGACTGATTGGGTTTCGAGTTTCTAATTGTTATCCACGTATTGAAGCTTCCTAAATACTCCCTTATTGTAAATTATAAATGCAATGACTCACATAAAGCGGTGTGTGCAACTGTCGAATATTTATACGGGGAACTAGAATGAAATTAGCCTGCTGTTTTTGTCGTTGTGAAAGTACGTAAAAATATGTCGTATTTTCATGCGTTTTTCATTCCGGTATACCTCCGCAACATACTAGTCTAGCAACTATTTACTAGTAGTCCTTAGCATGCGTAGTTTGTCCACGTTTGTTCTACGAATAACATGGATGAAAGGAAAAAGTACTACACCTTCCTTTTGAATGATCTGGTGTAGTAGGGTTCTGTGATTCGATGCCTTTCGTCTGATGAGTTGGCCTTCAGCAGAAATAAGTTCAGCTGAATTCAAATGTCATTTGGAGAAAATCTTAGATGTTTGTCCCACTCTATTAGAAACTAAGTATTACTTTTTTATTTTGTATTGATTGTCTGACTCTCGAGGATGAGGGATGAAAGAGTTGAGACAGTAGGACTTGAAGCAAGGTATCGTTAGTGTTACCCAAAGCTCCTATAATTAAAGGAGGCCAAAATACTTATCAATTTATAATGCACATATCCTCGATGTACGAATAAAATGGCGATGTTGAATACTCTTAATGCAATTTTTTTTGTAAAATGGCTTCTGGTCGTCCATCATACTCGTCAGTATTAAATTTTCGAAGAGTGTGATCGTTTAATTTTTTTCATTTTCGTCCCGATTTACTATAAAAGCCTCGATTCCCTACTACAATTTTTTTAATTTTTTCGTATGTAATAATGAAACCGAAAAATATGTTGAAGTTATCGGGAAAAAATATTTCAATTTATTCACTATATTCTGAGTAGTCTCAACATTTTCTCTCGCCATGATGCCCGCATTATGCTTCAGTCCAATAAGTTAATTTAATCAACATTTATATTCGAATAAAAAATGAAATGGATGTGAGACTTTAGCTACTCTTACAGAGCTAAATAATTCGACCTGTCATAGTGAAGGAAGCACCCTTTAGGTTAAAGAGATGTATGGGCTCCTAGTGTAGTCGAAATGATTAAAAATAATTATATAGAGAAAATAATTCTCTTCCCTCGAGAGCCTAGGCATTGCTCAACGTTGGCGCAAATAAATGAGCATCGTGGTTTTAGGACTGAATAAAGCTTGGCCACCAAGTCGCATAGACTTGGTGGTCAAGCTTTATGTTATTTTACAAGGTGCTTGTTTGGGATTTGGCGCAACCGATCACCTCGAGCGATTTCCTACGCCAGTTTTAGCGTCGTTGTGGTTTCTTTTGCGTCGCTGCCGACTTTCTTTCGTTGATTCACGTGAGTGCAGCTGCAATGACCTATATAGGTAGTCCACGGCGCTCTTTTAATATGACACTCAAATGCCTCCACTCTCACCTTTTCCTCATGATCAGAACGCCGCACTGTTCACCCTCACGGTTCACTATGTCTTCACCTAGATCCCAGCATCAGATTTAAATTCTCATTCTTACTGTCTCGCTAGCCGATAATCCCCTTTACATCTGCAAAATTGTTTAATTATGTTCGTCGGAGATAATTGGCTACGCTCTTATTAGTTTATGAAACATAGGGAGAGTACTAAATATGTATTGATTACCCTATTTTCCCATTCAAAGACCATAGTAGGCCACATATTGATGAGTGAAGCGCGGCAAGCGTCTCAGTATGTAGGTGTGTTATACTTTCAGGTGAATATTTTTCCACACTCTCAGAATATATCAGTGGCGGTTTGGAAAACTATAGTGATGTTCGCCTTACGCGAACAGAAATAAAATCACGATGCTTTTCCTGGCCATTTTTGGATAATAACCGTTTTTCTATTATGCATTATATGTACACTTAGATTAGATCGGACTGCCATGTGCGATTTCAAGAAACGCTGCGACATGAAGTGTGTAGTGCTCCATTAACTTCGCCGTTTCGAATGTCGGCTTTGGCGTTTATTACTCTTAACCATGTTTTAACTTCCGCGACGCTCTTTACATTTTCCTAAAAATGTTTGCCGTGTCACAGGTTTTGCGTTGTCATTTAGCTTCTTAATTTAGTTATAACTCCTTCGTTGTTGAATAGCAGTCTTCGCCGATATTTACTTTTTTTCACATGCCAGTGTGTGTTAAGTGATATTTCGTATGTCTTTTGATGATTAGGTACGTTCGGATTCCCATTAACAAAATTGATTCCACTTCACAGAAACACGCGGATATTCTGAACAAATATTTTCTGGTCGCTTCGAAAATATGTTTCTGTTTGAGTGCGAGAGCGTTATTATTTTACATGCTAGGAGCGTCAGCATAAAGTCCTCGGTGAGAAACGTGCTATTTAGCATGTTTTTATTTTAATGTAATTTTCATATCTCCCGTAACATCAAACTCAAATGTACTTAGTTTTGCATAGCTCGGTGGCCTATGGTCATTATTCTGTTATTCGTGCGGTCGAAATTTCTCGAGGAAGCACTTTTCTTTAGCATTTTTACCTGCCATGGGTTGTTCGTGATGCCCAGTAAAACAACTGAGGAAGTTTTTGAAGGCAATCTCTGGCTGTGCAGTAAACTCGGCAACGCCGTGCAGGTGTTGGAAAGCCAGGTCTGTTGCACGCAGTTTAATTCAGGGCGTGGGAATGCCGACAGGTATAGGGGCTGGTCGTTTCATTGTTCCAAGGACAAGGGGGAAGAGTCATCTTCATGGGAAAATCACGTCGCCGCGCCGTGCCGAGCTGATTCTTCAGTCCGTCGAGCTTAACGTTCTTCGCTGTAGACGAGAGGGGGCACCATATAAAATATAGTCTGTCTCAAGATAGTGATCGCGATAAATTCGTGAAACTATTCGTCATCTTGGTTCTAATTAGTGCATCATTTAAAAAATATGTGTACTATAAGGCCTACGTTGAGTATTAATAACGCAACCTAGACGCATAGCCGTTTAAAAAATAATAATTTTCCCCCTTTGGGTAAGATATCAGCACCAGAGAGGCCAAAAGCGACATAACCTGTAATAATTTTCTGTTTAGTCCGCCATGTTCTTAGCAAGTTCACATTCCGCCCAGCCGATAGTAAAGTAGTGACAAGCTGGTGAGAGGAAATGTCTAACCGGAGTATCATGTCTAAATTTGTGGTTTTTGAGTGCAAGTCAAATGCATCACCGCTTCATCCACTCAAACCCAAGCTCAACGAAGGAAAAAAATTTCAAACACCTTAGCATTTGAAAAAAATGTTTTGGTATGAACGTATGAACTGATGAAATAGTTTTACAATACTTAGTTCACATTTGAACAAGGTTCAAACCCATGGTATAAACAATGAAATTGTACGTTACGTTAAAAAATGGTTGAGTTTGCATATTTTATAGTATTCTCTGTAATCGGAATTGCCTCCTTTTCTTTCCCAAAGATCATTGCTTTTAGTTCGGTCTGATTGGACAATTTACGCAATTTTCCTTTTGTGCCGCTTCCGAGCATATAATTTGTCAATAATCCCCGAGCGCTTCATGTTTTGCGCCTGAGGAGCTACCTAAGAGCATGGCAAAGGCGCGCAACAATCATTACATAAAATGGCATGAGGCACCTTCAATTTGACCTCTGCATGTAATCCGTGACAACCGTTGAGGTAGATGGAGAGGGCGCTTGCTATGGTGGCCAATTGTTGAAGTTGAAACGTGGGCGTGGCCGGTCCCCCATCTTTGTTCCCCCCTGAATTACCTTAGCGCTTAGTGGCTGACGCACTAATTTCGCAATTTTACGATATTTTTCATCAATAACTCACTTGAAATCAGCATGCATTTCGGGAAATCAGCATATTTATTTGAAACGTTCAGTAAGAACAAATCATATATTCCCTTCTATTTTCCTCACCTCCTGTATTTATGTTTTTCATTTATTTAAATAAATACTAATCGTATTCTGAACGAATAACCGTATGAAAATCGAGGAGAATTAAGTAAGTAAGTAAGTTCCAAGTAAGTAATGTATGTTTCAAGAGTTATTTACCTTAAATTTCAGAAGGTAGATATTCTTGCTTAATACCTATCTGCCAATGCGTCCACTCGTCCGTGCTATCCAGGGGCAAGCAATATGGTGGATATTTTGGTTGTCAGGTTAGTTTGGTGACGTCATACCCTCTCCATCTTTCTCAATAGTGACAATGACAACGGATCGTACCTGTGGAAATTTATGAACGACGGATAGTTCGTAAGTGCAAGTATTTTCTGTGATTAAAATCTTTCGGGGCCTAGTTACGAATCAATTTATTTTTATCAATAAAAAATTATCCCCTCGGGTTTTGCTGCATGTTTTCCATTTCTAAGAAACTAAAGTTTTGCTCCACGCACTTAGAGCGTACGCACGAGTAGCGAAACATATAGTTTCTTAGAAATGGAAAACGGGCAGAAAATCCCGAAAGGATCATTTTTTATTGATAAAATAAGCTGTGAAAATCTTCATACCATAATTTATTTTTCAACTGCTAGTTTCAAAATAAACAAAGTATGACATCCGTATGTCATAGCGATGGTGAATGTGGAGTAGCTGTGTAATCCTACCGATCGCGGGAATCGAAACAATGACCTTCAGGCGTTGCAGAGGTAAATCAGTATTTTAATTCTAAAAAAATTCTCGCTTTAAATAGCTACAAACTTCGAGATCCCAATGATGGAACCCAGTCAAAATTGGTGGAAGTGATAAATTGTCTTATTACTTCGAGGGACATGACCCAGGGACGCTATTCTTTTCCTGCAATCCTCTAACAATTATCACCACGGATTTCGAATGAACGCACATGAAGAACTTCTGACATTATTAATATACTTCTTTCCATGTTCCACCCCCGGATCGAACAGCAAATGAGTATGGCTAAATCTTGAACGGGCGATGGAATATCCATACACATTAATCTCGCTTTCACTATCTTTACGCGGTAGCACCAGACGCTTATGCATCAATACCTACCGCTTGTCTATGGAGAGCGTGGTATAGTGAGCATCTTCAGGAGCGAAGTTCCCACCTCACTGCTGAAGACACTCGCTGCAACGCGAGTGAAACGTTGAGCTGAAAATGCTCAGACCGCAGCAGAACTCGAAAGTCTCATCAGCTTTTTTAGTGCCTTGCCTGAATGAGTCATTGAAGCCCTTATTTAGTGTGTCGCAATTAGTTATGCCCCTAAAGAAAACTTTCAGATACTATTCATTACTCTCGTGCTGAGGAAGATAGACATTTTTTTCTCCTCAGTTTTTTCACGAGAAATTCGTGGCCCTCCTGTCCGAGACCTGAGAGTAATATGTATGCCATCAGAAAGGAAGCCTATCTTCCCCTATAGAATGACAGTGACGGGCTTCCGTTTGTTGGGTAACTTTATTCACCCATTGAACGTGCGTTGATGTGTGGTGCTCCAATTCTTGCGCCTCCTTTCAACTACATGCTAGACAAAGAGCGGAAAAATGAACACTTTGGCCTGGAAAATCTGGAAAAGTCATGGAATTTCATAATTTCTGATCTGTAGTAACCCTGTTACTCGCCACCCACCCCTGTTGCGGATTGCGGGGTACATCGTGGATGCAGATGAGAGGATGGAAACAGCCTCCTCCATCGCTCAATTCCGCATTGAATCTTTTTAGTCGTTTCATCTCCCAATCGAGTAGAGCACCCAATCTTCCCCGGGATCATGACCCTGAAATTCCCTCCCCTCCCGCCCGTGTTTTTAAAGCGCTGCGCGTGACCTTGCCGTCCCAATTCTCCTCCCACCCCCTACTCTCCAGGCCAAAGGGTGAGAGAGACGCCCTCCCCTTAAGGTAGCTAGTGCGGTAATCGGTTCAACAGCATTTCAAGTCGAAAAAATGTCTTGAACATTTCACTTTAGTACATTAGGTTATGCGGTGGAAATCACCATAAATGCAGCAATATCAACTATGCAGGAACGATAGTTTACATTTTTCCCCTTAATTACAGTGTCTTATGACTTCAGTTTTCCGCGACGTATTCGAAATTTAGGCGAAAATAACATCGAAATAAGTTTCTTTTTCTCGGCATGATACCTTGATATTTGTTAACCACCATTATAAACATATGAAACGTATTTTTTCGCGTTTAGGAGAAAATAGGTACGTATGTACATGTGTAATCGGATTATTTCAAAATGTATGTCGTGCCAGTATATTTGTTAAAATAGCATTTAAATGCCTAGAAACGAAATCGATATCATAAATTTTTTTCACAATTTCAATTTTTTTTAATTTTTCCATAGGTATTACTAATAAGGACACATATCCAAAGTTTCACGCAAATCTGTAAAACAAAACATAAATCTGTAAACATAAACAAAAATCGCTTCAACCACCTTAAGCGGAGCCAAATTGATCCCACCCCTCCATACGAGTTGTCTCCTCCCGTCCCCCTCCCCCCACCACCCCCACCGTAAGCCCCCTCTTCTGGCGCCCAGGGCGTCACCTTTCGCCCTCCCCCCTCCCTCATTCCGAAAAGGCTGTAGTCTGGGATCCCCCGGTTGTGGGACACTGGGGCATTCCTTCGCGGAGTGTTGTACGTATGATGTGTGTATCCTACACTCTCTCTCCCTACCTCTCTCTCTCTCGCCCCGCCTCCGCCGCGGCTGCATCGATTGACTCGCCCCCGAAACTCTTCTCCCGGGGGCCCTTCCATATTCCTCCCTTCCTCATCCGCCACACACACACACCTTCGTTCCTCCGTCTCCGACCCCTTTTCCCCTTCCGTATCATCTTTTGATCCTTCTCTCCTCCTCAAGACTCGAGGAACCGTAGTATCCGTAGCTTTTTACCTCTCGTAACTTTGTTTATACTGGGCAAGGTAGCCGTTGCAATTCAACTGGAAGAAGAAAAAATTAAATAAATACATTGGATATAAAGAATCCTTTCAATGTGACGTGCAAAATGAGTATACCATGCAGAGCTTAACCTCACATGTCGAGGTTGGGGTGAAAACTATCCCGACTGAAATCTCGTTTCAATTTTCATATTGGTCATTCTCATATTTAAAGCTATTCCGCGGTTGCCGAGAAAATTAAAATTTATTTTCTTAAATGAAAAGGAAAAACTTTGTGTAATTCCACCAATTTATTTTCCGGTACTACTAGTTTCGACGCAGCGGCGTCATCTTCAGGTACAAAGAGTAGAGACAAAAACATGAAACCCCCTCCCCAACCCCTCCCCAACGCCTCCCCAACCCATACCCAACGCCTACCCTGGATGGTATATATGAATCATGTTTTTGTCTTCACTCTTTGTAACCTGAAGAAGGGGGCTGTGTCGAAACTAGTAGTACCGGAAAATAAACTGGTGGAATAAGACAAATTTTTTCCTTTTCATTTATAAATTGAACTTCCACAAAGTTGAGCCTGAGACGATTGAGATAATTTATTTTCTTTAAATAGTGCAAAAATGGACGATTTAGCCGCCAATTACTCAATATTTGATAATGAAAATGTTGGGTTTTATGCATCTTTAGTGTAGGTAATTAAAAAAAAAAAGAAACTTATTCCCCGAATACAATGTTTTTTTTGTTTAAAAATTGGCAAATATGCGTTTAGAACAACCCCTTCAAATCGTTTTTCGCTTTTGTTTACTATTTTTCCGTTCAGATTTTTGTCATGAAAGGCATCTCTCTAGAATGTAAACTTCCTTGATCGCCTGAAAGTCCTTCAAATGGGCATGGCTAACAAACAAACAGAACGGCAACTTTTCTACTATCTTGCTAAAGTAATCGTGCATAAACTTAATGGCTTGTTAGGTACTTTGAGTAGTACTTAGGTACTTTTACTTGTAACTTTGTAGATGTATATTAGTTATGCAGGTTTGTCTTTGAGGATTGTAAGTATTTTCTGACAAAGCTTAAAATATCTACTTAACCCATTATGTAAACTTTGTAATATTCTATTCATGTCTCCCTGTATTTTATTCCTGTATTTGATGGTCTTTATGCATTGTTTGTGTTTATTTCTCCCTTGTGATAAGGTGCTAGGTGGGAGAGGAGACTCTGAATATCAATCTCGACACTCATAATAAAGTACATCTAAGTCATTGCCAGACTTATAAAAAACTGTCTCCAAAGGTGATAGTTGACTGTTTGTTTTCCATGGCCACCTTGGGGCCACCTTGACTAAATTTAGTCATTCACTTAGCTCATGACTGAGTTTAGGTATTAACTTAGCTCTTCATAAATGTGGGATATTGTTTCACCTGATGCAAAAAAATATTAAATTTTCACTTGGAGTATACAAGTCAATGATTTTTTCCTGAATGTATTAGTGAACTATTGATTCATAAGAGTTCTATGTTTGGTGGTATTTCATTACTGATAACGATCTTTTGCTTTGTTTTCAATTTAAATGCATTTAATTGACTGTTCAAGTAAAGTGTGCTATCGGGCATTCATACCGACTGTTTTTCGCCATGAGAACGGTATATTCATCATTGCCGTTCACTTTAACGGGCTTTTATTCAGGGTAATGATAAAGTATATTCTAAAAATCTTAACCGATGCCCCTTCTAACTTTTCCCACTCTGCCACTTCTTCCCCCAGCCCACCGCGAGGTGAACAAGGATGATGGACGGTTAGGTGAAAAATTAAAACGTCAGAATGTGGTTATCTTGCTGCTTGCCCCCCTGCAACACACCCTTGAGTTGGATTGCAGGGTACTTTGTAGATATTTTCGACGAGTTTAGTATGGGTTTCTATTACAGGATGGTCTGTCTGCATAGATATACATCGACGCAAAGCCTCTTGGAGGTCAAGAAGGTTCGGCGGTTGAAATAAATAATGACTTCCCATTCTTAGTACCGTGGTTCCAATGCCGGAGGTAATACAAATTTTCCAGTGGAATCCCGATCCCTCAGCCCGCAAACTACGGAACTCCCTCGGTTGGGAAGTTAACTGTGCTCCCCTATGGTGCCTTTCTTTAACAGTAGGCTAATGGTGACACTGGGTTTCTCTCCACCCATCCTTCATTCATCGAATAATCCTTCCCTTATCAAAATATCCACCTCTCCTTAATGGTGCACATCACCTCACTTGTCAGTCGCGTCTTCAAATAACCAACCGTTGTGTTACTTCGTGAGCCGCAGCAAGGGTCCATGGCAGGGGGTGAAAGGACACCAGCCATAAACAAAGGAGGAAATCGAATTAAGCGAATGGGAGAATTGACAGTCGACTGGCGGAAATTGTTTTGGTGGACTAGTGTTTTCAACTGCTTTTGTTGAAAGAATGCCTGGATTTAGTTTGTTTTAAGTTTATTGTTCGAAATTTGAGGTCTGAAGGTTATTGGTTGTGGTTATCTTTCTTTCGAAAATGTTTCCTTCGATATTGAAGTGGGTGAATGATACAATACTTTACTCATTATTACAAATTTCATAATGTGTGTGTTTGAATTGATATAGTGGTAGGCCATTTTAGGTCGAGTAAGAAATGCGGGGAAATTTTCATTATTGACATAATGACATAGTAGGTGTACGTGCCAGCCAATTTTTTCAGAGAATGGTTTATTTATTTTTTTTTAATTTATCATCATTAGCAATCGGCAATCTGGAGATTGGCTTGCTGCAGGTCTTCACTCAGTTCTCGTTTCAACGTAACGACAAATTCCTTCATAATTCCTTTTTCGAAGTTCTTCGTACTTTTTATGCACTCCATCCTTGGTTTTCGTAGATGATTCTTCCCTTAGGTTTCTACTCCCATTATAGTTTTTAGAAGGCTTTTATGCCGCAAGATGTGCCTAGTAAGTTTTTTTTCTCGTCTTCTGGAAAGGATTTCCATCAAACATGTTTTCGCCCAAGCTCTTTGAAGGACCCCTTCATTGGTACTATATATTTGTTTTAATCATTCTTCGATAAAACCTCATTTGCATTGCTTCCAATTTCTTTGTCTTGCTGCTATTACCGACCAACATTCATCTCCTCTTAATAGAAGGCTCTATGCGCTTGTTTTAATGAATCATTTCCTAACTTCCAAGCTATCTTTTTGGTTGAGCACGCTAGCTTTCTAGTCTCATCTCTCAAGACTATTCTTCATAAAGTATCCCCTCTTTGTTTTTTGCTGCTCCGTCTCTATATTTTTGTTTTCTTATCTTTTCTTCTATATGTTTTTAGCCATATATCTTGCATCTTCCGTCACTGATGATCCTACTTCCCAAGTAGCAAAATTCTTCCACTTGCTACAGTAGGAACGTGAAAATGGAGAATGCTCCATGTGATCAAGTGTCTACCGTATGTTATGCACTTCCTCAGATCGTTCTGCGACTACACATCATTGGCCTGGCTATGGTCTTACGACAAGCGGTTTGCTAATTTATTTTTACGTAGTTTTCCCTCCTCTATAGCGCGATGGTCCTTTCTTAGACCTCATCCTCTCCAGTATTCTTCCTGTGCCATCCTTTTTCATGTATTCAATCCTGATAGATTTTTTGTTTCCTCCTCCACTGCATCGATATGCCAGCTCCTTGGTTTTAATAAAAATAATGTATTAATACTTACGGGAATTCACCACGTAAGGTAGGTCGGTACTCGCCCGACCTTTCGTGA
Source organism: Pyrrhosoma nymphula (assembly GCA_963573305.1). Taxonomy (NCBI): domain Eukaryota; kingdom Metazoa; phylum Arthropoda; class Insecta; order Odonata; family Coenagrionidae; genus Pyrrhosoma; species Pyrrhosoma nymphula. The sequence continues at coordinate 93,944,892 of OY754335.1, read as the reverse complement.
TCTATTGTTGGTCAAATTTTTCAAGGGTATTCCCTTGCGTCCATTTCAGGGTAATTTCCCTTGCGTCAATGTTAAGGAAACATTCATAAGCTATAGGTCACGTAACGTCGGGTCATATCGCAAGGTTTCTTATCTCTGTCCGTTTATGTAGTTGCAAAATACATATTTGTGAGGCTTCGCCTCCTGACAAGCATTAGCGATTTATGCTAAGTCATCAATATTCTTAGTTACACTAACTTTAGGGTATAGAGTAACGATGTTGGTGACCACTCACCCCCTGCCACTCACCCTTGGGGTGGCTTGCAGTTTATTTTGTGTATGTTTCTTATGTACATACTTGGCCTGTGAAGTTTCCCGGGACCAATGCGTGAACAGTATCAAGCATACAATGACTAGAGCGTCATGCTGAGTGCTCACACGTTGCTGCGCAACGCCTGCATTTGTCCCTCACGCTCTCTTTCCCTGCTTGCCTCCGTCTTGCTCCTCGTTACAGTCGCGGTTCCGCGAGGCTTGTTTTTATTTTATACATTCGGTGACCCAATGGTGCGTGCGCTCGAAAGTTCAAAAAGACACCTGCGAGTGATTCAGCATCAGCTGCTCACTCGCAGTTGGTGGGAGGGGTGAAGGGAATTATCGGATGGGGGGGAGAGGGGGGAGTGAATGACGAAGGGAAAGGATAACGGGACACCGGAGTCGATGTTCAGTTCGGTTCAAGATGGGGGAGGGGGGGGAGAGAGAAAGCACCTCCTCATCCTCTCTTTTATTCCTCCCACCTCCCCTCATCTCCCTTCCGTCGGTTCTCCTTAAAACTCATCTCCCTCCTCCTTCAACGCCCCCTACCGAACATCCCCTACCGTTCATCCTTGAGGTCACGTCCAAATTTCCAGGAACATCGAATACATGGCGTGACAAATCTCCGGTCCCATCTCGCTCGTCTGCAACTTCTCTCGTGAACAGGCACTTGCCATCTAGCCACGTTGCGTTGGCGTTTTCCTTCCATATATGTCGATTGAAAAGTCTTTGTAAGTTATCCAATAGGAGTTTTCTTATTATAATCCTTCCACCTAAAATTTATGCTCTAGATGTTATCATTGAAGATCTAAAGGACGGGGAGAATCTCAAATGAAGACGTCGTACGGAGAGTTGGGGTGAAGCGATGCTGGGTGAAAACTCAGCGAGGTAGAATAGACGAACGTATTGGACACGGTCTGAAACATTACAGCCTCCATAACATTATGCTGGAAGGTGTAGCGAATGGAAACGATTCACAAGGAAGGCCAAGGATGGAATGCATGAAGCAAATTATGAAGGATGTCAAAATGATGAACTATGTAGGAAGCAAGCGGTTACCCGAAGATGGAAATGGATTGAGAGCTGCGGCAAACCATTTCGGATTGATGACTGCTGATGATGATGTCATCACTTTTTTAATCCAGAGATTGTTTCACTTACGGCCCTCCATTCCTTTCTATGCAATGATCTCTTATGACTTGATAGTGTTCCCTTCTTACATCCGTCTTTCATCTTCATGTGTCCGTCCCTTGGTCTTCATTGCGGGGCTTCCCCTTCGGTATTGCCCTCTATTTTACTACTTACAATTTCGTTTTGCCTTTCTGTAAGGGTTTTCTTTTTAGTAAGGTTTTCCATTCTCTTTGCTCCTCCATTTACTTTATTTTTTTATCCGTTCGCTTGATCTTTATCCACCCCAGCCAACAAGTCTTGAAGGATTCTATTTTTCTCTTGTCTCTTTTCCCAATGGTCGACGTCTTGGATCCGTATAGAGATACAATATACCCACAGTCATGATGCACCTTCTGGAAATGTGCAACTTCAGAATTTACTTTCATATCCGCATGCCTGAGACCAAATTAAGTGAAGATTATGGCCTTAGTACTGGTCTGCTATGGTCATACGAGGGATGTATCACTTCATACCTAATTTCATAAATCTCTATTAGTGGCCCATGTTTATTCGTCTTAGTTAACATCCCCATAGTTCTGCCCTTCCTCTGTCCTTTTCATTACCTCCTACGCCGAACCTTTGGCTCATAATGCAGCCTGTCATTATCCAAAAGTTTTCCTGCTCAGGTCAGATTCTTCATGACCAAAGATTTCCTCATCACCTAATCTTCGAAAAATGTATGTAATTGTCACTCTTTAGTCAAAGCCGTTATTGTCGAATTTAACTCATAACATGGATTAGACTCTTGAATTTTTTATTCGTTGTATCGACGTTCACGTTTACAAAAAATGTTTCCTCCATTTCTCTCTGCGTTCCAAATGGACTAATGAATAAGTATCGGAATCTTCATACATGATCTCATAACTTGTCCACTATGGCGATCTTTTATTTTTTATCTTGAAATTTGTCAGCTTCATTAGAAGTTTTGAATGAGTAATGAAGACGTACGGAATACATTCGTCCCTTGCAGCATCGATATCCGTTTTTCATATTTAATTCAAATAATGGAATTAAGGCACGGAATTTATAAAGCCTCCTCCACGTGTGCGTAAGCGTAGAAAATTAAAATCTTTCGCTCCCTTTTCTTTATTTAACTATCGTTTAATGATAGAGTTAATTGGTTGACTAGTCCATTCCCTCCGTTTTATTTGATGTTATGACATTTCTTCAAATCTGTTTATATTACCTTAATTCAGTATGTAATCTAATACCTTCACATAATGGAAGCATGTACGCATGTTGATCAGATCTTATTAATTAGATAATATTTATGTTTCGTTGATGTGGCCGTGGGACAAATTACTTCTCATTAAGTTAATTGCGGTTGTGGGGTAGTGAGTGTGAAGTATTACCTACACTGGGTTTAAGTAATGTTGATTTCGGTAAAGGTTTTCTAAATCCGATATGTCACATACCTACTTCTACACTTATAGAATGTACAGCCCTCGTTGAGGGCCTTTATATGACGAGTGTACGTTGGAAAATGTCTAGTTTAACGTTCTTGCTGACCAATATCATCTAGACCCAACTAATCATGCCTGTCTTATCTTATTACCTTTTCCAAGCGTGTGTGTGGATATGAAAGTGTGAAAGCGGTCTCTGCTGATGAAAATTTATCTCCTATAAAATGGTTGAAATTCATCGGTGGTCAGTTGCGTGGAAGGCATTCAGCGTCACTTCGTTTCACCGAGGACAGATGGGAGCATGCATCGGTGAATGGAGCGAGAAATCCGATCCGCGAAATTCCTTGCCCATAGTGCGTCTCCTGAGTTGTTTCCCAACTAGAGATAGTTCGAGGAAATTTTTTTCTAGTCATAATAGATATCACCATACTTAATCGGATATTATTTTAAAATTTAGTATGTTGTGACAAGAATGTGTATAAATACAGTGATGTTACTCGCGCAAGGTCTTTGTTTTTGTGACTGAACGTCTCCGTAGTTAACTAAAAATACATATTTGAGGCTTTTACTGGACGTATTTGTTTAACACTGTACTCTGAAAACGCCTGGAAAACAAGGTTTTTGGCGGTTTTATAAAACGTATTACCGTACGCAATACATTTATTTAAAAAATAATTGAGAAAAAATACGAAATGCTCACTATTTCATTAATGGCGTGATCTCTGCGTCAGAACCATGTCATTTTTCCAATGTCTCTCTGGAGCGCACAGCCGTACCACATCCCATGGAAAAAGGCTTTTTTTGAAAGATATCGAAAAAGAAGTGTGATATTTTGAGATAATTAGTGAGATGAGATACTTCACTACATATTGAAGCCAAAATCGTTGAATTTTATGTGCAGTGATATCTCACTGAAAATATCTTAGTGCGTGTTTTCACCCGGACCTCGGCCGTAATTTAGTTGTGGACTCCTTCTTTATCCTTCAAACGTTGTCGATTTGTTAAAAGTCTGTTGCCCTGGAGGCGAGTTTTCATTGTTCGAGGACTATGTGTGATTGTCTCAGATAGAACAGATAGTCCGCATTGTTGAATACTCATTATCGTGCTGCCGAGGGCGTGGTTATCTGGAACGATCACGGCTCTGCGGATTTATATATTACGGTCGAAGGCGTCTGAAAGGTCCGCTGCTGCAAGTAGTGCGGAACTCTTCGTTTACATTGACTCCGATGTTCGAAATTTTAGTGACCGTGATTCCTTCCCGAGTTAAGCGCTGAACATCCCCCCTCACATCCTTGTAGAAAGGCGTTGGTTCTCCTTTCAACTGTAGGTAATTAAAATGTTGCGTGCATCATGCGTTGGGATGCATGACGTATCGAATTTAGTCGTGCGTGAAGAATGTATGGGATGTGTAAATATTTTACTTCCCTCCCCAGCCCACATTACATCTGTAGAAAAGGGAAAAGCGTCAAAATAAGTGAGGTTCACCGTCGATATAAATATCTCTTATTCTCATGCATAATTAACAAATAAAACTAAAGCTGATCGAGGGACTAATTCCAATCTCACGCTTCTTTTTCCCCAATTCCTTTCCCCTATTCCCTCCTCTCTTCATGGCAGAAATCTTAACATCCCCTAATTGAAAAGAAAAAAACTTTGTTCGTTCCACATAAATAATTTTATTGCCGACCTGTGCCAAAAATTATTTATGTGGAACGAACAAAGTTTTTTCTTTTCAATTATGAAGGAGTTCCATAAAGTTACTCCTCAAACCATTAACTTTAACATCCCCTGCCACACGCCGTAGTGGTGGCTTGGGTGGTAGCATGTAGTTGCCGATGTAGTCTACTCTTTCTTTTAACATCACTGTCATTACGGTTTGAAGTATCGAGAGACTGTTTACATAAGTAATCATACTCCTTTACTTCGTACTATCTACCTTGATCACTGAACCTTTTTTCTTTGCAACTCGACGGATGTCTGTTCTTTTCGAATGCCTTCTGAATTCGATTGTTAATCACTCTTCCGATGCTCATAGATTCAGTGGACAAACTCTTGTCTACAGCTTTTCTCTTTAAGTTTAATGATCTGCTCTTTCCTCCAATCGGAAGTATTAGGCAAGAACTAGTTTTCTGATGCTTCGTTGACCTTTTCCTGATTATGGGCGTGGTCACTCTCACATGGGGAAAGAAAATAGGTGCGTGTAAGTAGGTATTAGATCACAGAAATTTTTAAAGGGAATTTATTTAACAATTTTTTATTATGCCAGAGCCTACATGGCTAGTTTACTCAGTTTTCATTGGTACCTGTCTTATCCGTCAGATTGTATATTTTCTTCAATCCAAATCAGAATGACCTTAATCATGTCGTGTTCCGAAAGTGTAATTAAAATTTCCGTGAGCGGTGTCCCACTGAATAATTTTACTATCCGGGAAAAATTATAGAAATTCATCCAATGAAGTGTGCGTTGGCCTGGAGTTCAAAGACCTCTTGCCTCTTATTTTCACCGGATCTTGAGGATTTGGGAAAATTGGCAGTTATTGGCGTGGTCCCACCGTATCGTGTCGAGCTCCCTAGCATCTCCCCTATTCATCCCTCTTCACTCTTGTTCCATTTTCTCTCGGGCAAACACGTTTTTTCACGATAAGAACTTTCTTGTATTTTATCGCGATAGAAATGCTCGTTTATTTTCTTCGCTGAATGAGAGAAAAATAACTTACATCAGCTCTTGAGTTACATATATAGGGTACATATTGCAGATTTACGAGATTTTGGCCCCGGGATATGCGCTGAGGGAACGGTCCCTGTGAGTATTCATGATGAACGGAACCCTTATGTTTTCGTTAATATACGAATGGGTGACCTTTTCTCATAAGTTGGTGAGTTGACCTTTCATTTGAGGATCCGGGGCTTAAATTTAAGGGGAAGTTATGTGTCACATCCTTGTGGCATGTCCCAGGGAAGTTGGGAGATAATTCTGTTTTAGTGTTTATATTCCACTTTTTCCTTGTAAAAAAACGTAATGTTGCTGAAAATTATTCCACTTTAAATAGAGGAACAAAATAAATCAACTTGATCGCTTACCACATATGAAACCCATGTGATGATATTAGATGTACTTTCAAATGTTATTAACTTGGTCACTCTTTAAAGTTAAAAGATTTCAATGTAACAGAAAAAAAACATTTTCGTGTTCATATTGCTATGCATATTGCATATTCATTCTAGTTTTCTCCTTTAGTATCCTGTATGGTTCACTAATCTTCGGAATGGAACTTAAGGCCGAGTAAGGGTGGTATCGTGGTTATTATATTTCATAAGTAAAACTTTATTCAACTTCACATTTTTCCTCTTTATTATGATATTTCGTGAAAACAATTTGTTTTCATGTAATGATAGCATTATGGTGGAAAAGTACAAAATTTTGTATCTACCTTCGGGTATTTTCATTGCCTTTCCTTCGCCTTTGCTTCACGAAGAGCAAGAGTTATTGCAAGCTGAAAGATACGCTTGGTGTATGATCCGTCTGAGTTGTCCTTAATCCAATTGCTTTCACTTAGTGGCGAACATTTTTTTGTTATTTTACTAAGCGGAAGGGGGTGGGGTGTTATGTGGCTTCCTTTGGGGTTCGTTGTCCCCTGGCACGCGGGGGTGAAGCATAACGTTAATACCGTTTTGAAAGAATTTATTTTAAAGTGATTCAAATTTGTTTTAAAAGTGTTATGCGGTAAAACATTCTCATATGGGAACTATTTACATGTGCAGAAGGATATTTTTGCCATCGTTATTCAATTATAATGTAAAACTATACTTTAATCAAGTATCATTTGCTTCCACCTTGTAGGCAGGACGGCTTTAGCTTTTGAGAAAATTCTTGTCCTCAGCTCAGTATGTATAGCTACACACTGCTTTCTTTTCGTCACTGAAAAAGGGTTTTCATTACGATCATGACTTTTTACATTGAAATCACTGGTATTGTTATGCTTTGGCGAGTGACATGCATTTAGTTATCCAATTTTTCCATGGCTGCAACATTAGGATAGAGTTAAGTAAAACGCGATTCATTGAAATAATCTTATTTTCAGATATTCAAAGTTTTTATTTATCTATTATTTCACACTACCAAAAATGGCACAATAAAAAAAATAAAAAATAAACATAGAACAAAAATAAATAATAACATGAAGAATGAAATTAAAACAAAATTAACTCAAACTTGGGGTCCCATTACCCAAGTGCCGTTTAATGAAAGATTGGAATATGTTGGGTGAAGAGAATATGTCAAGGGAAGGATACGTTGGGGGCAATGTGTTGAATTCGGAAGGGATTCTGTTAAAAAGGAACGCTGTTATAGGGAAAAATGGAAATTCGGGATGTGTAGGAGATTGAAGTGTCGTGTGGAGCAAGGAGGGACACGAATGGGAAAAAGGGGGAGAGAAGGTCGAAGGTACGAAGCTGTCCGTTCATTATATTACGTAAGAATTTCAGATCAGATACTGCACGGCGGTGAGAGAGGAGAGGAATTCCAAGGGAGCACGACATGGATTCACGGGTTGAATTTCTGAGGGAGGTTATGCGCTGACGGGCAATGGCTTTGGAAAAAAATTACGGGACGGTTTAGAATTTTCAGACTTGAGGGGCAAGCAGTTGACCAAATTGGTGTGCAATATTCTAAGATTGGGAGGACAAGTTTTTCCAAAGTTTTTCTGGTAATGGTCATTCTCAATTTTGCAGTGTAACGATGCTGTCTGCCATTAGAATTTAAATCTTATTTTCCGCAATGTCTTCGTATAGGGAATGCTAATTAAAACGAAAAAGAAATTACGAATTGTTAATTTATTTACGGCAAGTCGACAGTATAATAAATGAATTGCCCTACTAAAGTTGTATTCTGACAGAGAGCAATACATTTAGGTTTATTACCCATGAATTCGCATTTTTGTCTCATTTTCGTCTTTTGATCAATGCTAAAAAATTTAATTATAAATTGCTATCGTTTTAAGGACCATTTATTGGTCCGCAGTTACATGGTATTTCATCTAGATTGGAGTTCTATCATCTTCGAAGTATATAGTTAGAGTGGGAGATAAGAAATATTTTTTTTACAGCAGACAAAGAGGCTTTAGTCTGCTTATATTTCATCTTCAATTCGGTCTCATCCCTCATTCGCAGCCATTATTTCTCTCTTGTTTTTAAAGTTAGTAGGGTCCATGATTATAACGTTCTTGTGTTTTCGCGCAAGCGACAATTGCGTTGTTGCGCACCTCCCCCTCTCAGCGTCCTCAGGGAAGTCGTAAGGAAAGAAGCGGAAAGGAGGAACTGTAGATCCGCTTTTGAATTTCAAGACAGGCAGGCGTATTTGTATTGCCTGTTACGGCCCCTTGCTCTTCAAACCGGTTCGATGCCTCCCTTTGTTTTTATCCACGCCCAGTCTCCGCTCAAGCTTCGCTCAAAGTTGAAGTAAAAAAGAAGAAAATTTGAAAAGGAAAGGCGAGCACGGTGTGTTTCACGTGGACGTCCGGTTGGGAGGCTAGGAGGAATCGGGTGGGCGGTTCGGTCTCCCGCCAGTGCGACCCGATCGTCGTCTGCGTCGAGTACTCGTTTTCACAATGCTGAGAAAAAAGGGGGGACACTTTGCTTCACGTCGGACTTTCATGCCTGGTCTTATTACCGTGCTGCAAATTTTGACGATTTTCCTTTGGTTTACAGTCCTGGAAAAAATAAACGCAACCCTTCTGGTTTGCCTCCGTGAAAAACATTTTTCTGCATCATTTTTTTTAGGCGGAAAGAGGCCCTTAAACTGGTGCTCTGGTGTAATACGTGGTCTTGAAATACGTCATTGGTTTCACTCAGAGAACATGATAACTTTACGGATAGTCCTCACGGGCATTACCACTATTTCTTCGTTATTTTTTGCCAGTGCAGTGCATCATCGGAAACAGTCATAAATGAGAAAATTAGTTTGCTATAGCTCTCTACTCAATTAACTTTTAAGTTGGCTTAAATTCCTTCATAATTCCGTATTTTATTATCCTAAATTATTAGTCTCAATTTATCATTGGTTCTCTCTCTCCTCTTCCAATGTCTTTTTTCATTTTCCCTCTTTTTCCATGGCTGGCGTTAAAAAATAGTATTTTACACCATCTTCTGCACACTCTTGTGACTGTCCGCAGGGTAGTATATCTATGTAATGCTAAAATGGAACTATTAAAAAAACAGACGAATTACTTAAAAGCGGATAAAATAGAATAATGACCATTTCTAGCTGAGATTCACTGAGGAAATCAGGGAGATTTACTTTCCAATTTCTATCGCAGCCACGAAAAAAACGAACAAACATTGCGACCAAAGCGGCACAAATCAACAATTGTTCCGTGTCAATACAATGATCACCGAAAATGCCGGAGAAAGTTAGCGGGTAGGCTGCCACTATTCAGGGTGGTTATTCACCTCCGGTGAAGATCTGGGGCACGATCACGATCTTTCCTGTGCGATACCGCTATCAATATCAATCGCAAAATACAAACTTTCTTGGTGAAATTATGCTGGAAACGCTTGAAATGATCTCTATTGTAAATCATCCCATTAAGACTTATAAATGACCCACCCTGAAGGTCATATTTAAAAAAAATCAACACGGAATAATACGAACAGTCCTCGTCACGCGCGTGGACACAAGAGGCATCGGAAATGGAAATGCTGTGGTTTTACAAGCCATGTCTATTCGCAGGAACGTAAAACCTGCAGTTGGTATTTTACATTTGTTATTCCGTCCATTTGGATATTATATCTAAACCTCTAAAAATTATTTCTAACTAGAAATGTGGATCAGTGTCTCTATTTCCCAAGTATTGATTTATTTACTGTGCGTGAGCACTACGGAATTCTTGTACCTCCCTTTTCGATTGTGTGCATTTCTTATTTTGACAATTGACCGATAGAAAAGTGCTATCAACTGAGTTATCAACGGAAATGTCTACAGTGCTCTTTACTATAACGAATTTATGGGGCAAAACACTTAAACTCCTGTTAGAAATATAAGAAACGCAATACTTTTGAGCTAATATTTTCCCAATCTTTTTTTCGATGCAATATCCTCAATGCTCGTTAGATTATTTTTTATTACGTTGTTAGAATTTTTATTTTTCAAAAAGATTTCTATATACAGTATACATTTAAGTCCCCAGATAAAACTGATTGGATAATTTCATCCTAATGCGTTCATTGGTTTTAGAGATATTGTGAGGCAGTGGTATGTGCCTTTTATGTGTAGAGATTCCGCCTGAGAAACCGCCATCGTCGCAGTTACTTCTCCTGTGCCTCTAGCAATGTCTTTTCCGGCAGCTGAACAGCTGACGTCGTCTTCATCCCACGGGTGTTGGTGACCTCCTGCTCCCTCCCTCCCTCCCACTCCATTCTCTATCTCTCCTCTTCCCCTTGATTATCCCAGTGGTCGATTTCGCCATTTACTTTATTTTTTCAAAATTCCATTCGGTGCACTTCATACCCTACGTATGCGGAGAATGGCACGCCGCTTTTTTGTCTCTCGTATAAAGCTCACTTTCAGCTTTCGCTTTCGTTTGTGGTACCGCTTTGCACATGCCGTTCGCTTGTAGAAAGCTTCGAAGTGGTGGCTCTTTCCTTCTATCTGTAAGTTAAGAAAATTTGTGTCCCAAGTTCACATGTCATGGTAAAATACATCTGTAGTTATTCGTTATTTTCTAGATCATAATTTTGGAATTTCCTCTGTGTAATTGGTGGAATTTCTATCGCCGAGAGCACATTCCGTGAGTATTTTCATTTTCACTGGCTAGTGGGAAAAATGACATCTTCAGGCACTACATTTCCTTGCACAGACTCGTATTACGTAACTTTTTTTAATCAAAATATTTGTAGAATTAGCAGAGGTCGTTTAGTTTGCCTCAGAGATATTATATTGTAGGAAAGAAGTGACACTTAAGGCTGTCACGTCTCACTGATACATGTTGAAACGTTCTAAGTTGGTGGTGTTTCGCCCTCAGAAAAATCGTCTTGACTTGACCTAGATTTGAGTCCAGGATCTCCCGCGGGTTGGAATTGTTGTTTCGTACCTCCTTCGTGCCGAATACCTACGCAAAATGGAGTACCTCGGATTTTTTCGCTCTTTTACTTCTGAAATGTGATACCGAAGTTCATTCGAAATTTTTAATTAATGTAAATCCTAAGGTTATCCGTTTTTCTACCTATCACTTCCCGTATCAGCCTCTTTTCAACGTGTCGAGCTGGCGTGAAGCCAAACTGCCTATCCGGGTAGGAATATGGGGCCACAGCTTAATAATGGAAACTGTGGGGGTGGCTAAAAGACAGAATGTGCTCGGATTTCAAATCGAAGTCTGTAGTCGTTGCGTCCAGGAGACAATAGAAACTGGTTGCATTGGGTGGTTGAGGTGACTTGAGAGTACTGGCTTCCCATTCCGAGATCCCGGGCTTGAGTCTCGGAAGTGGTGGAGATTTTTCAGTTGAATTCCAATCCATACTTGGATCCCGAGTGGAGGATACTTCCAGTGCAGTACTCCGTCCGTTAAATGGGACGTTTCAAACTGGACCCAATGGTGCCTTTCGTTGAAGTAGATTAGTTCCGACGCCGGGTTTCCCACCCCTCCTCCAGTCCCCAAACGATCCTTCCCATTTCAACTCACCTAAATGTCCTCAATGAGAGAAATTCCCTTAGATGCCAGTTGCTTCTAATATCTACAGGCTATAATCCTTGTGAGAAGAACCCTAAACCCCGTATTACACGATACACGTACCTAGGACGGGACCTTGCACAATTTTAGCCATTCGCGAAGAATTCACATGATTGTTGAACTTGTACTAGCGTGGAGTATTGGTAATCCTGAAAAAGAAGTCTAAACATATAGCGCGTGTGAATGTGAGCTTGATCAGCAGACAGTAAATTGGGCCTGCTTGGAGAATACCCCAAACCAGGACCGCACCAATCATGAAATCAAGGATCCTAGCGAGTATACTACCGATTATATCATTATGCTGGTTGAGTATTGCACAACATTTATTAGGTACTATTCTGAATAATAACCTCGAATCTGTACAGCATCAAGTTCTTCCTAACACAGACTCATAACCGCACGCTTAACTAAACGGCATTTCAATTCCTCCTAGAGGGGATTAGGGACGGATGATGTATGGAGGTTGTGGTGGTTTAAATTTCCCCTTCTCAAGAGATGCGTAAAATATTCAGAATATCCGCTTAGAGGGGAATATCAATGAAAGACCTTACTTGTGCATTTCAATCCAAGCTGTCGACCTTTCTGTCCCCGAGAACCGTTGGGTGTTCTCATTTTCACTCACGTGCTCATGAGTAGTCAAATGGAGAAGTGAATCTGTAGGCTGAGGGACTTGACTTTTAATATACATTCAAACTCTGTTAATTCTTTAAGTATACTTCGGTGATTCTTATTATTTCCTCGTCAATTTACGTCATTAAATTCTTTCTGATATTATTCACCCTTGGATTATCCATTATGAGTGTTGTTATAAAACCATATTTTTCATGACGCTTCGTATTCCGATTTTCGTCACTTTAGCTACCTTTTCTTCTTTATTGTATCGTTCGTAGATTGTTGGATCCCGCCAACTCAACTGATTAGTTAGTCAGAAAAATATCCCGTCACCTCAACAAATTACTTCAGCAGAATAATATCCCGTCACCTCAACAAATAACTTCAGTAGAATAAGGGCTCCTAAGAATTTCATGACTCGTTCAGAAATTCTTTCCGCATGACTTTTTAAGCAGAATCTCGTTGCGACTCCAATCGAAAAACCTGGTGGGTGATAGAAAGTCTTGAACGTCTTATTGTTTTGCTGTTATGCGTGTTGAATTTTCATGATAATTGATCGGGGAATCTTCAAAGAAAACTCAATTTTCATTTTAAATTAAAATTGTAGCTAATAATAATACTTGTTTATGTATTTCACAGTGCAGGATTGGCCATGATCATCACCTTGACATAAAATCATTCTTATTGTTTTTATTTGCGAATATCGCTGAGTTGACTGGAGTGATCTCTTGTCGTGCTGAAGATCGGGTTTGCCCATTTCATCGGAAAATGGCATATATTCATTCAAGAGCAAGGTTTTTCTTGAAAGTAGTTAGTTGGAAAATTGTAGTTAATGAAAAAAGTGCCAATCTCAAACGCTGTGCCGTAAAGATACTAAATCACCAATGTCTCCACAATGGACTCAGCTAGAAATAAATGTCGTACATTCTTTCTGTTCCCAATTATCCATTTTTTTTCCTATGTTGGTTGTTCAACATCTCTATGGCCCCTAATTACTGCGTCGTAGCTTTTCCAGTTGTTGTTGCATATTTATTTATGTTACTTCTGTTATGATATATGAAGTCAACCAAAATTTCTCCGAGTATGTTTAATATAGCGGTCAGTCATCATGAACAAGTGAAATATGGCGTAAATTAAAAAAAATATTATTTGTTTATGATATACATGTGAATTTCTGTTGATGGGCTGGTTAACCTCACTAGACGCTTTTGCATTCAGGGTTCCACAGTACTAATGTTACCTTCTTGTTTATCGCCTATTTGTTTTTGTCGTCTAGGAAAGGAAATGTTAGCCGTACGCTTCGTCGACTTTTCCTGCAGAACAGTAGTAAAGGGTCACCCTTTCCAATCTATCGTGCGAAAGAAGATGGCGAGAGTGATTGTTTAAGCAAGAAAAGAAAAGATAGCAATTAAATTCTCTGCAAATGGTTCCCACATTTACGGTAAATGTAAAGTGGCCGTGAAGATGACCCCCGTATCTTCATCATCACCGGTGAGTCTTGCATGCTAACATTTGTCGTGGGACTGTGCACGTACAATGTGGCCGCCCTCCTTGAAAAAAGGGAAAAACGCCTTGACATTATTAACTCCTAGAAAAGTTGAGGTTTTCTCCTAGATTTTCGCATTATTCGGGAGTGTCTTCTTGGTTTTTCCCAGTTTTTACGAAATAAAGTTGGACTCCTTAACTATTTTGTTCCCGTCCGTATTTTTTCATTAACTGCCCTTATGAGGGTATCAACGTCGACAGTAACGATCAAACTTTTTTAATGACTGTTACTATCGAAACTGTGGTCAAGAGTAAAAGAATTTGGAAAATACTAGGCAGACATTTTTGTGACATATATGATTTCCGCAAAGTTAAGCCGGAAACCTTTGCTTTTATTCCAATTTTTTATATTACTGTATAAATCCGGGGTGATTTCTCAGACTCACGAACCCGTATTAAGCTTTGGAGGGCATCATACTGTTTCAAGTCAAATAACTGTTACTTGTCTTATGTGCTTCTGTTGATAACTACTATGTCCTACCGAAAATAGAGCTATGCGTCCGTTGTTTTTTTTTAGAGCTTTGGCCCCAACCGCTTGTGCTGGGCCACTTTCAGCACTTCACGAGGTTCAGCTATCGACGAAGTTGTCGGTGGGAGAGGGCTTTTCGGTAATTGATAAACTGCTTAGCTAAATTTAGGCGAATATCCTAGTAGACTAAGTGTTGGACTAGAGTGGATCAATGTTTCATAAGAGCACAAGGAAATCTAAAACACCCCTACGGTAATCTGAGAATATCTTGGCTTCGTGCTCTGTTACTCGGTCAGTGACTTTCGCTACTTATGCTATAAAAGTAGTACATCGCATCAGTAAAAAATAAATAATTGTAGTCTCCCACAACCTTAAAACTCCTCCAGATACGACGAGGAGCTCCGTTATGGCAAGTTCAGAAAAATCAGCATGAAATAATAACCTTTATCATACCCATCGATATTAATCAACTATTGAAATCATTACTTTGGTCGATATTGGATTAATTCCGCTTTGAAGCTTGTTACTCCTGATTTATTTGTTCCAATGCTTGCATAAAAGCATTTTAGCTCCTTATTAGATTAAATGTCTTATTGTTAGCCGAGCTTACCATAAAGCGGCATTCTTATGTAACGAGAATTAAAGTGAATGCTTAGTATATTTCCATTATATTTTAATATTGTTACCTGACCAGTTTCGATGCAACTGTTCAGTCATCCATTATAAATAGTGTGGAAAAGAGTATTTTTCTTTTATCCTCCTGTTAAGCAAACTCCACAAGGTGACATCGGATTCCATCATTCGTACATGCCTTCGAGACCTGTATTGTTGCCGAGGGTTGTATAGGAAATTTTCCTTAATTTCTTGATGTACCCAGTTCTTCTTTTCTCTTGTTTAATAATATCCAAACCATATCGTTTCATTGACAAAAAATTCCTTACTCAGGATGTTTCTAGGAAACTGTTTAGACATGCCCTCAACCAACGCGACGCCGCAGTTCATTACAACCTACTTCAGGAGCGTGATTTTCTTCCTTAGTTTACTCGAAATTCTCCTTGATTTAGGAAATAGAAGTACAGTGGCCGCCCTGATGTACTCATTACTCTCTCCGAATTTTCCACTCTCTCGTAGCTCTCGTTTCGTTTTCACATCCGTCCTTTTCCCACTTTTTTATTCTTTCAGAGTGAGATTGTTCTGCCCTCTTCCGCTACTCCTATGGAATGCGAACTGCCGCCAATAGCATTGACCTCGGTTTGGAAGAGAGCGTGAACGTAAAAGAAAAAAATACTTCCTTTACGTATTCTCTGGCTTTTACTTCATTATGTTTCCTCCTCCCCCCCTCCAATGTGCTGTGTGAGGCCGGGGGAAGTGCTTTGCTTGGAGTGTGTGCCTGTTTTTTTCTCTTTGTTCTTTGCTTCGTGGGAGTATTTTTTTATGATGGTGAGAGTGGTTCCGTTTGGATGGTCCTCGAGACGCTGCAGTGGAGTGGATGTAGTCTTTTGTAAGAGCACGGAGGAGGGTCCTCGAGGGTGTGCTGTATTCTTGAATCGTCCTTAGGCGGCCTTTGACCGATATCGAATGAAAGGTTCGTCTTCATTGCCTTGTGGTCGAATCCACACTCGCTAATGTCAAAATTCGCGTGTGCTCTCACTTTCATGAAAGTTTTCGAATATTTTTTCCCTCTCCGCCTCTTCTCTTTTTCGTTTTTTTTTCTGAAAGCTCGTTATTCGTTCTTGTGTCGGTAATTCTTCCCCGATCACCAATAAGGCGTGATTATCTGGTTTCTGTCTTGAATAAAAAATACTAAAGGCCGCCACCAACTATATTAATCCTCACTTAATGTTAATTCCCCGACCATTTTTAAAACTTAAATTTATGATTATCCAGGTGAAATCATGATTGGAGAAGGAAATTTAACCGTGGAATAGTGAAATGTTGAATTTTATTTTATTTTTTTCCATTGAAATACTCTTCTAAGTTTAGTGTAAATCTGTGTGTTACATTCCTAATCTAAAGGTCGATCGAAATATCGATCAATTGAGTTCATAATTAATCAATATAAATAAGTAATATAATTTAATTAGTCGTTATAAATAAGTAAAGTAATTTAATTAATAAATATAAATAAGTAGAATAATTTTGGTACTCCTGTTCTTCCGTGAACCAGCATTATTTCCTATTCTGGCTTTTCCTTCCATGAGCTCGATAGGGGCATTTTTGTTTCCATTTTTTTACAAGTACTTAAGAGATATCGAATTGTAGATGTGGGCGTTGCTCTTGCTTCCCACTTTAGCCCGCATTTGCTTACCCGAGATGATAGATTTCATATGCATTCATTTCGCTTACGTTCCATTTTTGGATCAAAGGCACGCAGTATCAGGTGTGGAACGTGGCGCTTAAAATGTTTTGCGTGGCGCCTTTTGTTTAAGATGACGATGTTATTTAAAGAAATGTATTATTCCTCTTCGCATAGTTACAGCCTACTTCAATAGAAACTTATCCTGCACTTCGAATTATTTCAGTATTTTCATGCCTAAAAACACGTTTATTTTACTCAATTTTATTAGAAGACTGATGCTACTGTGACTTCAACTAAATTTTTTCTTAAGTGATGGCTATGGAGTTTACATTTCTCTCCTATGAACGATCAATGAAATCGGAAATCAACAAAGATTTAGTTAGTCAGCACATTTTTTTTTCGGTTGCAAAATGAAATGATATTACCTTAGCCGAAACTTTAACTGTCCTTTTTTTCTCGGTTAATATGATTAGTTTCTGGACTCATGGTGTATTTAGGTGAATTATTTTATATGCCATTCCTTGTGAAATGAATTAGCAATTCGGACTAGGTAGCTGGTGAGATCACCAACTTTATAATGGTTATGTACATAATGAACTTGTTTGAATTTTGAAATTGTTCGCGACCGTTAAAATCGAAAATCAACAAAAGAAAGATTTAATTTAGCATTTGGATAACAGTATTGGATTTTTTAAAAATTTAATTTTTCACTGTCCAGAAATTTTTCTTTTATAATTTCTGTGGAAAATGTTATTACATGCCTGTGAAACTTGGCGTATCTGTAGCAGAACAAATGATATATGAAGTTGCGGAAACGCGATGCTGTTGGAGATTGGTGGAGTAATGAATGGAGAGAATCGCTAAAGAAAAAGTTCTGCGAAGAGCTGTGGAGAATAGGTTCCTGATGAAAACCCTGTAAAGTAATTAGTTGGACACTTTCAAAAAAGTAACCGCTCCCCGAAAACAATATTGGAAAGAGTAACGAATGGGAAGAATTACCGTGGAAAACTAAGGTTGAAGTAGGAGCTTCGTGATTTCATATTAAGGAATTATTATATAAATAATTGGTTAGCTGAAAAGAGTAGAGTGGAGAGCCGTAGTAACCCAATCTTCGGATTGACGATGCTAATGACTGAATTTTCGTCGCTGGTGAATTCGCTACCACATTTGTCACTTTAGGTCGTGTTTACGAAATTTTTGGGCCATGCATGTGAGCGGATTTCCAGTCAAGTGCGGGCACCAGATGTGAATATGTTCACGCTCGTTGATTTACGAGAATACGTCCAAGGGAGCGAAACCTCGCCGGAAACCTTTCACTCAACGCTCACTACCCATAGGTCAGGGCGATCACCCGGGAGGATAGCATTGCAGTATAGTACGTACACATGGTCATTCTTTTTCCGATTTTTGTCAGTTTCATCTGCGTGCTTGCTCCTTATCCCTGGATCTGATTTGCATTTGATAGTTTCCGAGAACTTTAGAATAGTCAACAAGTTGCTTCCGGTGTATTTTGCTGTTTATATTGGATATATGTTTTGGGAAATAGAATAAAAACGGCGTAAAACGAAAGCCAGAGAGATAAAATATTGATTGGGATTGGAGCTCTTCCAAGTTGTGTTTTCAGCAGGAAATTCGTCGGGGATCGGGTCGGTGTAGTATGTAGGGTATTGGATTCCCATATACCCTCATCCTACGGCCCGGGTTTAATGCCGGTTAAAGTGGAGATTTTGTCCGTCGAATCGGACGTCACACTGTTGACACCTTGGCGTCTTTCTGGAGTGTCCTATTGCTGTCGTCTGGTTTCTTCTCTCCACTCTTACTCCGTTTTCCCACTCTGCTCAGATATCTTGGATGGCGCAAATTGCCTCAAATGCCGATCACTTCCCCAGATAACCAACCAATCTGGGTATTCGTTGAACAATAGTGATATTCTGAGATTCTTTAAGTAGCCAAAAACCGTAAAGATAATGCTAAAAATGTGCATTTAGCGGCCAAGATAACTTCCTAAACTAAAGGCTGTCTAACCATAATCGGAAAAGAATGCCTTTCGGAAAGTAATGTGGGAGTGTTTATTTACGCTGGTGCTACTTACGGCGGTGGTTACCGAATTTCCAATCTTATCCTGGATTCCATTCCTATCGGAAAATGAATGTTTTAAAAATCTTATGTGGATCGAAAGTTGTAAATCCTAAACCGATAAATCCTGTGCACTTAAAGGAAGAAAATATTATTTTTATGTAAAATGGCTCCATGAGTTGAGTCTCTGCGGAATCTTCGCAGAATCTCCTTTAACTTGGAGGTTGATGAGTACTCTCTTTAGAAGTCAATGTTTCGTTGAAATCACGTTACCTAATGGCAAGATCGCGTAAGCGTCACGATATCGTGTTTCGGTACCCATGCGTGGAATGCAATACCGCCTTGTCTTCAGGGCCCCTATGCAGCCATTTTGGCACGATCGAACGGCACGACCTTTTACAGTGATAGGAAAGAGGCGTATCGGATCACGACAGCAAATTCGCATTGCTCATATCGAAAGAAGCCCGAAATGAGCGTAATTTTATTCGTTATTTTTGACATCCTAAATGCATGAACGTTAAACATTTCTATGCGTAACGTCAGTGTGAGTCCAATGACTTAAATTGTTCCCGATAGCCCGCGAAGATCGTATGTTTATAATTAAACGATTCTGCGAGAACTTGGTGGAATATATCGGTATTCATTCAGAAATACTGAGTACTCTTCCAGAATTTTAGTGTGAAATTTTTATTTTTATTTACGATTGTGCCAGAGTACTAAATCTTACATTCATCGTGAGTCATGACAACCGTCATTTTGTAATTGCGTTGAGTTTTTGGTCCCGCGTAACTTTGAATTATTTACGAAAATAAATAATTCACTGGTCAGAGCCGTGCTAATTGTAAAAATTAATGTTTTATTTATTTCTGAATGGTGAATACTCAACTGGTTTATTTACCGTTGGTTAGAACGCTAAAAGAATGTTATTATTCAGGAGAAGTCATTGGAAATGGAAGTTTCCATTACGAATTAATGTAAATCAAAGAACGAGTCCCACAGTTGGTGAAGCTTAGTCGCTCGTTCGGATTGGGTATTCCCTAGTATGGAACGGAATGCGGGTTGAAGCCTCTTGGAGCCCCGTTGCCTTTTTATCTTTTAGCTCATGAAAGTGTGGTTGGGAAAGTGGGGTGGAGGTGGGGATGTTAACATAACTGTATAAAGGCCATATGCGAGCACACTCCGTCCACATACATGGCCTGAAGCCAAAAATCGGAGTTATCCAGGACTTGAATTTAATTTCCTAGAAAATCTTTTATCCGTTATTTCTGATGGTGAGGCAGTCATCAGCCTTAATGTCAAAATTACTTATAAATTTGCGGACAAAGGAGGCATTTTGCTTATAAATACTTCATTTTTTCATTCGAAGTCAAAGTTTAACCATGGCTTCTTATTGCATTCAGTTGTTAATGGTGTCTCCAACTAAATCACGTGGTCAATCACCTAATCAATTTTGTGTAATATAAATAATTACAAAAGATCTTAAGGTTTTCCCGGCGAATCTGGTGAAGAAGAGAATCTGTACGAGTCCAATGGTATCGACGTCTACACAAACTTCTCCGGAATTGTCATTATTTATTGTGCAGAAAGGTTTCTCGGGTGTTAGAGGCTTCGCATATGCCTCTTGAGGCAGATACATAGTTTCTAACCCTGTAGAACACCTTAGAAACTTTTCTTCACAATAAATATTGACATTTCCGGAGACGTTTGTGCAAACGTCGATGCCATTGGACTCTTATTTATATTTAGTTCTCTTTTTTCTTGTTTGCAACGAACTATGCTTCATAAGAACCTGCAACGCAGTACAAAAAAGAGACTTGGAACATTTAATTATTTTGAGCAAAACCTTTTTTTTTTGTGCTGTGCTAAATCAATTGAGGAATAGAATCTTCGCGTAGTTTAATTAGGACCTCCCTCTGCTACATTCGGTGCTATGAACTCAGTATTGTTGATGTATTGAAAAGACATGCTGACATCAAAGCTGTGTTAATGACGCGCACAATGTGAGACGGCTTTTATCAACAAGGATGGCTCAAAGTTTGTAATTTGATTAGCAATGATATCTAGTTTTTAACTTTCTTTTGAACTTCCCCATTTAGAATTTCCATGTAATAGATTCCGACGTAGTCCGCTGAAAGTGTTGAAACTTGGGAGTGATAATAGGAAACTTACTCTATCCGTGGTATTCGTGATTCGCCCCATTCTGGGTATTTTAACTCTTCCATCGTGGTTTCAGAGGAGAAGTTGGAAGAAAGTGGGTGAATTCTCTGGTTAAGAGTTGAGAGCTGAGTGGAGTATGAGATAACGGTAATTTATATTTGTGCGGAAACCCTTGGCTGGAGACGTGGCTGTGGTATATTGGCAGTCCCTCTTTTTGTTAAACAGAAATCGACTATATTAGCCCGAATATCGTAATACGAGCACGACTCGTATAGTATTATCCTGATACTGAGTGATCACTTTACAGTTGGACCGCGTATCATCATCACTCTTTGGCTGAGGCAATACTTCTTGAGCTCAAAATTGTTTTCCTCCTGCGCACCATTCACGACTAAATCTACATCTACAAAATACCCTGCAAGGCACCTCAAGGGTGTGTGGCAGGGGGTGAGTAGTCACAACATGCATTACACTATACCCTATATAATTGTAAATTCGACTATTAACACATTAGCATAAATCGCTAATGCTTGTCAGGAGGCAAAGCATCAAAAACATGCGCTACACAATAGGTATGCTACCAATGTTAGAACGGTTAGTATTTTGCAACTACATAAATGGACAAAGACTAGAATTTTACTGAAAGCATGCTGTGAGTACCTACTAGGTAGAAGGTAAGTATTAGGGAGTGAATCAACTAACTAGCTACAGTACCTATTGGAAAACCTAGGTAAAAGTCTTATTGCCAGCTGTTATGCTCTTTTACCGTTCGCATGAAAAAAAGCATTTTAAATTGTCCGTTCTGCAGTCTAGTTCCTTAATTTTATTCTTATGATCTGATCTCTCGTATAATGTAGGATTTCGTAAAATGTTATCAATGTCGTCAGGAAAGAAATTGGTTTGGAACTTACATAATAGTTTGCCTACATTTTAATCGACGGTCTTGAAGCGACTCCGATCCCAGTTGCTGCAAAATGTCAGTAACGCTAACGAGATTATCATAATGGCCTTCAACGTATTTTGCCGATCTTCGCTGCACGCGTTCTAATTCTGTTTTTAAGCCTACCTCTTAAGGATCCCAAATACTGGCAGCGTATTCCAATTGTGGGCTAACAAGGGATACATAGATGTTTCCCCTAACTTAATCGTCGCACTTGCCAAGTACTGTTTAAAAAAAATCCCTATTTACTATTGGCTTGGCAGGCAATTTCCCGAAAATTTTTACCGAAGACTACAACAAGAGCAGACCGAGGGACTAGTTCTACAAAAACAAGACCTCGCTAAATCGTTTCTTTCCTCCCCTAGTCCCTTTTTTCCTATTCTTTTCCATTTTATGTCTGTTGTCCTGTACCATCCTCTGCCATACGCTATTTAGAAGGCTCGCGAAGATGTAGATGTTGTTTGTAAGTAGGATTACACTATTCTTGTCTTTTTTTCTTCCTTTTCTGTTTCTCCCAGCTGCTTACGATTTTTTTCTATCACCGTAACGAGATCCGCTCCAGGTATTGGGGCCTCGAAATGCCTCACGTAAGACCTCCGTGTTTTTCTTGCTCCCCGTCTGGTTTTGTTTTCTTTGCCCCACCCAGAAAAAGGTTGTGACGGGCCTCGTAGTTCCTTAGCGTGACGGTGAAATATTTATTTCTTTAGTTTTTAAAATTGTTGCGACCTCTTCCCTCTCTTCCTCCACGTGCCCTCGCAGTGGACTTGTGGGTAATTTTTCGTAGCCTATTTCTTCATACTCATATCTGATTGTTCTTTTAAGGAGTTAATAGTCATCAGAAGGTTGGTTATCCAGCCATTGATATCCACTCTATTCTCACTCCAGAAAACAGCTTTATTTCTCCATAGGCTTTCTTTTTCAACATCCCTCTTAATTTACCTGATATATTTCATCCTTCTGGAAGTAGTTCTTTCTATTCCATCGAAATTTATCAATGTTGTTTTTTTTTCGCTTGTCACCAAAAATATTAATATTTACGTTGCTAGACTTAAACAATAGGAAATTTAACGTGAATAATCATCATCAGCAGTCATCAATTGATTGGTTAGCTGCAGCTCTCCACTCCTTTTTATCTTACCCTCTTATTCCTCCATGTACGTACCTCAATTTTGTTTTCCGTTATTATTTGCTTAATGTATTCCATCATACGCCTTTTTCTGTAAAAACTCTTTCGTTGTCCCTTCCAGCTATATTTTCAGGAGACACTAATATCTGGGAGCAACTGTGCCCCATAAGTTTTTCTCTTTTACGTTGCTGAGTTTTCAAAAAGTACATTTTCTCCCAAGCTTTTCGAAAGACTTCGTCGTTGGGAATTCTCTCCCTCATTTTCATCTTCATCATTCTGCGATGTTGTTTACGATATTTTTCGGCGATACAAAGACAACATTTTGAATAAAATTCCATGCGATCCAGGCGTAAGCTGCTTAATTCAAAGTAAAAGAATTGATGAAAAGAAATAAGGTGGTTATGAAGAAGCATTATAGGTTTCAAACGCATTAATTCCACAAGTTTATAGCTCCCTGTTTACGTAAGATGCAACGATCCATTGGAGTAGCCTTGAAAGGAACGAAGAATGATGAGCCGTCAAGATCTGTTTCCCAACTTTAGCGCATGCTAAAGAGGTGCACATCTGGTTATGCTCATAGGTATTGCTAGAGTAAAACTCTCTTAGGTCGAAAGATATCGTGCTTCCGTAGTCTCGACGGGGTCTCTCGGGTCCCTGCCAGAGGTCAGAGGCCAAGCAAGCTATCAAAGTAATAATACCGTAAATTCACCGTTGGAATTGGACTCGAGGGCGAGGAAAAGGGGGAGCAGACTGGCATGCAGGTCTTCATTGGAGAATTAGTCGAAGGATGTCTTATGGCTTCCTTCATTCGAAAAGTTTGTCCATCCCCTCTTGCCCAAATGCAGTGTTCGCGACTCTCGTGTGTAAAGAAACCGCCGTATTTCGTTTCTATGGGAGTTGACTGTTCGGTAGGTAACTATCGTTACGAAATAAAAAAAATGGTACACGTGTATGTTACTGACCCAAGTTCATAAAAGAAGAGATGATTGATAGTTGATTAGTTAATTTCTTCAAAGTATAGTCACATTTGAATAGTCTGAAGAAATATTTACACTCATTATAACTGTTTCCATAGTATTTTATGTTTATTTTTAAACTTCATGAAGGTACTACGGTATATACCGTTGTTATTTAAACGGTTACTCTTCTGAATTTTAATCTGGTAAATATTCAGCCTTATACATGTATATACCTATTCTAACTACCGAGGTTTTTTTTCGCATTGCGCTTGGTTTTCTTACCTTGATTGCTGTAATAAATCGCTCCTGATGTGAGATATTTAATAGCAATTACTGTGAAGGCGGTAATAGATACTTGAAGTACATGTATTTCATGACGTCAAAACTTTTTTTTTCAAGCTATTCTTGGAAGGAGATAACTATGCATTATTTGGAACGTAGAGGCGTCATGGAATTAGCTTTTACCGGCCTTCAAAGCCGAAGTATCTTGTTAATCTCTTCTTTGATTCGCAGTGTGTTGTGCTGTCGTCTTTCTTTTCACATCTCGTAATTCATCCTTGGCATTCTTCTCTGATTCTTCCCTTATACGGTTCCTTCCTACTCTTGGTTGCTTGCGCGTTAAAAGGTTGTACATTTTCCCCAATGATGATTTTTTTTGTTTTTGTAAGGAAATTCACCGAAGTCGTTGACATCATGTTATTAATGTCACTTTGTCTGAATGTTTTCGTGAACTGTTTCTAAGTAAGGAAATAATTCCTCGACTACGTATTTCATTCATTCTTTAATTATTTTTGCCCTTGCTGATCTAATGCTTCCCATTTCGTCTGTTCTATGTAGCCTTGTAAACCAGGAAATGCGTGTTATTAATAGCTTCGCAATCTCGCCATATTGCGTAATGCGTTTACCTACCCTCATTTTATTATTTTTTTAGCATTCCTTACGTCTAGAATACTTAATACTTTCATTGTTAAGTTCAGCGATGCAGTGTTTCTTAATCGTGCAGTAGGTGTATCACTTCTCCTTTTCAGTATTTTTTTGTATTTCTTTGTTCTAAGTGCTTCGATAGTTGCGAAAGGTATTTCTTAGGACAAATAATATTGCTGTAGGCGCTACTTACCCTCGGTGTAGCTTGTTATAAATCGGTCGATGGTTTTACTTGACCTCCTCTCCTAATGGTTCTGTGTCTATGTTTGTTATTTATAAGCATTTGAAATGAACATCTCTTTAAAAAGAAGTCAATATGACATGCCAAAACGTGAAAATTTCACTGTGGAAACATTTTGAGTGTTCTTCCAAGCGAGTTCTTCCGCTAATGTAACAACATTCGCCGACAGACCTGTATTACTCATTGTTTCTAAAAATGGAGTTTATGCTCTGTTTAAAAAATGTTCTATACTTCAACCTGTTTATTTTTCATAAGGTTTTTACATTGATTAATTAAGCCTGAACTTGATGTTGTATGACCATGTTTGTCACACATTTTTCCAATTATCCATGAGGTGGAAAACTCGGAAACATCTTTATCGCTTGCATAATTATTTGAGTGTCTTTTATATTTAATATTTTCAAAATAACGCGTCCTTTAAAATCATTCTTTAAAGCATGACGACCCTGAATATGGTTGTAAAAATTTATCAGTTGTTCGGCGCCACTTCCTCTGCTACTTATCTGAAAAGGGGAATGCGTTGAGTATCTCAGATCCCTCAGATCTCATTGTCAGCCCCTGCAGCGCAGGGTAGTCGGGAGGATCGGCTGAGGCGACTGGATGTTCAAGGGCGATGGGAGAAGATGCACTCAGCGAAGTGGGTCGTTGGTTGGTTGGTATGGGGTTAGGAGTTGACTATCTCACTCTCCCCTTTTCAAGCCGGCTGACAAGTGGGTCGGATTGCAGCAAACCCGGAAAGAAGTGTGCGATACGGACAGACGACGCGACGGCGCGAGCCGGACTATAACGGCCCATATCCGGATATGCAACACGACTAAATCCCTATCTTTTGGCGGATTAACTCAAGGGAAGTTACTTCTATAGAATTAACTCAACAAGTAGCTCGCAAGTTACACTTCGATGTGTGAACTTTATGGCAGTAGAGGTCGATAGAGGTAGTAATCGGTACAATATCGACCACGGTTAGCACTCCTACGTAATGTTGACAGCCTTCTATTTTACTTGCAAATAACTTTGACATTCTGTAATAATATCACGTAACATACGGCGAAATCCTGATCACATGGCTGAGTGGTGGGATTACAAAACCAAGCAGCAAGTTCATTTGCCGGAGGACTTATTCGGAGAAATATAAATATTTATCTTCACAAATAAATCTTGAATAATAAGGAATTAAATAATTCTAAAACTTCAAAAGCTTTATGGGTGTATTTCTACATCTAAATTAATTTAAATAAATTTATGAATTCCCAGTCTCCCTGTGGAACTTGGAGTGTGGTGTACAGACGCATGTATCTGCCACACACCCTTGAGGTGACTTGCAGGGTATTTTGTAGATGTAACTATTGTCGAAATTCGGCAATGTGTGACATTGCAATAGCCATTGTGTATTCCGTCATTCTCTTTTGGCGAAAACTCAGGAAGCAACATATAAGCTGTCGATACCATTCAAGTAGCGTTACAAATCGAAATATATATGCTCTCGAGACTTCTATAGAAGTTAACTTCCATGTGTAAAGCCGCCGCAGGATGTCTATTTAATTTGTGGTCCAGGCGGACGTGCCACGTATGCATGCCTACTTCCGACTTCATTATCTGTTGCTCATCGTGAAATATTTCATAAAACCTTTAACACGATAATTTTTATAAATGCTCACTGTATAAAATTGCTCTTGCTCACGATTAAGTCTTGAATTCCTTTTATGGAATAGAGGTTGTCCTATGTACACATTTTATAGATAAACATATTTTGCAAACAGATGCCGAAAAAAAGCCATTTCAGTTAGGAGAGGATAATTGTCTAAAATTTATCTTTCTGAAAAAAATTTCCATTTATCACTAGCTAATTCGAAATGTGGGAAATTTGACTTTTTTATCAGCAGTCATCAAGCCGAAGATAGTTTGCAGCAGCTTTACGCTCAACTCTCCTATCAGCTAATTGCTTAATTCCTTCTTCAGTCTTTACAAATCCTTCATTTTCATATTCCTAATTATTATGTATGTGTTCAATCCTACGTTTTCCAGGGAACTTCGTGCCTTTCATTCCTTCTTCCATTATTGTTTTCAAGAGCCTGTTGTTTCAAGAGCTGAGTTTCAAGAACTCAGACCGTGTTCAGTGAATTACTTTTCTTCCCGACTTGTCGTAGGACTTCTTCATTTGGTGATTCTCTCCGTCCAATTGATTTATATCATTCTCTTAATACACCACATATATATTGCTTCCAATTTTCTCTCTTCTTCTTCCATTATCTGCTTACTTCTACGCTTACTGAAAGAATTTGTGTAGGATAGTGCGACTCACGGTGTGGTCCCGAGGTTTAGGATTCATGGGTGATTTCATGTTAGATAGGATTCTCAGGCGCTCGAGGAAGCGTAGGGGGTTGAAAGTTGAAACTCCGTGTGAGGAATTGCCTTCTCTCCACGAATAATCGTACTTGACCCGTAGTTCAACGTCCCACGCGGTGGAAAGGGAGCGGCACTTAAGTCATCTCCAACAGCAGCCAGATGTAGAGGAGGTATTGGAATGTACCCTGAGTAATTCGACGATAATGGTAATTGAGCCCGTCCAATTAAGATTACAAAGTAATGACCTATATAGCTGTTTATATGATTGTAGTCATCCATTACTTTTCGTGGATTCTGTTATATCTCACCATCATAAGTAGCCATCGATTTGTTTGCAGTAGTTCCCCAATCCGTTCTCATTTCTTACAACCGCTTTATTCCTTTATATGTCATCCTGTTAACGATCCTCATAAATTTCCATATGAATTCCATCCTTGGTAATTCTTCACATTCGTTCTCTCCTTGCTCGTTCTCCTTCTTTGTCTTCAAGAACATGCTATGGCTTAGAATGTGTCAAGTAAGTGTGTCTCTTCCACTTCGCAGAATATTCATTATGTGTATTATGTGTCAACGTATATTTTATCCACAACTCTTCGTTGTATTTCTTCGTCGGGGGTTATCACCCTCCATTTCATCTTTAACTTCACCTTTCCGTAGCTTCCAATTTTTATTCTTTTGCTGTTATCGTTATTATGTTTCCTATAATGTATTTGTATACGACTTTTAAGTGCTGGTAGCTGACATGCCGTCGGCGTGTTCGAATAGAATACTGTGTGGTTTACTAGGGTCGTGTGTACAGTGCCAGGTTTGCTGCGTATATTTAAGTTGATTGAATCCTATGCGTGCAATCCGGACTACAGAATACGTTCAATGATCTTAAATCACGTAGTATGCTAGTAAAAAGTCTCCTATTCAGACTGGATGAATCCCAATTTTGTCGCCAATTCCCCTCCACTTCCTGAAAACTTCATCACTGGCATAGTGTCTATATTAAAAATTGTTCAAAAATTCATTAGCAACGTGTTTTTTTGAAAAATTTTTATTCCCTATTTTATCGCTGTGAGTGGAATAACTGGTAAAAGTTTTCGTTTGCCGTCGTCAACATATTTCATCCCAGTGAAGGCGAAACATGTCAAGTTATAATTATGTAACTCTTACATACATGCCATAAGCTTTCAGGGCCTCTTGTCATTTTATTTCCCTTGACGCTATCGTTGGAATTAAAGTTGCCTTATGAGCTAAGATGGTTCGTGATTTTCCAAAATATTCACATATTGATGTCATTTCTTTAACACTGAAGGAAACCTTTGCATGTTCAGCTCAAAAATCGTGAATTTTCTGACAACTTATATATACATTTGAAAACGCCCTTATTATAAAGAAATAAGGGGAAATAAAAATCAACACTCGTTATGAAATGTGAACAAACATTGGTTTTAGAAATTCTTGCTCCGGAATTCCGTTAGTAATTTATTTGGAGAATCGTGCTGATTTTGAACCTTCCGCATTCACCACGAGGTTCTTGTTTAAAATAATGATGCGACTATTGCCTTAGCCCTAGTGACGTAGCCAGGATTTTTTTTGGCGGGGGGGCTTAATCTGAATCCTGGGGGGGGGTCCTCTCTTGGTACAATTTTATTCGTTATTGCAGTTCATTTAAGGCTACTTTTTTATAGGAAACTGCTTTGTTCTTACCTTTTTCCACTCTCGAACCCTCGTATTTTTCATACAATATAATACATGGTAAAATTAATCTAACAATATGATTTGAAATTTCAGGGGGGGCTGAAGCCCCTCAAGCCCCCCCCCTTGGCTACGTGCCTGCTCAGCACAATGAATGTATATTTGTTTTCAATTTCTGTGTAACTTAACCCCCAATCTCTCTGATAGCTTTTTGTTACTACCTAAGCGTTTGATCGTTGTTAAGAATTACTGCCTTATATAAGCGTTTGATCGTTGTAGTTTTATATTATTAATACTGCTCTAAGCATGAAGAAAATTTACTGGATTAGGTTGATGGGGAAGCATCAAAAATTTTGTAGTGTTCCCCACTCGAATGCGGTAACTGATTATGGTTTCGGGAGTTGGTTCTCTTTCTCTATAGGTAATGGTATTACCTATAGGTTCTCTTTAGGTAGGCTCTCTAAAATAGGTATTACCTATAGGTAATGTCCGAAAAAATTTTATATTTGCTTCATTCGTTCATTTCAAGAATAAATTATTCTGTAGTTTATTTATAACATTTGCCCCGGAAAAAAATGTCGTTGGTTCTATTTTCAAATTTTCAATCCATGAAAAGTTTCTCGAATGTCCTAATATGAATGTTTAGGTTTCTGAGCATATAAATCATGGAAATTGTCTAACTTAACGGGAAAAGATTTTTTGCTTCGTAAACATTCTTCACTAGCGGAAAATGTCGTCTGGTAAACCGCTTCTCCGAAGGCGCCAGTTCTTTTGTTCATCAATGGACTGTCATTGTGTTGTTCCAAGCTCTGCAGGGAATACGATGGTGAATTACAGAACATGCCTAGCCAATATGCTGCATGTCCTTGATGACGTTTATTTTTTAATATTACGTATACATTTTGATGTGATGGATTTCGCCCTAGCAATACACATTGGGTCGTTTTTATTAAATTTTAATTTACATAATTTTGCTTCATTTTTTACCTTCCACAAAAGCTCTTTTGTGTTTTCCTTTTCTAAGTGTGCGGGTGTTTTTAAAGTGATTATAGTGTATTTCATTATGTTTTTTTTGTATTTTCTCAATCATTTGCTTGCTATTATACGCTCAAATGTGTTTTACCAAATGGGAATGTTCATAATCGCTATCTCAACGCTGTTCCCCTCTTACTTCCCATCTGCTCGTTCTCCTCCCCCTCCTGGTCAACATCCTGCCCCCACCTCCAACTCCCTACCCCCTTCCCTCCACCTCGACTCCCCCCTCCCCTGTTATCTCACCCCCCTTCACCCACTTTCCCTACCTCCCACTCCTCCGTCCCTCCTTATCAACATCTTTCCCCACTCCACACCTCTATCTTCGTCACACGTTCTCCCCACCTCTCTTCCTCTCACCCCCCCCCCCTTCATCTCCCATCGCCCCCTCTGCCTCACCCCACCTAACTCCCGGAGGCAAAGTCCCCACCTGCTGAATGGAATGCGTTGTTGTATGAGTGCGGCTGTGCCTCTTTTATTGTTGCGAGAGCTCCGGGTGTGGGGGGGCTTTGGCTGTGGTGCGCTCTCATTGTGTCTTCCGCTGTCCGCTGAGTAGCTTTTTTATACTAGATGCGCCGCTGTTTTTTTCTCTTCCAGTTTGTCGGGAGTGGCTCATACACGAAGATGGCGCGTTGGCCTATCGCTTGCAGAACGAGGAAAGTGAGTATTCTTTCTTTGCATGCCTTCCCACCTTATTTTCTTCTTATACTTTGTAGCAAATTTCACTGCATGTGATAGTCGCGGTTATCTTTTTTCGCGAATCCAATCGTCGTTATGCTGCGAAATCGAGGAAAGTAGAACTAATTAGATACGCCTGGTGTCTGACCGTAGTTAGTCACGTAACGAGGACCTTTTCGATTAGTTCATTTCTGGGAAATGTTTGGCGGAATGCTAGTGAGGAGATTTCCTATGAAATTCCCATCACCCGAAATAGTTTTAAATTTTCCCTCACACAAGTAATTGTTGCGGGAATAAGTTCATTTCTGGTAAATGTTTGGTGTAATGCTGGTAAGAAAATTTCCTATGAAATTTCCATCACATGAAATTGTTTTATATTTACCCTTACACAAGTAATTGTTGCTGACATAAGAGAAGGTAAAGCTCCCAGAGGAAGACCGAGGGGCAAATACATAGGCCGACTAAAACGGGATATGAAACAGAAGAGCTATACAAGGACATAAAGGAGTTATCAAAGGACTAGGCAGAATAAAGATCTGCCAATCTTATGGTTGAGTTACTAATGATGATCATATTCTTAGCGATAAATGATTATCTGTCGTTATATACTTATTTCCGCTAGCCATACATCGGGTATCTTCTGATGATGTGTAGCATTAACACCTTAGCAACAGTGCTTTCCTGTATGTAACTTATATCTGATCGTCGTGTGAATACAACGAGAACCGCCTCGTTTAGTTCAGTTGGTCAGTGTTTGGTGAAATGCCAGATGCTCTTCGTGTTAAATAGAATATCCCGCGAAAATTTCCATCACTGAAAATAATCTCTAAAT
Organism: Pyrrhosoma nymphula; assembly: GCA_963573305.1. NCBI lineage: Eukaryota > Metazoa > Arthropoda > Insecta > Odonata > Coenagrionidae > Pyrrhosoma > Pyrrhosoma nymphula. The sequence continues at coordinate 93,913,386 of OY754335.1, read as the reverse complement.
TTCCAGTGCAAATTAATATTTTTTGCAAAGAATAATACATCATTTTCCTATTTCAGCTGGCCATACCTCTTATACTGTGTAGCGATGTCACCCAGCCAGGGGCTTTTTTTGGTATTGTATCCATTCTAACCGTAAGATGTGATATATCGAGAACAGCTTCCCGTGCCTCAGTAATTGTCAATATTTGACTAAAGCAAGTGTGCTATCTTTATTATAGGTTACAAAGGATAATTGTAAAAATATAAAAATTTCCATTAATTCCATAGGCTAAAAAAATAGCCTGCGCTTGTATATTTTCAACGACAAATGATCATCGCTACCCATACGTCTTTTCATTATACATCTCTAAGATCATCTGATATGCGTAAAGTATCACTTTTAGCAACGGGCATTTTCTGGATAGTACTTGGGCCTGAGATCGCCGTTGTTCTAGTACTCTCGCCATCTTGGTAAATTAAAATCCTTTCACCCATTTAGATTTATTGCGGCGTGAACGGGTTCGCCTCATGAAAGCGACGAAGAGGCAGGCATCCACGCGAACAGCAAGCTTAGGCTTCGTGACGTCAAAGGTGCAAAGTTCAGTTGTTGCTCAAGCACTTTTTTGCTTCTCCCGGCGTCTCCTGTGTTCTCCTCACGATTTCCTTCCCAGCGGAGCGCAAGCGTTTTTATATTCGCGTGCACAAAAAAAACAATCGGCCTCCTCAAACGTTCTCAGTTAAAACAAGTCGCCGAGGAGATTTCGCGGAACAATTTCTTGCATTGCATTACTCCTCGCATTGTGAAACTGTACGGTTAAAAAGATCTTGTTCGTGTGATCGACGATGGTGTTACCTTTGCGCCCGTAATCGGTATCGAATTGACAAACAATTCTCAAAATGGTACATTTGTTCTTAAATTAGAGTGTTAATTTCAGAAATCCCTTGGCCAGGGGCGGCTTGAGGCCTAGCAGGCCTATCGGGACACCAAGTCAAAGGGGGTTACCTAATTAAAGCCCATTAGTAAAAAATATTAACCTTAAGTATACGAGGTGTGATAAAAAAGTAACGGGAATTTTCGTTTTTCTTTAAGAATATTTATTTATTAATCAATATCAATTTTGTTCCCTTCAAAGTAACCCCCCTTATATATAATACACATGTGCCAGTGGTTTTTCCATTCTAGGAAGCACTTCTGGAACTCACTTTTAGGCATAGAGTTCAGCTCCTTCAGCGATTCTGTTTTTATCTCATCAATTGTGGCAAAACGTCGTCCTTTCATGGTTCTCTTCAGCCTCGGGAATAGAAAGAAGTCACAGCGGGGCATGTCCGGCGAATACGGTGGCTGAGGCAAAATAACGCTTCGTTTTTTTAACAAAAAATCACGAATAAGCAGTGAGGTGTGAGCGGGAGTATTATCGTGGTGCAATTTCCACGAGTTGATTTGCCACAATTCTGGGCGTTTTCGTCGGAATGCTTCACGCAAACGGCGCATAACATCCAGGTAGTATTCCTTATTGACCGTGCGACCATGTGGCAAAAACTCGGAATTATTGAAAATCGGAATTATGAAGTGCGCGAAATTTAAAAATTCCCGTTATTTTTTATCACACCTCGTATTTACGATAAAAATTGTTCATCGATAATAGTAATGTCTATAAATTAGTTATATTTGTGAATTTGTTGCCTTGCATGAACTTGGCTGGGTGGACGGGATTGGGTAGGGCGACGGGGAAGGGGCGTAAAGCTACTTTGCCCAGATTGAAAAAATGTCATGAGCCGCCCCTGTTCATGGCCCCTGATTTTGCCTAGATTTTCATTCTTACCCGCGGTTAATCGTGTAAGTAATCAAGTTTGTGTTGATTTCAGAAACTAAATCTGGCTTCATTAGGTCCAATTTTCGTTATCTTTTTGAATCACTGTTAAAGAAGTGACTTTCCCATGACCGCAGGCTCAAGGTGTTCCCTTCAATCGTGTTCATCGAGTGAGCTCATGTCTCTTTATCTCATTCCCATCTGAGTAATCCATCTGTGGGGAATCTCGGCGACTTGATTTGTAATCTCGTGAAGTACATCACTGCCAAGGAAATAAGATGATCGACGCTCACATGCTTTCACAATTTAATAAGTAATGCTTAGATTTTAAATCTTTATCCTTTTTTTTGTTTTTTGTGCATGCATTTAGTGTGTGCTTTGTAATTATGAAATGTCTAGCTATGCTTTTTCCGCACGAATTTTTGCATGCTGTTTTTACGTATTATTTCTTCTCACGTATATATGAGCGTTTTTGGATTTTTTTTCAAAGAGATGTATTTGATCTTTGTGTACCTACTTTTAAATCATTGGTAAAAGTACATTTTTTCACTCTATGGTTCCGCTTCTGTTTTAGCTGCATCAGGGTGTGACGTTATTTACTATTACTACCAATTGGGATTCTATGATGGCATATACTTCATAAAATAAGAAAGCTAATCATATTATAGAATTATAACCTATTGCGTGACACTTCGAGGAAACTTAGTTGCTATATCACCGTTTTTATTAAATAGAAAGAGAAAAGCATACAAGTGTATGCCATCGGCATATTTGCACACGTCTTGATATTTGAATAAGGTGTTATAGTGGATTCAAGAGTTGCACAGATGAGCAACATTGAGTAGTAGTTTTCGTCCTGCTGTAAGAGTGCTAAGTCCACACAGTCGCAATTGCCGCGTGCATTATTAAATAGAACAACCTGGCAAAATTGCCTCTAAAATTCGGATGTCTTTGCTCTAAATAAGTCACTTGTTGCTTTGTTTCGCGTTAGATTGTAGCGTGTCAGTTGGAACTCTTTCATCCGATTTTATTATAAAAGAATTCAAGTTCTTTTATCGTTTTTTTGAACAGTAATTATCTTTTTAGCGAGAAAGCGCCTAGTTTTCATTGGTATTCAAGTATTAGTTCGATGTTCTTACTTTTCAAATTGGGGTTTGGAATGATCAGGTGGGGAAAAGTTTATTTTCCATATTATACTCTAAATTAACTATTATCGAACAGCTTGAGTATTTTAAATTATTATATTAAAAAATTAGATCTCCCCTTTTATTGCCGTGACTTGAAAACCAGTCTATTTTCTAGCGTCAATGAAACGGTTTCCGCTCATGAATGGGAGTTGGATCGTTAATTTTTACTAACCGTGGGTGTCGCTTACTGTTATCAGCAGTCCGATAAATCCACTCAGGCTAGAATTAGCACTCGTTGAAATGTGAGGAAGCGTTGCCGTCACGCATGCAATTTCGCACTCCTTGACGATGTCAATATAGCGGGTTAAATGTGGCAAAGAGAATAAGGAGAGACACCCGGGAAAAGGGAAGGAAGGCGTCGACGTGTTAGCACGTTAGTTGGGGGAAACGACCGGCAACTGAGATGATTTTTGCCATCGAGGGCAGATGGGTAGGTAGGAGAGGGAAGGATTTCAGGGGTAACGGTTTGTTCGAATTTCGCCCTTTAGTGCATATACTCTGTGTAGCCTCTGTGACTGGCTTCGGCTGCGGTTATTATCCCGGCTCTTCCCGCGGTACTTTGAGCAAGGTAATTCAAACGTGATTAAGTTATTGAGAAACAGCGTTTTGTAAATAACGCAAAAGACCGCAGGAGGACCCTGGTCCAGGAATGGACAGTGATCATAATTAGGTCATTATGAAAGGCCACCTTGAAATTGTGATCATTCTTTGTAGCCAACTTGATGTAATTCAAGCCACTTTACAGCTTTCGACCCAAATGATGTGCAACGACCTACCTTGTATTGGAAATATCATAGGTCCCAGGTAAAAAAGTAGACTCACAAAAAAGTATTGAAGTAAAGAGTTGAAATTTTTAAAAATTGGCCAAAAGCTCTCTGAGAGTGAAAGGTTCAGATGATTTCTTTTCTCGACCTCTCTGTTTATTAATATTTTTTTTCTCTGGAGAAAATATGAAAAATATAAGAAATTAAAAAAACTGAGCCCTTAGGAAGTATGATAAATATAGGAAATGTTGGCGAAAAGGAGTATTAACCATTAATCATTCATAATAGATCTAATATCGGAGACAAAAAATATCATCGAGGTTGTTATCAATGGTTATTTATTTTGGGGGCGGTGACTCACAACGTAGGTGGGTCGGCTGGATCATTCGAAGAACGAAGGGAGGATGAAGGGAGACCCATAGTCGGCGTTGGCCTGCTCTTTGCGAATGATCCAAGGCGTTCTCAGTTAAACGTTCCATCCGACGCGACGGACGGAGTTCTACTCTTGAAGTGCTCTCCTCATGACACCCAAGTTGGGTTCGGAATCCCACTGATATTTCCCTCTGCCGGGCTAATGTTACCAGCCGAATTGAAACATTTGACTGTTAGAATACCGAAAATTCGAATCGTGATATTGGGAAATAATTGATGGCAATTTACATAAAAACTTGGTTCGTACCATCCGTTCGTCTTTGACGTGAAAAAATAATTATTACCGAGAAACTAACAGGACGAAAGTTTAGTAATTACCCTCGGAATGGTAAGCCAGTACAGTAGACACCTCACCTTGACGACGTATTGAGCTTATGCTTTTGGCAAATACCTACGATGAAGTGTTTTCGGCCGATTTTTCATCAGCACCAGATTCTTTTACTCACTATTATATATTACTCACGTGCCGCTCTTTTTAGGGTGAGCCTCGGAACTTCTTTGGAGGCTCTAATCGTAAACTCGTTTCATTACGTTTTTGCATCATTTATTTTATCATTATTGGCTCTCAGAAAATTGCTTCATCCGAATAAATGTACGTGCGTGGTGTCTATTGGACGGAATACCGACGGGCAATACGTCGGAACGAATGTTGTTGGATCCACATCATTTTTTATCCGTTCTGTTGTTGTATACAATTTTCCAATCTACTATAGTTACGGTAGATAATATTTCGTTCCCGGGAAATTCGCGGAAAGATAAATGAGGCATGAAACAGGAGCATTTGCAATATGTTACAATAATACTTCACAGTTACCCCACCAACGAAAGCTGTATCTTTTTTCGCTCTTTTGAGACTGAAAGATTTGAACGTTAAACATTTAGAAATCAGCCTTACAACCGAAGAGAAATGTCCGATATTTTGTTTTCCTGACCTTGGTTGGAATATTGAAAGTAATACTAGTAGCTTTGGTCATTTGTTTTACTCTATCTATATTTCTTTAGATGGGGTGGTGGAAGATCCCGGTGGGGGAGGAGCATTATGCTAATGACCGAAGGTCCCGGCTTCAAATCTGTTGTCTTCCCCCGGGTAAACCCAAGTTGTGCGACTTTCTGAGTACTAGATTTTCCTGGGAAAATGCAAACGACTCGGGGAAAGGAAATTGCCCTCTCCGAACCTAATGTGTGAATTTTACACGCTGTTGAGTTTATAGCTTCCGCTAATGTTATGTTTAGATAATTATTGATAAAGTCTCCGCCTTTTTTTGGACTGCTCGTTAGGCTGGCTTTATCAATGACGTCCGGCCCCCGTGCGTCCTCTAACAACTATCAACCCATTGCTCTCACCAAATTAACATTTAAACAAGCGGTTTGAATATAAACTAGGAGAGTAAATCAATTAAATAGTAGCATATATTTAAATAATATCCAAAATGTGACGTGCAAAATGCATATACCATGTAGGAGTCATTAATGACTCATTTAGGGGGTGGGGTAGAAAATTACCCTACTAAAATCTCTCTGTGATTGTTATGTAGATCACGTAGCCTAAGCCATCTAGGCCTCAGGAATAAGTTACCATGTAAAGCCCATGCTGCGCTGTCCAAGGATATTACAATGTATAGTGTTGAAATGGTGAAAAATGGACTATTTTCGAGTCAAAAATGCAATTTTGAGGAAAAAACGAAGCTTAAAGGATGATGTAACATGATAGAGAGCGAATGGTGCGAGAAGTAGGGACAGACCGAAAAATTCATAGGTGAATGTGGTGGAGCGTGTATTTCGCAATGATTGACTGTAACAAGTGAAATAGGCATGTAAGGATTGGGCAGCATGGAAGAAATTATTGAAAGTTCGTTCCCTCGGCCTCTCACCCATAAACGAGCCACTACCCCGAAAGGGAATAGTGGGATGGTGTTATGTAATTAATACAGTACAAAACACGAGATGAAATGTATTAAATACATGTACAGCCGTTAATTTTACCTTAACCGAACAGATCGACTCTTCCAGTTGAAGACTAGGTTATTTTTGGACGTTACTTTATTACTTCATCCGGTGATCGTTGAGCAGATAAACCAAGCTTATAGAGTAGCGTGCCGGAGATTGGATATGGAGTTGGTTGGTTGTGTGTGGGAATAAGTGGCTGGGAATACCCACCACTTTGGTGTAGCTCGGGAATATATAGGTGGAGGGGGCGGGAGTCCCACGGGTCTAACTCACCTGGAATTCCAAACCCTCAACGTTCCTCCCCTCCTCCCTCACACACGCATTGCATTGGCTACACTTACTCAGGAAAGGTTTTTTTTCATTGACATCTGCCCTACGGACTCGGTGTGTAAATGAATCGCATAAATGTTTCAAACTGTGATTGGCTGTGCATATAGAAAATTTAGCACAGAAGTAAACTAGTAACATTCGTGTGAAATGAGATGTAAATGACTTTTAGAGGAGATTGTCTTTCTAAAGTACGTAGTAGGGTGCAAAAAAACCTCGTGTGCGCGCCTGGAGATGAATTTTCACCAAAATATGCTTTACCCTTTATAATACGTAATTGTTATGTACTATGGCTGTTAATGCACTACTATCAGTGTATGTAAGCACAGAGATATAATGACTTCGAAGGTAAACCAAACATACGAGGCGTTCTGTAAGTAATTTGTAGTATGTTAATTACAAATCTTTATACAGGAAATTACCTTGAAAAGCTACCTATCGAACAAACGCATTTAATTTATCTTTGTGGCAGCTACTATGGCCTATAAATGTTCACGGAAAATATGACATTTTAAACCTGTCCGTTCCCTTATTTTTGACTCATGATCAAATCTGCCGTTGAAATTCAGTATCTGTATCTGGTTTTCGTCGTCTTCAGAAAATGGATCAGTTCGAACTGACTTTTAAGATTTCGTAAATATTACAGCCGACGCGACGGTTTCGTAGTGACTCCCATCCTAGTTGTTGTAGTAGGCTTGTAGCACTAGTAAAACTAATATAAAAGCAAAGGTTTCCGGCGTAACTTTTTTGAACTAATATGCATCACACAAAGAATTAGTTCTTTGTATATTCCACACTATTTTTCCGACCATGGTTTCGACAATAATTGTCTAAAACCGTGATCAGTATCCTTGACCGTGATATTGACAATGACTGTCGAAATCATGGTCGGAAATAAAAAAGTGCCTAATACACTTCAAGTTTTAATCCATGAAGTGACTATTAAAACTATCGTGACGGTCTCTTTCCTACTTTTCTGTGTACCAAGAGTAAAAGATGATGTATTCTAAGAATAGCCACGTAAAGTCCTGATTCTTTAACGCTTACCAAAAATGAAGTTAGTTCCTTTCTTAATATTATTATACTCCACATACGGATAACACAACAAAATGGGTAAAATCAGACTGCGATAAAAGTTGGAAGTAGATTTTAACGTAGCCAAGTGCTGCTGTAACAGCCAGCATGTAGCCCCGAGATCACGGAAATATCATTGCGTTTGAATTCCGACGTTTATTCGATCGACATTTATTGGCGTCACATTGAGTGGCTGCATTGTCTTTTTGCTATAACATCTTGTCGATTTTTAAACATATTAAGGTCTAAGAATGTTGCTGGACTTAAAACACAGCAAATTACTTCGATAATTTTATGGTAAAAATTCCCCCTACTGCGGGCTTGTCATTCGTTGAAATGGATGCGAACTTTGTGTCACTAAAAGAGGATGGCGCAGCCCCGTATGCCGTGGGTACCCGCCCGGGGCGCGAAATTTAGGTATCATCAAGGAAACATTTTAAAATATTTTTCAAGAAGTTATATATTTATTTACTATAGCATTATGGCTTGTGAGGAATAATAATTTATAAACTTGTAAGTATAAAAACCACACTAATTTTGAAGTGGGGTGGGGGTGACGCCGAAAAGGGACTTTGCTGGGTTAAAAACATTTCCTGTGAGCCTCATTTGAAGACAGGGATATTCGGGGCTTGAGAGGAGCGCAAAGTTGGTGTCTCGAGCGGCTGGCGTTGATCTGAGGGGAAGAGGGAGGAAGAATAATGTCCGAAAAACAACGTTCCCGCTGACTCACAGAGCGTCGTCGCTCCCCCAAGCGTCGCCTTCCCCTCGGAAGTCCCGTCGACCCACCGGCTCGAATGCGAACTTGTTCTCGTATCGTTCCATCTCGCGTCTGCGTGCGCCCTCTTACACTCTTATGCACGCGTGCCTATCCTCTCTCTTCTCCGCAGTCACGAATATCCCTTCCGAATGTGTTGGCGGTGGGGCGTCTTCGTGCTTTTGCATGGCTCGACGTCGGCCGCGCGGCGCGGCGTCCGGGCAACCCGCTCGGAATAATGGATCGGCCCATCCCTTTTCCTGACATTCCGATAGGCGTTATTCGTGCCCGATTAGCCCGTGACAAGGCATCCTGTTCCTTCTCCACGCTCGGTTTAAGTTACACGCACTGAAGAGCGTAAGAGATTTGGACATCTAATTTTTCATTACGCGCGCTCGAGTTTAAACTCATCTAGGCTGAAAGCACTTGGACCGATTTTTGCGTACATTTTATCACCATTTAGGTCGTTTCTTTCCTAGTATAGTGATTGCAAAGAAAATTTTAAGATTATTTATCCAGCATCTGCTATATATATTTGAGTGGAAAATGTGCACGTTATTTTCGCCTCTCCTAGGTGTACTGTAACTTTGGCATTCCGTAAAAGCTCACGCGTACATAAAAGCCTTAACAAATTGAACACAATATAGATACAAAATTCATGTTGAAGATGATTCGTGCTACGAAGATAGATTTCGAAGGTGAAAAAGAAAACAAAATGAAAAAGGAAAATGTTTTTTCGGTAAGCTCGATAGTTGCTGTGTTGGTCACATAACCAATCAGGGGGACCTTTTATTGTTGCGGAGAGGTATACTTTCAGGGGCGGATAATTTATCCTGGCTTAAAGGGTAATTACCCTCCCATCGCCCCAGAATTTCTATCCCTGTTCTATGTTACCCTTAATATGGCACAATTTCCTATCGTTGGGGTAACCATCCGGAAAACGCTTTGCCTTTACATTGTTCTGCACTGCTTCCTACCCACGACAGTCATCAATTATGTAGAGTGCGACTGATAATGACTGCAAAGCATATTCAGCAATAATGTATCTACTAATTGGCAATGGAAATTAATTTCCAGTGCTGCGTTTTCAAAACTTTTTTCACCTTTTAACCGCACCCCTTAACGACGCTTTAAAGTAAAGGTGCTTATGATACGTATTTTTCTTCACGTTTATAATTTATTTCCCCTCTTTTCTAACTTTATTCGCGAACCCCGAAACCACGAAACACGTAATCCTTCAATCGTAATTTCGTAATGTTTCAAAATGGACGTAGTGTCCTGCCTCACTTAAAACGAAACTAGCCCCTCTGCAGGATGCCGGGTATAGATTAAGGTCTACTCTTCAACATTTTTCCCAACTCGATAACTCATAAGACCTAAGGAATAGCTGTAAAGATTTCTTTCTTCGTATAAAATCCCATCAACTGATTCCATTTCAAATACTTAGCTACTACTAAATGGTGGGTGGATAATGTATTAAGTATACTTTGGCTCACGAACAATTTCGGGGAAAAAATAAACCCGACCTTGACTTCCACGTTCGGCTTGAAGCACCGCGATCAATGCTTCCCAGCATCCTGCCCGTTGCGTGTGGAATTATAGGCCGTGCCACTCTCGCCCGTCACTCGTGCCATTCACTTGTGTTCGGAGGGTTGGGTGCCGATGTGCTTGTGTGAGTCCGTTGATTGCCCTCGAACCCGGGCCGTGGGTGGCTACCTCGGTCTTCGCCTTTCTATCGGGGAAAACTCGATCGCTTTGGGAACTAATGTAACCATTGAAATGTTTGTTGGTATTTAAATGTTTAGTCAAACTTGAAGGCGTGTTTTTCTTTTTATGTTTTTTATTTGTTCTTTTTTCGACTTCCTTTTTCTTAAATTACTCTCAAAGTATTCACGTGAATGACTGTCAGAAAGTCCCTCTAACATCTTTTTGTCACTCATCGGAGGTTTGCTTCGTCTTCATTGCCTCATGTTTTGCCGTAGTCACAATCTAAACCAGTTGCGTATCAAATCTTTGCACCATGTTGGAAATGGAAAATCGTGTTGAACCGGCGCGCGGTGCGTTGGTTGTATATAACTGGAGAGTTTGTTTCCGATTGAGTTCAGATATCCAGATTTTCATATCCATAAATGTGGCGTTGTATGGGGTAGAAACGTGGACATTGAGAAAGGAAGACGAAAGTAGGCTGAAAGCTTTCGAGATGTGGGTGTGGAGGAGGATGGAGAAGGTGCGTTGGACGGAAAGGAAGACAAATGAGGAAGTGCTGGACATGGTGGGCGAGGGGAGGAAACTTATGGATCAGATTATGGGAAGGCAGGATAGGTGGCTGGAAGCGGTAATGAGGGGCGATGGTTTACTGAAGGCCGTGATCGAGGGAAGGATGTTGGGTAAGCGGGGAAGGGGAAGAAAGAGATTAGGTTTTATGGACGGGATGAAGAAAGGTAGGACTTATGCTGATATGAAGAAAGGAATACTTTGTAGATAGGGCACCGCACGTGTTAGAGTCCGTTGGATATTCTCTGACTTTCATCATAACCTACCTCTAACTGGTAGATTACTCTAATGAATGAATGAATACTTAGGTGTTGCAACTGCAGTAGGATAAATAAATTTCTGTCAACAATTTGAAATGCATGTGTCATGTACTTCGTTTTTCTTCGTTTGTTTGGTGTATGGAATCCTGTAAGTCGAGTGTGATACTGTGTGACTAGTGTGCCAATCGGTATTTTAATCGTATTTAACGTTTATTCGTATGAAGAAGAATGGAGGAAGCAAATTGGGTGGAGAGGTTGATTAAGAGGCGTTGACTTTGACTACTTAGACGTTGAGAAGTGTTTAGAAGTGGGTAATGGAGAGGAGATTCCTGGTTAAAATGGATTGAGGAAGGGAAAGGATTGGGATTGTGGACGGTTAGCGAGGAAGTAGGAAACATGAAGTGTCAAAGATGTGGAAATGCGTAGTGATTCGTAATTGGATTGACCTTCTAGGGTAAGGAGCTAGACAAGATATGTCTAGAACCTACCAATATGGGTTGAACACCTACGATGAGTGTTTTTTATTTTTAACTCTGCTATTGGGCTTATCTCTATTTGGCTGGGCTGTAATCTTATCTTACGAAAATTGCCAAATTTTAAGTGTTTCAAATAATGTACAAGGTGCTTTACCGAGCTTTGAATCTAGACAAATGTACTTCATTTAGAGCACAAATACTCTTAAAATTACTTTTCCAATCTTTGAATAAGAACAAGTATGTCTCATTCTGAGCTACTGGAAAACTGTCTGGCTCCTATTGCTAAAAACTGTTCTCCTCTAACTAATACAATAATGGTGGAATCTTTTTGACCGTTTTTTTCTGTGATTCCGGCGTATGGTCGGATCTCTTGCAAAAATATCCCTCCCCCCCCTTTTGGAATTCCGATCCAGCGACTGAAATCTCGAAAAAGGACGAGACTAATCGCGGCGGATTTCCGCTTTTAAACTCAACCAAATTCTTTCAGACTTAAACCCTTACGCAGCCCCCCTCTCATGATTCTTTTTGAAATCTCTATCTCCACCCCAAAAAACGTCCTTTTTTATTTCAACCAGTCTGCGTCATCTCACCTTTATTTTCGGACCAAGGGTACGCGCCCGAGTGTGTTGTAAGCAGCAGTAGTGAGTGCAGGGTGCCCATGCGGGTGTCGCCGAGTTTCCTCACTCCGTCGCGTCCACATCATTGTTCTCGAGGAGCTGAGGGGTGGCGGGGGAAGATCTCGTGGGTGTGAATTAGCAGAAGGGAACGAAGGTGTGGGGGGGATCGAGATAGTTTGTGTAAGCTCGGTATGTTGGTAGGCGAAATGTGGGCTGGGTGTATGAGGTGGGAGTAAGCGAGGGGCTGTCTTGTCACTGCCGTGATGTTGGTTCTCTCTCTTTTAGAGCGAGTGTTGCCGCTGGATATCCTACACCTCCTAAACCCTGCTCTTGTTTCATCCTACCCCCCCCCTTGCGCTCATCATCCTTGGGCAACCAGACAAAGCCCCGTCCTTCCTTCCCACCGGCTCTCACCCATTTCCCCTTGCCCTCATCTTTGTTTCATTCCTCGGCGTAGCGAGCGGGTGTCGGCGGCCGAGTTTGATACGCGCCTACAAACGCTCGGCGGGTAGGATGGGGCACTATGGGGTCTTCTGTCCTTCCAGTTGGGTCAGGCGGACGGACTCTTCGGCCGTTGAGGTCTCTGTTTAAGTTGTTGTCAGTTGGTGAATCGATCCTGCCCTAATGGACGCATTTGGAGTGATCTAAAGTTGGCTCCCTATCAGTGTTGGCTGCGTAGGATACTTCTGTGGGTTGTGCGTTTTGGTTTGAATCATTCTGGCAGTGTTAAGGATCTTGCTTATAGTGAAATCATTTACGATAAATTCCGAGCCTTGGCTCGTGTCCAAGAAGAAAGGACCCCATTGAGACTTTTTTGTGGAGGAAGGGAGAGTCCATTTTTGACGGATGAACGTTTTCCTTTATCCTAGGCTCCCTCCATTTATTCTTTTTGCCCATTTGGATTTATTTTCTCTATTCGAAGGATCTCCCCTGCTGAAGAGTGGCTGTCTTCTCGCATATTGGAGTGATGTGATTTTAGTGTTCATGTGCTTAATGTTTCCTAAGATGAGGGTATTATATTTCGATTCTCTTGGCCAGAGGAAAATCCCTTTTGCGCCTAGTCTACTGGTAGACTATGAGGTAGGGATGAGTGAAATTATCGTATAAGCTTGCTGGAATAATTTTTTCCCGTCGGGATTATTCAGGTCGATGAAATGTGATTCATTTCCGAGGAAGTATGATTTTTTACTTAAGTGCTTACGTTTTTTTTAACGTTTTAGTTGAAAAAATGTTGCCATTGCTTTCTTTCGTCAACTTTACTGAAGTCAGTGAGTGAGATGATGAGATCCGTGTCCGAGTTGTCACGTTTTGACTCAATTTCTGTTGAATGGTGTGTCACATCCTGCCATGAGACGCATGACGATACCAGAGCACGGAAGATAAGGGATCAGGGTGATTGTGGTGCATGAGGAGGATGTGCTTCGGGCAGCGTCAATTATGTTGGACGGCTCCCTCAGGAGTTTGCCGCCGCCCAAGAGCGCGCCCGTCGTGCCCGACGCCGGCCTCCGGTGTCGCTCGTGCTGCCGCCGCATGGAAACAATGACAGCCGACTTGCGCTGTATCCACCTCGAGCTCCGTCGCCTTCACGTCACGCTGACCAACCAGCTGCACACGTTGAAAGAGGCCGTGCTGCGCCCTAGGCGTCGTTCCGCGGGCAGTCCTCAGTCCCCGACCGCCTCCGGCGACTTATCTCCCGGCCTCGCCCCCCTCGCCATAGCCCGCTCCTTAGAGGAGTCCGTTGGAGCCGAACTCCGTCACCTGAGGGCGGCGGTGCTTCACCTGAGGGAGGAAGTAAGGAGCTGCGCCGTCGCTCGCAACGCGGTGGCTTTGGACGGATCCGCGACGACCGCTTGCAAAAAAACAGCGCTCGTTCGTCACCATTCCCACTCGGGAAACGGGATCCTGGTTCGCTGCGAAGTGCACAGGAACGGTACACCGTCGCCTCTCCAGTCTCCAGCCACGCTTCCCAAGAAAAGATATCCTCCGATCGCTCTGTCTTCTGGTTGTTAAAATTGGATAGAACATGTCGATTGAAACATCAAGTTTTTCTTACAAATTTCTTTGATTGTAAGTTGACTTTGTTCGATCTGAGTTTAATGTCTGAAATTTTTGCATTGCAGTTCAGCAGCATTACACCGGCAACAAGTGGCGGAATGCCCAGGTGCGGGAGGATATCCCTCATGCCAAGGATGAACAGCGAAGGGAGATGGAAGAAGCAGCCCTGGTGCATGCCCTCCACGAGCAAATGCTTCAGAGACAGTGAGTTGGTTCTAGTACATCTGTGAAATCCAAAATTCTATTATGCTGTAAATATTTTATCTACACGTGTGTACTACCCTGCAAGCCACAATGAGAATAGGTGTGTCTAGAAGTGTCTGAAAGGGGGGGTCACCACCCCCCTTACAGGGGGGATTTTTTTTTCTCTCTCTACCTTGAATTCACCATTGAAGTGTTGGTAATCTTTTAAATTCCCTTTTCATGAGTATCGCTTGGCCCACTATTTATTATCCAAGTTCCTCATACCTTCTACCTCTCTTTCTGTCATTCCTCTTCTCTTTCTTCCTCCTCCACACTTGTGAAGCATTATCCCCCTATTCAACATGCCTTCCCCTCTCAATACATCCACTATCCACTTTGTCTGACTCCTAATCTCTGCCACCAATTTATTTTCCACCCTCGCCATGCATACCTCTTCCTTGTTCATCTTCTTAGCCACCCCACTTACTTCACCCTTCTTCAAATCCACTTCTCCAAAGCCTCCAGTCTACACATATCACTGTCCTCAAGGACCAAGTCTCTGCCATGTAATGCAATGCTATGCTCTTTATTAAAATGTAATCTTATCTTTTCTAATTAAAGCCTAAGAAGCCCCTTTAACAAATTCCTTCTCTTCGTAAATGCCTCTGTAGCTATTGTACTTCTACATCTCATGTCTTTAAATGCTAAACCTTTTTTCATCCAAAACACCCCTTGATAGATAGATGTTCATCACTTCTTTATAATTTTACATAATTCTTTGGTCCATATGGCCTTGAAGGCTTTGTCAAAGCAAACTTAATGAAAGCAAATGCATTAATGTCAAAAAAATAATCATTATTATTCTTTGGAGTCATTGAGAAATGTTATCTTTATCACCTTTATATTTATTTTAGGGAGGAGATAGATGCTCAGGTTGCTCAGCAGCTTGCAGAAAAGATAGACCGTGAGGAATATGCAAGACGGAGGCAGGCTGAAGAAAGAGATAAAGAGATTGCATGGCAGATGCAGGTAAGTCTTGTTTCAAAACTGCCTCTCTATGGCAAGAATATTTTATTTTGTTGAGTTAAATTCTTATTGACACTTGAGTTCCCACAATATTTAATGTAAGGTGTTGATTCTATGTCTATGAATAAATGTTTCCTTACGAATTGAATTGGATTTATCAGTTACAAATTATTTTAAAGTCATGCATATGACACAAACAATGAGTTTTTGCCAAAAATATTCTCGACTTGTGGGGACATAGAGAAATTGTACCTACATTAGTTAATAATTAAATTTAGTGTTTCCTTGCCTCCGTTGTGAAAGGTGCATTTGTGAATATATAAATACATATGTACGATGTTTATTTTTATAATATTGATTTTGGTGTGGTGTCTTAAGCACCCAATCATTGCCTGCTCACCAAGCTTGCTCTCTCTATCTCACATTATAGTTGTATGAATTAATTACTCATTCTGTTCAAAATAATTGCAGGGGTGAAGTACAATATCCAATAGGCCAATCTAACAACTGCCTAAGTTACCTCTCATTTCAACTGTTGATTCTTTCAGAAATAATATGCTCCTCCTGCTTGGGGTCATTCACTTGCGTCATAAATAGAACATGTTCTATTGAATCAATTTTTGTAACACATATTCATCATTGGTTTTCCCATGAAAGCTTATGCTAGGTTTTGTCTGATGTAGAAAATGATAAGCATTTCCTAAATATGTCATTACTTCACTGTTCATATTCATGTATTTATCCATCTAGCCACCCTTTTCTCCTGAGAGATGTGTGTTCTCACAGGAGATTAACAGTATTGAAGATTCATCTCCCCAGGTAAATCCTGGCTGATAGACAATGCTGTGGTGGCATGGTTATTATTATTGCTGTACATACATATGTGTATGCATTGCATCTGGCACTGTTTTGTAGACTTATAGAGCATGCTCATTCAATGCCCATAGGATAAAATGTTTATTAAGTTTCTGCTGAAAATGTTACTGTTAGAAGTTACTTATTCTAATAGTCGCTTTTTAGATTTCTGTCAAAATTTCCATGATCCAAATAAGTGTTGGGTTAGATGAGGATTCCATTTGTAAAACTTGAACCAAATACATATAATACATTTTTATATCCTTGGCACATAATATGAAAATTTACTCTCCCAGACTTATCTCATTAATGTATTAGGAATTTATTAAAAATGAGTAGGGGCAGTGGTGTTGTCATTTAATAAACCACAAATTAGAAAAGGGATGGAGTAGAAACATAATGATTAAAACTACAAATAAATTTTTGAAAGTGGCTGGTGGCCGGTTTCCTTAACACGTTCACTGCGGGGTGAATTAAAGCCCTACTGCTCACAGTGTGGCATGGCCAACCGGTGGGTCACACTCAGCCTTTTGCATGGCCGGTGTGGCCCACCAGTGGGTCACAGTCCTTCCGAGCTTCTGGCCGCTGCCGAGGGACAGTGGTTTGAGGGGCAACATCTACCTCTTGCCTGAGATAAGAGGGAGGGTAGGGGAAGTGACTCCCAGTCTCGCTCCCAGCCCACCTGTCCACCGACCGCGGTGGGACACACTTTCCTCTAGATCGGGCGTGGGATGAGGGAAGAGAGGGGCAACAATACAATGTATGTCCTAGAGATTTGCTGATGGTCAGAAAACCCGGGAGACTCCCACCCGTCTCTGTTTATTGCCCACGCACTTGTTCGCACTCGTCTGTGAGACGTAGATGCCTGTCCAAGTGTCACCCATTCCCCAGCCCGCCACGCACTGACTATGAGAGAAGGGAAGGGGGATCCTTTGGAAAGAGGCTTGAGTAGTTGGTCTCAGAAAACAGTGGTGTCCACAATTTTGAAGAGATTCGCCCAGCAAGGGCACGGTCACTCATCCACCCACTGAGGGATTGGCTGACGAACGGTACACGCTCCTTTCCCTATTGCCCTTCCATGGAGGGGGAAGATGGAAGAGAGTGTGTCTATCTCTCGCACACAGCCGGGCGAGTGCAGTTCGGATTGTTAAGTTTGCAAGCAAGTGACAGACAGCAAAGAAGTTGAGGAGAAAAAGGAATGTGCTTATTATCAAAGCAGTCAGTGAGATAAATGGTCACTATCCTTACTGTTACTTCTTGAAGCAATGTCATCCAGCGAAGACGACGTTCCTCTATCGTTGGTATTACATAGGGACATAACCAGGGAAGATGTACCTTCGACGAGCAAACAGCGGTTAGACAGGCCCCGGAAACAAGCTGCTCTGCTTCCTCTCAATCGGCCACGTTATATTTTGGATATATTACGCAAATATGTACATTTGTTTGTGACCCACCTGTTGGCCACGCCGTTCACGGTGGAAAAAGTTTCAGGAGGGGTGGCCCACCGGTGGGTCACACTAAGTGGCACATAGAAGTCTATTATTTGACATGTGACTACACTGGGTGAAGTCACTCGATAATTTCTCGATTCCTACTCTCACAATACTCCCTGTAAGTTACGATAATTCAATGAATTTCACGGCAGCGTCGCTTGTCGGATTTGCGTGGCCAACTGGTGGGCCACGACACAGTGAATGTGTTAAAATCAGCCTTAAATTATAGATAGTCTATGACAATCAATTAATAACCGGTTTCACATCTTTTTCCGCAAAAAAAGTAAAGTCTACGTGGACAACAGGGGGGGTTGGGGTCCAGATGAAGTCTAAGTGTGTCCACGATGGAGGGTGGGGGGGTCAAATAGTGGCCTATTTTTGTGTACATGGATTATGGACAGCCCCTAACCTGCAGTAGACAATACCGAGTCGATAAGGGAAGCCTGAACGTACTAATTTGTAATGTTTCTGCTGACCAATGATAGATTTTGTGTGATTTTTACTGTCATTAATAGGAGCATTAAACTAGAATGGGTCGTGATTAGTTCGATACAAAGTAGTACAAGAGGATAGCGAATTAATAGTTTTGGGGGTCAAGCCCAGAACCATGGGGTACCCAAAACTATGGTATTCTGAGGTAGGTTATAACCGGATTTTACTTGTATGTATATGCAATCATAAGGGAAGTATGTTTGTGAAGCAAAATAACCTGAAGTGATTTATAATTTCCTTTGAATGCTATTGTTATTAAACCTTGCTTGAAAGTAAAAAAATAAGTAAGTCAGCCATTAGGGGCCATTCAAGTATTATGTAAGACATTTTGGGGGAGGGAGGTTGGGATCATCTTACATTGTCTTATGTAGGGGGGGGGGATCTGGAACCAATTTACGTAAGATTTTTGTCTGTTGAAATTTAGCAGTGATATTTAGCGTCCACTCGTTAATGGCATATTTTTTTGCGTAATCTCACCGCTACACCAATGCTCCTATTCTGTCCCCTGACTGGTTAGCTACATTACCTCCATTCTCAATGAATGTGGTACACCAACACTGCTTAATTATACGATATCCAATGATCAAAGCTGTATGAAGGCTTCTATGGAAAGATAAAACTGCAAAAAGCGAGCATTTAACGTAGAGTAGATACAAATATCTAACGTGTTACGTAAGAGGGAGGGGGAGGGTTGGGAAAATTTTACATTGTCTTACATAGTTCCAGCATTATGCACTGTGTACATCAAAACATTGAAGCAGCATCATCATTGCGGCAAAATACACCTAATCATGTACGAAAACATGGAACAATATTTTAAATACCATGATTCCCTGAAATATACTGATCTGACAAAGAATGTAATGGAAAATAAACAGTGTTTCATGATCATATGATGTAACCAAATGCTTCCATCTAGGATTCTTCAGTCTCATGATTCATTTCACCAGCTAGCATTGAACAAGTTCACTGATTGTCTGCATTTCTAACTGTTCAACTTCACTATTTTCTTGGACGTTTAAATTTATTGAAATATCCCACAATCAAGCCAAGTTAAAGAGATAATTATAGTTACTCGCATAGAAAAAATATGTATTTTGGTAGGATTTCTCTTTTGGCCCATTGAGACGTCTTGGAGTTGGCTGCCATTAACCCTTTTACTGCCAGACCATTTTGGGTAGGATGTGCGAAGAATGCCAAGGCTCTTTTAAAGGAAGGCCATTATATTCAGGCATTTAAAGTTGGGCCGATAAATCGGCCCGTGGCAGTTTTCGCACATCCAATATTGGCCCGCTGGCTTTAAAAGGGTTAATAGGCTGCTCACGAGAGATGCATGACATTAGTTTGACAAATAAGTGTGCCTGTTATTTTGTAATCTTGATGTTTCAGACAAGCATGCAAAAAAAGATTTTTTTTAAATTAGTTCTTTGCTTAAAAATTGAAAGTGACATGGGTTTATCTTTTCAGGAGAGGGAAAGGGTAAGATTGGAGAGGTTAAGGGAGGATAGGGAGAGGGTGCAGATAGTTCAAGGTGCAGATGGCCCCATGGTTATTCCCGAGAATCCTTCTGACCTTGGTTCTCCATCAGCAATGCAGCCTCCTTTGATGCATCACCAACATATGGTGTATCAGCAGCATTCCTCTCCAGTCCAAAGGGCACATCACTATTCCCCAAAAATGGCTGTCACTAGAACTAACCAGATGCTGTATACTGATGATGACATTGCTGCTGAGCTTGGGTAAGCATGATATAATTCCAACCATCACTGTATCAAATTTGAAGGGGAGAAAAATATTACTCTGCCATTATAATTATTTAGAAAAATATATTTGATACCCTGTTTCCCGGCCTATAGGATGCACCAGCCCACAAGGTGCATTGTGATTATTTGGTTAGATTTTATCTGACATCACTTTTTTGGCCACTTAAGCTCTAGCAGTGTTTTGGCCTCACCAGCAACTTGTTACCATCTCTGTCTGTCATGAATCCATTTTTCATTTGCTTCCGCTTGTATGATGTCCCTTTTGGTTGGTCCTACCATCATCAGAGTCTCAGCATTCCCCAGTGGTCTTTTGCTACTTGACTTTCCATGTAAAACCATCTTAAAGGTTAAATCTTCTTCCTTGCTGCATACATTTCCAAGGGTTAGATTTTAGAAGAAAAAAATTACTATTCACATCTGTTAATTTTAACAATTTATAGAAAGAAAATGATATTTTTGACTTGCAAAAACAGCAACTGTGTTTATGTTATTCATCGAAGAATCCCTGATACAAATGGATGATGGAGAGTACACCTTTAGCTCGCTGCCGCAAAGCAGTATGCAGTGAAAGTAGAGAGAGGGCTTCTCCAAGGGCTTCTATTTTTTCAATTTTGCCTCTCTAGATCAATGGACTTGGGACCAAGCCATCACAGATGGCAAGGGAATCACCCAGTGAGGGAAGGACATAATGCTGATTTCTACCTGGCTGGCCTGTCCCCCAGTGAGGATGAGCATTCAGAATTTGGAGTAAATCCATTGGCTGGGGTAAATTCAGAAGAGGCCAAGAGAATGCAAGAGGAGCAAGATGCTGTGGGTACAACTTTATAAAATAATAAATTATCTTAAATATAATTAAAATTTAATTTTCTCAAACTGTCATTCAACCTCCTTTTATAAAAATTGTATGTTAATCATTATTTCTCAGCTGATGAGATGATTCAGTGAGCAGGAGACAATTTTAGTAAGCATTGTATTTTCCGGATATTAAATATCACCCTACATATCATATGATCTGTGTCAAGGTCAGATATTGCTAAATGACTACCGGCAACAGTCTAAGGTGATGTGGTGTAGGTATACTGTCATCCAAAATTTTACAGTGAAATTTGCACTAATGTTACTCTAATTAATGTGATGATATATTCTTTTAACAATTATTAGTGGTTATACATATAACTAGACCCATCTTTAATGGTAATAACAAACAATGCATACATTTCTCAATTAGGTTGTATTTGGGAAAACATTGCATAAATATTATACATAACTTACCAATTGATTCACTATTTTATAGTAAATTTGAAATCGTCAAATCAAGGTTTCTTCACGTAATTAACTGTAACAAACTTTTGCCTTTAATTTGAAGTCAGTGCATTATTATTGATCAATGATCATTTCCTTTTTACTGACAATGAGTTTAAATTGACATTGAGAGATTGTTGCCAATTGATTATGAGGTAATGTTGGTGTGACTGTGAAGCATCTTTATTGAACTTGAAGCTGTTTTAATTTGGAGTCCACATTGTTCAATATTGCAACATCTTGATGTTGATCCATCAAAATAGCAGCGACTTAGCTTCTATAAAATCTTCCCCATCCAAGGGACTTCACACCATATTGGTTTTTATTGTGAAGGTATACTTGGGAAGCAACATGATGTTTGAGGATTATATGATATAGTATATTGCATTAATTAATAGTTATTTTAGCTAATAACCTTTATCTGCCGAGCAGTTCAAATGTTTTTGTGAATGGCCGAGTGGTCCCCTTAGGAACCACTCAAACCATATATTTTGAACCTTGGACATTTAAATGCCCGACTGCCGAGAAATGCATCTGGGATTTAATCCCATCTTTTTAAGGTTAAAGAGGTTATTTTTAGAGAAGGTATGTAGAATTTTGACTCCATAGGAAGCATCTCTATCTGGATTACTGTGACTGATGGGTGGCTTTCTGGTTCATGTATAAATAAATTTCATGACTAGAGAAACACTCGTCAATCACGGAATCCGCAGCTGCATTCAAATTTAAGTCTCCAGATGGTAATTGGTATGTAGAGTTGTTATTTTATCCATTCAAAATTTTTAAACTTACTTATTATTATGTAGTGGATCTATATCATGTCATTTTACATTCCATTTGTAATTAGATATTAACCCTTGATTTCTCATGAAGATATTGTTTAAAATGGCTTATGTTTTAATACTCAACATGCATGATACCCAACAAGTTGCCACAAGGCTGTGTTGCAGGGTATATTAAGGCTGCTATTCTGAATCTTGAGATCCTATTCCATGATCAAGCTGTTTCACAGCCCATTATAGCCTAAACTGTTATTCTGAATTGAGGCTGGCAATCAATAGCTCAGTAAAACTAGTGATTCAGATCATGTTGTCATTGCCCGCCCCTTATACTCAAGTATAAGGTGAGAAATTTCTTACTTTTTTGGCCAATGAAAACTCACCTTCAACTTATATTTGTGTCACTAAATAAGATGACTTTTTTGGGGTCAATATTTCTGTGTGTCGGCTGCATAAAATTATATCTATGACTGATAAGCCACAGAGAATATTCTCTGAGAAATGCATTACATTTACTTTCTAAGTTTCGTATGAGGACCTACCAATGACAAATACACTTGGTACTTCAATTTGGCAATATTACTGCAATCCTCAAGGCCAATTGTATTGTATAAAAATCACATCACCAATTCGAAATGAGAATCAACAGTTTTTTCACCTTGACTTGTACTCGAGTCACAGATTTCAGTCTATGTTTTTGGCCCAAAAAGTAGACTTTTACTCAAACTCTAAGGTATACGGTAATTGATCAAAATGCACCTGGTATGAAAATTAACAAATATCTTCAGAATTATTCTCCGTCAATGCAAACTGTTATGCAAGGAAACAATTTGCTCAACCTTGTTTGGGTTCAGTGCTACCCTTGTCTTAAAAGGCACCAAATTTGCGAAGCAGAAAAACTGTTCTAATCCAATAGATCCTGATGGTGTAGCTCAAAACATTTTTGGATACTTCCGAGAGGTGCACATACCTTTACAATTTTTCCATAAAAAAAGAGGATGCAAAATATCCAATCCGCCAGTATTCAGCTTCATGTTGAGAAAGTCTCAAATGGAAAAAATTAACGGAGCTGAAGACTTATGGTGCCTAGCACCATATAAGTGAAGTAAAAGATTTGTTCTATGCACCCAAGAAAAACTATTGATTTAAATTGGGGGTGGGTGCTGTTAAAATATGTACAATATTACCATTGTATTATTACTCCACCTGCAGATTTTGCATGGCTGCATGCAGCGTAATATTACGATGTTAGCACCCAATCTCTGGAAGAATTTTTCATTAGGTCATTTTTTTAAATCCAGTTCTTCTGGTGACCCTCTGAAAGATACTTTTGGTGACTAGGAGTGCAATATTTATTGGAATAATTAATTAAAATTTGTTTTTTTTTTTGGCCGTTACCAATACATGAATTTTATCCTATTGTGATATTAATTTTTATTTTATCTTATTTTAATTCCTATTATATTCCATTAGGAATTAGCTCGGCTGCTTCAAGAGCAAGAAGGAAAGCGTGGTGGTGGTAATGGTGCTGATGCCTTGGATCGAGATAGACTTCTCGCAGTAGAGGCTCAGGATCGGGAACTGGCCAGAATGCTTCAAGAAAGGGTATGTACATATGCCATTCCCTATCAAAGTAATTCTTGGATTCTGATAAGATAGAAGGGCTTTTACATTTCCAATGACCCCTAGAGCTGGACTGGTGGGAGCAATAATAATTGCTCCTGGTTGGGCCACCCATTCCAAATAGGTCGAAGGGTAGGAGCTAGATAAAAAGGTAGTTCACATGACAGTGTCATGTTAAAAATACCATTGGGAATGGCATTATATTTAAAGTAAATAGTGGAATTTGTACTGTGTTTTTGTCATAATGAATTCTATCTTCAATTTCCACCAAGTATCCCCACAATTGATTAATTTGATTTGAAAAACTAGGTTCAAGGACCCAATGTGTTCATTATGGAGTATCAAGAGAGAATGTTGCTTGCAGTCATGGAAGTGTCTCTAGATTGGCTCCTCTCATCACATGCATCACAGACCGCTTACACTCACACTGTCCTCAATTGCAAAGAACAATTTCACACTGTCCTCAAATGCAAAGATAAATTTAAACAGATAGTGAGTGATAGATAGACAGTGAGTATTGATTTTGTGGGCAATGAACAAAAAGAGCTAATAAACCTGTTTTGAGAAAGCTTGCACTGGAGTAGGGTATTTATTTACTAAAAAACCTGGTGCTCTAATGTGTGTTTGGTCACATGTTATATTTGTATCAGTCATTGTTGAAAATAGAGGTACATATGAACACCTGTCACTTCTCACTCTTGAAACCTTTAATATCCAGGAGCGGGCTAAGGCTCGGAGAGCGAAGGAGAGAGGCAAGCAGAGGGCACTTTTGAAGAAGCAACAACGGGAACAGCAAATGCTGGGAAGTGGAACTGTGAATGGGCATGAAGAGGATGATGAGCCAGAATATGGAACTGTTGTATCAAATGGAACCGACAATGAGGCAGAGAACCAAAAAAAGGGAGGGCATGAAGGACAAGGATCATCTCCTAGCCATCCTCCACCTCACGGAGGAAATGGGTCCATCAGTCGAGCCGAGAGACCCACAGACCTCGATCTTTCAGGATCAAGATCATCCCGTGCCAGCACTGGAGTAAAGGCTAAACCTCGTCAAAGGTAGTTTATACTAGAAATGTTGATAATAGTGGAGAATTGATTTAAAATTAATTGTCCCTAGTGATTAAATGTAAAGCCTCCATACAATTAGGTCATTCGACTTCCCCTTCAGGTCAATAAAATTATATTGTCTCCAAATTGTGAATTTGTTGGAAACATCCTAAGTAAAATTGGTATGTATTGAGGTTAATCTGTTGTACTATATTGTACTGTAACTGTATTGAGGTAAATCTATAGGTCTTGGTGCTACATTGATGGCACTATTTAATCAGTGCCCAGTCATTAATCTGAGCATAGTACTGTGGAGGAATTTTCTGAGTTTTTAGTTGGATGAATCAAGGTGTGCATGATATTTTGTCTCAAACCAATGTAAATTTTGAAAATATACAAGTAGGAATTTTGGATATCTCTTCTAATATAAGTTTCTCTTCATTCTCTCACTAGTAGTTCTCCTTCCATCCTTATTTGAAATTCTTCTATTTTCATAAAGCACTTAAGCATTGCATGTTACTGAAAAAAGAATGTAATATTGATTTCTTTATATTAATTGGTGAAAATACTATTTTAAAATTTGTAGCTATTTTGGTTGTTTTGGCTCTAATATTGTGCTGATAATAGGTTTGCATGATTAGTGTCCTATAATGCATTTAAAGATTGAGCATTGAAGAAGCATGCTGTTACTGTATGAAGGTATCATCAAGGCTGAGTGTATACGCTTCCATGTGAATTGAGCTAGGTCCAAATTGAAAAAAACTTCAATATGTATTATCAAAGTGACAAAACATAAAAAAATATAGTTTTTTTTATATTTCTCAGAGACCTTGTCAATCAATCAAAATCTAGATGGAGTCATTTGTACTGCTGAAGATGTTTTAGAAAATTCATTACACATACATTATCAGTGTTTATTCAATTATTGAGAGGAATCCTTGGATATAATAGATCTAACATAGGTTTTATTTGTGAATGAAGTGAAATATAAATCCATTAATTTCATTAAAAATAATCATGAATGATCAAAAAGTATCTCGTGGCAATTGAAGGTAAGGGGATACATGTTGAGCTACTGGAGATGTAAAGCCTACATGCTAGACATACCTTTTATATTACTAAATATTGAGTTGACCTAGAGGTTGTAATTCAAAATTAAGAATAGAATAGATTTTGTATTGGTTCTTATGTGACATGTTTTGGTACATGTATGGAACACGTCAACATCCATAAACTGTAAACATCATAACATCCTAATCAGGGCCAGCTTAAGACATAAATTTTAACCCGGGCGAGAGAGAGTATTCCGGCGCCCCTCCCCCCCCCCACCCCTGCGCTTATCAAACTTATTTACCAGTTAACCGTAGTAAAAATATATTTTTTCGCAATCACGGTGCCCCTTCCTTTGCGGTGCGCCAGGCAGTCAGCCGGGCCTGATCATAATGATAGAGCATATAATTCCATTAAATATAAAACAAAATTACAGATATAATAGAACAATATCCAAAAACATCACTGAGAATAAATAGTCAATCATCAAGTGATAAAGACATAAATTCATCAATTGAGTTACACTGATAATTACAAATGAACTGATTAAGTCTAGGCGGTAGATGTTCGCAAAGAGGCCTCACTCTTTTTCGCTTAAAACTTTTCAACCATACTTAGCACAGATTTCAGATTACTTTTTTCCTCAAGATGAAGCTCTGCAAATTTTTTGGTAGTAACTGAATTCCCATGACCCTTGTTTATCCACAGATATTTTTATTCCAAATTCATGCTTTTTCACACTTTTTCCGACGTTATCGATGCCATATTGCCGTGTTTTGTTACTCGCCACCTTCGTCATAATTTCACCTCTTCTCATTATAGTGGATCTGAGTTGCGGACACGGGGTACACAGCATCTACTTGCACATTAAAGAGTAATGAGCACCAGGTTTCCTTCCCCTTTGATCGATATTTTCTGCTTTTTGCTCCGGTTTCCCTCTGAGAACATGGACAGACAGCTCACGGAACTTCTATGCCATAAGTGAACTAATTCGACGTTTCCTCCCTCTGTTCCTTTTTTGCAAAACCTATGTTTAAATTCATGATGGCCAATCAGCCGCACATCACTTCCAAAGTTTCACATTTTCTGGAAGCCTTACTTCTTTAAGAACACTTATCATTCTTTCACTGGCTATTTTTGCAGTTTTTGCACTTTTGAGTTTTTAAAATTTGGTGAAAAACAAGCAAATTCTAGGGGGTGAAAAAAAATTTCATCAGTGAGGCCTCTTCACGAACATTTACCTGTCTAGGCTGAAACAAAAGCCTTATTTGCCTTTGCTAGGTAATGCATTCATAAATCTCACCCCAGCATATCCAGGGTTCTTGGAAAATAAGGTATAATTGTGAGTTGCAATTCTTAAATCATTTTCACCTCTTGTGTCATAATAATGCCCCTCAACATTAGTTTTTAGGTTAAGCATAGCTTTGTGTTGGTATACAAAGATCATAGTGGTGAAAATTTCCAAACAGGGGAGAGAAAGAATTTTAAAGTTTTAAAAATTGAGGTATACAACTATAGCTTTTACTAAGAACATTTTCTAGGATTCTGACTGCGCATTTTTTAAGTCTAAAGAGACAGGTGAAATTATAGGAGTGTACCCCTCATTGCAATTCCATACTCCAGTCGGCTGTGGTGGATAAAAGCATAGTACACTGATAGAGCAGTTGCAATGTCAACCAGGGTCACAATTTTTCTCAGGAGGTAGCATCCTGTGGCAACTTTTGTACATAATTTATCAGCATGTGTTTCCCAAGATAGATTCCTGTACATATAGTCTTAAGAATCTTGTAACAGTGGAGCACTTAATAAAAGACCCATTTAGTTTTAAAAGAGGAGAAACAATAATTTTCCTTTAATGAGCATGGAATAGCATAAAAGTAGTTTTATCATTGTTGATAACAACCAAATTATCATCACATCATTTGCTCATGCAGTCAATATTAATTTGCACTAAAACGTGGTTTAAATTCTTAAAAGGAGGTCAGATAAGTTGTGTCATCTGCATACATAAACACTGGTCCATTGATAAAATAATTTGGGAGATTTGTGTACACGTAATATTTTTGTGTACATTGTTTTTGTGCATTTTGCTACTAATTGTTTATACTACTATAGTCAATAACTGTTAGTGTGAAACATGTACATATGGATAAAAATAGGTGTTAATGAGTGGGAAATCCTGCTCTGGTTTGGGTTGAATATTTATTGAATTGTTGTAGGTATCCTGACCCAGAAGCCATCGAGGTCGTCCCCTCTGTGGGTACTGCAGATTCTCCGTCCATTGGATCTTCTCGCTGTGCCAACATTGCCATGGCAATAGATCCTACTTATCCTAGACGTGCTCACCCTGCCTCCCCTCCCTCTCCCGCTGTAAACTCACTTTCAAGGGGAGCATCTCCTGCAGTCGGGACTGTTGCCGGGATGGGCTCGGGCAGTGCCTCGTCTAGCCCTGGCATGTCACTCCCTCCACCTGGTTAGTTGTTTCTGTGCACTCTTTTATGTCTTTTCCTTCCTTGCTAATCATTCAGCACACTCAATGTAGCCTTGGTGAATGTAGTTTTTTTAATATGAAGTTGGTAGTAGTTAAGTTTTTAAGTTTTCCACTCAAAAAGGAGGACACCAAGAACAAACCACACTCGTGGGTTCTCTGACAAGGAGACATCGCCTGACTGATGTTTGGGATCCAAACGAGGCAATTATTTTCTGAAACTATAGAGAGAATGTGGGAAAAGTGTCACAGCTTTCTTCCACATAGGCCCGGGTTCGAGAGAAAAACTCTATTAAAGAATCTTCCTCTGTATAAATCCTTTATAATAAACGACTCTCTCAACAGAGGTCATAGCCCAGTGGGTTGAGGTGCTGAGCTGGTTATCCTCATATGGTGGCTAGGGTTCCATCCTAGGTGGTGGCATTTTTTTTTCTTTTGAATATTATATGGAATTACTGTAAATTGCCCACTCCCATACATTTCCGGTAGTAGCAACAATTTTTTTTAATTTTCAGCCTATTTGCTGAATTTTCAATCGACCTACTGGGGAGACTTTCGAAGCTAATTTCGGGATTCTTGTTTGGCCTAAAAGAGGCTACACATGCTGACAGACCTAATATGTTTAGATTTTGAAAACACACGGATACTTCCGTGAATAGGATGGGCTTCGATTGGTCGTGGTTCTTTCTCAAGGCCGTAAACAATGAACAGATTATTACTTTTTAATTAGCAACGATGCACTCACTAAAATTTCCCAGGAGCCGCGCTTGAGTAATGACATTTGTCATCCGAAAGTATGCAATTCCACACCATGAATGCAAAGTTAAATTCCTTCAATTGAAATAAACATGAGGTGGGGAAAGAAATAGTGTTATCATTACGTGATCTTTTTTTGTGCTGGAATATCTTCCTCTCCCCCACGATACAGGCTTCTCTTCAATATAATATGTTGATCCGCTCATAGCAAGGTCGTAGGAAAATTGTTTTACATAACCTCGTAAACGGTTTCCATCTCTTTTTTTACCTATATCATGCTCACTATTGAACAATAAATAGCGTTGCAGAATTCATTACTCGAATGCAGCTCCTGGGAAATTTTAAGTGAGTACATGGTTGCTAAATAAAAAGTAATTTTCCGTTCATTGTTTACAGCCTTGAGAAAGACCCATGACCAATCAAAGCCCATCCTATTCACAGAAGTATCCTTGTATTTTCAAAATATAAACATATTAGGTCTGTCAGCATGTGAAGCCTTTTTTCGGCTGAACAAGAATCCAGAAATTAGCTTCGAAAGTCTCCCAAGAAGGTTGATTGAAAAAACAGCAAATAGGCTGAAAATTAAAAAAAAATTTTGCTACTGCCATAAATGTATGGGAGCGGGCAATTCACAGTAATTCCATAAAATATTCGAAAGAAAAAAAAAATGCCGCAACCTGGGATTGAACCCCAACCACCATATGAGGATAACTGGCTTAGCACCTCAACCCACAGGGCTGCGACCTCTGTTGAGAGAGTTGTTTACTATAAAGGATTTATACGGAGGAAGATTCTTTAATAGAGTTTTTCTCTCGAACCTGGGCCTATGTGGAAGAAAGCCGTGACACTTTTCCCGCATTCTCTCTATAGTTTCAGAAAATAATTGCCTCGTTTGGATCCTGAACATAAGTCACGCGATGTCTCCTCGTGAGCACCACCAAGGCATTGGGCAGTGGAGGGAGACTATCCTGGGGATTGGATTTTTATGATGGCTATTGTACTAGCTGCCCATCCCAAGGCCTGGGGCTCGAATTCCAGCTGTGGCAGAAAACTTTAAAAGGAATCCCAATCCTAACTAGGGTGCTATGTGGAGACCACTTGGTGGTGTAGTATCTCCATCCCTCGGATGGGATCTTAAACCGTGGACCCCAGGGCACCTTTGGTTCAGAGTGGGCTAATGTTGATGCTGGGTCTTTTTTCACCCTCCCTTACTCCAAATAATACTCACCTTACCAACCTTCCCACCCATTCTAAACCCTGCCAAAAAAAATCCTGCTATCCTACCCTCACTCACTCAGTGATTCAACCCGAAGTTTGGTTTGGATAGTTGAGGGCAGAGCTCACCCCGGACTAAGCCACAGATGTGTGAATTTCATACATTCAGGGTAGGGGGACCAGTTCCTTTCCCTGGGGACCTCGCACTCCGAGGATTTTTTTTTCACTTTTTTACTTCAACGGAAATTTGCCATCCGTGTAGATGGTTATGGAAATGTGAATATTTGCTGGAATAGAAGGGTATTTACAAATATTCAGGACTCAGACTGAAAGCTATTAAACAGGATCCATGAAGCTAGTAGTCAGTCTTAACTGATTCAGCTGGGCGTCAGTGCGTGTGGGGTAACGGAAACCTTAGAAGTTGGGTGATTTTAGATTTTGTGATGAGAAATTTGCATGTTTTCGTTTCATCTCATAATTGAGTTTTTTTTCTCTAAGATATTTTCTCCGACAGCATGTAAAAAAAGGTACATCAAATGAATCAGTACAAGTACGGAGATTTACAGCCCCAGCATCGCCCATAGTTAATCGGGAAATCCTAGTGTTTTGGGTTGGTGATGCAATATTTGTACAGTACAGTTGGCCTTATAGAATGAATCAATATTGCAAAGTGGAAGTACTAAGTGTATTTGTCTGTGGTAGGTCCTTATAAGAAACTTAAAACGTAATTCTAACACATTTCTCAGCGAATATGCTCTGTGGCTTATCAATTATTGAGATACATATGGTTTTATGCCGCCGATACATAGAAATATTGAAGTCCAATTAATTAGTGACTGGAGTATCAGCGGAAGGTAGGTTTTCATCGGCCAAAAAAGGGAAGAAATTTCTTGACTTATACTCGAGTATATGTGGTACTTATATTGTATGTTGCCTACTCAAATAACCAACCAACCAAATGGAACTCATCCTCAGCTCAACAGTGGGCCGTGAAACTAAATGTGACCCTGTGCCTTCAATTCAAGTTGTCTGCATTGAGTGTGTTAGTACTTCTGTAATTTTGTTGGTTGTGGCCAAGACTTGGTGTACATTTTTGGGTAAAATATGGTTTCAAATATTTCTGCTGTCCTAATTATATAGCTGGGCAGTTTGTGATGCCACTGTTGTATATTTAACATGCGTAAAGGTGTATCTTCTTTTTTAAATGCACTCATTTTTTGTAAATAGTGGTACCTTATACATTGTCCATTTTTGCATCTGTAATGGTTGTCAGTTTCAAAATCTTAAGTATGTATTTAAATGCTCACCTCTGTTGGATATCAGTATCCATTTCATTTGGTAGTTTACAAACTAGCAGTGTGACCCAAGTCTTCTGTGAATTAAAATTAGTTAGTTTTAGTGTTACACAATAGAACAACGTAGTTTATTGTTAATATTGGGACTGTCTGCTTATTTATCGAAGGAAAATATTTCATAGCCTTTCATTATCATATTTCATCAGATTCAGCTAAAATTTCACTTGGTCAGAATGTTTCAGTCAGTCTTGAGTTTTCATGGCTGTGGAGGAAGATGAAGAGGATGGGAGTTTGATTTGGTGGCATGAAGTGGGAAATTTGATAAACTTCTTCTTTCTTTAGTTCTATGTTTATCCTAGAAGGCAAGTATGTCTAAAGCCGGTGAAAGAAGACATGTTTAATTTAGTGGCTTGGGGAGAAAGAAGGTAATATGATGTAGTATGGAAGAGTAGCATTCAGAAACAAGGCAACTTATAAATTATATTTTCTTTTCCCTTCTCTGAATCATCTTCTACCTCTGTGAGCAAGCATGGGTCAGTAACAAATTTCAGTTTCTGATGGCATGTGAAAAAAATTCCCACATTGGGTGATGATTTCGTGACATAATTTGAAATTGTTCAGCCAGTCATGGAAAACTATAATTTCAACATAGGGAAGTGCCTTATTGTAGGTTAGTGGGGTTTTGTTGTGGGATCAGGAATTGGTAGGAGTGAAAGGAAGAACTGTTGATTATAGTGGAGTTCCTGCTCCTGATCTTTCCTATTGGTACCTACTACATTAACCTGAATTTAAGCCAATATTTTGTATCAAATTAGGTGCTAAAAAACAAAAAGCATATATTTGACAGTGTGAAAATCAAAGATGAATTTTCCTAAGAAAATTTTGTGAGGGGGTGATATTTTTTTCTGCAATTGAGCTGTGAAAATTGAAGAAAAGAACCAATCAGCCAATCAATAAAAAATAAATTGAGATTCACGGGACACCCTGAAATGTCTTGGAAGGTCATTAATAAATAATAGGAATAGGAGTGGTCCTAGGAGGGACCCTTGCCCCCACAGATAAGTTTATTAGGGGTGGATTTAATAGTCAAGTTACCATTAGGGTAGCAAAAAACTTGCAACCTTTCATTTAGATAGGACAGGACCCATTCAAGGGGCACACCAGAAATGCCAAGAGCATAGAGCTTGATTTTGAGAATATTGTGGTCAAGGAGGTCAAATGCCTTGCTTAGGTCAAAGAAAATACCATGAGTGAGAAATTTGTCATTTAGGCTTAGAAGTATTTCATTAATAAGCTCAAAGGAGACAGTTGTAAATAATTATGCTACTGCCCAAACAACATTATGAAAACTTATTTATTTATTTTTTGTTGGTAAATATATTTATTTATACCACTTTATGTGTAATAAAGTTCCATCCAAGATAATTTTAACTTGATCGGGACTTTGGGAGAGATCGTGGAAAATAATGCACATTCTCTCCCTAAAATCAATAATGAAGAAACTCCATGATTTCTTCCTAAGTGCGGAAGAAGAAGTCGCTATATTGATGCAGATATTTCTTAGCGGTCACATCAATTCAAAACAATTGCCTGGAAATTTTTGTCATAATTTTAAGTGATACAAATAAAATATAATATTCTTTTTCATCAATATATTTCCATCCGAAAGACTTTGTTGTGTCACCTGATGGGAGGATTTAGGGATAGAATTGGGAGGGGAGCACTTATCCCTCATCTCTCCTTGATTTCTTCCGAGGAACATATCCCTTGTGTCGGCTGGGTAGAGTTCTATTTAACAGCCTGTGATGTCACATGTAGTTTGTGTTATTTTTAACTCCAGTGGTTCATTTTCTGACATCATTAAGAATTTATGTGGTCTTTAGATAACAGTGCTTCAGTTTCCTTTACAGCTTTGAATATGAAGAGAAACACATTCTCCATCCCATTGCCATTCCTCTTCTCCCCTTTTCTCATTCCCAAGGTGTCTTAAATTTGTCTGTGATGGTATATATGTAATGTGGTGTGCTTATATGTCCCACAACCCAAAGCCTCCAAGGGTGTGTCTTTGTCTATGTCTCTGATCTTGAAAGTACATCCTAAATATTTTTACCCCTTTGTTCTTACATTTAATTGGGAAATGGTCATCTCCTGAAGCTTGATAGTGTAAAATGGAGGTAGGATATTTTGTGCTAATTAATGTTTTCATTCTTCTCCATTATTTTTCTCTGTATCATCAGACTTTGAAGATGATGACAGTCCAGCACCACCATACATGCCTATACAAGGTCAACGCCGTACATCCTCATTGGAAAAGAAGGGGAAGAAAGGGAAACAAAAAGATGGATGCCGGCAACAATAACCACATCTTTCTCTCTGCAGTCCATCTTGGATATTGGATGGCTTTGATTCAAAGCCTTTCTCCCGACAACAATACCAAATAGTGTTGTAGTCACTTTAATTATTCCAAAAGCCTATATTTAAAAAGAGATTGGAGATAACTCAAATTTTGTTGTTACGCAAGATTATTTTAATTTAGTAACAACCTTTATTTATTTGAATGACTGAGTATTAATGTATACCTATCTCTTCAGAAATACTAAATGGTATAGCTGAATTGAAAAAAGGTATCCATATGAAGGAAATGTGTTTATTTCCACAGTTATTGTTTATTGTTTTCTTTATTGAATGAAGTTAGGGATTTTCAATATATGGCATATACATTTTTGTACTAATGAAGAAAATTAATATATCTACGCATGTTTGCCAATGTAATTGCCAAAATAATTTTTTCATGACCTCCATTCCTTCTGTTTATATTTTTTGTAAATCATAGCTCAAATTTTATACAACAATATTGTTCTTCAGATTTTATAATTTAGGTATTCATTCAAAAATATTTTGATGAGTAACATATTGTAACTTATCTGATGAAAGCTATGATGTGTGTTTGTGATATATTTTTGAAAAACTTCTCATTCCCAGGAAAAGGGATTGTATGCATGCGGCCTAATTGTTTGTGTGAACGTGTATATTGTTTTGGCTCAAAGGTCCAAAAAATATTAACTACGCAATATATATATATATATATAATATATAAATAAACATAGCCTTGTTTTCATTTATGCCCTAAATTTTTCCCTTTTTGTGACCATACCTACTACTGTTTTATTACTGTACAATGGAGGTGGATCTAATGGTTTCTCAGATTATTATACAGGGTGATTACAAAAGAATGCGTCGGTTTCAAAGATCTGTATTTTTCAAATGGTACGAGCTACAGAGCTGCGCGACCTCTTAAAATGAGCGGTACGTTCTCTAGTTTTGTTGAAAAAACATCACAAATGTTCCATATGTCTTGAATAACCCGAACAATGTCAAGTCAATATTCAAATTCCTGCCACACTGTGAAGCATGTCAGCAGCTATTGTCTTCACAGCCAAAGTTATGCGTGCTTTCAATTTCTCGCTGTTAGTAGGCATTGATTAAGAATGGCTTTTTCCTCTACTGGAAGCAGATTCCAATGATTTTGTGTTTCAGCAAGATGGGGCTCCCCCATTGGCACCTCTCATTTCGTGCTTATCTTAATGAAACCTACCCACAAAGATGGATTGGTCGATCTGCTAGGCAAGACCTCGTCCTTCATCTGTGGCCTCCGAGGTCACCTTACACCGTGTGATTTTTTTGTGGGGGTATGTAAAGAGTCAAGTCTTTGTGCCGTCATTGCCTACTGACAGCGAGGAATTGAAAGCACGCATAAATTTGGCTGTGAAGACAGTAACTGCTGACTTGCTTCACAGAGTGTGAGAGGAATTTGAATATCAACTTCATATTGCTTGGGTTACTCAAGGAGGACATATTGAACATTTGTAATGTATTTTTCAACAAAACTAGAGAACGTACCGGTCATTTAAGAGGTTGCGCAGCTCTGTAGTTCGTACTATTTGAAAAATACAAATTTTTGAAACCGACGCATTCTTTTGTAATCACCCTGTATAATATACTATGGCAGACACGTCACATTAGGTAAAATTCTCCTTAAATGTAATCAGGGTTTCTGCATAACTGAATGAAGCAGAAAGGTGTTACAGTTTATTGAATAAACCTCCGTGGTCTAATAAGAATTATTGTTTTTTTTTAATTTCTCGAGTGTATTCTTTATCTTTAATGCAAAATTTTGCAATTTTACTAATTTTTCCTGTCCCAGCCTTACAGAGACTTCTTGATTTCTGCAACTAACAATTACTTTGGTTTTCTTTTCATTTTTCCATTTCAATTTCTTCATTTAAAAATTATCTCAATCAGGAAATTTTTAGAACAAAATTGGTTTGAAGTACATATATTGAGTATTTAATGATATAGGTATTTAAAATAAATGTTGAGATTTTCAATGTCATGCATTACCTTCATTGTGGAAACAGTCACATGCTGTTCTGAGAAGTATAGACAATTGCCAAATATTTGTGATTGCTTGAATACTACTATCAAAAATTATCTGCCATGTCCACTATAACTGATATCTCTACAAGAAGTTATTTAGAAAGATTCCTGCTGTAGCAAAAGATAAGCTTAATACCCCTTTCCTTGAAATCATCTTTGGGCATTGTTTGTTTTATGTCAGAGATAAGGAATGGTGCAATGGGTTTAAGCTGATAACATATCATTCACTCCCTTAACTTCTGGTAGTCAATCTCACATTCTCTGATCACTCTATAGCTGCCCATTTATAACATTTAGAAGTAATTTTCACTGTATATAAAGTTTTAATATGAATTACCATTTATTATTTTTAATTATCTTAATACTCGGAACAAACTTGAATGGTGAAACGTTGGAAGATGAAGAGGAGGATCATTTGTCCAAATCCTCTGGACCAATTGTTCAGCTAAAAAATGGATATATTCGTGGAAAAGTCACCAAATCTTGGAGTGGGAAAACTATTTATTCCTTTCTAGGAATTAGATATGCCCATCCTCCAGTTGGGAAGCTTCAGTTCAAGGTACCACCATTACTGATCCTATCTGATGAAATTACTAGCATATAGATAGGTACTTATAGTCTTGAATTCATTCAGGCTCCTGAACAATGGTTGGAATCATGGACAGGTGTGAAGAATGCATATTTTGACGGCAACAATTGTCCACAGCTGACATTCCCGGAGAGGAAATTCCAAGGAGATGAAGATTGTCTTTTTTTGAATGTCTACACATCTAAGGTGATTCAGTGTTTTAGATTCATATATTCATTCATTACAGTAATCTACCGGTTAGAGGTAGGTTGTGATGAAAGTCAGAGAATATCCAACGAACTCTTACACGTGCTGTGCCCTTTCTACCTCTTGTATTTCTTTCTTCATCTCAGCATAAGTCCTACCTTTCTTCATCCCGTCCATAAAACCGATTCTCTTCCTTCCCCTTCCCCGCTTACCCAACATCCTTCCCTCTATCACGACCTTCAGCAAACCATCGTCCCTCATTACCCCTTCCAGCAACCTACCCTGCCTTCCCCTAATCTCATCTATAAGTTTCCTCTCCTCGCCCACCATGTCAAGCACTTCCTCATTTGTCTTCCTTTCCGTCCAACGCACCTTCTCCATCCTCCTCCACACCCACATCTCAAAAGCCTTCTGCCTATTTTCGTCTTCCTTTCTCAAGGTCCACGTTTCCGCCCCATACAACGCCACACTCCATATCAAGCTCTTTACTAGCCTCTTTTTTACATCCTTACTTAAGGTCCCCGTCATCAGCTCCCTTCTATTATTGAACGCTTCCTTTGCTAGCGCTATTCTCCTCCTAATGTCTTTGCTACTATGTCCTCTTTCTTCTAGCGTACTACCCAAGTAATTAAATTGTTCAACTTGCTCCAGTTTGTGACTTCCTACTCTTATCACCAGCTTCACTTTCTTTGTCCTAGAGAATCTCATTACTTTTGTTTTCCTATTATTTAATTCATTCCGTATTTCTCACACTGCTTTTCCAGTGCATCTACTAAAGTTTGCAGTCCTTTCGATGACCGACTCACCAACGCCTGGTCGTCTGCGAATCTAACCGACTTGATCCACTGGCCTCCTACTTTCATTCCCACATCTAGCTCATCCCATGCCTCTCTTACCATTTCCTCAGCATAGATGTTAAAAAGTAAAGGCGACAACGGGCACCCTTGCCGCACCCCGCGACCTATAACTGCCCACCCTGATTCACCGTCCGCTACCCTTACATGAGCCCTCTGCCCCATATATAAGTTTCGGATGAGTCTCCTATCACGCCAATCTATTCCTATTTTCCCCAGTATCTGCATTAGTTTCTCCCAGTTTACTCTGTCAAACGCCTTTTCGAAATCTACAAAACAAGCAAAAACATCCTGATTATGCTCTTATGTTTCTATCTATAAGTGTCCTCATTACCGCAATCGCATCTCTAGTTCCCCTCCCCTTCCTAAACTCAAATTGGTCATCGCCTAAATAGCACTTTGCTCTGCTCTCCAACCTTCTATTTAGTATTCTAAGCAACACTTTTGCTGCGTGCGAAATTAAACTGATTGTTCTATACTCCTCGCATTCTGACGCTTTCTTCTTCTTCGGGATAGGTATTAATACTGTTTTCACGAAATCCTCTGGCCATACTCCTTCCTCGTAGATCCTGCGAATAAGTTCGAAAAACGATTTTCTCCCCCTACTACCTAGATTCCTCAGTAGCTCCGAAGGTAGGTTATCGGTTCCCACGGCTTTTCTACCCTTCATCTCTCTTAGTGCCCTCTCTATTTCACTCTCAAGTAACTCTGGTCCGAGGTTATCCTTATCTATTGTTCCTTCGTCCTCTAGATCTAGGCTAAGGGGTCTATTCTCACTGTCATATAGCTCCTCTACGTATTCTCTCCACCTTTCTTGGATATCTTCCTGTTCGATTAATATCTTTCCTGTTTTGTCCTTAACCTTTGGTATCGCTTGACCTCTCTTACCACCCGATAACATTTTCACCTTGGCGTACAAAGCGCCCACTTCCCTCTCCTCCTGCATCTTTTCCATTTCCTCACATTGTCCCACCAGTTTTCTTTTGCCCGATTGGTCACTCGCCTGAGTTTATTATTCAATTCCTTGTACTTCCTCTTCCCTACGTCGGTGTTCACGTTTTTCCATATCCTTCTCTCCTCCATTTTCTTTATCATTTCTTCTGTAACCCACTGCTTCTTAACCCTCTTCTTTTCCACCGTTCCTATTGTTTTCTCTGCCGCTCTTGCGATGCGTTTTTATAACCTCCCATCTCTTCTCTATGGTTCCCATCCGCTTCTCTTCACCTATGTTCTTTTCTACTAGCTCTTGGTATTCCCTCCTTTTCAACCCTTTCAATTCTTCAAGGTTCCACCTCTTTATCTTCCTACCTTTACAAAGCCTTTTGAATCTAACTTCACACTTCATCATCACCAAGTTATGATCCGAGTCCGCATCCGCCCCTGGATAGCTACGAGAGTTTTTTACACTGTTCCTAAATCTCTGCCTCACCATTATATAATCAATTTGGTATCTCCCAGTGTCACCCGGCATTTTCCATGTGTACCTACGCCTGGGGTGATGTTTAAACCAAGTGTTTGTCGCTACTAATTTATTTCTTCTACAAAATTCAACTGCCTTTTCCCCACGATCATTTCTTCTTCCTAGCCCAAACCCTCCTACTTCTAATCCGTCCCTCCCTTCTCCCACCACTGCATTCCAGTCACCCATCACTATCAGGTTTTTCTTCCCCGGCACTTCTCTAATTATTTCTTCTACTTGCTCGTACACCTCTTCCACCTCTTCCTCCCTATGGTTGCTCGTAGGCATGTATACCTGGACCAGTACGAAATTCGTCGGCCGTGCTTTTATTTCTACCACTAGTATCCTGTCGTTCACCTGTTCAATGTTTACCACCCTCAGTCCCAACTTTGTGTTCAGTACCATGCCTACCCCCCGTTGACTCTCATCTCCCCCACTATAGATCACCCTGTAGTTATCACTCCAATAGTCCCTGCTATCCTTCCATCTAACCTCGCACAATCCCAAAGCATCTATTTTTCCTTTTTCCATTTCCTGCTTAATATTTTCAAGCTTCCCGGCCCTCATCATGGTCCTTACGTTCCAAGTTCCTATTTTTACCACTGTTTTCCTCCTCCTCTTCCTCTTTTTCTTCTTCTTCTCCCTCCTTTCCCTTGTATCTTCTGATGATGATTCTGTGCAAGGATTTCGTGTGATGACGACCGCGGAGGCCTTGCCTCCCCCGCTGCCGGGCACGACACCCGCCCTAGTGGGCGGCGTCCCGTAGTTGCCAGGAATCAGATCTCTTTGGATGACTTTCATGTTCTGGGAAGTGATAGTTGAGATGTATCCCACGCGACTCAACGGTATTTTTAATGTGACACCATCACGGAACTACCTTTCGTCTGGCTCCTACCCTTCGACCTATCTGGCATGGGTGGCCCTACCAGGAGCAATGTACTTGCTCCTGCCAGTCCAGCTCTAGGGGTCATTGGAACGCACAAGCCCTTCCACCACGTCAAGGTCGTAGTTCAAGGAAGAGAGATGCATATATATTCATTCATAATATTTTCTGTCAATTCTGGTGAAAACGACACAATAGTAAATTTCAGAGGGATTAACCAATATCTTTGTGGCTGACACATGAACATATATATGTATAACACCTATCCATTATACACAGACCTCTTCGGAGAGAGAATTCTCCAAAGTATAACTAGTGCTGCATACTTACAAGGATACATTTTCTGACCAATGCCCTCCCATTGTACATATCTGGGGAAACTCAGCCATCTCTATTCAGCACATTATTCATGGCTCATAAATGGGCTGAATGCGGAAGTGATTGTTCTCCTCTCCTAAGAATTTCTCATATATCTTGGAAGGAGCTTACTCATCATGTCCCCTCCATCTTTTTCTTAAATCCATAAACATATAATTTTGCTTTTTACCTTATTCATTAGATATTTATGTATTTACTTTCCTTCAGAGTCTTGAAAATATTGTTTAAAGGTATTCTTTGTGGATCTGATCATGTTTTATTTTATTGCTGATGACAGCTGGTGAATGACGAAGATCCTGATGCAGCAAATTTGAAAGTCTTTTTCTTCCTCCATGGTGGAGGCTTTACATTTGGATCTGGCCATAGTGAAGAATATGGACCACAGTTTCTTTTAGAACATGATATGATTCTAATCATCCCTAACTACAGATTGGGGCCTTATGGTTCGTTTATTTTGTTTTTTTTTAATATTTCTAAAATTATTAAAATATGTTTAACACTTTCTGTCCCAAGGCCAAAAAAT
This sequence comes from Pyrrhosoma nymphula, assembly GCA_963573305.1. Taxonomy (NCBI): domain Eukaryota; kingdom Metazoa; phylum Arthropoda; class Insecta; order Odonata; family Coenagrionidae; genus Pyrrhosoma; species Pyrrhosoma nymphula. Next base: position 93,872,754 of record OY754335.1, on the reverse strand, counting down.
AGATATAGAATATTGCAGATGAGGGAAAGAGATTGTGACAAAGGGCCGGAACTGAGAGCATTGCATATATAACTGCAATTTTTTTGCCTTCTATGAATATTATTGTTCCTTGTAATTTTCACCTATGATTATTTTATTTAATCAATGGTTTTTACCTGAAAATATTAACAGCGATGGTGTGAAAGTTATTTAACATATTTGATTACTGAAAATGATCAGTAAAATGATGTGTCCATTCATTCATCTATTTCTTGGGATTTTAAATAACCTGAACCTTGGAGTAAAATGGAACCTTGGAAAAAAGGAAGAAGAGAATGGGATTGAAAGTGAAGCATTAATTCTCCCAAATGTTCTTAACTTCAACTAAAATATATTGATTTTAACCCTATGCTTCGATATAATGGGACAGTAGGTAATTGTATCTATTGGGCACCACACAATAAATTGCCCAACATGGAAGAAGATCCATATCACCTATTTTTGGAAGCATAATCTATTGGAAATAGGGAAACATTTTGTTTTGAGGTTAGGAGAGTTATAATATGTTGATAGCATGAACAATTCCTTATTCATATTTCAGGATTCCTCAGTATGGGAAATGATGATCTCCCAGGAAATTTGGGTCTATTAGATCAGCAACTTGCCCTTAAATGGGTGAAATATAATATTGCTGCATTTGGTGGTGATCCTAGTAGTGTAACTTTGGGAGGATCACAAGCTGGCGCAATAAGTGCCCACATACATGCTTTGACCCCATCATCTCATGGTATGAGACTGAAATTTGTTCATCAGGCTCAATTTGAGTAATTTTTTCATTCATCATGATGTAATTGCTCCAAGAGTGGGTAAAAATATCATTATTTTCTCCAGGATTGTTTGCCAGAGCAATTGCTCTGAGTGGCAATGCTCTTACTTCGTGGGGTGTTGTTTATCCAGAGGATGCTAAAGAGAGGGCACTGCAGTTGGGTGAATTTCTTGAGTGTCAACCCAATGGGGGAAAAAATCAAAGCACTTCTGAGCTCACTTCCACTGAACTCATCTCTTGTATCTCGAAAACCGAAGTAAAAAAAGTAATCTGGAAATCTCAATTTATTTTGGTGAGTAATAAGGTGGGTCCTCGTTTCTGATAATCACCGTAATATTAAATTTTGGAGAGTACCCAGTGTGTTTTTGGTCCTTGGTAGGGCTCCCAACTTTTGTTCTCTGGAGATGAGTATTTTGGGTTAAATGATTGAGGAAATTTGAGGCCACCTCTCTCTAAAAAAACAATGATTCCTCTTTATACTACCTCATAACTTTTTATTGATGTACACAAGTAGTAATAGATTTTCATTTCTCAGCTGAACTAAATGCTAAGGTAATATTGCACATCTAATGTAAGATCTTGATCTATAGACAAATGTGATCAGCCATACCTGAGGTGGGACTTCAAACCCCAGCATTGGAGTTGCCGTACTCACATGTTACCATCCAGGCTATCGCAGTCAATTTAATTACCTTGGAACTCAAATCTAAGGAATGATATTAATCGGGAGGGAATATTTTAAGAGTGTAAAATTTAGGCAATAACATTAATTCCTCCTGAATTGTCAATGTTGGCGAAAAAAAAGAGAGCATGTACAAAAAACGGGGATGGTTGGCAGCCCTAGTCTAGATGCTACTGTTGGAGGGTTCCCATGTGTCCTGGGCACTTTCCACATGATTAAGTGTTGGAACATCCATGCTCCAAGGAATGGTAGGTTTGTTGCATGGGGAGACGACTGACAGCGCAGGTCATTTGTCCTACCAAGTTTTGGCAAGAGAAGAATTGCTTGGGAAATGGAAGAAGGATGGAGAGAAACGCAGCATCAGAATTTACCTAGTCATAACGAAAGTCAGTTAGAGGTCCATAGTTTGATGTCCCATCTGCTCTAGTAATGCTCTCCACAAAGCACTTAAGTAGAGATCAGTATTCCATGGAAAAATATCTGCCACCGCTAGGATTCAAACCAGGGCCTCAGGGATGGAAATCCAATACTCTAGCCACTACTTCAACCTGATTCACTTCCTAGAAGGGGTGGGGGGCAACACATAAATACATTCACATTCTCAGGGGAACAATGTAGGAGCAGTTAAATGTTGAAATACATACATTATGTTCAATAGGAACCAAAATTGAAATACATAGTAGCTTGAAGAAAGAGTAGAGAATAGTTCAGGGTTGTCCTCTCTGGAGATTCTCTGAGAAAATAGCTGTTGGATGTTCCCCTCCATAACTGCTTGAAGAAGAATAATTCCTGCTCCTATATTTGCCCCTCCCAAAATTCTCCCTTAACAGTCACCAGGGAGGGACCTTCCAACTGGGATGTTTACAAGGCAATACTCATTCTGTCTTCCATAACAAACTGGGATCTCAGGGGAAAATAAGGCCACTCGTGCATAATATAGAATAGACCCTCCTTGATATGCACAATGATGCATTTTTACAAGTATGAAAATGCCTTTAGTAGTGTAAATCTATTTTAACTTGATAATGTTAGCTGATAATAATAATGAATAAATTTTCCCAAAGACCCAATCACACCTATATAAGGCATGTCACAGTTCTATTCATCATATTTTTATCAGTTATATTTCTTCTTCAGGTACTCTTTTTGTTATTTTTTTATTTTAACATGTTATTTTTATATATGTTTTCTATAATCACATAGGTGGCTGCCTGGATCTGTCTATCTATTTATTTTCTTTTCCCATAAAAGTATTCTGATTTAAAATCACCGGCAGCCTTCACATTTACGAAGTGTATAATGACAACATATAACTTTGAGTAATTGTTAGACTTCTATGTTCAGAAATTATCATTGGCTGGTGATCATGTACATAATTACAATTCTAATCATTAATATAACATTATTCTAGGATTTCAACACGGATTTCACATTCCCATTTGTGCCTGTTGTGTCCAGCACTGACAAGACAATCTTCCTTAATAAACATCCAAAGGAGTTATTGGCTGAAGGCTCTTTCACAGATATACCATGGATTGTAGGCGTAACATCCCTGCCTGGACTAACCCATGCCTTGCGTAAATCTATTAACTTTTATTTACTTATTTATTTGTTCATAAATGACTCCCTTCAAGCAAGAATATGTCTTTAATCTGGCATATAGGTACCTAAATGTACCATGGGAGTCAGTGGTGCACTCCATCTTCCTAAGATGAATATGTGGTATCCCTGTAAGATCTGACACAAGAAATATCACACATTTTGGGTTGCATTGGACATACCAATGGAAATTTTTAAGTCCTGCCAGTAGCCAAATGCTCCATCATTCACAGGGCGACCATGCCACCTTATAATCTCAACAAAAGTCACAAAAACTTAGTTAATACTGAAAATAGAACCAGCAAAAATATTGGTGAGTTATCTTCAAATCACTCATTCCAATACATGCAACTGAGCATAAAATAATAATATTTTTACTGTCCATAGATCATTCACTGGAGCAGAAAGTATGACCCAGAAAACAAGTCCATGGTGTGCCAAGCGAAATGCGATACATAATTGCAATGAAATATATGTCGGTAAAACTAGGAAGAATTTTAAATACGATGGTGAATGAGTATGGGAAACTTCGTCAATAGGGACAACAAATTCTTTTTGCACCCAAAAAGTCCCTTGTACTGAAATATTATCGTGAGCAATTAATCCAAAGGCCTTTTTATTCAAGAACCACCATTTGAGGACAAGAGTTGTCTCCTCAATTCATTGGAAATGAGTCAATTTGTTAAAATGAGGAAGGGGGACTAAAACTTTTCAATGGCATAGCCTTTGGAGGTTCATCATCAGCAGTCATCAATCTGAAGATTGGTTCACTGTAGGTTTCCACTCCACACTCCTACAAGCTAACAGTTTAATTCCTTCATAATTATGCATTCATCGTCAAGTATCTTAACCCTTTCGCGCCGGACGTCGGCCATAGCCGACGAGCATTTTCATACGCAAACGGCCGAACGTCGGCTATAGCTGGCGTGGGTTTTTCAACGCAAGCGAACGGACGTCGGCTATAGCTGTCGCGGGGGATGGGAAGTGACCGCTGAGGTAGCAATGGTCGGAGGTATTCAAGCCCTGCCTGAGACCCAGCTTAGCGAGTCCTTAGAGCTAATCCTCGGCCATTTGGCACGACCCTCCTACTCATTTACGATCCTCATAATAGCAGGAATCCGCGTTGAAGTGGTTGAATTGTCAATGATTTTTGCAAAGAAAAATTTATTGTAAACTCCAATTTTTTATGCCTTGAAATGAATTCTTCATTTTTTTTCTGTGCATAAGCAATTTTTAAACGAAATTTTAGTGTTATTATTAACGGACTTGTGTGAAAGCTTTGTGTGTTCATGTGCGATGAAAAGTACGCAAAAAGAGAAATGTTGTCGTTTTATTGTCCATATCGTATGTGTTTGTTACAATCTGAATGCCTATTTTCACTATATGTCCTCTATTTTCCGATTCCTTCATTGATCCCCTTAGTAATTACTCATATTCCGGTATTTTTAGGTAATATTTATTGTAAAAACATACTTTTAACTTCGCTTATGTTGGTCCAAAGCCAGAATGAAAAAGAAGGATGGGAAGTATTATTTGGAGGTTTATTCAAAGAAAATTTTGAGACGTCCTATCTAGCTGTAAAAATGGAAAAGTCCTAACTTTGTTACTAATAACGCTAGAAATCCGTTTAAAATTCTACAATGCTTAAAAAAATGTAAGTTATTCTTATACAAGTGTAAACTGTTAAAAATCATAGACAATATTTAATTTTAAAAAACACTGCAAATGCAATGAGTTGACCGTGGACTCCCGCTAAGAAAGGGTTGGAGGGTCGAGTCCAGTGGCCGGGGTAATAGCCGGGCGCCCCGTTAAGTAGGGTCCCAAATTGGAGGGACAAGAGTACCTGGGCCACTCCACCCCAAAAAGTGCTTCGCAGAGCAGAGTTTAAAAATTTCGCAAGCTACCCGTAGCACGGAAAACATTTTCCTTTCGTAGTCGCCGGCAGGAAAGGGTTAATGCCCATCATTATTTTCTTGATACATTCCACCTGTGATCTTCCGATATAAATATACATGTTAAGTACTCTTGTTGCATTGTTTTCAAGAGGCTATTATGTCACAGAATGTGTCTGCTAAGTTAGTGTCTTTTGCTTTGCAGTGTTCATGAAACATATTTCCTCTGCAAATCTTCATACAACTTAATTGGTGATTCTTTCTCTCTCCATTTGGTCATCATTGTTCTTGAACTACACCATTTCCATCACTTCCAATATTCATTGTTCTGCTGCTGTTAATGTCCAAGCTTGATTGCTTTATTGGAGAATGCTAAACCCATTTTCTGCCAAAGTTGCAAAAATGGAGCATAACATTTTGATACAGAATTAGTGCTTCAAAGTCTTTCTGTTGAATTGAATCCCAGTTTCTGTGGTAAAATAAGTTGGACATTATTTTAATAGGGAAACTGTTTTTTGTATTAGTAACGTAATTTACCTAAAAAAATGATTCAGTTTTACCTACTGAGTTATAAGGATGCACATCAGAATATTCAAATAAATATTTTGTGGCAGCAGGAAATATGATCACTATACACTTAGTATTAACCTCAGATAATATGGAACCTCGGTAAATTGGGACTTGGATAATTTAGATTCCTCTCTACTTACCTTATTTGCATTGACAAATAGGTGCAAGATGGGTTGCCTAAATTCATAAATATATCACATTTTATGTATGTACAAGGCCAACTGGTTGGACAAAAGGGAAGAAAGACGTTTTTGTAATGACTAACAAATTTTATGGGGTCCTCACATACATCCTGTATTAATGGAATGGTCTTCATAAGAATCCACATGAAAAAATGGCTATTTTTTTATAATTGACCCTGGCAGTTAATTAGTTAATGAAGTGTTTCCTTATATTCCATCCAGGGCCGAAACCAGGTGGCACCACCTCTCCTAGAATTTCTTTTGCTCGACCTAGCTTTAAGAGTACTTTTTTTTGAAAAGGATAAAGTCTCCTTTTAGTACTCTGCTTTATAGAGGCGAGCTTTAAGACTCGAACAGTAACCTAAAATATTCCATCTAAAATTAAGACTGCAAATAGTAACCTTGAAAATATTGAATATATTTACAATGTTAACCTTCCCTAGCCTTTATTATCGAGCTAATTTTTGACACATGAACTATAAAACGTTTGCCCCTCCTAGGATATTCGTTGCCCCTCCTAAAGACATGACCTGGCTACGGCCTTGATTCCATCTTGTGTTAAAGTTCTATTTCTAATTGTGCTACTGGCTATAAATATACTCCTCCTCATGTAGAATGCTTCCTGCTCACTATTTATATCTTTCTTGCTTTTTCCATCACTGGTGATCCTACTTCCAAAGTACAGATTTGAAGGTTATTCACCAATATCGTTCCTCTATGTGTAAATTGCCTTTCCTGTCTCCGACCCCTACACGCTTCTCATGTCTCAATGCATGTGCCTCTCAATATTTAAGTCCCTTTCCCTTACCATCTTCCTCCCCTCAACCATGCTCTCCTTCCCTTCCCCCTCCTCATCCACCCTAATTTTATGTAGTTATACCATTTTTCAAACATTGCGTTTGCATAAATGATATGGTATGCAGTCATGCACACAGGTGCGAAGGTATACACCTAAGGGAGTGAGATTCACCATGAAAATAATAATTTCACTTGACCAGGATTCGAACCTGGATTTCCCAATTGCCGGTCAGGTGTGTTAGCCAATTACACCACCAAGTCATCTTAATTCAATGTGAATTTCAGTGGGAGTTTGTACGAACAAGTTGTTCTTGTCCCCAGTCTACATTGTAGCACCGGAGATGTTGCTGTGCATGATATGCCACAGTCGCGGAGATACCCCTGCTGAAATTCACCTTGAATTAAGATGACTTGGTGGTGTAACTGGCTAATACTCCTGACCAGAAATTGGGAGATCCAGGTACGGATCCCAGGCAAGTCAAATGATTTTTTCATGGTGAATTTCACAGTCTTTGGTGTATATTTAAACCACATGCATTTGTTCCTATAAGAGTTCATTGCTCCTGATGAGGATGCATAAGCATAGAAATGCATTGGTTTAACTATGACAGGGCCAAGTATTTTTCTATTTAAATATATCACATTCTGTCAATGGTGCTTTAATTTTTCCAAAATGCAGTTGTATTGGAGGGCCAAAGGCTTTGGATCTGTGAACCCAAGTCAATGGGAGTGCTACTGTACAGAGCTCTTAAAAATTCAATTTTTGCTCATTAACATATGTGAAGTTTTTATCACTATGTAAAACCCATATAAGGGAGTGATGGAATAACACAGTTTTGCATTGACAGATTAAAGTCATTCATTGAGTTCCTAATTTCTTTTACCCATGCAAAATCTATGCTGACATATTAATTCAAACAGCCTGACGTATTGAAGGAATTAAAGAATACACATAGTTGACATTCATAAATGAGTAATATGTTAACTTATGATTATTATAGAAACTATGATGTTTCCACAAGTGTCACATGCACTGAGAGAACATATGGAAATCAATCTCCCAGTGTTTTTGGATCTACGGTCATTTGATGAGGAAACTATCATAGAAGCAGGCAGAAGGATAAAAGAGTTTTATTCATTGGAAAGGAATTCAGGATCTGATTCACTAGAAATGCTGGGAAAGGTAATTACATTTTCTCTAATTGCATATAACAGCTATTTTTTCATTTTGTGGTAATCAATGATGTGGACAAGATTTCTCTTTGTTGGGGGAAGAGGAGATTAAAATTTTTTAAATGAGGAGCATTGGTTTTTAGGACATTAAGAGTGCAATTGAGGATGCAGTGTAACAGCTTGTATATTATTTTAAATGTTGCTGTGCAAATTTCTGAAATAATACAATACCCACAGTTTTTTGTTCAAAAATTACAAACATTATATTATTATGAAATTGAAAAATGGTTGCTCAAAATAAAGAATAAATGAAATCTCTCTGGCAAAAAGAGTTAACAACAAATCTTTCTCCTTTAGTGACCTTTTTAAAAAGTAAATTAACAATTTCGGGGAGGGAGGGTCCGGATCCCGCATGGACCCCCCCCTCCTGGCTACGTTTCTGGTGGTAACATGTAGTAAGTGGTTAATGTCTAAAAGTGAATTACATATGTGTGAATAATAATCCTAAATATTTTCTACAGGTATTTTCTGATGTATACTATTTTCACCCATTAATTAACACCATTAAGGCGTATACTTCAAGAAATTCATCCCCACTTTATGCCTACCATTTCTCATACAATTTTCGTGCACGAAAAAGGAGAAGAGGTGAATTAATACAAATATGAACTAGACGTATAAGTACCATTCTGATTTAAATGTATGAATTTAGCCTATATATTGATTGATACCATTTCAGGAATCCCTCAAGGTGATGATATAGCTATGTTGTTTCCTGGAACTCATTACTTTTTTAAACTGAAACCTGAGGATCCAGAAATCAGGATGATGAATAAAATGACAGGATTTATTTGGAGTTTCATCCAAACAGGGTAGGTGTATTTGCAATCATTCCCTTTCTTCAATTAATTCTAGAAATATGTTTACAATTGTATCAGGGTCCATTGAATTTGAGAGCTGAAAAACAATTTCACCTGCTACCAGAGGTATAGCTAGAGTGTGTGCAGCCTGGGGCGGCCCTTGAGTTTGGCACCCCCTACCCCACAAAAATACATTCCAACCTCGTCAGAGAAAAGATCTAAATGATATTTGCATAAAAGATCAAGTCTAAATTTTAACCGTCAAATATAAGAGGATCTCCCATCTTAGTTGCTGCAGAAGGCTTGTAACACTAATGGAACGACCGTAATGACTTTTTACATATCCTGCCAAAAACTAGCTACCTAGTTTAATTTGATATCAGCACCACTTTCTTTTGCTCGTTTCATCTGAAAATAGGGTGCGCGATAGTAGGCTAGAAATATAAAATATTTGTTTTTTGAGAAAAAAATTCATACAGTTCACATACATGTTAAAAAAGGTAAAAAAAATGTAGATCAAAGTGATGACTGATCTAAATATCACAAGACTTGTGGCCAGGGGCAAACCCAGGAATTTATTTCGGGGGGAGACACTACCATTTAAATTATATATATACATATTCTTTTGAAATTTTCGCCAATTGGCCAAAAATATATAAAATAAGACTTACACGAGGTAGGAGAAAGAGATAAAGAATTTTTTTAGGAAGAATATTCCTATACCTTTCGCTGAAGAAGGTGGCGGCGATCCACCGAAAAATTTACAACCCGTGTGAGTGTCTTTTTTATGTGTTCTCATTTAATTCACACTTGTGACAAAGTTTTTATATATTTGTGTTCACGCTCGTGAAAGCTTCCAAATAAATAAATAAATATATATATATATATATATATATATATATATATATATATATATATATATATATATATAATCTTTGGAAGTTTTCGCCTATTGGCCACAAATATATAAATTCAAACTTACAGGAGGTAGGAGAAAGAGGAAAAGATAAAGAATTCGTTCTTACGGGAACGTTTCGAACCAGTTGGTCCTTCGTCAGCTCTAGAAGTCTAGAGCTGACGAAGACTTCTAGAGCTGACGAAGGACCAACTGGTTCGAAACGTTCCCGTAAGAACGAATTCTTTATCTTTTCCTCTTTCTCCTACCTCCTGTAAGTTTGAATTTATATATATATATATATATATATATATATAATTGGAAGCTTTCACGAGCGTGAACACAAAAATATATAAAAACTTCGTCACTAGGGTGACTCAGAGGAAAAAACACTTAAAAAAGATCTTTCTGATTCTTAACTTGGTCATGGCAACTTCCCCATTTCGTCTTTTCCATTTCCCTTACCTCCATTCCACCCCTCCTTTACTTTTCACCTTCCCTCTCCTCACTGCTCTCTTCCCCTCACCATCCCCAACATATCCTCTTCATTCTTCCTTTACCTCTCGCTGAAGAAGTTGGCGGCGATCCACCGAAATATTCAAAACCTGCGTGAGTTTTTCTTTTTTAAGTGTTTTTTCCTTTTAGTCACCCTAGTGACGAAGTTTTTATATATTTTTTATATATATATAAAAACTTCGTGCTTCTGTATCCGTCTATCTTTGAGAAAGGTTCTAGAGCAACCGAAATATCAACTTATAGTGTGAGTGTTCTTTTTTATGTGCTTATATTTCATTCCGCCCCACCTGTGGCATAGTTTATTTATATTATCGCGTGTGTGATTTTCCACGAACTCGTATATATATATATATATATATATACATCATTCGAAACATGACGCTCAAAGGCGCGAATAAATTCATACATTCATAGGAAATGGAAAATTCACTCATTTTCATCTTCCCCACCAAACCCTGTGTTCGTCCTTTTATGTGTTCCTATCCATTTTCCATTTCCTATGAATGTATGAATTATATATATATATATATATATATATACACACTTTTAAAGCTGACGAAGGACCAACCGGTCCGAAACGTTCCGTAAGAACAAATTCTTTATCTCTTTCTCCTACCTCCTGTACTGCCAGTGAGTGTCCACTGATTTACTTTCCTATCCTTCCCCAACCTCAATGCCTTGTTGCTAGCTTATACTTTTATTTTTATTTCCTTTCTTTTTATATTTATATACAATTTTTTCCTTTTCTCCAATCACTACTCATTTTTAACTTATTCTTTGTCATCTCGTTTAGAACACTTTCTAAATATTCTTTATCCTCTTTATATTCTCACCAATTGTTTCTTTTGTCACTATGGAGCCAACTCATCAATTGAAATACCACCTCAGTAAGCTGACTTCCTTTTTTTGCCATATCGAATTCCTCACCGCTTGTCTTAGCCTTGGTATTCCTCCCAACGGCCTCACGGTTCATTTACCGCTCTCTGGTTTGAACCCCGACTGCCGCCATCCGCTTGCAGTTCTACAATATAGTTTTTCTATTTCTTTTACTCGTGCAGTCCTCACTCAGTACCGCACACTGGCACAGTTTCATTCCGGAAAAGTGAATCATCTAAAACAAGCTTTTTACTTGAAAGGAATTGATACCAAGATTTATTTTTCCCTTGCTTCTTCCCAAAAACGCAAGCAAACACAAGCTCTTAAAAAGAAGCTCTCCAATCTGTGCGTCCAGCATTTAAGGTTAGGTCTCCCACTCCCATTCTCCCTGGGTGCAGTCTTTAGCTCGGATGCACCACTCTTCGCTGAAAGACCCTGCCTGGCAGGCCTAATGGGTTTCCCCACCCCTCCCCCCCAACGGTTTGAGAGTCATAAACGGCCTCAAAAACATCGCGCTGCCCGCGCATGTGGTTACCAGATGTCCAGGTCCGGCAAGAAGCCCTCAAAGGAACCTTTGGTCAATTTGTCCTCCCACACTCTTTCCCCCTCAGAGTCGTCACTTCTTGCCAAGGGACTATCCTTCTGTGTCACTCCTAAACTCGACCACTTTCGCCTTCTCTCTGATTTTCACACCTTTGCGCGGAATATTCGACTAAAATTCCACTTCTCTCATGGTACAGACTCTCCCCTCAATTCTACGGAGGATGATATCCTGCCACCGCAGAATCCTCTCTCAAAATTTAAAGAACCCTCCAGTTGCTGTCCACCCGCCCTCCCTGCCAACCATTCACTTGAACTCTACCTCAAACATATTTTTTCCCAACTATCTTCCCAAGATTTCGTGGATTCCCTGCCATCCTCTAAGAACATTTCGCGGGACGAGTTACATGCCCTTGTCTCATTAAGGCGAAATGAGAAAATTATAACTCTTCCCGCTGACAAAGGTTCTACTACGGTAGTCATGGACCGCCATTTTTAGATTAGATTGTTGTTGGGGGGGCCTTCGTCAGGAGCCCGGGCACTTAGACCTTTCTTGGTCCATTGTGCCAACCCCATGCCTGTCTGCCACTTGCAGACAGGGGACAAGAGCACCTCGGTAGAGGTATGGAGGATTGGCCTCCCCCTGCCTCACCCCAGTACCAGGTATAGAGGATGTCCTCCCTCCAACCGGCCCGGTTTGGCCTGGCCTGGCCTCTCAGGCCTGCCGGTATAGGTATGGAGGGAGTATCATCTTTCCATCCATGCCTGGTTGAGGTATGGAGGAGGGTCACCCATCCAACCACCGTCCGGGCCCAACGTTGCTTAACTTCGGTGTTCTGATGGGAACCGGTGTTTCAACGTGGCTAGGCCCTTGCCCCATGGACCGCCATAGATACGAGGAGGAAGCCAATTGGCAATTCAGTGACACCTCCTTTTATAAACCCCTTACTTCCGACCGTACCGCTAAGCATATCACCTCCATTTCTAAGCTGCTACGGTCTTAGGGCCCTAAGGAGGGCCTCTCTAAAAGAGAGCTCGCCCTCTTAATTCCCCGTAATCCCGGCACCCCCACCTTCTACTTACTCCCTAAAATACATAAAACTGGTGCTCCCGGCCACCCCATAGTCTCCAGTTATGATTTGCCCTCCGAGAGAATTTCTGCTCCAATAGATTTCCACCTCCAACCATTTGTCTGGCGCCTCACGTCTTTCGTTCAAGACATGCAGCATTTCCTGAGTCGTCTAAAATCCCTCCCCTCTCCACTTCCACCTGATACTATTCTCCTCACTGTTGGTGTATGCTCCCTGTACACTAATATACCCCATAATGAAGGTCTGGCAGCTGCAAAGGAACTAATCAACAGTAGACCCAATGGCTCGCGCCCCTCCACTGGATTTCTTCTGAAACTCATGAGGATGGTTCTCACCAAAAACAGCTTTGTTTTCGGAGGGCGTCATTTCCTCCAAGCAAGGGGCGCGGCTATGGGCACGAGAATGGCCCCTTCTTACGCCTCTAGCTTCCTCAGGCGATGGGAGAAAATTTTTTTATCTTCTTCCCCCCGCAAGCCCCTCATTTGGCTCCGTTATATTGATGATATATTCATCATTTGGACCCATGGAAGCTCAGCTCTTGATGATTTTGTTCAAAGGATTCACTCCAATCCAACTCTTTCTTTCACTCACCGCTCCTCCACTTCTTCAATCACTTTCCTCGATGTAGATATTCATTTGAAAAATAGAAAACTCAGCACATCCGTCCACAAAAAACCCACCAACCTTCAGCAGTACTTGCATTGGGACAGCTGTCATCCCGAACACTGCAAACGCTCTCTCCCATTCTCTTTGGCACGTCGAGGTCGCCGAATCTGTTCTGAAAATTCTTACTTATTTCGATACTTGGAAGACCTGTAGAAAGCTTTCGTGAGTCGGGGTTATCCCCCCTCATTGGTGAGAGAACAACTCATTAAGGCGACTGAACCCTCTCTGAGACCGCGCTTTGTACCTCAGGCAGAGGACACTGTATAAATGAAATGTTTCATTGGGATTCGTGTGAGTTTCTTTGTTTGTGTCACTATGTTTTTACTTGTCACGCCTGTGACTCCTTATTGGGTATATTTTCACCACGTGTGAACTTCGTCGATAGAAAATATATATATATATATATATATATACAGTATGCCAAGAAGGTGGCCGATAAAAAATATACACACGGAAAAAAGAACACTTACACATAAAAACTTCCGATATTTCGGTGAAGACTAGCTCCACCTTTCTCAAGGTTTAAAGTAGAAATGAAGAAAAGGAGAGAGATTGAGGTATGGGAGGGGAAAGAGGGGGAGACGAAGGTGTAAGAGGGGAAGGAGGGGAAAGAGGGAGAGAGGAAGGTGTAAGAGGGGAAGGAGGGGAAAGACGAAGAGCGGGGAGAGGGCGTGGAGGAAGCAGGGAGAGATGAGATGAGGGGGAGGGAGAAACTAGTGTGATTTATTGAGTCCGGGGGGCGAGAAAGCCTGGTGGATTAAAATACAAGAAGATTCAAGATCTTTGAGCTGAAGGGCAGAGGAAGAAGGGGGAAGGGAAGCAAGTAGACCGACTTTAAAAGTGTTATTGAAAGTGGAGTTGTGGGAGGAGACGTGAATGGCGACAGGGAGAGAAACAGAGAGGGAGGGGCAATCGTTACAAGACGAGCGGTGCCCATTCATTCTAATATTGAGAGGAGTGGTGGATAAGCCAATATAGAAAGAAGGGCAGTATTGGCAGAGGAGGATGTAGACAATGTTAGGCGTGGTGCAGGAGGGTGAGAGGACAGAAGGGAGGGGAAAAGCGAGGAACTTGTCCGGCAAGGGCTGGGTGATGAGGATGGGGCAAGTTTTACATCGCGGGCGGTTGCAAGGGGTGGGAAGGGATTTGGTGGGTTTGAGTGATTTGGACAGGGGTTTGGTAATATTGAAAATGGCGGATAGATTGGGGGGGCGTCTGAAGCTGAGAGAGGGACATTGGGGGAATATTTTAGAAGTGGTTAGGTTGTCCGACAGGATAGGGTAGAGGTTTTTAATAATACGCCTAATAGAGTCCACACCTGGGAAGTAGGTGGTACAGAGGGAGATATTGTGTTGGGAAATGCTATTAGTAGGAGGCAGTTTGGGGGAGTGTGGTTTTTTGAGGATTTTTTTATTGAGAAGTTGCTCTGGATAGCCTCTGCGAAGAAGATATTGATGGAGGTTAGTAAGGAATTTATCAAGGGAGTCAGGGTTGTTGCAAATTCGGTGGCCACGAATAGAAAGGGAGTAGGGGAGGGAACGTTTAGTATGGGAGGGGTGGCAGCTGTTATAATGGAGGTATTGTTGTTGGTTGGTGGGCTTGATATGCACGGAAGTGCTAAATTTGCGGTCAGAGAGGGAGACGTTTACGTCCAGAAAGACGACGTTAGAGGCAGAGATGTTAGAAGTAAAGGAGAGGGGAGAGGAGGCGTTGAGGGAGGAAATAAAAGAGTTGAGAGAATGAATACCATGTGGCCATAAAAGGAAGATGTCGTCAATGTAACGAAGCCAGAGAAGAGGTTTTAGTGAGCATGAAGATAGAAAAGATTGTTCAAAAAGTCCAAGGAAAAGGTTGGCGTAGGAAGGACTGAAGCGACTACCCATAGCGCATCCTTTAATTTGAAGAAAGAATTTGTTATTGAAAGAGAAAGCGTTGTGGGTTAGGATGAAATTGGAAAGATCAAGAAGGAACTCAGAGCTGGGAATATGAGGAGCAGGGCGTTTAGTGATGAAATGGCGGATGGCAGAAAGTCCTTCAGAATGAGGAATGTTGGTATATAGGGAAGTGACATCAATAGTGGCCATTAAGATATCACAGTTAGAGGGGAGTGGAGTAGAATGGAGGCGTTCAAGAAAATGATAAGTGTCTTTGATATAGGAGGGCAGGGAGTGGACAATGGGTTGTAGGTAGTAGTCAACAAATGCGGACATGCGTTCGGTGGGTGAGTTATAAGAGGAGACAATGGGGCGGCCAGGGTTGTCAGGTTTGTGGATTTTGGGTAGAATATAGAAGTTTGGGGTGCGTGGGTGTGACGGAGAAAGAAGGGTGATATCTTGTTTAGACAGGCCTTCATCAGGGCCTTTGATTTGAAGGAAGGAGATTATTTCATCCAAAAATTCAGGATTAGGGTCATGGGACAAAGGCTGATATGAGGAAGTGTCAGAAAGTTGTCGGTTGGCTTCATCGAGGTAGTCAGAAGAGTTGAGGATGACTACTGTGGAGCCTTTGTCAGAAGGAGTGATGGCAATATCTGGATTTAGAGTAAGTTTTCTGAGGGCCGAGATTTCAGAAGGAGATAGATTGGGTTTTGGTTTAAGGGAGTTGAAAAAAGATGGCTCAGAGAGTTTTGATAGGAGAAGGTTGGTGAAGATTTCAAGGGGGTGATTGGAAAGAAGTGGTTTTGGTTCATGTGAAGAAGGAGGTTTGAATTTTGATTTGATTTCTTGGCTGTACCATCTTCCACATCACCAGTGTCTTCGTCCAATTTTAGTTACATGTTTCCTATCTCTTTCTTTCACCTTCTGTTCAAATTATATATATATTATATATATAATTTTAGTTACATGTTTCCTATCTCTTTCTTTCACCTTCTGTTCAAATTATATATATATATATATATATATATATATATATATATATAAAATTTTGTCACAAGTGTGACTAAAATGAGAACACATAAAAAAGACACTCACACGGGTTGTAAATTTTTCGGTGGATCGCCGCCACCTTCTTCAGCGAAAGGTATAGGAAGAATGAAGAGGAAATGTTTGGGATGGTGAGGGGAAGAGAGCAGTGAGGAGGGGAAAGGTGAAAAGTAAAGGAGGGGTGGAATGGAGGTAAGGGAAATGGAAAAGACGAAATGGTGAAGTTGCCATGACCAAGTTAAGAGACAGAAAGATACAAAGTTGAAGGTTGGGAGGGGAGAAGATGTTACAAAATTATAAGTACAATGTTGAAGGTTGGGGGAGGGGAGGATGTTTACAAATTAATGGGACCGGTTGAGGCCAGGTGGCTGGAGAGCGTTAAAATAAAATATACAAGCTTGCTCTAATGTTCTCAAAGTAATTGGAGTGGCTGTGGGGGGTAGAGAGGCCAGAACAGCTACATTGTAGCAATTATCAAATTTAGTGGTATGGGAAGCGGCATGAGTAGGGACAGCGTGAGAGAAGTTTTGGGAGGATGGGTTGCATGAGGCACGGTGATTATTTATCCTGATATTAAGTGGTGTACTACAAAGTCCAATATAAAAGGCCGGGCATAGCTTACAAAGAAGTATATACACAATGTTAGAGGTGGTACAGGAGGATGAGGAAACGGAAGGAAGATGAGAATTTATGAATTTATTCGGGAGTCGGTTCGTGGTAAATAATAAGCATGTTTTGCATCTAGGACGGTTACAAGGGGTGGCTGGAGTTTTGGATTGAATAACTGATTTTTTGAGAGGTTTCGTGGCCTTAAATAAGTTTGATAGGTTGGGGGGACGCTTATAAGTAACGGATGGACATTTAGGGAATAAATTAGTAGTTGTTGGGTTATTCGAAAGGATGGGAAATAATTCTTTAAGGAGGTGCTTTAGGGACTGTATGCCTGGGAAGAATGTGGTGCAGATGGAAAGATTTTTAGGGTTTGAATCTGATGTTAGTTTAGGTTGGTAAGACTTTCTGAGTATTTTTTTATACAAAAGGGTATCAGGATATCCTCTGCGGAGAAGAGACTGGTGTAGGTTGGATAGGAAATGGTCAAGGGACTTCGGATTATTACAAATTCGATGACCTCTGATGGAAAGAGAGTATGGGAGAGAACGCTTTGTATGAGAGGGGTGACAGCTACTAAAGTGAAGGTATTGCTGTTTATTTGTGGGTTTAATATGGACAGAGGTACTAAATTTACAGTTGGATAAAGAGATGTCGACATCTAGGAAAGTTATTTGGGTGGAGGAGATATTAGAGGTGAAAGATACAGAGGATGATGCATTGAGAGAGGAAATGAAAGAATTTAGAGAGTCAATGCCATGTGGCCAAAGTAGGAAAATATCATCTATGTATCGGAGCCAGAGGAGAGGTTTTAAAAGGTTTTGAGAGAGGAAGTTCTGTTCGAGAAGACCGAGGAAAAGGTTGGCGTAAGAGGGACTGAATCTACTGCCCATGGCACAGCCCTTGGTTTGGAGGTAATGAAGATCATTGAAAGAGAAGGCATTATGGGTAAGAATAAAGTTGGAGAGTTCTACCAGGAAATCAGTACTAGGTACGTGAGGAGTGGGACGTTGACTTAGAAAATGGCGGACTGATTGTAGACCTTCTGAGTGGGGAATGGAAGTATAAAGTGAAGTTACGTCTATTGTGGCCATGAGAAGTGGTGTGTTATGGGGAAGTGAAATGGAATTGAGGAGGTTCAAAAAATGGTACGTATCTTTAATGTACGAGGGTAGGGTGTGCACGTGGGGCTGCAGGTAATGGTCCACAAAAGCCGATATGCGTTCTGTTGGAGAAAAGCACGAAGAAACAATAGGACGGCCAGGGATGTTAGGTTTGTGGATTTTGGGAAGGATGTAGAAATGAGGGGTTTTGGGGTGAAGAATGGAGAGGATGGAAATGTCTTTTTTTGTTAGGCCTTCTGACTGACCTTTGCTAAGGAGGAGCGAGGCTAGCTCATTTGAAAAATCAAGGGTGGGATCGGAGGGGACAGGAATGTAGGAGGAGGAATCCGAAAGTTGTCTATTGACTTCATTAATATAGTCACTTGTGCTAAGCACGACCACCGTGGAACCTTTATCTGCCTGGGTAATGACTATTTCGGGATTTCGGATGAGTTGCTTAAGGGCCGACATTTCTTCTGTGGAAAGATTGGGTTTGGGTTTTAGGGAGTTAATATAGGATCGATTGGAAATTTTAGAAAGTAATTGTTTGGTGAAAATTTCGACAGGGTGATTTGAAGGAAGAGGCTTGGGTTCAAAGGATGAGGGAGGTTTGAAATTGGTAAGAGCAGGGTGAAGGGAGTTTGCACTGATTTGGGGTAAAGGTTGGGAGTTCCAGAATACTTTCCATTTTAAGTTTCGACAAAAATTAAGGGCATCAGTAAGAATATTAATGGGATTGACTTTGGGCGTAGGAGAAAAGGAGAGTCCTTTGCTCAACAAGGATAGTTCGGCCAGGCTTAGAGGCGTGGAGGAGAGGTTTGCTACCTCTTGTTGCGGTGGGGCAGATTGACTTTCAGCATTTTGGGAAGGGAGGGGGGAAGGGTCTTTGATTTGCGGGGTGCGCACTGGATACATCCGGGTCGTAGGTGGAGGTGGGGGTGAGAGACGTAAAAGGGTAGCTAAATCTGGTTTGAATAGGAAAAGTGGTGGTGGAGTTGTGGTTGTGGAGTCTAAATGCACTGGCAGGGGAAGACCTAGGCGGAAATAAGAGGCGTAAAGAGATGACAATTTTTTATAGGATTTTTGACGTCGGAAGACTAGAGTTTTGTGAGCTGATTGCAGAAATCTAATAATTTTAGGAAGGTTTTGAGGGGAGGAGAGACTTATGATGTTTATAAGGGAAAAGATATTAGATTGATATTTGTTGACTAAGGATAGAAATTGGGAGAGAACAAACTGGCAAAGAGTAAAGGATTGTTGATAAATAAATTTTTGAAAGGCTGGGTGTATGGAGGGAGGCAAGCCTGAGATGGGGAACTTTATGAGAAGTCCATTTGGAATAACGCCTATTGACAGGCAAGAGGATAGAAACTCCGAATGGCTTGTGTATTGGGCCAGTTTGAAGGCTTGTTTTTTAATGCTATGTAACCAAAAGGAGATCGGGTCAATGGCAGTCATTTCGGGAAAGAGGAGGGTGACCAGGGAATTGGTGCAAGGAAATTAGGAAATTGGAGTAGTAGGTAAATAGGTGCGATGAGGTTAAAATAAAGGTGAGAAAGGCACAGTGGTGAAGGAAGGATAGGACACTGAAATAGGTGGTTGCGACTTACAACACAGGAACTGAAGAAGCCGCTTGAAGATCACGAAGAGAAAGATGTCTGCGGTGCGCAGCAATAATCATTGGAAGTTTTCACGAGCGTGAACACAAATATATAAAAACTTTGTCACAAGTGTGACTAAAATGAGAACACATAAAAAAGACACTCACACGGGTTGTAAATTTTTCGGTGGATCGCCGCCACCTTCTTCAGCGAAAGGTATAGGAAGAATGAAGAGGAAATGTTTGGTATAAAACGAAATTATTATATATATATATATATATATAATAATTTGAACAGAAGGTGAAAGAAAGAGATAGGAAACATGTAACTAAAATTGGACGAAGACACTGGTGATGTGGAAGATGGTACAGCCAAGAAATCAGAGGGTAAAAATGTGCCGTGACCGGGACTCGAACCCGGAACCTCCCGAGTGAGTTACGAAATATATATACATATATATATATATATATATACTCGTGTATATATATATATATATACACGAAACGAAAATTTCGCCAATAGGCCACAATATAATAAAAACACTTGACAGGGGGTGGGGAAAGAAAAGTAAAAAGAGAGAGAGGACTTACTGGGACGTTTCGGGCATGTAGGCCCTTCTTCAGCTGTAGAAAATTGAGAAGTGAACTTTTCTTTCCCCACCCCCTGTCAAGTGTTTTTATTATATATATATATATATATATATATTTTTTTTTTTTCTATCGACGAAGTTCACACGTGGTGAAAATATACCCAATAAGGAGTCACAGGCGTTACAAGTAAAAACATAGTGACACAAACAAAAGAAACTCACACGAATGGTTGTTTAATTTTCGACAGCAATCAACTGTCTTCTTCCGAACTGGAGAGAGTACTGGATGCAGATGTGGGTAAGGAGAGAAGATAGAATAAAGGAGAGGAGGGGCAGGCAGGGGAGGGCAGGTTGGGCCAGGCTGGGAAGAGATTGGAGGAGAAAGAGGGGAATAAAGGGAGGGGCAGGCACGAAAGGGAATGGAGGGGGAAGAGGGGAAAGGAGTTTAGTGAAAGACATTGATACCCGGAGTTTGAAATGCTTTATACAGCCAAATAAAAGATAATTCCACCGACAGGGGTGCAGTTGGGGGGAGGGAAAAAAGAACTGAAACATTGTAGCAGTGGTTGAAGGATTTTTTGTGGAGGGAGGCGTGTATCGCAACGGGAAGAGAAGCAGATTGGGAAGGATTTTTACAATTAGCACGGTGATTATTAATACGTATATTGAGGGGAGTCGAGGATTTACCAATATAAAAAGCTGGGCAGAGTTTGCATTGCAAGTGGTAAACCACATTGCTGGTGATGCAAGAGGCGGGAGGAGGGTGAGGGAGAGAGGGGATGGAGGCATTGGGAGGAGGGGGTGTGGTAAAGATAGGACATAGTTTGCATCGAGCACGATTACAGGGGGAGGGAGTGGGTTTGGAAGCAACAGGGGTTTTGGAGAGGGGCTTGGTGGATTTGAAGATATCGGACAAGTTAGCCGGTAAAAATCTGTACACACACACACACAGGGTGGGGCAGAATGGACTCCCTGATTTGACGGGTGAATTGTAAAAAAACAAACAAAGTTAGTTTTAAAACGTTTTTATTTCCCAAAACTACATTCAATGCCTTTTTATTTTCATTTGGATTTAAAAATTAGTTCATCCAGGTGACGACCTTGGCGAGCGATGCACATATTGAGTCGTTCAAAAAAGTTTTCGAAAACTCTTCTCAGCATATCTTCTGATATTCCAGCGATGACATCTGTAATTGCCTCCTTAAGAGCTTCCAAGGTCCTTGGTCGAACTTTGTAAACCTCAGCTTTGAGATATCCCCAAAGAAAAAAATCGCATGGACTCAAATCTGGGGAGCGAGGGGGCCATGGAACATCGCCTCGTAAGGAGATCAGGCGGCCGGGAAACTATCTTTGCAGGATTTGGCGTGAACGAAGGGTGGTATGAGCCGTGGCACTGTCCTGTTGATACCAAAAGGCTTGTGTGTCATATTGCTGACCATACTCTTCCATTTTAGGTCGAATTTTTTTCACTGTGAATCGGCCATCATACCATCTTCACACCACCATTGGACTTCACAATTTTGTGTGTTTCCTATCCTCTTTCTTTCACCACTTTTATATATAGTGTTAATATATATGTATGTGGTGAAAATAAAAATCAACTGAGGTGTCACAGGCATGGCAAGCTAAAAAAGATATAGGCATACAAAAAATAGATTACTCACACGTTTTTTGATATTTCGGCAGCACGACTGCCATCTTCTGAATTGTATAGAATAATGGATGAACGGAGGGGTTAGGAGAGGAGAAAGGAAGGGAGGGGCAGGTGGGGAGGGGAAAGAGGGGAAGAAAGGGAGGGAAGGGAATGGAGGGGGAAGAGGGGAAGGGAGTTTAATGAAATTCATTGATGCCCGGTGGGTGGAAAGCTTTATACAACCAAATTAAATTCGACTGATTTCAGTTCAAGTGGGGGAACAGTTGGAGGAGTTTTATATATATATATACAATCTTATGTATATATACAATATATATACATATATATATATACATATATATATACTTTAAACCTTGAGAAAGGTGGAGCTGATCTTCACCGAAATATCGGAAGTTTTTATGTGTAAGTGTTCTTTTTTCCGTGTGTATATTTTTTATCGGCCACCCTCTTGGCATTTTGTACATATATATATATATATATATATATATACACAATCTTATGTATATATACAATATATATATATATACAATCTTATGTATATATATACTAATTTTATGTATCTTATCTATATATATATATATATATACAATCATTCGAAAAATGACGCTCAAAGGCACGAATAAATTCATACATTCATAGGAAATGGATAGGAACACATAAAAGGACAAACACAGGGTTTGGTGGGGAAGATGAAAATGAGTCAAATCCAGACAGAAAAAATTTCACCTTAAACGGGATTCGAACCCGGATCTCCCAATTGCCGGTCGGGTGTGCTACCAGTTACACCACCAAGGCTACTCAATTAACTGCTGAATTTGACGGGGTTTTATGTCACACCCCATGCCCAAGTTGAACGGCCCGGAGATGGCACGCAGGGACGATTTCACCCACCATATAGGGGACAAACACAATTGGAAGGTTAAAAGGTAAAGAGGAATACAGGCATACAACATATAAAGAGGTGAACAGTACGTTTTAAAGGCACGCATAGCCGAAGAAGAAGAAAAGAGCCAACATGGCCAAATATACTCAATCATTCGAAAAATGACGCTAAAAAGGCGCGAATAAATTCATACATTCATAGGAAATGGAAATGGATAGGAACACATAAAAGGACAAACACAGGGTTTGGTGGGGAAGATGAAAATGAGTCAAATCCAGACAGATATATATATGAATATACTATGAATATATATATATAATATATATATATATACTAATATATATATACTATGAATGAATAACTGACTTCGAATGAATGAGTATATATATATATAAAATCAGACGCTCAAAGGCACGAATAAATTCATACAATCATAGGAAATGGAAAGGGATAGGAACACACAAAAGGACGAACACAGGGTTTGGTGGGGAAGATGAAAATATCTCAAATCCAGACAGAAAAAATTTCACCTTACCCAGGATTCGAACCTGGATCTCCCAATTGCCGGTCAGGTGTGCTACCAGTTACACCAGCAAGGCTACTCAATTAACTGCTGAATTCGATGGGGTTTTATGTCACACCCTATGCCCAACTTTAGAGAGCCGAGAGATGGCGCGCAGGAGCTTTTTCACCCACCATATAGGAGACGAACACAAGTGGAAGAGGAAAGGTAAAGAGGAATACAGACATACAACATATAAAGAGGTGAACAGTACGTTTTAAAGGCACGCATAGCCGAAGAAGAAGAAAAGAGCCAACATGGCCAAATATACTCATTCATTCGAAAATCAGACGCTCAAAGGCGCGAATAAATTCATACAATTGACATGTCACAAATTCTACACTGTTTAGACAAATAAAAATTAAGAATAAACTTAACACATTCAGTGCGGAGCACGTCTATTGACGTGGTTCCGTCTATGCCGAACGGTGGGACCACGTCAATAGACGTGGTCCTTTAACTTTAGGCAATTTAAAAAATGGGTTCAGTTTCTTGCATCTCCCTTAAATTCGCGACCCGCATTGAATGTGTTAATGTAGCAAAAGAATGCTTCCATGAATTAAAAATGTAATACATAGTGTTACAGCCTATAGCAGACCTCACAGTGCCGTCCCCATTAAAGTGGGCCTGGGGCGGACCGCCCCCCCTCACCCCCGCCAACCTACGCCACTGCCTGCTACAGATGTGGTTATGTTCCCATTATTATTCTCGGCAGAATGATATACAACCTTCTCATTTTTCTGGCAAGAGTGGCATCTAATTTGAGGGTTGTGACTGACTGAATCCTTGAACTCCTCTTCCCTATCTTTAAAGTGTTATAATTGCAGTATTTGATGAAAATCTTGCATAATAAGATCAATTTTAAATTCATACTATCCAAGAATTTGTTTCAAACTCTTAGCAATAGGAGAAAAATAACTCCTAATACCTACTCTTATTTTTTTATCAGGAACCCAACTGAGAGAGCATCAGAAATGGTCACCTGGGAAGCAGTGAAAGATGATAACATTCGGTTCTTTGATGTTGGACAAGAGTTTAGCACAATGATGAATGAAACTGGCCTGTATAATGAACGCATATTGTTTTGGGAAGGAATCTTTGATTTATTAGAAAATAAAGATCTTCGACTCAAAGATGAACTCTAAACTGGAGAACAATCTTGACAACATGTTATTTTCTCTCTTAGTTTACTGCAGAGCAGGCAAGAACTAAGGGTCCTGCTTCTTCAAACTAATTAATAAAGGGTCCTATGAAAAACATATTGTGTCGCTAAACATTCTATGTCAATTGATTAAAGGGAACAGTACTAATTTTTACATTAAAATTATTTTGCTTCAGAAGTCATTTTGGAGTCATCTGATACATTTTTTACAATGAATTTTCCCTACCAAGCTGGGAAAATGAGCTTGAAAATTCAATAGTGCTTCTTATGCTAAAAAATATCACCCCCACCATGGCGAAGCACTGTGACATCACAACTGAGTTCCAAAGCTGTTTTCTGCATGTGTTAGTTTGGCCGAATTCAAATATATTGGCTTGCATTTGAAACTTTCATTAAGTTTTTAGGCAGTTCCTAGCAGTGCACATACTTCAAGTTGATAGATAGAATGCTTGTGTCTAGAAAAATCTACGAGAATTTTGAAAAAGAAAACAACAGGATATTGCAGCAGACTTTTCTGGAATCATGCAGTTTCCATCATTTCCATAGAGTGCACCAGCTATCGATGGCATTTAGAGAGGACTGTAAAGTACATGAATCAGCCACACTCTCAATCGTTTTGAACACTTTATGGTCATCAGCGTATAAAAGAATGTTACAACCTGAGGGTTGAACATCTTCAATAAGATCATCTAAGCAGAGTGCAAAGAGAATAGGGCCTAGGATGCTGCCCTGGGGGATGCCAGAAGTGACCAGTAAAAACATCCATCTATTAACATTGCTTATTATGAGCATTTAGGAAGTAAGAAATTACAGATAAGAGGGTTACCATGGATATTATAATGAGATTGAAGTTCGTGCAGAAGGTGGTTGTGGATTACGGAATGAAGCACTTTAAAAAAGTCTATATAACAGACATCAAGTTGCGACCTGTTTTCAAAGGCAAAAATTATATGATGGTGCAAAATGGAAAGGTTTCTTAGGCAGAAACCATTAGGAAAGACACCATGCTGATAGGGTGAGTTGTATGGGAGAGCAATGTGGAAAATGCAATCAT
Source organism: Pyrrhosoma nymphula (assembly GCA_963573305.1). Taxonomy (NCBI): domain Eukaryota; kingdom Metazoa; phylum Arthropoda; class Insecta; order Odonata; family Coenagrionidae; genus Pyrrhosoma; species Pyrrhosoma nymphula. The sequence goes on along the minus strand of OY754335.1, from coordinate 93,847,468 downwards.
GGAGAATATGCTCAAAGATAATAGATAAAACTCTTAATATGGAAATGGGACATTAGTTTTCAAATTTATCTTTTGTTCTGGACTTCAGAATAGAGATTACATTGGAATTTTTCAAATGTGCTGGAAAAGTTCCAGAAAGGAGGAATCTGTTGAATATAATAGAGATGGGGATATAGTGTGTGCGATGTACGATGAATGAAAATTGAGGAAAATCATCTGAACCACTTGATTTACTAATGGAAACAGATGACAGTTTAAGATTTCTTGAGTGGAGGTGGGGATAGTCACAAGGAAATGAGTGGAAACCGGATAAACAGGGGGAGGATGGTATTAGGAGAAGGGGTGAAAAGAATAGAGGTTTCATTGGGATTTTTCAAATGTGCTGGAAAAGTTCCGGAAAGGAGGAATCTGTTGAATATAATGGAGATAGGGATATAGTGTGTGAGATGTACGATGAATGAAAATTGAGGAAAATCATCTGAACCACTTGATTTACTAATGAAAACAGATGACAGTTTAAGATTTCTTGAGTGGAGGTGGTGATAGTCACAAGGAAATGAGTGGAAACCAGGTAAACATGGAGGATGTTATTAGGAGAAGGGGTGAATTAAGAGGAAAAATAATTGTTGAAGGCCGAAGGGCATGTGTCACCTTTGTATGTTGCCACGCCATCAAATAATGTACGAGGAGAACACATTAATATCCCCAGTTATTCTGTGCCTGGCTATTTCTGATGGTTAATGTAACTTCGAGAACTAATTTTTAAGTGGCAATTCCGTGATAGTTTAAGAAAATACCATCCAATCACGATAACAGTTACAAAGCATTAATGAATTAAAACCTATATTGCCACATAGTATGAATATAAATGCAGTATTACTAAGAATAAACAAGATTTTTTCCAATTCCCTCACGTTTCAATCAAGATGTAACTAACTTGCAGAAATGTTGAAAGGAGAATATTGATGAATGTACCGGCACACCAATAAACACACAGAATTAATATAATGTTTAGGTGAAATTAATTAACACCAATTTATAGAATTAATTCAGGCTGTAAGAATAAGGCATATCGAAAGATATTGTCTAGTGATGGATTGATTACACTTTTTTCCTGTTCCAGTTGTACTGAGATACTAATTATCTTTAGTTTACCATTCTTTTGCTTTTATGAGTTCAATTAAAACAGCAGCATGAACTTGTGTTTAGTTTCATTACTACTATCCAGATCTAAAATAACGTTCAAGGGATTATTCCAGAGTAAGTTCAATAAAGAAAAGGAGGAATAAATTTTTAAAACTTCTTTTTAAACTCACTAAACAACCTCTATAAAACATGTAATTTAGGTTAGGCCGTATAAGAATATGTATATATACAGTAATAACTCGAAATTACGAAGTTGGCGGGACCGGAAAAATCGGCATTTCGTAATATCAAATTTCGTATGAACGAGTATCTTTCAAAAACATCGCGATGAAGCTCTTTTTTTGTTTCCTTAGATTAAGATGTACTCTCGCGATGTACTTGCATGATTTACGAAGTTATAATTCATGAAAGTATATTTAAATGTGTATTCATGCCCACAGGGTGCACTAATTGTCAGTTGAACACAACTTATTTGTCTGAGTTTTATTATCCTATTTTCGGGAATTTCAAATTTGGCGCCACCGGATAAGTTATTTTGCCGTCGCAGCTAGCGGTGCAGCGTGCGGCAACTCGCGGATTAGTACTACCCCTCTTTTTCGTGACGAATTTTAACAATATTATCTGGATATATCAATTTGCAATGTTTATTGTTTACTTGCGTCATTAATTTTTACGGATGGTTCGGAAGTAAGACGAAAGCCGCGTTTCAATGGAAATCGACTTCCGTGTGTCAAGCTACCTTCGCATCAAATCGATGCATTATTCCGTTCACTCATTCGTTTTGTGATGACAAATGATTATTACCGGCAATACGAGGCTCGATTCGGGTTATCGTGATGAATGGTAAAATATCCTTTCCAAGGATTCATGATTTTTCCTCAACCTGAAATTATGTTGCGTAGGCCCGAGAGAGCTTTGAAACGCATCGTCACATCAATGGGATAAATAACATAGTGCATCGGCGCATGCGAAGAGAGAATCGGAACTCTAATCTGTTTTTACTTCCTTTTATAGGAAGCATCATTCACTTTTGGAAGTGGATACCACGCCAGGAAATCCATTTTTAGACCGTTGACTTTTACATCGCCATGCTAATAGATAAAGAAATTCTGTTTTCACCGTTTCGCGCAGGAGGATGTTGCTAGAACTTATTTCATAGGGCTTGATACATACTTGTGCGTACTTTATATCACCCACATCGGAGAAAAAATTAGTTAACTTGCCTAAAATTGATCATTTCGCGGAAAAGCTACTCGGCTATGAGAAGTGATACGAAAATGAGCTTTGATATAAGTTCTAGCTGCATCGTTCATCTTTCAATGCGGATACTCCTCAAGTTGGTACGTAAGTTTAATACAATTACTGTAGTCATGTAAAGCGAAGATGTCCAGCACTTTATTCCAGAGGCATTCGTGCCGAGCATTGGCGCTTCCGGCAGTCCAGCGAACGGCTACGCGTCCTTGGCCTGCCTCTTGCTCTCCCCTCCACCTCTCTCTCTCTCTCCCACCCTCGGCTCGGCGCTCATAGTTAGGGGGTCGGAGTAAAGTGATATTTTTTCTCGAGTCCGCATCACATTTCATCATAAGTATTACATTTCACTCATCGCTTTCCCACGCCCAAACTTTACAGGTGGCTTCCAAAAGTTGGGTGGGGGGGGGGGTGGGGGGGGGGATGGGCGTTGCCCGTTGGGAGTTCCTTAACAGCTATGAACGCGAACCAAACGTATCACCTTTCACCTATCGCATACCCGCCCTAACTTCTCAGGTGGTTTCCACTAGTTGGGATATCCTTTCGAGGACATCCTATAGACATCCTTTCGAGAGCATCAGCAGCCAACTTCCATGGTTCCAACTAGTTCCTACATCGGCCGCAACACAGGATGACCGTTATTTAGGGCGATTTTAATGGTATCCACTCCCCAGTGTGAATTTTTTTATCTGATCAAGATCCGATTTTTTAAAATGAATTAGGATCCGATTTCAGTATCCGGAGAAACGTAATACCCGCGGATCTTTAGATCCGATCTGACCATCCCTAAATAGTATTTTCCCGGCGAATCAGCTTGTCTTAGAGGACGAACGAACAATTTAAGAGCACATTCTGGAGCAAACAAAGTGCGTCTTATGGGCCAGGAAATACAGTAACTACAATTTTCGATGCCAGGCTAATGTTTTTCAACTTACGAACAAGTTCTCGGAACGCATCTCGTTCGTATGTAGAGAACTTACTGTACGTTGGATGAGTACGTCAGTGACTTCCGACTGCTGGACGGACGCCAGACGCCCCAGCGAAACCACACCTTTACTACTGAAGCATTGAAAAATGAGATATCGCTCAGGTAATACATTCAGTGCGCAATGTATTCGGCGACGATCATTAATTCGATGTTTAACTCTGAAAAGGAGTGCCGAAACGTTACTGTGATCCATCACTATTCGTATAAACGAGTAACTTTTTCACGTTGGGACCAAGATCCGAGGTTCGTAATTTTAAAACTTCGTTATTTCGTAATATCGCGTACTGTTACATACACTTAGATACCCTTTTGGTCGGGACCGAAGATTTAGCTTCGTAAAATCAAAATTTCGTAATTTCGAAGTTCGTATTTTCGAGTTTCTACTGTATTATTCTAGGTGATTTTGCCTTGGGCTTCCTGCATTGGGAAACTTAATAAGCATATGCTTATTAGCTTGAAATGTAAACCTCTGTGGAGTTTCATTTCTCACAGTCACTAGGTGTTATGGATATGTAATACATACATCCATTTTAACCTTTGAATAGATGCATTATTGAAAAGCGAGCCCTACTGAGACAAAGATAGAAGGTGCACCATGGTGAGGGGTGTTTTCACAAAGAAATATTTTTCGAATAAGATGTGTTCCATCTTAAATCTATCTTATCATCTAATCAGCACTAACAATTATGATATTTTACTTTCCAAAAATTATTGTCTTCAGGCCAAGGACAGAAAATACTTTTTTCTTTTTGTTGGTGGCCAAGTTGTCCTCCATGACATACCGGAGAATACAGATGATCATATACTTGGATGTATTCCCTCCAATAAGGGACAACTCGGACACCTACAATGAAATAAATAATATACCCTGTTAAAAATTCCCCATTGAAAATACCCATTGAATGTCCTTATAGGGAATTGGCAATGGGGACTGCTATTCCCTATAGGGACTGTTATTCCCTATAGGGACTGCTATTCCCTATAGGGACTGTTAATAGTGATAGGGACTGTTATTAGCGATAGGGACTGATATTCCCCAAAGAGACAACAATATTCAAGCAAAGGGCATAGCTATGGCACTGACTTCGCTGCTCTCTCAAAATAAAAAAAAAGATAATTTGTCATTAATCACTTCGAATGTGCTCTTATGCCATAGCATGATATAGTACATCATATTATACTACATCGTATCTACCTTACATGATGGTACATGTATCGCATGATTACCAAACCTACAACTCTACGAACCTATCCTCGCACCCATTATTGAAGTGTTGGCGTTGAGGAAGACGTATATATGTAGTCACTTCCGTGGATAAATGTGACTTCGAGAACTATAATCATAAAATGATAATTCCGTGATAGTTTGAGGAAATAACATAAAATCTTGAAAAAAGTTATTTGCCATTAATTAATGCCACATAACTGTTATTCTATGTTGCCACGTAGTATGAATATAAATGCAATATTACTGCGAATAAACAAGATTTTTCCAATTCCCGCTAACCCATAGGGAATTAATATTCCCTATTGAAAACCCATAGATTTTCATTTCCTATTGAGCACCCATAGGGACAATATATTCCCCATTGCTATTTAATGGGGAATATCTTTCCCTATAGGTTTTTTCAATGGGGACCAATGGGTAATTTTTAACAGGGTACTTTTTAATCTTAGGTTTCCAATATATTTTCCAATATGTGCTAATGCTTTTGTGACATTCAAGTATTCAGGATGCATTAATCGGGAATCCATCACATCTGTTACAATTGTTTCGGCTGTCAACAGTTTCACCAGCATTGTCACTGCCATCTTCAGGTGGAAGTGACGATGCAGTTATAGCCCTGTGTATGTATGGTTGCTCATTAGAAGCCTTTATGATTATCAACATTGGAAGGCTACTAGTTCCGCCAGTTCCTTCTATATACTGGCCCTATTGTTATGACCCTTGGTGTTGTTCCAAATGAAATACGGACCAACTTCATGTCTTTGTATGTGGCCCTGCGAATTCTTCTATCCAGAAATTCACCTGATACTCGTCTGAAGTATGCCCACAGGCTTCTGGAACATTTTGTTGAGTCTTTTTTTCTCTTTGAGTGGGAGGGGGAACCGTACCAACCGACTAGTTTGTCGCCCGACTAGCGTACTCATGAGGGTACAGAATCTGTGAAAGAGGCTTCGTCGGTGCGGGAAACCTATTTGGTACGGAATGTTAACCAGTCGCTGGGAGGAAGAGCAGAACCGACGAAATACAGAATGACCCCCCTAGTAGGAGAAGGCAGCGCACAATCACTACTCGTCCGCGGTTGGTCGGAGAAGTGATTCGGAGTTTGCGGCAACTCAACAATAACTCGGTTGAAGATAATTGTACACAGAAACAGATTGAAATTACCAAAATTGTTGGTAGAAGGACGACAGAGACAAATTAGAGCAGGAAATACACATGAGGTGCCATCAATTACCAGGCTACGCAACAATAGAATATTGTCGCTGTCTTTGCCAAGGAATACATTTGGTTCGCGTTTTGACACCTTCGTTTTATACGTTTAGCAATGAGTAAATATTGTAATTTCACAGCAGAAGAAATATTTATCTTCTTTTAAGTGAATTTTTTATCATAATAAATCATAAAGCGAGCCTTCAAGTCATTCGCAAATAATGCTCACGAAATCTTCGTTTCGTTTATCCCGCTGATCAATCAGCGACCTCCGTGAGGGCGATTATAAATGTAAACAAATAACAACGCTAAATCAACGGCTTGCCGGACAAGTATGTTGGGGGCACAGATATTAAAATTATTATTTCCTGGTTAGGGGATAAAGGGGTGTAGTAATAATAAAAACCTTGATTCATCCAAGCCAAGGAGAAGCCCATGTGGCCATTTATAGCTCGTCGTGGTAATGTAGATACATATTAAGTGTGATGTAGGAGGGTACATGCATTCGTAATATTCGTGACATGTTTATTTTGAAGCCTCTTTCGTATCCACCGGACGAACTCGGCTAGAAAATAGTAAGTTCCGTTATTTGATTCATTATGGTTCATTGGAGGAAACATCAATTTGGCGTCTTCATCAGTCGTCGCATTAATGAACAAATGCTGAAGTAAGGGAGAGCAGTGGCTGTTTGGCTAGACTATGTGAGAAGGATAAATGGAAACGGTCTAGGGTGAAGGACACTTGTGCTGATATAGAAGGGGAGTTGATACGAAGCATGCAGAAATAAAAAGTTACATGTGATGAGGTAAATAAATAGAGTAGAGCAGAAACACATTTTATTGTCCTATGAATGAAGTCCCATGGAGCACACAGTCTGGCTCCATGGAGCATGACACCAGAGGGTGATTGATAGGGAATGTAATGATGTTTATTCCATCAGTAACCACCCAACTCACTACCCAATAGGGAGGCAGATAATCGTTATAATAATACCTAGTATTAAATGTCCTTGTCAATAAGAAAATATACAATTATCAAAGAAGTCAGAATAGATGATGATGCTAGATTCTACATACTCCAAAAATGCCTGAATTTCGCTTGACAGACAAACCTGAACAAAAAATATATTGTCAACCAAAATAAAAAAGCTGGAAGACCACCCAGATAGCATGTTAAACTTGCCACAAGTTTGTCACGACAAAGCTGCAAGTTTGCAGCAAGTTTGTCATAACAAGCCTGCAAACTTGCTGCAAGCTTGTATCAAACCTCCTAGTTACGTGTTTGCAAACTTGCTACAAACTTGTCGTGTCATACCTGCCGGGTCATATCATGCACAACTCATACTTGCCATATTACACCTGCTGCAAACATGTCTCATCATGTGCAGAAAGAGCTAGTTTCACACTTACCATTTCTGTAGTGACACTTGCTTAGGGGTCATTCCTTGTCAGTTCATCCAGACATGACACCCACCGACTCGGATTTTGATGAAACTTGGCAATTTTCATCCTTCCATGTAGGAATGAAACTGTGTAAAATATTTCTTGGCTATCTCTAATAGTTTTTTTTCCACGACCATTTGAAGTTTGGGTGAAACTGCAGTTTTTCAATGAATGCGGTCTCCAGAGGCACTTGTACCTCCAGAGGGAAATAATTTGTCTCAGCCACACTTTTCATCCAATTCTTATGAAAATTTGCAGGTTTACAATAGAAGTCATGAGGATTCCAAATACTAATTGAAAAATATCCTAAGGGATATTGAAAATTCTCTAAACTCATATGTTTCATAAGATTTATGAAAATTTTGCCTCAAAAACATGGTTCTATAAAACATCAAATTTTGACCTGAGGCAATATGTGAATCAAGCTGAATTATTTTTTCTAATATTCCTTAAGGTATGACCCACCACCTGTAAAAATAAAATTCATGGCTTTTTGCTTGCTTTGTTGTTAAAAAAAATTTATGTGCAAAAAAAATGTCTTTTCACGACTCTGGTAGTCAGTGTTGGGTCTTCCTTCAAGTGTGATGAAATGCTTGTGTTAACTGTTTTCTATGTCTAAGCAAATGTTTATGACATGAATCTAGAACATAATAAGTGCAAAAATTAAAACATTTTTTATGTGCAGGTTGTTTCTCTCCCGATAAGAAATACATATATATATATATTTTTTTAATAGAATATTTTAAGGAATTCTTAGCACTTACCCATCATTGCTGAGGATAACTTGATTGTTGCTTTACAGAAACCATCAAAATACAGGATGCATGTCAATACAAGTTAACTTTCTCCATTTTGTATTGACAAAAACTTCACTAACATGTTTTACTTGATTAATGTTACACAACTTACATGTTACTTTACAGGTGGTGGGTCATACCTTAAGGAATATTAGAAAAAATAATTCAGCTTGATTCACATACTGCCTCAGGTCAAAATTTGATGTTTTATAGAACCATGTTTTTGAGGCAAAATTTTCATAAATCTTATGAAACATATGAGTTTAGAGAATTTTCAATATCCCTTATGATATTTTTCAATTAGTATTTGGAATCCTCATGACTTCTATTGTATACCTGCAAATTTTCATAAGAATTGGATGAAAAGTGTGGCTGAGACAAATTATTTCCCTCTGGAGGTACAAGTGCCTCTGGAGACCGCATTCATTGAAAAACTGCAGTTTCACCCAAACTTCAAATGGTCGTGGAAAAAAAACTATTAGAGATAGCCAAGAAATATTTTACACTGTTTCATTCCTACATGGAAGGATGAAAATTGCCAAGTTTCATCAAAATCCAAGTCGGTGTGTGTCATGCCTGGATGAACTGACAAGGAATGACCCTTAGGTAAAAACAGGCTAAAATTGTCTCCTACTTTATTAATGACTGAGAATAACCTCAATTTACAAGAACCAAAACTGAAAAATTCTCCGCGGGATTATTTTTTCTATTATCGTTTCTAGCATCACGAGCAAGAATTTCTCTGCCTACATACATGGCTTACATACTGTTATGAGAGAATGAAATCATATCTAAGATACCGCCCAGGTAGCATTCCAATGTCGGGCCGACATAGGCATATGTCGGCTGTAGGTCGACCTGACATCGGCAGCAGATGTCACCCAACATCGTAATAATAACGTTTAGCCGGGCTACAGCCGACATTACCATCTGAAGTAGGCCCGACATCAAACCAACATCAGGCCTACAAGCCTATACAGGCCCGACACAGGTCCAACATCAAGCTGACATAGGCCCGGCATAAAATCAACCTAGATGCAGCATATGAAAATTATATTAAATCCACATGCCAACAAACTCAAATATATTTTCTGAAATTATTCTATCACATGAGATCGAATTCAGTGCACCAATGAATACTAGAATCGTGACAAAATATAAGGAATTAGGCTTAAATAATTACTGTAATACTATTGAGAACATAATTCAGAGAGAATTAAATTACATGGTTAAAAGTTAACCAATTGTAAATAATGGTATAAAATCCTCATTGTAACTTAAAGCAGGTGATTAAACATGAACAATAATAAGGAACTCATTGTAAATTTGTTCATTCTTCAGCTAATTATCAGAGAAGCTTATGTTCTGCAAGACCCAATGCAGCAGTCAAATCATTCAAACAAGCTAGTTATACTAGAAATTCCCAATCCTACGGTGTAACCTCTCATAAAAAGAACTGTATTATTACAAGTTCACTTGATCCTCTAACCTAGTGTTAGAAAAAAAAATCACAGGAATAAAATATATGTAATTAAAATGCTAAGGTACAGTAATAATATAACTTTTATTAAAGTAAAAAAGTTATTAATTCATTACATACATTCTTATGAAGATGTTTTGGACTGAATAGCAAATAAACACTGTGCAGAAAGGCACTAGGCAAAGCCCTGAGTGATTAGTATTTGTATATAATGAAAAAATAAGAATATTGCACATTTTTTGATTGGACTGCACCTAAATTGAGACTATTAATGAGAGAGTTAATATACCAAATCTCCACACGTTTACTTCTCTTATTCCCTCTATTGTCCTTACATCACACACACATTTTGCTGCTGAGATCTTCCTCCCTCAAGGTCATGGGCCTGTGCCAAACTTACACGCACTTCGATATTCACTTCAGCTTCTGTTGGAGTAGGACATGCTGCCGGATCCCAGCTAGAAATACAAGTTATAACCACTGTGTAATATAAGAAATAATTTTAAATAATTTATTTTAGTATACAACACCCAAATAGATTTTGTAATGGAATACAATATCCAAATCAACAGAGCATATAAGTTAGCTTATATAAAACACTTTCTGATCAACACATATTCTTAAGCAATGATGCTCACTGCACCACTATGCACTTGAAGTAGCCCCTATAGTTCATCACAGGTTATGTGAACCAAACAAGCAAAATGTTATTTTCAGGTACCAACTGCAAGGAACACCTCTCAAAACTTTTGATTCGTTGTTTACCTCAGAAAAAAATGAAATTAGGTAGGTACATGGCATTGGACTAATAACTTATTATTCCAGTTAACTGAGAATTGTGTTTCCCGAGTAAAAATGGATTTTAGAATATTACCCAATATGCATTCAAGAAGCTAAAGCTGAAAGAATTCACGAGTGCACCCCACTTAAAAAGGCAGAAGCCAAAGTTACATTTGGAAATAACAAATTCATTCTCAAGTTGTAACAGCCGATAAAAACGGAAAAGAGAGATAACTTAAGAGGCCTCGATGTAGACGAACCCCAATCGTAAATAGTTCACTAAGTTATTGCTTTTTATTGAAAATACACCGGTAAATACAATAAAAGGTAACTGTTGGTACAGAGAAGGAATAACACACAACAACTCACATGGTGAACTTAATCTAAATAGGGGCCGGATTTCTTAAAGAGCGATGGAGAGACGGGCTATCGTGTTCAGCGTAATAAAAATAAGTAAAACAACTTACCTCGCTTCTATAGTTTGGCGAAGTGATTTCAATCTGTCCTCATTGAAATTCTGGAGGGCATTTCAGTAACAGGCACTTCTGATCCCAACTCACGTAAATGCCAAAATGGACGAGTAAAACTTTCATGCATAGTGTCTAAAAACTTTTTTGACGTATATCTAGTATCCATGGTCATATGAGTTACAGGTGAGAGCCAGAAACTCAGTTAACCAGGAAAATTCTATTCTCCGAACGGCATCCCTGCCAGACCCGCCAACACGCAGAAAGATAATGTTCTTCATTTGTTCGGCTCTGCGATCCGGGCCCGCATTTTTCAAAACCGTCTTGATTTTCAGAATATACGTTTTAAATTCCTTAACATTTTTTGGTCGTCATTTAGGATTCACTGGGTGTACGTGTTCTTAAGGGTTGTTCGCTCGATATGTAGTGGCAACCACCACGATTATTCGAATGATTATTATTACGTATATCCGTGTCGCCGGCTGTAGATTGGCCCGAAATGCTGTAAACCGATGTCGGCCCAATGTCGTAGGTATACGTCGGCCGACTTTTCCGACATGAAAACGATGTCGGACTGACGTATGATGCTACTGGGCATGGTATTACTAATACTGGGGCACTTGAGTGGATGAGTAACGAGTGCAAAAACTGTGAGGGCAACCTGTCGTTATCTTCTTCGATAAGCTCTCCATAGGGTAATTATTTACTGTTATGGATTATAAGTAAAATTGACAATTTGATAAATAATTGATATTTTAGGAGAATAACATTGTTATTTACTATATCTTGCATGATCTAAATTGATGAAAAACACTGCTCCATTCCTCCTCCCCTGTTTAACCGTCACTCGACACCTTCTCCTCTGTTCACTATAGTTTACTCTTCTTGCTGAAAAATGTCGCTGTGACCATCGAAATATCTGACAGAGACGAGTGTTTATACTTTTCTTTGTATATCCATATATAGTGTGCTATTTGCAGCAGGTGTGATATGGCAAGTTTGCAGCAGGTATGATATGACAAGTCTGCTGCAGGTGTGATATGACAAGTTTGCAGCAGGTATGATATGACAAGTTTGCAGCAAGTATGACATGACAAGTCTGCTGCAGGTGTGATATGACAAGTTTGCAGCAAGTATGATATGACAAGTCTGCTAAAGGCGCGATATGGCATGTCTTCTGCAGGTGTGATGTACAAGTCTACAGCTAGTATGTGTTCACATAACTAGCAAGCTTTATTCAAGCTTGCAGATAGCTTCCAAGCTAGAGTTAGTTTGTCACGGCAAGTTTGCTGCAAACTTGCCACGACAAGCTTTGTCGTGACAAGCCAATGACAAGCCTATGACAAGTTTGCTGCAAGTTTGCATGCTATCTGGGCAAGGACCATTAATTACACTATGCTGGATGATATATAGCAGTGGATGTGTAATTACTGTAACATGTTAAACTTATTTGTTAATGACACTACAAAACAGATCTAAACACCCATGGAATATCCAAAAAGCAGTCATACACTAACATACTTGCAATATCCACACAATATTACATTTAGATGTAATGCTTTTTGGATATTGGTAACACTCTATGGATATCCATTGCTACTAGGGGATTGATCCCCTGGAAGGCTCAGGGTTCTTGAATCACGGCTATCTTAATCTTACCTTCTGATAGGACCTTTTGTAAGACTCCTGAGGCAGCCTTACTATGCTGGAGGTTCGCCTAGAGCCCGGTTGTGCCTGAAATCACTTCTCTGCCTTCTTATCCTTGTCGGGTTTGGCTACGGAGGGCTTTGCACTGGTGTCCTCGCTTCCCCCTTTTCCTGGGAAGAACACATCCACTCTATGCAGCCCAATGGTGGCCTTAAAGCTGAGATGAGCTCCACCGATAGTTGGTCCACTCCAAGGACAAACCGTGTACCATGAGCTGCCTCATACCTGTAATAGGGTCTCCACAGGGATGTTTGTAGCCCTGGATTGACCATTTTGAGCCTTGCTAGGAGGGTTCTGGTATCTGCTTTGGAGGCTCCAGGGACCCACACCATCATCCTTCTCCTTTTAATAAGGTTATCAGCCTCCACTACCTGCAGAGTACCTAATTCCCTCTACATGTTCCAGCTTCTTGGCTGCTTCCAGAAGCCAGGAAGCAGAGTGGTTGTTGCCACAGGCTATCTCCATGGTGCCGTTGACTACTCTGGTGCCTTCAAATACTGGTAGCTCCTGGTCCTCTGGGATATCATCCCACAGTTTCTCCAGGTGCCTCTCAATGGTGGTGAGCCACTCCTCCTTGAGCAACACCTCAGGATACCTAATGGGCATTATGGCCATCTTTTTGAGATTGTTTGTAACCTCAGCATAGGATGGCCTGGGTGCGGTCTTCGTCCTCTTCACCTCATCATCCGTGGGGGCAGGGGCCGCTTCCAGAACAGAGGTTGGGGGGGGGGGCAATTGGTGGGGTGGGGGGTTCGGGTAGGCCACACTGGCTCTGGAGGTATGAAACACTTCCCAGGAAAAGGGGAGTCCGGGGGTTTCGTCCCGGGAAATCGTAATAAACTATATGTAAAATGAAAAAGAAATTCTTATTTAGCTTAAGACATATGCCTACCATCGTACTTCAAGCATAAAATAATTTTGGCTTTTAGTTTTAGGTCTATGAAAAAATAAATAAAATTCACTGGGTTTTGGGGGGGCAATTGCCCCTACTGCCATGCAGCTGCCAATGCGTGGGGGTGTCTTCTGGGGTCCCTGTTAAAAATTCCCCACTGAAAATACCCATTGAATGTCCTTATAGGGAATTGGCAATGGGGACTGCTATTTCCTATAGGGACTGTTATTCCCTATAGGGACTGTTATTCCCTATAGGGACTGCCTTTTCCTACAGGGACTGCTATTCCCTATAGGGACTGTTATTAGTGATAGGGACCGTTATTAGCGATAGGGACTGATATTCCCCAAAGAGACAACAATATTCAAGCAAAGGGCATAGCTATGGCATTGACTTCGCTGCTCTCTCAAATGAAAAAAAAAAGGTAATTTGTCATTAATCACTTCGAATGTGCTCTTAAGTCATAGCATCATATTATACTACCTCGTAACTACTTAACATGATGGTACTTGTATCGCATGATTACCATACCTACAACTCTACGATCCTATCCTCGCACCCATTACTGAAGTATTGGCGTTGAGGAAGACGTATATATGTAGTCACTTCCGTGGATAAATGTGACTTCGACAACTATAATCATAAAATGATAATTCCGTGATAGTTTGAGGAAATACCATAAAATCTTGAAAAAAGTTATTTGCCATTAATTAATGCCACATAACTGTTATCCTATGTTGCCACGTAGTATGAATATAAATGCAATATTACTGTGAATAAACAAGGACTTGGTATTCCCTATTGAAAACCCATAGATTTTCATTTCCTATTGAGCACCCATAGGGACAATATATTCCCCATTGCAATTTAATGGGGAATATCTTTCCCTATAGGATTTTCAATGGGGACCAATGGGTAATTTTTAACAGGGGTCCGCCTCCTTTTATTAGAAGCTGCTTTGTGGGTCGAAGCCGACCTCCCGGCAGCCCTCTCAGTTTTCTCCCTTTCTTTGCGCAGCCTCTTCTTGGCTGTGCCTGGGTTTAGTTATCAGCTTGTCCATTTTAGTAGATACACTACCCAGGGTGATGGCAGAGGCGTCTGAGTCTGCCCTCTTGGGGGAGATCAATGCCTCTTTCAGGGTGGAGTCAGATGTGGGTATGTCATCTGCCTTTCCCCCCAAGGGGTTCGTGGGACGACTAAGGAGAGTGGAGTTCCCTGAAGGGACCTCCAAGGGTAAGGATGGGTTGGTGGAGGAGCCTCCATTGGGAACCCCATCAGGGCTCGCCAACAGTGTATCCTCCTCCATTTGGGATATAGGACCAAGGTCCTCAGAAGGAGTTTGCAAACTTGCGCACTCTGCAGAATTTTTGTTATTTAGGTTCATATGGTTCTCACGAACAGCTAGGGAAATAGATGGTCAACCCATGCAGAGCCCCACATGCATGGGTAAGGCTAAATAAAACCGGAGATCGCCCTGTATCTGGAGTCTCTCTGTTAACAACTTCTTACCCTCCGTCCCGCTGATGCGGTCACCCTTGGCTCAGAGAAGGACCGTGGTGAGGGGGGCTTTTTATCAACTAGCCAGTTCTAGATCCGTCATGTTCAGCAAAAACCAGGGGCACACAGGGGAGGATGTGGCTCTTCACCACGCATGACGGTCTTGGTCAGCGATGCATCGCGAGCGAGCGAGGGTGACCATGGTGAGCGAGGGTGACCATGGTCACCCTCACTCACCCTGGGATCATTTATCCCTTGCCTCCCTTATTGTACCTAACATACATAACTAACAACTAACGAACAACTTACACAGTAGTTTAAGTTGTTAGTAGGAATCATGTTTAAAAGCGAATTACATATAAGTACATATGATTCTTGAAGGCCGTGATCCCTCCACTTCCTGTAATAATAATAATAAAACAGACAGGCAGTTATCAGACTCTCAGCTTACAGAAGATGATTTCGTTAAAGATTTAGTAAAATGGTTAGCATACTTATAAGTACTCATAATGACCATCTTATGATGGGGAATTGTGTGTTTATATATATATTTATTTATAAACATCATGAAGGGAGAAATGTGTTTGGTTCCAGTAATGATTTTTAAGAAATGCAACTTTTAGGATTTTTTTAAAAGTTTCGTGAGGACTACAAACTTAATGCACATTTGAAAGCTAACAGTTTGCTCCGAGTCAGTTGGAGTACGATTATCATTCATTATAAAATAAGTACATATATACAGAGAACATTAAGGACGTATGTTTCTTTAAAAAAATAATAAATATTTAATGTTTTTTTATTTTTTTTGTCCAAGGATCATTATACATGATATAGGACACGTCAGTTAAACACATAAAAACATTCGAACTCAGTA
Organism: Pyrrhosoma nymphula; assembly: GCA_963573305.1. NCBI lineage: Eukaryota > Metazoa > Arthropoda > Insecta > Odonata > Coenagrionidae > Pyrrhosoma > Pyrrhosoma nymphula. The sequence continues at coordinate 93,831,713 of OY754335.1, read as the reverse complement.
ATATACAATCATAAGTCCTCATCTATGAGGTATTTGTTGACTGAATAGTCCTAAGTAAGTAGGAATAGTAGAAGAAAAAGGTTATCAAGAAAGGAGCTCACGGTAAAGTAAGAACTTAATCAGTCTAATGCGTTGCTTGATTTTTATATGAGGACATCACAAAATTGTGAACTGGATTGAATATTAAACACAGAGAAGGATATTAATTCTTACATTGTATCTAAGTTCACGTAGATTATGCACACCATACGCTCCTTTGATGTTTAAATTTGAGACTTGAGGAAATAAAATTCGTTGAAGGAACTGGAAAAATATTCATATTAACAAATTAATCTACAAAAAAGCTACGAGTTATTTCAAAGAGTTGCGGGTGAATCAAATCAAGTTGGAAACAATATGGCGCTTCATTGTATTCGGGAGCTCCCTGTATGCTCCCCATGTGATTTCTGCGATTTCGGCCTTGCCTGAAGACAAGCGAGAAGACCGCTGCTGGCGCCATCCATTTTGACGCATGCGCGCAGGTATACTGTGTGGAGTCGTTTGGCAATCATGACCCACATGAAAACAGTGTTTACAAACAAAATTTCTGGTTAAATGTTGTAAATAAAACGTACGAAGTTTCAATTTCATGTCAAACATGTCGTATTCCTCGTGGAGATAGTGTAAAAGACCGCTTCAACCATGAAATTCAAGCCACTTTTAAAGTGACGCTAGTAGAACATTGGTATTGGAACCCAGTATGAAGGAAATGGTAGGAGGCTGTTGTGTTTGTTCGGATGAAAGAGGATGGACAGAGAACCCGTTAGTGTATTGTGATGGTGCAGGCTGTACAGTCGCTGTACATCAAGGTGAGTCGAAGGAGCTTTCAGGGCAAACGTTGTCAGCACACATTGACTGTATGGATACCATCGACCGCAAGTGAAAACCCTGTGATTGAAATGGTTTAAGTGTTATTAAATCTGCATATTTGCGCCAGTTTTTGATTGAAACCTAACCCAATAGTTAATCTTATGCGTTGAATTGGTTTTTGGAGACAAGAACTCGGTTAACGTAGAGGTTTTTTTCAGCTTGCTATGGCATAGTCACCGTTCCTACAGGACCGTGGTACTGTCGAAAGTGTGAGTCTCAGGAGAGGGCAGCACGAGTGGTGAGTTTATGGTAGTTTTTCCATAATTTTGCATGAATTAATAAATGAATAGTGAGTAATCAGATTATATCCATTATTTCATTACATTTCCAAATGTTTTTAAAATTATACATGGTTGTTTCCATTTCGTTATTCACCCAAGTTGAGGAGACCCCCTCTGAGAATTATCGTCAGATCCATGCTACTGGTGCTTGTGAATTATCAAAATATTTCTGCCGCCTTTTTGGTGCACCCACAAGATCATTGTCAATTAATTAAGTTGTTTTTCATCTCTGGGTGTTCTCCACCCCAAATGTGATTTTCTATGTTGTTGTTTTAACTCATGAAAATGTATGTAAGTTCCATCGAGTCTTACTCTTTCCTCTGCCGATCCTACTAAGTATAAAAAGGCTTTATAACGATGCCTCTGAGTTGTGTATTTTACATAGCTAATTTTCAGACGTTTTAATTCATGAAGTGTTTCGATTAACACTCTTAAATTGTCATTGTCGCCTCATAAATCGTTTAAAAATAGTACCATCCTCTTTAGCCTTGATGTGAAATTAGAGACAATGAATTATTTTGTTTAATTCTTGCTGTGTATTTTCTATGATAGATATACACATACATTTATATGTGTTTCTCTAGGAAGTGGAAAGCAGTCTAATGCTGCACTTTCATTTTGAAATGTTTGTTTGATTTACTCTCAATTTTATCTCTTTACTTATTGGCTCACCACTTCATCATGAGAATAGCTTTGTAACTTGAAGTAATTAATGCATTTTTTCTCTCTCTCTCTCTCTTTTTTAAATTCTTTTTGCCCTTATGAACGATTGCCCAGCAGCGGTGTGAGCTTTGTCCGAGCAAGGATGGAGCCCTCAAGCGCACTGACAACAGTGGATGGGCCCATGTAGTTTGTGCTTTATATATACCAGAAGTTAGATTTGGAAATGTTACTACAATGGAACCTATTCTTCTGCAGCATGTCCCCAATGAGAGATTCAACAAGGTATGATAACACTGAATTTTGAACTAAAAGGTAGAAGTTTACATACTAATAACTTTACTAGTATGTTGATAATTAAAATTCAGATTGGAACCTGAACTTAAACATATTGGCCTAGAATAACGTCTTTGTTTTGTTTTGGGGTAGTAGTACCTCTGAATAATCGTTTTCAATGTTATGCTGTGACGCATGTGAAAGTCATAGCTCGAAATTGCTACAGAGGGGAAATTGTTGCCGCAGCAATATAAAGTGATGGAATTCATTAGTGTGCCACTTCACTCCATTATGAGGTCCTCAGTCAATAGATATCAATAACTACTCCTTAGTATGTATTTGCCTATGGTATCTTAATACTAAATTGAAGAATAACAATTTTTATTAAGGTTTATTTAAAAATGTTCTACTTTACAATTATGGTTTGGTAAACATGAATTGCCAGAAATGGAATATAATATGAATGTGAATTGAATACTATTAGTGAACAATGTACACACATCATGAAGTAGCATTTGCGTATCTAGTGGATTCTGATTCATGTTATGGTCTTTGTTTTGTTGTATGCTATTGTAGCCATTTTTCAGCAGTGAAGGCTTATTTTTTGCATAAATTGATGCAGATATCAATTGATCTAAATTTATTTTGTATTAAATTTAATATAATCAATGAAACAAGTCTTTGAGTACTCTCAATGTGTCCACATATGTTTATGGCAGTCCTATCTGAGTCTGCACAATTCAAAAGTAAATGTTGGTATTAGGTTCAGGCAGGGCTGGCTTGAGACAAAATTTTCACCCGAGTGAGGGAGTATTCTGGTGCTTCCCCCACCCCCCTCCCCCTACTTATCAAACCTATTCACAAGCTAAACGTAGTAAAAAAAAGCTTTTTCCATTCCCACTGTCCCCTTTTCTTTGCGGCACCCTGGGCAGTCGCCCGGGCCTTAAGCAGGTCCTGGGTTCAGGAATCTGACTCTAGTATACTATTTTCTGTTTTTACATTCGCTTGGAAAATCGAATAACCTAGGGATTTTGATTTTCTGGACAAGTGCTGGTGAAACTCTTGGAATTAGCCATAACTCGAGGAAAATAATTTTTGTGATTCATGGGATTAAGGAATGCTCCCTTGACATCTCTGCAAGTTACGGAGTAGCTGAGTTACACGGTTTTATTAATGTGAAGCATATTGTTAGAAGGTATGGTGAACTACATATTGGCTGATACTAATGCCGCTTATAATTGATCAGTTCGTCTTTTTGGAAATATCAGCTGCTTTCTTGGCATTTGACATCTTTAAGGAAGAGTAGTGATGGGGCTTATTGTCTAAAAGTCAAGCAATTCAAGTTCGAATAAATGTAATTAGAGTAAAAGCCCCATATAACGTGTAGGGCATATAACAAGAAGCTCAATTTTGCGAGGTATGGCCAAAGAACGATTTAAAACCCTATGATTTACATTTAAAATAAATCAGTATTAGCAAGGACAACAACCTTCCACTGGGGTCATTTACTATTACGAGTGACAAATGTCTGCTTCTATCTCGCCAAACTTGCACAAACTCATGCTCGGAAAATGTGCTCCTGTCCTCTGTCATTGAAATCCGGACAATTTGATATTCAAATGCACATTTCGGACATTCACGGCATGCCCATATTCACAAAAATAAATTCCTCGTAAGTCCGTGCATTTCACTGTTCTTTTGTCATCCTCCCTTTTTTTTATCAAGTTCAGTCTGACTCATACAACATCACGGCTGGGAAATGAAAGTTATTGGATATGAAAATTAAAATACGAATTATCAATGAATGCTTAAGTCCAAAAGCGAGATAGGGAGGTGATTTAGCATATCTTCCTCGACCTTATTCACAATTCTGAAGAATAAGGAAATATTTCATGCCGCAGTGCTTCAAGAAGGACGTCCAAGCAGCTAGAAACATTTGTGGCCAGGAGAATATACGCAGTTAGAATCTGCCCTTTTCTCGTGGTTTTACCAGCAGAGAGCAGACTGTATTCCGATAAATGGCCCATTGATGAAGGCAAAAGCGGAGTATCTAAGTGATCAATTAGATATATATATATATATATAACCATCATAACATCTTCGCACCACCATTGGACTTCACAATTTTGTGTTTTTCCTATCATCTTTCTTTCACCCTCTGTTTGAACGAAATTATTTATTATTTACGCCTGTGAGCGGTTTGAGTGAATGAATGAATGGTTATATATATATATATCTCGAGAGGCTCGGTATTGACAAGTTTAAATGTTCTGATGTTGAATACGTAAATTGTTATGAATTCGGATTCCCTATATTTTAAGTTGTATACGTATTGTATTGTCTATCGTAATTGTTTCAAATATAATAAATAATGAAAACAGGTCAAGGATGATTCATTTCGATTTGCAGGAAAGGTATGTATGCTATAAATCATGCTTCTATCTCCAGCAGGGAGTGTAGTCAGTATTCATTATCATCAAGTTCCTGCTAGATGTAAGTACGGCAGTAGATATTATGTGTATCATGATGGAATTAATTTTGGAACTTACAGCCTTCGGAAATTTCTTCCTCGCGCTCTAAACTCACAGCAAATCACGTTAATGTACTATGGAATATCTAAAAAATAGTGAATCATAAAAATGTTGATGTGCCCTGCCACCTAGCGGCCACAACGTGCACTATCACTTGAAAAATATGTTTCGCGGGAGCCGATACCGTATTCATTAGTGGTAAAAAGCTTCACATCTTATCTAGATGCAGTCGATTCTTGAAAGTCAGCGTATTGTGTTTTCGCTCCATGCTAACAACTGTCATATGTGGACTTACTTGTAACAAGTATGTTTCTATAAATTCAAGAGAGTATTCCACGCATAACTATTGTAATAATAACACAAAGAACAGTATACTGTTAAGGGCTATTCGTAAATGCTGGTGATATTGGGCTCTATGATTCCGAAAAGCCGAAGTCAGCAGTTTTCTGAGGCGATCTTACAGACGTTGAAGTCCTCTCCTTTATTTCCATTATTTGCCTGGAGAAGATAGCAGCTCGGTGCTTGCGTGGAACAAAATCCCTGTTGGTTATATCTTGGTCATTAAGTTATCTAGCATTTTTGCAAATTTCAATTAATAGAACTTTCTCCTAACCATATATCCATTTTAATACACTTTTTAGAGAGGTAGGAGGCATGAAATTTTTTCTCGTTTCCGAAGTGTTTGCCATTTATAGACCGTTGCATTAGATTACTTGCAGCCCCGACATATTTGGTGCACCCAAAACATCGAAGCAATACAGCAAAGCGCAGTACATTACACGTGTCCTGTAGTGTCAAAATTCCAGTGTAATACATGTAAATTCCAGTGTAAATTAATATTCCAGTGTATGACATCTAACATGGAATTTGATCTCATTGAAAGTGAATAAGATCATAAGTAATTGAGATGTTTGAAAATAAGATTTTTAATAGCTATCTCAATAGAATTTTTTGCCACTCACCAAAAATCCCACAATAATGGCTAAATTAGCATTACAGTTGTAGGAATTGGCTGTGGAGTGATTATTAATCATCTTCGGTATTAACGAGAGTTCCATTTAGCGAGTGATTTTTCAGGTCCCGAGAGCTCTCGCTAAATAGGGCTTCTACTGTATTTCTGATCATTGGAGTACTGATCCTGTCGTGGCGTGTGGTTTTTGTCCTGGTGTTTTTCCTAGGGATAGATTTCTTTCAATCTTAGGAAATTTCCATCTCGCAGATAACAAACTATACGTATAAAAAGGAGTAGATGGTCATGATCCTAAATAGAGCTTTACTGTATATGTTAAATGAATGTAATTATTATATTTTGATAACCTATGAACAGCGCAGATGCAGATTTGTAGATGTGCTCTCTTAAATTTATTCCCATACCCTCTCACCATGGTCCTTATCTTGCTTCCATGCATTGTCTTGGTCCAGAGCATACTCTTCGCTAAAATTGTCTAATGTGTTTACATGGAGCTACAGTCATCAGTTGTCTCCTGCTAGTAATTTTTACTATTCTGTTTTTATGTAATTACTTTTTTAGTTGCGCAATTTTATTTCCAACTACATACATAATGATTTGGCCGGCCTTGGTGGTGGCGGGGTAATGTCCTCACCTGCTATCACAAAGGTCGCGGGTTCGAATTCCGCCTGGGGAGGATTTTTCACTTCTCAGGGCATGGTTGTTTGTGCTTGTCCATTGTTGATTGTTCACACCCCAATATAAAGACCAACAAGTGCTGTTTTCGGTGGTTAATAAATAAATAAATAAATGATTACTGCAGCCATGTTTGTGTAAAATGCTCTCCATATAATCAAATTGTTCCACTTCCATTAGTTTCTATTGTTCTTTTTAATATTTAGTTAACCCTTTCGCTGCGGCGCACTAAGCGGCAGAGTGGCTCCCCTATGCTGGATTTCTCCCTGGACTTTAGTCGCTCCCCTCGTAGCATGCTTGATATTTTCACGTTGTTTGTTGTAACTTCCCATCCTCTTAGATCCGGGCTTTGGACTGGCACTGGACGAGTTAAAAGTTTTTTATTTGTTTTTATTTATTTTTTTGTTAACTTTTAAAAATATATTCTTAAATTTATCTTCTTTATTCCATCTTGCTCCATTATTTTTGCGTATGGAATATTTTAAAGCAAGGTACAACACACAATCCCACGTTGCTAGGTGCCCAAACATATCTAGATTCCCTTCTTTTTCCTTGTTTACTGCACACAATACACTTCCTCTTTGGAGAATTTTTGAACGCCGATGCAGGTGCGACGTAGTTCGGGAAATGGCGTTCTTTTAGCCTAAATGGCAATTCCTAGCTTGATCTCCTTCCTCTGCCTGCTTTCTTTTTCTTGGTACAGAACCTCTCCAACATTTCTCTTGTTAGGGTCAAATCAAAATCTGCAATGCATAGTTTTTTTCCCCTTAACTACCCGGTGAAGGTAGTGCGAAGGCTTCTGTGGTGCGTAGAAGCTGAAGGCTGCATACTTTCGGGTGTTCCACCGCGTCATTGTTTTTAGTGACAAGAGTTTCCTCGATTTTTTCTTCGTTTGTGTTTTCGTTCGAAAAGGTCATCAATTACCGTCATCATCACTTTGACCTGAAGACACCAGCTGGAATGTAGGCGAAACTGTAGTCACTTGAAACAACGACGTGGTGGAACACCCGGAAGTATGCAGCCTTCAACTACCTGGTGAAGGACTTGGCATTGAGCATGCTGAGGTCAAGAAGATGAAAGAAAAATTTCTTCTACCATTTGACACTTCCTTACAGACTCACTAGAGCTGAGTATCATATCAGATTTATCTACAGCCCCCATGCACTCATTATAGTCAACTACAAACTTTGGTATTTTCACAGCTTCCCCAGTCCATCTGTCCACTTCATTGGCACCATATTTTCCGAGTGGCATGTTGACAGCAACCACACCTCTCTTTTGTCACATCACTTCAGTGCTAATAAATTTTGAGAAGAATTATACTGCATGTCCCCTTTTTTTCAGTTTCCGATCCATGATTGGCATATTTTTTTCGTGATTATCTTACAGTTCCACACACATTTGTGCCTTTAGCTTGAAGCCAAGAAAACAAGGCTGGACTACAATGCCAATCATCTACAAAAAGTGTGTGCCCTTTCCCCTGCCCGTGTGTGCCCTATAGATAAGACTGAATTAGAGTCATAACAATGTCTCCCGATTTTCCTTGGCTATTTTTACCAACTTCAGTGTTGCTGGATGATCCAGTATATACCCCGTCTCACAGTCACACAAAACAAAGGACTTTATCCCGAACCTGCCCCTTTTCTAAGGGATGTACTGTTCAAAATGTAAACATCCTTTGAACAACAGGACGGATTCATCAATACAAAGGTTCTGGAAAGAAGTAAAGGCATATGTGAAGGACGAAGAGCATCAACTATGCTCCTAATTTTTGCCAAGAGATCATGTTCACTGGATGAATTGTTATCGCAGAAATGCAGCATACGAAGAAGATTTAGATATCTGTCCCGTGCCATTATTTCACCAAAAGTTGGTGTCCTAATGAGTGAGTCCATCGACCAATACTCATTGTATAATTATTTCTTCATCCTAAGAATCCGCAATGTAACTGCAATGAGGCAAGGGGAGGTAGAAGCAATGATTTTGGGAAAAGATAAGGCAGTGGTATTTTCAATGGGACTGGGGAGTAGTTGGGGCAAGCAACGACATGAACAGCGACGGTGGTACACAGGTGAAATCATTTAGGAGGGTAACACCATTTGAATGCAGTTTAGAGGAGATTGCTAATTGTTCTAATTACATTCATTTTATATTGGTAACGGCTTTCGGGTGTTCCTCCGCATTGTCTTGTCCAAAGGCGACAGCAGTTTCTCCAGCCATCCTGCTGGCATCTTCAGGTCAGAAGTGTCGATGCGTTGAAATTGGTTCTCTTATATAGGAGCTTGGGAGGTCGTAGGTTGGCTCTGATTGGTCGGGTTAGTCCTATGGTCGCAGGTGGGATGTGATTGGTCCTTGATTCTGAAGACCCTTTTCAAAGCGTTAGCTAACGTGTAGCTGTCTTCTCTGTTGTAATTTTCTGGCTGCTTCGTTATTTCTATTGCCTCTCGGATTATCCTGGGGTAATAGCGGCTTTCATTGTAGATGACCTTAGGCTTCTCGAAGTCCACCGTGTGGCCAGGTTCCGACCACACACTTGCTCCGAGATGGCAGAAAGGCGGAACTGCTTCTTCTCCGTGGCGCGTTCATGTTCTCATATTTTGGTTTTAATTGACTGCCCGGTCTGTCCCGGTGCCCGGAGCATTGGAGTTGGTATACTCCCTCGAGTAGTAAACGCGGGATCTTGTTCTTCGGCTGAGGCAGATGGTCGCCTGTTTTCACACAGCAAGTGAACCTCGTCTTCACATTGTGTTTGGCCAGGATTCTGGCGATTCTCTCCGTGGTTTCTCTTGTGGTGAATCTTTAGATTTCTTTTCTTTGGTGTCACTCTATAAGGTTCTTTTTAGGACCATCTCTTTTCTGTAGCCATTTCTATGGAGTGCCTCGACAAGATTTTCTTTTTCTTTCTGGATGTAGTCTTGGTCGGAGATGGTCTTTGCCCGGTGAATCAGGGTTTTCAACAGACCAGCTTTCTGAGAGGGGTGGTGGTGGGAAGCAGCATGTAAATATCTGTCAGTATGGGTTTACTTCCTGTAGACGGAGTGCCCAAAGCTTCCGTCCGTCTTCTTTTTCACCATGACGTCTAGGAAGGGGATTCGACCATTCTCTTCTATCTCCATGGTGAATTGGATGCTGGGATTTTGTCCATTCAGGTGTTCAAGGAACTTGTCTAAATCTGGTCGGCTGTGTGGCCAAATGACAAATGTTGTCCACGTATCTCAGCCAGAGGGAGGGTTTCTTCACGGTACTGCTGAGGGCTTTCCGTTCGAACTCCTCCATGAAGATGTTCGCCACAACCGGTGAGAGAGGGGAGCCCATTGCTGATCCTTCAGTCTGCTCGTAAAATCTATTATCCCAAATGAAGTAAGAGTTCTTCAGACAGAATTCGGTTAGGTTGGCGAAGTCCTTAGGTAAGTCCTCTCCGGTGAGTTTTCGGATGATTTCCATCGCTTTCTCGATGGGAATGTTGGTGAAGAGAGATACTACGTCAAAACTAACAAGGAGATCATCTCTCGTCACCTTGGTCGATATAAGTATCTCCGTGAAGCGGGCAGAATTCTCCACGTGGGAATCTGTGGATCCGGAGAAGGAAAGCAGCATCTTGGCCAGGTATTAGGCCAACCTGTATGTAGGGGTGCCGGTTGTGCTCACAATCGGACGCAGTGGTATTCCGTACTTGTGGATTTTTGGTAGACCATATAGCCTAGGAGCTATCGATGCTGATGGTAGAAGTCTCCCCTTTTCTTCCTGTGGGATGGAGAATCGCTTGATGAGCTCCCTAGTCCGCCGTTCAATGCTTGATGTCGGGTCTGACTTCAGTGGTCTATACGTTTTCTCATTGAGGAGGGTGATGATTTTGGCTTTCTAATCATCTGTGGGTATCAGGACAGTGGTGTTGCCCTTGGCAGCTGGTAAAATTATCAGCTGGTCATTCTTGTGCAACTCCTTAAGTGCTCGTCTCTCCGCCGCTGTGGTGCTGGGTTTCAGTGGTTTAGCATGGCGTAGCACACATGCTAACTCCTCTCTCACTTCATCAGCGTTTACTTTTGGCAGCTTTCTTGCGGCAGCCTCTACTGCCACCACGATTTCTTCCTTCGGTATGGTGCAAGGGGCAATGGCAAAGTTCAGACCCTTAGATAGTAGGGAGAAACATAGCTGCATCGTTCGGTTGGCGTCCAGTCAAATTGACAATATTGCGGCTATCCTTGCGGTCGTAGGGGCCTCCGTTGTCCGTGTTATGGGCTTTTGATTGGTCATCCGGTAGGTCCCGCTGTGGATGGTCCTTTTCAGGGCCATTCTCTGGGTGCTGTTTCCATGAAAGTCACTCGAATTTTTTAATCTTGGTCTCCCTGGATGCAGTGAAGGTAAAATGGGAAGACTCTAAAGTTATCTTGCCGAGTGTATTCCAGTCAGAGTCATGAAGGAGGCGGCCAAGCTCCAGATGAAGCTTGTAGAGTTCAGCAGTGTATAACGGTAGTAGTATAACAGTGTATAATTGTGCTCTATAACGGGTGTATTGTACTCTCTCCCGGAGGAGTGCAATGCTGGCCTGGCGAAGAATCTTCCTTGCCGTGGGTGTCTGGATGTGGTGTTTGACGGCGACACAAGTTGATAGAGTGTCGGAGTCTCTGCATCGTTGAAGGAAAGCCAAGGAGGAGAGAAGTTTGCGTTTCCTCTTCCGCAGCTTTTCAAGTCTCCTAGTCTTCCTGCAAATTTCCTCCCCATAGAGGCATTTCAAATTGGATCTGAGGTTTCCGCGGCGTTTCTCCATATTGGTAATGGCTTTTGGGCATTCCTCTGCGTTTTCTTGTCTAAAGGCGATGACAGTTTCTCCAGCCATCCTGCTGGCGTCTTCAGGTCAGAAGTGTCCATGCGTTGAAATTGGTTCTCTTATATAGGAGCTTGGGAGGTCGTAGGTTGGCTCTGATTGGTCGGGTTAGTCCTATGGTTGCAGGTGGGATGTGATTGGTCCTTGATTCTGAAGACCCTTTTCCAAGCGTTAGCTAACGTGTAGCTGTCTTCTCTGTTGTAATTTTCTGGCTGCTTCGTTATTTCTATTGCCTCTCGGATTATCCTGGGGTAGTCTAAGGTCTTCAGAATCAAGGACCAATCACAGCCCACCTGCGACCATAGGACTAACCCGACCAATCAGAGCCAACCTACGACCTCCCAAGCTCCTATAAGATGGCCAATTTCAATGCATCTACACTTCTGACCTGAAGACACCAGCAGGATGGCTGGAGAAACTGTCGTCGCCTTTAGACAAGACAATGCAAAGACTTTCATTGTAAAGACTTATCAACCTCTATTATTCTGCAAAGTTCCAACCATCACTAGAGTTATAAACTTGCTGCCTTTCCTTGTATGCTACATAGGCTAACCTCTACCCCCTTAACCCTCTTAGCTTTCTCCCGAGAACTAGAAGTTATAAAAACCATAGCACAGCTAAATGGTTATAAAACTACCCTAATTGACAAACTCTTCGCAAAGAAATTACGCTTAAGTGCTATTTGCACATCCACCCCCACCCCCCTTTAAACCCTCTTAAGTTTCACGTCTATTCACTACAATTCCTCGGCAGCAGTTTATGCAAAATAGCTAGACTGATGTCAAGAGAGTCTTTTAACACCTCATTTTATAAGTTATTCACGCTGAGACCTTTTTAATTCTAAATACAAGTTTGGCCTACTAGATAAGAGTGCTGATTATATTTTATCCTGCAATGGCTATACATAATAGCGTGTGTGTTGGGCAAGCTGGGAGAAATTTTAATGTGAGATGTTATGAACACTAGAGGAGCTTAACAAACAAAGATTGTGCATCTTTTTTCGCCAAGCATTTAATTGAGACTGGACGTAAGAGGGATTTTTAATCCCCTTATTTTACACAATAATAACAAAGGTAATGAGCTGGATTTTTAGAACAATTATCAATCTCTAAATGCATTCCAATGGTGTTACTCTACTAAACAAATTAACCTAAATGTGACCTTCACCGTTCATTTCATTGCTTGCCCCAACTACTCCCCGGTCCCATTTAAAATACCACTGCCTGATATCTTCCCTAAATCATTTCTTCTACCTCTACTTCCTCCCATCCCAGTACCCCCCCTTATTCCCAATAACCAAATATGTATGCAGTAAAACTTTGCAACGAACCTCCATATTACAAAGTCATGTCCCCGGACTGTTGCTTATACAGTACATGTAAAATTACCTCCGTTAACCACTTGACTGGCAAATGATTTTTTAAAAGTTCATTTTATTTGGGGAAAATTTTTATTTTTGATTTCAACAAAATGTTTAAGTGACAGTTATGGGAATACATATATTATAATTGTGTGTTGTTATAAGTCAATTTTAAACAGTACATTTTCAATAAATATCCTCTTTATTCCAAAAAAAAATTGTTTCTCAAACTAAGCTTTTTTGTGATAATTTTTAAAGCATGTACTTGGACACAAAGCCACCTCACAATCTGGGCAGCACAAATTGTTTCCTTCCGCTGCCCTGCTTTGAAGCGCACAACACATCTCTTTGTGGGGAAGGCTCAGCCTAGCAGGGGAAGGAGTGTGGGAAGGAACTATTTTTCCTATGTGAGATTGCCCATACTTAGAGATTAAATTTTCTGCTAGAGTGATAAGAAAATTTTTCCTCACCAATTTTCTTCCATTCTTTTTGTAAATCAAAAATGAGTTGATCCAGCTCATATCAATCAGATGTCGAAATATTTTCATGTAATATTTGGAATGACAGCTTCTTGCCGTTTTATATATGTTCATCATAGCGTTACTCCTGTCCACACCCCCCATATTTTTATTGTAGTCTTGAACTACAGCTGGTTACCTAACAGTGCCTCATGTTGGTGTGCACAAAAATCTCGTCACTATCTCTACTGCTATCACTTTTGTAGCTTTCTTCCAAAAGTTCGCGAATAGTGTCTGCAGAAGGAGGTGTGCCTTCCTCTTTTACTAGTGGCTGCCATTATGGGGATATTCAAAATCTATATGAGGTTGTGTATCCCCGAGGAATGAAAAGAACCAATATACGTTCACACCGATCTCAACTATTTTGCACACCTGCTTATTAGTATCCAGGCACAGAAAGCTGGTGACTCACACTGACTGAGCGCACAAAATCCACCCTTCTCAAATGGATAGAACAGTTTCCCTTTTCCGGAGGGGGTTGGGGAAGGTCATCTGGAAGTACAGGAAATCCTTGACTTACATGGTTAATTCCTCCCAAAAATTTCCGAAAAACTCGAAACACAACAACTTGCTTATCTATTTTTGAACCATTAGCGGTGCCAATTTTACTGCAATTGGCGGTAATCGGTGACGATTACAGAAAACGCCATCGTTTGAGAGGCCGTTAAGTTAGTATAATACAAAAATTCCGAGAGTAACTCAAATCCAATCTTTATCTCACTGGATATTTTAATCTAAAATTAGTATAATTACACAAACCATGAACAAATTTAAAATTTGTTAAAATTATCATACTCATGTGAATGCCTGTTCATAATTGGAAAAAGTTCTTAATAAATAAAAATATGCTCTTTAATTCGACTTACCATGTACAATAGTTCTAACTGTTGACTCATTCATCCTATAAGCATGTGCAATTTCAACAAACATTTCACCTTTGTCATGTCTCTCAATAATTTCCAGTTTAGTTTCCCAACTTATAGTCTTACTTTTCTTTTTGCCACTCGTAGAAATCTCACCACTCTTTCGTTTCTCAGCCATTATGAAGGTTCACATCCAAAATAAACCCAGAAGATGATTTTAATGATTTTACGAGAAAAATTTCTCGAACTTAATAAATAACGATACCAATAATCCAGTCACAACGGAATCACAAGTTCATCTATCTGCTGCACGAACGTGTTCTTTTTTTTTGCTGTGATGGACAATAGGTGTCATCTATGGAGAGGAAAATTAACTATGAGTCAACTTACGCGGGAAGGTTGAACTGCACCGAATAAAAGACATCGATGCCGTGTAAAGCCAGTGAGTGGCTCAAGTTTTCTTCGTGTTTCTTTCGCCATGACAGATATGCGGCAACAGCTAGTAAAAGGTCAAACACATAGGTTCTTATGGAGCCATTATAGGCCATGGACATGCTTGAGTTTCCTCCTTGTTTCTGTCGCGGCGACAAACTCTGGGTCGGGGTCTGCGACTCTGTCGCGGAGGAGGTGACGCCAAGCTGCGACCGTTCTGAATGCTCAGTCTCGTCGATGTAATGAGTTTGGAATGTGATGATCTACTAATCGCGCTCGCTGTTTCTTGGTATTTGAAGAAAAAGAAACGTCGTTCATCAGCGTTTTTGTCGTGACGTGTCTAAAAAAATGCGACATGCAGCATTTTACAATTCGCCACTAGTTGCTGGTCGCAAGTTTGACCGACCCCATGCTATTCTATGCGTTTCACTTTCGGTGCACTATCGCAGTGTATTTGTCGCGGTGACAGAAACATACCTACAGATATAACCTACAGGGATTTTGTTCCACGCAAGCACCGATCTGCTATCTTCTCCAGGCAAATAATGGAAATAAAGGAGAGGACTTCAACGTCTGTAAGATCGCCTCAGAAAACTGCTGACTTCGGCTTTTCGGAATCATAGAGCCCAATATCACCAGCATTTACGAATAGCCCTTAACAGTATACTGTTCTTTGTGTTATTATTACAATAGTTATGCGTGGAATACTCTCTTGAATTTATAGAAACAGTTGTTACAAGCAAGTCCACATATGACAGTTGTTAGCATGGAGCGGAAACACAATAACTCTGACTTTCAAGAATCGACTGTGTCTAGATAAGATGTGAAGCTTTTTACCACTAACGAAAACGGTATCGGCTCCCGTGAAACGCACAAATTTCCGAAGGTTGTACGTTCCAAAATTAATTTCATCATGATACACATAATATCTTCTGCCGTTCTTACATCTAGCCAGATCTTGTTGATAATGAATACTAACTACACTCCCTGCTGCGAGATAGAAGCATGATTTATAGTATACATACCTTTACTGCAAATCGAAATGAATCATCCTTGACCTGTTTTAAATATTTATTATATTTGAATCAATTACAAAAGGCAATACAATACATAGACAACTTAAAATATAGGGAATCCAAATACATAAAAATTTACGTATTCAACATAGGAACATTTAAAATTGTCAATACCGAGCCTCTTACTCAGATACTCCGCTTTTGCTTTCGTCAATGGACCATTTATCGGAACTCAGGCTGCTCTCTGCTGGCAAAACCACGAGAAAAGGGCAGATTCTAACTGTGTATATTCTCCTGGCGGCAAATGTTTCTGGCTGCTTGGACGTCCTTGAAGCACTGCGACACGAAATTTGTCCTTATTCTTCAGAATTGTGAATAAGGTCGATGAAGATATGACATTATTATTAAATTAAGAATGCTAAAGAAAGCTAAGTGATCACAATTTACGTGTTAATTTTTACTAATGAAATGGAGCATTCTCAGTCTGTCAGTATCTAATCTGTTTCTTATATTATTAACCAAATTGCTGGGATTACTGAAGATGCTCTTTAAAAATACTGATGCTAGGGCAATCCAAAGGTTATTTTGTAGAAGGCATTTCAAAACCTTTCCATGATTATTTTTAGTTCAAATGTCAGGCTTTTGCGGCTTCACAGGCTGGAACTGATAGTTTTTTTTACGTGTTTCTATAGTGCATTAGTGACTTAAGAGATACCACTGTAGGAAATGTAATATTTCTGCAAGTGACTTAATGCGTGACTTTATCAACGGCATCTTTCTGTGAAAAGTAATACAGTGGACCCCCGTTTTACGATGGGTTCACTTTATGATGGATTCACTTTATGATCTTCATGCTAGGAATTTCTAAGTGCAGTGATTTTACACGTGCCCGTTAACTTATTGCAAGAGCGCATAATCTACCAATGGAGTGATATGATTCCTCAATGGATACAGCTGGCGCAAGATAGTAAATCACATCAATGAAATGAGCTAAATTATATTGTAACGTTTCTTGGTGAATGATATTGACAAACTGTAAAGGCCTTTCTAAATTTGCATCAAAATTCACGCCCCTTATTATTTCGCACAGTGATAACAAGGATATCTTGAGTCCATGGCTCAACTGTTATGTGTATATCGGTCTTACATGCTATGTGATATTGTTCCTGTAGGGCATATTTCAAACTGTGTTCTTTTCCAACCACATTAACCATTCAATAACAAAACTTGCCAGCCCCAAAGCAGAACACTAAGCGACGGCGGGACATTTGTCGCAGAACGAAAATGAGAGTTGCCGAAAGATATCTTATACACTGAAAAAAATATTGGAACGTTCAGTAGTTCATAGAAACAAGAATTGATCATGTGTACATTGATTACTTATTCACCTATAAAACCTCTTATGATTAATTTTTTCACTTAAGTGCCCGCACTCACAGAAAGTTTTTCTTTATTAGCATTAACCGTCACAGAAAGATAAAAAACATCCTGCTTTGGGGCTCGCCGGAAGTAGGTGGTTTATTGTGGGAAGTTTCTGTAACAACCATACCCCCTAAGTGATGCTCAAGCAGAAAATAACAAATAAAACCATTCTGGAGATAGTGAGTAAACACGATAAGGGTACTCGAGTTAGCACTTCATCTCTTCAGTGTTCTTTTTACGTGTTTTGCATTCTCTTTCTCGATGTATGGATGCCTCTAAGAAGGTTGTGAGTCCCTAAAGTAAACAACCAACCTCCAATAACTCTCCCAGCCCGGAAGAGTCAGGTGAGCTGTTCCGAGAAAAGTGCTTTGAGTGAAGGTTCTCCCCTCTGCTGCTATCTCTTTTGTTATGTGGCTATTCAATCTCCAAGGGAAAACCTTGACTGGGAGAACAATATCAATGCTGCTGGTTTGGAACAAGGAGAAGGAAGATCTTAGGAAGCAGAGACAGGCGAGGGACAACAGTGATGCACACGTAAATTATTATTCGTGGACAGGTTACCAGCTGATCCCTCTGTCTTCTATGTGTGACTGTCGGGGTGGTGATCGTCAGGGTAAACCTGGAATTCTCGTAACAGTCAGGGAGAAACTGGGATACGAAATTCTCATTACTTTTCTACCATTACATTTATTGGCCAGTCTTTCCCACCGTTTATTTCACCGAAACATTTCACCAATTAGAACTAATATCCGTCACTGACGTCTATGGAATAAGCCCCATTAATTTGTGGGACATTCAGTTGTGAATCTTTGTTATTTAGCTGTGAATCAGACGTACAGTGGATCCCTTTTGCATATCCTTATTGCGATATTTGCCTAGTAGTGTTTAAATTCATGATCACATTGTATTACGCTCATCACAAGGAATCCAAGGCTATGTTGTTCAAAAATTTTACCTCCCGTTTTTTTTTAACTTCCAAGACTCAGGTGGAGAGGTAGCCGGAGCACACTAGCTCGTAGTAAATACATGCTTTCAGTTCTAAAAATACGAGACAATGACGATTATTAAAATGGTAATACAAGTACAAACTCACGTGTAAACAAAATCATACGCATGATCATCTTCGATTCCCACAATCCCCTTCGTGAGACAGTAAGAAGAGCCCTCCTCCCCTCCCCACCTTTCACGCTCGACGTAATTATTGAATCGCCTCCTTAGCTCCCTCTCGAAGCAATTTAGTCAGGTCACAAACCACCTCTAATATGATGTTCCTGAATGTGATGCTGCCATTGCTAATTGCCTCCTGTTTTCGCTTGCAGTGGAGCGCTTACGTTTTGCTTGCTTATCCAAATATTTTTACATTGCAATTGATTACAATAATCTTGCAATCAAGGGGTTATAACCATGTTAATCAAATTGTTATTCGCTTCTGAAGTTTACTCGTGCCATACGATCTTGATCCAGTCCATACAGAGGTACATTTCTTGCGGAGGTCGTCCAACTATTCCCATGTATATGCTGTGGATGGTGTTAACATAAAGGCGACAGATGAAGTGAAGTATCTAGGAGTTACGATAACTTCGGACCTATCGTGGGGAGCACATATAAGAAATATTTGTGGCAGAGCTCTGAAGAAGCTAGGATTCGTCAAGCGTATTGTGAGAAGATTTTCAGATGAAAAAGTAAAAGAGAGGTGCTATTTCGCACTCGTCCGGCCACACCTTGAATATGCAGCGAACATATGAGATCCGGTGCAGAAAGACTTAATCCGGGAACTTAATAGAATACAAAGGAAAGCTGCGCTATTCGTCAAAAACTGCTACGGGCGTACAGACAGCGTTACACAGATGTTAAACGGATTAGGCTGGGAGCCGCTAGAGACTCGGAGGCTGCGCGCTAGGCTTAGATTGCTTGAACAATTGAGAATAGATATGTTTCAGAGCGACACGGAGAACATCATATTAGAACCCCACTATATTTCCAGGTCCGACAGAAACGATAAATTAAGAGAGATATTTTGCTGAACGGATAGGTATGGGAATTTGTTTTTCACCTGAACAATAAGGGACTATAATAAATGCTAGGCGTAATTTCATTAGAGCGTTTCCTTTTTATATGTAAACGGCTGGTGTCCTAACACCCCCCGCCACACGCCTATTGAGGCGGCTTGTGGGGTAGTATGTAGATGTAGATGAGCAATATGGTTTTGGTTTGTATTTTTCACGCACCTTAGTGATACTGTGCCAGAGTCCACCAGTGTATTGGCCATGATGCGACTATAATTTGGATGAGAGTTTAACTTATGAAGGTTTAATATATCATTTTCATTAGGATGTACTTGTTGCTTTAAATGTATTGATTTCAGCTTTTAAAATTTTCTGAGTTTTGACAAAGATATAATTCAGCAGAAATAAAATATTCCAATAACAGGTGACCTTTTGGCAATCGCTTTGATTGCCAATCTGCTGAGATTGGCTTACAGTTAGACGGCGAGTACGGAGGCGAGGCATCTTGCGTAGACATGCAGTGATATTCGATGTGTTAACAATTTACAACACCTTGTTAAAGTTTAAATATTGGTTAAATAACATTTTACATCATTGCATTCAAGCATATGTCGTACATATACTGTATTGTGTATCACTGAATGCACTGGCGATGATATAGTCAAACCGATCTGTCGTCCAGTAATATACTGATTCACTTTATGATGGAATTCACATTACGATCGGTCCTATGGAGCGGATCACCATCGTAAAGCAGGGGTCTACTGTACCTAATTTCACTTTTTGGCGATACCACGCAAATGGCCACACATTTACTAATACTCGTGTGGCCATTTGCGTACACATTAACACAAGTAATGGTGGCCTGACTGGTTTCGATTCTAGTGATTTTTGTGCCGAGATTAAAATTTAGCTCCTAATATCAATAAATGAAAATTATAGGGAGATTTCAATACATAAATGAACATGCACAAAATGGCATGGCACAGTTAAAAACTTTAACTCCAATAAATGTAAATCTAAAGTCCGGATTTCAAATGCAATTACCTGATACGGAGACTACACCCTAACTTTTCTTTTACCACTTGGTCACATAAACATCTGTTCCCGTCTCTTAGCACAGTTTAATGTTGTACATTAAAAAAGTAATCCATGTTTAGAGCCAAATAACTCCTTTACTAATGCTTAGAAAGGACTAGTCTAAGTTTATTGAACAGTCATGAAACTGGACTCTGCTTAAAATGCATTGCCTCATATTTGTGGCTCAAAACCATGGCATGACAGGGCAATGAATATGGTGAAGAGAAAATTTTGCAACTTTTGTGGCGTGAAAAAAGTGATGCTTGATGAGACGTTCTAGTTTACATGTATATTTTTCTGCAGCTCAAAACTTTGTTTTTCAGAGGCAAAAATCAAATGTTCAGTTTTTCAGTCGAACACAATAGAAACGATATGCATAATGGTCATGCCCCCCAATTTGTCAATGGACAAATGCGGCACACATGTCAGCTTTGAAAATGCTGCAGTGGACGGTTATGAGGGCAGTAAGCGCATGCTTGGTGCACCGAATTTAAAATATAACTTTCCATGACTAATAGCCATAAAATCTCTGCATATGTTCGTAATTAAGATGCAATGATTTTTAATGCAAATTATCTTCTAAAACACTTGTGTTGTAAAACGACGTCGAGATGCTAAAATTCCAAGGCGAAATTTTTCTGCAATTTACTGTTTACTGTGACGTGGCATACATGCTACCCGCACAACCATGTTTTGAATGTGTTTGAAAGGATTCGATCGAATTCTGACCACATCACTAAAAAAATTGTTAAAAAATAATTAAAATTCTAATATCAATGCCATATGTTGTCGTGAATAGTCTATATTGTAACCTTCCTCTAGGTCGGTCTACAAAGAAAGAAGGGGGAGGACTGGGGGAGGGGAGAAGGGAAGGGGGGGGACGTGCGCTGGCTTAGCTCTTCGAATCGCTATGTGATTCTCTGGGTTGGGGTTTTTCGATGAGATGCGGGGCCAACAGTCGTGATTGTAGGGAACACAGACGCGATCTCACTGTCTTCCTTACAGTTCCTTTTTGGCGACTTGGGAGGGGTATCATGAGACGAGGAAAAGATCATTCTGTAAGTTTGACCAATTTATTTGTACCAGGATGACACTGGCATTTCCAACAGACTGAACCAAACAGGGAAAACACTGTAAAACAAAATCCTAATAATAACTAACGAACTACACATGGAAAATAATGAAGTGAGACATAAATCAAGACCCTTAATCATGACGAACAGATTCAATGATGAAACAATTAATCCCTTCCCAGCACGACAGCGTGCACATTCAAATGTTCCAGGGATATTTATCACTTTCTTTTAACAATATTACTGAGGATTGATCGAGTGCAGCTTCCAGAGTCTGTACTCCGCCTTCTAATATAGTGCATTAACCATCACTCGCACACCAAGGGCACTTAGAAAACAATTAATACTAAATGAATACAAAAAGTGTCTCACACACACTCACACAGGAAAGTGGGAAATGGGGGAAATGGGATGAAGACAAAATGATACAAACGGGAACTTCAACAAAGCACTTTCTTCTATAAGGGGAATGGGGTGATGTATGGGTTTAGCGTTGATGGTGGCTGGGGCTTTGGTGGGGCGGTGACAGTACTTATCGTGGCGACAAAGCCCGTACAGCCAGGCTGCTTATGTGGGTTGCAGAACTGCTTTCTTTCTGGATTGTGACTCCTTTCCTTCCAGCAATCCCCGGTTTTAGCCTATTCTGCCTTGTCTCCTTGTGTCGCACTCGTCCTCGTATGCGTGTCTGCACCAACGGGACAATTCACTCTGCCACTGCTAATCTTTTTCATTTGCCAATCTTCTAAGCCTTCTTCACTTGCAAACCTGCTAAGCATCAATCCCCTTCGCCCGGGTGGCTGCACTTTATAAACGATTGCCCCTCCAATGTAGAGGGGGGGGAAGTAGGGGAGGAATGGGGGTGGTAAAAGCTTGCCCACATCATTGCAGGTTTGCGTCCCACTTGACTGGGTGCCGACTGCACCCGCACTTAGATAGGAGAGGGGGGGGAAGATGGGATGGGTCAGCGCACTTCCAAGTACGGCTCAGCTGGCCACCTCTCGCTGCTTGCTTGACTTCACTTGGGGGGGGGGGGGGGTGGGGGAAGGTCACTGCCGCTGATGTCCCGTCTTCTGAGAACAAAGAAAGGGATTGGGGGGAGGGAGAGGGGATCAGTGGTGGATGGGGAAAACACTCATACTCACTCACGGAATCACATTCACGCTACAAAATTCCAATTTAAATTTAACATCAAAGAAAAACAAAACAAGAACGATCCTTTTCGTTAGGATCCCTTCGCCTTGTCGCCACGTCCAAACGGGACCGGCTACAATATGGATCGTGAAGAACTATACCATCAAGGCTCGCTGTAATGGTTGATGCCACAGGTTAGCTTGCCAAAGAAGAAATGTGAAGATTCTAGGGTATGTGGCAAGCTAAGCAAGAAACAGGACTCTCAAGACTGGGGTGCTGAGCACAGCCAGCCGCCCTCTATTGCAGACTCTCGAGCATGGTCTACATTTGGTGCACCCTCAATTGAGGGTGCTCGGTTTCAACTTGTTAGGAAAATATTTCAATTTAGAATCTGGCTGTTGCTCTATAATGCACCCGGCCACCCTCCACACTTTGATGATTTAAATGACAGCCTAGGCTGTTTTTCTGCCTCTAATACATCGATCATCAATTACCCATGGATCAGTGCCTCATTGCACCATTCGAAGCATATTACTTTCACTAGACATATTCTTATACCATTGCTGCCTGAGATAGGGAAGGTGGTATGATGCTTAGGGAGTTTAAGAAGGGCTAACATGAATGGCGTTTGGAAAAAAACCTATACCTCGATATCTTCAATTTTGAGGTATTTTCGACAGATGCTTTTGACAAAGTCATCAGTCGATCTTGCATAGGTCCTCAACCTTGAAGTGGAGGCAGGAGACATAGAGGATCATTTAGTCTCACGTGAGGAGTTGACAAAGATGCACCTGATCCAATTGGGGGAACAGAGTGGAAGAAGGGAATGAAGATGGTAATGGGATCCCCAGAAAGGATGTTTGTGTTCGACAGAAATTCTTCTAAACCAAAGGTATGTCAGAGGTCTTGAAACAAATCTACTCCGCAGTGGAAAAACTTGAGCAAATTGATACAGACATTTGATAAGATGGCGAAGATCAGCACTTGTAGATGCTGTGTTTTGATGCAAGGGGATATGGAGGGCTCGGTATAAAAGTAGGCTGTTCATTTTTTCACTTTTTGACTAACAACTGTTTAGGGTAGCCGGATTCGTGCATATACATATTTGTATTGGAAGAGAGAACCAAAGTCCAAGGTTTGAATATTGACCTCTATGGTAGCAGTTACTATAGTGTGGTATAGCACAAGACATTTCTCTAAGCGTAAACGTGGATTGGATGGGCATTTTGGACAAAAAAACTGCAATACCTTTTTTGGGCCACTGTCTTGACATACACTGCAACGTTTAGTAAGAGGTTGCTTCTTTCCTATACTTGTGAGATGAGCTCAAAAATATTTCCCCATCAACCTGGCATAGTCGTCTTCCTTTGATACTACTGCGGAAGTTACGCCTTGGATTACTACATATCATTCCATGTAGGACGTTGCATTAAAACACTAGATACATTTCTCTCTTGCTTTCTGGTTTGTCATTTTGGGCACTTCGATAAAGGCAGTAAGCATGAAAAATAGAAATTTGTAAAAGATAAATAATTAACTTAGTTGATTTTCTAGCAGCTGAATACAGTTCTAACATATGGTCCATTATGTCTACCTCTGCCATTTACTTATTGCGTGCCAGTACAGATTGGACTACATATTTACAACTCTTGCTTGTTTACCTCTAACATACATTGTTTCTGTACCAATGGTACTTTCTGTTGAGAGCAGGTCTTCATCTTAATCATCCAAAAATTTGTTGCAAAACAGATAACCACATGAAAAATATTCTGATCGGCCTATAGCAACCATATAAGACTTCACAATATAGGACACGTTTACCTCTTAGTGTCCCACACATGTTAGTATAATTAGCATGCATTTTATTTATTTACTTTTAATTTTTATGGCCTTCATTGGACCACTTTAGTCATCTTCTGGATTTCTTCTGTTTTTTGTCAGCCCAGTATTTCTTCATTCGCTCGGATCGTAGCTTTCTTTCTTTATCTGAGATTACCCTTCCTATTCTCTGCTTGTTGATCTTGGTTTGTAGTCTCATCTGTTTGTCCTTGAGTTTCACGATAGCATCTGTCTTTTCTTTCAAATCTTCTAGTGTAATGTGTAATTCACTCATATCTTCCTTTATTTCTGCTATCCATCTTGCACTCGTCTTACTGTTCCATAATTTTTATATTATATTTTTGCTTATTCTGTTTTCTGGTGTTCTGATTAGGATTAGCATGCATATACAGTAAAACCCCTAAATTACACTTTTCCAGGGACCCTAGAAAAAAAGTGTAAATTGCGGGAAAAGTAGACATACATTCATGTTCTTTTACTGGAGTAAGCGTAAAAAGAAGAAACAATGATTTGCTGAAAAAGAGCAGAGTCATAATTTATTCCTTGAACTAGCATGTCTCATTTATTGATATTTGATGAAAAAATACATTAAACATCTTAGACAAATTGAAAATGAAGAAAGGATTAAGATGGCAGGGCGATTTACATTATATTTGTTATTAGTAATCATTGAAACTATCTAATGAATATAGCATGATTATTTTTAGAAATTTGATATTTTCAACTGCTTGGACTTCCTCTGCCTATTAATAATATTATGCATTTTATTTTCAATGTTCTGCAGTTCCTCAAGCATTTGCTAACAGCAGTCACTAGCTTCTAAGTAATTTCCTAGAGTTGAACAGCACACACTGTCGTGCCTATCATAGTTATAGCTCAGGAATCGAGGCAGTACAAATGATCTCAGTTGTCCACCACGAGTTCTTTAATTTTTCATCATATCTGGTTAAGAATCCATTTTTATTCTTCATAGTTCTGTTTAGGTAAAACATTAATACTCCCCCGCAGGTTCAATTAAAGTTGAGCACCCACCCGGTAATCCAGGAGCACACTATAGTCCGGCAGTGTTGCGAAAACAACCTCGTACATATTCCGAGAAATCAAAAAATCTGAACCATAAACGTTGTTTTAAGAGATTTTGACTCTGCACTTAATAAAAATATTTCCTTTAATTGTTGGAATATAATGTAGCTTATAAGTATTTTGAGTTGATTTCATTAAAAAATAATTGTACACGCAATCTAAACGAATTATACAATCAAGCTACGCACATTGCAGTTCGAAATCCTCACTGTTGGCTGAGAAAACGCTATACTTACCTTTAAGGTTTTAGTGACTTGGCGTGGCTACTCTAATCCATGGTGCGCACATTTAGCCATGCTTAAATATAATGCTTTATTGCTTATTCTCTGGATGTAAGGTGCAAGAAACTTCATTAAAATTCTTTGCTACGTACACACAGTTATTATGACCTTGTCCGATTTAAGCCGCCGGAGCAATGCCAGCGGCATGAAGCGACGGCACAAAACTATCGGTTGCAGAAAAAGTAGAAATTTATCCTCACCAGCCTCCTGAAACAGCAATGTGGATGAAGCAGACTAAACTGCTCCATTGAAATTAACCTTAATTTCTTAACTCCCGACGCGACGATAGCATCAAAAACGATGAAACAACTGATCATCAATTGTATTAATCAATCAGCCGCGGCAAGGAGTGTTGCATCATGAAAATGTTTCCCCCGACTCGTGTTCGGCTAGTCAAAAAGGAAAACGTAATTCAACCTAGGAGGAAGTGGGCTCAGCATCAGGCATGAGGACGAGTAAGCACAATTACTCAAGGCTTTCATTTAAACAATATATTGTACGATTAAATTACATTACAAAAAAGAAACACTAATAAGTTGCCCTCGTACCATGGCACGCGCAAAAACCCTCTTCAGCACAATGAGAGAAAAACAGACGGTTTTTCATTACCCTCCAAAATATTACACGAGAAAAGAACAAGAAAGACAAAATAATTATTGGACTCAAGTTTCTTCTTCTGCCGTAACGGACGAATAAAGTACGCCGTCTCACTCAAAATAACTGAGTCTCCTTTTATCACTTGAGACGATTCAAGACAGGGGGACTACAACTTGGTGCGGGAACTCCCGAGCAGACAACTAGACGAAAAAGGTGGGTGGGCTTCTCTTCGGCCTCCCAGCTAGGCCCACTGATCACTTGGAGGGGGGGGGGGGGAATGGCAGTGGGAGAATCTTACGCCGCAGATCCTGGTCGCCTTTCCTTGCGATGCCGCGGGTCCTCCCAGATTCCCCGTTTCTCTCCTCTGCCTTGGTGATCTGCCCAGCTCCGCCTCTCGTCTTCTCCTGCACAAAGTCCCTGGCTTCGTCTCCTCTTGCGCAGTACAGTGACGGCAAGTAGTCTTAGCTCCTTCTCCGTCACGCACCAGTATCAAGATAGTCCTCGCGTTCTTCACCTCGGGCCTTTTTATACCTGGGTGAAGAGGGGAGGGGGGGGTCACACACTTTGACGGTCGACTGGGATGTAGCGGCGGCACTTAACTGGGGTCGCTGATTCCACCTTAGGTCCCACTCGACTCGGCGACTTTCGAACAACACTGCTCCCATGCACTCACACACACACGCACAACACATGGAGCCATCGTCGAACTCATGCCTGATGTGGAGGCCAACAAAGGGAAATATACAAAAAAAACTGTGATGGCCGCAGACCATCACAGTATTGAATCATTTAGCAACAATGATTGAATGTCGTGCACCTTGTCTGTTGCTCCTGTCTACACGTGGAAATGATACACACAGCCATTCTGATCACACACGCTGTAAATTTATAAGGCAAATCTGGTTCTCTTAGCAGGTAAATATTTCTTGAACAATTGCTTGAGCAGTCCCTCTTTATACAAGAGTAATGACTTGTCAAGTGAAATTTTCTGATCTGAAGTGTAAAACTTCATGTACTTTCTGATAAAATATCGATCATGGGATGGGAAGTTTGGAAAGTCCATCATAAGAACCTGCACCATAATCATTGTTCACAATGTGAAAAAATGCAGGATTGCCTGATACCTGTCTCTTTTTAGTGTACTGCTGAAGATGGGAGAGTGGTTACATGAACTCTTTTGACCAATATAGTCCATTAGTTGGCTTTTTCACTAACTCTATCAGAAGTGTTATGGCTATGAAATTATACATTTTGCCTCTACTTACTGGGCTCCAATCCTTTGCTTAGCATCAAGGTCTAGAAATATTGGCTGAATTTATTTCGACCCATTGCTCAGCGTAACTGTTTTCATCAAAAAGCTATCCATTAGGTTCTCATCAACAAATAGTTAGAAAAAGTCAGTGCTCATGAAATTTGCGGCATTGATGCGTATTCCTGTGGACTCACTAAGTGTGTGTACCCAGTACGCTGCCTTTCAGGCTGTATTACGTTTTCTTCGACACAGTTTCCAGGATGATTGTCAGCTTCTCCACCATCACTTTCATTTGTGTTAGTGCTCAGTAGTGCTACTATAAATACTATCAATCACTTCTGTATTCCGACTCTGACAATGCAGCACTCCATCCTCTGTCATCTTTTGTCTCTATCATATCTACGGTTGCATAAAATCGTGAAAAATTCAATACCTTTGAGTGAGGCAAATAATTGAAAAACGAAAATGAACTGATTACAATCATAACTGCCAAAGAACGCATGTGTTGGCATCGTCCTCTTGTAACAGTAATCCTCCATTTCAAAAAACATATCATATAAATTCTCAAATATCGTGCTTGTATAATTGACATTGAAAGAGTGATCAAAGATATGTATCTGAAGAAAGAATATGGTGGTGGTTGAGTTCTATCACTGTAGAAATTTGATCTCCCGGTGAGCACCCAGTTCTACTGTTTTCCTCAAAATTTATTCATCGCATTTCTGCTACTTTTCGCCACCAGATACCTTGAGATCAATCGCCCACTCCTAGAGTCTGTGATGCATTCTGGCTCCCACCATACTCATAATACCATGACAGCACCTACGACTTCATGAAATAAATGAGTTTGCTCGCTATGACATGTAAGTGAACGTGCATTTGAAATTAAGAAATATTTTCAAAAAAATTTTCCTTATTCTTCATTTGAAATGACTAAAGATGTAGAAAATAACGGATAAAAAAGAAGCATTTCAGAAAAGTTTCAAAGTCATAACATGCAATTTCTTCGTAACATAAATCAAATGCCAAAATATTTTCAACTATGAAATTTGGATGGAAAAAATATATCAAAAATGTAATTTAAAAGTGACCGTGGCACACACATTATTTATCATGTACAGTTGAGCACCCTTAATCAGCACCGTTGGGACTCGAGTGATGGCGGATTAGGGATTTAGCAAGACTGCGGGTGCTGTGGTAGTAAAGGGGGTTATTTTGTAATCTCACTTAAGTGAGAATACGTCATAAAATGTGGAAAATTACGTAATTTTTGGTAGTTCAACTCCGCCGACCAGGCAGCGTGACCATCTTTGGCTCTCAAGTGGTGAACTGCCGGTCTATTTATTTGATTCATCCACTCTTACGACTCTTGATCCATATCTTTCGACTCGATCCGTTTCATTTGGCTCTGCATTTCATTAGTTTCATCTCACCTGTCAAAAGGAACGTGAAATGAAGCCACCATCGGACCTTGGCCAATCGTGAGCCAATCATTAAGAGAGCAAAACGGAACTCCCACCTTCCCGCAAAGAGTCATTAAAAAGGTGAGATTACAAATTAACCACCATGGGGTCCACGATGTTTTTTATGAGGGAATTCGATAAATAATAGCAAATTCAATGAATTTTGAATAAATTCTGTAGAATTTGAAAAAATATTTTGAAAAAAATGAAATAAACTGTTTCTAAATGCACAAACACAAAATCAGTTTACCGGTAGTATCAGAAAATGGCTGAGTGAAAACAATGCTTAGAACATATAAACATATTGCTGCACATAAAACAGTATAATGTTATTAGTTGATAAATAATATAAATAAATAACAATTTTTCATTGCTTCCAATGTTCCTTGCAATCCTTATGCCACTGTGTTTAATACGATATCAATTGATTCAATGATGTCTACGCTGCATCGTCAATGCTCGCTACTACCGGTGCTTCCATCTGTGCGGCTATCTGTTGATATATCGGGAGCGATTGAGGAGGAAGTCTTGGACACCCTTGGAGGAAGATTCTTGTCCATCCTTGGTTGCCTTTTTGAACATATCTGCAATCTATCAAATTCTATAAAATATTTTAGCCTGCTCCTTTAACATTTGGCCTGAAATACTGAGCCATTCACTTTGATGCAGTAGAAACCACTGCAAAGTATGCGATCTAAAACGGCCCTAGAAACTTCTTTCGTGGTTTTTCTTATCGCCATCCCTTTCTTAGTGTCACTTTCATAAAAAAAATTTGAGGATCTTTCTGCTTCTTATTGTCATAGATTGTTGAAGATCCAATGGAGTACATATCATACATACAGGTGCTTCACTGATGTACCGAAAACAAGTTTTTACAACACTTCCGCTTTTTCTGCAATAGTTAATGTTCTCTGCTTTCGCTTCGCCCCCTTCCTGCTGCTATAACTGCTTACATTAGACATAATTACGGATAAAACTATGCAAATGACAGATTGTGTTTACTTCGAGTTGCCACTAAGTATAAAGCAAACATGAATGCGCCATGTAAGACTGGTACTGTCCATCTCCGATAAGCCACGCAACACACCCGCGTCTCGGCAACGATGCAATATGTCTTCCATTTGCTGAATAAAGACCTTCATTGCACACAATAATTAATATAGGTAACACTGTATGCAAAAAATCTTCCAATACTTGCTCTTTAATGGGAGAATTTTAGGTGAAAGTGGGTTACAGTTTCAGTAAATACAAAGCAATGATTCTGCAAAAAAGTTTCTGTTTTCCGCGAAGTACCTAGGCCTTTGAAATATTGCTGGATTACGGGTGTTGTCGGATTATGGGTGTTCCCGGATTAGGGTTTTCCAGACAAGGGGTGCTCAACTGTACTACATTGCTACACCTGCCAAGAAATCAAATGGTATAGGCAGAGAGATGGAAAACACAAGTAAAAACAATTACGAGACATACTCGTCATGTGCAGCGAAAGGTTTAAGCAGTTATTTTCAAATTGTTCCAGTTTTTAGATACATATATGTATTCTGAAACCTTGTTATTATTTTTTAATTGAAGGAAAAAAACCTAGCATAAATAAATTGTGGCTAATGTATTATACACTACCAAATTGTGGAACTTTGTACCGTGTTTTTGTGACAATGAATTCTATTATACACAAGAATGACTTTCTGATTTGGAGGAATCAGGCATTATGACCACCTATCCTGACTGCCTTCAAATACAGGGGTCGTGGGTTCGAGTCCCGCCAAGGTTGGATTTTCTCCACCCAGGGCATGGGTGTTTCTGTCAAGTTTTGTTGGTTCGGTGCTTCAGAAACATGGTGGCAAGCCAAGAGTGGCTTATCGGGATCACTACTGATGGATCACTGGAATGCCCTGAAAGCAAAAAAATATGCATGATAAATTGTTTTGATTTTGAGATGCTGTTCAAATTCAAGCTGCTGTGTTGTGTTTTAAGAAATTTCTTTAAGAAAACATAATCGTGAGAACACTGCACATCTGGGCACGTTTATTAAAAATGTGGCTCAGCTATGAGTATCTAGAGAACCTGTCAAAAATTTAATTGCTTGGGAATATCAGGTACAGTAAAACCTCTTTATATCGACATGGACAGGACCAAAATGTTGACATTATGATGTATGGAGGTTCACTATAGAGAGATTTCAGTAGCACGGTCCTATTTACCTACCCTTTGGAAATGAAAGGTACTGCTGGCCTTTAAATAATTCTATTTATGGGT
Organism: Pyrrhosoma nymphula; assembly: GCA_963573305.1. NCBI lineage: Eukaryota > Metazoa > Arthropoda > Insecta > Odonata > Coenagrionidae > Pyrrhosoma > Pyrrhosoma nymphula. The sequence continues at coordinate 93,800,917 of OY754335.1, read as the reverse complement.
TTAAGCATACATACATGCATGAAACAATAGAAAATTATATTTCAATGAATAATTTGTTAAAATGTTCTTAAATAGTCTTTGCAAAAAAAAGTTAGTAATTTGAGTTTGTTTAATTTTTTTTCATACTCTTTTGAAACTACCTATATCTTCAATCTTGTTAAACAATTGTATGTTTTTGCTCTTGCTGTCCTCCATGCATAAAAAAACTTCTCAATAGCAATAATTACATCTTGAACCTCTTTTTTGGAGGGAGCTGAAACCAAATCCCCTTCGTCAACGTGATGCCCCAACCCCCACGGTGAATGCCATACCTTACCCGATGCCCACTAAGCCTCCTTCTCCCAACACCCATGCCACAACTTCCCACCCCTCCCAACTCGTCACCCATGCTTATTTTTCCACGTTCCCTCACATACCTTCTCCCCCCACCCCTTTCCACTGCCTCTCCCCCCCTTCCAAAAATTGTATATATTCTGCAACTTACTGAGCCCCTGTACCTGATGATGTCGCCTATGCGATGAAACCGGTCGACTTATAATAAAAAATGTGAAAAAAGTATCATATCTTTTTTTAATTCAACCGAAGGATAAGATTGCAACTGAATGACCAAGTAGAGTGGAAGAACATGAATGATGGGGGTTTTGAAATAAAATGATTTCATACTGATATATATTTATATGATATGAATTCTTTGTTAAGTATAAATAGAATCGTGTGATATTTTCAATCTTTGGTGGCAGAAACGATAGTGGCGTCAATTGATGAATCAACCAGAACGTGAATTAAGTCAGGACGAAGATATTTGTCGGTAAGGCATCAAGACCATTTTGCTCGGCAAAGTTCACTTTTGCTTGACAAGCAAAAATAAATTTGTTATTGTATGAAACATTGTTTGTTAAACCTTGTACATGAGTGCTTTGAGATAAATTTTTCGGTAGATCAAAGTGAGTAAGACCGCTTAGGCAATTGCTTTAATGACGAAGCAAAATGTTATGTTCTCTACTTCCACTCATACAAGTGTATCAAACATTTTGATCTTCGTATGGTCTGTTCTTGCACTGAATAAAATTGCCATTAAAAATGGCTTTTGTATTGATTATTGATTGGAATATGAAATAAGTGCTAAATCCTAAATTTGGTGACAATCCAACAAAAACCGGCGATTTGATAAAACCCTACTGTAACCATGATTCCCAAGGTGTGTGAAAAAAGAAGGTTGGGTGTAACACATATTTATTGTTGCACTTTCGGAGTCTTGGGTGCAGTAATTGTCTCAGTATGATATGCAGAGGTAGTTGGAGGGTCTTGGGGCTATTGTCTCGGTATGATGAGTGGAGGTTTTATGAAATAAAGAGGTACGATGAGTAGAGGTATCCTTATCAATTTTCATGGAAATTTGACGGGACCGCAGGGATAGTAAGATATACAGAGTTTTATGACACGTCATACTGTGTCTTTTATGACACGTCATACTGATGTGAAGAGGTTCTCTATAAGGAGGTTTTACTGTATTGTAATGATTTTCAGTAAACCACACACATTTGATTATATGTATTGATGGCTGTTTCAAAATCTTGGTGTCAAGAGCAAAATTTTACTATCTGGTTTTCACTAAATTGAGTGGTTGAAGAAACTGGTTGAGATTAATTTTACTTTTGAAATTGATTCCAAGACATTGTCATCATTTTACCAGTAGCACCAGAACAATGCTGACTCTTCCGCACAGGAGGAAGCTTATCTAAAGATTTTGATTTCTTTGACAAAAACTATTCGCACATTCACTTATGTGACTATGCCTTATTGTGACTTAAATGATTTTGAATGACTCCAACTCCAACAAAACCATGAAATTGCCAATTTTCGACCTTAACAAACCTTGAATAGCTGTGACTTTGATGTCACTGAAAGAGTGGCCACCCTTGTTCAAGAAGATAGCACACACAGTTAGCATATTTCTTGCATGTCATTATGCACGTTTGATTCTATCCATGGAGATTTAAAATTAGTGAAATGTGGGTCTGAAAGTGACGCTTATTTGGAACATTTACTTTTTCAGGAGTAACAGAGCAATGTGAATTGCAAGGTCAAAGACGAGAAATTTATGAGAAATCCATTTATGCCTCTTCATATACTTAACAATACGAGTAGAGTCAATACAATCTATAATATGGTGTAGATTTTATTGATAGTACTCATATATCATAAGATATAGCTTGGCTGTAAATACTCAGATGTATGCTGCCTCTCCAGATGTTCTGCGGAGTCTCAGCAATGCACTGATTTGAAACTCTGGAATATTTTTCGTATCTTGCCTTAAGGTGAACATTTATTTCTTGTTATATTCTACTTTATTATTACTTATTCTCGGAGATTGGATACCACCACAGTGCAAATGTTGCCGAGCGGAAGATTATTCTTCCCATCTGAGTAGCAGCTTTTCCTCCCATATGTCATGTTAAAATTCTTTTACGTCATTGTTCACCATCAGAAAACTTCTTCTGAAACTGTGTGTGACAGCTAGTTGTGATTATCCAATCCCATGTATACAAATTATAAGTTATAGCAAAATTCGAAGACCTGCTGGATCATTCTCCCTTTTTGCATTGGAACATCATTTATATGCACAGCGATTGGTCGTCATTGCATTCCTTGGCAATGAAGCAGTGTTTTACTTGGTTATTTTTCTAATCTACAATGGATATTGGTTATTGCTTTTGCTATGAAGTTTTACTCGGACTAGTATATTCAGTTCTTGGAATGCCTCTATATAAAGGTTATTTATGGAGGGATTTATGGATCTCATTGATCATTGGGAACTCTCTGGAACTTCCTTTTAAATCTTTGACTTTATTCATAAAAAAGCCCTTTGACTTTTTTCATATAATTTTTAGATGCTACAGAAATAATTTTAATTTTATTTCTAGCATCAACATTAAAATTATGATGCCTCTACACCTTACTTTTAAATTTTATTTACAGAAACCTATATTGATACAAAATATTTATAAACTTTCTGTTGGTTGTATTACTTACGGTTATATACAATAGATATTGGTGATCGGATACCATCTGGTCTGAATGACTGCTGTTTGGCTAGTATCATTACATGGGATATTTATGCAACTAGCTCTGTTAAACATGATTGAAATTCAATATTTTAAACTTCAATTTTTTATAGTTGAACTACAAATCTGCTGTTTAAGCACATCCCACTTTTAGCTACTTATGAATAAAAGTGAAAGTTGGTAGAAGAGCACTATTTTAGACCCTGTCCAAGATGATAGCAAACTTAACCATTATAAATGCAGCCAATCAGTAAACATGTTCATTGCTGGCTGGTAAGGCAAATCACGTGACCGAAGAATCCAAGATGGTGGTCTTTGTTTACATCAGATAATCGTGAAAAACTTATGTACTTTCCATTTCTTTCTTTGTCAAATTACGTAGTAGGTTCCATGGAATCATGGTAATTGAGCCAATATTAAATTTCTTATTATTAATCAGTTTATTTTTTTTTGCTTTTATGATTTATTATTATTTTTCCCTTCTTCCATTTTTTTAATTATTTGGCTGAGGTGAAATCTGAGGAACTCACAGCGGGCGGGATGTTTATGCATTGTTTCGTGGTGTGGGATGTCCTTTTTTATTTTTATTTGAATTTCCCTCCCCGGTGACGTGGCATGCATTTTACCCCGTCACCGTGGAGGGAAATTCAAATAAAATTAAAATAGGACATCCCATACCACGAAACAACGCGTAAGCACATGATATTTAAAGTATTGTTCCATGTTTTCGTAAGTGGCTAGGTGTTTTTTGCCGCAGTGATGATGCTGCTTTAACGTACAGGCAGTCCCCGAGTTACGAAAGCCTCGACTTATGTAAATCCGTACTTACGCCAGTGGCAACCTTACCCAAAAAAATACAAGAATTACGAAAGTTACGGATTTGGAAGGATGGTTGCCTACTTTTAAGGAGCACATGTGCCGTAATGTTAGTAAGAGCTGGCCTTCCCTGTATTTCTCCAAATTGATAGTAATCTTGAGAGCACGGTCTCAGTTACGGAGTAATTTTCGACTCCTTATTTTTCGACTTCTGTAAATTTCGGCTTATGTAAATTTCGACTTACACCGCTAGTGTCGGAACGCATCTATTACGTAACTCAGGGACTACTTGTAGTACGCATGAAATGAATTCCTATTGACCCATTTCAATGCTTATTCAGTTCAGCAAAATTTTTGCAAAAGTTTTTCATGATAGACTTTTAGGTTGTATTGAGAAATATAAATTATAGTCTCCCTTCCAGCTTGGATTTAGAAAGGCTCGATTAACTGCTACATTTCTTCAACTACATTTCAAGTGGTTGACCACATTTTTATTGTACTTGACTAGAACAAAGAATCATTAGGGCTATTTTTTATTTTGCCACAGACTTTGACACTGTTAATCCCTTCTTACTGCAGCCAAAACTTAAAAGCATTGGTATCAGGGGTATGGCATATGATTGGATAAATTCATACATAAAGAACCAGACACAGCTTGTTGAAGATGTCAATTGCTACTTGTCACTGCTAAAAGTGGCTACATAAGGCATTCCTCAAGGATCTGTTCTTGTTCCAGTTCTCTTCCTGTTATGTATATTTTACGGATGTACCTGATAGGCTTGGTTCAATTCCTTGTTCCACCCCCCCTTTTTATGCAGATATTAAACATATTACACTTTCTGCTCCCTCAATAACAAGAGTTGATGATACTCAGTAACACTAGTTCAGATATTACTCACCTGGTGTCAGGAAATTTAAAAAAATCTGAATGCTGATAAGTCTCAGCTTAATTACCTTTCTAATAGAAATAAAAAAAGGTTGACATTCATGTTAATGTTGAAATTAATTGATCTCCCAGGCATCATCTACCAAATTCCTGGGAATTGCAGTTGATAGTCAGTTCACCTGGAGAGAGCACATCAGATCTCTTGGTAGCCGTCTAAATTCCTTTTGCTATATCCTAAGGAATATTTGTTCCACAGTGTCTTTGGATGTCTTACCTCCCTTGTACCATGGGGAATTTTACTCTCAAATTATGTAAAGAATTTTGTCCTGGGGTACTTCTGCTCATTGTGGAATTATTTTTAAAATAAAAAAAATGACAATATGATTGATGGCCAATGAGCGTATTGATGCACCCTGTCGCCCCCTGTTGAAAAGATTTAGATTGTTACCAGTGCCTTGCTTATATATTAATGTTTAGTACTTAATATTAAGGAAAATCTGTCTCTCGATGTAAAAAACTCAAGAATTCATTCATGCAATACCAGACATAGAGTTGGTTTCTACGGACCTTTTGTATGCACTCAAGCAACTGCTATAGGTCCAAACTCAATGGGGTTGATAATTATATACTTAATTTAGTGATAAACTGAAATCAATTGACCAGTTACCCACTTTTAAGAATAAACTTAGAAGATTTCTTCATGACTCCCTGTTCTACTCCATCCATGAGTTCTTGGAGTGGTAGGTGTGTATAAAGTGGTACATATATTCTTTTGTTTATGTTAGTTTTTGATGTCATTCTTTGAAATATATTTTTAAGTGTCCTTTTGTATATTTTACATAATCTCTGGGAAAATAAACAATAATTATTATGTATTATCATTTAATATGCTTTTAATTAGACTACATTTGAATGGCACTGTGACTTATAGGAACAGGTGCCCTAACCCACATCACTTGTAAGAGCGAATCCCTTAAGGAACACTAAACGACATGACTGTACTCTCAAGTGTTTGAATCTGGATAATCCTGAATGTATATACCCTCTCTCCATTTGCGACTTGCAGAACTGCTACATCTGTGAAGAGCAAGGAAAAGGAGGGCGTGCAACTGTTGGTGCTTGTATGCAGTGCAACAAGTCAGGCTGTCGGCAGCAGTTCCATGTCACCTGTGCCCAGGCCCTTGGGTTGCTGTGTGAGGAAGCGGGGAACTATTTGGACAACGTGAAGTACTGTGGCTACTGCCAGCACCATTATTCGAAGCTGGTGAGGGGGAGCGGGGTGGGAGCAGCGCCCGCCAGGGGGGGAGGGAGAGCCAAAGGGGTATGCCGGCCATGCCTAGTGCCTAGCCTCCTTACCTATTCCATCATTTCCTAACAATCACCTCCTTATCCTCATACCCCGTTTGAGTGGTTGTCCAGATCTTCTTTAATTTAAGACCAGTTTTTTTGTGCGATCATGATAATTTGTCCAGGATTGTTGTAGATGCTTTGGTTGGTAGGTGAGAGTAAATATCATTCTGAGCTAGGAAAAAGTGTTCATCCAGGATTGTTGAAGGTGATAAGGTTGGTAGGTGGGAGTAAATATCATTCTGAGTTAGGAAAGTGTTCATCCAGGTTTGTTGAAGGCGTTAAGGTTGGTAGGTGAGAGTAAATATCATTCTGAGCTAGGAAAAAGTGTATGCCCAGTCAAAAATTTGATGTTTTAGGTGTTAGGAAAATCATGAAAACTTACATAAAAATTACAATCATCATGAAACCATTGTCATAATGGATTACTATTTTTGTCTTATAACGATTGTAGTAAATAATTGTGTTGGTAATGTGCACCACTTTTGCCATAAAACAAAAGACAAAATATTAGTGCACAACACGTAAATGATCATTGGCTTCTGAGTGAGTTCAGTGATGATCAGATGACTTTCAATTTGGCTGTGTATGCAGCTTTTTACTTTGCGTAAGTTTTCCTATTCTTTTTACCTACTTTTTAAAGTTACTTAAACTAAAAAAATTACTTATAAAGAGAGCAAAGTATTTGGCGACCACTTGCTTTATTTGCAAACAATATGAGAGCCTCCTTAGCACATAGTGTGTGCTTGAATTGCATCAGAGCCATTGAAGTAAAAAATTACTTATTATATGATGTGAGTAAAATTATTTTCTTATGATTATCAGAAACTACCATTATCTCCAATTCTCTCCTCCTGCCTCTCTCTCCTCCTCCAAATCTCTCCTCCTGCCAATGATTTTGCAACTACATATATGATTTTGTGACTTTTAAGTGTCGATATCACATTTTTCTTCCTTGAGAAATAGGATGAGGCATATGGTGTAGAGAATAATGATAAAGTTCTGTAGATCATGTCCATCTCGGTGAGGTCGAAATAAACTGTGATGCAGTCTTGAAATGATCATCTAAGTAGTTCATGATTCTTGGTTGTTAACATACAGTAGAAACTTCATTTAAGAACTTGTATTCCATTTGTATATATGTATTCCATATCAAACAATTTTGTGTACTTTTATTTGCCACCATGCATTTTAATTTTTTTTCTGTTGGAAAATAAAATTAGCCACCAAAAATATCGACCAGTGGAAAATTATTTTTCGGTATTTGTAGTGTTTATAAAGGAGGATTTCTTAGGTGTAGAGGTCCATTAAAATAAATTCTTAGCTATTGCATCTCCACTAGTGGTCAATGGTTACTGCTTCCCTTGCCTGCAGAAAAAAACCATCTGGGTTCATAAGAGTCCGTTATTTGCTATTCCCGTGCCTGTGTGAGAAATGCAGAATACTAATCTCCCTTTTCTTATGTAAACATAAAATAACCTATTTCTTCAGCAAAATTTTGTTCTGAAGAGGTAAATATTATAGGACAGGGCCAATATTTCATTTTGTTAATCGGGACTTATTGTAAAGCAGGAGTTTGTTCATTAGAGGAATTTATCAATGCATAGGTTGGCGGGACCAATGGAATTGGTGTGCTCATCAGAGTTTTTCATTTAGTGGGAGTTCATAAGGTAGAGAGAGGTCTTACTGTACTGAGCTTAATATTCTTGTTTTGGAAATTTTGATGCAATGTTCAGATGTTCTAGCTGAGATTGTAGGGAATTATTTGCCTTGATTCCTGGAAATGTCACAATTATTTTACCAAATTCTTTGGACATACATATATGTATGTATCGGTATTCTTCTTTAGATGTTTTGTACTAGTTAATTTATTTTCTTCTGTTGTGGCATGTAGCAATAATTACACTTTTCTAATGGATAGAATCAATTTAATTTCAATAAAACCATATTTCATCGATCATTCAACTTGCTTCTGTGGTAACAAGCTTGGAATTTAGACTGATTATTCTTAAGTGTGTGGGCCTTTTGTGTCCATGTTTAGGAAACCAATGAATGCTTTCCTCCAATAACATTTGAGTTTACATTTCTCATGCAGTTAGTGTATACATTTTGTCTAGTTAAAGATTATTAAATGTAATTTTATTAATGAGAAAAGAACTTGACATCGTTTAAATTTAAAAGAGGTTTCATGGGTAATTCAGAACAGTATTTGTTGGCTTTTTATTTCTTGGACATTTTCATTCAAGAATTCTCAAAACTTTTACTCCACTTTTTCTTTTTCCTTCACTGTTGAAAAAACTTTAAATGAGTCCATCAAGGCTAATGAAAAAATTTAGCAGAAAGTAAAGGAATTATATTTCATTTGCTATCTTATTATGAGCCCAACAAATATTTCCAGACAGTATATCATTTTCAAGTTTGTGCTTTAGTTTTATTTTTAAGATTTTTTTATGACAAAGTGTAAAAACTTATTATATTTATTATTTTTTATCGTCTATTAGTTCAATTATCTTCTGTTGTAAAACAAACCCTCGATATTGCAAAGTCAAATTAAAATTATATTAATCTAAAATAATGGCTTCTATTTTTCCTTGTGTATTTACTTGGATAAGCATTAATTCTGCTTAATTCAAATATGAGACAATTTCATACCAATTTAGCATTTTGACCATTGTGTAATATTTCTAAATAGTCAGGGTCAATTTCACAGCTACTTTTTGAGTGATTAATGCTTGGCTTAGTTAAGAGGTGCTTTAGCACTTTCATACGCTTGCTAGAAGTGCTTGAAATGAAAAAAGATTTTTCATTGAGTACATATTATTCGTGATACAGAGATTTTAGTTTTTGTAAAGCTGCTAGTAAGGCTTTATAGTTGGTGGTTATGTGAACATTCAGGTATTTGGAAATATTTGTTAATTTACACAGTTACCATTTGCTGTTTTAATTTTCATTTAAGTAGGTGAGAAATATCCTTACTAATAAAACTGAAAACATTTCGGAGGTGTGCCGTTTGCATTTATTTTTCTTTTTCAAATTAACCTGATATGTTGCTTCCCTTTCCAATCAGTACATCTTCAATTGATGGACAACTTTCAACCTCCTAAGAAAACTGGCTTGGTTCATCTAAAGCAGTTTATTCCTGTGTTATTCCATTTTACCCCTAATCCCCTGGGGCACCTTTCAAACACCCAACCCAGCATGTGCCGTGCCCTGGACTGCATGATTGCAGACTGCCTGCTGCTACAAATGCTTGCTAATAATCAGAATAGTCAGTCATATGTGATATTAATAAAACAACTGCACAGTGTGTGTTTTTCGTTTTGCTTTGTGTGTTTATTTGTGCTGCTTAAGTCCTCTTATGTGATGTATTAATCCTTTGTTTGCCACAGGCCAATCTTATCAACCTTGGGTGCCTGAGTGAAAACTGCCTCTGGTGGTTATATCGGCCAGTATTTTAATATATGTTGATGTAAATTCGCTAATTTTCCTTAATTTCAAAATGTAATGTAAATGAATCATTTTTCACCATATCTCACTCATGTGTACCTTATCTTTGAAAAATGTTATAGTACACATATTTTATAAAATTTTAGTTTAAAAAAGTTAAGAAGTGCAACATTAGAAACTAATCAGAAAATATTTTGGCAGTCTTAGTATACCCTGCCTGTAATTTGCTTAAAAAAGGGATAATTTTGTTTTTGTGTGATGCATATGTTGTAAACCTTTTACTTTTAATGCTCATGTTATTATGTTTTACTTTGATTTTAAGTACTCAGCCATATTTTCAGTGGTTTAAATCAACAGATACAAACTTCATGATTTCTTGTTCAAGAATTAAATTTGTTTTGATTTGGTCAGATAAGAGAGCTTATGTTGCATATTTTTATGTTTGAAAAAACGTTTCTGCATTTCATTAGATGTAGTATTTTTGGTGAATTTTATTGCAGCTCAGTTTTTGTTTGAATTACTGTTGAGTTTTTCTCTTTTTGGCTTTAACATGCTTTGCTTAATCATGTCGGAATGGCTCTCTTGCCGGTTTTTTCTGTATTAATCAAATTATTAGTGTTATACATATTAAATTCTTGGATGGATCTACTTAATGATGTAATGGGCATATATTTCATTTTAATGTTTGTGACCTGACATTATAATCATATCGTATTCTAATGTTGAAATCTCATCAGTAATTTAGAACAATAACTCATTGCGATTTTACTCTAAATTGTGCGGTTTTAATTTACACTAAAGTGTGTTCATTTACTTCATCCACTCATTTTGTCTTATGAAAGTGTAATCTTATTTTAATTCAATTTGGGCGTAAGTTTATTTTCTAGTAGTTAAAGTGGTGCTTAATGTAAGTAACAAATATTTCAACCTCAATATTTAAAAATAAGTGCTAGATCCAATAAATTATTTGTTTTTTATTGATTTTTATAATTCCTTCTCTTAGTAGGTTTGGGTATCTTCGTAAAAAGAAACTTTTATCACTTTCAAGCAACATTTCAGTGATAAATAACTGTTGATTCTAGGATGGGGATTTGATTTGTAAATTTTCTTATGAGAGTGCCTTATATTTACTATAATTTTTTACCTGCTTGCATTGTAAATTTTTTATTGTTCTTTTAAACTGTGTAAGTTTGTTTTCCTACTGTTGTTTACATGAATGTTTTTGGAAGAAATTGAAACTTTTTTATCTATGAGTGTTAAGCTCTAAATACTCGTCCGCATTGAAGCTGGCTTTCATGGTATCTTTATTTGACGAGAAATTGGACAGAGTAAAAAGTTGCATTAACTAGAACAATGGTTGCTTGTTAATAGCAAAAGCATTGGGAGCCACAGGATCTGACTGTGTTATCAAGGAGACTACATAAGGCCATCCATTAAGCTTCATTAATGTTTTTTTGGCTGTGACTTTCTTAAGGCTATGTTCCCTATGTTGGAATACCTTTTTTGAGGATGAACATTAAAAAATTCTTGGTCATTATATCCATTTTAGCTCTTTAAATTTTTTGAGATATTTGTCTAATTTTGTTGGATCCGGTACTTGCGTGGCTCTTACTGAAATTAATTTTGTTGCGATCTCCACCTGGGCTGCAACTCCATTGCTTCTGACTTTTTGATGGTTGTCTTGTCCATTATCCTTAGGCTACTGAGTGATATTACTTGTATAGCTCTAAGTATCATGGATCAAACTATCAAAAGCGTGGTGGCTGTTGAGTTCCTGACGCAGAGGAGATCCCTAGAAATCTTCATCCATCTTAGTTTAATATTGCTTGCACTAAAATGGTGAAAAACGTATGAGTCATATACAAGATTTTTGTGATATCTGGTTATTTCTGTAAACGTATGTTGAAGTATAAGTTCACTCGATTATTAGTTAAAGTCTGCTTTTCAATGGAAATTCATCGCCACAGCATTGCTTGGAGCAAATCAAAATTCATTGTATATGTTGATTCAGTTTATGATACTTGTACGGAACAATCTGTCCCATTGAATCAATCTTAAAGCTAAAGTAGGACCTTATATGTACAACGCATAAAACATCTTCAACCTATTTCTCAGTAAATATTCTCTGAAGCATGTGTGAAGGAGAGACTAAAATTTCATGCCTGCCATGTGCATACTAACCGTAAACAGTCACCTTATTCGGTGATTTGTCCATAAGTTAATGGTGGGTTTTCATCCACCAAAATTTATCAAATTATACTGGAAGAAATACGGTACTTTTTGCCTGAATATTCTCCTTTACATAATTTGAAGACTGTAACAGGTTATGTTATCAAGGGATTAAAAAAAGAACTTAGTGTATATTGTAATATCAATTAATAGAGCTTGGAGGATGCATTTAATATTAACAGCCAAGCATTAACCTTTATGTATCTACCATGAAATATATGAGTTTTTATTTCAAGTAAAAGCAATGAATGCACCTCAAAAATGGGCACCTTGTTTCTGGCCAATGAATTTTGAGAAAAAAAAATTTGACAAAATCTGCAAAAAATACTATGTATTTTTCGTGGAAAAAGGAACAGCACATTCTGAATATGTATAATGGAAGAGTATTCTACTATTTTTTTAAATGGAAAATCAGCATAACAATAGATCAAAATAAAAAGTTGAATGATTTAGTATCAATGTTCTTTGTCTTGATTATAGCCGCCCTTAGCAGGAAAGCAACATTAATGATTGTGTTGAAAGTGTACCAGCAAAGGATGATATCAATATCGATTTTGAATTCAAACAAATTGTAAAAGACAAGGAATATGTAGAAAATAGAAAAGATTTTGTACTAATTTTTAATTTTCGTCTGTGCTATCAATCAATAACAGAACTTTCTTCATCATCACTGCTGTCACAAACCATACTATCTTCACTACCATCACATTTGCTGGAAATGCATCATTTCTTAAAACTCTGTACGATCAAGTCCTCTTTAATTAAATTTTACGAGGTAGTAATTCATTGACACACATGAGCTATGTGTTCTTCATTCTTCGGTTGGTGTTGTTTCATGAATGGTGCTTGCCATCCATTCTGAATACAACCTCTTCAGATGAGACTTTGGGATGATTGACGCTAACATCGAGCGGTTGAAGCATAGAAGTCAATCCTCCTGGCATTATCTCTTGGTCAGTCTTTCCCACTTTTAAGTGTTTCTTTATTTTGTCCGTAAGATGGCCGCGAAAACTGTCCAGCAATAGCATACTACGGAGTTGAAGGACAGCTGGATGACGTTCCCACGCACACTTAATCCAGTCCAGAATAAGTTCATTATTCATCCAACCCTTTTTTTGCGACCTGACCACTATCCCTGCAAGGAAATTTATATTTTTCGGTAGTTTTTTCCATTTAAATATTACATATGGCGGAAGCTTCTTTCCATCCACCAATGCTGTTAGCATGATGGTATAATGTTGTTTCTCTGCACCAGCTGTGCTTACTTGAACTGTTTTTGCTCCAGCATCATTCACTGTAGTATTATACTGTATTTAAAAGTAAACAGGGGTCTGATATGCATTCCCAATTTGCCCTACCAAATAGGTATGCATCCACGTCCTTTAGTTTGTCTTTGAGTAAATTTTTATAATCTTTTGTTTGTTTTAGATGTGCTGAAATGGAAAAACTACTGAGTAGAAAGGAAAAATAGGGTGTGCTATATGGGAAAGGCAAAATGTTATCAGGTCATATGAATCAAAATTGATTCCAACTATCGAGGAAAATTATTATTTGAACCAGATGGCATTCATGCCAGGTTGAGAAAATAGGCTATGGACTATTTGGTAAAAATAATGAGCAACGTAGTGGAGAACATTCTGTGCCCATAATACTAGATAGCTAGATCAAGAAAGCATACAATGAAATGAAAGCAAGAAAGGCTGTAAGAATGGATAATATCCAGGTTGAGTACTCAAAGAGTCATAGAAAAATGGTGGATGAAGATTTTTCAGACTCGCGTGTAGGATCCTTGAGGAAGGTGTTAGCCTGCAGGACTTCATAAAAACATTTTTGATATTGATCCCGAAGAAGATAAAAGCAGTTTGTGAAGACTTTTCAATGATAACATTTTTCTCTCATTTGGCTGAGGTTTTCTTAGAACTATTTATGGAAGGTAGTATGTTTATATATATTTAAGTTAATTGCTGCTTTTGGGAGAGTAATTATCCTGTCCCTATTTATTGATGGAATTTTGAGTGTTAGGCAAAATCTACAGTGTTTCTTTGGCTTCCAATGGCTTGTGCAGAGTTGTGATTTGGTGACTCAACACCATGGTTCTAGGTACTTTGATTCCAATTTTAAATTTCAATATTTCATGACAGGTAGCAATTTCTCTGTCAAGTTTCTGAAGCACGTTCCAATGGCGTTCATGTAAAAATGTTTTTGTTTTACCAATGGTTTATTGTATTATTCAATCCTGCTATGTAGCCCATCAACTTTGATTTTGATTAGTTCTGGTATTTGTTACACTTAGTCTTTTTTTATAATTGTATACATTATTAATGCCATTAATTGATAATTTTGATTGTTAACTAATTAGAAAACAAAAAAATAAGTCATCTCTCATTGTTCTTCTGGGCTGTTTATACAACAAAATATTAACCATTACAATTAATGTGAAGGACTTACTGTTTTCATCCAAGTTTACTTCACGATAGCCTACTGTCTTGTTTTTATGATAATAATTCATCAACAAAAGAAGAGTTAAACATTTAGTTATTTGTTTAACATTAATTTAAATACATTTATCAACCATGGAAAATGTAGATTGTTGATAGTCTCGTTTCATTTTTGAAATATTTTATCTGTTACATTTCATAGCATGACATTTTTGTTGCTCTTCTTGTTCTCACATGATGTAACCCATCTGTGAAGGCATTCCGTCAGCAGTTTGTTGAAAAAAAAGCAGCCCCTTGGACAGTGACATCTGGCAGTGAAACTAGAGCTGCCTAATATTATAATTTAATAGGGATATCTGTTTATGGGTTACTTGTCATTATTGTTTGGGTTGAGTAGGAAAGGAATGTCCCCCATAGTGATTAGGTGGCATGCATTAGGATGGTGGTTCTTATCTTGTTGGAGAAGTGAAACTCTTACCCGAGTGGATAAAATATTTTCTTGGTTGCTTATGATGAGTTATATAGGAGTATGCTTAAGTATGAGTTTATACTTTTATGGGATGCGAGTGGAAATAGTTGGAAAGTTATAGAAATGAATGACAACCCTTAATGTTCCATGTTTTATAGCATTGGTGGTGATAAATGATTGATTGATTCAGAAATCATTAATTATTACAAGAGCACTTGGAGCATCCTGGAAGAGCAATTGTCATGGGAAAAAGAAATTTTAAACATGATCTTGCATGATGTATGAACTATAATAATTTCTTCGGAGGGACGTCTTTAAGCTTACTTTTTTGCTCTGAAGTTGTTATGCTTGGATTAACTGCATTTGATTGTGAAGAAAAAAAATGGTGAGACATTATGATCCTATTTTTGTTTACGTGATATTTCATTTTATCCAAGCTTGACACCACTGGCATTGTCTCATTTTCCTTTTGTATCTGCTCAGTTGAATGTAATCATCAGCAGTCATCAATCCAAAGATTGGTTTGCTGCAGCTCTTCACTCCATTCTCTTTTCAGCTAATGGTTGATTTCTATATGTCTGGATGTTGACATCCCTCATAATTTGTTCCATGCATTCCATCCTTAGTCTTCCTTGGCAATTCTTCCATTTAATTGCTCCTTTCAGTACTGATTTCAGTGGGCTCTTATCTCATAATGTGTCCAATAAGTTTGTCTCTTCCTCTTTGCTGAGTTTTTGTTAAACTTTGCTAGCATTTTCAATCTCTCCCACAAGGTTATGAACCGCCATATTAGAGCATGCAATATTCTTATATGGCTGAAATTGCCAGATAGTGAAGTAAATTGTATGGTTTGGTGCTCAGTGGTTAACATGGCTTGGTCGTTTCAGAAGAAAGGAGGCAACGTGAAGACCATCCCTCCCTACAAACCTATACCCCCAGAGAATGCCTCACCCGAATCATCCCCTGAAAAGTTTAACCCATCAACTCATCACCATTCCCAACCCTCCCAACAGCATCATTTGCCCCCGTCATCATCGTCATCCTCCACATCATCATCATCATCTTCTCATCACCATACTTCAATCGACTCTGGGAGACCACCGAAGAGGAAGGGCAGCAAAGGATCTTCATCTACATACACCACCCCCGCACCCAGCACGCAAGGGAACAACACCAGTGGGACTGGCGGAGGTAACGTTCCAGTCTCGAGTTCAGCCAACACCACACCAGTCAGTTCTGGTGTGAGGTCAAGTGTTTCCAAGGCGCCCGGTTCCCATCCAGCCAGCACGGAAACATCACCCAGTGGAGACAGTGTTGGTGGTGGTGGTGACTCCTCATCAAAGGCACCTGCCCAGGTGACGTCGGCTAGCAGCACTCCTACTTCCACCCGTGATAATCCCCCAGCCAAATTCACGACCTCCAATTTCACAGAGACAGTGGTGACACAGAGTGAGAGCATATTTGGGGCTGTGGCTGCAGCGGCAGCTGCAATTGGGACGACCCCTTCTGCCCCATCGACTGAATCCCAGCAAATAAGGGGTAAGAAGAGGAGAGGTGGTGGAGCGCACACTCCTACTGGTTCAATCCCCTCTGATTCGGAGCCATCATCTTCTTCCACTATGTCAGGGATTACAGCTGGAACTCCTGTAGCGGAACCTGGCTCCACTGAAGGTAGTGTCGTGGCTGCGGTTGCCTCTGAGCCTCAGGAAGCAGAAAGGAAGTATGCAAAAATTGAAAGTGGCTCTGCGGTAGCTCATGCTGATCAGAGTGGCACTACAGGCAACAGTGCAGCAACAGTGGCCAATGTGGCAAGCTCACACGTAGGAGTTATTGCTGGGCCAGGACCTGAAGTAGCTTACTCAAGTGGTACTCAAGCAATTGTGGTTTCAACACCACCTGTGGCTCAATCTACCCGTGCACCCCCAACTGTAGTAGTTGCCTCATCTGGTACCCCATCATCTCTCTCTCCATCTGGATTACAAGCTTCTGCTGGGACATCTAATGAAGAGCGCAATGGGGCTTCTACTGATCTTGGAAAGAAATCAAGGTTGGTTTCGTGCATGCATCTTTTTTATTTATATAAAAATGTTAAATATTTATTGACTTAAAACATTTTACGTGTGCAAGTACATGGTATACCCTCATCAAAAATTAATTACAATATAGTTTGCATAAATTGCAAACAGTGCAAGACCTGAAAAGTTCTACTTATATAATATAACCTAGAAAGTAAAATAAGAATTATACAGTGGGTATCTGCGGTAGATACGCGTGGGTGTCTGCGGTGTTCCAAGACCTTCTGGGGATAATGAATTCATTAGATAACTGATTCTGTTGTATATAGTTCTTTTCCATGACTTAAATGTAGTCAGATTACCATATAAGGGAAAACATCTTCCCAATATTCTTATTTATGGTGTTATTTGAGTTATTAAATATTTTCGGAGCACATATGAAGGCATTTTTGTGGAAATTTTGAAATTTTATGTGAATTTCCGCACTATTAAGAACAATGCGCTGAATTTTTCTTATGGTTTGTCACATCGCTGAGGAAAGGGTATTCGACAGAAATGGCCAATGGGCGTGGGAACTGGGCCCTTCCCCCAGTCCGTGGTCTCACCCTCCCTCCCCATAGGGTCATTTACGTGCTCCAAGACATCATCATAAAACATGTTCCACTCCTTTCCATCAAAAATACTAAAGTGCTATGAAGGGCTGGGAGCTCCCCAAGCTTTGCACCAATCAATGCTGGCCAAATCTTCCCTTTTGTAAGGCCAGATGTTTTCTTTCATTTTTAGCATTTGTAGCTGTCGACCTAGAGCAAAGATGAGTGATGAAAAATATCTATAATGTTTATTTGTGATGATACTTTCAAAATAAATGTATCCTTATTTCACTGCAATAACTCAGGCTGTTGTGGGTGGCTTCTCCGAACGTTGATTCCCTCGATGAAATGATGAACAATTTCCTAATTTCTCTGGTGTCCACATTACTGGTTCAGTTTCTGTCTCATCTTCCGTCGATGACTTCACTAAATTTTCTAATTCCTCATTTGTGACCACCACTCTGTGTTCTTCAAGCTCTTCAACATCCCTTTGTGCTCAAGCTCTTGCACGTCTTTCTCATTCATGTCGATGAATTCCTCACACCAAACTGTCTGGCTAAATGATTTTATTTTCTTTTTCTCTTCATCGATGACAGGAAACACTCATTATCATCATGGTCTCATAATCCTTCACAGCCTCACTCCATAAATTTTTCTAGCAGGAATTTATAGACTCTCATGGTTTCAAAGCATCCGTAGCTGCTTTAATGAATGTTATTGCATCAGCGTTTGTGAATAATTTCCAGCATTCCATGATTTCCAAATTTGGGTCTACATCCAATACTGCATTGATGTTCTCAAATATGAGGCTTGACACATTGGATGATCATCTGGTCTAGATGCTGAGGGAGGGAGTTCGTATTTGGTGGTAAAATGAACACATTGACATTTTCATTCCTGATGTCTATTAACACTTTCAGCCCGAAGTTTAAATTTTTAAATTTTCCGAAATCCGAAACTTTTTTTTTCGTGATCTCAACTTGAAAGTGTTATATTATGCCAATGGTGACCAAAATACGTCTTTACTTCGAACATTTTATTGTTTTTTAGTGATTTTTATTTGCCGCCATCTATTGATGGCACTCGGATCCTGGCGAAGTCCAAGTGTCTTGGCGCGTGCAATATTTTACGAATATCATGTACGGCAACTTTTTCAACCAGAATTTACTAAAAAATCGTAATTGAATCATTTTCGAGATAATTTTTTATTTGACGGGTGATAAATTTAAATACATTTAACATATAATTATTTAAATAATAATTCTTTATTTTTTAAATTTTTCTTGTAAAGCTCGTTTTTTCTTCTTTATCAATAGTTTTACCAAGTTCTAATTGCTAATCTAGATAGCTAATGTTGAAGATTTTATGTAAATTGGTATCTATTATTATAAAACACCTGCGTTTACACAAAATGACAGATAAGCGCTTGAGTTCCACCCTCCCAAAAGCGAGCTTCAAGTGCGCGCGCGAAGGTTAGGAAGGTCTCGGGTGAGTTGATGCGGGTGTTCTGTATCATGGTGCCTCTAACAGTAACGAAATGACGTTCGAGAATTCGTTCGAGAACGAAAAACATGTACCATTATGAGCACGTGCCAAACGTGCCTCCCCACCCCCAAAAACTTGACCGCATCCACACGCCTCCCGTCACGCACTTATTTGACACTTCCATGCTGCCGGGAACGGCATCCTTTCATGTTGAAACGGGTAAGTGAACGCCCTACGATAAGCTCCTAACTCAAGGACGGCCGCTGGGGCACTTTTAGTGCAGGAGGGGACCTATTGTTATGCCAGCAGCGGAAGAACAAGCCGAGGCCGCTTGGAGTATCCGCCCCTTCCCCTCTCCATTCTTTCCGGCAAGGGTGCTTTCCTCTTTGACCGGCCGACGAAGCATACCCAAACAACCAACTTGGACGAATGACAGAAATTCAAGGAATATTTTCCGAAATATTTATGTCCTAATACATTCATAGTTTATTCCATTGCTATCAAAAATATCTGAAACTAAAACAGTCAGCAGTAATGTAGAAAAAGTAAATAAGTTAGGAAAACAATTTACAAATTGTTAGTAATATATTTACACATATTTAAATACAAGTACATAATCGCAGACATAAATGTAAATATACAACAATCATATGCAATATTTATAATATTTACAATATTTATATTTTCAAATATTTATAATATTTACACATCTATTTACACGAAAATAATTGCATACAAAAATGGTACACTTTGTATTCAATATTTATGATATTTACATTTGTTATATTTTCAAATATTTATAATTTGTACACAATTTACAATATTTACATTTTCGGCAGTAGAGAGGGGTTTACCGATGGAAGTCTTGGAAGCATTTTTCCAAGCAGAGGCCAGGTTCTTCAGGGCAATCAGGGCAATATGTAGTCACCGCAGACTTCTTACCTTGCTTAGAACACTGCCTGCACCGTTTCTGGACCCTTCTGTCATCCCTCTTTTCACAGTACTTTGGAAAATGAGAATCTATGGATATCATGGAAGGGCCCCGTGAAACGGGCAAACTCTCTCTCGTTTGGCCTTTGGCAAGGGCATCTATGATGGACAACCTGTATGAGTACAAGCTCAGTTTTTGCGAGCTGAACTTTTGGTACAGGAGATAGGAATTCAGAAGCATTATATGCATCACATGAATCCCTAATCTCCTGAACCATTTTAAAGTTTTGTGATCACAGGGATAGTATGCCATGAGTTGGTCAACACGGTCAATGCCCCCCATACATCTATTGTATTCGGCAACTGCCTTGGGCTTTTGGACAATATTACCCCTGGATGTGGTAATATTGACCAAGTTGTTGCCGAATTCAGTGCTAAGTAAGAGGACATCCCGTTTGTCTTTCCATTTCATGACATTTATCCCTGTGTCAGTACTCATACAAATTGTCTCACCTCGTTTCAATTTAGCCCGGATCACTTCCGGTGGGTTCCCTTTACGGTCTCCACGCAGTGTTCCAGTGCAATAACACTCATTGCTGAGTAGTTCACGGGCTAAATTGACGTCATTGTAATAGTTGTCCATAAACAATGAATACCCCATTTGTAGTCTTCCCTTCATAAGTTTATGGACAACCTTACTTGCATGCCCTCGTCCGGCCAACTCGAGGTCCTTTTTGCCCGTATACACAATGAAATCCAGGACATACCCATTGGGTTCAGTGAGCATGTAAAGTTTGACTCCAAACTTATGCCTCTTCCCTTTGATGAATGTCCTAAACCCCAAGCGACCCCTCCACAATACCATAGATTCATCAATACATAATACCCTGTCTGGAGTATATGTTTTTTTCCGAAATACTGTGAAAAAGGTCAAGAAGGGGCCTAATTTTGTACAAGGGATCTATTGGAGCTGGATCACCAACATTTGCATTTTCTGCAAAATGCAGACTTTGCAAGATGGCGAGAAACCTATCTCTCGTCATCCTGCGATGAAAAAAATGCAAATCAAATTTAGTATTCCTGTTCCATTAGTCCCTTATCCTGTTCGTTCTAACGGTACCCATATGGAACATCAATCCCAAAAACACTTCGAATTCTTCCCTGGTCAATTCGCTCCAATTAGTAACTCTTTGAGGTTGAACACCCACCTGATTTAGGAAAATGTTTTCCACGTAGGTGTTCGTCCTCTGGATTACTAATTGGAAGTATTCATCAGAGAAAAACAAGCGGAAATAGTCAATGGGATTATTTCCACTGGGTGCCGTTAGAAGAGCTTCCCTTCCCCGAAAGGGAAGGGCTGCACGCAAGCAAGCACCCTTAGACCAGGCAAGGGGTGTCTGGGGAGGGAGGGTGGGAAGAGAGGAAGAGGGCGGTGGGGTGGGTGCATGGGAAGTGGAAGGAATAGGGGATGAGGGTGGAGGAATCTCCTCTGAGAGGTGGGGAGTAGGGGTTGGGCCTCTACCTGGAGTTATTGCTTCGTCCGACTCCCCGTCGTCAAACTCCTCCCCACTGCCGAAATCACTCCACGACTCTGAAGACGAGTCTTCCCCGAAGGAATCATCCTCTAGAATCTTTTCTATTTCTCCCTCCGTTATGCCGGCTGGAGCCGCTTTGTGGCCTCTCTTTTTTTTGACTGTCACCTCTGGAATAATGAAAGAAAATACAGCATAAATGAATATTTATTGCAAAAAATACAATAAGAAAGGTATTATACTAAATAGTTATGCCAAAAATTCAATTACCCAAATGTTCTGGAGAAATACTCCTCTGCCGCGAGGTTGACGGTTGAGGGGAGTTGGATTGCTTCATTCTAAAATGAAAAGGAAGCTGAAAATCACATCCCACAGAAATGGAAACATTTTTATTTACAATGAAAAGATTTAGCGTAAAAGTTCGAACCCGGGACCCTTCCATCATTAGCCCAGCGTTATACCCACTAGGCCACCAACAAAATCCCATAATAACATTTCTGTAAATACAATGTATATGACTACCGTAAAAATTGATTTAAAAAGCAAAATAATCGAACTTACCCGTCTCTTTCAATTCCTTCTCAAAACTGTTGAAAAACGTTTTTTTTTTAAATACACGGTTTTCTAAAAATTTTATCTTCGCCTATTGGAAATGAGAACAAGAAAAAAGTCATTGTAAATAAAAAGAAATATAAAAAGGCAGGGGAAAAAATATTTTTAAACACAATGAGAATATTTAAAAAAAAATACCTTGTCGTAGTTTGCGCAACAGCTGGTAAAACATGAGAAGTCGCAGCAGAATCCGAAGCGTACCCTGCGGTGGCTAAGGCTGAAGTGTGATGCCTGTGAAGATCCGAGACCGCCAAGCGAAGGGAAACGGAAGAACGGGGCCCCCGAGTTTATGACTGCTGAGCGCAGCGGCCCGTCCTCTATAGATGGCGCTCGGACCTGGGCGGAGTCCGCCGCGCCATCTATTGATGGCGCTCGGTCTCAAAGTGTTAATGATAGATGGGCAGGTGCATTCTCTAGTAAGAGCTACACTTGAAATGGTAACCTTTCCTTGCCAGATATTTTGGAACTTCGGGGATGAAGCACTGGTTAAACTAATCAGTCAAAAATATAGCTGTCATCCATGCATTATTTTTGTTTCTAGACGACAGGCAGATAATTTTTATTGCTATCCTGTATGGTGCGAGAGTTTTTCACTCAGCAAACTATTCCTGACTTGATTATGTGACCTGCTGCGTATCTGTGCAGCAGTAGGCACAATCTTTCCTTCCAGGATTGGAAGCCATGCTCTTGCTTCTCTGCTTTTTGGATAAAAGTCAAGTCAGGCATCTTTTTCCTCAACAAGCCAGTTTCATCGCAATTTAAAACTTGCTAGCGTTGGTAGTCCTCCACCTGGATCAACTTCCGATGTTTCAAGAAAAATGTCGCAGCACCTTCATCGTTGGCTGATGCAGCCTCTCCCGTAATTTTTTTATTTGTCAATTCATGCCCATTCTTGAATCTTGACAACAGTCGCTTGCTTGCTGTGAAGGGCTTGGCGCCCTCATTTAAATGGGAATTTCTCTTTTAAGTCTTCATATAGGCTTAAGGCTTTTTGATGAAGCGTGTTACGGTTTACAGGCATTCGTTTTCTGCTCATATCTTCCCCTCACAAAATCTATGCTCTTTCAACACTAACCAACAACTTCTCATTCACTGTTGATGTCTTTTTTGCATTCTGTGGTGTGCTGGAAACCTAGATATATTATTACTTCACTACCACTTGAATGAACGATTCATCCTCTCTGAATTTTTTAGCAACTTCTGCAATTGTTTTCTTTCTGAATTAAATCAAGAATATGAACTTTCTCCTTGACAGTATGCACTTTATGCCTTCTTTTCAATTCTGTTGTACAGTTCATTCCCGATAACTTGGCTGACACTCAGTAGTGAACTGGACAGGTGGGTATAGTCCAACTCAGATAATATGTAGGGGGGGAAGCACTTTCTGAGAGGGGAGCCATGCGTGAACAGTTTTCCCGGAGTGGAAAGGGAAGGGGAAAGTAGGGGAGGACGGTTCCCCATCAAATCTGAAGTCGAGTGGGCTGACTTGTTTACACCCGTATGTTGTCCAGGTCAGCCAAGGCAAGAACAGTGTTAGAGAAGAGGTAAACCATGTGAGGCTTGAAAACCCTATCTCTTGGTGGGCGAAATTGTAAGAACTTGGACGAGTCCGAACCAAAATCGCTTACTGTGCATGACAAATGGGGGCATATACCCCTCCAGTGTTCCCCCTCTCCTCCACTTATTTCCCCTCTCGCAAATTGTCATCGGCCAGGTTAACGCGAATGATCTCAGGGTGTCCACGGACCCTTGAAAATCTGGA
This sequence comes from Pyrrhosoma nymphula, assembly GCA_963573305.1. Lineage (NCBI taxonomy): Eukaryota > Metazoa > Arthropoda > Insecta > Odonata > Coenagrionidae > Pyrrhosoma > Pyrrhosoma nymphula. Next base: position 93,777,294 of record OY754335.1, on the reverse strand, counting down.
ATTATTTGGGAATTTTCCGAACATTGAAATTTCTGTGAATTATGTGGGAATTTCTGTTTAAACCCGGGAATTTTTAAATTATCATTTCAAGGTGAAATAATCCTTATTTTATATAGTCGGATCCGGAATTAACGTCTTTGCATTTAATGTTTATTCGTATTTAAGGTTTATTTTTTGAGATCCCAATTCATTCCATATTAAAGCAATGTAAAAATTATCCTCATTTAACGTTTCTGCATTCTGCGTTTTTCTGCATTCTACGTCATTTATTTTTTGCCTGCACGAGCTTTTCTGCCCGTTTTAAACTTTTAAACGTTTTTTCATGATCGTGTATGTAAATGATTTCCCAAAAACATCAATGATCATTATCTCTGCTATTATTTTTCATTGGGTCGACGGTGCTCAAGGTTTCGCAAAAGATGCACATAGATACGGTACATATTAACCTGAAGATGTTGTATGTTCATGATAATATATATACATAAGTATGTCCACAATGGTTATACACCCGCTTTTTCCCCGTTAGCAGTTTTTACCCGACGATGATATGGCTTGTAACGCAGTTGAAATCGTCGAACTTTTCCTGGGAGAGTGGCGGAGTATATGGATAAAAAATGAATGTCGAACTGCGCGGCATATGAAAATGTGCATACCTGCAGTTTATTTTCCCATTACTGCAGATCAATTAAATATGAAGAAAAATTGATGTTCACAGTAAATATTAGCAATTTTTTTAAAGGTAGTACTTAATTTGTAAGTAAAATGGAAAATGTGTATAAACAACTGTATAAATACACATTATTAAAAACAACTAATGTGGTTGTTAATAACTTTTCAAGATACCTCAGATAAAAAACCGTGGAAAACTGTTGAGTTTTCACGGAAATATAGCAAATTTTTCCGCGAGCCACCGAATTGAAGTTGCGTTTTCAATTTTTGTCTCGCATGCAGGTATCTCGTTGGCTATCCCCACCACCACTCCCAGTACGGTTGTTCTGTGTACGCTCCAATTTATATGCTATTTTAAGAAACTAAAAAGCTCTTTTTTGAAAAACTAGCGATATCTTTTTAAAATGTAAGTCTTTGACTATCTAATGCCGTTGGATTAGTTTCTAAATTGCTATAAACAAAGCAGCTGCGAATTTTTAAAAAGAAATTCCTAGCCCTGTGGGTTGCAGGATACTTTTTTTAAAATCTTTGTATTGAAGCCAGCTTTTGATTCATCTAATTTCGAAACTTGTACGATGTACGAGCGATGCTGTGGCTCTAAACATTTTAAAAAAAGTTTCCCCTTTTTTGAAGTAATAAATAAGAAGTTAATATTTAATTTTGTACTGATTTTTATTAACAATTGAAAATCTTCCAGAAGAGAATCAACTTTGAATTGACCCAAAAAGTTGATAAACAAAAAAGTTATGGCTTTCAACATTAAGCGTCTTGGGATAAACAAATAAACATATCTCAGCAACAAATTCACCAATTGACTTTTGCAAACTCTCGATCGATTTGGAATTGGAAAAGCTTCGTTTTAGAATGATCAAAGCATTTAAAAAATGCTTTGGTGATAAATAATTTATTTGAAAAATATGGCCGTTTTTTCGTTAATTTTGCAAAAACCAAACAATAAAATCGAACTTACCACAGCTCAAATTAATGATCTTTGAATTACCTACAAGAATCTTATGCTTATAATTCTCTAAAAATCTTATATTGACTTGTAGGGTTAAAAAATGTATTTTGGCCAACTTTGGACATACGTAGCTCCGTACAGGCACTGTATCTTGAGTTGCAAACATAATGGGGGATCTTCTTTCATCCCCTCCTACAGCGTAAAACAGGTCCCATCCATTCCTCAATTACATCCCTGAAATCGCTATTTTTACCGTTTCTTGGACTAAAGAAAAACTCTTAAACAAGGCCACTGATCTACGAGTTACTAGTCTCCTTGGTGCTGGTGGTTTAAAAAGAGCAGAGGTAGCTGGTGTTGATGTTGGGATGGTTTAAAAAGGAAATCTCCTAGTATCGAGGAGAAGAGAAAAATTATAGAGGAGGTGGATAAAAATCCTCACTTGAAGAGAGTTGACTTGGCGAAGAAGCTGCTCATGCCAATAACAACCCAGGCTTTTGAAAATTTCCATAATAGCTCAGGATATCACCGAATTAATCTTATCATATTCAATTTTTTATATTTGCTCTGGGTCAGCTCCTAATTCTGTAAGGTTTATAACCTAATTAATAAAATAATTTTCTTAAAAATTCATCAACAAATGTTGTATCATATTTGATTTTAATTTCATCTTTATAGTTGTTTCCTGGAGAGTGTTTCCCAACCTATTTTAGGATGAGCACATTAAATTGATGATAATTTTTATTATTGTTTGTTACACCTTTTAGTAACTTTAAATTATCATTTTTATTCATGGAAAACTGTCTTAGCGCATTACATATTCTAAAACCTCAAAAAAATGGTAGGTCCTCATTTAGTGTTTGTCCGCATTTAGTGTTTACAATTTTGTCCCCTCTGAAAAACATTAAATCAGGATTCTACTGTAATTTAAATCAACCGCGAAGGCCATAAAATATGTGTTGTTTGATAACTGGATATAATGTAATGGAGTTAGCATAGGCATGAATAAATAAATCAAAGACCTGAACTAGTTAGGCTCATTGTAACATCAGTGTCACGTCAAGTGTCCTTTTACCCTCGTTAACTGTGCATCGAACAATAAGATCTGTTCGCCGGGCGACTTCGTGGTGTATTTTTTTTGCAGTGTGCGGCGATGCTCCAGCGTCCACACCGTTGATATCTAGGTCGCTAATTGATCCCTGACGAATGACAGTTGGACTCCAAGAAATATGAGGTTCAGAACAAAGATTAATGATTGAATATGCATCCTAGTACTGAGTAAAATTTATGAGCTTCATGATCTGAATTTGACTATGACAGCACGGCGGCAGTCACGCTGACGAGAGCAGACTCGGTGGCCCAGCGTGGACTAGCTGTCGGTGGCGCGGCGGCGCACAGTCTAAAATCGGGGTAAGGCACGGACACGATTCATAAACAAATGCCTTAAGCAGTGGCTATAACTTCGGTTATAGGTTATAACTTCGGGCGGGGGGGGGGGGGGGGGGAGGGGGCAAGACAGTAGCCAGGTGTAGTTGAGGTATCCGCACATGCACCGAGCTCCTCTTGCCGCGGCCATGCGACCTTATTTCGGGGGAGAGGGGGTGGAGCCTGGGGCCACTGACCTAAAGCGATACTAAAACCTATACATGTGCCCATTATTTTACGGCCCATGTAGTTTTTTTCTCCCATTCCATTTATTTCTCCGAAACATTTCGCCATCCAACATTATTGTCTATTTCTTAGGTGCAGTAAAAATGCTATTGATCATTTGGAATTGAACCTTATTCACAGACGTGCAATGCGTTCCGTTCCAATGCATTCCCGCAATATTATTACATATACCTACTTGTGGTGTTTGAACGTCATTTCTGTTCAGTTGCCATCAGTAAGCATTTAAATTAAAGATTGCAACACATTGAGTGGTGTTTAATCGATGGATATCTCCCCACGTGTTGATGTGTGAACGTATTCACCTAAAAAGTATTCTTTTTAGTTATTTATAGATATTTATTTAATGAGTATATTTTATTAAATTGTGTTCAGCTAGGAAAATCCATATTCTTCGTAAAACGTGAAAAATATCACTTTGGATCTTATATAAACTGCGATAATTTTACCTGTAAATTGTTAAAAATTTAGCCTTGAAAACCTGGAAGTATGCTTGAATTTTTTATTTTGACTTTTGTGGACACGCTGGAACTCTACCCTACACTCACTACTTTTATGTTTAAGAGCCATTGTATAAAAGGGTAACTGTCACAATGACACTCAAATGAACACTCGAGACTGACTGTTGGGTGCAGGGCTTGGATGGTATAGCTGGGGGGCTATTGCGTATCATGAGTTGCCGGGGAATAACTCACTTTAGGACATATTGGGAGTTGCCAGCATTTTCACTCTGAGCAATTACACATTGCATTTTTATCACTGCTGCACTGAGAGGGAAAATTCTCACTTGATCTCACCCTCAAAAGAGAGGTAGAGGTTACAAGACGAGGGCCCCCTTGAGTATTATTTGCTTGGTGATGATCCAGTCTTTGTTCACATTGAAGTTTGAATCTAAGGGCTGTGGGACAAAGTTTCACTACACTGAATGACGTGTATTTGAACTTTGGGTTGATTATTTCGGGAAATTCTAACTTCTAATTTCTGAGCTGAGTAAACTGTGGATATGGGGGTCCCACTGCATTAAGAAATGAAATATAAAATTATTGATGCTTAAATCATTGTATTTGAAAGATAAAAAAATGTATGTTTCTCATGAATAAATGGTGGCATGAACCCCTAAAATCCACTCTGAGTTGTCTTGGCATTTTGGTGCTGATGGTTAATTAGCATGATCAGATGTAAAGAGGTCTTGTCATATAATCCTCAAAGCCATGAAGGGTATGACCTTGATTTTATCAGTCTTTAGTATACACCCTTTTGCTTGACTGAGCATGGGTGTTGCCATGATTTTTTGCTCAGTGTGTGTATTATCATCATCAGCAGTCATCAATCCGGGGATTGGTTTGCTTCATCTACTCCTTTCTCCCATGAGCTATCTCCATGTGTCTTCTTTATAACGCCCATCATTATATATCCAGTGATGTATTGTATCCTGGTCTTCCTTGGAAATTCTCCCCATTTGATGCTTCTTCCATAATTGCTTTCAAGAGGCTGTTATGTCTTAGAATGTGTTTGGTAAGCTTATCTCTTCAATTCCTGCATTTACACTTAACATCTGTTATCCCCAAATCCAAGATTGTGTGTAATTGTAATGTTTTATGTATAAAATAATTGTGGCAGGAATCACAAAGTTAGTTTTGCATTCTGATATGAGTCAACTCCATAAAGTTATGCCCAAAAATGCCAATTATAAAACACAATAATGTATTCGCCATGAAATTTATTACAGGGCACCATCTGCTGAGAAACATGTAGACAAGGGGAGGACAAAAACTAAAAGGTCGGGGAGTAGTAGTGGTACCAGTGGCAGTAAGAGGGGTAAGAGCAGTGGAATTACATCATCAAATGGTGGTGACACAACTCACACAGTTGGTGCTAGACCCATCAGTGAGCTGCCAAAGATGTCTCCCCCTGGTAGTCCAGCTTCAGAGTCCCAGAACTCCATGTCTGCTTTGAATTCCTTGGCTTCTGCAACCACTGCAGCTCTTGGACAATCGATAGGGTTGCAACAAAGCACCCAGATTGGGAAGAAGGGGAAGAAGAAAAAAGAAGAAAAGGACATTAAGTTGTGAGGGAAATTTTTACTTTGATTTATATTTTTTGTGAACTCTTCATTAGTCTCTGTTTCTTTGTCAATTTGCCATTGTGGTACTGTTTTATGGATTATCAATTGCAACTTTTTCTTCTTTATTAACATCCTATGAGGTTAACTTAAAAGGCTTAGGCCAATACTGATACATGCATGTCTTTTTTCCAATAAAAAGATTATTTTCATTATTCATTATGTGCTAATACTTGAATCTGGAAGAATTCTTTCAGTGTAATGGCATATTGTTTTGAAATTCATATTTCTTTTGCCTTGACTGAACAAGCTCACTGTGCTTGTATTGTGCATTTGTTTTATAATACTGCTGCACAACTAGTCGTATTATTTGGGTAAATTTATTAATTGGTTATCTTACTGTTATCTAATCCTTAAGGTTATCCAGTAAAAACTATCAGAAATCACATACGTAGGTGCTATTAATTGTAGACATTGACTATTGGGTTTGGCATTGGGTCACTAACTTTATTCGGCTCAAAAAGATAAGATCATCAATTTTACAAACTGGCTCAAAGATCAGATCAATCATTCATCAATCCTCCTCTCTCCACTCTATAGTGAAAAAATCAATGAATGAACACTCAGAAATAACTAAGGATGAATCGATTCCAAATGTCGATTCTCGATTCCACCGATTCTCAGGCTTAGAATGGGTATCGAGAATTGATTGCCTTAAGTCGATTCTGATTCAATCGATTCCAGATAGATAAATACATGCACATTTAATTTTTGAGGAGCATAGTAACAGAAATTTAAGTGTTGAATATAAATTGAAAATGAATTAAGTATTAAGGGAAGTTAAAATGTTTTATTGTGCATTTACAATTACCTACATAGTTAATTTAAAAGCTTACAGTAGTTTTCATATAAAATAGAGGTTTCCCTTATCGACTTCAGTTTTGTCTACTGTGGCCCTTAATGGGAACTTAGTGTACCCTTCAGTGAAACTTCACAGAAGACATTTTTGCTGTTGATTTTTGATGGGATGGTTGTTGGGGTGCCATTGGAGGGAAAAAATAAGGAGAGACAGAGGAAAAGATTAATAGAACAAAGAATTTGATTAAGTGGTAATGGAATATTTTTGACTTTGCAGTATGAACAACTTTTTGTATGGATTTAATGAAATAACTGTGCATGAAATGACAATATCTTTTTTAATCTCTCGATTAAAGGTTCCAGAATGGCGTGTCTGCACCTCACATGTTGGGAAACCAGTTAAATCCATCTTCAACGATGGCACAAAGAATGTCAGACACGCTTTCAGCAGAATTGGAAGCTCACAGCATCTTCATCGACTCAAATCAACCACAGCTTGTTGGCCCTCAGCTTCATAGTAGAGTCATAGCTTCTGTGAGTTGTTTATATCTTTTGATTTATTTCTGGTACTTGAATGTGGGAGTGTTTTGATTGAAGAAAGAGCGTTGCTTTGGATGCATGCCAAGTTTTTGTTAGCTTTGGTGTATGTTTCTAACATGCTTTTTGTGTGCTGTTTTTGTTGAATGATGCTGCCATCCCTTGTGTGTGAATATAACCACATGTGTGCCTCTAATGGTCTATTAACATTTTCAGCAACTTATGTGATGTATTCATACCACTTTTTATGAAAAATCTTAATTGGAAGCCACTGCACAGAAATGTATGTAAATTATTAAATTGCTGATCAACTGCTTATTTTTACTCGGTAGTTTTTAGCTAGAGAAGACATAGTCTGTTAATTTGCCCCATGAGAGCATGGATTTATAGTTATTTGTGGTGATTTGTAGTCATGTCCTGATATGTGTTCTGAGCTCTAGGGATTTTTTAAAATGATTTCTTACCAGTGAATAAGGCATTATGGCGCTAATGCCTTTTAGTTGCGATCATCACTTTCCACCAGTCACCATGACTGCTGCTAAGCTTGTGCTGTAAAGAGTCTTCCCTTGACCTTGTTGTTATCTGTGTCATATCCTGATCTACAAGTAAATAATTAAAATGGAATCCAGTTAACAATATACCTTGCTCACATCAAGATTCAAAATTTGGAAAACTTGGATTATTTTGTGAAATTTTATATCAAAAGTTAAACATTATGTCCTTGGGAGTGGTTCGCTCATTCAATGAATTGTTCTTATTGAGTCAGGTAGGTAGGTACAACGTCTCAGATGGTGTAGGCAACTAGAATGCCGGTTACCTTTTGGTTCTTTAATTTTTTACTGTTGAGTAAATGGATGTATTCAGAAGAGAAATTTTTTTACTGAAATTCATTTTTATGGTCCTACTAGCAAATACAGGGATAGAATAATGGTTTTGAATTAGAGTCAAGTGCTTCATTATATATCAAGTATTTTATCTTACCAGTCTTTAACTTTGTGGCTATTAGTTATAATGAATGGCTGAAATTCATTTTGGAATTATAGTAACTAAAATTAAGGAAGAAAATTGTGAAAGTATTGCATACTCACAATCGACATTCATGAATTATGCAGGTGGTTATTATTCCTTGCAGTGGAACTTAGTTAGATTTTATGAGGCATAAGTGATTTGAAGCAGATTTCAAGGTTCTTTCTGAATCTTTGAATCATGTACACGGTAGTTGAAGAATTTTTCACCAAGGTGGTGGTCATATTAAGGTGGTATTTTTAGGTTTGTCTATCCTCAAATTTCATAATGCAAATCATATAAATTTTTGAAATACATATATGGATTTTTCAACAAAAATATGGTGATGTGTAGTCGGCTCAAGTTGTGATAGCTGTTGCTCAGTCTATAATTTCTTTAAAAATGCTTAATGTAATCAGCTGCAGAGCCAGGTCTATTCTATGAAGCATTTGATGGAACGAGTTTTGAAAATTAGATTTAATCATCTCATGGTACAGTATTATAAACTGTCCTACACTTGATTCTGTGGATTATTGTGTGGTAAGTTTTACCTTGAGCAACAGTCATCAACTTATTTGTATTATCATGGTTCATAAAATCCCACAGGCAACCAGGCAGGAGTAGAGCAAGAAGTTTTGTATCTGTGTACTATTCGAGTGTTATATTTTCTGTGCTTACATTGAGTCAGTTGGTTCTTATATGTTGATTGGAAAAAAAAATTTTGTGATGTATCACTATGGTTTCTTGTGTAAATCTTGAAGGCTCGTGCGAATAACTCGAGTGGAAACCCTACTGCCACCACACCACCCTCGCAAGGATCTGCGTCAACTGGTGGTACGAGCACTCCGCAGAGCCTTGATCAGCTTTTGGAGAGACAGTGGGAGCAGGGGAGCCAGTTTTTAATGGAACAAGCTCAACATTTTGATAGTGAGCATTTTTGAAGTTCATTGATTTCAGTGGGACAGTTTACTTTTGTTTTGTGTTGGTTAGTGGTTACACTGTATGATAAACGTACTTAACCCTTTCACTGGATTGGTATATTGAAGGCATGAGGGGCTAAGACTGACTGGGTTAGTTTAATGTGTTTTTTCTTTGTTGTAATTGATAAATTTTATAAAATCATAAATTTTATTATTCCTCAAATGTTAATTTTTCCAAGATTAGTCCTACATTTGGGTATTGAATAGTAAAAATAATGAGTTTTGATTACATTTTGAAGGTAATGAAACTTAACAAATTAAGCATAATATGTACATGAAATTTGTCGGCTGATATATCTGCTAGTGATAGTTTTCACGCAGGCATTGAAGGTGGATGGATTGGCCAGTCCACTGATATCAAAAAGTTTAATGATTACCCTGGATTGTAAGCTAGCTTGAATTTAAACTCAACACCTGTGGGAATGAAGGTCTCACAAAATCCTTAGGTTCCTTAAGTCCTTAAGTTTATAGGGAAGCTGACACATCTCCCTGATGACTCAGCTGTTGAAATATTGGTGCTGGCCTGTGAAGTAGCTGGTGGAAAACCTGAGATTCTTGTTTGGGAGCTGTCTCTTGGAGAACCTCAGTTCTGTCGAGGGTTACTAGTCAAATTTCTCATAGTATAGACATTTTTTCTTGAATCATAAAAATTCTACCTAATGAGTAACAGAAATGGCAATTTTTCACTAGATAAGGTTTAATACATTCATGGTTTTGATACACTGCATCATCAGGTGTTGAAAAAAGGTCTCCTATATTTATTATCTATAGCACAATACCTTAAGCTCTAAAGCAAAATAAGTGATGATAGCAATCCTTATTGAATAAGGATTTATAGGCATTGAATGTGTGTGAGGGTTAACAATAGAATTTTTTCTTTTATTGTAATTTACTAAGTATGTGGTTTGAGTGTTGACTAGGGTACTGGTTTCCCACTCGAAGGACCTGTATTTGAATCATGGCTGTATTAGAGATTTTTAATAGAATCCTGATCTCAACAGGGGTGTTATGTGGAGAGCTGTGTTAGGTGTACTCTTCGGTCAATCAGATGTGTTAAACTGTGAACCCCTTGGTGCCTTTGTTAAGAGTAGAATTATGCTGATGCTGCATTGCCTTCCACCCTTCCTGCAATACCTGAATAAATTTACCCTTGCCATTCTTCCTACCTTTTATTAATGGTGAAAATGATCTCAGTTGTCTGTCGTCTCCCCAAATAACCAACCAAGTCATATCCTCCGAAACAGTTTTGATTGTGCTGCTGATGTCCTACTTCTCTTTGCAGTTGCATCTTTGCTCACATGTCTTCATCAGCTGAGAGCTGAAAATCTGCGGCTAGAAGAGCACGTGAATAGCTTAGTTCAAAGACGTGACCATCTCTTGGCGGTTAATGCTCGTCTAGCCATTCCCCTCCCTCCCATTCATCCCAATCATCACCAACAACAGGGGACTCCGCCGGCATCGTCGCAAGGGCAAGTGAACCAACAGCAGCAACAAGGGCACCCACACCAAGGCCACCACCAAGGACACCACCATCACCATCACCACATGCATCCCAACAATGTTAACCCACAGGGTTAGTTCAGAGCTGCATGTATTGCTGTATAGAGATATTGCTTCGCAGGTTTCCATGGCATTGCAATGTTCATTTCTCCATTCCTTTTGGATTTTCACTGTGTGCGTTGGTTTCTTCAGACAACAGTTTTGCCAACTATCCAGTAGGTGTCTTCAGGTTGAAGGGGAGGGATCCATATTTTGGTTACTTTGATATGGGTGACTCATTGACATGCATTGCGGTGATGGTAGCCCTCTTTTCTGGAAAAAAGGTCCTGGATTTTTGCTATTTTATGGCTTCCCTTATTACCTGGTAAAATATCTATTATCCTTTGCTATCACTTTCCTGATGTCAAAATCCAAATCTGTCACCTTCAACTTGAAAATACCTTCTGGAATGTTGGTGGCGTTGTTGTTAAATGAAGCCAAATCATGCAGTAAAAACCTGAAAGATATATCTGCATTGCTGAAGAGATGCTTGCCTTGCATGTGGTGCTGTCCTTGGCATTCAAGAGAGAGTGGTTCAGGTGAAGGAGGTGAAGAAGAGATAAATGGAAAAAAATTTTCCTTCAAATTTATTTCATACTCTCTATTGACCTGTACCAGGGAACTGTCTTAATATCACATTCCATTATTTTAAATAATTCTTAGGCTTAATAATTTTGCATTTGATTTAATTTATTGAGTTTTGTTTTATGTTTTGTTCGTTGTTGATTGCTGTTCATTGGAAAATGAATAATAGACTTTATCCTGATCAATATGTTTGAATTCATTTGGAAACTCATGAAATGTAATGGGAACAACTTACTATCAATATCCTTGTTGAGTTATTCAAAGATGCATTTGTGTGAAGCATTGAAATAAATGAATTCTAGAATAACTTTGGTTGATGGCATTGTAATTATTGGAATATAATTATTATTTAATAATTTATTATCTTGATAGTAATCAATGCAGAAGGTTTTGATTGTTGACAAATTTGTTAAGATCTGCAAGATGCAAATCTTATAATGAGACACAAGTAAAAATAACCACAATGAAATCCTGGAAAACACCATGTTGCCATATTTGTTTCGGTAATTAGTAAAAGATCGCTTCTCTGTTTCTCCGTAAACAATATAGAGGGGACACAGAAAAGTTATTTATTTCGTAGGATTCTGAGGCCAAAAGTAGGGTCTTACTTGCCATTGATTGCCTCTTACATGCAGAAAAATATGTATATAGGATAAGATGTTGAAAACTTAGATCATTCTGTATATGTTGATTTTGTCCTTTGAGATATCAAAGTAAAACATTTCTCTCAAAACAGATACCTAGGGTTCAGGGGCTAATAAAAACCTAGGGTCGTACGATACACGAGATATATGAAAAAATAAAAATCTTCCATAGAAAAGTTAGGGTCGGACTATACCCAAGTACATATGGTACCTGAGATTTTTGAGAGTAATAAATTCAAGTATTGATTAGAGCATGAAAAATTTTCTCCTGATTGAAATGATTAATGAAACAATCATATTCTTATCATTACCATTTTTAATACCTGTACCACCTCCAATTTTATGAAAGTTAAATTTGTCACATGATTCTTTAAAAGAAACAGTACCAATGACTCTAAAATTAAGCCTAAATAATTTTCATTTGTTATGTTAATATTCTCATGAAATATTTTTGTTGGCTATATTACTTGAATGTACAGACAAAGATGATCTTTGCAAAACATGATAAATCAGGTAAACTCTTTATTGTTACGCCAGAATGAACATATCAGGATGAACACTCCATGCTCTGGGAGATCCTTTGAAGGCTATGGAAGGTTATATGAGCCAGGTCCCTCTGACCAGGGGCGGTGTGAGTAATCAGGGGCCCAGGCTGCTGCCCGTCCAGAGGGGCCCGGTATTTGTTACCCCCCTCCCCCTTCTGAAAAAATTTGTGCGTTAAAAATGTATTAAACTACAATCTCATAGGTATTTATGCACAGTATGACAAAATTGTACTTTCACTCACAAGGAGACATTGCGTGACTGATGTTCGGGATCCAAATGATGAAATTATTCTCTGCAACTATAGAGGGAAAAGGGGAAAAGTATCACAGCTTTCTTCCATTTGGGCCCGGGTTCGTGAGAAAAACATAACTATAGAATTTCCCTCTGTATAAAACCTTTGCAGTGCTCTCTTTTATCAACAGAAACAGTGGCCGAGCGGTTAGAGGCACTGGTCTAATTATCCCCATGACTTCGAATCCTAGTCAGGTCAATTTTTTTTCTTTCGAATATTTTATGGAATCACTGTAAGTTGTGCAATCCCATACATTTACGATAGTAACAACAATATTTTTAATTTTCAGCCTATTTGCTGGAATTTCAATTAAACCCCTTGGTAGACTTTTGAAGCTAATTTCGAGATTCTTGTTGGATCAAAAAGAGGAGATTTTGAAAATACAACGATACTTCCGTGAATAGGATGGGTTTCGATTGGTCGTGGCTCTTTCTTTAGTCAGTAAACAATGAACGGATTATTACTTTCTAATAAACAGCGACGTATGCACTTCAAATTTCCCTGGTACCGCACTCGTATAATGACTTTTGTAACTCATTTTTTTGTTCAATGGTGAACATGATACAAGAAGAAAAGGGATGGTAACTGTTTCCAAGGTTATGTAAAAAATATTTGCTATGACCTTTTTGCGGAACAACGTATTACAGTGAAACCTCATATTTGCATTATTGGAAATTACGTTTTTCCTCAATTTACACCACTTTTGCGAAGTCCCATTCAATTTCCTATGTTTCCAACGCAATTTAGACCATACATTTTTCAGTTTTCCCGCAATTTGCACCACAACGCTCTCTTTCAAAAAATAAAATTCACTTCTTAAGTCCATTACTCATGCATATCATCCTTTGTAAAACATTTTTTGACTTTGTATTGTACATATATGTGGGAAAATAAGAAAGAGAGCAGCAATGGGACCTGTTTTAAGGAAGAATTTGAATGTGGCAGGAATATTCTACAGCACCACTAGTAACAGAATTTGAACTACATCAACTCGTAATCTGCCAGACATGATTCAAGCTATGAAATGAAGCATAGTCTTTTTTATGTAAGGAATTTTCAATCCTGTGAGCGATAATTCTATAATATCGTTCTTTTACTGTTTCTACTCATAAAAATGATAATAAATATCTGGTTCTAACTTCGTAAATCGCTGAAAGATAGAAGTATTTTTCTGGCGAATCTGTTAATGCCCCTGACGACGAGGGCCGTGTCGGACATCAAAACGCCAGAAAACATGGAACCTTTCACCCGTTTGGACACCCCAAAAGCTTTAATTCGCAAATAATCATTTTTAGAAAATATATTTTTTAATGTAATGAGGAAAATTTAAGCATACCGAAATAAAAATGAAGACTACAAAACATTTTCATGACGCAACACTCCTTGCGGTGGCCGATTGATTAATGCAATTGACGATCAGTTGTTTCATCATTTTTGATGCTATCGTCACGTCGGGAGTTAAGAAATTAAGGTTGATTTCAATGGAGCAGTTTAGTCTGCTTCATCCACATTGCGGTTTCAGGCGGCTGGTGAGGGGAAACTTCTAATTTTTCTGCAACAGATAGTTTTGTGCTGTCGCTAAACGCCGCTGGCATCGCTCCGCCCACTCAGATCGGACGTGGTCATAATATCTGTGCATATGTAGCAAAGAATTTTAATGAAGTTTCTTGCACCTTACAGCCAGAGAATAAGCAATAAAGCATTATATTTAAGCATGGCTAAATGTGCACGCCATGAAGTAGCGTAGCCGCGGCAAGTCACAAAACTAAAAGTAGGGGTTTCTCAGCCAACAGTGAGGACTTCAAACTGCAATGTGCGTGAGTTAGTCGTACAATTCCTTTAGATTGCGTTTACAATTATTTTTAAATGAAATTACTGCAAAGTACTTAAAAGTTACATTTATTCCAGCAATTAAAGGAAATATTTTAACAAATTGTAGTGTCAAAATCTCTTAAAACACTGTTTATGACTTTTTGATTTCTCGGAATATGTATGAGGTTGTTTTCGCAAAACTGCCGGACTATAGCGTGCTCCTGGGTTACCGGATTATGAGTGCTCGTCTGTAATTAAATCTGCAGGGAAGTATTAATTTTTTACCGTATACTATAGAAACTATGAGGAATGAAAATGGATTCTTATTGAGATATAATGAAAAATGAAAGAACTCATGTTGGGCAACTGAGATCATTTGCACTGCCTCGATTCCTGAGTTATAAATATGATAGGCAAGACACTGTGTGAGCTGTTCAAACTCTTAAGAAATTACTTAGTAGGTATACCTATAGAGATTGCTGTGAGCAAATGCTTGAGGAACTGCAGAAAATTGAAAATAAATTGCATAATATAATTAATAGGCAGAGGAAGTCCAAGCAGTTGAAAATATCAAATTTCAAAAAATAATTATGCTATATTCATTAGACTAGTGGAAGGTGCCCATTGAAATTCAATGGGTGTGAAAAACACTGAACTTATTTTACAAGATAATCACAAAACTTGAGAATACTGTTGGCGTGGTCATTTTAGGACTTTGAACCCTATCTTGTACGTTGTGTTCGATGTATTAGACATGCTGACCGTTTTGAAGGTGAACTGAGAGATGGTCCTCTTTCATGCACGGGAAAACCAAAAATGAGAGAATGTAAGTTAACTGCACTTTAACACCTTTAAACATATACAGTAAAACCTCTTTATATCGAAATGGAAGGGACCAACATTTATGACATTTTGATAAGTGGAGGTTCACTATTAAGAGGTTTTAGCGGGATGAACATAATTTCTTCCTAATGGCCTTTTTAATTAATGAAATTGCTGCTGTATTTTAAATCACTATATTTGTACATTTTTAAATATACATACTTCTAATTTTCCATAGTTTTTTGAGTGTAGTAACAGAAAAGGAACAGAATACTTTAATTAGTTTTTGCTGAAAAAAAATTAGTGATATGTGTTTGTTTCATTTTTTTTTTTAATTCTTTTGAAATTATAATTTCTATCTTATTTAATAAAGTCATGTTCTCACTGTTGCAGTCCTCCATATTAAAAAAAAATCTTTCCATGACAACCAAAGCTTCCTGCACCTCTTTTCTGGTTGGAGCAGAAACTAATTCCTCATCATCATCATCTTCTTCTTCTGCATAATTGGTTGCTGGTGACACCTCTCCAACTTCTGCCTCCACCTCTCCCACCGTTTCCCCCACATTTGGTGCACATGTAAGCAGAGCATCATCAGCATCCACAAAGTCATTAAACTGCAATTGAACATTCATTATTTTATTTATTTCATGCCATTCTGCTGGCTCATCCTCAAGTTCACTGTCTTCCTCACTACTGCCCCCCATAAATCCTGCCTTGGTGAAACATTTCTCAATCACCTCAGACTGCAAACAATTCCATGAAAGGCATAGCCTGTGCATATTCCACGAACACTTCTTTATGTTATTTTTATCATCGACTGTCCTCAACATGTCACCAGTTGCTGTCTATAATTTCTTTTCAAAATGGAAATTATTCCTTGATCCAGGGGTTGCAATCTGCTGGTGGTGTTTGGTGGAAAATACACTATTTTTATGTTTCGTAAGCCAATCCCCTCAGTTTTATGTGCCGCACACTGGTCAATGAGGAGTACTATTTTCCGGTTGTTCACCCCCATCTTCGAGTCTAACATGCTCAACCACTCACAGAATAAAGATGATGTCATCCATGAGTTTTTGGAGTTCCTGTATAAGCAAGGAAGTTTTTGAATATTTTTAAAGCATCTAGGCTTTTTATATTTGCCAATGATAAGTGGCTCCAATTTCTCAGAGCCATTAGAATTAGCACAGAATAGCACTGTGAATCTTTCTTTGCTTTTTTTTCCTCCATGGCAAGGTTGGCCTCTAACTGAAAGAGTTCTGTCAGGAAGCAAGTTATAAAAAAAACCTGCCTCATCAGCATTGAAAATGTCACATTGTTTATACCCCACTAAAATTGTTTGCAGAGTTTTTTCCAATCTTCTACCACTGTGTCACTTACAGACGCTTCTTCCCCACACATTTTCAAAGTTTTTAGATTCCACCGGACTTCGCCTCGATCATGGGAGTTAGAATTCGCGGTGTGAATACTCATATAAAACAAACGAATGCCGTGATGCGCACGTGAAAGGGCGCGAGTGCGACCAAGCGGTAATCATTTTGAATACATACTGGTCATCTTCGTAACTAAAACGAGATTTTTAGGCTATAATAAAGTGAAGTCATATCTGGCAAAAAATCTCTTTTAATGATCAATTGAACGCTAAGCTATTTTAAGTATTCCGATATAGCTACATTCGCGGCTGATAATTACTCTTGTACGTGGTTGTGAATGAATTCACACGATTGATACTCGTCGGAAAGCTGTAAGAAGTTGTAATTACAACGCTCGTAAGTTGTAACCTTTCCAAAGAATATGAGATAAGAAGTGTGGGAGTAAGGAGAACAATTGCCGCCAAATATTTCGTTCCGTAGAGGTAGTTGCGCAGGCAGGGGAGTCTTGTCTCAATACGAACAGCGGAGGTTTTTCGAAATTAGAGAGGTACGATAGGAAGAGGTTTCCCTATATGGTTGCATACAAATTTGGCGGGACCTAGAAGATAATACGATAACCGGAGGTTTACGATAAGAAGAGGTTCACTAGGTAGAGGTTTTACTGTATAAATAACTCGCAATGCTTATGATGTTGAAATTGGTCTAAAAAACAATTTGCAATCGTAATGAGAGGCAGACAGTTCCACTACGTATAATACATCTGAGCATTAAACGATAATAAACAATGCTGTGTTTGTTGTAGCAACAAGGCATTATTACCATTACTTTTTGCTGCACCTAAGTATTCTTGCATATTTAATTTAGTGTATAGTATATTTTATTCCTTTATGTGTATCGTTTACTATGTAAGTGTTCTCTCATATACGTGCAGTGCCTCTATGAGAGCTACTATTAGAATAGACATCGAAGACTATACTTGTTGTAAATATGCATTGAATTTATCGATTACCCCATGAAGCAATCTATCATGGGACTCGGGGCCCTTCTTATACAGATTTTCTTTCTACGTGCTATCATGAGCCTGCAGGAAAATGTAATATTAAAATGCTAGAGGCGTGAATATCCTTTGAAAATCAAATCTCTGGTTGTCAAGGAAATATATATATGCTATTGTTGATTTCAGAGAAAAATGTGAGATTTTTCAGCGTTTCAATGTTGCTACTAAAAATATATGTGAAGTGCCCTGCCATTTTCAACCTTTCTTAATTTTCAATTTTCTATTCGTCAAAGATGTTTTATATATTTTTTCATCAAATATAAATAAATGAGAAGTGCTTATAGTACAAGGAAGAAATGATGACACTGCTCTTTTTCAGTTTTGTCAGTGTTTCTTATTTTTACCATAACTCCAGTAAAAGAACATGGATGAGAAGTGAAAATTCTACTTTTCCCACAATTAGCATTTTCCCACAATTTACGCTTTTTTCTAGGGTCCCTGGAAAAGTGTAATTTAGGGGTTTAACTGTATATTGAAGCAAAGCATGTGTTATGGGGGAGAGGAAGATATTAAATTCTAGCACAAAAATATCACGTATTGATAACACTATTTCTTTTCCCATCTCATGTTTATTTCAATTGAAGGAATTTAACTTTTCATTCATGGCGTGGAATTGCTTACTTTCGTATGGTATTAATCGTAAAAACATTTAAAGCAGAGAATATTTATGCACCAAGCAAATTTGTTTTCTGTCACCTGAACATTGATATCTGCTCAAAGGCAGATTCTGTCTACAAACTCTAGACGATTTATGTATATTTTCTCATATTTTCTCGGATTTAAAAAAGTTGGAGTGAGCCTTAATTTTTTTACTGTGGGAAAAACACATGTCCACGTGCAACTCCTGGAAATGCATCCTTCTACGTTCGAGCCGCTCTTCATATCTGCTCCACCAGCCCCTACACATCTTTATGATCTTATTTACCCAAACTAGTTTCCCTATCTCACTCTTCAGGGGTTGCCATGAGCAACGACCCTATGTTTCAATGGTTTGTTCAATGCATTCTCAAAGACCTCTTTATGGTCAAACAAGAATCCCGAAATTAGCTTCGAAGTGTTGAAGGCTGGCTAATGGTAAAATAATGTTTCTCAAGATGTTGATCTCATGACCATATTCCAAGTAAACGACAACTGTAACTATTGTAAAAATATAACCATATAATAAAGTTGCCATTTAAACTCACAAAAGATTCTGCTGAGTATAAAATATCAAGAATTTATGCGCCCAGTACGCTTCCACTGCTCGACGCAAGTCTCCCAAGCGGTTTAATTGATAATCCAGCAAATAGGCTGAAAATTAAAAATATTTTTTACTGCCGTAAATGTATGGGATTGGGCAATTTACAGTGATTCCTTAATATATTTGAAAGAAAAAAATCTTGCCCTGAATGGGATTCGAACCCGTGCCACATCATGGGGATAACTGGCCCAGCACATCTAACCGCTCGGCCACGGCTTCTGTTGACGAACTAGAACACTGCAAAGGATTTATACGGAGGGACATTCTATAACTGTGTTTTTCTCACGAACTCGGGCCCAAATGGAATAAAGCCATGACACATTTCCCGCCTTCTCTCTATAGTTTCAGAAAATAATTGCATCATTTGGATCCCGAACAACAGTCATGCGGTCTCCTTGTCAGAGATGTTTGGTCTGCTGGCTGTTCAAAGTTCGGGGCACGGGTGGGAATCTCCGCATTCCCACCCTGGCCATGCCGCCTCTGCCTCTGACCACTCATTTACCCTGATGTGAGTGTTCCAGAGGTTTTAGAATTTGCCAGACAGGTTTTATTCCTTTTGAGAAACTGACTTGAATCCTTAGGGGAAAATTCTGTATTATATAGAACATAGAGTATAAAATAGCAGGTGGAAGGACTCGGTGAAGGTGCCATTAGAGACCGAGACTATGCATTAGGCAGAGATTACTTTAAAAATCCAGTTTGTACAAATTTCAGGGTGACATGGTGGGTATCAATTAAATTCCCCTCACTAAATCTCTTGAACTGATGAAGAGGCAAAGTAAGAGGCAGAGATTGGTGATAAAATTCCATCTTCTATTGCACCATTTATGACTACAACAAAAACAGAGCAAGATGTTGAGGTATTCAGTCAACACTTATTTCACTTTTCATCCATTACCACTCCCAATTTCTTTTCCCTATTCCCTCCCTTCCCTTCTTATGTTTTGGCATCCCCTGCTACACACCCTTGTGATGGTTCACAAGGCAGTAGGTGGAATTAAATGAATCCTCCTTTTGGGGTCTAGGGAGTGACATCAATAGTGGCTCAAATTGGTTATTGCTTCAATTGAAAACCTCATGGTGTGGCATCAGTGGGTGTTGTTCTTCATAATGTGAAGCTGTGTGGTGATCTTGAGGGGGTTTCATTCACTCTTTTAATTAAATTAGTGCGCTACCTGATGAAGGCAAAGTGAGTGAAATGCAGAGTACGATGTTGAATTTCTCTCTCTCTTTACATGCAATCAGCATTTTCTCTCATCTGTCAGAAATGTCATTTTCACTCGAATCCAGATCATTGTTAAATTGAACGATAATTATGCTCATCCTCTTCATCAAAATAAGAAGAATGAAAGAAGAACAACGAATAGTGATGTGGTCAGGATTCTAGGATTCGATCGAATCTTGTTGAATCCATGGATTCGAGATTTGATCGAATCCTTCCAAAAAAGATTCGAACCCTGGTTGTGCGGGTGGCATATGTGGCACATCCTGGTAAACTGTAAATTGCAGTCAAATCTCGCCTCGGAAGTTTAGCATCTCGACTTCGTTTCACTATTGATGGGTTCACAATTTGCATGAAAGTTCATGAAGTCATAAATATGTACACAATCAGAGATTTAATCATTATTTATCGTGGAAGATTTCATTTTTCAAACTATGGTGCATGCATAAACCAACCTCATAACCTCCCAATGTGTCATTTTCATTGCTGACGTGCATGTCACATTCTATTATACCTGCTGTTTTAATTATGTGTTTTACAGAAAGGTATTTATTTTTCTGTCTTTGAAAAATGAATTTTGAGGTGAAGAAAAATATACAATTAACCTAGGACACCTTGTCAACCATCACTTTTTTCATACCGCAGAAGTTGCAAAATTTTCACCTAACTGTTTTTGTTGCACCATAGGCATGCCATGCTTTTGTGCCGCAAATATAAATCCATGCATTCTAAGCCGAGTCATATGTCATGACTGTTTAGTAAAATTAAGCTTGGTCATTTTTAAGCATTAATAAAGGAATTGTTGGGTTCTGAACATGGATTAAATTGAAAAAAAACAGCAATTTTAAACTGCACTATTAGACGGGATTGGATGCTTATGTCACCAAATGTTAAAAAAAGGGAGAATTTCGTTTCCTTATCCCATCATTACATTTGAAATATGACCTTTAACTCAAATTGGAGTCAAGTTTTAAACTATGTATTGTGCTATTTTTTGCTAAATTCAGATGTATTCAAATTGCTCTATCATTTACATGTATGAATAGCAAGAGCCAATACTTTACTCTTCCTTTTTTACCAAAAATTGCAAGAATCCAAACATTCAGGCCGCGAGTCCTTGTGTAAGACAATTTGTTTGGCATTGCCCACTGGTGAATTGAGGTATTACTTTTCACAGAAAAATGCTGTCGAAAAATTTTGCGTTTTTTGTCTCTTGCGCCCATATTATATTTCATGCGATGGCGTCTCTTAAGCCACCAATGCACTATAGAAGCATGTAAAAAAAACTTTTCCAGCCTGTGAAGAGGCAAAAGAATGAAATTTGAACCAAAAATAATGACAGAAAGGTTTGGAAACGCCCTCTACAAAAACACCTTTGGATTGGTCGAGCATCAATATTTTTAAAGAGTCTTCAATCCTCCTGGCAATTTGGTTAATAATAAAATAAACATTAGATTCTGACTGACTAAGGATGCTCTATATCATCAGTAGAGAAGGAATCAACAAGTTAGGAACAAAGTAAGAATCAACAAGTTACTTGTGTGCACTTAGTTTTATTTCTTAGCATTCTTAATTTAAGAATTAATAAATGCCATCATGAAACAAGTTGTTGTTCAACTTTTGTCCTCCTTCAAAGCTCAAATATTAGATTTCTGTTTGAGGGAAAACCTGGAGCTTCTCATGGGTTCATAAATTTACGATAAAGTTAAAAATGGATAAATATTTGCTTTATACATATGTGTATTGGTAAAGAAAAGGAACTGGGATTCATAATTTGGTGAAAGTAGAGATGGGCCACTCTGAAAGTTACCTTAATTTTCTAGATAATTCACCTATGTTTGAGATAATTTTTCATACAGATTAATTCCCAACATGTTCTTATAAGCCAAGTTCACATTTCCTACGTGTTTAATAATAAATTGAGGCATGTAGGACTCATTTTTGGAATATTTTACTTAAATTATAACAGTAATTCATTAGAATATATTTCTTGAAAATTTCTCATACTTTGACAAAAGAAATCTAGATTGCGTGTTGCTGCCGTAGTTATTTTTACAATTTTTAAAATTTCTTATAGATTAATGTTGTATTAGGTATGGTTTAAACATCGTTATTCCCTTCCTATTGCTATTGGCTTTCTTATTTAACCATTCATTTGCTGTTAAATGCTTAAAATAAAAAAATACTGGAAAATGGTAATTTACCTCAGATGAAAATTATGGTAATTTTCCCATCTCTAGGAGAAAGTAGGATTTGGATTAGAAATTCGGTATTTGATATTCGATAAAAAACAAGAGATTCGGTTTGGACCCATCACTAGCAAATAACCCCAGTTTTCATCCTGGGAAATGGAGTTGAATCAAGCTATTAGTCGACACATTTAGGTTTTATCAAAGGAATTATATCTTGAACTGAATATATGTGCGATGTTTTCATTTTTAATCTTAAGAGAGATGAAAAGGAGTTTTGGTCGGAGATCATGAGAAATTTAGAAAATACAGATATTAGAAATAACTGGTGGTGAAATTTGGCGGCACTTACCTGCGTGAGTTATGTCTAGGAGTGGAAGGCATGTATGAAAGGGATAGGCAAAGGAGTGAAGGGGATAGGAGAGTGCTGAGCTGCCAACATAAATGCACTTAACCTGAGATAGCAGTTTTCCACTTAGGTTCCCTTTCAATGTCGCAGCTAGTTTTGACATTTCTATATCATTATGAAGTGGAAGATTGCATCTTTACCTTCTTTTTATCTCTTTGGCTCTATCGTCTTGTATAATCTTTATTGAGTAGGAGAAGGCTATATAATTATTCATTATTCTGGAATGGTTCTGCCAAATCAGATGACATGCTCTATCAAGTAACCTGAGAGTTGGAGAAAGTGCCAGCAGCACTTATCATGGAAATGTTTATAATCCAAACAAAGATGCAAAAACGTATACTGATGGAGTTCACAAGGAATTGGAGAAGATCATTTTGAGAATTGGATTGAGAGCAATACAGAGCACCTGAGTTAATGTGAATGACAAAGAGCATTATTTTGAAGTTGTCTACAGGATAGCAACTGCAAGAACCATAGTGATCATCCTTGGGGACTGTTCTACTACCCAAGGTATAGGTAGTTTGTTGGCAATGGATCTCTCCAATAATAAAGGTGTGCAACTGCCATCATGGTGCGCTATCCTAATACCCCTGAATTGAAGGTTAAGTCATATGGCAAAGTTGTACAACCATTGACTGAAATTTTACTCATTTTGTCTCTAACAATATGATGATTAGAGTGATTTTTTTATCATCTTCCCTGCTTGGTTGAAATTATGGAATTCATTTTTAGTGAACAACTTACATATGACATCTGGAGCAACATCTGGACCTCCAGATCGTGTGGGTCGTATCATGGGATCCGGAGGACACACTCAGGGCCAGCCCATGGAGAATGGCCTTCCGCCAGTTGGGATGGAGCAGTCACAAGGTGTTGGCCATCATGTGTCCTCGGGTGTGCTACATGATCCCTCATCGATGCCACCGCAGCACCATCAAAGCCACTCCCACCGAGGACAAGGCGTTGTTGTTGTCGGAGTGTCGGGCCCTGGTGGCCAGCAACAACCCCTTATGGCTCCCTCAGGACACAGGTAAGAATACTGTGATAGGTACTTCTTTGTCTCTAACTCTCTATGTTTTAATAATAATTTATCTTTATTGACAGGATAAGAGTTGTTACTTGTCTCTCATAATCCCTTTTTCTCCCAGTAAATTTTAGGCAGGGTCTGCCACTGTTTTCTTATTTGTTTTTAAAGTAAGAAAAAAAACTACTACCATTTAACACCTTATTTGCATTTTTTGGGACTTCGGAAAATTAAGTGTGCATTGTGAGAAAGTGCTAGTAGCAGAAAATGATAGAATTGGCCAATTTTGTTTTTGGACATAATTTTATCACCAATATAAGGGTAAAAATAAGAACCAGCCAAATTCTACAAATTAAAAAAAAGAATGAATAAATGATTATTCATTTTGATTCTCAGAACTCAATGCAGATTATTATTTTTATTTGAATTTTGAATGGGAATGTGCAATCCTTTCTCCCTCAGGACAACACCACCCTCTGGAATACACTTCATTCTAACACTAATTTCCCAAAAATCATTACTCTTTTTCATATCTTCATTTTTTGCACGGTCTTTTTATATTTTAAAGTGAAATTGATGGGATCCAAAATTTTTATTATTTCACTGTGTTGAATTTCACCATAAAAGATACCTTGTGCTTGTATCCTTTTTTGCATCATCTATAACATGGTCCTTTATTGAATCAGGTTCTAACATTGATGAATGCTGATTATCCAAAAGTAAATTTCAACAGACAAAGATTGATGTTTTTCATTCCTTTTTGTTGGTGATGTGGTCAGGATTCGGGGATTTGAAACCTGGTTGTGTGGGTGGCGAGTAGTGTTGATAATTTTTGTAAAAATACCCTGCATCATAAATATGTACATCTGCAGAGACTATGGATATTAATCATGGAATGTTCCTTTTAAAATATAGTGCATGCGCATACACCCCCTCATAACCTCATCGCTTTCTTAATCCGCCGGTTGTTGGTACCTTGCCAAACGTAAAATAGGTCTTTCAAATGTTTGTGATTGCCACTTTTTTACTTCTACATATGTACATTTTTACCTTTTATCTATCAAAATATTATTTTTCGTGATAATGGTCATCTTTTATTGCAAAAATTTCACTCTTGACAGATGTCTAATGTCAAATTTACCTTTGGTGTGGTTATTTTTTCAGGGACAAATTTAAAGTTTGGTCCTCCATCAAATGTGCTAAAGATTTTAACCGTACTAAACAAAATAACAAAACAAACTAAACCGTAAGCTAAACATTCTAACCGAAATTATTTACATGCATTGTGACTCAGACCTGAAAAAATGAACGTGCAAATAAGGAAAATGTGCTATGATGGAGCATCTTATCGAGAGTCCACTGTATTTATAATTTTTTTTACATGTACCGTATTTACTCGTGTAAGCCGCGCACCTTTTTTCCTAAAATGCCGGTGAAAAAATGGGGGTGCGCAGCTTACACGAATCCTCTAGATTTTCATGTAAGCCGCGCACCATTTTACCTTAAATTCCTGTCGTTAGTTTCTCCAAAGTGAATACAGCCTCGCAACAAATATTGCCTTACGATCATCTGACTTACGAACATACATATCCAATCAAAAAATTCAAACGTGTGAAGTAATGTCAAATTTGACGCCACCGGATAAGTTATTTTGCCGTTGCAGCTGGCGGTGTGGCGTGCAGCAACTCGCGGATTGGTACTACCCCTCTTTGCCACGACGAATTTTAACTATTATCTCGATATATCAATTTGCAATGTTAATTGTTTACTTGCGTCATAAATTTTTACGGATGATTTGGAAGTAAGACGAAAGCCGAAAGATGCCCTGCATGTAGTGATATATTTGGAGATATTGCTATTCTTTACATTTCAATGGAAATCGACTTCCATGTGTCAAGCTGCCTTCGCATCAAATAGAGGCATGATTCCATTCACTCATTCGTTTTGTGATGACAAATAATTATTACCTGCAATACGAGGCTCTATTCAGGTTATCGTGACGAATGGTAAAATATCCTTCCCAGGGTTTGTGGAAATTGCCTTACAGGCAGTCCTTCCATCCAGCTATCCCTCTCAATCTCCCAGCCGGAAACAATAAAGCTGTCAGATTTTAGGGTGATACCTCAGTCAGATCTGAACAATTGGCGTGTCCAAACCGCTTTTTCCCAGAAGATCCCTCAAGAAAAAAGTTCTTCGTTCCTTATTTCTGGGCGCGACGAGATTCATCTGTGCTGGACTCATTCAGCGAGAAAGAGAAGGGGGTAGTTTTTAAGGGATTACTCAAGTTTAAAATTTATATGAGACTTTATTCCTCTGCACTTAACTGTAATTTATGCATAACGTTAATTTTAAACTTCATGAAACGCAACTGCATGCAATAGTTTTCTTATGATTGTGGCTTTTGGTCATTGCTGTAGAGGTGTGAGATAATTGTATTCTTTTTTCTGAGAGGTTGCTTGGCTTCTAATCCCAAGTCTTTGCTTGTTAGTGAGAATTCCTACTAGTTGATGGATTGCTACAAGTGCACTTGTGGCTTCATTCTTTTTTATGCATTTAGTCGTTCTCTAATTGGTTAAAAGTGTTTTTACATGAGCAATGATCAAATTAGAGGCATTTAACTTGTAGAGAGACATTGCAGAATGCCTTCTGAAGCTCTTGAATTGCAGTAATACCTCAATTTTACACCCTTTGATTTTATGTTACTGTCGATTTAGCATAGTGAAATTAAGGTCCAGCCAGGAATCATAGCAATAACAAACTCTTGATTTTACGTAGTTTCTCAATTTTACGTAGTTATACTTCGGTCCCTATCGCCAAAATATCCTTGTTTGTATGCAATATTTTCAATACTGTTTACTAGTTGCGAGCAAAACTATTGTATATGACAGCTAACCCCTATTCCCAAACAAGCATAGCCATTTATGGACTGGAATTACCTGTAACCTGCGAAAAAAATATGGTGTTTAATTCCCAGTCTTACTGGAGGACCCATTCAAGGGCATGGCCCTTCTTTGTGACGTCGATGAGTTTGCTATCTCTGGACAGTTTAGCCAGGATCAAATAGTTGGTAGATATTTTTTTCCGATTCATGGAGACATGTTAACTCCAGTTATATGAAAGCAGTTGATATGCTGCATTTCAAGGTACACCGTAGTGAAATCATTGATCCAGTTTGGCAGTCACGCTCAAAACATAAACAGGATTAGGAGATCAGCAAAGTGGGGAAGTGGAAAACAATCTTACCACCAGGGGGGGTGGGGGTTGCAGGGGGGTTGTGTTTGAACCATTCGAGAGAATTCATATCACGTAACTATGGAGTCATATTGTGCAATTGCCAAGGGTTTGAGATTTTGGTGTATTTTAACCGATCATTAAAGTCATGCAGCGGTCTCGATAGAGCTTTTCATATAGTTAATTGTATCCAATTCAACTTAGTGGAACTGCTTTGTATCTGAAAATAAAACAATACTTAGTTTTACCACATAAATAGTTCTATTGTACGACACAGGTTTCTGGGATGATGTCAATCCTCAACGAAGCCCGGGTCTTACAATAGTCATACAATACAACTATTTATGTGGAAAAACTAAGTATTGTTTTATTTTGAAATATTTTTTAAAAGTATTTTTTGCTGGAATGTTGTTCAATGAGATGAAAATTATGATTAAAGATGCACTACACATGATAGGGGATGCTTAAATTATCAATGTGTGTGCATACACCATTGGTAATCCGACCTTGCCGAGGTAATATGATGTATAAGCTGAATAGACTCTGATTAATTTGATGTAGCACCCATTATTAGTAGACCCTTGATGATACATGGCAATAAGAAAGTGTGGCTGATAAATTTCTTGAAGACTATGGTGTTATAAAAATTTCCCAAAGAATTGGTGTTAGGAAAATATGTAAGTGCAGTTGAGCACAGCTGTTTTGCATTAATAGAGTGGAAGACCATACTGGAATATTGAAATGGGCGGATAATTGCTACATCTTCGATTCTGTGATGGTTATCACCTTCTGGATCATGCAATAGTGGTCTGCTGTGTACTAATATTTTAATCACTTGCTTTTATCCATCATTTCCTAATTGGACTAATTGTTTACTTATTTCACTGAATATTTTCAGGCAGAGAAAATTAATTATTTTATCATAAAAGCATATATTTATTCAATTTAAAAACTGTCTCCTCTTTTGCGCTATACCTTTCACTTACTTTTGGTATTAGCTCAGCAATCACTATTTATAGTGGTACTATGTTGCATACATTGCAGGAAATCAGAGTATCTGATCTACTATCAAGCTGATTGAAATAACTCAACCCCAAATTTATGGAGGCATGTCTCTTATAGGAAGCTAAAAATGCAGGTTAACACAGACACAAAGGCTCCTGCCTGTTAAGCCCCATTCTTGCAGAATAATAATAATGGTGCCTTTTCTTTTTATGGAAAAATTAGGGCTATGTAGCCCTCTCTTACATTTAACCCTAAACCCTTTCACATCACATTAATACCCATGCCCTGAGTGGAAGATTACCCGCCCAGGTGGGACTCAGACCCTTGACCTTTGGATTAGCAGACGAGGACCCCATCCCTGCCGAGGCCGGAGTTTAGGCTGACACCCATACCGACGTTATAGTTGACAAAAGTCCATATCAGCATTTAGACTGACATGAGCCCATACCGATGTTTAGGCTGATATAAGCCCGGCATACCCATGACACTTGAGTATTGGTTACCCTAAACTCTCTTGCTTACTCGAACTTTTCCCAATTGTAAACAAATCAAGGTCACCCACCTCCTAAAATCACATTCAAGGTGACGAAGCCGAAGATAATACCTTGACTCTAGACTTTTCTCATTATCTTTATCACTTCAGTAGCAAATGTAGTGTTTAATTTGATGTTAGAATCCTATTTATCCAATATGTTCTAATTTACTGCATAAGCAGCTGCTTTTTGGTCCACTTGCACCACCCAACATTATGCACGAATGATTTATCTGGTTCTGTATTGTGTTTCTCAACATGATATGTGACATGTACTCCAGTTCACCACTGTTAGCCAATAACTCCCGTTAGGATGCCTATTTTGTTATTGACTCAGGGCGTTGTCATTTTTTCTTTGATCGCATTGTTTGCAACTGAAGGGCAAATATTTTATGGGATATGCGTTGTAAGAAAATGCCTTCTTTGTTCTCAATTAACCTTGAAATGGGCCTTGCATAAAAAATGAATCAAATTGAACATGTCTTTAATTTGTTCTTAATTATTTGTTAAAACAAATGTTTGATTCATCGCTTAATTTTAAAGACAAGAGGCATGAAAAATATTAACATATGTATTGCTATCAACCTTCGATTTTACACACTTTGATTTTACATGCTGCCACTTTTTAGGTCCCTCCAACTATGTAAAATCAAGGTTTTACTGTATAATAATCACTTGAATTCTGTGAGGGATGAAAACTATATAGCTGTCAAAACTACTCGTCTTTTTTTATTGTGGCTAAAAAAAATTATTATCTGAGGCCAAGATTTGTCCATCACTACCCCATCGTTGTGTATTTACCTGCTTTGTTTTGAAATCAATAGTTTTTGAGATTGAATGGAGTTGACACTATTAATGTCGAACTATCTTGAGCTTTAGACACATCTTCTTTTACTTAGGTTTGGTTTCATGGTTCTACTTTTTGCCCTAGCTTTTGAAAAATCATCCTAGGAATTGGATGACCATTTCTTTGTGACACTACTACTATTCAAAGATGTTGTTATCTGCTTTTTCCATGGTAAAATCACTTGTTGTTTTATTTTGCATTTCTGTCTCAATGCAAGAAATCATGGATTATTCAGTGTATTCTAACTACATACATTAGCGTTCATAGAGACCTATTGTCTTTAGGGTAATCCTTCGACAATTAGCATTTGATGTTCACTCTCTTCTGTATAGCTGATTGCACATTTGTTGCTTTTTTATGTACTGAGTGCATATGGCTCTGCTGCCTCTCTATCATTTAATGGCCTATTCTGTTAGAACTCCTTAGAGAAGTTTGAAGATGAGAATATGGTGCTTTGCTAAAGTTTCAGTATTTTCTGGCTTGAGATGATCTTTTTCCCCAAAAAACTTAAGGCTGAATCACCCCGTGTCTTTATGGTCAATTTCAAGATTAGATTTGACCTAAAAACTGTTGGCAAAGAATTTTCTATGGCAATGTGCTGGCTAACTTCATTCTGAAAATTTACCCTTGAAATTCACATAAATTTTACTTGAAATTAATTTGTTGGAATATTTTATTAATTTTCTATGATCTAAGGCAACCATACTTAACAATTATCTATTTTCCAAATAAAATTTGTCGATCTCTGCTTGATGCAAATCTAACAATTTGGGGAAAGTAAAAAAAAAGCATCCTATATCACACATTGTCATACTTATTTACTTCACTTTGGGAAAGATTATATCTGAGTGTTACTGTAAACAGTATCGAAGGTTTATTTTTTAACAAAGCCAAAACTTGGGTACATCTTCTACGCCACTGCATCCTCTAAGCCAAAAAGTATGATATGTAGTGCTTTCATATGTATCATTATGCACAGTAGTGTGGAGAATAATTATTCAGTATGGAGTTTGTGTGAAAAAGGTGGAAGGATTTATTTAAATATCGGTCTGACGTTGGTGCAGGTCACATGGACCGGTCTCAGGTGGTGGCAGTGGCTACCAAGGACCACAGCAGCAGCACCACCAGTCCCCTTCACCTCACGGTCTGCCCACCAGTGCATCCCCCTCAATGGGGGGAGTGTCATCGTCTTCTTCCCTTCCACCTAGCAGAGGGCCGCCTATGCAGCATTCTTCCCAAGATTCCTCACTTCTCCGTTCAGTTGACCACAGAAGACAAGTGTGCGTGTTTTTTTCCTGCGAATCTCCTTAGTGATTCACTCATTTCACGTTAACACACTTCACTTAGCACACTTAAAATACACTTCACGTTAATGGATGCATGCAGAAAACGTTTTGAGGAATTGGAGTGGGAGGTTAATAAACTACATGCCTATTTGTTTTACTATTTTTTGACCAGCATCGAGTACCTTAATAGGATTTTTAGGTGATTGTACTGCGCAGATGATACTTAAGCTGGCTTATACTATTGACTAGATCAGATGTTAAATGCACCCCATATTTAGTGTCAGTCAAAAGCTTACTAATTCTGCTCAGTGTGTCTTTTTGCCATTTCTGCGTATGCACTTACCAAGATCTTTGCCCAATTGTAATGAATGAGATGCATCACATCTCTGTAGTATGTAAATTAGGAAAAAAAATGCTGGGTCACACTCAATTAACAGAAAATATTTGGTGGGATTCCGTACAATTTTCTATGAATTTTTTCGATTGTGATTCTTAAATTAATTTTTTTTTAAATTTTCTTGCAAAATATATATATGTATATATTTTGCAAGGAAATTTAAAAAAAATTAATTGAAGAAGCATGGGATTTAATGGGAGCGTGGTGGCCTAGTGGGTAGAGCGCTTGGCTACTGATTGAAGGATCCCGGGTTCAAATCTGGGTGAAGCCTTTGGATGCCCCCGACTAAAAAAAATCCTTCGAGTGCGAGGTGGCCCAGGGAAAGGAATTGGCCCCCCTACCCTTAATGTGTGAATTTCAAATGCCTGTGGCTTAGTCCGAGCTGAGCTCTACCCTCAACTATCCAAACCAACCTTCGGGTTGAATCACTGAGTGAGTGATATATATATATATATATATATATATATATATATATATATATATATATATATATATATATCTGAGTGAGTGATATATATATATATATCTGAGTGAGTGATATATATATATATATATATATATATATATATATATATCCATTGGTGATTAGTCATGAGTAATTTCCATTTACATATGCTAAACAAAAACTTATGCATCAGCACACCACATAGCTTTATTGATGAAGTCAAATTTTGTAGGCATGTTAAAATATCTGATCTTGCATGTTGTCAGCTTTTCTCTTCCCTAGTTCTAACTCCCTATTTTATTCTCCAGTGTTGCCGGTGGAGGTGCTTCTCAAATGGGTCAGTATCCAGCGTATCAAGTGGTGTCCCCTCCTGCAATTTCATCCTCTTCGTCATCTTCATCTTCATCCATGGGTGGAAGCATAGGAAATCCTCATCAGCAAGTTGTTCAGCAGCAGATGCCTGTGGCAACCCAGGTGCCTGTTGTTACAACTCAGCAGGTTAGCTTGATAACCAGTATAGTTGATTGAAGGGTGTCATGGTGCAAATAATATTCTGCACCCTTGCATATACCATGAGCCCTCACGTAAGACACACAAAGAAATAAATTTTTGGGAAAGAAATTAAAAAAAAATAATTTCCCTTGCTTTGTGTTTGTATAGGAAGCAGTGGAGTTAGCATAAGCTTCCATTTTTATTTGTCCTTTAATTAGACATTAATCAAAATATATTTGCAGTAGTCTTCAAAGACAACACAAACAAAATCAGCGTTTGATACAAACCAACAATGAGTTGCAGATTTAGATCTCGACAAGGTGACATTTCTGGCCCCTTAGGGAAAAAATTAAACAATTTTAGCTTTAGAACATTAAATTGCTCTTTCGTTTTTGTTAACCTACACTGTGGTACACAAGATTTTTCTTTCTCCTAGTGTCATGGTGATGGATACTGGCACCTGTATTAATCAAGTCAATATTTTCTTTCACATTACATAGGCATCTGTATATATACAAAGTGTGTAGTGTTATGATACCTAGTTGTTTGAAAATTGGTTTACAATGCTTAAGAGAGGTTGAGTGAGAAATAATTCTCACCGCTCTTTTTTGCAACATAAAAATAACATTTGCCATTGAAGCATAGTTCAATGCCATAATTTAGATGGCACTGAAAAAAAGCAAAATAAATTGATCTTAAATAGTCCTAAGGAATGTTCCTTGAGTTTGCGCAACATAAAAATCACCTAGGATAGTTTGACACAGGTAGAAGTTATGTCAGTATTCCATTGTAACTTGCTATCTAGTTCAAAGACTAGTAGCTTTATGCTGCTAGTTTCATTTAATGTTTTGCTTAGGGTAAAGATTGTTGACTGTTTTTTCAGTATTTAAAGCAAGTCCATTGGCTGTGAACCACTTTTGTGCCACAGTCATTACAGAATTATAAGAGTTTTGGATATTGTTCAGATCATTAATGCTATATAAGAAGGTTGTATCATCGGAATAAAGGATAGATTCACATGGGACATTCTAGGGAAGGTTGTTTATTATCACCAAGAATAGAAGAGGGCCAAGCACTGATCCTTGGGGTGCACCATGTTTGATAAGTAAAGGTGAGGACAGTTTGCCATCTATGCAAACGCACTGCGAACTATCCTGCAAGTATGAGTTAAAGAGCTTTAATTCATTATTTATGATTCCATAGTGGGCAAGTTTTTGAAGGAGAACGGAATGAGACACAGTCAAAAGCCTTAGAGAGGTAACATGCAATCAAGACAGTGGATGATTTTTCTTCAAAGGCTTTTAAGAGTGTATTAGTAATATTTCTGACTGCAGATGCGGTGGATTTGACTTTGCGAAAACCAAACTGTGATGATATAAATAGACAATTGCTTTGAAAAAAATTGTATTGCTGAATTTTAATGACCTTCTCAAATATTTTACTTTACACTGGAGTAATTGATATGGGATGGTAAATAGAAGCCAAGGTTTTGTCACCTTTTTTATGAATCAGAATTACTTTTGAGAATATTAGTGGTTTGTGGAAATAGCTGGACAGAAAGCAAGAATTACAAATCAGTGAAAGTGGTTCATCAATTACGTTGGCAAGCTGTTTGATTAATTTTGATGATAATCCATTCACATTGGTACAATTTGCACTTTTATGAGGTTTTATGACTGACCTGATGTCAGATGGTGTCACCCATTTCCATTTCAAAGTAGATGTAATAGCCGGAATGTTATTTTGCAAGTCAGCTGCAATGGCAGACTTGTTGTCAACTGTAGCAATGAGATCATTGTCTGATTTGATGAAGTACAGTAGAAGTCCGTTATTACGATTCATGACAAAATTCAAAAAAGTACTTGCTATAAGGCACACTCGTTATATTCGTCGCCTAATTTAATGTCTCAATCGTGATTAGTTCTTGCGCAACGGATACCTTGAAGTGTTGTTTTGCTGGAACGTCCCGCGTCCGCGTCCAGCAGTCGGAAGTACTGCCATACTCATCCAATGTATATCAAATGGGCACGGTTTCGCTGAGACGTCTCGGCCATCGCATTCTACTGCTGACACCTGACGTCTGTGTCTTGACTGCTTAGAGAGCACTTGACGCGGATGCCTAGTCAGGGAGTCCTAATTTTCAGTGATTTTTCCGCTCTCCTCTCTCTGTGTCGCTATCCCCACCTCCTACACCTAGGCCAGCTTGTATCATTCTCACATGTCACGAAAATAGAGATGAAATTGTCATAAAATTAAATCTGTAAATATCACTTAAAGAGAGCAAGTGGATTCACTGACTGACAGGCCTACCAGAAGGTCGACAGTCGATAATCTATTTTTTCTAATTGATAAATTGATCGATGTTTCCTTTTGGGTGTTTTTGATTTGCGGCGATATACGGTGATTGCCATGCCGTGGTACTTTCGATTTAGCTGAATTGCCGGCTGTTTCTGGCGCTCTGTTCCGAGGTGAGCCGGCGATCGACGGAAGCTGTGTCCAATAATCAGCTATCGCCGCACTGATAGTGTTTTCATTGCTTAGAAACTTTGGCTTCGTTGCAAGTTCCTCGATCTAGTAGTGCCCCCTTCACTCAACAAACCAACTAACCTAATGACCTTCGTCCTTACCGTTGTAGGTGCTAAAAACCGTGTGAATGTGCGTTGGTTAACGATGGACAAGTAGTTCCTGACGCTACCACTTAACAGCTGTCAATGCTCGTGTAGATTTGGGAATTCGGAATAGATTAAGTACGATAATCAAATAAGACAAAATGGAGAAGGGTGAAGTGTTATTTCCGTAAATAAGCAAAAATGAGTGCAATGTGATTTTAAATTCCTATAAAAAGTGTTAAAATGTCATATACATCAAAGTATGCTTCACTATTTTGATTGATTTTTTTTGGTTATCGTCCTTAATCATTTCCGGTTTCCACTCGCGACACCAGTACCTGGGGGCTTATTCTCTATCTCGAAGCTACCGATGCGGTTGCTTCGAATAAGCTACCAGAATTGGCTACCAACCATATTCTCTAACTCGCGGGAGCTTTCTCAAGAACGTAAAAGGAAGTGGAGAGAAGTTTGATGAAAGGCGGGTATGAGAATCTTTTTAAACCAAATCTGCGGAAACTTCATTACTGGTGACGTCATTCTTAGAACCAATGGGAAAGCTTGTCTCAATGTTTTTCCGTGGATAAAACTGGTGAAACATGTTTTAAGGCCGTTTTAGACGGTGGAGATGCTCTTGTATCGTCTTTGGTGAAAAATGCCACGCATTAAAAATCATACGAGCAAAATCCTAAAAATATTCTATTTTTGCTTACATAATCTCGTGAACAATCTCGTGAATAGGAACGCACTACGTCCATCTTGGCTGTTTTGATCACTTGAAATAAGATTGTTCGTAAATATATTCGGAAATTAGGGTTCATGTCGATGATATGGTTCAATATGATTCGTGCTATTTGCTTTCGTCGATTACTCGTTGCTTCAAATCATTTAAATAATATACGAAGATGAAACTTTTAAAAGAAATGCGAAGGTGATACTCGCTACCACGGCCCGAAAAGTATCCCATTATGGGCTGGAATCACGTAACACACCCAAGGTAAATATGGCTAACCGTCACTCCAGCTAATATATTTTTTGTGAAAAATCCCGCTAATGGCGGAAATGACAAAGTAACCCAGTGAAAGTGCAAAGAATGCGCATTTAATAAATTTAAGAATCATACCCGTGAGTTGGATAATTATAGATAGATAAGCGTTAGAAAATGACCATTATTTAAGCAGGGTATACAGAGGCCGCGCTTCGTAAGGCTACCGTGGGAGCTTATTGGGGCTACGGAAGTAGCTTCGTGACATTTACAGAATATGGGTGGGAGCCTAATATGCTACCGGTAGCTTCTGCTTGCTCTTTCTCCGGTAGCTTCCATGATAGAGAATACCGATGGGAGCAAGTAGCTTATTGAAGCATCTTTTCGCCAGAAAGCTCCGATGCTTCGAGTTAGAGAATAAGCCCCCAGACCACTGTTTAGTAGCAACGTTAAGAACTACTACTCTATTGGTAACCAACGAGCTTTCACACAGTGGTTAGCGCCTACAGCAGTACGAACCACGGTCGCTACATTAGTAGTGTAAATGCGCGTAAGGTTGTTACGTACATTAGTTGTCTGTATGGGTGCATAGCCAATTTCAAACCGGAATTTCACGATGGATCAGTTGATTAAATTCAAATTCGAGCGCCAAATACCCGACCCGAATTTTTCGGGAGACGATCGAGTGTTTGGATCGGACACTAAATACCCGACCCGACCTGAAATTTTGGGTACCCGCACACCCCTAGTTGGAATAAAACCTGTAATACTCCACATTCCTTGTATACTCTTACATATTTAGCTCAAAAAGTAGAGACCGAAATTTCTCATATTTTTCATGTTGGCAAAATTATGCCGATTTAATTAGAAATTCATAAAAAATATGTTAGAAACAAGGTGCAGCAAGACCCTTGAAAATGCAAAAAATTGCCTGGAAAACCTGGAAAACTCAGGGAAAAAAGAAATTGAGATTCACCGGACACCCCGTTGCGACGTGTGGGTAGGCTCGCCGAGATAAAATTCGCTACTAAGTTACCTGCTTCTAACAAAGAAAATAGCCAATGTAATCATTTCACCCGCGGTATATCCGAAACCGCAGAAAAGTGAGCTGTGTAATAACCAGAATATACTGTATTTACAAGGCCATGGAAAATTTTCCTTAACATTTATGCCAACTTGTCTTTTGTACACCTAACCCCTGCAGTTGACAAGGAATACCTGTATATTGAACGTCATATCATAGTCAAGACTTTGTAATATCATGTCACTAACTTTGGTAAAACCTGAAAAAACTAACAAAATAGTCTCCAAGTATAAGACATATTATTCAATCAAGGATTATGAAATACTTGAATAACTGCCAAAACTGCCGTATTTTCTGCACCTGTTGCAGGAAAATGGAGTACATAGTTATATATCTTTGTTAACATGTAGGGGTTGGCTGTCGTATTCGATAGCTTTGCTGTCAATTAGTTAAAAGTATTCCAAAACTATGTAAAATCGAGAAACTATGTATAATCAAAAGTTTACCATAGAAATATGCTTCCCAGCTGGACCATAATGCCGCTATGCAAAATTGAGAGTAACTTAAAGTCACGGTGCGTAAAATCGAGGTTTTACTGTATTCTCTATTCTTCAGGTTTCTGCTATTTTCAATATTTTGCTTTTAATTTTAATTTCCAGGATCCATTGCCTCACTAAAAACTAAGGAATCTAGAAAGAATAAAAAAATCAAGTGTCTCTGTTTTTATTATTTTACGATATTCAATATTTTATATGAAAAAGCCTTTGTAGTTGGGTTGGTCGACCTTCTTCTTTTCACTATGATCGAAGTTTCACCATGTTGTGTTTCACTTTTTCAAGACATTACTTGTGGAATGCATTCTGTACTTTATATTTTTATTTTGTAAATTTGGCATCTTCATGACAAGCATCATCTTTTCTTTTCAGATGGTTATGAGGAGAGAATCAGATGGACACCATCAAATGACTGCCTCCAAGCCAAGCTGAAGTTCAAGTTGGTGACATTCCTGTGTAAAATTTATAAGCATCCCATTTGCCATTTATAGCAATCCTATGTTGAAAAACAATTTTCAGTCCAGTGAAGGTTTTAGGGTGCTTGTGATGTGAGAAAAGAAGAGGTCCCAAGCAAAGAAAGTACAAAGAAATTGAGTATCCTCTGTGTTTTCTCTCCCATTGTGTTCATTATTGTGGTGAATTGCAGGACCTGTGTTAGGGAATTAGACGCTATTTTTGAGCATCATTTCATCATTCATCCTCATACTCTAAAGGAAATAGCTATATAAAATGCACATTGCATTTTTTTCCTTTTTAGTGTATACATCATGTTGACGTCTTTTACCATAACCCTGGGAAAGTCCCTTGAATAACACAAACAGTGGGGTGATATGTGAATAAAAGTCTTGTGTGAATACATTTTTGAAAAAGATGTTATTCAGTTTTAATCATGGCTTTGTACCACTTCTTAATATAAATTGCATGAACTATTGCTCTGTAAAATTGTGTTCCGAGTTCATGGCTGATACAAGGCCTTTGTGATCTTTTGATAACAGCCATTCATATATGTCTTCCTTACCATAATCCTTATGTGCTCTTTCCATGCATTTTTAACTTTAGTTTGTTAAGTTACTGACCTCAGGTTGAATGTAGACCCCATTGATTTCTGTAGAAAATCATCAGATGCTTAATTTTCTGGTGGACTAAATTTTCTTTTCTTTCTTATGTCCATATTAACGGCCATGGGGAATGTTCTCCTTGGGCCACCCCAATTAAGATAAACAATCTATGAAATTTATTTATTAAATTCATTTTAATTTCTATTTGTTGAAGACATTTTTCAGTGGCATGTTCATTTTTACATGTCTCTCGGGATAAACTGTTGCAGGTTATATATATATGTGGTATTAAATGATAGCTACTGTGTCCATTGGGAGTTGAAAGCTTGCAAGTGAATACAATTTTGCAACCTATGCT
Organism: Pyrrhosoma nymphula; assembly: GCA_963573305.1. Classification (NCBI taxonomy): domain Eukaryota; kingdom Metazoa; phylum Arthropoda; class Insecta; order Odonata; family Coenagrionidae; genus Pyrrhosoma; species Pyrrhosoma nymphula. The sequence goes on along the minus strand of OY754335.1, from coordinate 93,738,986 downwards.
CAGGGATTTTTTTAAAACCATGTTGCCACTTAAAACATATGGCAAGTCATAGCCCTATTTTGTGGTGGCTATGTTGTTAGGGGGCTGAGCTTAAGACTCTCTATGTATCCAGGGCATTCTGCCCAGCACATCCTGATCCATGAGCAATATTTGGTCCATTATTGTGAGCGTGTTCTGTGTGCTTGTTTTAGCGTGTGTTTTGGGACAAATATAAAAAAAGTACAAAGAAGCATATTCACATCATGGAATAATTGGAATTGTATGGTATGATATAACTAGTGTGGGTAAGTTTTACAATATGCTGAGGAAGTCTTCTGAAGAGACATGAAATTTTTTAAGGTTCTTGTTTGGTAAATTGTAAGAATGGGTGGGGAGTTTGGCACTCTGGAAATATGTCAATTATTATCCTTGCTCCCTCCTCCATGACACCAACTATTGTTGCATTATTTTTTAAATGAGGAATTCATTTGTGGTTATTTCCACATTGGACTGCCATTCCTTTACCCACATAGTTGTTTATTATTTCTCAACACGTTCATTTACCAATTGTTTTGAGCTCATTAAATCATGATGATGTGTGATCTGTAGACCCTTGATTCATCCATTATATTTTGTCAATATTCTGTAAATTTCTTTATCTTAATGTATAAAATGTGTATTGTTGAAACTTCTTGTCATAAACTCATAGTAGCATCTAAATAATATGTTAGAACTTGTTTATTTTTGATCAAGTGGCTTTTATCAATGAGTAATTTGTTTCCCCTGCAGTTGTTATATTTTTGTTCTTACAGGAAACATATTTATTGGATGTCACTGATTTTCTTCTGTTGAAAATTATCAAAATTTAACTGTCATGGCAAAAAAAAGTTGAAAAGAGACTTTTGGCATAGATTTATGCTATGAAATATCTGAAAGATTGACTTTGTTTTTCCAGACATTGGTGGGTTTTAAATGGCATATAAGCAATTGTGATATTTTGTTTGAAATTTCAATACCAGCTTTCTTTTCAAGTTAATTAATAAACTGCTTATTGTGGAGAATGCATTCTATTAATTATTTTCAAATTAATGCAAAAGAAATCTATGTGCCAGTTGATAGGAATCTAGTGGTGGGTATTTTTTCCTTATATTTACTTTTTTGTGCTATAAATTTGGAGAAAGAAGGGAAGTTGCATTTCTCTTGGTTGCATTAAAACATCTTGCCCTGTACAACTTTTTCATGGGCTGTAGGTAGTACCAAGCTAAGCAGTTCTTTGCTTTTGAGCCTATTTTTTGGTAGTAAAATGTTGGTTAATGATTTAACTTTTCAAACTACGGTAGAGTGTTGATTACCTGTGCTAATGGAGGGGGAAGCCTAATTGGTTAACCCATTCATGTTCAATTTCGAGGTAGTTGTGGCCTTGGTCTCTTGGCCATGCTTTCTCAAAGTTTTTCATGCATGCGTTGTTTTGAAATACTCATTTTTTCCAACCATTTCCTATAACGAGCGATCCTTCATTCTATTAACTTATACGAAACATTTCACCAACTAAAATTAATATCTCTTGATCGGCAAATTTAATTCTCAGATGTGCAATTTGTCTTGTTTAAATGTTCGTACATATGGTCTTTGCCTTGCAGTATGCGTTTTAATTCATCACCGCAATTTGGGGCGACATCGAAAGGTCTATGGTTCGATTCTCGGCCTAGTCAAATTTTTTTCGCTTGGAATCGACCATCTTCATACCACCATTGGACTTCACAATTTTGTGTGTTTCCTATCCTCTTTCTTTCACCCTCTGTTTGAACGAAAATATGTATTATTTACGCCTGTGAGCAGTTTGTGTGAATGAATGAATGTTTGTATGGCCGGAATGGCTCATTTCTTCTTGGGCTCAGCGTGCCCCCAAACGCGTTCTGTATCTTTACCACTGTTGTGTGCTTGAGTAATTTTTCCTTTCCTCCTCTATTCATTCCTTCTCTGCCGGTGGGTGAAAATGCTCTGTCGCCATCTCCTAACAAACTTTACGGGCTACTCCTGGGGGTGCTTGGTTCACATAAACCCCCCGCCGATTCCAGTGTTTCTTATAAGACTAGGTAGCTCGGTGATCTAAGCATTCGGTGCGACATCGAAAGGTCCATGGTTCGATTCCCGGCCTATGCGTATATATATTGTTATAAATCAGTTTAGTATTCATGTAGTCTCTATCTCACCTTGGAAAAAAAAATACAGATTTTTTGTATATTGTACTATTATTTGAGTCAAATTTTGTTGAATGTAGATGCAGCTTTATTTTTTGTTTAGTGTGTAATGAAGATTTCAGATAATATGATGTTGGAATGTTTGCATTGTGTATGTGTATACACAGTGGGAGGTAGTTGATTGAGTGATATATATACACAACAAAAATATTTTTATTAGGAAATAATATCTCTGTAATAATTCATTTTACAGAGGAAAAAGATTGAAATAATGACAAAGAATATGATTTCAGTAAAAATCCACCAAGCAGTTACAATGAATTTTCTCCTAGTGACAGCTTTCTAAGAATTGAGGCAAGTCCAGCTATGTCTTTCTTTGGAATTCCACTGATTGACGACAAGTAAGAGAGCACTCTCTCAGCTAAACCATTTTCATGTTGGTAGAGCAAGTCAGCAGCACAAGTGATAATCCCGGCTGCCAAGAAAAGGTTATCGCATTCCACTCCTAAAAATTTGAACCTGAATGGAGATAAGAAAAAATGTATACTTAGTAATTGAATTTGCATGAGTTCATACAAATTACATAAATTCAACCAATGAAAATAATTAATTTTACACAAGTTAAAGTCATAGATTGAGGAATTATTTGAAAAAAGTTGATTCCTAGCTTAACACATTCAATGCGGCCGTTATTTTTTTTGTTCTTCCATGGTGCGTAGTCCATTTTTAAACAATTCCTGCTCAAAATTTTGTCTGCAGTGTCTTTTAATGATAATAATTAAATATCATTGCTGAAAATATCATAAAACAAAAAAAAATTACGACGTTTTAAGACATCAACAGCCTATGGGAAGAAATATAGTTAGGCAAGACACGCGGGAGATAAATTATGTTTCACCAATTGTTTTTGTTCATCGGATGTGTTTTAGTGAAATGATGTGTATTACAGCATCAAAAACAATGTTAAGGTCTTATATTATGTAGACTCTAGAATAAAATAAAATGGAGCTCACAATTTGTTTTCTTTTTAGGGAATGAATTTATAGCCACCTCGCATAGGATGTCGGGTGTACATGATGCAAATTATCTTCACTGGCCATCAATTTATTGTTATATGTATTTGTTCTGCATGGATGTTTCTCTTCACTGGGTTAAATTTCGTGTGTATACGGTAGTGCTTGAGGGAGAAGCAAGAGTGAAAGCGAAACGTACAGGTATAAGTATCTACCCACGACAACCCAACTCTGCGGGACGTCAGACCATTTCACTCGACATCCAGCAGATACCTAAGGTCCTCACGGTTTCTCTCAGCTTACTTAATCTCAACAGCCTGATATACGGCTTTTCTCAATGCCTATTTTCTTCTGTCAAAATCTCACCTACCCTCCCTTCCCCCCACCCTTCCTGCCAGACTTTCGAATCATACCTTCAACATTGACACCCCGAAGCACGTGTCAACATATTCTTTCCTTCTACCGATGGTACGCCCCCACATCACCCGAAACGAACCCTCTGCCTCCCCTGCTCTGGCCACTCCTACCCTTCCCTCTCCACCTTCTCTGATTTCACCCTGAGTACCAGAAGAAAGGATTCCGCGGGCCTCTTTGCCACCCCAACCCTCATGAAGAGAACCAGACGGAAGCAACAAGGAGATGACCATTTTCAGTGCACCAAATTCTTTAAGCCTTCATTGTAAAAATTATTGTCTTCCACACGCACTCTTTTCCTGCACTAGAAGCCTCCTCCAGATTTCTTTCCCATCAAACCCTCCCTCCCCTTTCTCTTTAACAGGCAGTCTCCATTTTTCATTATTGTACTTTTTGTCTCAATCGCACGTTGGGTGATATATGACAGTACTAATCCACTATTTTTTCACCCTGGTCTTCTTATTCACCACATTGATGTTTTTGTATTTCTGTTGGTTGTGTTCCCCATCATGTCTAAATGTTAGAGTTATGTGGTGATTGTTTATTTTCATCAAGGAAGTCATTAGATACCATGAAAAAGAGTACATAATAATAATTATAATAAGGGTATGGAAGCCGGACCACCAGTCTCTCCCTGGCGTACTTGGAAACGGCTTTAGCCAGATAATGGTCGACGTCTGCATGTGGGGTGGTTAGCCCTGCATGCAGTAAAACTGGTTCCCAAGAAAGAACCCAGGAAAGCCACCCAAACACCCGTCTTGGATGGGGGCCCTAGTAGAGTTGGGTGTGGCAACAATAATTCACCATCTATGAAGGGAGCTTGTATCCAGTGGACGGAAGCCCTAAGAGGCAATCTTCTGGCATGCCATGTTGCCAGCAAGCCCGATTGCAGGAGGTATATGGCAAGGATGCACTCTTTGTGGTGTGACATGCATCTGGAACACGACCATCTATTGCAGCAGAATCTGCGCGATGATGCCAACCACCTGTGAAAAAAGGAAACTCCCCACCAACTGCCAGTTCAGAGTTATACTCCACCGGCCTGACCACTCTCCCCAACACAGGCAGCCTCTCCACCGCCTCAGGCAAGAACGACATTTGTGTAAGTCTCTCGGCCAAATGGGGAGGAAACTGGTCAGGCTGTCTCTGAGCTAGGAACCCAGTTATTAAGCACTATAGAATATCGTGTAAGGTTATTCGAGATTTCCACCGGGTCAGGTTCTCCAATCTCCGTTTCGATGAACGAGTCCTGATGTCATGCCCTGATGACGATGAATCCCCTGAATTCAGTGTGTAATGGAATACATCACATCTAGGCAAACTTTTACTCCCAAAGTTCGGCGCATAGCGTGCAGCCTCAGATGTATTCATCACATGCTGAATAAAAGTGTTCTGCTTACCATGAAGCAGCACGTGGTCGATAGAGTATGGGCACTCACCACGGCCCGAAAAAAACTCCTCAAGAGGAGTAGGGCCGTGAGGGAGAACTCCACCTTTCTCCTTCACCTGTTCCGTCTCTTTCAACCACCTCTACCTGTCATTGAATCTCCCCCACCCATTCAAAAGGTTGAACGTTTCTGGAAGGATATCTACAAAACGTCGTAGCCACTCAGCGGAGACACTCTGGGCATAGTCCTCTTTAAAGAGTTATGTGACTGCCACCTACAAGATGTGGATCCCTTTCACAGAAAGTGACCTGAAGAAGGCCTTCTCTGGCAAGAAGAACTTCTCGGCTCCAGGAATGGATGCCATGAATAACTTCTGGTGGAAGAAGTTTGCTTCCACCCACCAACACCTCGCCAGAATCTTCATGTCCCCTCTGAATGGTAGAGAACCAATTCCACATTGGTTGACTGAGGAACGCACGGTTCTGATACCTAAGACTTTTCCAATCCAAAGAACTACCGCCCTATAACCTGCCTCAACACTGTATATAAGGCGTTCACCTCAATCTTGAGTGACATCCTCCACCACATCTAGCCTGTGTGGGAGGAGGTGTACAAGCAGAAGGGTTCACAGCAGGGAATCGCGGGATGCAAGGACAACCTACTCATTGATAGGAGCATATGCCAGGATGCCATCCGGCATAAGCGAAACCTATCAATGGCCTGGGTGGGCTACAAGAAAGCTTTTGACACCACTTTGCATGAGCTTTTGATTGCCATGCTGAAGTAGATGAAAGTCCACCCAGAGGTAGTGTGTATCCAACGCCTGTTACCACTCTGGAAAAAGTGCTTCGTTCTTACTTCAGGCAAGTGGTCAGTTTCCACAGAGTTGGTAGCATACAACCATGGTGTTTTTCAAGGCGACAGCTTGAGCCCCTTACTGTTCTGTATTTCCCTCCTACCCCTGTCCCTTAGGCTGCGACGAAGTAGAGGATACATGTGCAGTGTTCCAGGTGACAGGAAGCATAAGGTCACCCAGTTGTTCTATATGGATGACCTGAAGCTTTATGCTTCTAATGCGATAGACTTTCGCACTACCCTGGACACCGTACTGGAATACAGTGAGGCTATAGGGATGGAGTTTGGATTGGACAAGAGTGTATCCATCCACCTGGCGAGAGGAAGATTTTCGGAGATCAAGGAAGACGTGCAACTTGTTGATGGGAGCGTCATTCATCACCTCGAGGACGAAGATAGCTATGAATATCTTGGCGTCCCTCAGCGCCGAATGCAGGAGGTTGCAGCAGTGAAGGAAAGGCTCACCGCCATATACAGACAGACTCTCAGGAACATCTTGAGTTCTGAGCTGTCTGGCAAGAACAAGGTTCTTGGCACGAACATGTTCACAGTTCCTACACAGCTGTATACCTTCGGATGCATGAAGTGGAACATCAATGAGTTGCAGAACCTTGATAGGGGAATGAGGAAGATGATGACCATCTACAGAAGTCTTCATCCGAAATCTTCCGTCACCAGATTGTATCTCCCTCGCAACGTGGGTGGTAGACGACTATTGAGTTTGGAGTGTCTCCACAACAGGGTTGTCCTGGGTACAGCTTGCTGAGTACAAAAAAGCAGGGACCCCCTCAATCTTGTGAGAGAGCATGAGAGTGCGGGAGCAGGGGGGTTTCTCTTCCAAGTGGTAAAGAGGGCAGTGGGCAAAACCAGTCTCGACTTCGACCCGTCATCCGACAGAAGCGACAATTACACTACCATCTTGTCATTGAAGGCAGACGCCCTCAAGTTTGAAATAAAAAAAGCCGAGCAGAAGGCCTTGCTTAAGGCGCATACCGATAAGTCCATGCATGGATGTTTCTATCAAAACATCAAAAAGCATGGGTTATCGAAGGAGTTGACGTTTGCCTTCCTACGCTCCACCGGTCTGAAGTGCGAGACTGAGGTTTTCAGCTCTGGCTGAAACTAACATGAATACGAAGGAGGTGGAATAACGGACGAAATATCAAGACCTGCTTTTCGAACTTCAACAAATGTATCCTGGACACTCTGTGAAACTAGTGGCTCTCATCATAGGTGTGCTAGGTGGAGTTAAGGGCTCGCTGCTAAATAACATCAAGTGCATTCCATCCTGCGTGGCACAGGTGGAATCACTAGTTGCACGCATGCAGAAGGCCGTCATCCTGGGTCACTCCGTCTACTGCGTACGCATGACCCGACACCAGCGTAGACACTCATCCGATGGGCGTTGGACGTGGCTGCGATCACTGCCCAACCCCTCTCGAGTCTCCAGCCATTATGACGGCAATGAAACTTGATGCTTGCCTGGGACTCGGAGGGGAGTGTTACAACTGTAACAATTAAAAATATTTTATTTGTTCTGTGATTTGATACAATTTTGCTCAAATATGGGGCACGTCAAACAATCAAAGAATAAAATAATAGGAAATTGTACAGTGAATATTGATCTAAGAACTCATTCTCAGAGTAAAACATTTTGCCAATCAGAAACTTAAGTACATTTCTTTTGAATACAGGAACATACTTCAATTCAGTGTAATGGCAGTGGGATTTAGCCATCCACTTGCTGTCATTACACTTTTTGTCACAATTTTTGTGAAAGTAACCTGATGTAAAAGTGGGGACTGCCTGCATTATCCAGTTACAAATGACAGCACGAGGGTGGGAAATATAACTTGAATTCCATTTTTTGGGATCTATCAAAAAGCAATAGACTCACGAAACATACTGTTAGCGATGAATCGAAACTCAAATAATCACTAAAAAAATAGAAAATAAATAGATTATGTTATCCAAAGGCACATGATATCCTTATAAGGCTAAATTTTTCAGTACTGTAATGATCACAGAAAATCCCTTGAGCTGTGGGGATTTTATTTTATGTACACATGTCTGTTTGCCTGATTTACATTGCACAAAGAAATATTTTGTGCATTAATGAACTGAATTGGGGAAACTGCATACTTAAGTAAGTACTTGCTTACCAACTCCATGATAAGCAAAACTAAAAAATGGAAAATGGCAACCATGGACATAAGGACTCCCCTTTTGTTAATACACATGTACCTTAGGTCTCCAGTGGGTCCTTTATCTCCAGTGGCCATGTAAAACAAACTAGAGTATAATTCCTGATGTAATATGAAAGCAATATCCAATAGTTGCAAGCCAAGCTCATGGATTGGCTCCAATATCTCCACCTGATATCTTTTGTCATTCCAACCGTCATAGTCTTTCATGAGGATTGTCAGCAACGTTTCAAAATGGACCAGAGGCGGAGATAAAGGAAGCTAAAATGAAACAGAAATTACATTATCATTGAAAACATTCTTTACAGACCTTTGCAAAGATGGCAGTCACATGTCTATACTATTTTAATGCTTCATGAAATTACATTCTTACATTTCTGTTAAAATTAATTTTGTGAGAACAAGACAAATGGCAAAAAATGTTTAAATATGATTTCCAAGTGCACAGTTAAAAAACCCTTTAACTCTTCATGATTTATATGCAATTACCTTGAAATCCAAGGTCTTAAAAACTCTCATTTCCGAAGAAATTATGCTAGTAATGGTGAATGAATGTCCAGCTTCGGTTAAAAATTGTCGAATTTTTTTTGGACTCAGAACCTGTTGGTTTTGAAAGTTCAGACAAGTTAGTGGAAATTTTATTTTTATTTCATCATATGTATGCTGACAATATTTTGTCCCCTTACAAGCCTATTGGCATAACATCCATTCATAAAAATTTCAGGCAAAGAATTCACACATAGCATAAAAAATTCTCCAACCTCAAAGTAGGGATTCATTATGTGCACACTACAGATTCAAGGACCAGTTTGATAGTTCAGTTGACTGATAGGTGGTCTAAACAAGTTGACAACTATTACAGTAATGACCAGGGCTGGCATAAGACAAAATTTTCACCTGAGCGAGAGGGTATTCAGGCATCCCTCTTCCCCGCATATCAAACCTATTCACCAGTTAAACATTGTAGTAAAAAATATTTTTTCACAATCACGGCACCCCTTCGTTTTCGGCGCCTTGGGCAGTCGCCCGGGCCTGGTAATGACAGAATTGTTGAAGAAAAGGACCTAGTCATATTATCACCAAAAATCAGAATTAGATTGCCAGCATTACCTTAATAATTTTATCATGAGTACTGTTGGTATAACAGTATTCATGATTAAATTATTAAGCACGTTATTTGTAAAATTGTTATGAATTGACAACTTGCCATGAATAAATAATCTTAGCCTAAGATGAACTCCTAAATATGAGGGACTGATCTGAGAAGACAATTGTCTTTTAAGTAATTTAGAGGATAAATATATCCCTATATGTTTTTCTATGTCATTGAATAGTTCTCATTCCCACAATCATGTGTATACAGAAATGTGCCAAAATGGCTACACAGTCTGTGTAGCTGCAAACAAAGACTGTGTAGCAACTTTGTTTTCTTCTTTGAGCACCTACTCTCGGGTTAACTTTATTTTATTTAGATATACATACTTTCTACCTCTAAGTGTAAGGTCCTATGCACAATATCTAGGTTTTTCAATTCCTATTTTCTGCAAGGGTATCCCAGGTAAAAATATATGGTCTGTAACTAATCTGGAACTGTTATGGACCGAGTGGTCAGTAGCTGGTCTGTAACTGGGAAGAAATTGAAACACCATTCCAGACCAATCTAGTCTGGAACTGGTCTGGACAACGGGTCTCTAAAACCGTCTTGAGTGACATCTACAGTCACTTCGGAGAAATATAAAAAAAGAAAAAACATAAGGCTTCAGTGGGATTTGAACCTGTATCACACGTACATATCAGCTTATCAGCCCCACTTTAGCCCTAAGCCAACAGTTCACCACACTCGTACATATGGGAATAAGGCTATTTATTCCGAAAATAAGAGTCAATATGCACAATGACTGACAGTAATTTCGTAAAGGTGGACAAAGAGTGCTTGCTATTTTTTGACCATATGTAAGCCATAAGCCAGCAGAAATAAATCTTGGGGCTTTTAGAGAGAGGTGCTTAAAGATATGCGTATGAGGCTATTTCTTCCGAAAATCAGAGTTAATACACACAATGGTAATGTTTAGACTGAGAGTAATTTACACTGATAACACTAATATAATATCTAACACCCCTGCACTAATAACACCTACTTCACATATTTTGCCATGCTACATAAGCACTCTTCATGCGCATGTCAGTACTTTTTATTTTCTTCATCATTTCATTTTCACGGTTGTCGTCATTTAGCCGTCAAACTCGGTGCAACGGCCGAGCATCAACTGTTGCTAGACCATTGACTTGGGTGTTTACCTAAACGATTTGAGTGTGCTAGCTGGGAAGGAACCAGTAAAAAAAAACTAGTGTGGATCATTATTAAGTAGTGGCTTTAAAGTTTGGGTACCTAGTTCCATATGGTGCTAATGCCTGAAATTTATTCTAATCACAGATTATAGTTAAAAGTCAAATTTCAGAGTAGTCGCCATTCGTGGAATCAAATATTGCAGCTCTGTTACGATCAGAATATAGACCAACAAATAGGGCAGTTATAGACCATCGAGTGCTACAGAGCAGTTCCAGCACAGTTTCCAGATCAGTTACAGACCATCGAATATTACAAATCAGTTCCAGGCCAGTTACAGACCATCGAATATTACAGACTAGTTACAGACCATTGAATATTACAGAGCAGTTCCAGACCAGTTTGTTTTACCCATTCAAATTCCAGTCAAGTTACAGACCACTTATAGACCAGAAATTGTCCTTTCAGACCAGTTACAGACCAGTTCCAGATTAGTTACAGACCAGATATTTTTACCTGGGTGTATTCCTGCATTCATAGAAGCTTGTTCGGGGCAGGCGAAATTGACAATAGCATGGCAACAGACTGTGAGGACAGTGGGGGAAATGTTTTTCAATAACACTATTCTAAAAATGTCACATTAAACAGAAGAACCCTGGAGGCAGTCATTTTTACTGCTTATTGATTTTGTAGGCGGACCATTACAATGTGTGATGACTCTCTTATCCTTGGGAATCCCAGACTTTTCCTGAGGTTAAACATGCCTTAATATTTTTTCTGTGACTCCATTTGTTTGGTGTTGGGTAAAGTTTCTACTTACAACACCATAAGCAGTCATTTTGACTGCTTAAAGAATTAACATTAACATGCTACATTACGTAATATTTACTAAAATATTCTTAAAATGTAGCATTATCAATTGAAGAGAAAGCCAATGATAAGTCATACTGCTTCAGGGGTTGACAGTATGAAATAAATTCAAGGGTTCTAGGGTTAGGTGAATTTATTAATCCACATTTCACTCCGGGGCTCAAATTTGACTCATTAGAGGAGCTAGAGATAAGAAGCCATGCCAATTCAAAAACATGGTAAATTGTCAACAAACATTTGTACCCCACATGCTCCCCATCATAGGCACTCCTTCCATCCTAATCCCTCCCATTACCCTCCTGCTGTGACACTTACACCAAGCACACCTCGTGCTCCCCCTCCCCCACTTAACCTTCACTCTAGTCCCTCTCCCTCAACCCTTCCTTCCCTCAGCCACTCCAGGCTTTCCAGTTTAAAGTTTTACACGCACTCAACAAAGGCAGTAAATTAGATACAATGGAGCAGCTAGAAGTCATTCAACGGTGAAAAAAGAAGGTCACCTCTTCAACGATGTCCAGTTTTACTAACCCCCCACCAGTCCATCACCTTCCTTAGGTGTGTGAGTGTGCATCCTGTGACTAAAACCAGTCAAATTCCTCGTGATCTGACTACCCAACACCTCCCCCCCTTTTTCTCACTGTTTTATGGGAGCAAATTGGTCGGGCTCTAGGCATCACGAAAGTTGATGGCATGCTGTGGGACATACCTCAAAGAACCTTAATGGTTTTATCCATAGTATTATCTTACTGTTATATACCCTAACCCCTCAGAATCCAAATTAACAAATTTCTCCAGTGGAATTGTGCAAAGTATTTAATCTTTTTCCCCCTAAGAATCACCCGGTAACCAGTGACTAAGTACCTAATTTTCCAATATTTGTCCCTTCACCCCTTCTTCTTCGAGATACCCGTTATTCCAGTGAGTTCATGCATTCCCTTCCTGTGAATTATTAGCGAAATTCCTTTGCCTTGGTCAATTTCTTTCTGGTTCTATTGAGGCAATGTTTTGTCTTTCAGGGTTTCTCCCCCGCCTAGGGTTATTTTACCTATAATACATGTATTGGGGATTGGACTTGGAAGATTTTCTCCAGTCACCCCACCATGTGGCCTTAGGCCTACACCAGTGTTTCCTCTCCAGAGGATGTGGTGTAGCAGCAGAAAGAGTAATTTGAGGGCAAGTCAGCTGCCCTTGATGTGTATGTAAAGTGAAATTTTTCTACTGAAGTAGCATCAGAATGTCTTATAATAAGAAGTGTTGCTAAATCAAAAAGAAACTAGCATGAAAGTGACTCAAGGACAATCATCAGAAGGTGCATGTGTATCTCAGTTAAAATGAGATTTAAAAATTGTGAAATTTTTTTGTGCCTCCCCAAAATTCTTGTCTTCTTTAAATCAGCTGTATATTTCATTCTTTCCCTGTTTGTTATTCCTCCTGGCATTAAACCTAAATATCTAGAAATAGTAATTTCAATTATTTCATGTAAGTGTTAAAATTCTGTGTCCCTTTTATGGTGCATTCGTCTCGTGTGCACCTGGTGCCCTTATATGTTCAAGTCAAAGAGTCGACCCACCCCACTCTACCTCTAGGGATTTTGACCTTAGTAATAATTTATTTTTATGAGCTAAGCTGGCGTTGGGCATTCCGGGAGGGGTTGCGGATGTTTAAGTGGGGGTTATAGATGTTGAAAACAATGCGGCAAGGACGCAAGTGTTAATGCTTTCGAAGAAGAGATTATCTCAGGACTTTTCCAAGCTTTGCTAGAAAAAGGGATGCATTTACATGATTATTCTTGCATAGGGAACAAAAAAAAACAACATCATTGCCGGTTGTTATTCTGATAAGTCTTTGATATGTATGCAAGGTGTGGCAGATTATACTGGAATATATTTCTGTAACAAGTTTCACTCCCCGGCATGAGCGTAATTTCAGCTTTTTAACAGGGGTGGAGATGTCTATCTGGGGGAGGGGGGTCCTTCTCCAGAAAATAAAAAAAACTAGCATTAAATTACTATTTTTTGAAGTTTAGGCTAAATTAGGCATGATTTATGAAGAATCAATCAAGTTCAAGAATCTGCCACGCATATAGAATTGTATTTTCCAAATGTCTGTAAATTATTGAGATTTTTACTTCAAAATTCTGGGGTGGCAAAATACTGGGTTGGACAATTCTGGGGTGGCTACTGCCACCCCTTGCCACCCCAGAATTACGCCACTGCTCCTGGGTCATCCGGCTCTAAAACGTAACTAAGCCTATCACATGAATCTGTGAAATTTTCACCTTTTTCCTATTGAGTAATTGTAGTATTTGCCACCGTATTCTCTCCTCATGAGTATTCTTGGTGCTCCCACAGGTATACCCACAAGAGAATTATGGGAAAGGGGAACTTTGGTCTACATTATTTTACTGGCTTGATTTAAATTAGTTGACATGGATGGATATGGCATTCTTTGTGAGTGATATTTCACTGAAAACAAGCAATTTCTAGTGTTTCAAATATTTTTTGAAACTGGGATGGTCAGGTGAATATTTATCTTGGTTTACTATGTATAAGAATTTCTTTGAACTATCTGCCAGATATATTATAAATAATTTACTAATGTCTGACTGTCCGTCTGTCTATATATTATCACTTATTTTCAGAAAAAAAGAAGCTGGGGTAGTCTTATAACCCCTTCGCTGGTATCTCTATCGTGTCATGATGAGTGGGGGCTTGCGTGCCTAAGTGAACCTGAGAGCTACGCTGGCAGGAGCGTAAGCTCCTGGTAGCATCACCGAAGCCAATCGGGTCAAGGGAGATAGGCCAGACAAAAAGAGGTACCCTAGTGGTCCTCCAGGTTCGGGGTTGGGTGTGGGGCTAGTAACCCCACACCATAAAAAATGTGCTGTTACGAAACACATAAAGAAGCCTCAGAATATGGATGGATTTACCGATGATGAAGATGGTGGAAGAAAGTGCAGAAGAGAATGGAGGGAGGCCAAAGCCCATACCAGGATGTAGCATGACCAAGGAAGTAAGTAAGGTAGTCTTATGAATATAAGGGTGAAGATGATATTTTTTTTTGTAATAGTCTGTTTACAATTAATGTTAATTCATAAATGATTGCCCTTTTGGGACATGTTATGGTTTTTTCTACGATCCTCATGCTTTTCCTACTGAGCTGATTTCTTCGAGAATCACTTATGATGTTTGATCTCAAAATTTTATCAACTGTGTACGTTGTGACTTGTGGATACATGAAAAATATTAGGTAGTACAAAGTATCTACATTGAGTGATGTGCACTAATGTCAGTGATGTCAGGTCAGTGATGTAATTTCCCCTTATATAGTAGTGGTACATTTGTTTAATTTTAGGTTATTCCCATGGCATTTATATGAGGATTCCTGCATTTTCTGGGTATTCACTGAATTAATTGTATCACCTGATAACCATTTTGTTGTTATTCCCATGGGTGTCTTCGAGTCTAATATCTGCTGACAACAGTTTTGCCTGTATTTCAACCACATGGATAACCATTGTACAATACTGTGAATACTGGGAAAATGCAAGAATCCTATTGGTACCTAAATTCTATTGACTGACCCAGCCACTGCATGACGTCCAATGGACGTCCATTGGATGTCCCGGCTGACATCCATGGACATCCATTTGATGTACTCTGGACTTCCTATGGATGTCCAAATGTCCCACTTGTGGACATCCATAGGATGTCTATTTCAGGATTTTGACAGGATTTGGCAATTATTTCAGATTCTTGGTATGTACATGGTGCAAACCAACTGCAGTATAGTAATAAGTGAGAAAAAGCCTCATTTCCCTAGCGAAAATATTGTAGAGGGAATCGGATACGAACCGTCGACGAAGTGGAGATTTAAGCGTACACGAAGCGAATCGGAATGTGAACGAACTGTAACTAAACCGTCTCCGAAGCCTAGCGTATGGAAGTGTTCCAGAGCCAGAAACCTAGCTGACGAAAACATTCACGAGTCGGAATATCATATTGCCTCTCCACTGATTTTGCTGCTCGCTCAAAATAAAAAATTTTTTTTTACCATTTAACACTTTGAATGTGCTATTGCGCCTTGGCAAAATGCAGAATTTATAATATATACTATCTCTTAGCTGCCGATGGAATATGTATCGCATATATACCTAACCTACAACTCGATGCACCTAATTTCACACCCATTCTTCAAGATACAGTGTTGAGAAAGGCATATATATGTAGTCACTTACGTGGATAAATGTGACTTTGAGAACTATAATCATTTTATGATAATTCCGTGTTAGTTTGAAGGAAATGCCATAAAATCTTGATACAAGTTATTTGCCATTAATTAACGCCAGATAACTGTTATCCTATGTTGCCACATAGTATGAATATAAATGCAATATTACTGCGAATAAACAAGATTTTCCAATTGCCGCACGTTAGCCTCAGCGCCATAGCTAGGGGCTGGCCAGGCTGGCGGCTGCCAGGGGCGCAACCCTCAGGGGCAAACTTTGCAGACCCACAGCTAATATTACCTCGATTTATGTGGTAACAACCAGTAACTGTCGTTTCTTTTATTTCTCATAGGAATTTATATTATTTACGATTTATTTTACATCATGTCCATTGGATATCATGCTGTGGCCTCCGTATGGATGTCCCTATAGGGACCTTCATAGTATGTCATTTGAATGACATCCTATGGATGTCCCTAGAGGGACCTTCATAGGATGTCATTTGAATGACATCCAATAGGCATCCAAAGGATGTCCATAAGGGATTTCTGGATGTCTGGATGTAAAATGGACGTCCATTGGACGTCATGCAGTGGCTGGGGAGGACTTTCACAATGCCATTACATAAGGAGGGCATCTGAAAATCCATTGGATATCCACCGTGCGAACTGTGCACAGTAAAATAGGTAAATTATGGATATTCACAGTATGACATGGATATCCACGGTGGACATATACTGTATTAACCAGTGGATATCCTTATGCTGTGTGGGAGAACATTTAATTAAATGAACAAATTTACTTGTAATAGGTCTCTTATCCATTGAGTTAGACAATATGCATAACAATAGTATTGTACCTGATAATGAGCCACAAACTTGGATGAGAGCTGCATGCAGGACATTGCTCTTAAAAGTGTTTGATTCTGCACTCTTGAAACCACTTTGGGCCACATTTTGGAATTCTGTTTAAATCCTGGTTTTTTGAATACATTCTCATGTAGAGTCGTGAAATGACGCACCATGAACCTGAGCCAAATAAGAGTGTTTATTTAAATAGGTTTTGAAATGATTGGGCATAAAAAGGAAACTGCAATTTGTGTGCAATGTAAGGTGCCATAATATCTACTACAATATCTACCAAAATAAGCAAATACCACCCACCTATCAAAAAGTTCTACAGTCAGGTATCGCACTTCAGGAGATTGCTCAAGCTTTTCGCTTATAAGAAATATTAACTGAACGACAGGTGCAGGGATTGCAAGAAATGGTAATGTGTTTTTCCATAACCTATCGGAAGGCGGCGTTTTACTTTGAATTTTCAGGTGAACCAGCCAATCATCTATCATGTTCCCTGAAATGAAATGCAGCCAAGTATTATTCACTAATAAACAATAAAATAAATCGAGGA
The DNA here is from genome assembly GCA_963573305.1 of Pyrrhosoma nymphula. NCBI lineage: Eukaryota > Metazoa > Arthropoda > Insecta > Odonata > Coenagrionidae > Pyrrhosoma > Pyrrhosoma nymphula. Next base: position 93,722,137 of record OY754335.1, on the reverse strand, counting down.
AAGTGCAATGCTTACTTAGACAGCTGGAGTCACAGATTTTTAGGACTTTGGTAAAACTTGGCTCCTCTGGAGATGCGAATATTTTATCTTGTTCCATGGTTATTTCGGATTTTTATTTCGATAACTGAATACAGTATGAAATCTAAACTGCTGTTCAATCACAAACTCTATTAAATTCACACCTAGTTAAAATTAGTTCAATTCAAAGTTTTGGCGCCTAATAGATTTTCTTTTGTCCTACTAATTTCTCCATGTACCGCATGAGGGCCATATTGGTGAAACAATAGAATTAAGAAAAGTCTGCATGGGAGGAATCATGAATATATATGATATATATATATTTGGGAGGAATGAAGTGAATGGAGCTGACGGGGTTGGGATGCGGTGAGCAACAATGTTCGTGTATTAGTTCGAATTTTGATAGTTACGTCGAGGATGACAATTCTTAAGTTATGCTTCCTGTAAAGTGGTACGAAATACCTGAATTTGTTACGTGCTATATTTTCTTGCGCGTAAATGCCGTATGAAGTGTTCCCTGTCGAATTAGTAAGCCCCTATTTTTGGACTGATTTCTCGGACGCCACTCTGTGGACTTGTTGTACAATAAAGTGACGTCGGCATCGTTGTTCGTATACCGTCAAGCATGTGTTCAGTTTCAGCACAGAATAAGCTTTTTCAAATGAAATATTGGACGTTACTGAAATGGAAACCGGTAGAGGTGAAGAATACTACTTGCCACCTCCTAAGGAATGTAACGAACGCAGCTACCAGCCGGTTCTGTCTCAACTCCAAATCGGTTTGTAGTGTCATGCATTTATGTATTGAATAAAATGGAAACATTTCACATTCAAATTCTATCCTTAGGTAATATCAATCACGAGGAGATATGTGCATAGAAATGAAGCGATGTGTTGCACGGCTGCTAATCAAAAACCTAATTTAAGAGGTGATGCTGGAAGAGGAAAAGGACCTGTAACATGGAAAAGTTTTGCTATAACGGCCGTTGTTGGTGGAAGTCTTCTAGCATATATGCTCTATTTGAGAAAAGAAAAAGAAATGGGTTAGCATCAAATTTTAAGAAAATTATTCGTAAATTTAGGAATTTCCAATCAATATCTCTATTTTTATGTGTTGTCCTTATCTTACCAGCAATCGAAAAAGAGAGGAAAAGAATGTTGGGAAAAGCTAAAATCGGTGGACGATTTGACTTAATAGACCACAACGGTAAGCCCACTAAAAGCGAGGATTTTTTGGGTCAGTGGGTTCTTATGTACTTTGGATTCACCCATTGCCCTGACGTGTGCCCTGATGAATTAGAAAAAATGGCAGAAACTGTGGAAATCCTCAGTAAGTATTGTTAGTTTTTCTAACACATTATAGATGTATAGTGTAAAGGACACCAAGTAAAGTAATGGGGGGAGGGGTAGAGATAAGTTCTTTTCCATCTACTCCCTGTGGTTTCCGCAGAAAGATTTGGTATCCATACTACACATCAGGTTTAACTTCATGTGTCTAGAGGCATGGTATTACTAATACAAGGTAGTTCGTTCCCGTGACCAAAATGTAAACGTTCTGCGCACCACGTCATGCAGATTGCAGTGGTAGCAGCAGATGACTCACTAAATGTATGTAGCTAAGAAAATAATAACAATATTTATATACGGGCTGAAGCCCTTTTACAAAAATACAATTGAAATATGTTGCATAGTTTTCCCATGTAAACATAGGAAATACATCATTATCATAGGAAAACATAGTATGAAATAAAAACAAAAAGGTCATAAAGTGAATCATAAGAATAAACAAATACATGAGAGGAAAATAATATAAAATTAACAATCAATAATAATTTTCAAAGAAAAATATTTAATAATTACAGTAAACTCTCGATTATCCATGCTAATGGATGCACGACGAGGCACGGATAATCGAAAAACACGGATAACCGAAAAACATGAAAAATGCGGTCGTGTATTGATATTTCAGTTCATAGGATGGAAACTATTTCACATAACAGACTGCAGTGGTTACCGCAAGACAACTAATGAAATACTAAATATTTCTATTATTTTGAAATATAATAATATCGTAAAAATTTATAAATAAAAAATTCTTATGCTTGAAACACAACATAATGGGTACTTACTTAGCTTGACCACGTAGATAATAAAAGCTGACATCTTGCTTATTTTCAGTAAATGTATGACATCAAAGTGATTATATAATACAAAACATTGTTATAATCGTGAGCCTCTGATATATCGTGATATAATATATAGATTCGGAATTGGTAGGATTAGAAATATTTCGCAATTACAATTGACAGCAGGTGTTACGTCAAGAAAACAAGTGAATAACGAAATGCTAATTTTCCAGTTTGTTTATTTCGAGTATCATGAAAACTTCAATGTTCATCCATAAATATTTTCTTATCTAATAAATAGTTTCTAATGCTTGAAATAAAAGATAATAGGTTCTTTACTTAACCATATCGATAATAAAAACAGTAGCATGCCTTGCGTATTTGAAGTCAATGTAAAAATCATTATCGAAGTGATATCAGAATAGAGCACATTCATTTATCGTGAATCTCGGAAATAACAAGTTATTTTTTGCTGTTAACTTGTTTTATTCATTTTTTCTTTTATTGCAGTTCTTTTTTTACGTCGCAATAACCAAAATCCAATTGTCGCATGTACTCTAGCTAAGTTTCAACACTCGCCAGAGCTTCTGTGCGGGTGCCAGCTCTTCTTCCTTTACGTATTTTATGAACTCTAAGCGAAAAGAATCAGCAGCTGAAACACTGCCACTCAATCACTCTCCCTGAATAGCAATTTCACGAATTTTATGTCGCGGCTTGAATCTCGTCAACCACCCAGAAGAAGCTTTAACAAAATAGCGTGAACGGATTGTTTTTTAATCGCTCTAGGAACTGTCCTAATCCAGCTAGATAGCTGGGAAATGTGTCATTTTGCAGGATTTGTTATGCTCTTTCCAGTGATATACAACACAGCATAGGTTCTAATTAAAAAATTTTTTTCAAATAACAAATTAAAACTTTGATTTATTTTCTTTCCATAAATACTTAGTACTGTTGTAAATCACATGGCAAAATATAAATATGGGATGATGATGGATTCATTGTTTAAAAAAAATTATTTCGGACTCTTGTTTTTCACTAATAGCCCCATTTTGACCAAACCTACCTTTAACAAATAGGAATTTAATTAAAATATACAGACAGGTTAATAAATAAATAACAGAAATATCAAAATATCATCTTCTTAAAACAAAACCAATCAGCATATTCTATATTTAAATTAAGTTAATTGCTTACTTCAATTTTATACAATTTAAACTAATAGCCTAATATATTGGTAAAACAAAAATATTGAACATGGGACCTATAGCTACAAATCTAAATAAGGTATGAAAAAGTGTAAGTATTGATATAATATTTCAGGTCCAAACAGATTAATCAAAATGTACATTCAATTTCTAGTTTCTTGAGCCAGTAGGTATATGCAGGTTGAGTTAGTCTATACATGCAGGCTGTAAACAAGCACAGTGTGCCTCCAGCCATGCACGTGCTGTCTGTACAATCATTCAGTGGCTAGAGCCTTTGCGGAGAGGATGTGTTCTGTATTGTTTCTTTCTAAGGTGCATAGTTTAACTTTTTTTATTAGTGTCCCTAAGCCATTACAGTTAGGGTGACCAGATCCAGTACTGTGAAATAGAAGACAACAAAGGAAAAAATTGAGGACATTGAGGAGGGAAAAAAGAGGACAAATCTAAAAGTAATAAAACCATATAAGATACGATAAAAATTGTTTTGAACTTCAAAATGTATTAATTACATTAATAAACTTAGAACATTTCCACTGAAAATTTATATTATTCTGAAATTAAAACATGAAATTACACTTTATTTGTATTTATATGAGGATGATATTCCTGCCAACAGTTTAGGTCTGTCCAACAGATATTTATAGAAGTCCTGGCAAGAGTATTCCTTAAAATTGTACTGTACCATTAATAGACCTTTCACAGATTCTATTTGCAATCTATTTCATTCATCTGTCCATTGAGATGAAATCAATGAGAAAACCCTCTCCACATTAGCATTGTGACCTGGGATACAAAAGAAATATTCTGCAATTTTTAGAAGCTCTGAGTAGCATTCAATATTTTCACTATCATGGAAATATTTTTCCCATTTCTGACTACAAGTTAATTTAAGATATTCGCTGTTATTTGAAAACTTCTCAGGAAATTTACTCAGATTACAAAACTGATCAAAACATTTTGCATCATCATTGTGAATATCTTTTCAAAGCATCTGTAAACTTGCACTTTCTTTTAGGCATCTGGAATGTGAGCAAATTTTAAACTGGCAAACACACAACCACGCCGCAAGACTGCCATTCAACGGAGCACAAACACAGAAACACATTCTCAAACCAAGTGTAGACCGGAAACAAAAATAGTAGCACTGCACATCGGTAAAAAATTAAACTATTGCCATGGCGCCAATATAAACTGCGAAAAACTAAAAAATACATACATTCATACGATAATATAGTAAATTAATAAAAAGGAGGACATTTAGACAATTTTAAAAATTGTTCGCGGACAGAGACGTAAATTGGAGGAGATGTATGCGAAAAAGAGGACGTTTGGTGCAGTGCACCATGGTATAAGTGTAAAGCAGTTGATACGCCTACATTGAACAATTACTTATTTAATATATTTTATTAGAACTTGGTATTTTTTAATATGTACATAGTTCATTTACAAGTAAAAATATAAATTGAAGGAGTGTTTTAAGTGATTTTTGTATCAATTTGGAACCAAGTAAAAAGTGCAGTGATTTAAGAGTGAAGTGTTGAAATCCATTGAAGAAATCAAATCATTTCATTGGAGACAGAAAAAAACTGAGAAATGTCACAGCATGGATGCCTGAGTTATTTCCACAAATACCTAATGGCTCCATGATTTGTGGTACATGTAGGAAAGATGTAACGAAGTTGAAAAATACAGAGCCAATCAGTGATAAAAATGCTGAAGATGAAGATTCTTCTAGAACGGAGGTAATCGACCCAGACTTCACTACAAATTCAATGGTTGTTCAAACACTTAACACATTACTTCAAGAACTAGGTGAGTCCCCAATTGATAAGAAAAAAATAACATCTTAGCACTATGCCAAATTAAAAGTGAGGCAAATCTCCTCGTCGATGAAACAAACTATTTGTTGCTGCTGAAACTTCTTCATCAGATAATGATACCGATAGTGACAAATCTTTTCTCCAAAATCTCAAAACTAACTTTTTTAATTATACGAGAAGGGCAAATAAACTAATGATTCTTAAAAGTTTACCTGAAAAGTGGAGTATCAGGAAGATAATGAGCAAATTTAATGCTCCTAATTATATTGTTCGGCAATCCAAACAGATTTTGAAAGAAAAAGGGTTTATGGAAGGTCCAAACCCAAAACCAGGGAAATATTTACCAATGAAAACTGTAAATTCATTTTACGAAAACGATGAAGTTAGCAGGCAATGCCAGGTATTAAAGATTGTGTGACTGTTACAGAACCAAATGGAAGTATAACAAAAATATCGAAAAGACTTATTTTGTGTAACCTTAAAGAAGCTTACAAACATTTTAAAGCCAAGTTTCCTAATATGAAAATAGGTTTCTCTAAATTTGCTAAGTTGAGACCAAAACATTGTGTATTAGCTGGACAGAGTGGCACACACTCCATTTGTGTGTGTGCACAACTCAACAAAACATAAAATTAATGATAGAAAATGCCAAACTCAATACAGTAACAAATGAAAACTTAAGCAATTACAAGCAATGCATTGCAAAAAATGCTTTGCAACCTATCATCAGTTGATTGCAGCATGGGAAATTGTGAATATTGCCCAGGAGAAACTGTAATACGTAAAATTTTACAAGACACTCTTGAAGAAAATTTAATTGAACGAGTTCTATTCCGCCAGTGGGTGTCAGTTGATCGCTGTAACCTGGAAATTGTACAAAAAACTTCCGAAGAATTTATGGATTTATTCTGTAGTAAGATGTCCACTTTGGTTCGGCATGACTTCATTGCCAAGCAACAAAGAGCATTCATTAATTCCACAAAAGAAAAACTTAATGAATTGGAATTTGTTGTTACATGTGATTTTTCAGAAAATTATAGTATAGTTTTACAGGATGAAGCTCAGAATTACCACTGGACAAGCCAACAGGTTACTATACATCCTTTTGTTATGTGTTACAAACAGGAAGACAAAATTGAACATGTGAGCTTAGTCATTGTTTCTGATTGCCTAGAGCACAATACAATTGCTGTTTACACCTTTCAAAAGAAGCTAATTTCATATCTAACAAATAAATTTCAAAGCTTCGAAAGATTTTTTACTATTTTTCAGATGGTTCTGCCGCTCAATATAAAAATAAGAAAAACTTTCTGAACCTTTACCTTCATGACGAAGACTTCAACATAAAAGTGATTGCCTAGAGCACAATTCAATTGCTGTTTACACCTTTCAAAAGAAGGTAATTTCATACCCAACAAATAAATTTCAAAGCTTCCACAGATTTTTTTACTATTTTTCAGATGGTTCTGCTGCTCAATATAAAAATAAGAAACACTTTCTGAACCTTTACCTTCATGACGAAGACTTCAACATAAAAGTCGAGTGGCATTTTTCAGCCACAGCACATGGGAAAGGGCCTTGCGATGGAGTAGGAGGTTCTGTTAAGAGACTGGCAGCTTGTGCAAGTTTGCAAAGGCCATACCACAACCAGATCCAAACCCCACGAGATCTATTTGAGTGGGCAGTAGATAACATAACAAAAATGTATTTTGCCTATTCCACTCAAGAAGATTACGCTGCTTCAGAAATGTTCTTAAAAAGCCGGATTGAAGAAGCGTTAACAATCAAAGGAACACAGCAATTTCATGCATTCATTCCCAAAACTAAATCAAAATTATTAGTGGAACACTTTTCATATGATGTGCAGGGTAGGGAGAGGGAGGTAACTACATCACCAGACAAACTGAAGTTGCAAGACATATCAGGCTATGTCACCACTGTGTATGACAAAAGCTGGTGGCTTGGGTACATTTTAGAAAAGAATGAAGAACTTGATGAAGTGAAAGTAACTTTTCTTCATCCATGTGGACCAGCTATATCATTCTCCTATCTTACACATGCGGATGTCCTGTGGGTGTCAGTTATGGATGTTCTCACAAAAGTAAATCCGTTTACACCGACTGGGAGAACATACACTCTTGTTGAAGGTGATGTAAGCCAAACACAATTGGCTTTTTCAAAATGTAATCTGTGATAGTCCAAGATAGATTTTTGGGAAGCTGTTTTCAAGTCAAAATTTAATTTTTCCTCAGGTTAGTTAGTGTTCATTTATATTTTAGAAATAGTTGTTTAAAATGATCGCTAGTACCTTTTGTGTTAAATTTAGCTATATATAGATACGTATTATTAAAAAACAAGCATCATGTATTTATTTTTTGTATTTAATAGTTCTGGTCCAAGCATTTCTTTTTCATACCTTATTTAGATTTGTAGTTATAGGTCCCGTGTTCAATATTTTTGTTTTACCAATATATTAGGCTATTAGTTTAAATTGTATAAAATTGAAGTAAGCAATTAACTTAATTTAAATATAGAATATGCTGATTGGTTTTGTTTTAAGAAGATGATATTTTGATATTTCTGTTATTTATTTATTAACCTGTCTGTATATTTTAATTAAATTCCTATTTGTTAAAGGTAGGTTTGGTCAAAATGGGGCTATTAGTGAAAAACAAGAGTCCGAAATAATTTTTTTTAAACAATGAATCCATCATCATCCCATATTTATATTTTGCCATGTGATTTACAACAGTACTAAGTATTTATGGAAAGAAAATAAATCAAAGTTTTAATTTGTTATTTGAAAAAAATTTTTTAATTAGAACCTATGCTGTGTTGTATATCACTGGAAAGAGCATAACAAATCCTGCAAAATGACACATTTCCCAGCTATCTAGCTGGATTAGGACAGTTCCTAGAGCGATTAAAAAACAATCCGTTCACGCTATTTTGGCCAGTTTTTGAAAATTTTGCATAGCCATATTTCATGAATGGTTTGAGATAAAAAATTGAAATTTGGTATTTTGCTTAGTCTCAGCATCCACTATGTGTATACCAAATTTTAGTAAAATCTAAAATGGTGAGGTTAAATTTTAATTGTGTGTTGATTTGACATGAATGGCTCTTGGGAGAAACATTAAACACAAATTTAATCTCACAGTAATATTTGGACGAAAATCCATGGGCTCAGTATTAAAGCACCGTTCGTGAACTACTGATGAGTAAATGCTATCGAATAAACATGGAAGCCACATTCTTGAGGCACTAAATACAAATGCGACTGATTGTGAACGAGGATTCTCTGTATTTAATAATGCGTAGAAGTAGGGAGCAGTAGCAACCTCCTTACCGAATAGAAATTTTTTTATCCCAATGCAAGTTAGCGAAATACCGGGAATGTTGCAGTTCATTCGCCAAACTTCTCCAGTTCAAAAATGTACCTCTGCATGGTAGTGTACGTCATTTCACTTTTCTTCGTCATTGCATGAATATTTGACAATCACATAAGTAATTGATTCAAACGTCAAAAACGCATCCCCAATCTCAGCTAAGCTTTGAGAAGTCAATGCATCTAATTTTGAGAAAATTTTTATTCTACCGTACCATCATAATTAACAACTTTTGCTTGCTATTGATGCAGGATAAAACATTTATTTCACATTTGTGAAACCGTATTGTTAATTTAGAGTTATTACATTATCAGCAGAAAAACAAATTAAATACAATGGTTCAGGATGAGACAAGAATGAACTTCCGATAGCTTGAGCATACAACATCGACAAAGGTCACTTGAGTCATTTATCCAAACATTCCACAGTGGTGTCTTAGGTTCATATGTGGTCAGGGTCTCTTGTTGTAATTCCTCAACTACACACATTTGCTATAGACTAACCAGGTCACTAAAAGAAATACACTGAAAAAAGGTAGACATATACATTTATAACACAATAATACTCTATAATAACCAAGGATTAACCAGTTAAGACATGAATGTTGCCTTCTTCTTAAGTCCTCAACCCAAAGGTTGGTTGGCAGCAGTTCTCCATATGCTACGGTCTTGTGCCATTCTTTTCAACTGCACGTAAGTGGAGCAGCCTAACTCCTTCATTATTTGCCCCATAAACTCCAATCTAGGCCTGCCCCGGCAGTTGGTTCCCTCCACAGTGCCTTCTAAGATGGTGGCCAGCAATGTTTCGTGCCTTAGTTGATGCCCGATCCAGGTATTTCTTCTCTTTTTCAGTAATTTCAGCAGACAAGGAGACTCCCCCACACGTTTGAGAACCTCCTCGTTACTGAATTTGTCCACCCAGGGAATCTTTAACATCCTCCTGAAACACCACATCTGGAATGCTATCACCCTCCTCTCTTGTTCCTTGCCCAACGTCCAGGTCTCACTGCCATATAGAAATATGCTCCACACATAGTTTGAAGAAGGCGTTTTCTTAGGTCTAGGCCGATATTTCTGAATGTTAGGAGTTTCCCTTTTTGATAAAACGCATTCTTTGCCTGGTGAATTCTACTTACTAAGTTTCTTTTGCTACTTCCATCGGCTGTTATTTTGCTTCCCAGGTAGGGAACACTCCTCTACATTCTCTATTCGCCTGTCCCTTAAATACACTTTAGCTTGTCCCCCATGCTTGCTAAACTTAAGTACTTTGGTCTTCTCTACATTTATTTTCATATTATATCTTGTTAGAATGTCCTCCATTACCTCAAGTACCTCACTCAGATCCTTATCGCTCTCAGCCAGTAATGCAATATCATCAGCAAACCTCAGCATATCAAGTTTTTCTCCATGGATCTTGGCACCACCTAGCTCCCCTACCTTTTCTCTCATCTCATCTAGAGCTCTCTGTATGTAGTAGTTGAAGAGAATCTGTGATAAGGAGCATCTTTGTCTTACCCCTTGCCTTATAGTTGCTTCCTGCACATGGTCTCCACAGCGCACCACTGCCTTTTCCTCTTCATATAGGTTCCAGATTACTCTCCTGTCCTTCTATTTAATTCCTTCTTCTTTCAGCATTTGGAACATTGGTGCCCAACGAACCTTGTCAAAAGCCTTTTCTAGGTCTATGAAGGCCACAAATGTGTCTTTGTTCTTTCTCAGTCGTTTTCCATTATGGTTCTGAGAGAGAGAATAGCTTTGGGTGTCCCTCTTCCTTTTCTAAATCCAAATTGATCATTGGATAAAAGTGCGTCAATTTTAGGTTCAACTCTCTTCAGTATGATGGATGTAAGTATTTTAGAAGCATGTGTGACTAGGCTTAGGGTGCAGCATTGTTCACATTTTTTCGCTGAGTTCTTTTTCGGCAGGGGGACAATGATGTATTTTTTTAAATCATCTGGAAGATTTCCTGTTTCGTACATCGTCTGAACAAGATGGTAGAAGGTGTCTGAGGTCTGTTCACCCGCAGCGTTGATCAGTTCTGCCGCCAGGTTGTCGATGCCTAGGGATTTTTTCTCTCTTAGTTTTGTAACTGATAAGTTGAATTTGGATCTCATAATTGAGTCACCTCTGATGTCATTTTGAACTTCGTTGTCATGTTCAAGAACAGAATCTTTGGTTAGAATTTCATCTCCATATAATTTCTTGAGGTATTCTTTCCAATGTTCTGCTACTTTGTCTGCTTCGTACAAGAGCTTTCCATTTTCTGCTTCTATCGCACATTCCTTCATTTTCTTCTGACCAAAAAATGCTTTAATGGATGAATATGCGGATTCCACATTCCCATTCTCCATCATCTGTTCGACTCCTTTACATCTATCCTCAAGAAAAGTTTCCTTTGCTCGCTTACATTAATCTCATTCCTCACAGTTCTATAGAGGCGTTTTCCGTCATCGGTTTCATCATTCTTGAGGTCTCTTCTTTTTTCCATTAGGCTCAATATCTCCTCTGTAACCCATTCCTTTTTGGCTTCTGGTCTTCTCTTTCCCAATACTTTTTCTGCTGCCTTAATCAATGTATTTTTAATACCATCCTAGTTTACATAAGTGTAATTTTCTTGCTGTAATTCGTTCATACATCGATCGGACTCTTCTTTGAACTTATTTCTACATATGTATTTCATCTTTGAGCTTTGGCAGGTTCTATTTTATCATTTTCTTATTTTTGAGTCTTTTCAATTTCAAGACAATCACTAATGACTATGTTGTGATTGCTGTCAATATCAGGACTAGAATAGCTTCTGCAGTTCTTAACTTGATTTTTATATCTTTCCCTGACTACCATAAAATCAATTTGGAAATGCTTTTGGTCGCCAGGTGCTTTCCAAGTATATCTTCGCCGAGGATGCCGTTGAAACATAGTATTAGCAATGGTGAGTTTGTTCCTGGCACAAAACTCCACGATGCGATCACCTCTTTGATTCCTTACTCCCCAACCGTATGATCCTACGACGGTTCCTTCACATCCCTCTCCCACCACAGCATTCCAGTCCCCATAATTATGAGGTTCTCACTGGCCTTTATATCACAGATCAATGTATTTAACCTATCGTATATGTTCTCCACCAATTCGTCGTCATGATTGGTGGTGGGCATATACACTTGAATTATAACCGTGTCCACCGGCTTGGTTTCAAGTTTGACTAGAATATACCTACCATCTCCTTGTATATTGCCTTTTACTCTTTGCCCTAATTCTTTATTCAACATTATTCCCATGCCCCCTTGTCCGGGGTTGCCTTTGATTGTGCCTGTATGAATCATTCTGTATTCACCACTCCAAAAATCACCATTCTGGGGCCACCTCATTTCTGCTATATCCCCAAAAGTTGAATCTTCATTCTGTTCATTTCAAACTTAAGATTTTCAAGTTTGCTATGCTGCAGCAGAGCGTACATTCCAGGTGGCTATTCTCCTATGTAATTTAGCTGTTTTCTTCTTTGTTGAGGTCAGTGCTCGACAAGTCCCCTCCCGGTGATCCGAATGGGGGACTATTACTCCGGAATATTTTACTAAAGCACGCTCCATTCTCAACAAAGTTTGTAACTGCCGTTACAATGGGTATCCTCATGGATTGTTAATGTGGTAGTCCCCTACACATTCAACATCCCATGCCGTTGGCCTCTAGGATGTTCTTCTGCCTTTAGGGGTGATTTCTCGCCCCAAGGACATGGTTTGTCCTAATTCTCTACCCGCTCTTCTGCCCTCCGGAGAGGCCATTGGCACTTGGTAGAGGGTGACTTCTTATCCCGGAAGTCCCTCGGTCGCCATTTCCTCGTTTGCGAAGCAGGGTATACCGGGTGTAGTTGATCAACACCACTCGTGCAGGTGAGGTTGGGTTTTGAGTAGGAGAGGCTGTGTGTTTGCATCCTACCCCTTATATTTCCGTTATCAGCATTAAAATGGTCTTGCCTCTGGCATGAGTTTATCCACTTCGCCTGCACTGAATCTTCGTCAGGAAATCGAAAAAAACTCAGCTTCCCCTTCCGATTCCTTACAGAATTATTGCACCCAAATACTGAGCAATAAGACATTTCCAGGGATTCCGGGAATGAACTATAGATGAACGAGTGTAAACTCTCAAGTTCAATCACTTAGAATACGCGAAAAGCTCACAATGGCTGAAAACAGCTGTGGCATGCAATCCTAGTGACGTTGCACACTCGACAAAAGCGCATCAGAGCACGTCGCCAGATGTGGTCTTGTTACCTACCTTGTATTAGTAATACCATGTATAGAGGTCTCATCCATATTTGAACCCCAGGACCTCCTGTGTAGCCCTGTACTCTGGACCCACTGGACTATCGTGTCATCTAACGTTATTATCCATTAATATAAATTCTGTGTGCAAAACATAAATATAAAATAAATTCTTTGTGTAAAGCCTAAATATTTATTTATTTGAATCAGTGAAATATCAATTTATTTTATATAATTCAACACTTTGCTTGCAAGCATCCTGGATGTCCATGTTTCCAGATCTTCCATTAGCTACTTATGTATAGAATGGTACTCATTAATCTCCATCAGCAGGTGTGTCACACAGGAAGGCAGGGAAGTTTATTGCATAGGGATGGTATTTCCTTTTTATGTTTTATGCTGTCTTGGTGGCAGGTTCCAATCCTGAACCTTGTGGGCTTGCTTGCGACTTGTTTTTGCAATGAAAGCTTTGGCCCCATTTACTCATGGCCCCATTTACTTCATGTCACAATGGCACCTTGTGTCCAACATCTACATTCTTTAATGCATATTTTTTCATCCACCCTGGGTACCTGCCTCAGTGTATACTCTGGCTCTACCTTTTTCTTTCTGGTATATACCTTGTTGCCTAGAACCCATGAACTGTCTAAGGCAGTGTACATGGTACGTAAACTTAAGCTTTTGATTCCAAAAGAGTACCTTATACATTTATACTATTCCTTATTTCATTGCCACATTACTTATGGTATTGAACTATCTCGTCATCCACTAAAAGTTTATTTAGGATGCAAAAAAAGGCAGCCAGTATAATTTCATTTTCTCACCCAAGGGATCACTGCAAGCCTCTTTTCTGCAAGTTAGGTATTATGACTCTGCATAGGCTGTACATTTATAAGTGCCTATGCAATGTAAAAGAAAATTTTAGCTCCTTTGAGAAAAGGTCAAACTTTCATACCCACTTTACCAGGAACAGAGATGCCCTAGATGTCCCTTATTGTAGGCTAGCCAAAAACAGCAATTCATTCAATATTGTAAAAATACAACTTTTTTATAGATTGCCCCCAGAGGCTAAATATGTGAGTGTGCCCAAATTTAAAGCAGTTATCCGTACATGGCTTACATAAAAAGCATTTTACTCTTTAAATGAGTTTTTTGAGTTTGGCCAAATTGTGTTGTCCTTTTGAGTTGTGGTAACCTTTTCGTCTTCACTTTGTATTATACTTGTATATTAATTGTATAATTATTTGTATCTGCCTATGTATTTTAAATCATTCAAAAAATGTATTTGTATGGTTTTGTGACGAAGACTATTGCAAGTTGAATTTTGTTTTATGTCTTATTCATTATTATTTATTTATTTTTATTTATTTTTTATTTTTTTTAAATTTTATGGCCTTCATTGGACCACTTTAGTCATCTTCTGGATTTATTCTGTTTTCTGTCAGCCCAGTATTTCTTCATTCGCTCGGAACGTAGCTTTCTTTCTTCATCTGAGATTACCCTTCCTATTCTCTGTTTGTTGATCTTGTTTTGTAGTACATATGATCTGTTTGTCCTTGAGTTTTACGATAGCATCTGTCTTCTTTCAAATCTTCTATTGTAATGTGTAATTCACTCATATCTTCCTTAATTTCTGCTATCCATCTTGCACTGGTCTTACTGTTCCATAATTTTTCCATAATCTTTTTGCTTATTCTGTTTTCTAGTGTTCTGATTAGGTGTCCAAAGAATGAGATTCGTTTCTTTCTCACCGTGTTCATTACAGGTTCTATTTCTCTGTAGACTGTTTCGTTGGAAACTAATGCCCAGTGCCCGTTTTTTTGGTATTTTTTATTTATGCAAGTTCTGACTACAGTGGTACCTCGAGATACGAGTGCCCTAACATACGAGATATTTGAGATATGAGCCGTCGAGCGAGCGAAGTTTTGCTTTGAAATACGAGCAAAATTTGAGATACAAGGAACAGCCGGCTGCACACGACTCACCAGTTTACTGCGCCTTGTGCGTCTCGCATTATCCCACGCATCCCCCCAGTGTGTTTGTTTACCTCGCTGTCGAAGCATCTTTGATAAGTTTTTCTAGGGCTTTGTGCTTTTTGTGCTTTTGCATACTTTATCACATTTCTTTTTATAACCATGGGTCCAAAGAAAGTGAGTGGAAAGGTCAGTGTTCAGAAGAAGATGATGTCTATTGAATTAAAGTGTGAAATCATAGAAAAAAACGAGCAAGGTGTGAGAGTAGCTGCCTTGGCGAGGCAGTACGGACGTAGTACTTCAACGATATGTACTGTGCTTAAACAGAAGGAGTCGATAAAGGGTACAACGCCAGCTAAGGGCGTTACAATAATTTCTAAGCTCCGGAACTCTCTCCATGAAAAGATGGAGAAACTGCTGATGGTTTGGGTGACGGAGAAGCAGCTTAAAGGCGATACCTTAACACAGGGCATCATATGCGAGAAGGCTCGAGCGATTTACGGTGATTAGCTGAATCAGACCCCGTGCACTTCCACGGACGAGGCATCGGAAGACTCGTTTAAAGCCAGTCGAAGCTGGTTTGACAACTTTAGGGAATGAACCAGCATTCACTCCGTTGTCAGGCATGGTGAGGCAGCAAGTTTGGATGTGAAGGCAGCTGAGGATTATTTCAAAACTTTTTCCGAACTGATAGAAGCCAAAGGATACATCCCCTAGCAAGTCTTCAACTGTGACGAGACAGGGCTTTTCTGAAAGAAGATGCCGAATAGGACTTACACAACGGCAGAGGAGAAGATGATGCCAGGCCACAAACCCATGAAGGATAGACTAACTCTCGCACTGTGCGCCAATGCGAGTGGCGACTGCAAGATCAAGCCTCTGCTCGTATACCATTCGGAAAACTCAAGAGCCTTTAAGTCACATAAGATTTTAAAAGAAAAACTGCAACTTATGTGGAGGGCAAACCCGAAGGCATGTGTCACTTTGCAGTTCTTTGTGCAGTGGGTAAACCTGGTTTTTGGCCCTTCTGTTAAGAAATATCTACAGGAAAACAACCTACCCATGCAAGCCCTTCTCGTCCTCTACAATGCTCCTGCTCACCCACCGAACCTCGAAGATGACATCCTCGAAGAGTTAAAGTTTATTAAGGTTCTCTACCTACCACCCAACACCACTCCTATCCTACAGCCCATGGATCAGCAGGTGATTTCTAATTTTAAAAAGCTGTATACTGAGAACCTTTTCGGGCGCTGCTTTGAGGTGACAGAGAACACAAACCTCACCCTTCGACAGTACTGGAAGGACCACTTTAACATCGTGATATGCCTCAGAATTATTGATCGGGCCTGACTGGGTGTTCCAACGAGGACCTTGACCTCTGCATGGAAGAAGCTGTGGCCTGAGTTTGTAGCCGAAAGGACCTTCGAAGGATTCGAACCCGAAGTGCCAGTGGAGGAGGAGTTTGTGTCTCTGGGAAAGTCCATGGGTGGTGGATGAGAGAGACGTGAACGAGCTCGTCGAGGAGCACTCTCAGGAACTGACGACCGAGGAGTTACAAGAGTTACAGTCGCAACAGCACACGGAGGTTCTGCAAGAAATTGGTTTCGAGGAGGAGCCAGAGGTGGAGGAGGTTATCTCTACAAGTGAAATGAAGGAGATCTTGGGAATGTGGGAGAGAGTTTCACAGTTCGTGGAAAAGAATCACCCCGAAAAAGTTGCAACTGGTCGTGCATCGGAGCTATTTAATGACACTTGCCTAGCTCATTTCCGCAACATTCTGAAAGGGAGGAAGAAACAACCCTCCTTGGACAGGTTTTTTTTTAATTCAGTGAAAAAGGCAAAGACCAGAGAAGAAAAAAGCGGTGACTAAAACTAAGCATGCAGTAACATTTAAGTTGTGTGTAAGTTGCATTTAAGTGACCAAAATACAAATACACTTTATAAAAACAGTTTATTTCTTTACATTCTCTTTTATTATGTTTTTATACACTATTCGTCATTCATAAATACATTTTTCTTATTCAAAAACAAGAACAACTGGGTGGCATTTTTGGAATGGATTAATGGCATTTCAATACATTTCAATGGGAAAAATTGCTTTGAGATACAAGCAAATTGACATACGAGCAAGGTTACGGAACGAATTAAACTCGTATCTCGAGGTATCACTGTATTCTCCTTTCTATCTTGAGTAATTTATCTATTGCGATTGTGTTATTTGTTTTGAAGATGGTTTCACTTGCATAAATTATTATTATTATTCAATTTTACTCCCTTGCTACTAATGAACTGAAGACCATTGTGTTTTTGGGGAATCAGGTTGGTTTGGTGGCTAGAGTCCATACTGGCTTAGAATATCGAGGACCTGGGCTTGAATTCTGGCAGTGACGAAATTTTTTAGTTGAATCCTGATTCCTGCTTCAGTATTAAGTAAAGAGTGCATCAAGTGGAGTGCTCTTGTGAGATCAGATATAAATCAGTGGACTCCTTAGCTTGCTTCATTGGGAGTTGACCAGTAATGAAGTGGGGTTTCCATTTACCCTCTCATCTTTCCTCTAACGATCCTTTCCTCCCCTTACTTACCCACCCACTTATCTGTTAAGGCCAGAATAACTTCAGTTGTCATTTGCCTCTCCCAATAACCTATCAACTATGTTTTCCTGGGACAATTGGAACCTATGGGGAATAACTGGGAAAGGTTTACAACCTACTCTTCAGTCTCTGCAAGGATTTTACCCTGAACCATCTCTGTAGTTTGCAAGTACGAGGTGTGATAAAAAAATAATGGGAATTTTTAAATTTCGCGGGCTTCATAATTCTGATTTTCAATAATTACGAGTTCCTGCCACATGGTCGTACAGTCAATGAGGATTACTACCTGGAAGTTATGCGCCGTTTGCGTGAAGCAATCCGATGAAAACGCCCAGAATTGTGGTAAAACAACTCGTGCAAATTGCACCACGATAATGTTCCCGCTCACACCTCACTGCTTATTCGTGATTTTATTGTGAAAAAACAAAGCATTATTTTGCCTCAGTCATTGTATTCGCTGGACATGCCCCCCTGTGACTTCTTTCTATTCCCGAGGCTGAAGAAAACCATGAAAGGACGATGTTTTGCCACCATTGATGAGATAAAAATGTAATCGCTGACAGAGCTGAACTCTATACCGAAAATCTACTATCTGCACTCAATAAGAAAAGTGAGTTCCAGAAGTGCTTCCAAGATTGGAAAAACCACTGGCAAAAGTGGGATTACCCTATTATCTAAGTGGGATTACTTTGAAGGGAACAAAATTGATATTGATTAATAAATAAATATTCTTTAAGAAAAACAAAAATTCCCGTTATTTTTTGTCACAGCTCGTATACCATGGAAATACTGTTCAAGGGGTTCAGCTTTGCTTTGAAGATTCCTGAGTCCGACCAGAAAACTATGCATACTCAGGTGGACTTAGGTCCCTCTGTATAGAAAAGGATGAAGTCAGGGTGATATATCAAAATTTTAACAGGACTGCTAGTACTTGTAAGTCACTCTAGGCGAACTTTGGTTTTTGTAATTTGATATTGTGCTGTAAGATGCATTTTCTTGTTTTTAGTTCAAGGTTGATAATAATTGTGTCATGCTGCATCCTTATTTCTCACCCAAAGTAGATGAAAACGGGTGCTATTGGTGAGACAATCAAATACTTACCCCAATAATGCAACTTAAAGTAAGCCTAAAGGCCTGGTTGCCTGCATTCTGATTAGAGGTCTTTCATTACTATTAGTAGCTCTTGATAGAAAATAACTTGTGAACTAAAAGTGTGCCTGTAGATACAATTGGTAATGTATTCTCAATATTTTTCAGGCAAAAAAGAGTCTGGATTCACTGGCACTATACAACCATTATTCATAACAGTAGATCCAGCTAGAGACTCAGTCAACGTTGTTGGAAAATATGTTAAGGAGTTTTCTCCTAAGATTATTGGCCTAACTGGGTCTCCAGAGGAAGTTGAGAAAGCATGCAAGGCATACAGGGTGTACTTCAGTGCTGGAGCTCGTGATGATGATGATGATTACATTGTAAGTTTTGATAATTTTATAATAATTTATATATCCAAAGATTTGCGATATACATTGTACATTCAAATATAGCACACGTCAATATATACAGTCGAATAATTAAATGAATATGTACATATTATATATATATATATATATATATATATATATATATATATATATATATATAATATGTACATATTCATTTACATCATAATATGTACACACACACACACACATATATATATATATATATATATATATATATATATATATATATATATATATATATATATATATATATATATATATATATATATATAATCTTTGGAAGTTTTCGCCAATTGGCCACAAATATATAAATTCAAACTAACAGGAGGTAGGAGAAATAGGAAAAGATAAAGAATTCGTTCTTACGGAACGTTTCGAACCAGTTGGTCCTTCGTCAGCTCTAGAAGACTAGACTAGACTTCTAGAGCTGACGTAGGACCAACTGGTTCGAAACGTTCCGTAAGAACGAATTCTTTATCTTTTCCTATTTCTCCTACCTCCTGTAAGTTTGAATTTATATAAGATGAAAATGTGTCGAATCCAGACAGAAAAAATTCAAGGTAAGGTGAAATCCTGGGTAAGGTGAAATTTTTTCTGTCTGGATTCGACACATTTTCATCTTCCCCACCAAACCCTGTGTTCGTCCTTTTATGTGTTCCTATCCCTTTCCATTTCCTATGATTGTATGAATTTATATATATATGCTTTATATATACATATAAAGTTCGTCACAAGGGCGGCTAAAAGGAAAAAACACATAAAAAAGAGAACTCACACGGGTTTTGAATATTTCGGTGGATCACCGCCACCTTCTTCAGCGAGAGGTAAAGGAAGAATTATCCACATATAATATAGACACTAAATTACATGCATATTTAAAAATTCTTTTAATGTGTAAAACAGTTTAATGTGTAGAAATTTTATTAAGTTTTTCTTAAAGAGGGACGTATTAGTAACTTGCTTCAATTCTGGTGGTAGCTTATTAAAGAGTATCAATCCCATAGATTTTGGGCCTAAAGCTGCATTATGGGTTCTTATATTATATCCATTCAAATAATTGGGAAAAAGTTGAGTTTGGCTGTTAGGGGCTGTCCATAAATGACGTCCACACGATTGGGGGGGGGGGGTCACCACCTTGTGACAATGTGTGACAGGGGGGAGAGCTTATGCTTCATCTGACATCCACACTTCCACTGTATATTATGCCTTATTTTTACTCAGACTGTGAAGGGGGGGGGTAGAAGTTTTTTCATTTTTGTGACATCAGTAAAGGTGACACTTTGTGACATAGGCATAGCCAGCCACCAGCAATAGGTGTGGCACTGATAGTAAATAATGATAATAATAACATTATGATAATGATTATTATCATTATTGTTCAATTGATCAATTGATTTTGGATATCCCGACTCGTGTAAACAGCATTTTTTGGAGCATTTTTTAGGTGATTCAGGAGAGTACTATCATATTTTGATATCAAACCTATTAATTCTAAGAATAAGCCTTTTTGGAGCGAATCCTCGGATTCATTGTGGCCACGCAATGGCCAACCTCCCTGGGATATGAGCAGGATAACATCTATCAATCGTCCAATAATTTCCTGGTTTTTGACACGAGTTTTTTCTTGCTGCGAAATTAAGGATTGGTGACTTTTGTCAATTACGAAGTCAATCCGATGAGTACCTTTATAATGACCCCACACCGAGACACTATTCTGATGACATGCACTTTTTTCATGGTTTGATAATCTTCTCGGTGCATTCTTCCAACATGAGAAGCCAATGGTTGTGAATGCTGGGTCGACTTGCCCTATAGTTCCAGTGGTATTCAACAAAAACAGAATGCAGCATCTTTCACATGACTATATTCGAACCATTCAAAATCCTGAAACCACGCCAAACGGAACGTCCGACTTTTGCCATCTTTCATAGTCTTTGCGTATGAAGGAAGTTTTGGTTGATAAGGGCCTCTTTGAATCCTCAAATCTTTTTCTGATTTGTTAAATGGCAGCTGGTTGGCAGGATCGCGAGACTCGATGTCTAGAAAACACCAATAATCCAGATTTAGAGCAAACCCTTAACAACGATTATAGTTTTTTAGATAATTCAAACAAGCCTGTATTGTCAGACTCCTTGCATCTCGAAATTCGTGGCTGGGGACTCGAGGTAGCCACATTTTCTTTGTCACCAGAATTTTTGAGTTCTTCATCCGAAGAGATGTTCGACAGTTTTTGCTTCTTTGAGAAAAAGCTGGTAATAGTGATTGCTTTGCGCTTGGACATCTTCACTTTTCACTTTTTCACTCAAAACGAAAATTACGAGATCATCAGTATGGTAATGGACGCAAACTTTCACGAAATGTTCACAGCGAGGTCAAAATTGAGACTAATTCGATTAAAGACAGGAAGAATATCGGTTTCCGTATTTTCAGAAAAGAGGTGGAGGCTTTTGTACAATTTTGACCAATCATGATTAGGGTTTAACTTTGAAAAAATGAGAAAGAGGGGTTTTATTTTTGGAGTTAATTGACTTTTGACTTTGACTTTTGAGGAATTTAAAATTTTGGGTTTTAGGACAATAGGTGTGGCACGTGCCACAGGTGCCACACCCGTGGCTACGCCTATGCTTTGTGACCAACTGTGACGGGGGGGGGAGGGGGTCTAGTTAGGTCCAAAATTGTGTGACATCATTTATGGACATCCCCTTAGGATGATCAATTTTCACATGGAGTATCCAAATGCCTCAGGGTGGAAAAGTTGGCAATTGGGGTTTCCATCTATCAAGTCGTATTTCATGAAAAGTAAATGTTGCCCTCTGATCACATGCTATTGAAAATTTGCTGAGAATTAGGTGAAATCTCGTTACCTCCACTGGTAGAACGTATACTTTCTTGATTAAAATGTGACTTTCCGGGTTGGAAATGTAGTGCTAAAGTTTCTTTTCAATGTTTGAAAATATTAATTTGATCTACTAAAATGCCAACTTCCTTGAAACCTTGTAATTTTTAAGAAATTTGACACTTGGGTAACCTTAACTCCCAGGCACCCCTATAGAGGATACATGATATATGATTAAACTACGACTCTGTTCTATTCCTCGTATTTCTCCCAATCATTGGGACATGGTAAGAGGGTTCAAATGTATATTAACTGATGTTTTGTCAGAACATAATTATTTACGGATAGGAAAGCTAAAAACTTTTCTAAATGAAAGATACTTGAATAATTGAAAATTGTTTTACCTTAAGCAGTCTTGAATGAGGAACTATGCACCTTATCGTGGTATCTTGAGGAATTGAAGGAAAATATTTTGCCTACATAATAGAATGATACAAATGTGATTGCCATTTTGGTGTCATATCTTGATTGTACCTTCACTCATCTGCAAAAAATCATCAAGATGGCTTATCTCTCTGAAAAATATTGTTTGGCTTTAGAATCTTTCATCTTTCAACACTCTTGTTAACGTAGTACATAGATGGTACAATATTTTTCTGATTCATTCTTACTTTCCACGATTTCTACTTCTTCCTTTTTTCTCTATTCAAATTATTTGACAACTTCCAGTGAACTAATTCTGTTGACATGTTTTTGACTGATAGCACGGAAGTGCTAGCAATTTCACTAGCTAGCATTAATGCATACGGAAAGTTTACTAAAATGCCAATGTGTAGCTGACCCTTCAACTCAACTCATGTTAGTTTAGTTAATGTCGAGTTTGTGGGGCAACATCATTTGACTGAGTGAACTCAGTGCATAGTGGCTAGTAAAGCTGCCAAATGTAATTGAGGCTTTAGAGAGACTCTGTACAGCCAAAAATTCTCATAGTTATAAGACACGGCACAGAATAGCCAACTTATTTCAAGCTTTGAACAGTGACCTATATGAACCACTAGTGTGGTTTATCGTGATAGTTCATCAAGGGATTATGCATTAAAAACTACTCTAAAGTGCCTTGCTAGTAATTGCATGTATATCCTACCTGGAATTTGCTGGCAATGAAAGGCTTGAATTATTTTAATAAGTTGCCTGTCTACTTCTGAAATTACTACTCCCTACATCTGCTTATAGTATCATGGTGATTTACTTACTTTATTCTAGTCGATTGTTTTTTTATCTTGTACTCGTCACTTGTGGTGAATGTTATTTAAACCTTTTATTATCATTTTTCAGGTGGACCACACAATTATTATATACCTCATTAATCCCAATGGAGAGTTTGTAGACTATTACGGACAAAACAGAAATGCACAAGAAATATCAAACAGTGTTCTGGTGCATGTTGCCAAATATGACCATGATCATTCATCTTTCTTCAAAAATGTTCTGTCATGAACCAGATGACTGCATTTCTTTTTGTAAGGGGAGTTTGTGGAACATGTTCAATGTTTGGTTGTGTCGACATTCATGGAATAAGCACAGGTGTGAAAAGTATGGCAGTTATTTGTAGACATTAATTTTATTGCATTTTTATTCACAAATATATTATTAGTTACTCATCATCAAATGTGTATTAGAGAAAATATCAGTAATTTTATTGCATTTAAAATGTTTATGAAGAGGTAAGTTAGCTTTAATTTGAACAGTACTTAAAACTGTTGTGCCTGTTTTGTAATGCGTGAATAAAATATTTCGGCTGAGGTTAAGATAATTGATTGCTGATCAGAATTAGTTCATTCCTTTTGAAGTTAACTGTGTTGTGACCAATTTGTTTATTGCTGTGCTGGTGTGAGCTCAGTTCTTAGGCTTGCTGATACTAGCAATACTCGTGCCTTTTGAAGTTGCACTAATGCAAAACTTGTGTTATTCTTGTATGTTTTAAATGTAACATAAAAGATAAGAATAGCTTACATGAGACTGACTAAGTTAGTGAAAATTTTCTTCTAAAATGCCTATGGCAAGAGATTTTATTCCTATCTATTAATTAATCCTTAAAGTTTGTAAATTCTGGAGAACCTTATTTGCTATCTTTTGACCTTTTGCATTGCTTTCTCTCATGTATTGTCCATGGCTGCTTGTTGGAAGATATGCAAGTGACCTCATCCTAAATATTTTATACTTTGAAACACTTTGTTCAAATCATGAACTGTGGTGATTTGTTCCATTTGTTGCCTGTTTAAATGTGAAATAGATCCTTAGAAGTCCCTATTTATTTTTCTTGGAAATATGATTAATCATACATTTGAGCTCAATGACTCCATTCCTTTTAATAAACTCTTTTCTTCATTTATCTCACAAACATTGATGAAATGTTAATTCGATATGAATCAGGAAATCTGTTTGTGTTATGCCAGGAAATTTTTCTTGACTGCTCATGGATGAATATTATATTTGTATGAAAATCTTAAATAATATTTGTATCATTACTTTGTCATGAATTAGTTAATTTTAGTTGTGAGATGTGCATCACTTTTCCCCAGCTTTTTTATTGATAATAATAATTGCTTTGTCGAAGAGCAGCTATTTCATATCATTGTGAACCCATGACACATTGTGGCTTTTAGGCTTGATTGCAAATTTTCCTTCAAAATTGTGTTGTGTGGTTACTTGTACTCATCTAATAGAATAAAAAATTTATTATTCCTCGTGAAAAGTAAGATTGGAGTGATCAGTAGTTTATCCTTATGAGTATCAAAATTTTTTTGGTCATTTGGTTAGTCATGAAAAGATGCTGGTCTTTCAAATATAACCATAGTCTTTAAATTGTTCAAGGTGGAAACCATAGCTTCTAATGAAATCTCCAAGTAAATTCTTCTGATGAGCAATAGAATACATATCATAAATTCTGAATATCTCTTAATTAAGTGAATTCTAAGCTCAGTGCTGCCATACTCAATGATGCCCATTCACTCAAAAGAAGTTTGTAATCTTCCTTTAACAACTCTTTTATTCTCTCTTAAAATTTTTAAACTCTTAAAATTTGATAGCATTTCAGTGAAACTGAGGTTAACATATAGTCAATACCATCTTTACCATAAGGGCACATGGGGCCTGAGCCCAGGGCCCCCGACCTCACGGGGGCCCGAAATACCGATATATTTGCTTAGACAAAAAAAAGGAGCAAAATTTTTTTTTGGTTTTCAAGTAGATACATTGGAACCTGGTTAGGATGTTCCTCCTTATCACGCTTTCCTCCTTATCACGTTGATTTATCACCGTCCCGTAATCATAGGGACAAAATACAGGTAAAATTATTTGGTTACTACATTCTAAATACTGGCGCTTCCCTGGTTAGTACGTTCAAAAACTTGCCTTTAAGCAACTCGATCACCATTTTTCTAGTATTATTTAGTCATGTAAAAAACCAAAACTCCCCAAGTTAATATACTAAATATTAACCATTAGCATTTGCATGTTTATCCGTATGCGTACCTATTTTCGCGGCGTGACATACGTAAAACAGTACGTGGCCGATGAGCGGGAGTGAAGTTTTTGAGTGGGCAGTTGTTCATATTGCACGTTTTGTGATCGTAAGGACAGTTAAAATGGAAAGCAAACAAGTTGTGAAACATTACATCTGCAGAAAAAAATAAAATTCTGGAAGAAGTAGACAGAAATTTACGCGTCAAGCGAGTAGAATTGCCACGAAGGTTAAACGAACATTCCTGTATCCACTTTAAACACGGTTGTCAGTAATCGCGATAAACTCCAAAGTGGTCATTGTGACAAAAAAGAAAGCGCATTCGTGAAGGGAAATGTCCAGAATTAGAATCCATTCTCCTTAAGTGGTGCAAACAAGCACGAAGTTCAAACGTGCCATTTGATGGCTCCATCAACAAAGGAAAGGCGTTGCATTTGGCTGTTAAAATGGGTATTGAAAATTTCCATGCCTCCAATGGTTGGATCGATGGATTCAAAAACAGACATGGATTAGGTTATAGGTGTGTGCGTGGTGAGGCAGCCAGTGTTAACCTTGATGTGGTTGAAACTTAAAAGAAAACGACCCTGCCCAAGCTGCTTAAAGGGTACAGCCCCGATGATATTTACAATGCCGATGAGACTGGTTTATTTTTTTAACTTATTACCAGATCGAACGTATGAATTTAAATGGGAAAAATGCCATGGAGGAAAATTAAGGAAGGAGAGATTAACAGTTCTGTTGTGCTGCAGCGAGAGTGGAACTGACAAGCTAATGTCGCTTGTGATAGGGAAATCAAAACACCTGAGGTGTTTCAAGAATATTAAAACCTTTCCCTGTCAATACACAGCCAACCTTGCAGCATGGATGACAACATCAATTTTTTAAACCTTTCTGCTTGGGTTAGATGCCAAACTGAGAGGCAATAACAGAAAAATGTTACTTTTTGTCGACCACTGTTCTGCTCATTCCGTCGATACAAGCTACCTTAGAAACATCCGGGTTCAATTCTTCCCAGCAAACACAATGAGTCACCTTGAGCCCCTTGACCAAGGCATCATCCGATGTTTCAAGCACAGATATAGAAGACTGCTGGTACAAAAGAGGCTGGCCACCTTACAAACAGCTGAGCGGAAGATCGACGTTATGCATGTGATGCACTTCGTCAAATATGCATGGGATTCTGTGAATAGAGAAAACATCGCCAGTTGCTTTAAGGCAACAGGATTTAGACATTTGGAGCCTGGCATTACGGATGACACGACACAAGAGGCAGAACCGACTCATTTTCCTCTAGAGGATTGGCGTCAGATTGCTGGAGAGGTGAATTTTGACGAGTACCTACTCTAAGTGCGACGATGATCTTGATATTTGCCAGACCATGTCAATTGATGAGATTCACGAGCAGGAGTTGGTGGAAATAGATGATGAAGATGATGCCGATCAAGGAACTGAGTCTGATTCATCTCCTATGTCTCCAACTCTGACCAAAACACTCGAGGCTATGGAGTACGTGCACCGTTATTTGACGAGCGTTGTGGGAGCAGACGACGCTTTGATTCTCCACGCGAAGCTTGATGGGAGAATATTAGAGCTCGGTACAAAAAATATAAAGCATAGGGTACCTTGTACAATTTTTTAAAAGTGAATGCATACCATTGAATTTTAAAAATCTGTATACAATAAAACATGTCAATTTAACTGCTATTAATTGATATATCGATTGATTTAATGGTATTATACGAAGAATGGATGTTGCAGAAATTTAGGTAAATACAATCATGATACAATGTTTCGGAATTTTTTGATCAGCTTTAAAACAACTAATTAACATTATATTTAGGGCTATTTGACTTTAAAAAGGCTATAAGACTTGGCAAAACATCTTTTTTTATCAATGAATCAAGGCGAAACGATGTCGTTTTCATGTATTTACATTTCTGGGAAAGTTATGAAACGTAGTTATAATTTAGTTTGCATTCATTTGGCAAATTAGCGCTTATTTTGTAAATTTTAAGCTTGAAAATAGTTAATGAAGGCGTGAATATGAGAACTTACGCAAGTAATGGTAATTATTTTGACTTCTCCTCCGATTGGAAATTCCTGAAGTACAATATTTACTTTCCTGGTTAGCATGTTTTCCTGGTTTTCACGTTCATTTTTTGTGTCCCCTTCAAAAACGTCCTAACCAGGTTCCACTGTACCTACTAAAATTACCGTCAGATTTTCAATTTTTTCCAGAGAGTGAACAGTGAACATTAAACAATAATAAATATACATTATTGTCTATTTTGTGAAACTGATTTAATATGCCATAAGCATAATAAATATAAAATCATAACAGAAAAATATGTTTGTCATTCCCTTTTTTTACTTTCCAACGGGGCCCCAAATTTTTGTGTGCCCAGGGGCCCGGGCATGTCCTAAGACGGCCGTGCATATATGTAGTTGTTTTTCATTTCTAATACCTTTGTCTCTCTGAAATCAAGTGGGAGAGCAAGCTCCCAGCTCATGTCTTAGGCCAAGCCGATGGGGCATTAAGAGTGGCAGGAACATACCCTTATTAAGATTTCTGTGAAGTTCACTTTGTGCTCCTGTGTTACCATAGTTAGTGCTCCTGTGAGTCATAAACATCATAGTTATAGGTTTTTAATATTGAAATAGCTGGTTTTTGCCAAAAAGTCATGAAATGCAACTTTGCGGATTAAACGTCATAAAATGGTAGTAGTCACTTCAGACTTAGGTATGTTTAACCTCTCCAGGTACATGTATCGAAAGGTACAGTGAGGAAGAACATTTTCTGACAGACATGTAGGGAACTGAGGGAAGAGGGAGTTGGCATAGGATAGTGAAAGGAATGAGTATTTAGGAAATGAAAGAAAGGCGTGGGATACTTAGTTTTGAAGTAATGAAAGATTGAAAATGACAAAAATGGAGATTTTTTTTACATTTTGATGCCATAATGCGATGTTTTTAGAAATGCCGGTAGAGAATTTCACATCTAATATATGGACACACTCCAACCCCCCCCCCCCCCCCCTCCAAACAAGGTTGTGGGCGTATTGAGTGAAATGGGTGTTAGGGTGGGATGGTGCACGGCCTGGAAATGGCCATTTTCAAATGCGAAAAAGGCATTTCTGGGTGTTGAGGAAATGCAGTTTTGAGAAAACATGAAGACGGAAATTGACATTTTTCAGTGGTGAAAAACTGGGAAAAGTGAGGAAATGGGCATAAGGAGGTTTATGGAAATGGCCATATACAAAAAAATTCCCCAAGTGGGTTGGTGATTGGAGGGTGGTGTACTTGTAGTTTCGTAAATGTTGTAGCGTATTTAAAAAATAATCCCCCGGAGTTGGTTGTTGGTTGGAGGGGGGTATTATTGTAGTGGTCAAAGTTGTAGCATATTTTTTTAAATAAAAAAATCCCCCGGAGTTGGTTGGAGGAGGGTGTAGTAGTAGTGGTTAGTTTGAGTTGAAGGCGGGAAAAATCATGGGTGAGGTGTTTAAAGCAAAGAGGAGTAACTGCTTGACTGCTGCGCCATATCCGGGAACTAGGAGGAAAATGTCTGATTTTCGAACATGGCATCAAGCAAGAAATGCACTTCACGTATAGGTTTGAGTAAATGGTATTGGAAAGGAAAAGGATTAATGAAGAAATTAAAGGTTAGTATAAATGTGCATATGTAGCATAGCAAAATATATGATGTAGGTGGTTGAAGGTGAGCGGAAAGCAGGTGAATTGGAGGAATTTGCAGACTGGACGCTTCGATACAAATACCCCTCTCCATATCAGAAAATAAAAATTACACTTTGTAATGGTCCACTAAATTGATTTATTTCTAACGACCCGGGTTTCAAAACATAGTGAAATTTTCATGTAAATTGATCATTTTTACATCCGTATATATACAGAAATCCTGGTTCTTAGGGGAAAGAGGGAGATACTTACTTTTGAACCACTTACCCTATAGTAACTATATGGATCATAATATTAATTTTAATTTTACAGTAAAATAAATGTCATATTTTTAGCTAAAGCGTCACGAAATGACCAAATTTAAAAAAAATAGACGTCTTGAAACAGGAAAATAAAAGTCATGAATTCATAGAATAAAGGTCGTGAAATGGTAAAATGAAAGTCATAAACGTCCTGTCTCTGGTCATGACCATGCCTTGTCCAGAGGTCCCAGCCTTCCTTGTGCTCGATCTGTCCGGTGACAGATGGTTCTCACTCTCCTACTCCCTTTCTTGCCCTCTCTGTAGCACTGTGTGTTTGCCAATGCCTATTATGAGCTCCCTCCTCTACTTTTGGAGCAAAGTTGCTCGGACCATCATGGAGAGACAGAAAGGTGAAGCACCAACATATTTGAATTGGGTAATGGGCCTTCCGAATGAAAGGAACTGGTTGTTCTATTCTTTGTATTGATTTATTTATTTACTAATCACAAAAAATACATGAAGAAAAACATTTTACATTGGTGGACGTAATAGATAAATAAAGTAAGAACATCAGCAATGAAAAAAACTAGTCACTAAGGATATCATAAAAAATACACCAGCAACAAAATTACAAGCACAACTGCAGATAGATCTTTGGAAGAGTTGAAGGTCATGGAAAAAACATCAAGAGGAGATTTCTTAGCTGCATGGGAATTAAATATGGTCAGAATTCTGTAGAAAAGGGATCTCGGGATGTGGAAAGCCAGAATTTGGTACCCAGGATTTGGGATTTGTTCCCAGAGGGTTGAATGTTCATCTTGAATTGGTAGAAGGTGATCAGAGCAGTCCAGATTTGACTTTATATACATGTATGTACTATAGATGGTCTTTCTAGTAGTGCAGCATTGTATGCCATGATGTGCAATTGTGCTTAGGTTGCTGAATACCAAATGGATGGATGAAATCATGAATGAGGAAGTATACTTTAGTGTAAAACAGGAAAAACTATGTGGTGCTCATTAAGGATGAGAAGATCCAGATGGATGTGGCATCCTGAGATACAATGAACTCAAAAGGAGCGTGATAGAAGGGTAAATCCCATCAGGAAGGCTGAAGGATAAGTGCATCAGCTAGATATGTATGAGAAATACATATGTAGTACATACATGAAGCAGAAGAACTGTTGCAAAGGGTGTAGCAGGAGACAGTCTGCCTAAGTGTGAGAAAGATGGATATCCCTGATATTCTTGAACATTCTAAAAAACAGAAAATTATCTGAGAAATTAATTTTGAAATTGAAAGCTGTTAAATGTATATTAATTTTTCACCAATACTTATTTCGCTATGTATAAAGAGAAGTTGAGAGGTAAGAATCTTGGAGGCTATCAATAAAGTCTCTTTATTAGTGAAATTTATGGGACCCATAATTTTTCCATTTTACCATAAAGGATGTGTATGAACTGGTTTCTTTTGCCATGCATCTGTAACATGGCCCTTAATTGAATCAGGCTCTGACATTGATGGCATTTGTTAATATGAATTGAATGCTGCATATCCTAAATTTAACTTTTTTAAGAATCAAAATTACATTTATTCAAGCTGAAGTTTGTCAAACATTTTAAAGTATCCAACATTACCTGCTTAATCCACGTTCTCATACTTTGGAATTGATTCCTTTGTCAGCATTTGACAGTTTACTTAGGTAATAGTGCAGAAAAGCCTTTTACCTTTGCCAGGTCCAAAACTTTTTACCAGATAAGGTTTCTGTTTAGCTCAGGTTTTGCTTAAGACAGGTTTCACTGTATTATCAGGTTCATGGATGTTGACATTTGGCAATAAACATTTTTTAAATCTTTCTCATTATTGTAAACCACAAAAAATAGTCTACTTCAGTTGGTAGTTTAATTAACTAGTGTTAAATAAATGAAGTAATAATTTCAAATCCAACTGAAACATTTTGTTCAAGTCTGTAGTGAGTTGGAAATGATTTTTCATGCTCATTTACTGTCTCTCCAATTCGTGCTTACATAATTTGGCTTTACTTTCCTGAGGCAGTGAATGTAATGGAGCTATTGATGGAGCAACGAATGACTGCTTGTCACAATTTCTTCATGCTATTTTATTCGTGTAGTCAGCAGATTGGCCCTACAATGACTTGGTAAAGTTTATTTTCTTCTTCACTCATCCACTCACTCAAAAATGGAAAATGAAGTACCCAAAGGCTGAGTTGCCCACATCATCAGAGATCCCCTCACTAAACTGAATCAAGAACATATCGTTAAACAAGCATATCACTTTGCTAGAGTGTAAATTGGTCAACAATCTCTACCTTGTGGTATCTACAAAGTAGTCTAGTTTTCCACTTTTATTCTTGATCTGAGTGAGACACTGATAAGACTGCATGTAAAGGTTTACTTAACGGTCCACATTCAACTATGACACTCACGGACAGCGCTTTGTCCTGGCAAGAGCTTTGCAGCAGTTGTGGTAATCTGTGGAAAAGTGAGCGATGTTGGTTGTGATGTAGATAACTCGAATATGCCCCTTCTGGAGAACTTCAATGTTTCCTGAGGACTAGGTGACTGATTGAAAAATGGAAACGTGTGCACCATCTCTTTTTTAACTCTATATGATTAGGCTATCTTATAAAATTGGTGAGCAAGCCTATCCTTAGCTTTTGCACTGAAAAATAATGAGAGGTTGCTAGTGGCTTTAACCTCTGACAATGATAATTTCTCAGAAGACAGGAGTGCAAGTTAATCAGCAGCCTTGTGCAAACTGGAGATTTTTGTAATGATGCAATTGATTTTGACCATAAATACTTTCAGTTATTCATTGACCAGATTAGAGATATCATTGACCATAGAAATGTATGTGGCCATATATATGAGGGACAGTTTCAGACTGTACTTAAAACTTGAGCTGCCATTGAGGATGGAGGGGTTAAAATGAATGACATGCAAATTTAATTCACTTGCTAATGTGATGGTTTATTAGAATACCACAAATGTAATTGTCACGTGGTGGAAATTGTGAGAAAATGTCAAGAAAAGGAGATAGTTGCCTAACCACACTTGTTTTAGCACTATAAGGGGCTGCATCTTGGAAGATGGCAGTGATGCTGAAGTTGCATGGCATCAGCCTCCGTCTGGGAGAAAGAAAACACCACCTCGGCTAGTCCTTGTATACCAACAGCCCTGTCAATGCACTGACTCTAATGCCACATGGTTTGACTATCGACTTGGTCATGGATTTTAGTGTGGACTTGCCATTATTGAGCATGGCTCAATATTATATTATGTCAATGTTTCTTGGGTACTTGCAAAAAATTTGTCAACATATCCAACTATTTTATGGGTGTGTAAAGGTTAAAATTTGAAATTAATGTTGTTTAATGATCTTGTGTGTGTGGGTCTTAATTCCTAGTCAATTGATATATCTGCTGATAGCAACTTATGCTGTTGCTTCAACTACGTTATAAAAGATTTTTGAAAGTAATGGCCATTATTAGAGATGGGCCAGTCTGAAAATTACCTTGGTAATTTGTAAGATTCTAGATAATTCACCTATGTTTGAAATAATTTTTCACACAGATACATTCCCAACATGTTCTTTTAAGTCAAGTTCACATTTCCTACGTGTTTTATAATAAATTGAGGCATATATAACTCATTTTTGGAATATTTTACTTAAATTATAACATTATAGAGTAATGCATTAGAATATTTTCTTGAAAATTTCTCATACTTTGACAAAAGAAAGCCAGATTGTATGTTGCCGACGTAGTTCTTTTTACAATTTAAAAAATTTCTAATAGATTAATGTTGTATTAGGTATGGTTTAAACATTGTTATTCCCTTCCTATTGCATTTCTTATTTAACCATACATATGCTGTTAAACACTTAAAGCTAAAAAATACTGGAAAATTAAGGTAATTTTCGAAAATTACTGTAACTTACCGTGGTAATTTACCTCGGATGAAAATTACGGTAATTTTCCCATCTCTAGCCATTATGGCTTACCATTACATTTGAAGCATACTCATCCTTATCTATCCAAGAAATGTTGAGTACACTTTGGGAAAAAATTGCTTATCCGAATGCTTGTTGTTCAGTTTTTGGGTGGTGCTTCTCAATTTTTATTGGATACTAACAGGCATTTATGGATAATGATAGAATGCAGTGATGGCATTTGAGTGTAAATGTATTTTTTATGGCTTTAATGCTATTAAAGGTTTCCTTCAAGAATCGTTCATGTTCACGTTCTGCTCCTGTGTGCTGTGGTACTGAGGTTCTCTCTATCTTGAGTTGGACTGGACAGGACTATGCATTGCGCAGAGGATTCCCACTAGCAAGGGCTCCCACCCCTCCTTCCATTATCCCCCATATGAAACAGAGGCCCTTGGATTGTCATGAAAATGGCCAAAGCACAAAGATATTTGAAATGAACTTATGCATGTAAAATAATTCCTGTTGCCAGGAAGAAAGATCTGCTACACAGCTGACCTCATTGTGTTCCATGTTTGGCTTTAACATCATGGATGGTGGCACTAGGCGCATGCTTTGGACTGCAACTGTGATATATGTCAAGTATTCTTGAACATCTTGTTTCTTTAAAGCCCTCAAAAATTCCACAGGAAGGATGCTTCAGTAGCTTAACTGACTGAAACACTCAGTGCAATATCGAGGGATCCTGGTTATGATGAATGATTTTTCCTTTGTGAAAGTCTGCACTTATAAACTTGACGATTTGCCAGTGGTTGTGTGTACATATATTATCACAATATATGCTGCAAACCAAAATATATACACGTGCTGATGGAAATGTAAATGCAATGAAGCATAAGTAGATTTAATTTTTTTGCCCATTTCAAGAAATTTAACATGGTTTGTAGCCTCATATGTACTGCTGGATCTCAGGTTTCCATGGTGTCTCGAATTATGCTGCTTGGCTTCTGGGTTCCCCCCCCCCCATGTTGAGTTGCCCATTATTGATGACTATAGTATCTCCAGCCATCCTGCTGGCATCTTCAGTCAGCTTATTGCCGCTCTGCCATTACGGAGCACGTTTGGTCCTAACCAAGTCACACAGTGGACTTCAACAATGTAAAGACAATTGCCTCTGAGGGACGATACTGTTGTGTCCGCGTCAATAACTGATGACACAACGTAATATGTATATCTCTTTATTGCTTTCTTTACACAAGTCGAATGTTATTCACACGCGTTGTTAGCGAGCGCCGAGCGAGACGTAGTGCTCAAGTGCTGGCCACGTACCGCCGGTACCTAAGCGTCCCTCCAGGTGCGCTGAGGCGGGGAAGCCTGGACTCTCCGGCTCACCCCCAGGAGGCCCACGGGTGCCAAGCGGGAAAGGTTGAGTGGTGACGCACCAAGAGTCGGCCGTATACGGCATATACTATATAAGACTCGTTTAGGAGGCAATTGAAATCGTGGATAGTTATTAATAATATAAGTTGTCAATAGACAACTCAACACTGGGGAATCCCGGAAAAGTAGAATCATATGTACTGCTTAAAATTTCTGTATATTGAACAAAAGGAAGAAAATGAAAGTGAGGTGCTAGCATTCCTTATCAAAGTATGCCAAATATTAGTGACAATAGTAATTTCCCAGATTACATATTTGTGTACATTTCATGCATGCATGGATTGACCTTAGTATTTGCTTATCAAGAGGTGGAATGAAAATAAAGGACTAAATTTTCAAAGCAGAATTGCAGAGGCTCCTGGATAACTTCTGTGAACCAACTGAGATACTGGCACTGAGGGTAAATACATCAAAGACTAAAGAAGTTGTTATTGGCGAGGAGAATGGGAAGAGTGATTGTATGATGAGGGTGAATGGTGAAATTTTTGAGCAAGCAGATAGTTTTGTCTGTATTGGCCGAATGTTTGTGAAAGATGAGAATATAGATGAAGAGAGAAGAGGTCTGCGGATGCAGGAAGGAAAGCCAATGGAAGTAGGTGGAGCATATCAAGATGAATGCTTGTTGAAGGAAGCAAAAATTGAAGTACATAAAATCGTACTCCTTCCCACTTTATTGCATGGTAATGAAACTTTGAGACTACTGAGTGTGTGATAGAGTTATCTGGCCCACCCATGGGGTTTTATAGTGAATGGGAAAGCTCCATTGTCCTACTAAGGCAAACCTTTGAGAAGCTTTCCCCTCTTCTCAAGGCTCTACATCAGAGGTGGTTTTAGGTTTCTCTTAATTTCCCCATCGGTTCGTTTTGGTTGGCAGTCATTTAGATTTTTAATTAAGTGAGGCACAAGGTGGATGAGTATTGACAACAATGTCAAAAACTAGTTGGCCCAGTGGATGGGGGAGCCATCCCCTCTTTTGGGGTGTGGCTTTTATGCCACATTAGTGGGAGTCACCTCCCTTGAGGATGACGAGATGTCATCCTGTTAGTCAGCAAGTGTCTACCCACTCCTGGATGTTGCTTAAGTCTATTTCATAGCTCATGCTGAGGAAGGGGGAAATGACTCAAAGGTGGAAAAATACGGGGCATAATTAATGGTTAGTCATGCCCATGGTCCAGGGGTGGCCAGGGATATTGCATCAACTCCTTCCCCAGCTTCTGGCTCCTGATTGATGGGGTCCTGCCAATGACCGAGGAATGATGAAAAGTCACCCAAATGAGACCAGCCTCTGAAGAAACATTTACAGACCATCTAAATGAAAGAAATAATAACTGAAAGACCGAATACACAAATCAAACAAACTTTGCACCGTAAGCCAGGCTGGAAAATTAAACAATAATAGTAGATTGTATGGGTGGACGAGGGCCTTCTGGAGCCCTCCTGGCACTCAGACCTCTTGTATCATTGTACCATCTCACGTTTAACCTGCCTGCCACTTGCAGACAGGGGACAAGAGCACCATGGTAGAGGTATGGAGGAGGGGCCACCCCCAACCTTCCCAGTACAGATATGAAGGGAGTCCTCCCTCCTACCTTCCCGGTTTGGGTATATCTCCCTCCAGCCTCCCGGTATAGGTTTGGAGGGAGTATCACCCCTCCATCCACCCTGATAGAGGTATGGAGGAGGACCACCCATCCAATCTCCGTCCGGGCCCAACGTTGCTTAACTTCGGTGATCTGACGGGAACCGGTGTGTCAATGTGGCTAGGCCCTTGCCCAAACAATAATGACATTCAAATATAACTCACCATTCCTTTAGAGTATTCCTCTGTTAACATTATGCAAATTAATTAACTCTTAACATTATAAAAATAAATTAACCTCTGTCAACATTATAAAACCCATATTTCATACAAGTAACATGTTAGAACACTATGAATCATGAAACTACAAATTAAATATATCATTTACTCAAATAAGGTGACATCAGCTGCCAGTTAATGAGGTATTCAATACAAATGGACCATATAGGTCACCGAGTAAATACCCTACATCATTTAATAGCTATTAAAACCACTGAATACCTTAGAAAAAACACAAACAATTGTGGCATATGTTGTCACTAAAGTTCAGCGTTAATCTTTTAATGGGTGCAGCAACAGGGGGTGCATGGATAAATATGCCTCCTCCGTAATTTAAGCTTACGTTGTGGGCTCTTGGGGTTGTGAGGGCTGGGGGTCATTGCCATTGCTGAATGGGGGTGGTTTGAGGCAGATGCCCAGGGACATGGGTTTGTTGGGGAAGAGGCTGTATGGACATCGTAGTCTGCGGTGGTGGTAAAAGAGATGTCTCATTGGTTCATCAATTTTAACTCCCCGATAAAAGGGTTGGAATCGGCCTTCATATATGCCAAGGGAGTAACAGAGAAGGAAGAGGGATGGGGTCAACTCCGCAATGACTACTGCCAGTGTGATGTAGATCCACCAGAGGGGAAAAGACAGCAACGTTTCCAATACCAATTGCCATGCATTTGCTGCAGGTGGAGGAATAGGCAAGGGAAAAAATGGGGTGGGTGAGGGAGGAAATAGAGGACCTAGGGGTGGGAATTATTCACTGGATGGCTGGGATGTGGTCAGGAAAAGGAATGCAGGCAAATCCTGGAGTTATTTCTACCTCTTTCATGCTGAGGGTGCAGTCACAGGGAATAGTAATCTGAATGGATCCTTTCTTCTCCTGTGCCCTGCCCACCTGTCTGTGCCACTCTGCATGGCTGCATCTTCCAGTGTATGTGTCATGACTATGGTTGACACACTCAGCCTTATAGCGTGCATTTTGTGCCCCCGTGTGCATTCCAAAGGGCACTCTGTGGCAACAGTCTCTGCAGCACCTTCCAGGGCCACTCTCTTGGCACATGTTGTGTGCATGGCTGACATGTCTAACGCCGCTTCAAGCAAGCATAGGTCATCCTGGTTAGGGTTGCATTGTAGCCGACCCATTTCCACAATGCCAGGCATGCAGAGAAGGGTCAATTCCTTGGAGGTGGCTTTAATTTGGCAGGTGTGGTCTTGGAACACATAGACTTTTTTATTGCTAACAATAATTGGCAAAAAATATCGCAAATTACAGATTATGTATTCATATTTTTATGTATAAGGCAGTACTTTTCACCTAAAGCAAAACATTATGTGTGTTGTGGAGACCTGCTGTGCTCATGGAAACATCCATGGAAGTGCATTCACCTGTATTTTCCTGCCTTTACATTATATCAGAGAATGACTCTCTTTTTATTATATGAAAATTATGTTATTTTTCATCTCTATCTATATCTCATTTTCATCTATATATCTACTATCAACTCGAGGCTTCTGTTGGACTCTGATGAAGAGGAAAAGGAAGATGATGCCGTCGACAATGATGCTTCTGAATGCAAAGCAGAAGAAGTACATCAGAATAATGCGTTGAGCAATTTGGAAGAGGAAGAAGAATTAAGTGAATTTCTGCATGGCATAAAACATAGCCGCGTCATACCGATGTTCTAGAACTATGTAACCCAGAAGGCAGTGGAATTATGGCACTGTTGTGAGGCATAGGAGATTTTCTGTTGCAATGTCTCCAATGTGGAAGATTCTATAATCAGGAAGGCTAGAAGAAATGTAGACAAACTTGCGGAAATACAGTCAATTTTAAATTGATTTTTGAATGACTGCCTAAAAAATTACACAATGAGCAATTATACTGTAACTGACAAAATGTTGCATCCATTCAGATGTTGATGTAGCTTTGTGCAGTACACTTCCAGCAAGTCAGCAAGGTATGGCCCCAGTGTGGAACAATGTGATGCAAAATCATTCTACTCTGGCATTCTACTCTGGCAATTGCAGGCAGCAAAGGGATGGAAAACAAAGTATGAAATTCACCATCTGATATGGTCAAAAGTCTCATGCAGCCATTTGACAACACCAACAGAACTCATACCACTTATCATGGGTACACTAAACATTTGCTCAATACCTTCTCACAAAAAAAAAACATTGATCGGGACAGTACTGAAAAACAAGCAAGAAATCCCACAATGAATTTCTGCCCAATGCAGTGAGGTAAGTACACACTCCATTGCTTGGATTCCAAAGAAATGTGACGCTTGTGTCATACGAACCAAGACTCAAAGCTTAGCTTCTAGTATGATTCCAGGGAAATAGAAGTCCTCTTTTGTTTATAATTCCGTTTTGTTAAACTCAATGCTGTGTGTGGGCCCACTCCACTGATTTTCTACAACAACAGAAAGGCAGAATTTTCGATTTTTCACAGCCCTCTTTTGCTGAAAACACCAAAAAATGTCAGCCGAGAGGAGGGCTACACTCTCGCCAACATGTGGAAACAGATTTTCAGCAGAATGGAACAATCATGACACCTCTGCACTGAAGTTGCACATATGCCTGTCGGAGTAGCTATATAACCTGGGCCAAAAACTGCTTTGACACTTCAGCAGACCCGAAGAAGCCAGCAGGAACACCGGTTAAGTATTGTCTAAGAAGATGGATAGACGCAGAAGAAAACCTGAAAATCAAGTCTCTTCAATGTTCAAAGACTCTGTGGAAGCCTTCACAGGAATCAAATGCCATCAATGTTAAACCCTGATTCATTTAAGGGCCATGTTGAAGATGGTATGAATAAGGATGCCAATGCATAGTATCCCTTATAGTGAAATGGAGAAATTTTGGGTCACATAAATTTCACTATAAAGAGACTTAGCTGTATTTGTTTTGGTGAGTCATTCTATTTTTATCTAGGTAGGTTTAAAAAAACATTTCCAAACAAAAGCATCAATTTGCCTTTAGGTGTCCATATTGCTACTTCAAAAATATGGCTATAGCTATGCAGCATTTTTTTTACACATTCGTTCACGAAGAAAGTGAAAATAATAAGACAAGAAAACTAGCCATATAACTATTTCGTAATCAAACGGATATATGAAATCTTATTTTGATTAATTGTGGAAGACCAGAAATTATTTTACAAGTTAATGGAGGAAATAAAGCAGCACTAATACATAAAATAAGTTTGCACAAGTGTATGAGCGGATATTTATAGAACCATAGTTCCTGCTACGGTATGTGTTGTGGATCTCAAGTTTCTCTTACAAATGTGGAAATATTTCAGTTGGAACATATAAACTTGTTCATTTTTAGTGCAGCCATAATAATATGAGTAAGTACTAGAATACTCCATCGAATCTTCACTAAGTGAGACTTTTTGTAGAATTCTGCAGCCATTCTTATTCAGGTAAATACTTGAGCAATTCTCAGTGTCTTCTTTTCCAAAATATTTTGGTGAAATTCCATATCTTAGAGGTTCATTTGGCCATAGTCCGAGTTGCTTGCAAATACTTACTATGGGTTTTTCTCTGGAAAAAATGGAATCATACGAAATTTTACAATGCTTTCAAGTTGTAAATATGTACATCAAATTTATGTCAATACCATAATTAATGGGAACAAGGCAGAATATGTCCATTGTACATGGAGTTCATTAGGTGTGGTGAAGAGCCACATCTTCTTCCAGTACCCCTGGTTTCACTCACAATAAGTGGTGGATTAAGGTTGTTGTTTTTTTTGGGGGGGGGGGGGGGGCAGGTGGAAGGGGTGAATTGCTTTTACGCTGTGGCCTGGGGGTTATAGAATACCTTATGACCACCATTTTTCCGGTTGTACCAAGAATTACTGGAGGGGGGAGGGAAGAAAAAATCTTGGATGTCTACTTTACTGTGATGAGTTTTATAAAAGGCAATGTATTATACTATATTAATTTAACTACCTAATGATAATTAGGTAATATATAGTATAAATTATGTGAATAGCAAATTAAAGTAATTTACTTACCTATTTAGAGTATAAAAATGTACAGCTGGGACTCTCTTGGTTTTTAGGATGTCTTGTGCTAAGTTGACAGCAAAGTGTATCCCATAATTTGTAATGGCTTTTTCATCGTGCTTAATCCGTGGCAAGGAATTTGAAATTTCCCATGGTATTTCCAAGTGACAAATAGTAGCTATTCGCATAAAAGATGAGTAGCTCAAAATGGGCAGTACTCCTGGAATCACTGGCACATTAATGCCCAATGCTTGGCAGTCGTTGAAAAATTTCATGAAATCTGCCGATGAATAAAATATCTGGGATATCACAAAGTCCGCACCAGCATCTACCTGTTAATTAGAGGAAAAAAAGTATAATACACCATGTACTTCAGTGATAATAATTTATGAAAAAATCAATACCTGCATTGACTGTAAAAATAATGATGTGTGTGTCAAAATGATGATATTCATACAATCGAACTTCATTAGTCCATTTGTGTCGATTTTATACCTTAATCTTGCATTCAACAACGCATAAATTTATTAGGAAGAGTTACAAGAGACCTCAAATTAGATAGACTTTCAAATGAATACACCCTTCACTGCACTTGTTCTAAGATTCTTCCTTATATATGAATCATGATAAGTGGCGTAGCCAGGTTTTGGGTCTAGGAGGGCAGAAAATGTTTAGGGGGTGCGGACTCATAAATTAACCAGTTTACTAAACTTTACAAATTTTGGTGATGCAATAGGTGGATGGGTTTATACAAAATATGACAATTGACAACATATTAAACACATTTATTTATACGTATTTGGGACTTAAGAGTGGAAACATTCACATGCTTAGGGGTGCCAGAACACGGGGTGGGGGGGCATTCGCCGCCCCTACTCCCCCCCTGGCTACGCTACTGCTCCAAAAAAATTAAAGTGTTTAGAATTTTGGTTCATTGATTAACAATCACCTTATTAAGAGCGTACTATACCAAGGCTGCTCTAGTGCTACTGTCAAGCATTTAAACTGAATGTTAGCACTCAGGAAAAAGTGGTTTTCCATTTTTCAGGAAAAAATAAATCATCGCTCAGTGCCAACTGAACAATGAAATATGGTGTAAATTTCAAAATAGAATTTTAGTGTATTAGGAGGAAGTCCATTGGGGCAAGTCTAACTTTTGTCACCCATTGAGAGAGATATACTGTCTCCCAAAAGATCTTGATGGACTTTGGTGCATCAGTAAATATCTTCCTTGACAAATTTGGTGATGTTGAATACTAAGTGCTTGATCTAAGCAGTGACAGATTAAGAGGGGGTGCAGGGGGAAGGGGCATCGGCCCCCGTAATTCCTGGTACAAAAGGAAAAATGGTGGTCTCAAGGTATTTTGTACCCCCCAGGCTGACACCCTTTGGCTCCTTAGAAATAGATTTGATGGTGATACCATGAATATGGATATGGATTTAAAACTTTCTCCAACGGCTGTTGCCTGGACCTTCCGTAAACAAACAGAATATATCACGACCTGCACGGTTGCAGCACCACTACCTGCGAGAAGGTGGTACTAATACGGACAGGCGGCGATTCAAACGTGAATACAATTGCCGGGAAATTTAACTATTTCGACCGTAATAAGTAATTCACATCTGATGAAGTTGATGGAGCGTGATTTGTTATAAATTTGGTCATTTATTTCATGTTACCAGTCATTATCGGCGATTGTATTATTAGTACCACCTTCTCGCGGGTGGTGGCGCTGCAACCATACGGGTAGTGATATCTGTTTGTTAACGGAAGGGTCAGGCAACAGCCGTTAGAGAAAATTTTAATTCCATATCCATATTCATGGGTGATACCACCATGTCCTGACTTCAACTTATTTCCAGTTTGAGGGGAAGTTCTACCAACAGACCAATGAGGTAGCCATGGGATCACCTTTGTCTCTGGCCTCTGCCAATTTTTTATGGAACACTTTGAAGAACAAGCACTGTCAACAGCTCTGTTACGATGAAGAATGTCATGGACATCCATCATCTTCAACTGTTGTTTCAACTTCAACACGTTTAAAATTTAAACCACTCATAGGTTTGGGTCTGGCCTCAAGCAATGTCCTCAAATGCTTAGGTACCTTGAAATTTGATGTGTTTCTGCTACAATTTTACTTTGTTTGCAGCCAAACTTTCTGCTTTCTCACATTCGTCATTGCAAAATCATAAAGGAAGCAACACGTAACAATGAAAAAGTTCTCACAAATTATAAACAAGTTCTCCAAGAATGAAGCTGCTTAGCTCACTAGTACACAAACGGTGTATAAAGTGGCTATTGACTGAATTATACCATTTTAGCACTCGTTCACACGTGATATATGAATTTCAGGACTGTTTGGGTAGCACTTCATATGATAGAAAGATTTACTGAGAAGTACTTTTTCTTTGGAATAGCAAAATAAAATGTTTCCTTCCTTCCATGTCTACCCTGATAAAAATATTTCCTCCATGGTGGGTAAGCGGAGTGTAAAGGAAGGAGACTACACTCCATGAAGGGTAGCGCTACCCTTCCCTTACACTCGCTAAAAACTCCTCGGCTTACCCTCACCCTACACTCCACGGAGTGTAAGGGAAGAGTACTGGGATCTTCGCCCTACACTCCACGCAGTATAAGTGAAGAGTTGCACTACCCTTGCCCTATGCTCCATGGAGTGTAACGGAAGGGTAGCACTACCCTTACCTTACACTCGCTGGAAACTTCTTGGCTTATATTCTGCTTACCCTTGCCCTAAACTCCCTGGAGTGTAAGGGAAGATATTTTTTATTCCACATTTCAATGCCAATCTCATTCTTTTGCTTTTTATGGTAGTTGGAAAAGGACCATGAACTCAGAAAAATATTAAATTGAAGTGATTCCATTGCATCCCGGAACAATTATTTATTTGTATTATTTAACTGATACTAAATTGTCCTCTAAAGCAGCACCATTTAGTTTTTGACAATTAAATCTGTAATTTAGGATTGAATCTGCAATACTATCATCACCTAAAAGATACCACCGTCACTACCGCCACAAAGATATCTTTTAATACTTTGACCAGGGGCTTTAACGTTTTCAGAACAACTGAACCAGCGCTATGCTTGAAATTAGCGTACGGTAGACCTGTGCGCCGCGGCCGCTACTGATAATTCTGATGCAGCGGCCGCCAACGGATTACATGGGGCGCGCCGCCGGTCCTCT
The DNA here is from genome assembly GCA_963573305.1 of Pyrrhosoma nymphula. Taxonomy (NCBI): domain Eukaryota; kingdom Metazoa; phylum Arthropoda; class Insecta; order Odonata; family Coenagrionidae; genus Pyrrhosoma; species Pyrrhosoma nymphula. Next base: position 93,678,505 of record OY754335.1, on the reverse strand, counting down.
AGGTCGGCGGCGCCATTATGCATAGCCATTTAAAAGCCATTGCTTTTAGTGCATGAACACTGTATTTGTTTACACTTATCATTGCGCACTCCTCATCATTGTAATTTCATTATATTGTCTAACACGACTCATCACAGTTACATCCGTGCATCAATAGATATTATTATAGACAATACAATAGACAATATTGCTCATTAGCGGCAGTTAACAGGAGGAACATTAACGGATTTGAGGGATCTTCAAAGACTTCAAGATAGCCTTTCAAACTTGTCGATGAGTTGCATGGTTATGCCCTAACCACAGTATTTTAATAAAAAACTTGCATTCTATGCTTTCCCAAAAATATCGTTTTTCATTTTCTCTAATTGGAATTGTAATAACGGTGGCAAATTGGAAAGGGTTTTTGCAATGTCTACCCCAGAAATGGTCGTAGAAGGAGATATTTTGGAATTGTGGGGGGAATCAAATACCAATTTCCTAGTATTACGCAGCTAGCAATAAAGAACTATCCATTCTAGCCACAAGCACACCTAGTTGACAAGTTTTTCCATCGATGGGTTGGCGATATATGCCAAATGATCATCGCCAAGTCCATCTACCGTGGATAAAATGGTTTTTATTCACGATAAGTACAGATATTGTCAGGGAATTAATGAAAATATATGAGTGAAATTAAATAAATTTTTATTGTTTCGAGGTTTATGTATGAATATTTTTTTTTTAATTTTCAATAAAAATCTTTAAAAAGGAAAGCCTTTACTATGAAATCCTCTCTTACCAACACTCTCTAAAAACTCTCAAAAATTATACCCATATAAACTGATGAACGAAGCAGGTATTAATTTACAAATGAGATCATTACAGAAGAACCTTCTGTAATACGTTGGTAAAAATATGATAAAATAAGTTTTTACATGTTTATGTAAAATAAATGGTTTTATTTATTAATGATTATAATGAATCATTTTTATTATAATATCCACATGTGTTACAGTACTTGTGAATATATTATGGTCGATTAACTACGGCGCCGCCCCCGGTAAAATCATCGTGGTGGTGTGTGCACCGTCTCCATCACCGTCACCATCGGCGTGGTGCACCGTCGACCGACGACCCATTTTCAGCTGGCGTCCGCTGCCGACAGTTTTTCCATCAGCACACAGCTCTAGTGTACAGTCTCGGCCATTGTAGTATGAAAAGTGTTTTGCATAAATTTCTCATTCTCGCGGATGCACAACTAAGCACTAACTGGTGAATAAGTGTGAATAAAACTCGAGCCATTTTCATGTGTCATGCAGATAAAGTGCACCCTTTTTCTTCTCTTTCGATAAGTTAACTCAGTCAGTCTCTCCCTGTTGCCCTTCCCCTTTCTTTCCCCTACGTACGTTGAGTTGTATTTTTTCCAGACACCTCATCCTCCTATGTCTCTAAACCACTTGACTTTTGACCGCCTTCTTTTCCGGAGGGATGGAGAGGGAGGTTCGGTAAGGGTGGGAAGAAAGGCACTCCAATGGTTTCCAGATGTTGCCAACAGCAAGAAGGACCCACGTGTGGGGTTTCAAGGAAAAAGTTTCGAAGCTTTCCTTGCGAAAGGGATGCATATTCGTGTGATGAGTCGTGTTTGGAGAACCCTAAAACCAACATCTTTGTGCTTTGCTGGAGTCTCAAATTCCATTGAAAGTAATTAATAGTTCCATTTATCAGATTTTTTCCTTCAAAAACATTGTGAGAGAGTGTTCCGTGAGTTTTTTTCCAGAGAGGTTACAGTCAGCAATTTTTATTATGTTTTCAAGTAAATTGGATGCTAATTTCCTACAGTAGGAGAAAACCTTAAGGACAATGAATGAACGGAAATTGGACACTACTAAAAATATCAGGTTTTATTTCGGTTCTTGTCGTACTTCGATACGGTCGAATGCAGGCTTGCTGTGTTTCTCACGTGGTTGGTTTTACGTTCAGGGTTATCCATTTTCAGTGAAGGACCAGACGTGCAAAGGTATGGAAATGGACAGCAGTAGTGGCTAATCTAAGAAATGGTTTGTAAAAGATAGGTTTTGCCGAGACCACATTATCAGAGATGTCCCCAACAAGAAAATAAAAATGTACTGGAACAAGCATTTCAAGCCGGAGGGCAGTAACGACTTTAGCATCCAAGAGCTGTATTCTGTTAAAACCCAGGAGTTTGACCTGGATGGCGAGGATAGGCGGTAATATGCCCATATTGGTCGCCTGGTAGGTATGATTGATTCATTATTTCACGATTGTTAATGTTATTTAACGAGGAATTTCTGAGTTAAATTTTAAGTTTTTTGGAATTAATTCTGCAAAAGCCTGTCCACAGTTTTTGTTTGTTGGGTGGTTGCTAATCATCCATAAATTTCCAGAGAGCATTGAAGACCTAAATTCCACCATGGTAAAGTGAATCATCTGGCCAGGAACATGCCCTAGACATTGCTTAAGGGAAGAAGATCCACCGGGTACTTCCCAGGACGAGGAAGCCACCAGTTTCTCCGGAAAGCCTGTACTCAATCAGCACATAAAAATTTACGAAATCTAGGAAAAGTAAGTATATTTCCTCTTTATTACTGCTATCAATATTCATTAAGTATGGCTTGACATGTAATATTTCTTTTTCCTTTGTTTCAGGCCTTTGTCACATCTTAATTTAACTATGGAGTTCCATTGTGTCCATTTATTTTCCACTTTATCTCCACAATGTATACCTTAAAGTTGAAATGTGAAATAAAAATTTGATTCAAAAGTAGTTTTGACAGATATTCCTTGTATTTTTGCATTCACAAGTTTCTTTTGTGTATCGGGCGAGGACGGGGATGGAAGACAACACAGTACATCAACAGCCTCAGACCGTTTATCCGCATATGGCAATTGCTCATGACCGAGGATTCTGCGCAGAGTGGACGTAAATGGAATCATGCACTGTACACACCAATTTCAGAACTTAGCTGCCATTAATTAATTATCCCTTCGCGGAGGATAGCCCTACCCTTCCTTTACACACCGCAGAATGCATGGCTATACTCTTGGAGGGTAGTCTTACCTTTCCAACTCACTCCACGGAGAATAGACCTTACCCTCTGATGCCCTAAATTATGCTCAGACTACACTCCATGGAGGGTAACCTTAACCTTACCCTTCCTCTACACTCCACGGAGGGTATGACTACACTCCGTGGAGGGTAGCCTTACACTTCCTCTACACTCCGTGGAGGGTAGCCTTACCCTTCCTCAACACTCCACGGAGGGTATGACTACACTCCGTGGAGGGTAGCATTACACTTCCTCTACACTCCGCGGAAAGTAGCTATACCCTTCCTTTATACTCCACGGAGGGTATGGCTACACTCCATGGACGATAGCCTTACACTTCCTCTACACTTCACGGAGGGTAGCCCTTACCCTCCGATATTCTAAATTATGCTCCGACTACACTCCGTGGAGAGTAAGGGAAGGGTGTCACTAACTGTCCGTCTACACTCCATTGAGTGTAAGCCTACCCACCATGGAGGAAGTATTTTTATCAGGGTAAAGTGAAAACCGATTTCTGTACAAAATGAAACCATTTACACCAGAACGAAAATATTTTCTCAGGTTTTGGTGCTGTGCAGAATTGGTTCTGCAGCCATAAAAAATTTTTTGTTGCTTAATGAATAGGGGCTGTCCATAAATGATGTAACACAATTTTGGACTAAACTAGACCCCTCCCCCCCCCTGTCACAGTTAGTCACAAATAGTGTCCCCCCCACCTTTAATGATGTCACAAAAATGATAAAACTTCTACTCCCCCCCACAGTCTGAGTAAAAATAAGACACAATATGCAGTAGAAGTGTGGGTGTCACATGAAGCATAGCCCCCCGACTCCCCCCTTCACTTATTGCCACAAGGTGGTGACCCCCCCCCCCCCCCCCAAATCGTGTGGACGTCATTTATGGACAGCCCCATAGTGCTTAAAATGTTGCCTTACATGAGCTTGCAATTCAGACTTTTTGCCAAAGAAAGTCACGAAATATTTGCCAACATTTACACTAATGCTACAAACATGTTTTTCCTCTAAAAGTAAAAGCATAATTAATAATCTTCTTGCCTTTTCCTTGAGAAATTTCATATCATGGTCATATGAATCTGCTTCATGATGCCCTGAAGGATATCCTGCAACACCAATCGTAAAGATGTCTCCAAACTTTTCTCTAATGAAACGGAGAAGGTCAACTGCATGCAAAAATCCATTTTTAGGACATTTCCATCCAGGATTTCTATCTGTCACAACAGAAAACAGAGATTCGGAATATTTATCATCAACATTTATTTACCAAGAGTGGACTACCTTGAGTAATCTCTTTTGACCATATCCTACCTAATGCAGGTGCTTAGTCAGAGGGCTTGGGGGGACAGTTGGCTCATTATATGAATGCAGATAGTTTCCCAGAGTTTACTGATTAATTCATGTAGAAAAAAATAAGTTATTTAGTGAAGGTTAAAGTGATTTTTCTGAACTTCCTCTTATCCATGTTGGGAATATGACTCCCCATAACTAGTAAACAGAGCAGGTAATTGAACAGTGCCCCTCTAGGAAGACCTTGACCAAGCCCTTACACTATGTATTGGAGGTAGGTAGGTTGTAAGACTAATATACATACATGAATTTCCCAATCCATATTTTATGTAATTCAGTCTATTAATGGTATCCAATAATAATAGGGTAAATGGCTGGTTGTGACTATGATACCTAGGCATGAGAGAAAATTAACTGATTCTCTAATTGGTTCATATCTTCAGTTTTATTTCATTTTTAATTAGTTGCAATAAAATTACGAATCAACCCTTTGCAATTTTTTCCCGAGAAAATTCTAGTTTTCCATGAACTTTCATCTTTCTTCCTGTATAAGTTCTCCATGTTCCACCAGATGCCCTGAGAGAGTATCATTAACATAAAATTAGTCAGACTGGGATCATTTTTGAAAGGTCTAAGCTTAGCCACTTATGAGAGAGGGAATCCTCCATGATCAGCCAAATTTTACGTGACTCTGGATCACACACTCCTATTAAAAAAAATAGGCAACAGTAACTTATCCATCTTGAAATTTAATTATCCACCAATTGGAATTGATATGTTTTGTAGTTGTTCTGTGTATCGACAGAGGGAATTAATAAAAATGGCTGGATCAAAAAGTAATAATTCCTTCTATTCCATGAGATAAATCATCACTCATCACCGAAAATAGTCAAGATATTTCAGGAATAAATCACTTGAAAACACTATGACTAATTTAATGTAGCATTGGGCATTTCTTATGTTTCAAGATGTTACCTACCCTGTATCAGTGGTTCCTGATTTGTGGTACACTTACCCATACAGGGTACACATATGGTGTTACATGAAATTAATACAATTTACCTCCTCTTAGGGCTAGGATAGTTCTGATCCCATGAAGCTGTGCCTGCTGGAGTATGGACATAACTTGGTCCCTGTTGAAGTGATTTGCTGCTAGATGAAGCATGGTGTGGAAGTTGAATGATCTTGCCATGGAGGCTGCCAATCTACTGGAGGGTGTCTCTTTATGACAGCCGGGATCACTACCAGCAGAATGCCAGGTAACTGAGCAAAATAGAGGTTCTCCATCTTGCATGGATTGTAACCTTTAAAAATAATTGGTTTACTACAAAAATTAGAGTAAGCTATTAAATTTTTTTCACTAGCATAGACTATTCTATTCTAAATCATTTCAGATTTATGAAAATTATATAACAGATTTTACAAATTCACTTCTGACGGTGGGACACTTTATACTCTTACTGGGCACTAGGGATGGGATGCTGATTGCGTGTACACGTTTACTGTTTCTTGCAAAATAATACACGTTAGCACCATTTGCCTTTGATCTTGAATTGCCACCACATCCCCCCTCCCATACAATTCAGCAGCCTACCTTATGAGCGTACTTCTGAAATTTCACAGGAAAGTAGTTATTGTTGTGGTTATACAAAAAATAAACTGTGATCAGCAAGTGTATGTGGTGCGTAGGTATTAACAACATACTAGCATACTACACATCAGTTTAGGAAACGAACACCATTATGAATCAGTGTGTATGGTACTTCCTGGAATCTGGATCGCAGTCAGTGACTACTCTCACCGCCTACAGTCACATCCTACTCCCTGCGACACCATTTGACCTTAGCACACTGCCATTCTGCAAGCAGCGGTACGGTAGGGAGCTACGAAGGCCGGCGACAGGACTCCAACACTCTAGGTGTACATACCTGTAGGCCCACCGCAGAATGGAATGTGGGGCCAGGGACTAACTATTGTCTGTGTCGGGACAGGTAAGATATGTACACGTCTGAATAACAAGTGTGTACATGTTAACTGCAATACACACTTTTGCCCATCCCTACTGAGCACCCTAAGATAATGGGGTAATTTTGCTAGTGTAGGGGATAGAATACTTTCTTCCCATCTTGAGTGCCAGGATTTGAACCCTTGTGTTGGCTGAGACTTTTCAGTTGAATCCTTATCCCTACTTGGGTGCCATATATAGCTCCCCCATAAGGATATACAGCGAAATCTGTCTTCAGAAGAATATCTTTGGACAATGGTATTTTTCTAATTAAGGCTGTTTCCTGCTTAATTCAGGGTCAGACCAATGAGGAAAAGACATAAGAAGTCCATTACATTACATCAATAAGATGTGATGTCTATGGTATGGCTGGAATTCAATACAAAGGAGGAATTCATGAGAAGTAGTGAAAGTTCAGCATCACCTACTATGCATAAAGTTGTTTATTTTAACAATACTCAGTGAAACATTTTAAACAACAAGTGTCCATTCTGCTGAAAAGAAGTCCCTGAATTGAGGGACAGGAACCCAGATGGATGAGGTTGAGAAATGCGATGCAAATGTGTAGCCAATTTCTTCAAACATAAAAATAAACTTGCTCAATCATTGATAAATTTGGGCTAAAACATTGTTTCTCTATGTATAGTTCTAATGGAAAATATTTGATTATGAATAACCAAGAGCAAAAGGAAATTCTTTTTAACATATAGGTGTACACATTACAAGAAACTCCATATCACCTGAGGATAGGGTTACCATACTTCCTCATTCATGTGGGCATGTCCATATTTTAGACTTTTAATGTAGCGTTCGCATACATTTTTACGATTTCTGGTAATGTCCACATTTTTTATTTTTGGGAAGTACATAATATCTTTTGATTTTTGTTTTCATCTCGTATCACAAACTACTTATATATATATTTTTATATGATTATTGAATAAAAGTTGTAGTTTCAGGCTTAATTTTATGGAATAACATCATAAATGAAAATGACTGGCAATTTTCCACAAGAATAAAATTGTGAATTTCCACTATTCTTGTGGAAAATTGCCAGTTATTTTCATTTATGATTATTGAATTATGCAGTTAGCGATATGCTTTCGATTAGGGTGCTTTCATTGTAGGGTTATAGCCGGTGATAGATGGCAATCGCCACTCTGCGGGGCTTTCGATTTGGCTGAATCCAGGAGATGGCATTATTTATGGCGCTTTGTGGTATCCTATTTTCTCTGTACAAAAATTGAAACGAACTAATGATAGATGGTACTACTGGTCTACCATGGGTTGGAAATAGTTCATAGTTTGGCTACCAGATCGCTCTGTGACACGAGGCAGGGGTTGTGGCAATGGCGGCTGGGGGGAGGGGTGTGCCGAGGAATATAGTTGTTTGACAGTATATAATTGAACGAATAATGTTTCATTTGACAGTCATATGAGCGTGTTGATCAATCCCATTGAAGGTGTCTGCATTTTGGGGTTTCAAAATATGGTAACCCTACCTGAGGAGCCTACTTCTATCAATCCGCACAAACACAAAGTTGAACTTTCTTTTGCCATTTTTCAGTGTTTAACTGTTTACAGTGGTCATTCTTAAAAGTTAGGGATTTAAATGGCAGAATATGACAAAATAGACCACCATTGTTTGGTGTCACATTCATCGGGAAATCACGAGGGAAATAAATTTATTATCAAATTCCATTTTAAAGAGAGACTAATTGGTAATATTTCTGTTGAATGAACCAAGGCCTTGGAATGAACAAGTCCATGTCAGACGCTTAGCCCCTTTCTCTCACCAATTTTGAGGATATTGCGATTAACTATGGTATTACCATTACGGAGTCACCTGTAAGGGCACATAAGTGTAAAATTCTACATAGAAAAAGTCAGTCGCCATGATCTGGACTTAAATCTGAATCCCTCAATATCATGCTGAGTGCTTCAGCCAGTTAAGCCACTTAAGTGTCCTCCCCAAAGGATTGTAGTGGGCTTTAAAGGAGCAAAATGTTCAAAACTGCCAAACATATGATGTCACAGAAGCAGTTCAAAGCTTTTGCTTAGGGCCACCATCCATCAAGTTAAAGCAGGACTTGGAAGAAAAGAAGGTGTTTGCTCTTATGACCAATTTTGAGGATACCTGGACTAGCCTTGGTGCCAGTGGTGAAGAGGTGTACTTCTTTCATTCTCAGTTCCTCCACGGACAGTGACAAATGAGGTTGCCAGAGAAGGGCTAGTCTGTATTTTTTTGTTTTTGAATAAGGGGAAGTACCCCTTGAAGCACTGGTCATAGGTTGGGGTGGTCACTGAATAAAGGAATTTAATACACTAAGCATATGGGATTAATAATCTATTCCACAAAAATGTGGTCAATAAAATGGGGTGGTTGTTATGAGATGTTTCACTGTCAAATCTTTTTTTTTATGAATTGTGCACATATTGTGACTGTTACATATGTTTTTTATTCCTTTTTTCCCTTATAAAACAATTTTCTACATTTTCATTTTTTTTACGAGCAGAGGGAAGTGATATTTTGTTGGATTTAATATTTATGAGGAATTTTTTCGATGTAAATTAATGAAATTCCACCCAACCCCAGATCAGGGGTTCAGTCCTTTTGCACAGTTTCCGTTTATGATGAGATGATGATGCAAGAAAAATCAGTAATGAAATCATTTCCGTAACAAACTACCCACTGGTACCTGATCATGTCGCAATAACCTCACTTTCTGGTCACCTCCTTAAGGAATCAACAAAGCAATCCAGATCGTAGGTTGAAAATGCTTTTAACTCTGTCTTATATAAATGGAATGTAGGGTGTTGCTCACTTGGTCACACTCTTACATGGGTAAACAAGATCACTTTCCTCCATAAACCTCATCCCTCATCCATGAGACCAAAAACCCTTGATTTCATGCCACATTTCTCCCTCCCCATTATTTTAGACAAATTAAAGCCAAATAAATTGAGCATATGTTGGAATCAGTGACCTACCAGAGAATTTTCTCTGATAGTGTGAAAGGCCTAAGGCTGTGCAAATAAATTCACAAAACTCAAATATTGAGAACCATGAGTACACACCATGCATGAACCTGTAACAGCTCATGCACAAATGAACGCTATTTCATGGCCATTTATTCCTCCAAGTTACTGTGGTAACAATGAATTTTTGATAGGACGTACATTCTTGCATAAACAAGTACATATTCACACATCGGTCTTTACAATCATGATTTTTGAGCTGAGTGGATTTTTTACCCTCTAGCCATGCGTAAAACCATATCACACCACACATTCACTATTTTACCTATTACTCAGACCCAAGTAGCCATATATTATGAAAAAAGTATTTTAAAATACATATGTATATTGTAAGAATATTTTTAAATCATTTTAAAATTATTTTGAAAACATATTAGCTCTCTCTTTTTAGGCTTTTAAATGATTTTTTTCATTATTTCAATATGATTATAACTTAAGCTTTAAATATGTTCAACTCTTAAAAAGAAGCTATGAATTATTATTTTAAAATGGTTTTAACATATTTCAGGTAACAATCTGAGACTCTCAAGACCATTCCCCTGAAACTCCCTTGCCCTCTCCACTGACTCTTCCCTGCCCTCTCAAAATAAAAAATGATAATTTACATTTTAATACTATGAATTGACTATTACGCCATGGCATGCTGAAGCATATTAATTATCCTAACTTGTATCTATCTAATGTCAGTGTATCTATCTCACATGATGAGCTCTCCTATGGTTCTACGCGCATATATTACCTGAAATCAACAAACCAGCATCAAAAAAGTTGTATATATCTGGCCACTTCCGAGGGTTAATGTAACTTCGAGAACTAATTTTTAAATGGCAATTCTGTGACAGTCTGAGGAAATACTAATCCATCACGATAACAGTAATTTAGTATTAATTAATTGAAACCTATATTGCCACATAGTATGAATATAAATTCATTATTACTGTGGATAAACAAGATTTTTTCCAATTCCCTCACGTTTGTTCACGTTTCAATCAAGACTTAACTAACTTGTGGAAATGTTGAAAGGAGAAAATTGCTGAATGTACCTATAAAAACAGAAATAATATAATGTATGTATAACGGAAATTAATCACGCAATTGCAATAGCTCTCAGTGAAGTGTTTACTGGCTGAAGTTTCTGATTTGTTTGCAAGCTTCCCATTAATGTCAAAATTTCGGACGAAGGATGAAGGTACCGGTTGAGAACTGCAACCGACTAACTTTATCATTATTAACTGAATTAATTTATCGCTTTGGAGCGTATTGCCCGATATGTCGGTTATCACACCGATATGCCATGCCAAGTTATGCTATGGCTAGTCCCGGTATTTTAAAAATATGCAAAATATAATTCACTGGGTAAATAAATCCAATTCCGATTTAATCATTTGAAGCTACGAGAATTCTTACACTTATATATTTGAAAACTTTGATATGACTACAATTATGTACCTACGCAAATTTATTTGAGGGTTTTAAAATTATTTGAAAATAAATTCCTAATTATTTCAAAATAATTTTTAATTCGTTTAAAATAATTTTTGCAATAACTTTGAAATAAAATTAACATATTATTTTACAATGAAATGTTAAAAAAAACTTTTCATGCAAAAAATGTCTCAGTACTTCCTACATATGCGTGTATATGCTATCAACAAAATGAGATGATAGGATAGGGAACTTAAAAAGAAAAATATATCCTAAGGTACTTTATTTTAAAAATACATATTTTAAAATCTTGAAAAAGTCATGATACTTTAGCCATCTTATAACAAAATTATTTTCAAATTATTTGGAATAATTTTAAAATATTCTTTTGCTACTTGGGGAGAAGTGACAATTATAGTCTATATATGTACCAGTCTATGTAAACTTTATAAATGCCAGTGGATTTATAGTGCATTTCTCACTGTGAGAACTATATAATTTCTTAGAGGGCGCTAACTTTGAAATGTTGTCCCTATCTAAATCAGTGGGATGTTCTGCAGTATTTTAATTACAAATTTAATGAAAAATTTACAAATTGATTTCCTAAGAGCTGGCTGTAATATATATCCAATAACAGAAAAAAACCACTCTTGGAGGCTAATGTTTGTACAGCTATTTTCTCTCCAGTAGACTGAGGCTAACTATTGAATAATTTACAGCATTATTATCTAATTAAGTTGATGTTAAATATGCACTTCTTTATCTTTTTTTACTGCACTTACCTTTCTAGAAGGTTTACTTCTCCACAATGTGTCCGTGGAGGTAAGAATTCCAACGAGAAGAAAACATCCTTCGACTTGATTCTGGAGTGAATATCGTGGGCCAGAGAATGATTTCTGAGGCGTACAGATTTTCCAAGTTTCCTTACCCGAAAATCTTCAAATTGCTGTGATGATATTTCTTCCTTTTCGTTGAAAACTGCCAGCGGAGTCTGTTTCATCATTTTCTCAGAAATGATTTAGAGCTAACTTGATTGGCGTATCAAATCTCAATTTTGGCGATTTCTTTCACTTGAAAAAGGTTTAAAAATTAAATAGACCTTCGCTATCCGTCTATGCTGTTTATTTTTCTTGACGATCTCATAAGCTCTCTTGACGATCTCATAAGCTCGTATTATAATGGCGTAGACTTAAACGCGGCGGACTCGGTAATTTGAAATAATGGAGGGTAATCGTCACTCCGAAAGCCCGAGGACGACTCTCACTTCGGCGGAAGAATCCCGAAGGCTAACATCACTGACGAAGATCGCTAACATCTTCGAGGTATTGGAGCCTCAAGGATCATGAAAGATATGTGATTGTGCACCGACTTGGTCGGTCAAGGGAGGAGAGGGCATTGTTGCCAGGTGGCCAGGCCTTAAAACAAGATGACTCGGGAAACGGAAGGAAGTGACCATTATAATAGAAGCCATCAAAGCAACATGGAACAAAATGGACATGTTCGAGCAGTGAACTCAGGTTGAGTCCTTGGACAAGGCCATGCCAGAGGTGACGGGCAGGGATGTGCCATGAGCTTTTTTTTTATTTTTCGCATATGTTCGTGGACTTGCTAGCCCACGGGTATCTTGCAAATGCATCTTCATTGGTGTACAATAATTCGTTTCCTCTGTTACCACTTGCTCTCGCGGTTTCGGAAAAAATCTAAGCATCGCTAAGTTTTTTTATAATTTTTCACCGTCTCATTTTCGCACTTCCTTTCAGCCATTACGTCTACGTTCATGCTCTTCAGCAAAACAGTGTGCTCCTAACAAGATATTTTCATGCCAAAGTCATAATCACTACACTCGCTACCTACAAACGCACCGGAGGGTTTAGAGGATCAATATATTCATGTTCGTGGTTTGCAGGTTCAATTGGAGTGTAGCATCCACCGATAATCATGAATTTAATGATTCCTGAGGAAGTATGAAGCAGATGAAGGGTGTGGTTAGCTGAATATAGAATGGAGTGGAGATCTCTAGGAGATGAAGCTCGAGCTTCAGCAAACCAATCTTTGGATTGGTGGTACGTAGTTGTTATGACGCACGATATGAAGGACCGCACCAACTTGTTCGAAAACTTTCATAAGCTTGTCGGGGAAGTAAAAGAGAGAGGCTGGCGGGCTCCCATGTGACAACGCCGGTCGGCAGTCTGGTGGAGGGGATGAATAATAGGGGTGGTAACGGGAAGGATGCAGCCGATGCAGCTATTGGCTTCTACAGGGGCTCTCGGTATGCATTCCTGTGCTCCCTTCCTCTTCTTCCAGACGTGTTCTCGCGTCGCCGTACTTTCGGTCACTTGTTGACTTATATTATTTGAGCATCGGACTTCATTTCGCCGTGACGACCGCCAACGACCACGTTGGTGACGAAGTCGGTGAGCAACTGTTGAAGTGATCCCGGCTCCTCGTGTTTTTTTCAGTCTCCATGCTGCCACTTTGACCTCTTGAGTTATCTGTGTCAGAAACTGATGATAGCTCGTGCTCGTCACTGGCATTCTACCGAACAAATGTTAGGCCCAGGGATAATTCTGCGGGGATTTTTCTATTACGCTTATCTCACAATATTTTTCAACATTGAATCATTTAAAACCTCTTCGTATCTTTTGCCCCCTTTCCTTGCCGTCCAAGATTCCTATTCTTCTCCTCCATCTCCCATACGCATACCGGCCCATCATATGAATATTCTGCCCTCCGAAGTGTCTCGCTCTCTTCAGCTTTTCGTTTCCCGTCAATTCCTATCTTTCAGGCACTCTTGCCGCTTCCTTTTATTTTTTGTATCAGATTCCTCTCTCCTCTTACCTTATACTTCTTCTCCTCATTTGCCTTTCTCTCCGACCAGCTTGCTCTTTCCGTCATTCCCCGCTTCACTACAGTCCACAGAGACCGGCCTTCTGCCTACGATCGTCTTCCCTTCGCAGCGGCCACGCTTCAAAATTAGCACCAGGAACAAAATAGTTATTATCCTAAGATTTTATGACCATTACTAATGGTTGCCAACATTTCCATTTTTGGTTAGTCATTGATACGAGTCACAAATTCTTAAGTGCATGCCGGTCTGAGACGGTCATCTAATTGGATCAATTAATAATGATATCTTTTGAGCAAGTAATTGATGAATTAATACTATTTCTGCCGTACCGTTATATAGAACCGTATAGAACCATGTCTTATTGCGCCGGAGTTGACACGTCGTGCAAATTAAACGGATAAGCGGAAGAGGCGGAATAACTTCCCGAATACGCATTTTTAAAATAAGTCATCGTGGAATCCGTGGAGTCAGTTCAGTTATCAACCGCTAGATGACGGGAAGGCTCCTCCGAAGGTAAAGCGCTTGATTGGAAAGTACGGTCAACTTTGCGCATCTAGCCATCGTTGGCCTTTCATTACATGGGAGAGATAGGGACTAAACATGTTTTTACGAGATAAAAAGTAATTAACTATGTTTCATCGAATTTGAGCCATGATAACTTGTGAATGATTAAATTGCCTATAATACCACATCATTTTCATATCAAGTTTATCCTCCAAAATGCGGGAGTCCAGTATAATACGAGCCCAGCAGACGCCTCAAACGGCAGCAGACGACGTCGTCTGCAATATAAGTGGAACGTCGCGATATTTTCCTCGCTCGTAAATTGACTTCTCGTTGATAACTGGCGGAATGGCATTTTTAAATATTATAATACTACCTAAATATTAGCTTACTTGTCAATTAGGTATCAAAATCGACTAGGTATAGAATATTTCTCTGCAATAGGAGTAAAACGTCAAGTCAATTCCTCGACCATGAAGTGAATCCCCATAGAGAGCAGACGGTGACCAACCTTGTATTGTCACTGGAATCTTAATCATTGTGCATAATGGTCAGTGCCTCAGTTAAACATGGAGTGCTGATCGTGGAAATCCTGTCAAAATGCTCACTTGACTTGACAATGACACTGCAGAACATAAATTAGATAGTAGATCGTATTAATACGATCGTATTAAAATACCATTCCGCCAGTTATCAACGAGAAGTCACTTTACGAGCGGGGAAAATATCGCGACGTTCCACTTATATTGCAGACGACGTCGTCTGCTGCCGTTTGAGGCGTCTGCTGGGCTCGTATTATACTGGACTCCCGCATTTTGGAGGATAAACTTGATATGAAAATGATGTGGTATTATAGGCAATTTAATCATTCACAAGTTATCATGGCTAAAATTCGATGAAACATAGTTAATTAATTTTTATCTCGTGAAAACATGTTTAGTCCCTATCTCTCCCATGTAAAGAAAGGCCTACGATGGCTAGATGCGCAAGGAACATGTAGGGAACCAATCAGAAGCCTCGATTGTCGGCATTTGCCGAGATCAAACGTTGACCGTACTTTCCTATCAAGAGCTTTATCCGAAGGCCCTTTTACTCTTCGCCCAGCCGAAGTCATTCAAATCGGTCAAATCTTAATTTGTGTTCCCAAGATTTAAGGTGGTCATTATCCAGGGGCGGCGGTCCAAGAAATTTTTCACCCGAGGAAGATTGTTTCCTAGCGCTCCCCTTTCCAGCCAAAAACTCGACTTGGATTTCCACATAAATAATGTAATATATGAAATTCCTCATCACTCAACCATTAATCCCTCCTTAACAAACGCCTGCTGTACCTATATCCATGATCCGTCCCGTCGTCACCTATGCCGCTCTTGTTTGGGCACATGCCTCCAATTCCTAACTAACCCGTCTTTACCGTTTTCAGTCCCGTGTTCTCCGCTCCCTCTGCAACGCCCCATGGTTTCTCCGTAACTTCGACATCCTTCGTGACTTCAAAATTCCCTTCATTCCCGATGTCCGCTAACATCGGCTAACATCATCCTTTCACACATCACTGCAATGTTCATCAAACCCACTGCTTAAACCCCTCTGGAATTACAATTACGACGCCGATCTCATCCATCAACGACCAAAATTTGCACTCCTCCCTGATTAATATTATATAGTCCCCCTTTCCACTCGCCCAGAGCCATGATCTCAACCGACCAATCACTAATCACCCAAGACCGCAAACTTCCCAAAGACAGCTTATAAGCTGGGCACGGGAGTCCATCAGCGGGAGGCAAGCCCGCTTCTATCTCTGCTGCTGCTGCTGCTGATGTTACTATAATTGTTGTAATATTATGTTGCAGCAAATATGCCGAAAGGCTATATTTATTCCAGCTAGTCCTCAATGTTGCGCCCCTCTGAGGCGTAGCAACTGGGCGGTTACCCGGGTCGCCGGGCCTTCGGCTACCCCTGTCAGAAACAGTCATGAACATCAAGTCATAGCGAGTTTAGGCAGTCGCCCCGCCCCGGCAGGGAGGATTTATATCACCTCATTCCCATTGAGTTTGTCGCTACGATTAAAAAACAAACAGAAATGCACTGACGTTAATGTCCCCCGTCTCCAATTTATTAATTTGTTTCTGGGAACTAGTACTTCTATGGGGTGACTTTAGTTTAGTTTTGAATTTGGTTATTTTCTGGACTTGAACAGATGGTTGGTCATTTTGCACGCTAATTAAGATTCTTTCCTGTTGCGTGACTCGTCAATACTTATGAACGTGTGGGACGAGCAAGCCAAATGTGGGCTATCCCTTTCCTTCAGGTCGCAGGATCAGTTAATCACCTGTAGAGTGAATCCGAAAGAACACTTACGCAGTTAAAGTTATATATGTCGCAATAAATTACGCATGCCTCGTTTTGAAAACCATTTTATAATAGTGCTTTAAGGGGTAGAGCTCTCCGCGTTATAGATAATTGGGCTTATGAATGATATCTTTTATGAGATAGTCGTCCTTATTTCCGCTACTCTGCCATCCTTATTGGCTTTGATGCCATATCTGGGGCGACTGCCCAAAAAATACATATAGAACATATATATGATCAAAATATATTTTGATTTTATAAACCTAAAAATTCGAGTAAAACATACTCGCTAAAGTTTGCTGGGGCCAGTGGAAGTGACGTTCTCACATTGCAGACACCTACGTATGCGAATAAAGTATAGGTACCTCATTAAAAGAGCGATAATGTGTTAGGGTTGTCTTTAACTTAGCGATGGTTTTGGTTTACATATGTTTTCATATTCTTCTTGTATGACAATTCATTATGCCTCTATTTAAACTTGTAGTGCATTATCAACACAAAAGCGCATATGAGAGAAAACCACATTCCGCAAACCATTTTTCCAGAGTTTTTCAATTTTAGTGTTGTTAGAGGATATGTAAGGTCCTAGGTACGTGTAAAAAATATTACTTCATGGCTTTGAAAATCATGGTATAAATTCAACCATGGGCGTAGATAATCTTGGAAAGTGTTGGGAAATTGCATGAAAAGGTTGCTTTTGTTACAAATGTGTAAGTAATTTTCACGTAAAGTTAACACTATTATAGATTTTGTGGTAGTTGCATTTTTGCAATTTGCTCACTTAAAAATTCATAGTTAATCTTGATGGAGTGACATTGGCGTAGACATGAGATGGAATAAATTCGATGTTGACATTTTTATGGGATGCGTAGTTCATTTTACGTATAAACGATAATACGTCAGTAGCTTTTGTGGCATAGTTACGTATGATTACTCTATGGTTACATTCTAAATAGAAAACCAAAAACCCATTTAATTCTATCGAGTCCGAGTAGCTATACATCAAAGCTAAAATGCTCGGCAAAAATTAGGCGCCAGGGTGAAAATTGCGCTGCTGAAACCTCATCCATCCATTGCTTTTGCATTTCGAAATTCGTTCAGTGCTATCTCCTGGGTGGGGGATGATTTGGAAGGCTTTTTAGGCAGGCCCCGTGGCGACTAATAAAAATAGATAAACTGGGATTAAACTACTTCTATAGCGAGTTCTTTATTTTTTCATGTTCGGACACGATTTGCATTGCACCCGATATGTTTGGCCTTCGTTTTAAAATTGGACCTTTTCGAGCAACCTCGACCTGGACCCCATTGAGAGGATTTGATTATTTGTCTTCCGTCCTCCCAGTCTGTCAGTCTCTATCCCAATCCTTCTCTCTCATCTTTTTTTCCATCTCTCTCACTCTCTAACATAAACCTCTTATTCCTCTCATCTAGTGGTGGGAAAAAACCTTTTCTTGGACTTTCGAAAACGTATGTAAAAAGTGTTTCACCATAGAAAAAATTTTACACTTGTAAAAGTTTTTTTCACGTATATCATTCCGTTTTAGCTCTTGGGAAGACTGGGATGGGAGCCACCAGAGACATGGTGGTTAGGTATAGCGAAACTTGGTGGCACTCAGCAGCAGAGAATCTGAGGTCATAGAGGATTAATCAAGTGTTGATGGTTGGACAGAATGTACGGAAAGACATCCGCAGAGACCTCTGAAGAGACCCTCAGCCCGTTTGTCCCACCTCGTCGTGTTTGTCCTCTCTACCAGACTTCAAGCTTCGCTCATGTGAATGCCGTCAAGTTTCACTTCACCTATACATGCTGTTTTAAAATTACCATAAAAATTAGATCGCGTGAGTTACAGATTAACAACAAGGACATTATTTTGCCCCTGCACTGTACTTTCACGGAGGAAAAACATTCAAAGCGTTCGCAGCATTACGTCAAAGAGATCGGGATTCATTCCAAGCAATTAGTCGGAGTGTCCTCGGGCGAAACAGTGAGAGTGATGTTAGATCGCTCTGTTGAGAGAAAATTTAAATTCGTATAAAGTGTTGGGACATAGTGCAGAAAGACTGGGTTCGTGAACTCGGAAGAAGTCGCGGTAGGGTTAAAGGAAAGTCACGAGTTTTGTTGAAGACTACAAAGAGTGAATAGAAAGTGTGGAAAAACTATTAGAGGGACTGGGAAGAGCCGCTGGAGATAGGACCCACGAAAAAATACAGATCGCACGAATTTCTTGGTGACACTGTTGATGGGTTTATCATTTTTTTTCTGCCGCACTACATCTCTATAATTTACAGAATTGGCTAAACAAGAGAGATACACTGCCCAACGGATAGGTGCAAAAATGTCTTCTTTAAACATGCAATTAATGACTATAACAAAAACACAGCGATACACTATTCCATCAAAACCGTTCCTCTCCCTATTCCTTTTCTCTGATACCTCCCTTCTCCATGGTTGGTGTTCTAACACCCGCTGCCTCACGCCCTGGCAGTTGCTCAAATGGTGTTGTGTAAATGAAGTTGTACGTCTACAATGAAGGCAAATTTTACTTGACTGTAACCGCTCAATCTACACTCCAAGATGATTAAAGCCTATGTAAAAAATAGTGTGGAAATAAATGTTTTAGTTGGTTTTTTCAGATGGTCGATACGTTTTCTTTAAGGGGGATTCAATATTAAGTCGCTAAGTATTGAACTCTCAACCTACGATTTTTAAGTTTTGTAAGTATTCATTTTCCTTCTAGAGATACATAGAAACGTTTACTTGTAACAAGATATTGACTGCGGTTTTAGAGATATCTTGGTTAAAATTTAATCCGAATAGCAAAAAAACGTGTTCTATAAAAATTCAACTTCAAATCTCCTTTTTTCAAAATACATATCAATATAATTAACGTAAATGAATTGTTTTAAGGTTTATATAACAAAATATTAGTGCGTGGAAGAAGTTCAGAAGACAAAGTCACTAACTGCAACGGTATTAAGAAAATTGGAAGCAATGGAAACGTGGTGTCATCGAAGTACAAAGCAAATAATGAAGGGCGTTCAAATGAGATGTGAAGGAGTAGAGTGGATTTCTGATAGGAGAGCTGAAGCAAACCGATCTTCAAATTGATGTCTGCTGAACAAGATGATTGCGTTTATTTTAAGAAGACGATGGTAGTGTGTTTTTCCAGGAGCGGAGAGGCGAGACTCGATATAGTTAAAGATGAGAGGCATAAAATATAGTAGATGGAACAGTTCTCGTATCTAGGTAGTATTTTGGTTAAAAATGTTTTTTTTTTGGAATGGACATTGGCTAAGAAAACATTTACGAGGAGAAGGTAATTGATAAGGTAATTTCCGGCGAAGACATTGATAAAATATTAGCTTAATTATTAATATGGGATCGTAACGTTGCATGGCTCGGAGACTGTCGTTGCGGAGAGAGTATAGTGGGCGTCTTTGACATGTGGGTGTGTGGAGAAGATTGGAGAGAATAAGCTCGGTAGCGAGGTAGACAAAATGGTGTTGATGGTCATGGTAGGGGAGGAAAGGAGCTTGATGTTGGGATAAGACAACAAAAGTGGCAAGAGGGTGCAATGGTTGGGAGTTGAAAAGTTGAACGAAGTGGTGATAGAGGGGAGAATGCTTAGTAAACACGGAAGGCGAAGAGAGAAAATGGGACTTTTGGGAATTGGAAGGGTAGCGGCGCAACGTATGCGGAGTTGAAGAGAAGTTTCATGGTGGACCAATGGCTTGTCTGAATAAGGGGCGTTTAAACATATTACGAAATTGGGTAGTGGACGTGGTGACTGCCAATTGACCAATCAATTGGCAGGTGCCAAAGTGCAATGAAGTTGAATGTTATGAATGTGAAATAATGACCTTGATATAAGAATGGAAAGAGTAACTTTGCTTCCCATTTTTGTTTTATTTGTTATGACCCGGGTTACGTCATGTCGTGACATCTTCACCTGACCCGCCCTGTTTTATTTGTTACGACTCGGCGAAACCCGGGTCGTAATAAATAAAACCAATGTGGGAAACAAAGTTACTCTTATCATTCCTACAAGTGAATTCCACACCATTACGCCTCAAACCGTTGAAATAATTGATGTAATTTCATAGTAGAACAGCTTCAGAAATTTTTCTACATAGAGTTTCTCAATTCTCGACACTTAGAAACCTTCGGGAATCGTGATTAGGAAATCCTACTTTCCGCATATTCTTGACAACTCTCGAAATCATCATTGTTTTTTAATCGGTATAGATAGATGATGTGTGATAATGAAAGTATGAGTAACTCGCAGCAATAACGTGTTGAGGGTTGGACAATTGGGGCACGTGACCAGGGCGAGCGCAGTATTGCAGAGGAGTGGAGACGTTCCTTTAGGAGGTTGGCGCAAAATAAAGTCTGCCGAGTCAGAAGTTCCTAAATAAATGTCGGCCGGAATTTCATGACTTTCTCTCGCCCAGTATCCTAAACAGAGTCACTTCGGCTCTTAAAAACAGTATTATTTTGGCTTGATTTCAGTTACATCTGAGGTTTTCTAAAAAACTTTAATAATAAAATTATTATTCGATTCAAGGAGCGATTTTCCCTAAATCCCGGCTAACATTTCTCGTGATTTGCGAACGAGAATCCGTGAAAATTGCCTGGAACGAGTGGGAAGGATTTCCCGGCGGGAAACATTGGTCCTTTCCCCTCCATCTCTCAAGCCAACAACTTCCTCGGCTCTTACCTCTTCACCGTCTTATACACCGTTTCTTCCCCCCGCCGATAGGGAGTGTTGAATGCGAAATCGCCGGTGGTCCAGACCTCCGGATCTCCAGCATGGAAGATCGAAAGCCGAGGCGGGCGCGAAGCGTGGACTGGATAGCAGAAGGCCGAATGGGATCAGTGAAGAGGACGGGACGCGGGACATCAAGGCACCAGGCGCTCGTCAAATGAGGAATCGCACCAGGAAACGGTGAGTGGATGAAGATGGATTTGTTTTTCTTTCGATCGTTTCTTGCTTTCTTTTTAATCCATCGAAAAGTTTTTGCTGGAACTTCTCGGAGTTTGTGTTCTCACGCGCTAAAATCTATATTTAGCTGGACAGACTTTCGGAAAGGATTTCTTTAGATGAAAATTTTTTCGGAAAAGCTGGGGAGTGAATTCGTTCGTTCCCGTGCTATCATCAGCAGAGCGCTTGTTTATCTTTGCTGATGGACATTTTTTTGAGCTCGGTGAAATATGTCCAAGAATAAGTAGGGTGTGGTTTCATTTAAGCCTCCTAATCACTTTGCTTGCATCGGTATCACTAATAGGAATCAGCTTACCACCGATGACACTTTCTGCAGGAGTGGGACTCAGGTCTAGTTTAAATATTTCAGGTGTTGTAATGGCTCGATAGGGATTTCAGATTGCCCATTCATTTAAGAAGATTCATCGATGGCAATTGGATGTTTTCTCATCTTTATGCATCTTATCTGGATGTATATCCTGGCTCTAACGATAAGTTCTCTGATCTCTCGTTCCGAACCACCCTCACGAAAAATTACGAACTCAAAACTTCTAATATTCTGCTTTACGACCAACTGCTGGTGAATTGAAATAATTTTTAGCTATTGATAAATTTATTGAAAATATTCAAGGATTTTTAAGTGCTTGGGTGAAAATTTAGTGTGAATATGCTATATGCGCACTAAATTTTCGGAAAATTGTTATATGGTAGTGGCTTAAGTATTAATAATACTTAAGCCACTACCATAAATTTACAGCGGTATCGCACTGTGGAAATTTACTTAACTGCTCTCGTTTTATGATCCTATCCAAGAAATATTTTAGGATGAGGAATTTTAAGAGATTTATAGTGTGAGAAACGCCAAGGTCTGGAAAACAAATCTTCAGGTACCTACTCATTTGCCGCTATCGTACGGGGAAATACATTGGCATAAGAGCCAATCTAATTTTGAGGAAATAAAAGGATTTTAATTACATTCCATTTATCGTTGTGTAACGATTCAATATGACCTATATGCTTCAAATTTTTTTTGGTAATATGATATATCTTAGGAAATCTAAAATTTACAGAAATAAACCCCCTTTCGATCAATAAATTACATCTTTCGACGATGAAAACATTAATTTCAACATCTGTGATCTACCTTTTAAGGTGCCGCTAATGCTTTTGGCAAGGTAAGAGCATTAGGCAAACAGCCACAATAAAAAGAGAGATCTAGAGAGAAGAATGAGAAAATTAATGGAATGATAAGGAAGATATATTATATTCCTTTAGTGCTTCACCCTGCTTGTATAGTGGCTGTCAATGTTTTATTGGGAGGAAATTTTACTAAACTTATCTGTTCGGCAGTCTATCTCTCATATTTTAACGCTTCTGCTTGACCTGGAGAAATGAATAAAAAATGGAGAGGAGAGCTGAACCAAACCAATCTTCAGATTGATGACTAATTAAGACGATGTTCATGGTTTTCCCACTTCGACCATCATGAAAAATTCTAGCCGCCAATTGCATAGCAAATGTTCACCTTTAACGCGCACCTTTTTGCTTCTTTCCTGCTTGTTGACTTTGGATGGTATGGAACGCCCTTACGCAGGAAGAAGTTCCTCTTTGCTTCCCTCCTTGCTTTGTTATTGTTTCAGAAAATGGTGAGCCTTTGAATTTATTTGAGTTAGAGATTGCACGGAGTTAGAAGCAAAAAGATTTTAAGCCGACTAGAGTGGGAAATACCTGATGGCCAAGTATTTACGAGCCCTTTAGATTTATTAGCTATTTATAGGGGCTGGTTCTTAATCGAGCGGACGCTAGTTTTTTTCCGTCTTCCTTTCTGGATCCTCTCCTCGTTTCCTTCCGCTAGAATCTCCAAATGCTTTCCGACGGGTCTTAAAATGCCACCTAGGAGCTCTCTCTGAGCTCAACTAATACTCAAGTTGTGCTGGGGATCGGGTTAGTTTGGTAGCTCCAGTACTGGCTTCCCATCCAGAGGGCCTGGTTTCGAATCCAGAATCCTGGAGGAACCCAGATCCCTACTTGGTTGCTATGTGGAGAGTACTTCAAGTGCAGTGCTCAGTCCATCGATGGGACTTAAGTCCCATTTGAACTGTGGGCCTGTTTTTCATCAAGAATCTTTTATCCTCAGCCCTTTCTAGTGATTTTATGCGACCATTTGACCTTCATCACTTTTCGACGACCCCGCATTGCCATTGCTTCTAATCATCTTTGTTCTGTTGGTGTTATCATTCAAGTTTCAGTGCCATATACCCGCATGCTGTCTTTTTAGCGTTCTCAGGAATAGCTGTGAAATAGATGGCTTTGGATTAAGTGATTATACTGACACCGAATATTAACCAGATATGGGGTAAATATCTTAGCGTTCTCAAGCATTGATATTTTCCCCATGTATTTACTATGGCTGAGAATACTAAGAAATTTTCCCCATGTCTAGTTAGAATTCGGTATTAACGTCGTCTTTTGCGCCAAAGCTCTCACTCATTGATCTCATCACAATATAAATAATGATGTATACCTACCTACGCAATAGTTATATACTCTATCAATATAACTATAGTATAATTATAATTTCTATCGGTTCGTAGTGGTTCCTCGTAATGGTGACTAAATAGTGGTTTTCAATTGAGGTAATTCAATTTGATGACTTTTTGATGCTTTATATCATTCTCAGGTAATGAAAATTGATTTTGAAAGCATTGAAAAAAATATTTGCGAAATTAAGTTTTATTTTTAATGGAAAACACAAGTCTTATGGAACGGTTAAACCATTCCAGCCTTCGGGGCTATATCAATAATTTTTTGAATCCTTACACCGTACTTCATTTGAAGTGTTTGCTACCACCTCGCATTGATATTCCTATCATATTTTGGCATATTCGAACAGCATAATGAGTCGCCCTCCGTGACCTGGCATTTTTATAGTGCGTAATATCATTCAAAAGCACTTATGTACGGGATAATACTTCCTCAGTCACTTTCTCAAGATGTGGATAATCCTACTCGCCGACCTTATATATATCGTAAAATTCTATTCAACTATTAAATTATGATGTTATAAATTTCTACTATTATTAAAACTACTAATTATCGCTAAGTTATGGTGGCCTATAAATAGCTCGAGATCATAGTTAGTCGTTACTCGTTTCTTTTTTGTTTACCCTGAGCTCTCTGGAGATGTGTAAAAGTTAAACGAGGTTTAGTTTAATTTCTGAATGAGCAAAGCTCTACCTGTAAGATCTGTCTTCGCGTAGTGGGCTTGTACTGCAGTATAATAATCATATTATTACAGAATGAATGGATAATTGCTTTTATACATCAACATCTTCTCGCTCAGTGGTCTCTCTGACGTATTTTCAAATTGATGTGAGGTGACGAGTTAGGTTTGGAGAGAAACATCTTTATTGAGTGGTGCCGCATGTCTTCGCCCGGCGGTTCCTTCTCATTTTTATCTTCCCTCTGACATCTTGCGAGGTTAATTAATGACCTAAGGAAGCGAAGCCGTGAAGGACCGTGGCCTAATCGATACAGAAGAGCCATGCCTTGTAATCGTTTCTTCTGTAGCGCAGAGCAAAACTTGAACGAAAAAAAATACGAAAATATCCGTTTAAATATAGATAGAGCATTAATGGAAAAGGAGATAAGAGTAGAATGGAAACCTTAAGAACTTAGCGCGGAGTGAGGCAGCTGAATATCAAGTGTAAAAAGTACAAGGACGGATAAAACAAGAAATGAGGAAGTAAAGTAAAGAGCATAATACAAAGGACCAATTAATAGTCTAGTCGTATTTGGTCCCTAAGCATCTGATTTCGCCAAGTTTTGATACACGAGATCTGATGGTGAATTCTGAATGATAGTGGTAATAAATGGTATCTTTGACGTCACAGAAAAAATTGTAAGAAAACATTTAAAAAACAATGAAGCATGGAAAAAGTGTTTTTTTCCGAGCTATAAAAATATATCACTATGCTAAAATTGGACGCAAGAAATGGGATTAACTACTTTTTTAAGTTAAGGGGATACATTACTAGCTTTCTACGCTAGTAACTCGAATGCTAGTTACCGTAATTCATCGCTAGTGCGTGGTAAACAACAACGTTAACAAGTTTACTAGAGTTTGCGCTAACTTGCGTTCATACGGGGAACTTTTTACTGGCTTTAGAGTTACTGGGGTAGAAAGCTAGTAATGTAAACGGGGCATAAATGGGATAAGCGAAAATTTCCTTGCAGATCAATTTTATTTCGGTCATTAAAATATAAAAAATTACCCTACAACGGCGAGACTTGGACTATAATATTCCTAAAGTATTATAGTTTTAGTTTCTTGCACCCGATTTTTACGAAGTGGCTAAATTGCGAAATATTAGTTAAAGCGTTTGATTTTGGCGTTTTTCCCTCTCTTCCTTGATTATAACTATGACAACGACCATTATTGGAAATACGCCTTTACCGTTCGCCTTTGAGTACTACGTGGACTGAAGTGCTTAAAATGGAATATGGGTAGTTTTTCAGCCGATATAAAGTCATTTTCGGTGTGATAAACCTTTGAGTAGAGTTTACGGATACTGACCGCCAAATCCAAGTTGGGTGCCTATTGGGATTCTTCCTTGATGTACTTTACGTCAGAGTACAGTTCTGTCATCTACGATGGTGCATTAATTTCCCTGGACGTAGAGAATGAAGGAAGCTCTAGGTGTCTATTACGGAACTTTTTCTATGAGCGTTATTGTACGATAACAGCCGGTTACTACGTGGATTGTCAAAAGATTACTAAAATTCTATAATTAATTCCAGTTTTTTTCGTTCGACGTCCTATCGTACATTTTAGGTTGAAATATCGTATGTTATTTCTCACTGTCGTGGTATATGCTATTGCAGTTCTTCATATCAAACGACAATGCTGGGATATCGTATGATTTCCTAGCACCGGAATCATCCTCGCTGTAGCTCGATATTGTAGTAAATTAACACGTTCCTGCACTTTTTGATCTAGCGGCGCGGCGTTAGTTTTCACTTGAGGTTCGCAATATTGTATATGCACAGCCTGTCACTCAGAGGCAAAATTTATGCAGTGAGAAAATTATATGAAATTAATAATTACTGCGCATGCAAATTGTAAAAGTCTGAGGTGACATCAGTGGCACAATACCTACCTACCTAATACCTTACACCGGTTTGTTGTGAAACCTTCATGAGATAATTATACTTTTATGGTGGATATGGTTCCGTAAATCATTCATCATAATTCTCATAGTTTTAAAATTTGCCGAAGCTTAAAATTTATCAAATTTAGCTAAAACGTTCGCTTACTTTTATTCTGTAAAGAAGGTCGCTATTATTGCATAATTCACAGTGATGAAAACATGTTTTTTTAAAAGC
Organism: Pyrrhosoma nymphula; assembly: GCA_963573305.1. Classification (NCBI taxonomy): domain Eukaryota; kingdom Metazoa; phylum Arthropoda; class Insecta; order Odonata; family Coenagrionidae; genus Pyrrhosoma; species Pyrrhosoma nymphula. The sequence continues at coordinate 93,651,620 of OY754335.1, read as the reverse complement.
GTTCAGCATTTTGATCTGAAAATAGTTGATATTTGTGTAAGAAAATGATGGACGCTATTTTGGTCAAATGTTTGGCATTAAAAAAAAACATTTACTAATAATTCTACTCCCGGCAGAGTGACTAGATCGCAAAATTTTCGCAAGACAAATTAGAAGGTGAATTTTATAGTGAAAAGCTTATGCTGTTTGCGACACTAAAAAGTGATAAAATCTATTTTTTCGCTTGAACGACGACTTTAAGCTCCGCACGCCAGAATCCAGTGATAAATGGTGTGGCAAAGGCCGCGGAGCGCCATGGGTTCCTACGCTTCGCAATGAAAATTCGCTAGCTATGTACGATGGAGCGGATCGCCATGCATACTTAGACGGAGAGGTTATGGGGAAATTGGTTCTTGAAAAGGTAACTGCAAAAAGGATTTAAACGTGTGCGCTGCCAGGTCAGCTTTTTTCGGTTACATTTCAGGAACTAATTTTTATATTTCTTATCCAGCTATGGTCTTGAGAAGACAATTAATAGTTTAAGTGCCATGTTGGCTTAACATTTTTCTCTTCGTCCTAAATTCTTATTATTTTCCTACTTTTTTTTTTTGGAGCCAATCGAACATTTTTCCTTCTTCATCCACGTTGAACATCCCACTGCCTCTTTCCATCTCATTAACCAATTTTATGATTTTATGCTTTCTATTATATCCTTCAACAAACTCTCTCTTTCCTTACAATTTTTACTACTTTTTCATTTATTTTTCTTTCTCTCCAACGTGTATTATCTATCCTCTAAGAACCAGCATCTTAAAGGCACATAATTTATGCTCATCATACATGTCTTCACTGTCCAAATTCCCTTGCCGTACAACATTTTTGTGTTCCAATATAAAGTATCTACTTATTTGTTAATTGGTATGGCCCCCGGGGTTCGCGTGATCGATTCCCTCGTTTACATTCTTGTTTTGAACAAAGAAGTTTTCAGAAGGAAATGACAAAGGAGTTTTTTTTAGCATGGATGAATAGTGAAAATGTTTTGAAATGGCAAATTGAAGGAAACACGCTCTTAGCTTGCTACTAAGGATAATCATTACGCGAGAAGGGTGGCTGAACTTCATTGTAGTCAATATAAATTATAAATAATTTCTCAACTGAATTAATTTTCTCATTTCGTCATCATGAATATTAGAATGAAAGCGTAATAATGTCATTTAAGGATTGAAAATCGTGGATAGATATTTTACGCCACAGTATTACCACAATATTACCGTAGGCTCCTTAGTAGTGGATGAAATTCCTTCAAACATTCAAGGAAATTTATCCATATTTAAAAAATTCGAAACGTACTTTTCACAGCACATTTTTCACCTATGTGACGAACTTACTATAACAAGGCTCTTGTCACAAAAATAAATGCGGCGAAGTGATTCGTCTTCACTAAATGCATTTGTACTTTGTATATAAGTACCACACTACTTTATTTCCGACTATGGCTTCGACAAATATTGTCATTACCAAGGTAATAGGACTATAGTTAAGGATAATCACTGGCATGGTTTTGGCTATAAATTTAGAGTATAATTACGTTAGGAGAGAATACCGGTAGAAGCGAGAACACTCTACAAGGAATACGGAAAGTAGTTTTATCAGAAAAATTGTATATATACCCTCAAAAAATAAAGAAACTTTCAAATAAAAAAAATAAGAAAAATAGTTGTAAAAGTTGTGGTACTCTAACCGGAGTATGGGGAGCATTTTAATTTCTTGGCAGTATCACGGCGAGAAATTGGCTTAATAGTAAGGATACTTAGAGTAGAATTGCGTCAGCAAAAGAGGCGTATGCTATTAGAAGAATTCTGATGACAGAGACTTTGTATAAGGCTGTCAAGAAAAGGTCGTTGAAGAGTATAAATATGGAGTCTAGCGTTGTACGGTGTAGAAAACTGGGACCTATTAAAAGAGGATGAGAATATATTAGCAATATTAGCGCCGTTTGAGATGTGGAGGTGAATGGAGAAAGTGCGATGGATGGAAAGGAAGACAAATAACTAAGTACTTGGCGTGGCGGTTTAGGGTAGGATGTTGATGGAGGAAATGAGGGGGAGGCGAAGTATATGGATGGATCATGCGGTTAGGGGCAAGACATTAATGAAGACTGAGGGCAGATTGATGGATAAGTGGTAAAGCGGGAGAGAGAGTGAATAGGCTTTATGAATGGAATGAGTTAGACATGTTCAGAGTGGGAAAAGGAAATCTTGTTGGTTAATATTGTGACCCTGCAGAAACTTGAAAAGCTGATAGAGGTAATATTATCTCCACCTAAATCTACCATTGTCGGTAGACCGGGGTAGGTGGTGGTGCCCAGAGTTACGGTTTCCTATCGAGAAGGCTCGCGTTCATTTCCCGGTAGTGGTGGAGATCTTTCGGTGGAATCCCGATCCATACTCGAGTGCCATGCCCGACAGAGCACAACTACTGTGCTGCGTCCTTGGGATGGAACTTAAAACTGTAGACCTCTTGACGCATATCTTTGAGAGTAGTCTAATGCCTAACGCCCTTTATTGCGCTACACACTTATGAAACTAACTCATTGCGGGTGAACGCCGCAGAGCGAGTAGCCAATGAAAAACGTTTCCCCTTCCACCTCAGTTTATTGCTTTAGGCGGCCGAACAGCGCTGTCACTTCTTGCGAATAAATGCACGTTTGGCGTCGAGGAGTCTCGCTATCCACTGATTTTGAGCATTAACTGCAATGAATTTGGCAACGCAGACGATATGAGACCGAAGCGAACCTCACGGCAGTCGGAAAGAGACTGAGTTTCCCTTCCAATGCATTCCGTGCCACTCTTCTGTGATTAACCGGAAAAGTGAAAGATACATCAGAGCATTCAAGGTCAGCCGCCATGGGTTGGGAAAAATGGTATCAGGGTGAAGGGACAAAGAGTGGAGTTGCGCTTTGGGTACGCACATACCTTTTGCTCCATGAGCGTTAGTTTTCACTCGAGGTTTGCGAAATTTTTTATGTTGCCTGTCACACTGGGGAAAATTTCCAAGATGAGAAAACTTAAAAGACGTCAATACTTACTGCGCAAAAGGATTGTTTAACTCCGGGGTGAGTTCAGCAGCGGCCGCCGTAAATTTGCGTTTCTCATTCTCGTTTGATTGTGGCGCAGTAGCTGGAGCAAAAATTGTGTGTACCTTAAGCGCACATTTACCACGCAAATTACCTCAGTTGTCGGTCGCCAACCAACCATCGGTATACCACTTCTTATTACAAACAATTGATGGAAATATATCCGAGTTTCATGCGTTCATCCAGGTAATTATTGTGCAAAATAAAGGTGATACAGTGGATGATATGTATTTATCACCGTCATGGAAACGGTTGCATGAGGAGGAATCAAGTCATCGAGTCCATTACCGCTGGTACTAGTCGGGAGACGTCTCAAACGGAAACACTTTTCACCCCGTTTGCGCATCGCATTAATGGAAATGGCGCCGACGTTGGTTTATATTTCGCTCGTCCTTCATCAATTGGTTCCGCCACCTTTAAGATCTCCCCACTCAGGGCCGCTCAAGCCCTTCCCCAACCCCGAAAGAGCCGAGAACGGCGACGTATAATCGGATCTCGGGCATTAGTAAAAGAAGAAATAAGAATTGGAGGCGTTGATGTGGTCGGAGTTCATTAATCATCGTCCAATACCGCCACAACGACCAGACACCCTTCCTTCTTCTCTTGATTGATAGGGGAGGGAAAGTGGGAGGGCTTGATCAAGGAAGGCCTGAAAGTGGCGCATGCCTCTGTAATGCACGCGCTTATACAATTGTGAATGCGGTACATGCAATCACAGGGCCGCTTGAAAGCGTAAACAATGCATTAGGCGAGGCTTACTGGAAGCCAACACAATTTCAGTTCTGCGATGAGCTACGCCTAAGGGATTATTAAATTATCGACAACCCACATTCGAACATCAAGGACCATGAATTCCTCGGAGTACGCACGCGTAATGCAAGAATAATACTTTTAGTGTTTATAATTATTGAAATACCTGCGTATTTTTATGTATTTCGATTTTTTCGGACTTGTGACTAATGAAAAATTAGTCTGATATAGTCGCACGTGTTATTTAAGAAGTGACACTTGGTAATATTCCACGAAACCTTTTGATGCTATGGACGGTGCCAATGTTTAACACCATCATAAGGATTATAATACTTGTACAGATACTTGTTGTGTAACAGTTATAGGATGAGGATGTGGGGGGAATCAAAGTAGGGGAAGTTATCAGATTTCCCCTTCTACTTCCCTCCACATAATAAATTAGAAGCCACTATCTGTACAAGTAATACAATTCTGACAATAATGTGTTAATCTTTGATACCGGTCAGTGCATAAAAGCTGTGCGTTGCGGAATTATACCAAGGTTATTTCTTTGATGACATTTCGAAATTCCACAAATTTGCATCTTCCACCATAAGGCAATAGACGCGTTTTCATTATTTATTATCTTTAAGAAGGAGAGCTCACATTAAGATGTTTGTCCTGAATCCGCATTGGAGAGAAGAATCTGAAATATTCTTCTCCGGTTGGTCTGCCAATGTTTTTTCAGATTATATTCCTCAAAATATTGAAAACCATGATGAATCCGTTGATTAGGCAGTTATTCGAAACTATGTCACGATGCAATAGAAAAAATGTCATGATCAAAGCTTCAATTAATATTTTTTCATTAGCTCAGGAGAAATGGTTAAAGACGCATGGGCGAGTTGAAGGTGTGAATTAAGGTGGCAGGGGAGCTGATTAAGTCGGTGATAATTTCAGATGACCAAGAGTTGGTTGGCCAGTCCACCAAGCGGTTGTAGTCGATGCGTTAGAGGTACAGTTTGAAAGGTATGGGATGAAGATATATCACAAGAGGACGAAGACAATGAGGTTTTGTACAAGTAAGAAGACGGGGATGAACATAAGGGTTGGAGGGCAAAAAATAGAGCAGGTGGCACAATTTACGTACCTGGGTAGTACATCGAAGGAAAATGACTTCAGTGGTAGAGACATCAGATGCAGAATTGTCCTAGTCAAGGAAGTATTCCGATGATAAGGAAATCGATGAGGGGATTAGGTCTTCCGACGAGAGACGTAAAGAATAGACTGATGAACAATTGAATATGAAGCGTGGCGGGTATATCGATCGTAAACGTAGTAATTGCGGAGAGAAGATGTACATAAGTAGACTGGAGGCATTTAAAATGTGCGCTTGGAGAAAAATGGAGAGGATGAAATGGGTAGCGAGGAAGACGAATGAGGAAGTGTTGAATGTGGCGGGAGAGGAAAGGAAGTTGGTGGTGGAGATTCGGAGAAGGAAGAAAGATGGCTGGAGGACGTTTTGAGAGGCGAGGGTATGTTGAAAAGAGTGATGGAGTAGGTGGAGGATGGGTGGAGAAGGAAGGAAAAGGGTAGGAATTTGGACGACATAAGGAGAGGCAAAGGTTATGAGGAACTTAATAGAGACCTAATGACGAGAAAGGAGTGCGCAGGTCAGTGAAAAGATATCCTAGAAATGGTGAAGTTAGGATAAGGGCTGCCGAAAAACCTACCAATCAGTGGAAGCTAACAGCATTATTCTATGATGATGATGAAGTATACGACTATTAGTTCATTGCAGTTGCTTCTTTTCCTACTCCAATCTTCATTAATGAAAAAGTAACACTAATAATTAATCTTATCGTGAGTTTGATTTCGGTGCTATATATTTTTCGAATGAAAAGCAGGAAATAATACAACTATTTCAAAGAGCCGTGTTCATTCCTCCAGATGACATGCCTATAGAAAATGAAAACATTTTTAGCGGGATCCTGGATTGAGAATCTGCTAGTTTCAAGTCCGCAAGTAATTTTTTAGAAACTAATGTTCAATTTTCATAGAATATTGAAGCTTTAGAAACAGGTGCCATATTGAAAGAACACCGTAAAAATACTTTACGGGAGTATTTAAGATTTTGATGAAGAGAGTAAGGTGATGACGTTCATCACTCTCCTTTCACCTAGATTTGCAATACAAATATATTAATAATTTATTATAGGTATAAAAAGAAAAGCTGAAAAGCAGCCCCGTTCTGTGTGAGATGAAGGCGTCCGGCAGTGTTGCGTGAGTCCTGTGCCATCATCAACTGGGATGAGGCAGCTTAAGTTTTTTTAAAGTTGCATTTGTAAGGGATTGCTTCATTAGGGTTATTTATAAAGTTGGGAGTCATAGTTCTTTCCACGAGAGGGAAACCAAACAAAATCTAGTTAATGAGTTTGTTATTTTTCTCTCGAGCAACGCAAGGTGTTAGGAAAAGTAACGGACGAATATATCCCGCGTTACATCACTTTCAGATTCCTCCCGTCAACATTCGTGATAAATGAGCCTACGCAGCGAACATAAGTTTCCGGGATTTCTCAAGATTTATTCTTCGAAACGAAAGTTTTTGTCAAAATTTTCTCAACCCTTCACGAAAAAATACTGCAAAGGATTGCATTGGGAGTGGTAGTTTTTTCTTGTAAGTTACTAGTTCACGCTGTTAAAATAAATCTTATCCATGCAATACCCATCACATTGTTTCCTTTCGGGATGGGCACAGTCAAAAGAGCTTAATTTTCGGTTTCAGGTCTAGACAACTGGCTCTATTTTAATAATTTCTTCCATGATGGCCAAGCCTTGGACGCTTCTTTTTCTTCTGTTACATTCATGCATTGGTCCATACTCTATTGTTCTTACAATTTTTAATATCCCGTCCCATTGTGTAATGTTTAGCACTCCAGACAATGAATACCAGCTTACCGAGTGTAGGCTTCCGCGGGTTGATGAGTATGAAGATACACTTCTTCCGGGTATTACACCGCGTAGGTCCATTGTTCTTGGACGACAGTTTCGCCGGCGTTGCAGTCGGCTTCTTCAGGTCAGTGAAGAGCGGATGCAGTATGTTGGCCGCCTTATATATCTTATCCGTAGGGGTTAGGTCACTCGTGATTGGCTGTTGCTGTTTTTCTTTTTCCCGCGCAAAACGCGTTTCCAGGCATTGGCGAGGGAATAGCCATCTTCCCTATTGAAATTGTCTGCATTCTTGCTTATTTCAATGGCCTCCCGTATAAGACGTGGGAAATATCTCCTTTCTTCGGAAATTAGCTTAGCTTCTCCCCAAGATTCACAAGGCGGACGTCCATCTCCACCCCATTGTTAGTGCCGTGGACTCAGCTACGCACAAATTGGCAAGACACCTCGCGAGTCTTCTAAAACCTTTCACGGGTACGACATCGACCTTCGTAAAAAACTCAACGCATTTCGTGCAGATTTGCAAGGAAACGAAGACCACAGATACTAATCTCCTAGTGAGTTTCGACGTGGAGTCACTTTTCACAAAAATTCCAGTGGAAAAAGCTGTACAGGCTGTGCGAGCACTCGTCTCAGAAGGATTGCCGGACGACATCCCGAAGATGGTCGACTTTTGTTTAAATATCTCCACCATTGCCGGTACTCAAACCTGAACCCTCAGGATGAAAATCATTAATAATTTAGCCACAACAAGCCACCAGAACAAGAGGTTTTTGAACCTTATTCAGAGATAAAAGGTAGTAATGTTGTTTGAATCATCAGCCGTCACAGTTTTCGAAATTAAGTATTCTTCTCACTTTCTACAGCGACTTTGTTTTTCTATATTCTCGACGTTCTTGCGCGGCAAACTTTTAAGGCCGTTTTACACGGGGCACTTTATTGCACAATATTATGTAAGTATGGATGTGTACTGAAAATTGCGTCATGTAAAGTGGTGAATTGCTAGAATGCATGCGCAAAAGCATAAACGAAGTATGGGAAAATAGCCCCTGCTCTAATTCCGAGCCTGCATTCTCGCATTGCGAAATCAGATGCTACTTCAAATTGTGCACTAATGTGTAAAATGGCCTTTACAGAACCAGAGAAAGAGAATAGTACTCGCGGCCCGGGTTCCCATAAGTTGTAATCATCATCATTATAACGGACGTCAGTGGAGCGTTGCTGTATTTATACCATATCCGGTGGGAAGGGTGTAGGATTTGAGGGAGTGTGTGGGGGAGTATGGAGGTGGAGGGAGGTGTGGAAGGAGAAGAGAAGAGGGGATTTGACAATGTGAGGCAACAATTGCAAGGATGGGGTAGGAGACGGGGAGTAAATATTAATTTTTAACTGAGTAACTTTGGTGTATTTCTATCTCTTAAAAATTCCAACTGTTCGAGGAAATTCCGCAAGCCTCTATTGTCACAGAGGTAAAAACTATCTTATTTAGATATTTTTTATTGCTCATGTACAGATTGAGAATACACAAAACATGAATTGTGAACAAAATCTTCTTTATATATAATGTCAGAAGCATTCGTCTCTCTCTTTGTATCAGAAACAATACGATCCAGAGGTATGCAGTAAACTGTGTTTGGCTTCTATAGGGTAGAAAGTCCGAGAAAACTTATTTTCATTTTCGTAACTGTTCAAGTCCGAGCCCGGGTGACTAAAATATTTTTGCGTGGCGAAACATGGGATTTTCCATTTTGCAGGTTCCATTTAATAATTATGTGCTAGCATCGTACCTCTACAGTCTCGATGTAAATATATATTATACTGAATGTCAAGATGTTAAGTGTATATGGGAGCATATAATCGACTGGCCTGTAAATGTCTGCTGTTATACAAAGAATGGGATTTGGGGAGATGTATTATAGGTGGCGTTGTAGCAGAAGGGAGTGTAAGGGTAAAACATTTGGGCTTGCGATGAGAGGGTAAGCATTTTTGATTTCATGGTAGGTGGCAGAAAATATCTAGAATTATAGGCTGCAGGATGTCCATTGATTTGGATATAGTTTACTTTAAAAATGTATATTTTTCGGCAGGAATCACCCCTTAAAGCTATTCTCCGCTTGACAAACATGGTTGAAGTCTTAACTTTTCCATATGTGATACGCGCCTTCGGCGCGATCAGCACTGCGTGGGAATAATGTATTTGGGTGAAGACCGAACTTCTTAAGCCCATAGATTTATTTATGTCGTATTGAATCCCATCTTGAATAAGAAATTATCCTCGGTGAGTATTGTGGTTAAAGCAAGTGCTATAGGCGTTAAAAATTCAGAACTTCGAGTTATTAGCGCTAATTATTAACTGAAATAGATTGAAAATTAAACGGTAGTCCCTTTCGGGTAGCTTTCCTTTTACTCTGGATAAAAGCTTCCCTGCGTATTGAAAATATCATGACTTCCAGAACTGCTCAGGTATTTCAAAATTAGTGAATGATCCGGTAAATAATTATTTCATCCTGTATGGATAAAAAGTTTTCGCTTTGAACTAATTTGAGGAAGGAATTGGTCTAGTGATAAAAATGAAGGATTAATTTGGTCAGTTTGAGTGATAAATTCTGAACCTGAGTTAAAAATCAGTCTTAATTTATCAGGCAGATCATTTTACGTGTTTAGATAAGATGTAATTTTTAGGCATAATTAAAATTAACGCATTTTATAAAAAGCTGAAAAGGGGCGAGTGAAAAGGATAATGTAAATTGGTCCACCAACGCAAGTTGCAACTAGCCGTTAAAAATGTAACAAACCATTGATAGAATCAACAAGCAGATTAATTCCGAAGCGTGCGCACTTTCTGAATAATTCATGGCATGGTGACGGCGAACGATGTAAATTATTGGTGGTAACACACCCTAGTGATCATATTTGAAAATTATGGATTGGCGTGCGTGCTTTAAAATGTCTTATATTGAAAATTTAACGTCCATTGGCTACATTTTATTATGTGTTGAAAATTGATGATTAATGAAAGTCATACTGTGTTTTAGTTGCACATGATGTTGTTTAAAAGTATAAGTTAGTGCTCTATTATACCTTTTGAAGCATTTTTCTGCGCATATACAGATCCAAATTTTCTTCATTTTTTGCCTTTGGAACAAAACACTACATGAAAATAACTGAATATAAACCGTATTTGACTAGAAAAACAAGGTGTTTTCTTTCATGTTGACTTTTTATGAAGACATGACTATGGAGAAAATATTTTACCTTTGAGCTGGCAATCACTTTATAATCATCCTTTAAGGTTTAGCGTACACGGGGGTACACGAGCATGAATAGGTATTGAAAAATGTCAAACTGTATCATGTGAAGCTTTATTAGTGGCTTAAAAGCATAATACTTTACATCATTATGTTTAATAGTGAAAAAGTTACTCACGTGTTGGTATACTATATTGTTACTAATGTTGTGATATGGGGTTTAAAGTTGGCGTTAAAATATTAACTGTTGCATCTTATTTTTACAAAAGAAATACCTAAATTGTCAATGACCATGGTCCGTGTCCAAAACGTACTGTAATGTATTCTCGGATTCGACCGTCATGAGTCATTCAATCCTAAGATTGGTTGCCTCATGGCTGCAGCCCTCCTAGTGTATTAACTATTATATGTCCTGTCCCCTATGAAATATTTATACACAATTTCTACACAGGATGTGTACAATGTACACATTTTATGTACGTATGTACACAGTTGTATATAAATGTGTACATTGTATACAATTTCTATACAGGATGTGTACAATGTACTAATTTTATATACATTCGTATAAAAATGTATACATTGTGTACATTCTATACAATGTACACATTTTATATTGTGCAGTAGTGCATATTGTATACAAAGTGTACATTGTACACAAATTGTGTGAAGCCAAATGTGTGTACAATGTACACAGGAAATCCTGTGTACATTTTGTACAAATTGTACACAAAATTTTCACTTTCATTTTATGTACTACGTAGTACTTCCTTTTTAGTTTAGATCAGTATTTTTAACGAGAGATACGCTTACTCTGAGGGGTACATTTCTGTTGTTTAGGGGCACGGAGAAAGTGTACAAAGGTAAGTCTGAAACGTAGAATGAATAAATCTAGTGTTCATTTTACAGCATATGAGGTACAGCTTAAGGAAATAAGTGACTAAAGTGGTACGTCAGAAGTGGTTGGTATCTGATGGTCTAGGGCCTACCCGACGGATATTCAGATTGAATTGAATTTTATGACAAGAAGGATTCCCATTTTCAGTTCCCATAACTTTAGTTTAGTTTTCACATCTTTGCTTTAGTATACATGATATTTGGTTCAGTTAATCTCTTCTCTATATATAGGTTTTTGTTTTCTTCCCATTAATCTTCATATTGTATCTCTGTTGTACTAGTTTACCTCGTATATTCTCGAATTCAACATTCTCGAATAATTATGATAACTTTTAGTGATATCTGTTTTCGACTAGAAACTACCACGTAAAAGATTTATCATAGATATTGGCATGGTGGTGATATCGAATTCAACTACTGCTGCTTTTAAGATGGAGAGAAGTACTACTTAGCGTTTTCAATTGTTGTACCGTACGATGAGTATAATTTGAGTCCGATTTATTCTCGTCGGAGAGGGTGTTAACCAAAAACAACTCCTTTCCACAACAGTTGTGTCACGATTTAACTCGTATTTGTTTGGAAAAGTGCTTTCCTTAAGTCTTCTCTGCCATCTCTCAAGCAGCATTTATTTCGCTCGTATTGCTATGTACTTCGACGCCTCGAATATTCCATTCGAACAGCTTTTTCTTTTTTCAAACTATACTCCTCTTACATAGCGACCGTCACTTCTTCTTCTTCGAACCCACTGCAAAAAAGTGCATAAAACTCTGATGAGATGAATGGATGGGTGGGATAAATGGAAATGGGATAGGATAGAAATAGGATAAGGCTCGACTCAGAGAAACTTTGTGGGTCGTCTTTGCTGATGCACCATTTCAAGACCAAGATATGATTCCAATTAAAAACTCAGTAGGATGCTAGGATTGTATTATTTTTCGATTTTAAAACACGCGAAGTTTGCATTTTTTTGTTCCATCTAGCTGTGAGTTACTTTGGGTATCAAATATATTCGTTGAAATGAATGGTTGATCGGTTTATTGACAACTTATTGTCGTTTGCACTAAAAAGCGGTGGCGGTAGGTACCCCTTACGAGCACAGTCAATATTATGGTAAGAAAAGGATTATCTGAAAATTTGAGGAAGGATGAGTTTTAATTCAGCTTAGAAAATTCGCCAATGGGGCCTCAGTTAAATGTCCCATCCGACGTAGGGAGTACTACACTTACAGTGCTCTTCGTACGGCACTCAAGTAGGGATCGGGTTTCATCTGAAAAATGTCCGCCACTGTCGAGACTCGAACACCGGTTGTATGGATTGGAAACCAGTAATCTGGTCATCACACCAATCCGATTTCCTCATTGTATTGTATAATATACCTACTGTTTGTAGAGTGTGTAATACTAAAAAATCAAAGTTTTCAATGACCACGCAGTTTTTTATTCAATCGATTGTAAAATATCTCCTGTGAAATAGGTAGGAACTTATTATCGCCGGTATTACTGTACGATCAAATTATAATTTTACGTTTCACGTGGTTGAGATATGGCATAATAGATTGTTTACTTTATTACCGTGTATCTTTCGAAAATTGAAGCACAGGTGTGTCTAATTCCTTCAGTTCATGGCAAAACAGTAGATACTATTTATTCCTCTAATGCCATAGATGCTATAGTTTTATCATTTTTACTGTAAAACTCATGTTCGAAACTAAAAATATTATCTATCAGTAACATGTTACTGTAACAATCTACGATTGAATTCCCAGAGTTCGGACATTATTGTTTAAAGGCATGTATTTATACCTGATAATCTATTGTTAATGCTTGCACGACGCAAACATCACAAGTTTAGGTCAATTGATATATATACACCTTCAAACTTTTGCTTTTTAATAAATGACATATAACTTTTCAACAAAGAAATGGATCCAAGCAACTAAATTAAATTTGTAAATAAAAACAGCACCAAACTTTAAAGATAACAATCTTGAATATGTCTATGTATTTTTATATTTAATGACTGTAAATTAACCATTATGTAATAAAAAAAGAATTGTGAAACATTTTCAACATCACGTATCATTTGTTTATAGCCCTGAAGATAGATCAGTAAAGGTCCGAAACGTCGTCAAAAGTTTGAAGGTGTATATATATCAATTGACCTAAACTCGTGATGTTTGCGCCGTGCATTGGAAGAGGTTGAGAATAAATACCATTTGAATTAATGTTTGCATAGTTTTAAGGTAAAATGTGGTAATTTTCGCTCAGCCATTATAGCGAGCGCACATGAGAGAAAATTTACGAAATCTGTTTTCAGCGCAGATGAATTTGAAATGACCTTATGCATAATCTATTCACTAAATAATTCAACTTGTTGTACGCAAGCGAATATATTTAAACATGTATAGCAAAGCGTAAACCTTTTGCTGCTGAGATATTTGCTTGAAGTTTTTGCCAGTTGCGTTGTCGCGGAATGATTTTCGCGCTTCATTTGTCGAAGGTGAATACCAATTGCGTCTTTAATGCGATGTGGCCGATAACACCGATCATCGAGAAAACGGTGTGCGTATTTCACGCCGCAGTTTAGTGCACTCCTCTTGATGAAAGCGCACGGGATGGGATGATGAGGAGTGTGTGCGCGTGAATGAATTCGGAAAGAGAAGCTCGATAAAGGACAAAACGTGTGGAAAGGTGCCAGGAAGTCAATTCGCGCTGAACAGTTGGTCTGTGCCGCTTCAAAGAGACGGGGAGCACGAACGTTGCTTTAAAGGCAAGGCTCAACTCTTAAAAGGTGTGAGAAAGCTCAAGCTGACACCTCTTTAACGCATTTGGCAGCACTTCAAAATCTTGATTCGCTGAATTATTATTAGTTAGTAATGGCGATTGCTCAGCATCGTGGAGATCCCTCATTTGAGCTGCAATCGCTTACATATTTTCATTAAATCAAATAATTCTCAATGAAAAAAGGAACAACGTGCTTGCTATGTTACTCTGCTATGGAGGAATAAATTGAACCGTGATGATTTTCTCAAGTTGAGAGCATTGTTCCCGGAAAAAAGATGCTCAGACTTTATATCGGAAACAAATAATGCATAATATATAGTTAGCATTGTTCGTAATGTACCCTATACTTCGTGTACTGTCGAAGTATGCCAATTGCATTGATTATTGTGGTCTAAAATTCATTATCAGTTTTTCAATCCGGATACTGGTTAACGGCAAATTTCCATTCCTTCCTTTCCTTTTCTTACTGCCTTCCCATATCCTCCATTACCCCTTTATAGTCTTCCCCTTGCTTTGGTTCATGCATCGGTCTCTTGGACCTCCTCGCGGGTCCCTCCCTTCTCTTTTGCCTATTATCTTATTTATTACGAAATCATTTTTTCTCTTGAAATGTCCCATTTATCTTGTTAATTATTTTTTCTCAATTTAGTAGTAGATCCAGGAGGGTTATTAAATGTTTTAAACGAATTGTAGGGAAGTTATTCTTCCAGATATCTTTCCGGTGTTCCTTTATATCTAATATAATTGTCGATAATCCCCTTATTTGCCATTCCTAACTCATGATCTACAGGTGAACAGTGAGCTTATTGGTAATGCAGTTTGATTAGGTTATATTTTGTTAGTTCGAGGAGAGTTGTAAGAAGAAAAGTTTTTATTCCGAGGCGCTTACAATCGCATCGTTGTAGTCTATTGCTATTCTGTGTTGCTGTTAAAACTGTGGGTGCATGAAAAGGAAATGTTTTAGCAAAAGCTTGGAAATTTTGGAAATCCAATTTTTTTGGGCTTAATTTTTGGAAAATCAGTATTATATAGCTTTCAATCGGTAAGAATAAAGCGCTTGGCGTTCTTCAAAAAGGCCTTCACGATCTGGTGAGATAGGGGTCATGTCTCCCTTTTGAGGAAGAAGTCCGGAGGGGGGCTGATTTCCATACCAGCTCGGTCGGGTCAATTAAAACCCGTTCCGCTGGATGACACCTCTATATCTGTCTTTCCCTCCTTGCAAAACCCAAACTCAATTTTTACTCCTTTCCAACGCAGGTTGCCTTAAACGTCTCCCTTTCATCCATTCCTTAAACCTTCTCCCCAATGGATATCTCTGCCCCCAATCCTACCCCATTATTGCACACTACCCTCATCGCGCTGATCTCGCTTTCTTTCTGCTTTCACCTCTCAGTTTCAAAATCACAAGTTCGCATGACGTGCCTCGTCGACTTTGCGGAATCATCCGAAATTCATACTAATGACCATCCGAAAAGAAAAAATAGTACCTTTTTTCATTTATCCAAACTTTCTTTATTATACCCATTCCAGGTGAAAATGATAGTTAACCGTTAAAACCTGGGTCGGTATAGTATAAAAGTGTGGCTAAATACATAGGCTTCTTTTTCTTTCCTTATGAAAATGAAAAGTGCCTACGTGTACGCTAAGTTAAGCCTTAGAACGTTTGTTTCATTCATTATGATGCCTATCTAATTTCTGCTGGGTCATAGGCTTAATACGTTACTGAATCTGGGTCTTTCAATACAATTGCCATTTAATCTACTGCAATACCCCAAAGGAATTGGTCTAAACTATTATGGAGGGACTTTTTAGTTTTTTTTAGCGAATGCGTTAAACATGGTGTTTTCATGTTTCGCCGGCGGGGCTCGTCATATGGTTAAGGAGATTGCTTGCTTGTGATTATTCCGCGAGAGCGAGTCCCAAACGAGCGAGTATCACGGTCATAAGGATGACTACTAAAGTGAATAAGAAGACGCATTACGTTATAGACTTAAAAATATCTCATGTAGGAGCAGGTCCCTTTCAGGACCTTATCTGAAAGGCAGTGGAAGCACTGACTCAGAATTAATTTGGATAGTTCACGAAATCCTAAATGAAACAAGCACAACGATAAACACTAAGGTCTCCCTGTTTTATATTTGTTCTGTGGAGCTGAGGAAACAGGCAAAGTGAATTTGGTCGTTCTGCATAAACGATACTATATTATACGTACTCATTCCCTGAATTAATTTGATGAACAAGGTCCTCCGGGTGAAGATGACATTGCCTAGTGTGAATTTCCTTGCGTGCTTTTCCTTGAAATTTCACGAATTGAAACCAATTTTATCTGATGATACGCTGTGCATATTTGATTATCTGCCGGGTAAACTGCGTTTACGTAATAGGTGTAGATATCAACCGGTTACGAATTATAATGGATCGACAAATACTCAGAACTGTTTGTTGTTTCAGGGAAAATGTTTCCCCTTTCATGTACACATGGAAGAAGTACGGAACTATTCTTATCCCAAGATGAAAGTGTCGGAATCCTCTGTAGTAATTATCGTAGTAATAATCTCTGTAGTAATCCTCTGTAGTAATAATCCTCTGTAGGAATCCCCTGTAATAATATATCGCTCAGAGATATTCGTGTCTAATTTCAAAATTGTTTTAATAATAAAGTAGTTATTGATTCCGGTTACAAATATGAAATGGTATTAAAAATTATTTTTGAAAGCATTTGGAAAGTACAGAAACATTGTATTGCTTTGTTTCATGGTTTATGCCTATAATTGCATTAACCCCAATGAAAACAAAAATTAAAATAACTAGACGTCATGGGGGTAAGAAAATTAAAGTCTTACAACTACAGCATCACAGAGGATTTTCATGTTTTGTGAGGTCTTGAGGAGTGGCTCCGGCTCAACCTCCGGTTTATTTATTAGCTCCGGCTCCAGCTCTGGTCAAAATTTCCGGTTTCAATAAACGATTATTATTTTAAATAATTCCATGGTGAAAGATTTTCCGGGCTTTATATACATTTTTACGTATGTTAATAGACTTACATGAATTTTTTATAAAATTATTTCTATCTTTTACGAATAGAACGAACAGAAAGAAGAAGAAAGGATGAATTGAAGACAGCTTTGGTATTTGGGACCTGCCAGTAGGCAGAATATCTATTGATGATGATGATCTTTAAAAAAAAATACATTACGTGCCATTACCTACATACCAGAACAACATACAACAATACCTACCAGATCATGCGTAACTAAAAATATAAAATTATCTGCTAAAATTCAGTGAGTAAGTGTTACTGCATATGTAAAATCACTCGCTGTTCATTATGATAAATTATAGCAGCTGTATAATCTGTAAATTTGTATTGATGCTTCCGAAGGTTTTATTAAAACATCTAATCCGTGTGTAGAAACAGAACGGCATCCGATACATCAGCTTTCATCGATATTAGTAGGTCACTAAAAATGGAAACCGGAAAAGTTAGGATAAATCTGCATACCTCTTGGATTCGACTTATATACATTTCAATCACATAAAAAAGATGTTACTACTTTTCGCGTCAATTTCTCAATTGATTTACATAAAAAATGATCCTCTTCAAATAGCTAGTTATAAATGGGTGGATCACGCAGCGCATAAGTCTAATGTGTACCAGTTGACTGCTGCCGAAGCCATTTCGGTAAAATAAGACAAGGCTATCATGAAGAACCGAATACATAAACGTAAGATATAAAGACAGTGAGCATCTCAGACTCTATGTATTACATTTTAAGATGAGGATGGTATAATGATGCTCTCAATAGAACTGAGAATTTATTAATAGAAGAGCCCGAACCTGTAAACGGAGATTCAAGTACCCCTAAATTTTGGCGTCATGAGCCTACTCATGAGCCTACATGAGCCACTCGCAATAATCCCTACAGGGGAAAGTAAACGCGACTAAGCATTTTGGACGTAATAACTTTATTATTTCGGCTCGATGGAAAAACTCAAGAGGCTAAGTCTTATGGGAAAATAACAAGCGAAGAAAGTAATTGGGGGATTCACATTGTCATCACATCACATTTTTCATGCAAAGGTGAGGACAGCATTATGAAACTATCAAAGGTTATTTTGAGTAATATATAAATCCTCAGCACACGAAATGTTGACGGGAATGAAATTTACTTTATTATAATGTGGTACAGGTACCCGTATCGTAGACTAAGTTAGTTGAAAGTCGGCATTAGAGCCAGAGTGGAAAAATTATACAATTTATAGCTCCGGCTCCAGCAAAAATTTGGAGCTCCGGGTAGCTCCAGCTCCGGCTCCAGCTCTAAAGCCCTGCTTTGTAGTGTCAAAAAGGTTCAAGAACTAGGGTATGAGGCCGGGCCCTGTTCAACCCTCAGATTATTCTGGATACCAGAACCGCTATACAAAACTCAGTTGGATCAGGAAATAAAACTATTCTAAATTTGTGTCATACGCCCAATCGTGTCAGTACGAGTTAAATTCCATAGCCAAACCCGCTCAGTTGTTTCATAATAAACATCCTCTATAGTTTCCGTGCCTGTTGTATTTCGTAAGGAATGTATCCTTCAACATTACCATGTAAAATATCGTTTAAACATCCGCATACCTTTAGACAACTCGACAGTGTAAAAGCTGAAATGAAATGGCGTCGAACAATAAATAATTTTCTTTGAATAAAAAAATATACATTTTCACTAAGTACTGCAATTACTACTACTATTTAGCTAATTAAAAATAGTACGAGAAAGAGTAGTACATCGCGAGGAAGACATTATTATTATTTGAATGCGGGTGGTCGTCAATGCAATATCCTTTTATTTTTAATGAAAGAATCAAAACAATTACATATATATTTGCTCACTGATGCAGAATGTACGCCGTTATTCTGAATAATATATATTAATATTTACGTGAAGAGAAAACTTTGTTCCCCGTTTGAAGCAAATTGTGCGCACGGAGGAGTGTGAGGTTTGGCATAGTGAAAGTTTGTATGGAGAAGGAGTGCAGAAAGCTAAAATCTATACAAATATCTATACATATGTACATTATACACATATATATTTATTTTACTTATTTAATTATTTATATATTTTTCAGGGACTCCAATAAGAAAATCACGTAAAGCTGATGTTTGGTTTCGTGCAGACCTTTTTTCATTTGCAAAATTTAATTACAATTAAAGTCGTACGAAATTGGGAGAAGTACCAATAGTACTCCTGCCTTTAACCAAATTCTTCATTCCTTCCGGAACGGCGGTTTTATTTACCAATTTCAGGCCCTCGGCCCTCAAGGTTAGCTCGCGACTATGGCAATAATTAGAATTTTTTGTGATTTTATGAAAAAGTTTGCTTTGATTTAATGTTCTTTAATGAGTGATAGAGGTACATTCATTCCTTTGGTGCGCAGGGTTTATCCTCTTGTTTCGAATTCGTGAGCTGGGACTTGTCATTGTTTTAAATTGATATAGAGAACTAGATTAAGGCCCCGGAACGTGCGTTGAATTGAATTGAACTGAAATGTTTCTAAATGTTTCGGTATGAAACCAATAGAAAATCGTGAGATCTTAGTATCGGGCGGCGGATTTGGTAACGTGGTCTGTCTCTGAATGCCCACAGGAGAAGTCATTTACAATTTTTTTAAAGCTGACCATTGTTTTTACGGCATGGTGGGTGATGAGAGGAAAATTCACGCGGAAATTAGGTTGGAGCAGGCAATAAGAGACGAAGGGACACTGAAGTCCGCGATAAATGGGAGGATGTTGGGCAAGCGGGAGATGGGACGAAAGAAAATAGGCTTTATGGAAGGGATGAAGAGATAAAGGAACCATGCTGAGCCGAAGAACGAAGTAATGCATGAAGACAAGAACTTTCAGCTGTAAAAGATAAGTATACGTATTCTTACTTCCATCTAATCCTGGCTTTACAGGTAGATCACCTCAGATTCTTTTTTACTTTTGGCGTCGTGATAAGTACGTTGAAATAACTTTAATTCGTTGTCCATGCAAAAATTATCCAAGTCGGATTAGTGGGGAGGGAGTTATTATTATTTTTATATTTTGTCTTTGCGTTTATTTGTAGGTAGCAAGTATGCCTATCGCTGCTTTTTTGTGATTAGATGAAAGGGTTTTTGTGATTCATTGTTCTCCCAGGATGATGGAGAGGGACTTTTATTTTGGCCTTCGGCGAGTGCATTCCGTTGATACACTGGTATTATCTTCATTTTTGATGTAGCACGGAAAACGAAAATTTCTAGGCCGTGGTATTTGACGACAGTTTTTGTTTCATTCTCTAAATAAATATACTCAAAAGAATCCTCTGGAATAATGTTTTTATGCAAATTATTGGATTTTTATGCGTGCACTAGGTCGAATGAGATAACTTTTGTTCGTTTCCCAAAAAAAAGTACCTGTATTGAGTCAGTGGGGAGGGAATTTTTGTTATTTTCCCCCCACTTATCTACCATTACCCTTTTTATGATTTGATGAAACGGTAGCCGTGTTTTAATACTCTTTCTGAGTTAGAGAATTTGATTTTGGCCTTCAACACTCTGGCATTGACATACTTTCTCGGCATTAAGCATGTAGGCATGTCGCAAGGCATCGGTAACATAAGGCTGGATTTAGCTTTCTGCTTTGATTCTGAATACTTACAGAAGGGTCCACTTATAAAAATACTCGTATACAAGTTATTGTTTATTTGTGTTCGCTCCAGGTACACTGAAATAACTTTTACTCGTTGTCCTAAATAAAATTTCTACGTTGAGATAGCGAGGAGAGAATTTTTTTTTAAACCTCTTAGTGAGTTAGCGAGGTGCTGAAAAACGGCGAACATGAGAAGCATGTATAGGTATTCCACCTCCATCGCTTCGAAGGAAATGGATCCCAACTCGCTTTCACAATAGGCAGCGCCGAGCTCCTAGGGCGCGCGCGACAACTGGGATTCGCAGTGACGGATGAATGAGGCTGCACATTGTCGTCGTCTGTTCGTCGTCAACATCTGCTCCGAAGGGCTTTTGTTCCTCGCCATCTCTCCTCTCCTCTTTCCTCCCGGTAGGTGCGCATTTAGTTCTTCGCGCTTCCCTTTCTACCCAACTTGCTCTCTCCCTCGAGCGAGAATCAACTCCAACGTCCTACTCCCATTGGGACGCCAACCATTTGTCACTTTTCGGGAGATGTAATTGACGCATTTTCCGCAAAAAAAACATGAGTCGGCGAATAATATGATCGGTTGGAATTGGTCGTCTTGCGAAATTTTGGCGCTTGATTAATGGATTTTTCCCAAGGAGTTTTGAAAAAGTTTGCTTCCTTAATTGTTCTAGTTTTTTTGCTTATTTTTTTCCTTCGGCAGTATCTTCTTAATTCTATAGGTATATTTGCGCAGAATTCCGCGAGCTGATGAGCTGAGAAACGGCATAGAGTGTTTGAGCTCCACTTATGATGCTGTACTGAATCTAAAGCAAATTGCTGATAAAGAAAATGTTAGGTAAGTGTGGTAAAGGGAGGCAGAGAATAGGAATTGTGGACTGCATACTTCTGCAAGGTACCCTTAAAGCCTCAAAGATGTGTGTAACGGGGTGATTCCACAACAGACAAGCACTAACCCTCAAACGCCCTGTCATAGTTATTAGCTCGTTTAAAAATATAGTTTTATGTTAAATGAGTAACTTACGTGGAAGGGATTTCACATGCAATACGACTGCTAACCATTATTATACTAGTGCAGGATAGACACTACACAGGGACCATTTTTTGGGTTGAGTCATGCTAACTATAATGTTTTTCATAATTTAAGGTACAGAAAACAAAATTCATCCCATGCAGAAACTAAAAATTAAAAAATCAATAAGATAAAGCATAAAAACACCGCTACATGTCTTTACCATTAGCAATATTGGCGAACTCAATCATAGTTACTATGGTGAAAAATGTAATATTCAACAGTTTAACATACCAATCACTGCCTTTTAGCAACTATGCAACTAGATTCAAATTTAATTGAGAAAAAACAAACCTCTTCGGCTGGAAATGGCACCCCAGTCTTTCGCGTAACTGTCCACTGTACTAAATTGCTCCCAGGGCCATCTATATCTTAGGCGATATTTAACCGCATCAACAAATTCCCTCCACCTGGATCGTTCTTCTTCTCTTTCTGTTGCTCCGATATTTTGCATATCAGTCCTCGCTAGGTCCCACCATCATAGACGTGGTCTTCCCTGGGGTCTTCTTCCTTCAGGAATCCCATGTAATACCTCCTTCAGCATACATCCCTCCCCTTTCTTAAGAATATGTCCAGCCCATCTGATTCTTATGGACTATATCTCACTTGTTATGTCTGTATGTTTATATAGATTCCTGATTTCTCTGTTGTGCTTTTTCTCCATTGTCCTTCCTCGTTTGTGGGCCCATAGATTTTCCGCAATATCTTATTCTCGAAAACTAATAGTTTTTTCTCATCCTTTTTTGACAGCCTCCATGTTTCGGATCCGTAAAGTTGTACTGGGGATATTATTGTTTTACGAAGTCTAATTTTTGTTTTGTGTGACAGGGATTTAGAAGATAGAATTCGGTTGCATGCATGTAGACATATTTTGGCGAGGTTTAACCTGTTTTGTATTTCTGGCTCTTCTGTATTGTCATTTGTTAAAATTACTCCTAAATATTTGAAGTAGTCTACTTTTTCAAACTCATGCCCATCTATTTGCAGAGGACCTGTATTTCCATTTTGGCGTCTTGAGAAATGCATGTATTTAGTTATTGTATCATTCATTTTCAGTCCTATTTTTTCCGTTTCCTTCATAAATACATTTTTCAACATTGATAATTCTTCTAAACTTTCTGCGAATATCGCTACATCGCGTCGTCTGCAAAGACTAAAACGTTTATTTTGATTCCGACTTTGATACCAAGGTCCATCTCTACTACTTTTTCCACTGCTTCCTAAATTGCAATATTAAATAGAATTTGGGAGAGCCCATCTCCCTGCCTTACCCTCGTGTTCATTTTAAACGGATCGGAAAGATTTCCATTGATCCGCACTATGCCCCTTGATTCTGTGCTGCTCAGCTTTGCTAGATTTACCAATTTTCTTGGGATCCCCAACATCCATTTTTCTCCACTATCTCTCTCTATTTATACTGTCATACGCCTTTTGGAAATCGATAAAAATTGCGAAAAAATCTTTATTATACTCCCAGTTTTTTGATATAATTTCTTTTATAGAGAATATTTGATTTTAAGTCGACCTGCTCTTCATAAACCCTGCCTGATGCTCTTTACTAATTTCGTTCGTATAACATTCTATGCGATTACTGATTATTTTTGAGAGGACTTTATATGGCGTGCTAAGGAGTGAAACCTCAACCTCTGAAATTATTCTATACCACTCTGGCCACTGTTCTACTGAGGACATATTTGGCGGGAGAGGGGATGAAGAGTTTAGAAGTGACTCAATGGTGGAAAAATAAACATATATGCGTTGGAAAAGTAAAAGTATTATGACCTCGAAATGGGGGAATGAAATAAGGAAATAAGATAGGGTATATAAATTAGGTGGTGGAAATATAATTGATGACAATACCACAGAAAACTGATTGCATAAATCAGAATATCCGATGGTTATGTAATTTAAAACTGCAATGAAGTTCTTTTATCTTCTATTTATTCAGAGGAAGGGTTTTCCAACTCTTTTCTTGTTTTAAAGCATAAACCTTTTTCCACTTATTCTCGGTGGTATATTGCCGCCCACCTGGAAGGGATTTCCGTGTAATATCCGTTTTTAAGGAAATTTAAGTCCCAATAAATGATAAACTTGCGGGCAGGCTGCGTTTTTTATTTTCGTAATTCATACCTTCATCTTTTGCTAAAATATCTGTATAAAAGATCTTAAATTCGCTCCTTACCCTTGACATTGCTGATTCTTCTCGTGATAAAAATTCTTTTACTCCCGGTGTCTCGTAGCCAAACCCAAAATTTGAAGAGGGATAAAAAACAAAATATCCATAAACAAAATAAAAATATATAAAAAAATGTCAATAAAAGTTAGTTGCTGCAAGGCTGACGGAATTGCAAAGAAGATGGTTTCAGCTCTGAGTATTTTATTATTTTTTCGCCGGTATACCGTAATTATTCAGTCTCTTCGATGAAATACAATGGGAAGAATGGAAAAATGTCTCAAAACTTGCCTTCTAACCACCGCATTTCGGGAGCCGGCTTAAATATCGATGCATATATTTAGCAGAGACGTTGGTTGTGAGAGTGAAATCCAGAATAAGACGCAAGCTTTTCTTACAGAGGGGAGGAATAGAATATCAGGGATCGTACATCCACGGATTAAACTCGGGGCACCTCCAGAGATGCTCCTTTTGATTGTGTATTGATTTCTCTTTGACCCGAAGGAATGCTTTTCCTCCGAATGCCCTCTCAATCCCTCCGCTTCGCTTTTTCTCGGGTCACCATCAAATGTTTTTGCCAGTCGTTTTAATGAGTTTGACTTGAGGTGGATGGCGAATGAGCGATTTCTTTTCATCCGACTCAACTCTTATCGCCTGTCCCACACCCGATCCTCTATGCTACAAAAATTATCCATTGCATATACCAAACGTTTCCTACACTCCCTGAATGCATGGTGACACTAGTTCAAGCCTCTTGTTGTTCCCGTCTGATCTCCGATAATTCCCTTCTCACCTTTGGACTAACTTACTATATCTCACCCTTGATACAACCTACTATAAATTACGAAAGCCTCATTCATTGTCGACCAGAGTTGCCATATTCTTTAACATTGGACTTAAAACATGTTTAAAACACGTTTTTGGCGTTGTAATTAAATAAATGTTTCATAATAACAGTTGACTTATGAAAATATTATAAATAAAATAAATGTTTTCCCAGTTTTGATGAAAAATTAATAGAATTCAAAAAGTGATTCTTCAAAGTTAATAGGCGTTGTATTTGGACAATCAGGGTGTTAAAAATAAAATTAATCCTAAAGTTAGTTTGAGCGAGATATCATTTCACAGAAAATTCAACGAATTACGCATCATCATAGAGAAAAATATCTCACCTTTCCAAAGATACTAAAATATCAGCCACTTACCGCACTATTTTTTGTGATCATTGTCAATAAATACCAGCCATTTTCCATGGGAAATGGTACGGGTATGCACTCAGGGACTTCATTTAAAAATTGGGAATTTATAATGCATGGATCTCATCATAAATTGAAGTGTGTAGTTAGAAATTATCAACTACTTAAAAAAATAATCAGTTACTCAATACTGTAATTTTTACAGAATCGCAAAAACATCTTCGGTTGTAAAGGCCTTTTCAGCATACGGCGTCAAAAAATTAATCAAATTGAAGACTCATGTGTGCATATTTAGTTAATTTCTGAGAATTTCAGTCGTATAAAACAATATGTTTGCGCCGTTAATATTTAAATGTTTACTTCTAACAGCTGCGGAATTAAAAAAATTAAATTCGAATATGATCTCTATTATGATATCGAAAAGAGAATATCTATATTGCCGATGTTATGGTTCTCTCTAAGGGCCCGTTCACACGGAGCCACTCAGCAGTTCTTCTCAGCAGCGCTGCAGTTGGCTTATAATGGGGTAGAATGGAAGTGTTCACACAGAGCCACAGCCACCGGATGGAAGTGCCACAGACGGTGTCTGTGATTCCCTCCGCCGCAGACGCCGGCGTAGAAAAGTGGCGCGTCTAGTGAGTTTAGCTGTAGCTAAATGGCGGTGTTCTCACGGAGCGGCTACCACGCCACTGTTCAAGCAGATCGTTCGTGGCCCTGCAGAAGCGCTGCTATCGAGCATTCGAATTTCAAGTAAAGCAAAGTTTGCAGGTACACGCTAGTTAGAAGCGTTTCTCACGCCCGTTAGCAGCACCAGCACGCGCGTGCGCGCTTCTGAAAATGCCGGTTCGACGCTCGTTAGTGGCGCTGTGGAAGCGCCACTAACCAACCACTTAGAAGCGCTGCTGAGTGGCCTCGTGTGAACCCGGCCTAACACTCTCAGTTCCCTCTCTTTACGATCTCACCTTACGATAAGGGTTACGATAAGAGTAAGAGTTGATTCCAGGAGAAGTCCGCAACAGTATTAAAAAAAACTAGATATTCCGCAATAATAACATAAAAATATGATTACAACTAATGTTGAATATATCCTCATTGAATGGGCAGCATAAATTCTACAGTTCGATCAAAATTTAACTTGCTCTACCAAGGGCTATTTCAACTGTGATCAAATTGAATCAGATACTATCATGTACCAATAATTTAACTCACGACATTTTGAGATGCATTTGCATATTCTGTGGCATTAGATGCAATTGACAAGTGAAAATATTTTATATCACAGTAATGGTAAGAATATTTTTAAAGCAGGAGGAAAACGCCTCAATATGGGAGACTGGAGATTTAATAAATCCTTGTAAAATTCCGAGAGTGTCTCGGAGAATCCGGAGCAAACATAGGGGAAACAACATCTCCAGCATTCCACGCATAGCACTTGACTCCCGCTGGGCGTGATCGCACCGATGTACAGCAGGGATGCCCGCAGCCAGAAAATGACCGCGAGCCGGGGAGAGTATGTTTGCTTCCGCCCAGGTTTAAAAGACACCCCAGACAAAATGTTGAGCTGTAGTTGTAAAAAAAAGTGACTCCTCACCACGGGGGAACAAGAAAAGGAACGGCCGCATTGAATGTGTTAATGGTGAAGGTCGAGCAAGGCTTTTGGAAGTTCCTGTACTAATTCGAGGATACTGGCGGGCATGATTTGGATGTAGGAAGAACAGAGGAACGAGGAAGTTGATTGTCGTAACCGCAATGATACCTACTATAAATATATAAACTTTTCGAGGTTTTGCTTCAACTGAAACCCTTGAACTAGTGGAAAGCTCAACGCTAAGTTATGCGTTTGTCAATCAGGATAACCTCGTAAGCTGAATGAACATTTGAGTGATGATTGAAACGAAGTCAACGGAGTAGGGTGGATGTATTTCTTTTCTCTTAAACCGCTGGTATTGTTTCTTACCGTATACAATTCTCAGTTTCTATATCTTCGCATCAATGTTCGCTTTAGTTGGTCATAATTGGTTCGTTGATAGGTTATACTTCAGTCATGGCAAGCCAAAAGTAAACGGTAGAAATATATCAGCATTGGAAGTAAAATAAACGAAGCTTAGTCGGATTTAAACCTTTTCCGATCAATAAGCTATGTGCCTAATATTAATAGGTGTCTCTTTTCTACGATTAAGTCTGTAACAAGCAAGTTTACCTCACTTGCCATTAACCCCAATCTTGTTATCCGACTATTATCTGGTGGGACAATGCCGTCATTTGTTACTTCTCGCAACAGGTTCAATGCCTACTGAGGCACAAGGCGACACAGATGCTGTTGGACTCCAATGATGGTGTAGTAAATGGCGATAAACATATTTCTTAGCGTTCCTCGGGTGGATCTACTCTGGCTCACGTTATAACTGTAGACAGCCATACCCTAATATGTCCAGCTAACGTCATGCATTCCGTACCCGTAACGCCTATATCATAACATTCATTACATTATTTGAATTTATTGTTATCAGTATTGGAGTTGAAAATCCAGAACTATCTATAAACAGATATTTTGTTACTTTAAGTTCTATTTTCAAAAACTCTAAGGCAGTTTAACAACTATTTAACTGACATTTAGACTTTGGTGAAGCAATTCGCGTTTAAATCAAATTTGATGTAAAAACTGGTGCCCCAAAGAAAAGTGTTATCTAATCAAGCAATGAAGCAATTTGTCATTTTTAATTACTGGAAATTCAATCTACTTTTTTTTAAATCTACGCCTACATCTACGCACTATTCCACGAGCCCCCGCAAGGGCGTGAGACAAGGACACCGGCCATGAATAAGGGTGTAGGGAAAATAAAGGAACTTAAGATGTGTTTTGACTTTGACGGAAAGGAACTTAAGATGGGTGTCTTAGTGTCTCGCGCTCTTTTTTGTCGCATGGTATATTATTTATGCGGGTAAATAAAAAAATCCTCAAAACTATCTTTTCGACAGTGAGTTTATCTCATTTTGTCACTTTATTCTGTACAATTGAATTGTCAGCGCTATAAGTAGACAAGTTTTTAATTTTTTAATTAAAAAAAAATATAATCCAATTAGTAATCGATGTCCTAGACTAGCTCGTCAAAATCTATGGCGGAAATTTGAGACTGATTATCTAATTCAAGACTACGAAGTCTCTTGAATTAATGATGAAAATCATTTTTGGTTGATTTTGACGGCGAGAAAGGATCACCTATCCTTTAGCTCTTTAAAAGAATTCAGGTTAATTTCAGAAAGCATCTTAGCATCCATTACCCTTGGATTACAATCTTGATGCGGTGGAAGGGCTTGCGCGTTGAAGTGGCTTCTAGAACTGGTGTGAGCCGCAATAATTTCTCCTGATAGGGCGACCAATGAGAAATAGGTCGAAGGTCAGGATCCAGACGAAGGGTAGTTCCCGTGATGGTGTCACATAACACCGTTGATCGTGGCAATGGGAAAGCCCGTCCCCAACTATCAGTATCAGTGAGCATGGAAGTACATAATAGATTATTGAATCCAGGCAACTAGACAAGTACAGGACTCGGCCCACTTGGGCGGGTTTCGTGCCCGGCAGCGGGGCAGGCAAGACCTCCGCGGTCTTCATCCCACGAGATTATAGCACAACATCAACAGCGAATGCAAGCATTACGACAGAGAAGAACAAGAAAAAGAAAAAAAATTGGAACTTAAAGCTTTGGGACAATGAAGAGGGGAGAGAAACTAGAAAATATCAAACACGAAATGGATAAAGGGAAAATAGATGTTTTGGGGCTGTGCGAAGTGAGATGGAGGGATAGTGGGGACTATTGGAGTGACAAGTATGGGGTAATTTACAGTGGGGGAGATCAGAGTCTACACGGTGTATATGGTGTTGAATTTAAAATTGGGAAAGGGGGTGATAAACATTGACCAAGTGAGCGATAGGATACTAGTGGTTGAAATAAAAGCCCGCCCGAACAAGTCCTTAGTGGTCCGGGTGTAAATGTGTACAAGTAATCATATGGAAACTGCCGGGGTTACAGGGAGATGTCAAGGTGATTATATGTACCTATAATGGTTAGGCGGAAGTTTACGAACTGTGAAAAACACTCGCCCAACTTTCTGGGTGCGGTTGCGGACTCATATCATAATGTAGTGCTAATGTGATGTTAGATTCAAATGGGTAAGAAAAGGTAAGGGAATGAAGACGTGGAATCTGGAAGTATTGAAAGGGCTGGACCATAGGTGAAGAAAGGGAAGTGGAAAGCAATTGAGGGAAGATTGTGGAGCATTAAAACAGGTTGAAGTGCACTGTACACTGTACAGTGAAGTTAAGAATCTCATAATTTCACCCTGAATTGTAATACTCAATGTCTCAATGGTCATTTGTTTCTCTATGTCTTTTTCAGTACATAAAGGTGCACATGAATCATCATAAAAATATATTAACCTCTATCATGACAATTTTTCAGGTGTGTGAAATCTGTTTCACTAGCAATATTCTTCTAATAAATTTGCTTTATCTATTTAAGTGACATTTCCGATTCTGCATTGTTGCCAATAAATTTATGGGAGCACGTGTTCTAGCATTGTTTCAATTGGCTTGAAAATTTCTCTACCTACCCATTGTTGTTAATCAAAAGTTCCTTCGAACAGTATTAGAGTGCTTTTTGTTTTGAATAGTCGTGTCGGTTGTGTTTCCAGGCTATTTGAGGTCGGTTCACAAAACATAGTGCTCTGTTGGATCTGAACCATCAAAACCGTTTAACCGTATTTTTAACGGAATCTGCAAAGGGGGTAAGTCACCATACTATTTTTATTCAATTTCTCGCTAGTTTACAATTGCCATCCTTCTTTTACGAGTGGAATCTCAAACTGCAGATTTTTACCTTGTGTTGCACATTTGCGTATATTTATATTTTGTAATAGCTCCTACGGAGGAAAAAAGTCAATACATTCCCGAGTATGAGCGAGGAGACAGTTTTGTTGGCTTATAAAAAGGTTTTAGTAGGACATGCATAAAACCGTTCAAGTATATTCTTATACTCGATGAATTGGAGCATCAAATGTCTCAAATCTGAGATTTTCCTTCTGTATACAGTTTTTTTGTGTCGGAAACCAGTTTAAAAATCTTAAAATGGTCGTGTTCAACTGTCAATACATGTACGTATGTGCATGCAAATATAGATCTCACGAATGTAAATGAAACTATCATTGGGTGATTTGACATGGAATCATCCTCGAGTCTTTAACAAATATTCCGCGTCCTATGTGATCTCGGACAAAACACGGACAAAGGCTTTCATTCGTTTTATAACTCAAAGTAGTATTGATTACATTTTTGCGACACCCTTTATATTACCATGGTGTCTCTAGAACAATTGGTTGTGAGGTCCTCTGTGGATAAATTTCAGATTCAGGATTAGGAACCGGTACGCTTTTGGGCCACGGAGATGTCCTCCTCGAACTTGACAATTGGGACATCATTTTCAAAAAAGACACTAGTTTTGCTCCCTTTTCTTGGAAGAAAGGGAAGTATTGTTTTTGAAACAGCTCCACTGGGAAGCGCTTCGTACCAGTGTTCATTTAGCGTGTTCTCATTCCCTTGATTGAGAAGGCTATGCTGTCGAAGTATGGCATGCGAATTTCCGTTTTCAATTTAACTTAAGCAGCTTATATTTCATATTTTTTCGTGGCAGCTTTTATTTTAATTGTTTTATAAGTGTAAATTTAAATTCAGACACACTTTTTGTCATCGAGGAATTTTAAATGAGGAACTACCGAATTACCGAATGGTACGAAAATTGTCACTGAGTTGTTAGAGTGGCAGTAAGTAACTCCCATTTTTATTATTAGATGATCTACCGGCTAAGGTAGGTTTTTATGGAAGCAAGTAACAATCCTTTAGACTTTCACATGTGAATGGCCCAGTCCACCAGTAATATTTATTTCCTCATCCTAGCATACGTCTTATCCTTCCTCTACCCGTCCGTAAAACCGATTCTCTTTCTTCCCCTTCCCCGCTAACCCAACATCCTCCCCTGTATCATGGCCTTCATCAACCTTTCGACCCTCATCGCCTCTTCCAACCACCAACTCTGCCTCCTCGTTCATCTTCCTTTCCGTCCACCGCAACACCTTCTACAGCTATCCTTCTCATCTCAAACGTCTGCAGCCTAATCTCATCCTCTTTCCATAGAGCCCTCGTTTCTGCACCAATCAACGTTACACTCCATATTAAACTCTTTGCAAAAATTTTCTTTGCTTCTTGCTCAAAGTCCGTCATTTTTTTTATTTTTGTATATCTTCATTCCGTATTTCTCGCGCTGATTTTCCAACGTATATAATAAAGTTTGCAATCCCTTTGATGTTATGCTAACCAACGCCTGGTCGTCCGTGAATCTTACCGACTTTATCAGCTGTCCTCCTACTTTGATCATCCTCCCCATGCATATCTTATTATTTCCTCAGGAAAAATGCTAAAAGGAAATGTCACAACGGGCAGCCTTGCCTTTCCCCGCGACCTATAACTTTTCACCCTGGTTCTGCGCCAGCCACTTTCTCCTGTCCCCTCTGGCCCGTATATAAGTTTCGGATAAGTTTCCCATCTCGCCAATGTACTTATATTTTCATTAATATCTTCGTTAATTTTTTCTAATTAATGAATACTGTTTGTATATAAGAGTAGTTTGTTTTTGTGCCGGATACAGCGACTTAAATAAAGGAATTGGCAATATCAACATGACCATATTCTAAACATTTTAAGTATAAATGTTTAGAATATTGAAATTATATTTTGAAAAATAATTAAGACAAACGCCAATATTCAGTTTAAATATGTAAATAAAATAAAATGAACTTGTAACGTTAATGCAATGAAACAATCGAAAAAAATGCCCATTTGGATATCCTACCGGCTGATTGTTAGATTTTTGCGCAGTCCTTATTCTTACGTTCCAAAACCTGGGACATCATCTCACTTTCCCTAATATTGATGGGTCGCCATCAGATCGCTCTTGAATTACTCATATCGTCTACCTTTTCTTATTTAGTCCAGAATTCCTGTCATTTTCCTTCCCTTTACACACTTCCTCAGCGTTCTCCCCTCTTTCATGTTATCTCTATCATCTCTATGGGTGATAATTCGTGGCGTATGAGTTAAATGTAAGAAAGGACTGCGCCGATTTAATTACACTCGGAAATAAAGTCATCATTATTATTATTAAATCACCCTCTCCAACATGCCCTCGCCTTTCTAAACGTCCTTGGTACATCCCTTCTGCCTTCTCCAAACCTCCCGCCACCAGCTTCCTCTCCTCTCCAACCATATACAATACCCCCTCGTTCGTTTTCATCGCCACCCAGCTCACTATCTCCATTCTTCTCCAACCCCAAATCTTTTGCGCCTCAACTCTACCTACATCCACTCTTCGCCATGAACAAGTTTCCGACCCATAAAGTGCCACACTCCACATTAGAGTTTCCACTAGTCTTTTCTTTTCCGTCTTTGCGTCTCTCCTCAGACCCCTATCATAAATTCCCTTCTCTTTGAAACTGGTTCTTTAGCCAGGACAGTTATACAGCTGAT
Source organism: Pyrrhosoma nymphula (assembly GCA_963573305.1). NCBI lineage: Eukaryota > Metazoa > Arthropoda > Insecta > Odonata > Coenagrionidae > Pyrrhosoma > Pyrrhosoma nymphula. The sequence goes on along the minus strand of OY754335.1, from coordinate 93,619,224 downwards.
ATCCGTACCACTAAAAACATTCTCCTCCTAAAATACTACCTAGATACGTTAACTGCTCAACATGATCTATTTTATGAACTCCCACCCTTAAATTCAGAAACACCTTCCTACTTTCAGAAAATCTCATCACTTTCATCTTCTTACGATTTATCTTCGTTCTATACCTTTTGCACTGCACCTATAACGCATTTATCATTGACTGTGACCTCGTGGCTGACTGACAAGCTAACGCTTGATCATCTTCAAATCTCACTGAATTTTTCAGATCCCGTCCTACCTTTATTCCAATATCCATCTCCCAAATGCCTCCCTCACTATTTCTTCTCAATACACATTAAAAAGCAAAGGCGATAGTGGGCACCCGTGGCTCCCCGTCCTATCACGGCCCATCCCGATTCTCCATCAGCTACCCTAATATACGCTGTCTGGTTCATATACAGATTTCGAATGAGACGTCTGTCCCTCCAATTGACCCCTTATTACTTCAGCACATCCATTAATTTCAATAATTTCATCAAACTCGATAAAATAAGACATTAGTTGCAAGAAGTGCAACGGAATTGATTTTTTCATTGTGCATAATGGAGATTGATGATTCATTCCTCAAACTCGATAAAATAAGTAATTTGTTGCAATAAGTCGTTAGTATCGTAATCGCTAAAAACGAGTGTTAGCCTCTTATACGTGAATGCTGAATACAGCGTGCACTTCAAGGATCAAGATATGGTCTATAAATGCATTCGTTGAAATGCCATAATTCATATAAATATTTTCTGCGAAGAAATTATGTTTACCAACTGAAGAATACCAGCTAAGTTTTATGATAAAAATCTCGATCCTAGCCCACTAGCTTTCTCGTAGGTTTTTATTCGTAAAAATTATTGCTAGGACAAAAATATAAAAAAAGAACAATTGCATACATAACTACAATACCTCCGAGTAATTAATAACCTCTAAGTCTCCACTGGAATCTGTGGAGCTATGCAAAAATTGAAGTGTAAGCCCGGTGGCTGATGAGACAATCTTGGGTAAGTGATCTTCCTTCGTTTTTCCCGTCTTGCTTAATAGTTCACGAGGCTCGCCGACTTCCTCGAGTTCACATCACTTCCTCCGCTCATACTCTCATCTCCAAAATATTCCTGTTCGATTTATGTCAATATTTACGACGTCCCAGTTGGGCCACCGGATGTGTGGTTGGTAGCAAATGTCAAAATACCGTAGGAAGTTGGAGACATCGTTATGAGAAATGCGTATGAATAACTCCATTATTGATTCAAAACCTTGAAAACGGAATTGATTTTTTCACTGTGCCTAATGGAGATTGATGATTTATTCCTCAAACTCAATATTTATTTCATGGGTGGTAAGTGAAATACTCTTTTTGTGATGTGAGCTGAGAGAAAACCTTGCTGGCGCGCATGTAATTTGACCTCATTCCAAATTAACTGATGGAGTTATTTTGCTGAACAGTATCGCTCTGAAATTTTCTAACGTGTTGGACCCTTTCTGAAACATGACAGTCTCTCGAAAATAGAAATGGAAAGATAAATCGAAGGAAGATTTATTGAGGGAGGTCAAAGATGCATGGCAAATTACGAGGGATCCCGCGTAAAAATGTTTGCGTTTGTGCCAAATTTATGTTTGGGTTAAGTTAAGCCCAAACATCGGCAATGAGACTCCCATCTACAAATGACGTCCAAATAGTTATACTTAGCCCAATTTACTTAATAAAACTTACTACAAATTTGTAACACCATTCGGGGAAATGTAGCTAGTTTGGTGCTGCTTTCGAAAGCTAATTCATTTGCCAAATTCACTCCACATTTTTCCCAAATTAGCGTTAGCTTACGTGAATACTTACATACAGGTTTTTGGAAAATTTATGAATCTTTGGGGCAAGTTGCGCAATACCTTTCCTAAATAAATTCGGCAAAGTATAAATATTTGGACGCTATTTGAAGTTAGGAGTCTCATTACCGATGTTTGGGCTAAACTTAATCCAAACATAAATTTGGCCCAAATTTGGCGCAAACATATTTTTTTTACGCGGGATGTTGCAATAATGACTTTTAAAGGAATAAACGGGTTATTAAAAAGGAGAATGGAATGCAGAGATACTATAAACTTCATTTTGCACCTAGATCTTTAGATTAGTCTTGTGCGATGAGTCGATTAATCGAAGTCATCGACGATGATTTTGGTCATCGCGGTGAGATGACTATAATCGATGACGATGAATGTCATCGACCATCGATGTGGATGAGTTGATGCGAATCATTGATGTTGATGAGTCAATGAGAATCATCGATGAGGATGATCGATATCCTTATATCACTAATTTTTCTTCTTTTTTTCCATTCATTTAACGCCTTAGATCTAAAATGTATGTATAAAGTATAAGCACCCCAGCTATTGCGCCTTGAGGACGATGGCAGGTCCACAGTGGGATGTTTGGAATTCATGTTTTTCCTCAAGTTTGTGGTAGACGATACAGAAGTAGCGATCACGATCAATCACAGTTAATACGCAGTAGCAGTGGTAGCATTGTATTCGTTGGTTGCACTGGTGCAGTTGGTAGCAGCCTGAGCTAAATCGGCTAAATTCACCGAATTCACAGTCACAGTGATTTTGTTTATTTAGTCACAGGCTGTGATTGCTACTTTTCAGTATCGGTGATTCAATTACAGCGATATATCGCTCATCATTACTGCACAGTTCATCGAGAGTCACCGATCATCGTAATTCATCGATCATCGGCATTCATCGATCATCGAAATTCATCGATCATCGATATTCATCGATAGTCATTGATCATCGTGTACACTCTATACGATGATCGATGACAGCCATCGTCATCGAAACATTTCGATGAAATTTTTTCATCGAAAATCGATGTAAAAATCGGTCATCGCACAAGCCTACTTTAGATTGGCAGGATGATGGCGGTTCATTTGGCGAGTAACATAATTGCGGACATGTGAAAAGTCGCTGCTGCAGATTATAAATAAAGTGGCAACCATGATTTTTTCGAGGTGCTTAGTATGGGTTATGGTTCCACCTATCGGTAATATGTGAAATTTGCACTATTATTTCGGATTTGTTTGATATTTTGAGCCATGTTTTTCTGTTGTAGTTATAGAGATCATTTTCGAAATTCGTTTTAATATACTTGTAGTTTAGAAAAACTCAGTTAGAAGCATGTAGTTTAGAAAAACTCATGACGCACAAACTTTGTTTTCATGACTGACCTTTCCAGTAATTAACTAAATATTCCTATTTGAGGCTTTAACTAATTTGTTTCACGTCGTGCGCTGAAGACACGTTGACAACCGAAGGGTTTTTTTCCATGTTTTAAAAATCGTTACCGTGAGCAATTAATATATTTTAGAAAATAATTGAGAAAACATACGAACTACCTACCTTCCTTTGCATTTCTGATGCAATTTTTGCGTCTGAACCTCCTACTATGAAAGGTGAATTTATATTAATGCAGTTTACGCATTGTGAACGACCATGCTTTCGTTGGAGACCATGTTTTTGAACGACAAAATACATTTAACGGAAGTTTCAGGGTTATAAATTTACCATATAATAAATAATAAAAAGTTTTATATCGTTTGGCCCGAGACTGTCAACCTCCTAGTATTTTGAATATCTCTCTGGAGCGTAATGCGGTACCATATCCCGTGAATATTGCCTTCTAGTTTGTGGTAAATATCTTGAAAAGTTGTGAAATAATTGGCTGATATCATCAATATTGACTTTTCATCAGAAAGATGAGATATGTATTATAATGAGGCAAATTTTATTATCCACCACCAAGTTTCCAAACACATGCTGCCTGCGGCGTATAGTAGTGCTCGCACATTTACATCTCTGGCCATTACACCGACATTGTTACTGCAAGCATATCTCACGAATTTTTCCATAAAACATTGAACAACGACGGATACATTCCACGTCCTCGTTTCAAGCCCTGTTTTATTTCAAACCAGTCATGTCCCCATTCACTCTTATAATTTCCATGCTATATACCCTAATATATTTCCTTCATAATATTCAATAACTGCTCATTCACTGCATAGTCACCGAAAGCATTCCACAACCTTTTCCTATTTCCCGCGTCATATTGCTGAAACTAAAGTTGATTTTCCAAGTCTATTAATAAAAAAGCTTTTTACCTTGAGCCGTATAGTACCTTGGAGGCATCAAAGAAACCATGAATTTGATCTCTCCTTCATTATCATCATCTTTTTCGAGGGGCTCTTTCAATATAACCAATCTCTCTCTGGAGTCTCAACATTATTCAAATCAAGTCACTCCGTTTCTTTTTTACTCCCTTTATACTAGCTAACACTGTCTGTCTGCTTGTCCGCTAGTCTGTGTACGTATAAAACCCATTGGAGCCGTAGGTGTAGTGTTCGATTCCCTGCTGGGGAAATTATTTTTCTTCTTTTTTTCGTAGCCGTTTTCACTTACATCTATAGAAATTTTGTTTTCATCATTGCATTACCCTCTAAAATTTTTTTTGCAATGTTTTACTCGCTAATTATTCATTAATGACGGCGATCAAAGCTAGCACTTATTGTTAGCCCTTGGACGTTGTGGGAGATGGACCGTGGTGAGCCAACAACTGTGATTATCGCTATTGAATGTTCAACAATGAATATAAATGTCATATCGAATAACTAATGTTCATAATGATTGTCGAATGTCTGAATAATTTGACATATCAGTGAAGGTAGAATGATTTTCTTTCACAAATTAAATTTATTAGCAATGCGATAATATAATATTTAATGGCAAATATACCATAAAAAATGAAAAAAAAAATGATAAAATGCACTGAGAATATGAGACATTAAAACGTGACGTAATGCATTTGAAAATAAAGGGAGTATAATAAAAACTTTGTTTTTATGAGGTTATACGAGTATTATTCTTTTCTCTCTATTTCCTCTAATTTTGCTATTTTCCCGCTGTAACAGCAATTTCAGTAGTTTGTTCTCTTCCATTTATTCTATTATTCATGTATATGTGCTGGCAAAGTGAGAAAAGCTGGTGTTGTACAGAATGCCTAGGAAAGAACATGTTGGATGCCTACAGTGTTTCGGCATAGTACGAAATATCTGGTTTTTGCGATTATGTCGCATACCTTTTACTAGGCAATTGTGTACAATACCTAACTACTACAGGGTGACATGCGCATCAAAGATGAAGCGTCGTAAGGGCGAAATGAAACTGCTTTAATTGCCAGCATGTGTTTGGAAACGAAGATGAAGAAAATTTTCTTCACTTAAATTTTGAATTACACTTTAGGTTTGACAAATATAAATTAACTGCGTGGAATAGCGTACCGCTTCAGATAACCTGAGTTGAGGTTACCTTCTGTTACTTTTCTCAATATTTGGCTTGTGTTTCCAAACATCTATTTATGTATACAAAATTATTTTTTGTAGAACGATCATTTATAGTTATAAAAGCAAAATGTGTTCATCATATAGACATTGATAAATTAAGAGAAAAGGAAATATATAAAATATGAAATACACGAATTCAGAGTAAAGTATAAGGAAGGCTTTAGTGCGTATACCTCCTGCATGTAGCAATATATTGTCCCAACCATGAACTCTCCATCTCGTTCACCCAAATGTACCTTTCCTCATCTCCTTAACTCATATTTTATCCGCCTACCTGTCTTTCCTCTCACCCCTTGATTTTTTTACGCTTCTTTAACCTCAATTTAATTCCATCCCACTCCCTGGAGCTTCCGGTGGAAGAAGGGTCGACTAACAAAAAAAATCCATTATTATTTTTTCCCTTCCACTTTATCTTACCACCCAAATCCTTCCATAACACCGACTCATATTCCATCCTGCTTCCAAAAAAAATCTCATTTTATTCTCTCTCTCTCTGTTTTCTCTTGTTCTCTTAGCCTCGTCCTGAAAACTATATATTTATCTTTCGCCTCTCTTCCCCACACTTTTTTAAAAACTCTCTCAGCGGAGCGGAAGAGGAGAAACCTGAAGTGGTGAAGGCCATTTTCCTACACGCACTTAGATGGGAGAAAATGTTTGACTACGCGGTATTGCAAGGTAATGGGAGGATCTCCGTAGGCGATACGTCTGTCCACAGTCAGTCCTTGCAAATATTTTACCAGAGCGAGGCTAATATTTTAGTTGCAGCCAAGATATTCCATTCTTGCTACTCCTGAGTTATGCAAACGAAATGTTTTGTTCAGCCTCCTAGATGTATACCTGGAAGGAATACCTTCAGTCTGTGCACACTGAAAAGTTATTCTATGGAAGCACGTACATATAAACTTAGGAATTGCGAGACCCGGAGCAAACTATCCTGAGATCCACGTTACCTGCAAACATCTTTCTGGAACGGCTAACAAATTATTTATTTTTCAGAGCAAAAGCGTAGGAAACATGTTTCCCACGAAACCATCCAGTTATACTGTTTCCCAACTACTCAACTTAGCAGTATTTTAGAATCCTTTCGTTGAGTCGTTATCAACATTCAATAACTCGGAAGTTAAGAAAAACTGTGACTGAGATAAAGCTGAACGCGTCTGGCAATTTTGGTAAATTTATTGAATGAATTGCTTTCATTCGGATTTCTTCCGCGTTGATTCATTTTATGGACAACCGTTTCACTTGCATTCCAGCTAGCGTCGTCAGGTCCTGAAATGACGCTAGCTGGAATGCAAGTGAAACGGTTGTCCATAAAATTAATCAACGCGGGAGGAACCCGAATAAAAGGAATTCATTAAATGACCGCGGAAGCCTCCGTACCAAAGTTATTCAATGAAAGGTAATTTTTAAATAGCTAACAGATTATCCCAATATTCTTGTATCTTCATTGGAAAGATGGGCACCATCTCAGATATTGTATTTTTGTATTGATCTGTATGACAGTTTCAGTTGGCCGATTTTACTGTTTCCGTTGCATTACTGGGGCCCTAGCTTACTTAATTTATATCTTCATATATGCCCCTACATACATGCCCCTGTATAACAAGCACAGTACTTACTGATTGCCTCCATTTTCTTTCTATCGGACTTTTACCCTTCTATTACAGCCATGAGCGTCCCATAGAAATCTAACTCTACCTGACCTCCTCTCACCTCTTCTGACTTCTTCGGGTGTACCGCACCAAGATATTTAATTCCTCTGTCATATACCTCGCTTTTTTTCCCGTGAAGCCATCTTTTTCCACCCCTCTTCATACACCTGTATTAATTCTCAATGAACGCTTATCCGCTTTCCTAAAGTCAGGGTGTGGAATCGTGACGATGCCACACTCCTTATTAAAGTTTCAAGGGAAAATTAAAGGGAAAATGTACAGTTTATGAAATGAAAAGTTTTAGCATGCCGCAATGCATGACAAAGAATTCGCTGGGTATAAAGAGAGGAAAACGTGTTTTCCGAATGGAAAATCGCCATCACATAAGTTCGGATATTCGAATACAGTACGCGGATGGATACGGCTTACTCAGGATTTTTATTGCCAGCATCCTAGGCCCATCAAGGATTGGACTCGTTAGTTAGCTTACAATGAGCCACCGCCCACGAGGGTGCAAGGAAATATTTCAACGCCTAACCCGAGTTAATATCGAGCCGCCATATTTCCTTACATATCGAGGCCGATGTATTCTCTAATTTACATTTTTAGTGTGCTACAAATTATTTTACTGCAAATTATTTTGCTAGTGTAAATCATTTCAAAAGTTTGTATGGTTTTTGATTTTGCGCTACTCATTTTTCGTTCTAAACGGAATAGAGTTGCAATGAAAGTTAATGGGTTGAAGTGTGAGTACCTGCGTGGAAAATGGCTGTGACTAGGTGTGACGAACTACCGCGGCGCGAGAAGTGCCGGGGGTCCATGGTTCGATTTCCGGTCCAAGCAAACTCTTGCAATCGCCAACAAAAGGGCAAAAAATTGTAAAATTAAATTTTCGATAGTGTATTTTTTATAATTTTCTAGAAAACCTAAGCAGAGTGTGCTAGACGAGTGGGGGTCCATTGATGCCGTAATTAGAACCACGTATGGAATGGACTTTGGGTTCTGGCTAAGAGCTGCTTCTCCTCGAATCCGTGACGAATATGAGAACGACTGGAGGCACTCGAGGGCTTGTCTCTTCAGTGCATAGAGCGATCGATGGAGGAGGTCTAGAGGCATTGTAACGTTAACTTGTATGCGTGCGCCTTTGAACGCCTTCGAGGGAAAAAACTGTGGCTTTTTGCGCTCCTTCAATTGGACATAGTTGATTATGCTCTCGAGATTTTTCCTCTAATTTACTGGAGGAAATGTATCGGAAATAAATAGGATTGAATTCTATTTCAATCGTTACTTCATTGCTTGTGAATGCTAACAATTTTTATTTGATATAATACTGTTAACAGTGCTTCCTTATTGAAAAAATGCGATTGAATTATCCTAGAATCGTTGCTACCTTTCTTATATAACGTTAAAAATGGTTGATTCTTTCTTTCTGTGAGCTAAGAAACTTTATCGGGCCTTTTTATTTCATAGAAGAGTTAAAAGGAAAATAGTTTTTCGATTCCTGTGATACATTGCTGCTGAGGAGCAGTTTGCGAAGCGGGGAATTATTGGACTTAAATTGTTGTTTGGGGAAGTTCATTAGAAAGCTTTTTTTCTTTCCCCATGGCAGCATTGAGGAAACCCTTTGATCCCATTGGTATTTGGATTGTTCATTGCTTCCTTTGTCGCTAGTATTTTGAGTACAGACTATCAAAAGAATGCTTGTCCTTTTGAAGTATTGTCTCTTTTCAAATCAGACTTTTAGGGAAACGTTACCAAAACACAAAAGCATTTCCGAGCCTTATATTCACTATTTTATCTGTTTCTCCCCTTTATTATACTTAAACATTATTCAAAGATATCCCAGTTTTATGAACAATTAAAACAGTTGAGGGAATAAAAATCTTTAGTCCATGGTTTAGGAATATTTTTTAAATCTTTGTGAATATACATGGAATTAAATCAACATACTTATATGCTTTTATCGAATCTGGTATTTTATCATGACCAGTGGAGTTTACATTAGAAAGCTTTCGTAGGTTTGTGATTTTTAATATACCTACTGCAGATTAGAGTCAGGTTTTCAAAGACTAATAATTTGCCTTTTTCTCGTTTTCAATACTTCCCACGTATTAGATTACTGAGCGAAATGGTGGATTGATGATATTGATACAGGTTTCTGACCAGGAATTACTCGATATTCTTATATCGAGCGATTTTTATCTTTGCTACTGATTATTGCATTGACTACATAACCGATTATCATCAAACTTCTTTGTTACTTACTACGCAATCTTTAGGTCCTCTGGAATTTAAGGTCTGTTCCAACAAGCGAATTTTATTCACTGGTGATTGTATTAAACCTTCTCAGGGGTAGAGGACCCAGGCGCCTAGGTCCTGAGGGTGGCGAGGACCGGGAAGAAGGGATTTCCAATCTTCTCATGGGTCCTAAAGTGGATGCTCTCGGGTTGAATTCACACATCGATGGATACATTATCATAACACCTTTGCAGGAGATAGGGATCCAGGCCACCGTCTTATTTAAATATTTTGGCAAAACATGGGCCGGGTCTTACGAAAATCACCAGGGGGAATCAACAAATAAACTGAGGGTTAGTTGTTGTTTTGTGGTTTTCATGTACAGGTGAGATTCTTTCAACAAAGTTGGATTGCGATTATTGTGGCAGATTTATATTAATGACATCTTTGCAAAGAGCATTCAAAATGTCTAGTTTAGTGCCGAAGTTATTAACTGTAGGATAATCATGGATATGGTGGTAGTCGAGGACTAGAGGGATAGTCTGTACGAATATTCCCATGCCCTCAAGTGAGTGCTCTAGACGTTGAAGAATGTTTCCGTTTTTAATTCTTTGCTATCTCATTGTCAGAGCATTGCTCCACAACGAAGTATTAACTAAGGAGATGATGTTGCATGATGTTCGTTATTAGGTGCTGTGGTTGTACTCGATACTAGGCCCATTGAATAATTACTATTTATGAAATGATCTTCTTCTTTGGTTTCTCTTTTTTGGCTTTCAATCCTCAGATCAATTGGTAGTTGTTGAAATCTTTCTTTTCTTGGCATCTGATTCCTAGTATCCTCTCATATGACCAAACGCCTCCAGCTTTCTTTTTTATGCTGTCCTAGTTTCGGAGCCATGCATCAGGCACCTCCGCACGTAGGCTTATAGGTTCTTTTCCTTAGGTGGAAAATAGTGTTGTTTGCTGCTGTTTTGAAGTGACAGTGATCGATTAAAATGAGCAGTAGAAATGAAATACAATTTCTCTATCACATTTTTACTTTTATAGGTTACATCTACCTATAGTTCCGCTAGTTGCTCTTATAAATAAAAAAAAAAGATTGTATATCCAATACTAAAGTAAAACAAATATCCTAGATTATTTTTAAGTTTCAGTTTTCAGCGCTTGGCTGTCCATTTGTTTGAGTGTAATCTGGACAGTATGGAAAAAGGTAGACAAGAACTGACATAAAATATCTTTCGTTGGATAAATCCCGATTTTAATCAATTGTATGTCGATACTGACGAAAACATTCCTCTATGGCCTACGAAAGTGAACTTACTGAAAATAATGGTAAAAACGAGGGAATAGAGTATTTTATTGATCACGAATTCCGAAAAAAATATCGTCAGGTAGATTGTGAGCGAGTCTTCTTTATTTTTTTTGTTGCCACCACGGATTCTGATTTGAATCTGCTTTGCCAGCAGTTTTTTGTTTTCAACTGTGGAATTCTTGAGTATCATGGAATTTTGAGTATAGCGCATGCCGCAACCAGCTATCGAATTGATGAGTTACTTGACTGATACGCGTGGTGAATTATCACATGTTTTTCAATCACATTTCATTCGCTAACACTCATGGCAAAATTTGATTTTATAATTGTACTAATGAAATCATTACAGAAGTTTGGTGTGTGAGGCATTCATAATACCCTCTTTATTTATAAAAAAACACTAAGTCGTATTCGAATACGCGACCTCAGGTTAACCTTTCGGGAATTTTCTCCGATCGTCATTTAAGCGGTCCTAAGCATTAAATTTTCCAAAAAAATTATCATTGGACACAAAATTCCTTGATTTTCACAAATGAAATATTATTTTAACTTTTTTTGACCCAATTTACGAACAAAAAAAACGCTACAAAGAGCGTTTGAAAGTTGCTCAGATTATCGATTGATCACTGGGCCCGGGAACTCCTTAATTGGGCACTGAGATTCGGCATTATTTTCTTGTCGTCGTTTAATTCGCTGGCGAAATTGGAAATCCATAGATACGTTCATACTACAGATTTATGCTAGTTATAATGGCAGATCCTTCTTACGTCTCGCCTATAGTAGGTGTTCCTCTATTACGATAATCTATAATGACTAAGTATGGACGCCAGGAGTCATCTAATTTTGTAGATTTTTGACCTGTATCCTTTTTTAAGACTCGTGACTGAGGTGAGGGACTAACGATTTGTGTGACAAGAAAACGAAGTCGTCAAAGAAATTCTTATTTGGAAATTCTTCCGATTTGTGTAGAAGTTATTTTAAACATTTTTCGAGAATTTGGAAATGTTTCTGATGGATATTCTATTGTTAACCTCAGTCTCTTATTTAAGACTTACGGTTACCTCGTCCAGAGAGTTAATGACAATTTTGGGGCGGTAGTTTATTAAGGATACTAGCTGGTGGAATAATTCTCTTCTGGGCTTCGTCTGCATAGAATTGGAAACTACATAAAGTACATAGAGTTAACGCTGGACCCTGTAATATGCTTCTACGACGGCTGACTGTGTAAGTGTTGGAGTAGATTTTTATCTTCTGCAGCCATGAACGTGACAGATGACTGACCGTAGTTATCCACGACGTGGTAGTATCATCCTCACCGATAGCGTTTAAAGTCTTTGAATGGAAATATTTCTCCAATGTACGCAGTCAAACCTTTCCGTCGTGCTTTATTTTCTACGCTTTTAACTTTCAGAAACTCTAGCAATTGCAAAAAGTAGCTACTTTTGAAGCTATATTTGAAGGGAAAAATTTTGATAAATATTATTATCTCTCATGCAAAATAAAGTTGGGGCATGCTTAAGATAAGGCTTTTATAACAGTATTATATCGTTTCTCAGTGTATCTATACTCCCCATTGGGAAGTAAGTTGAGAGATGATCTGATTGCACGTTCTTATTTCCATTATTTCCCGAGTTAATAGGTTTCATATAACTTTTAAGTGTGGTGATTTACAAGTGAAGCAGCCTTTTGGGAACATTATTCCAAGGCTTAAATGCTCATATCTACAGGTTACTAACTTAATATCTCAATCAAAATAAAAAATTACGTAATGCTGGAGAGGAATAAATAATGAGGACGTTAGACCAAGAAGAAAGAGTCCGGTTGAAATTTGAAAAAAAATCTCCGTCTCGGCGCCGAGCGCCAAAAATCGTAACTTCTCCTTGTCGCAGCAGTTTAAGTTTCAAAGTACTCATTATTGGAAAAATCACTAATTTCCTTTTTTGATAATTCAGAAATGGTGGAGGAATCCTTCAAAATTCGATATGCGTGAATGCTATTCAGACTGCCGTCGCGGCGATTGTGATATGATTCCATTAAGTAAATAACTTTTATTTGTGTTAAAAAAATTAATTAAAAATAATAGTTAATCGTCCCTAAATAGAACAGTATTCGAAACTTTGAAATTTCGTCTAGAAAAATTTTTCCTGGTGAATGTTCGCACTCTGGTGCAGTATCTGGTATCCGTGTGCGTGACTTCACGCCAAATTATTTTTGTGATATGCCCAGAGCTAATGTTATGCCTGAGTACCAATAGCAGTAAATATTTGAATTTAATAATAACGTCACGAGGATGTGATAAACCTATCAAGGGCATATCTCCTTTCAGGGCAAGAGTGTGTGGAAATCAATTAAGGGAAGAAACTTCATAATAGCGTTGCGATTAATCCGAATAGCTAAATTGGATGTGTGGTGTTTCTGGATTTAACAGCATGATAGGTGAAGAGCATTGTTTACAACCAGGTATGTGAGGATAGAGTCACACACTCAAAATCTCAAATGCACTGAAGAAAACTTATAAGTACCAGCTAATTTTTCAACTATCTTTAATTTAGCATGGGCGATCAATGAATCTTTTAGAAATTGAATTCTTCGTAGCTTAGACTGCTACATTCAAATTTTATACCAACGCTTTTAAAATAAATCGAGGACTTCATTTCCGTCCTCACTGGTATATTTCTTTCACTTTCTCGTATCTCGGAACCCGCGTCCCACATCCTGTTAAGGTGAAAGAGAACAGAGGGACCAGGGAGGTTGTATGTCAAATGCATTGATTTTTTGAAAGGTCACTCCGTGTCCACTCTACTCTTGGAACCGCGTGTTTTATCTCAACGTTTTAAGTCCCTCGTCTCCTTTCCGGGTCTTCTCCTACGGTCAACGCACTTAACAACAACCTTTCTCTCTTCTTTCCTCTTTTACTCTCTCTCACTCTCTCTTTGGCGTCTCTCTCCGTCCTTTCTCCTCCTGAAACACAGCTCTGAACTTCTCTCACCGTCTGAAGCCTTATATCCACATATCAATGAACCCTGAGGAGTGTATATTTTGTCACGGTGCTGCTTTTTCAATTGATTTACGTCTCTGTCTAAAGGTTGGATTGCCAAAACTAACACGTTTTTGTAAACACATCTCAGGTGTGATTTAAAAAATAACGACAAACTTTGAACTTCGCGCCCTATTCTTTTTCAACTGAAATTCTATTTAATTTTTTCCCAATCCCACGCCGAGAGAAGTACACGAAACTGCGACGTGGTTTACGCTGGATCACTATCAGCCGGATCTCATAGATGACAAATTTGTCATTCTCGTTCGACAAATGAAGCTGGGGAAAAATCTCGATACAACTGCACGGCTCGCTTATTCACGCGGCTTTTGATAGCAGAGGAATTATGTATCGACGACTTGTGCGGTTCTCGGAGTTTTAATTTAACTTCAACTTCTGGAGACAGACTAGGCGCAGCCTTACGAAAATAATTTTTTTACGTTTTTTTTTATGCCTTGCCGCGCGAAGAATTTTCCCAGATATTAAGATGAAAATATCATGAGCTAACGTTATAAGTGAAAAAATTGAGCGACTTACTAGCCTCAAATTAGTGCCATTCTTCAAAGCTGGAACTATCAGGATGCAGGACTTAGATGCTGTAGCAAGCGACAAACACGCTTACGTAGTTCACCTTAACTTAAAAGCATAATTTCTTGATTTTTACGTTGTAGGCTCGGTATTCGTTTTGTATCATTGTGCAGAATATACAGATGCGTATATATATTTCAGTAAACTAAAATTTAGCTATCAGGGTCTGCAGGCGAGGAATGACGTTATAATCACCTTTCTATGACTCAATGACTCATTTCATTGAGTACTCAAAACATTTTGGCCGAAAATAACATGGGGTCATAGCCACCCTATATAATTTATATGGCCTCTTGAGAATTCCTTTTGTGTCCTGAATAAGATAATATTTTTTTAAAATAAATGATTGCGTTTGAGCTGAAGGCTATACCAAAACGCAGGTGCTTTTCTTATTGGTAATATTTTTTGTATGACTGTAATATATGTGGTGAATGCTTATTTTAAATGGGAAAATATCTTCACCCATGATTAAGAACATAACTATGGATAAAATGTTAATTCTCCACATGATTTACCTCACTCCGTATAATATTCTGTGCGTGAGAGTAGGTCCATGGATAGCTACTTAACATTTTGTATGCCATTTCTTCAGGGCGGACGAGCGGATTTTCAAGATGTGAGAGTAAAATGAAAGAAACCAGTCACATGCGACTTTTTCAGCTTTTTAGATTAATTTCACCTATGTATTTATTTTGAAGCATATTCAAAGATTATTTTTTTAAATAAAAAAAAAATGTAAAAGTTCCCTTGCTAGGTTCGAATGTTGAACGAATTTATGCTTATTTGATAGTTTTCGGGTGATAAAATGCAAACTTTTCGCGAAGATATACATTTCATAAAATAAGAAAATGCCCTTACATAAAGAAACACTGAAGCTATAAAATTCTTGTAAAATTTATACCTCCGGTAAATGAAACGACGAAAATTAATAATATTTTGCCTTGCAATGCCTTGAGACAGTTGGAATTATGTTGCTGGAATGTTTTCTGCCGAGCATCATGATTTTGAGAACAAGAAATTTTCCAAATATGAAGGAAGTCAGAGTATTATGGAATCAAATTAAGTATTATTGGGAAAAAGATTTTTTGGAGAATTCCTGGATCGAAAAAGCAGCTTAAAATGATCAGAAGCTGTTAAAAAATAGCTTGTCATGTTAATGGCATTGTACTTTACTCAATGGTAAATATTTGTTTGTACATTGTGCACTAATACAGAAAGCATGTGCCTACCGAAAAGTAGCTTTTGAATAATTGATCAATAGCAAACGCTATGAATTTGTTTGAGAAGCAATACTTGCAATTTCTTTTTCTTTAGTGGTGGTTAAAACCAGAAAAATTGGTTACAGCCTCCACACATTTCATATCTTTTGGAAGCTATAGTTCTCGTATTCCATGATCATTTACGTGTAGAATTAGTAACTCTTTTAAAAATTTACTCTTACTAACCTAATTACTTACCTTATTCAGGTTGACCGGCTCGAGCATGCAATAATTCAGAAGCAAAGAGGAAATGGAAGTACATTCATAATTCTAATCGTTATTTGGTACTCCAACGACTGATACCGAATTTTAGTTTTAATTCATTTGAAAATATCTAGTTATTTTAGCCAGGGATAGAATCTGCAGCCTTCTGGTAATAGGCACCTTGACTGTTCTACTCTGCGTAAACACTGCGGATTGCCATCCAGTGAAATCATGTTTCAGTAATCTAAAATAAGTCACCCAATTATTAGGTACTTAATCGTAATTTAACCTATTTGCACAGTTTAACGAAGGAACTTTCTCGTTACTACTTCATCTGAGTCATTTTCTCTAATATTTATTTCCTGTATAAACTTCACAGTGACAGGCTTTACTTTGTAGAAGTTACTTATATTAGTACTCATGATTAAGACTAACTTAGTACTTTAATACAAAATTTAGTAGAAATTAGTACTTTAAATTTTGTAGAAAAGTACTAAGTTTGTCTTAATTATGAGCAATAATTTAATTTCCTGCAGTAAAATATTTGGTGACATTCAATATTAGCCTTAACCCAGATCTGCTTTGTATTCTAATAACACAGGGAAATAATTAGGTCCAAAATATTCGAAGATGTCTACTGCGACAGCGTTCAATCGCTCTTCACGCATTTAGAAGGTGTTGTATGTTATATTTTCCGGCTGAACCTTCTTTTGTTACTTAGTGGCTTTCTGAGACCTTAGCTTTCCTTATACTTTATACTCTTTCTTTATACTTTCCTTATATTCTTTTCATTATAAACTTTTAATTTAACCCTCTCATATCACGCTTTGGACTTGTTGTAGGATTAATATATTTTTATTTCTGATTAATTCACCTAATACTTTTTTCTCGCACATACCTTAATTTGTACCTCTAAAATTCCCCTTTACTCTCCCCCACTTCCCTCTGATGATAAATACCCACAAGTAAATTATTTGTAGAATAAAATGTTTATGCATCTCAGAAGGCTTAAGTTCTCGATTTGGTCTTAAAAATCCAATTTCCTCTGATTGAGTACCTATCGTAAATAGCAAATATTTCCTTCTTGGAAATGTGGCAATCCGTAAGGAAATTCTGAATACCTCACGCCTTACGCCTCCAACTGCAATATAATACATATGCGGTCTGAATTATCCCTTAGTTGTCAGTGTAAACAGTTCTACAATTTGCATTTTTCCGATTTGTTTTTTTTAACAGCTTTTAATTTTCATTCCCTGATTGGCTTCCTTCTGAAAGTTTTCCAAAATTGTTTGACACTTCGCTGGCTCGTTGCTAGTGCCCTGTGGTCTGTCAGTTGGTTATGAGTCACTTCGTCACTTCCTTTTCCTCTGAGAAACAGGTGGAGAGTCCGCACCCTTGCGGAGTTGTCGGAAATACGAGGCCGAGCGCGGCTATTCTCGATGACGTACCGCCGAGTGCATTTATACTCGGCCGGCCGCCCAAGTAATCTCAGCTCGCTTTCGCGTTCGGAAGACGCTCGAAGGTTTAGGTTTTTACTCAAGCTCGCTCTGGTGTTATTAGTAGGCACGCCGGAATGTTAGATGAAAAAAAGAGAAATGATTGAAAAACATGCATATGGAAGATGTTTGTTACAACCTAAAGCAAGGTCAAACGATTGCCAAGCTGGATAAAACTCGACCAGTATATTACGCTTTAAGAAGCTCAGTGAAGGTTATGTTCGGTGTCGCGGGGGCAAGGCTCTTTTAAAATACTCGTCAAGTAGAACTAAACTTATAATTTATTAGAGTAAGTTTTCCAAAAATCCCGAAGCTTCTCTCTAAATTTGAAAAGGAATGAATGAATAGTTGTGGATGAGACTAACGGACGTAGGCGATTTAGATGAAGTAAATCCTTGAAGAAAAAGAGGGTGAGTGAAAGGTCTGACAGAAGGAGCGTGAGAAATGGGAAAGTGAAGGGGTTTATGACGATTAGGAGGTATTTAACTGCCTATTAATTATCGTGATGTATTGCATGGATTTTTCCCTGTGAGGCTGTATCAATAAAGGTTAATGACTCAATGTGATGGGCACAAAGTTTACCCTTTTCGGAATACTTTCGTAGTAGTAGGATAGGGATTATTTATTAATCCGTGTTAAATTGTATACATGCATCCAAAATAACTAAAAATTAAATTTTAACTATATCACAGGCATTAAAGTGTCTGTTTATGGTGATTATTATTAACACACTGGCCAGTCAACTCCAATTTGGCGTGTTTGGATCCCAGGTCCGGTACGAATGCTATGTGCTCGTTCGATGATTAAAGTCTTTTGCTAGATACAGCATTTGCAGTGGAGCTCTCAAAATGCATACCTACTTTTGCTATTGCTATCATCAGTTGGACCTCCATCTGTTCACACCGGGTAGAATTTAGATGGGGCTCGGTGGAGTGAAACAGTGGAATGCCTTGAAATGCATCGCACAAAAATGTGAAATGTGTATGAATCGTGCACAAAAATTTCAATTCACGCAGGCCCGATTCTACAATCTGTGGTTATATCTTATCTGTGGTGGTATTTTATATTATCGGTATGGAAAACGAAGCTGAAGTTGATGCATCGATAATATTCCTGTCAAATAACCGACAGTCTGGTGTAATATACGTAACCCGAACTCTCAGCTTACATCAAGTTAATGAAAATTCTACGTAATATTATCGTTAACCATACACCATAAACCGGGTTGTAATTTATTATTCCAATGGGTAGATATCGTTTGAAACTCGGTGAGCAGCGACGGTCGTAGAGACAAGCAGCTCTTTAGGTAGCTCTTAACTCCCGTGAGTTCTAAATATTCACCCCCTAAGGCGGCTAACATTCTTTTGAAAAATAATTCTATCGGTCCTTGGGGGGTACATAATTCGGCAGTTGGTGCCAGAGCTCGGAAAGTTATGAAAATTTAAAATTCCCTGCTCCAGATCCAGCCAAAACAGAGAACTTTGAAGAAATACAAAACACTGGGGAAAAACAACACTGGCATACTGGAGCAATCTTTTAAAATACCAACTCCGTTGTTTTTCGAGGAAACGGCCAATAAGGAGATTGCAATATAATTCCATCAATTTATGTATTAGAATTTTAGGGGGGACGTGGGTTAAAACTATGTAAATTTAAAAAAATGTCGAAGGAAAATAATTCATTCCAACTGCTGCAACTTCCTATCAGTAAGTTTGATAAGTCGATGATTGGAGGTTGGATTTCGTAAAATATGGGATTCTGATATTTCCCTAGTCATAATGGAGACCATATTCGAATTGTATTTCTTGAGTTCAGCGTCATTAAGGAGTAAATATGGTAATATTAATGGCTCAAAAATATAGTTATATACGACAAAAATTCTCAGTAATTATATAAATATAACTGCATAAGTCTCTGACTTGACTCATTTTTTCACGGTGTATGGTGAAAACGCCTTCCCAACAGAGGTTTTTTTGCGATTCTATAAATAGTTGAGAAAACATACAAACTTCAAACCGTTAGTATTTTTTTACGAAATATAGGAGTTAGAAATCCGCAATATTTTCAACATTCCTCCTTTGGGGTGCACAGCCGTTATCTATCCCATTTAAAGCAGCTTCCGTTTTTAGACAAATTGCTCGAAAAGTATCGGCAAGGGGAGATTGATATAATTGGAAATATGAGAGTTTTTTTCTTTAAAATAAGATCCAATTCATAAAACTCTAGGTTAATTGATATCTCGCTCAATAATTATAATTTTTAACGAATCCTTTGACTCTTTCAGCCAACATTTTCTTTTTAACTTAAATTTCCACCTCAATGGTAGACCAGTTTACACAGTTTTTATCTTCAAATTAATGGAGGCTCAGTATGCCTAGTGAAATTTGAGAGAAGCTTCTTTTATCTGTCTTGATTTGAATGCCGTGTTCCTAAAAGGAGTCGCAAAAAATTGACGGAAAGCCAGTGATATCCAAATCAGTGCCAGTGTTACAATGGTGTGATGGATATTTGTGGAGGTGACTGACAACTGAGATAGATTGTGCCATTCAGGAGGGAAGGTTGGTAAGGAAGCGATTACGATAGAACAAGGGTTGAGAGAAACCCGATGTAAGCATCGGTAAAATGGCCTACAGTTCAACGGTCCATCCGACGGACATGTTGGAGTCGATATCCACATAGTACTTCAGAAATATACGGGATTTTTCTGGAAATAATTCCCGCCTCTGCAAACATTCTGAACCAGGCCCACGGCATAAAAAGCCTGTAATATACTCATCACGTGAATCCAATCCCCCAAGAAACATTCTTTGAATAAATCTGGTCTTGAATTAAGAATCTATGCAAAGAATGATCCTAGGAACAGTGAGAACTTCTAATCAAGCTGCAGGATTCGGCAGCGCTGAAATGCTTATTTATGTGAATGTTTAGTTGAAAAAATTGTGCTGAACTGTTCATTGGTTCAGCAATTCTAACATATCAATACTGCTCTAGCAACGCTACTCCTTTCTCGCCTTTCTCACTCGGAAATATTAGTTCCGATGACCTTAAACACTCTTCCCTTTCTTTCACCTCACCAGTGCTGTCTTCGAGACCTCTTTGTCCCGAAAGTCCTGTTACTCGCGTAAAAATATTATTTCGTTCCTCACCAATTCTACTTTTATTTTGAATTCTCTCTATTTATATAATTTCTGAGGTGATGACCGTGGTGATAAATTCAAGAGAATTCCTTGAGGAAAATTGATGTGAAGTGGAATGTAGTAGCTATGCGGCTAAAGGAATATGGTGGAATGACAATAAAGTTGTGTCCTAGGTGTGTCAGTACCTCGCATATACCTCTTAGTGCGGTTCGCGGATAGCGGTATTCTGGCTCTCAAGGTAGTACTTTTAGAAGGGATCCTACCTCGAATAGAAGAGTGAAAGCGGGCCCAGGGTATTGTTAGGCTTTGGTTTTCCTTATGGCATACTGGTGACAATGTGCCAAAACCATAGAGCGCCGTAACCATAAGCAGGGAAAGTTGCACGTGGGTGGTTACTACGAAGGTTGATAACCTTGCATACTCTATTCCATCTTACTGCTAATAGTCAAAGAATAGCCTCGGATGGCCGAAGCTACGATGGGCGGCGGAAGCTGATTAAGGTTGGCCCAGTAGGAAGGAACGGGTAGACCGTGAAAGTTATTGGTGACTATGGTAGAGGAAGATTAATTGGTATGCGAGGATAGGTCTTTATAGATGTAATTATTAAAAGATATCCATTTTTCCAGGGCTAACAGCAATAACTAAATTCTTTGACTTTGCCTAACTCGAAAGGGGATGGCGAAATGGGAATGTATGTATGATTTCTGTATTCCAATAATGTCTAGGTAAAAGTTTAAGATGAGATACTTGAGGAAAAAGATGAAAGTAGGTATGAATATGAGGATAAATTCACTCATAAGTGTAATCTACGGGTTAAAGGTAGGTTATTATGAAATTCAGAGAAAGTCCTACGGATTTTTAAACGCACAGGGCCCTATCGACATCTAGTATTTCTTTCTTCATCTCAGCGTAAGTCCTACCCTTCTTCATCCCGTCCATAAAACCTATTCTCTTTCTTTCCCTTCCCCACTTGCCCAACATCTCAACCTCAATCACGGCCTTCAGCAAACCATTGCCCCTCATTACTGCTTCCAGCCACCTACCCTGCCTCCCCTTATCTCATCCAGAAGTTTCCTCTCCTCACCAACCATGTCAAGCTTTTCCTTATTTGTCTTTCTTTCTGTCCACCCTCCTCCATCCTCCTCCTCACCCACATCTCGAACGCCTGCAGCATATTTTCGTCCTTCATTCTCCGAGTCCACGTTTCTAACCCATACAGCGCCACACTCCATATCAAGCACCTCACCAGCTTCTTCTTTGCATCCTTACTTAAGGTCCCCGTCATCAGCGCCCTTATATTACTGAACGCTTCCTTCGCTAGCGCTATTACCCACCTTTGCTACTATCCATCTTTGCTACGATGCCCATTTTCTTCTAAAAGATTTCCAACATAAGAAATAGAAAATGGCAGTTTAAAAAAACTAGTAAACAGTTTTTTTAACCATTAGAAAAGGAAATGAAGGATCATAGAGTCGGAATTAAAACAAATATATTCTGTTATTAATTAATATGATGTTTTTAGGCAAGAAAGCAATAGGAAAGCTCAGTGGAAACTTGAGCGTTGTTTCAGGGAACTTCCAAATGGAGAACAATTGAAAGGTCTTTGTATAACCTCCAACGTTTATAATGGCCCATCACTGTTTCGACTAGAAATTTCCATAATTCCCAAAGTTAGGTAATGGCAATTAATTGTCGAAACCTGAGTCGATTATAATGAACGTTGTGAGTTGAACATAGTGGTTTACACATTATTCATCACTAAGTGCCGAGAAGTTTAAGTTAAAGATAACGAGAAGGGAAATGGACCAAGGGAAGACCAATGAGATTAATTTGAGAAATTTTAGATTTAAAGAAAACGCAGATGATTCATCCAAGGTAATAAAACGTATTTCATGACTATTTTGGTTGAAGTCAAGGGCTTTAGATCTGTGAATAGGAGGGAAAAGAATCTGTCACGTTGATAAGGGGAGAAGATAAAAAACAGGCGTATACAGAAAGAATGATTTTTTTTGGCAAAATTCTAATTAGACAGAGACGTGGACTGAGGAAATATGTCAAGGCTATCGAATTATGGAGGCCGTATGAATGGAATGAAAGGGAGAATGAATATTCATTGAATGTGGAAAGGAGAAGGGAAAGAAAATTTATTAATTAAACATGGAGTGTATCGATGACATAAACTACATTGGGATAAAGCGAGCCATGCTGTGCAAACGTTCTTTTGAGATCTAAGGATATGATTGCATTTTCAGTTATTTTTCAAGGCGTCTTTTCTTCTTTGACGGCTTTTAGCTAACTATAAATGCCATTCAAACGCCCTTATTTAAAAAACCATTGCTTAAAACCTTTAAACATAGCTTATTAACGACCTTACGATTGAATGTGGAAACTCTTTATAATCACGGAAACACATTCTGGTTAGGCGAGGGATTCAAACTCTCACTATTACTTACTAGTTTTTCTATACTCATACTCCATCGCTTTTCTAATATTTTACCGTTATCCCAAAAATTTCAGCATGAAGAATTGTCCTAATACGTAAATATCAGACATTAATTGTTAGTGGAAAGGTTGTTTACATATTAATGAGAAATCAGTTCGCTTTCCAGACTTCTTGGCTGAATAAACTATCTTTTTTATTGTAAAAATGCGGAAATTTAATAGATTCCTTAAAAAAGTTGTCTCCTTCTCGGAACATAGGGGAGGAATCGCAATAAGGCGTTTTTTATTTATTATTTGTCGTAAATATGACCAGAAAATCTTCGTTATGGGAAGTAATATAGCTATAAACTGGAGGAAAAGACCATATTATTGGCTCGGTGATCCGTCTTAATGATATTAAGATTGCTTATAACATAACTCATGGACATGAAATTTTTAAGAAAGAAAATATATATTCTTTAAGTTTGGAGTTATCAAAGTACGCTGCCATCACATGGAGTGGTTTATCATTGATAGTCAAGTCACCTAATGCACGGAGAGAATCATGTATCAACGACACCATTCTTTTTCGATAAAACTAAATATAGTCTGCAATATCTATTATCTTCATTTCCCATAAGTTTAAGGAAAAACGTTGGAAAAATGCTACCTGGTAATGCTGTCTTTCTGCAATGTGCGATTCTGTCGCACCCACTCGATATTAAAGTCTCTTTTTGACCCTATTTGTGTTTTAGGCTTCTGTGCTTGCGTAAATTTAAAAAAATGTAAGAGCTTGCCTTATATTTAACGGAAGATACCGATAATTAATGATAATGACCGATTCTTTGTTTTAGAAAATGTATTCTCTCTTAAATATTTTGTCAGGCTGGTCGCTTTATATGTATATGTCCTTAGGCTTTGTGATGTTTACAGCTCACAATTAAAATTATTATTAGAGAATAGGGCGATAAAGACGATGTCAAGAGTAGCATAGAGTATTATGGATTATTACGTATTATTGTGTGTATTGTATCTATTATGACTAAAAAAATATATTTTAGCAAGTATTGCTTATTCATATTACAGAGGAAAACGCGGAACGAAACGAAACGAAAAAACGTTAAAATGGCTACCAATGATATAAAAATTCATATTTGCACACCAGCAATATCGAATGGTCAGCATCGAAAAGCATGCAAGTGAAACATCTGTATCGGATTGCATGGAAAAAAGTGATATCCGGTCCTATATTTGAGATAAATGTCAGCCAATATAACGGAAATACCTATTATTTCATCAAAACAGAGCGTGGAGTTCCATAATTAATAATTATTGTCGGTTTAAAACGTATTATAGAAATTGGCTTTTGAAACTATTGTGTGATTAATTTTTTGTAAATATCAAATCAAAATTGGATATAGTAAGCATTTATTTGGGTGAGGAAATAGGCAAGCTTGATAAAACGCTAACTTTTGATATAAAATCTATATTTGAACATAATCTGTACCGGATTTCAGTATCGGAATATCGATAAGCAAAATATCGATGCAGGGTTAAATGGGGAAAGTGGTATCAGGATAACAGCAATAGGTATAATCTTATTTTTTTCTAGAACACTTTATAACGAGCATCCTTACGTATTAATTGTCCTGAGGGAATCTGAAATGGACATATTTGCCGAGGATACAGGTCCGCTTTTGGCATTACCTGTGCCGTTGTGGGTAATTTGTTTATTTACATGGAATTCCTGCCGTGTGGCGGTTTCTAGGCCATTTAAATCGATAAGCCACAATGTAGTACATTTGTACTATGCGGAGAGATAGTTAAATCAGTGGGTGGGTTAGCTTCACAAAGTTCAGCACTCAAACAAGGCTCAATGAGTGAGTGGTATTGCCATTTCGTAATTTCTCGGAACGGGAAAACTTTTGTGGAATGAGATCAATTTAATACCTCCCTCGCAAAACTTTTGAGCTCAGGTCGACGCCAACTCGCATTTTGAAAAAAGAGCTAACTCGATTCAAATTTCAAAACTTGCTCAATTGCCGTCGGATTTAAATTTTTGCTTGCCCTTTACGGGCATGAATTCTATGGCGACGGCTTTTGTCCGCATACATTTCTGTGGAAGCTCGGAAAAAATTAAGTTTAGCCCAAGAAAAAAATTAGGGCGATCGAAGTAGAATAAACTCTGGGTTGTTGAATATTTGAATTTTTTGATTATATAAATAATCGTAAATGTCCGGTAACCCTTTCACTACGGCATGCTCGGCGACAGAATCCGTTGCCGAATAGTCTGGTGAAACGTTTTTTGCGTTCCCATGTTATTTCATCGATCATCCATGCGATTAGGATTTCCTACAGGCGCTTGCGTCGTAAAAACTATTTCTTTCGATTGTAATGTTTTGGAAATTTTTTAGTCTAATTTTTTCATCATCAGTAGTCATTAATCCAAAGTTTGGTTCACTGTGGATCTCCACTCCACTGTTCTCTCCGCCAACAGCTTCAATCCCACTAATTATTCACTTGATGTCTCCTTAATTTTCTTGATGTATTCCATTTTTGGTCTTGCTCTGTAATTCTTCCCATTCAGTCATTATTCCAAAATTGTCTTCAATTGGCCGTTGTGTGGCAGAATGGGCTCAAGTAAGTTTGTATCTCTTTATTCGCAAAGTTTTCATTTTACTCATTTTCTCTCCAAATCTTCTTGGTACTTCTTCGATAGTAATTCTCTTTGTTCAATTTAACTTCATCATTCTTCGGTTACACCACATCTCCATTGCTTCCAATCTCTGATACTCAGCGGCTGTTATTGCCCAGGCTTCACGACCATATAAGAGCATTCTCCAAATATGTATAAAATTTGAATGCGCTTCCTTCCTTCCAGGAATATGTTACTAGCTGTCAGCAGGCTCTTCTTCTGGTATGATGCCTTCTTTGTTTGGGCTATAGTGCTGACACAACCTTTGTTACTCCTTCCATCGCTGTTGATCCCGCTTCCCAGATAGAAAAAAATCTACAACTTGTGTCAAGTCTTTGCTGTCCAATTTTGACGGAAATTCTTTATTCATTTTTCTTCTGATTTCTTCCACTAAGAAATACTGTTCAGAAAAATCGTGAGAACGCCCTAATTTTCTGTGAAAACGTCTATGTCAACTGCAAAGCATAGTATGCTGTTTTTTCTCATTTATATTTCTTTCTGTTTTTTACTATTATCCTGTAAGTTCGTTAATGACTGAATTGAAGATTTTTAGCGACGAAGTTATTTTTCTCCAAGAATCCTCTTTCACTCTGGGTGTATATATATGCCGATAGCTAGGTGGGAACCACGTGGGGAGAGATTACTCCAGGCGTATATTTAAAGCCGTACTTGTGGCAAGGGTAAACTGAAAAATTGTGTGGTCAGAAAATGGAAGATGAAGACAAAATTCAGAATAAAGGCGAAATTCAGACAATTTTTAAAAATATGGTAGGTATTGAACTACATTCCATGATATAAAACACAAGTTTAACTTTCGACTAACATTTTTACCATATTGGTATTGATTTTAAATCTTAATTTTAAACCCTTGAAAAAAAATCCCTTAGTTTCGTTTCGATAGGGATTTCAAAAATGAAAATGAAAGCGAAATAAAAGAGTATCTGGAATCCTCTCACTATAATTTTCAACGCTCTCACGCTCAGCATCTATTTTTCAAAAATATGATCGCGATCAAACATAAAAGTTGAGCTTGCTTTTTGAGTTTAAATGAGAACGCTTGTCCCGGAATTGCTTATTGCCGCTGGAAACATAATATAAGGGCATACTGCATCCCACGTTCAGAAATTGACCATAAGGCAAACTATCTGCTAATCATAATTTAACTTATGGAAAAAAATTACTTCATAACTTCAGAAAGTATCTCAAGACGGTTGAACCTGAGCATGTGATGTTGGAGTGAGGTCTTCCGCGGAGTCGTTTAGATCAGCGGTATTCAAATTGTGTTTCACGGAACCCTGGGTAACCCAAGCAACCATCCCTTGTGTTCAACGAGTTGTTGTTTGTATTACTTTGTATTAGTCACCATTTACACGGTTTACGAGAAAATTAAAAATATTTTTTTTCATATGTAGGTACCTTAGACTTTTTTGTGAATATTTAAATTTTTACAAGCGTGGGATTTACAAAATATTTTTACACCCATAAAGGTTGCGTGAACTGAAGAAATTAAAAAACCTTTAACATAGACGATGAAGGTTTTCCGTTTTTGATGTTCCATACTCTTGGACTACAGTTTCGCTAGTAAATCAATCTTTTAGTTTGAAGGACCGCTTTAGTATTTTATCCGCCATATATATGTGTGCCTCACAGTCAGACGCTCTTTGAGTTTTTTTGTTTTTCCTCGTTGGAGAAAACCCGCTCCTAAGCAGTGGATAGATTGTATCCATCTTCCTTGTTCCTCTTTTCCTTTGTATTTGCTAATTCAATTCTGATAAGTCTTGGGATGCAACGGCCTTCATTGGTGATTGATTATTTCTCTCCAAAATCATTATTATGACGTTGTTCACTTCTTCCCTCTCAGCAATAGCTGATTTGTGAAGCTGATAATTTTTGTTCGCACTTTCATGCTCTTTTAAACGGCAGTTTAGAGCCCTAAGAGTTTGTCTAAAGTAGGATACACCATATTTGTACTCTACATTGTGGGCACCTTAAATATTTTTGGTAGGCGATCCATGGTTCTGCAGATAAGATATTTGTTTTGCTGATACAAATGAACGGGTCCCAAGGAAAACATAAACAAGGAAGACGGATACACCATTACCACTGTGTGGAACCCTAATCGCTTCAAATTTTTCCGCAAACACTCCTATCGGTTTGTTTTCATCCGTGAATTTCTCATATTTTTAAAAATACGAGTTCGAGAGCGTTTATAGCACACCTGATGACGTCCTTATACGCCGAAGCCGGTCGCACATTAAATTACTCTTGCAAAAAGAAGCATAGTTATTTTTCATGTGGAATCTTGAGAACATAATTTAACGCAGAGGATGGCTCTTGGTCATCTCTTGTTATTAACTTGGCCAATCACGAGAAATAGAAATATTTTAAGTTGACCAAACAGATACTACCTTCGCGAAACAAACGACGAGAAACTGAAAAGAAGAAGTATGGACAGGTTGCTAAGGGTGGAATCGCTTCTTCATTGATATGGTTCGACAGCGACCCCAATCGATCAAAAAAATAGGGTGTATGCTAAAAAATGGAACCATTCTAGGACATTATTGCTGGCCCCAGTGGCGGCGTGATTATGTCCTCGCCTGCTATTCCGAGGGTCGCGGGTTCGAGTCTCGCCTGGGTCGGTTTTTCCCATCCAGAACTTGACAGAAATATCGTGGTGGTTCAGCACCTGAGAATCCTAACGCCAATCCAATGTGTTATCGGGATCGCTGGGGCAAACGGACCACCAGAATCATCCGAAAGCAAAAAAAAATCCCCAGGGCCCATTTAAGGATGCAGAGAAGCATTCTGATTTGTTGGATAGATGACACGGTTTATTGTAGCCTAAGCTCTAGTAACTTTATGGTCTTTTTTTGTATGGTATTTTTATACATATATGAATAGAAATTGTAAATATATAAATAGATCTTGTTATTCATAGAAATAAAGTGTCCTCTATTTCACCGCGTGAACGAAACGCTACCTTCCATACTATGATTTTATCACAAATGAAACTTGAAACTGCAAGGGAAAAGCGAGATTAATATGCAATGAAGGATTAGCTTAATTTATTTTTTTAATTTAGGTGAGACTTGAGAACAAATATATTCTTATGCCGTAAAATTGTATTTTTTGTTACAAAAAATTTACTCAAGAAGGGGTGTTGTAGGAATTTAAAAGGCTATGTTATGAAAGCATCGGTCCATCTCAGTTTTTGATTTTTTCGGAAATGAATTCAATAATTGAATTCAAGATGCAGGTTCTGGATGCATTTCCAATAAAATGGCGCTGCCGTCGAATATGCGGGCTGCAAAAAGTGCTTTCTTCGAACAATGGACATTTCTAGGGATTTATTTCTAATTTTCACGAGTCGATAGGATGCTATCAGTGAAAGAAGTTCCTCTTTATTGTGGAATTTCTCATTTGTTTTTACTTGTTCTGTCACGGATAATCCTTCTTCGTGCTTTGACCTTCGGATTAATAGCTTAATTCCCTTTCCTTCCTTACTCGCTTATCATGTTCTTTTATATTAAACTTCAGTTGAAACTCAACTGATTAATCGTTGTCTGTTTAAGATCCGTACAACTTTCATCCTCCTCGAGCCAGCAGCCTGAGGTGGAAAATATTGGCTTTTCTAGTTGGATCTATTTTCCAATTGCCTCGTTCTGAAAAATTTTGAATTATGTAGATTTGCTTGTGCATTTTTGGGTTATAGATACTCTGACTGAACTTAGAATACGATGACTAAAATGAAATATAACTTCGTATTGTCCATGAAAATTTTCAACACTGCAAGTTTCAACGATTCAGTGTCATTTTCAGGCACAAACAGTTGAATTTATTGGCAAACGACGCAACCTTTCCTTATGACCTGTGCTGGGGAAAGGTTGTCCACGAGTTCTTTGTGTTTGCAGGTCTGTATGATTCTGCATGAGTATTAACTATTTTTACGATACGATATCATTACCTGATCACCGAGTTGTTTCAAATTTTCTGTATTTTATGTGAGAAAAGAAACAAATTAAATTTCTACTTCTTAGTGTTTGTCACGTCTGTATGATTCTGCGTGAGTATAAACTATTTTTAAAGGATCCTTTTATGTGCTAAAATGGAATGAGAGATATTGATAACATATGCATTATAATCAGTGACATTATTATGAAGTTGTATTTATTCTATCAGTCATCTATATCGCTACGTGAATGTATGGCTGGTGCTAAGCAATGGATTACTCTCTTTTGGCAATGTTAAACATTTTATCATAATAGCCTAGGGCGAAGGACCATTTGACGAATGCGTAAATCTACATATAGCGCCGGTCTTGAACAATAATGATGGCCACAAGTACAGTGCTAGGATGACCGTAATTTTAATTGCATTGTCTGTTTACCGAATCATGCTCTTATTTGCATTAGACGTTCATTACTGACAAGGTAAAACCTTGTCAGTAATGAACGTGGGTGCCCTAAGCACCCACGAGCCATGAGCTCTCAGGTCCATTAGTGTCACGCTATTATGCGCTGAAAGGAAGCAAAGGGTGTGTAGCAGTAGGTGTTAGGACACCAGCCATACATAGGCAGTGCATATGGAAAGGAAATTGGGAATAGTAATTCATCGTCAAATCTCAATTTTCATTGCAAACGTTTTCGTTGAACCTCTGTTTTATCTCTGCTGTTGTTGAGTCTTCAATTCTTGCATTACATAAACTCTCCACTAACAATCATCTATTAACTGCTTGTTATTGTGTAACCTACATTAATGTAGTTCTTAATTAAAATTTTCTCTATCTTTTATTGTTTTTCAGCTCTCTGGTTCATCTTTTTGATTAATTAATCTTACTGTCACCATGGCTGATCACTGTGATTTATACTGATATCCTTCAATTTGGTCTTTAAATCTCTTGCGTATCATACTTTCCTGCCAGTGGCTGTCCTTTTCCCTTCTTTTTGGTTTCCTAAAAGGCGCTGCAATGTTCACTCGGTTCTTTTCCTGTTCTTTGGTTTCTATTATACAGTGGCTATATATCCCATGTCGTCTCTTTTAATATATGTACCTACATTTATTTTTCTAATTCGCAGTCCTCATTCTCGCATGGTTTGATGTTGTATGTTCAATCTAATTTCGAGGATTTATTCCGGTACTTTGAGCTTTCAAATGCTTTGCAGTAGGTAGGATCTTAACCCGGCATACCGACCCTCTTCCTTTATCAGAGCTTTGAAACGTCAGTAGCCGTGACTGAACTGAATCCCGCCCCAGTCTCTGACGAAGTTAAAAAAAATTAAGGTTCCAAAAATGTAAATTAATCTACCAACATGTTTTCAACTGACATTTTTTAAAGTCATAGGAGCCGGATGCAGTGTTATTTCTATTGAATTAAAGCATTTTGGTATCAGTTGTTGCGGTAATTTGGCAAGAACTTAGAAGATATTAGATTCGGGAAAAAATTCCTCGGCATCATTGGCTTCTTATAAAACGTTTTTCGTTAAAGTGGCTTTTATTTTGAATAGAAAAGTTTTTTTCCACGTTTAACAAATTCTCGCCTTCAACGTCATGGAATATCAAGTTCTATTTGCGAAAACAACAGCGTGTATAGATATGATTTTGCTGTTCGCATCAAACGAACTGTTTGCTGTTTTCCTATGAGTAGCCAGAGACATAAATGGCATTTGTGGTGGAACCACTTGAGGGAAATTTCGCTGCAACTGTGTCTAAACTAATACTCACTTCCACTCTTTCGTTTGTATTGTGTAAAGATGATGTTTTCGTTGATGGCATGCCTTAGCAATTAGAAATCAAAATTTAGGTAAAAAACATGAAGATAGTCGACTAAATTATTTTTCATGAACACTTAGTCCAGCTATGGAGGCCAACTGCAGAGTCACTTCTATTAAATTAACGCATTTTACTTCAATTATTGCAGTAATTTACAAATTACTCAAAAAACAAGTTAGGAAGTTGGCTCAGTTTTATTATGATTTGTATTTCACGAAAGTGCTATGCATAGTCGATAGAAAAATACCATTTTCCTCTAGTTTTCACCCATCCTTTCGTAACGACAGAATCAATACAACCTTAGCAAATTTCTCAATGAATTTTATTTAATACGACCGGTTTCATCGCATAGGCGAAATCTTCAGGTAGTGTCCTCCCCCCTCACCCCCTTCCTCCACCCTCAGCCTTCCTCCCCCCTCCAACTGCCTTCCTTTCCTCCCCACACCCTCCCAGTTTATGTATGTATATTCTGTGCTTTAGAAGAAAATAGAAAATACCACTGAAGATATCGCCTTTGCGATGAAATGGGTCGTATTAAATAAAATTCATTGTGAAATTTACAAAAAATTGTATTGACACTGTCAATATGGATTTTCAAAAAGTTACTCCTGAAAATATCGAGTTCATACTTGCGTATATTACCATGCAATTTCAAGTTAAATTGACGAAAAAAATAGATAGTGTAGAAAGATGTGACTTTTGTCGTTCTTGTCGAACAAGAAACAGATTTTTCTGTAGGTAGCCAGAGTATGAATGAAATGACATTAAAGTCAATTGAGGGTGGAAAAACCGAGCACTCTTCCCGCAGGGCCGGGATAAAAATCCCAGCCGGGGAATAAGAGGACACCACTCGCCCGGGCAAATGCACACACTTTCGTGCTCCGCTCTCTGTCTCTCTCGCACACAAACCCCTCTCCCTTCCCCCCCACCCGCCGCCCGCAAGTCTTCCTACTCCGCGTTGCACACACATTCTGCAGCAACGGCAAAAAGAATCCTCGTTTTTCACATTTCATTTCTTCTTCGCGCGAACTCTCCGAACGAAGAGCGAGCAACTCGCCCGTTCCCTTAACGTCTCTTTCTCTCTCCCATCCTTCCGTCCCCAACCGACAACATGCCAACCCCTCCATTTCCCACATCCCTCCTCCACCTCCCCCTCCCTTCTCTCCACCTCTTTTCTCCCAGCACCTCACGCTCAGTTCGTGATAGTAGTACCCCCGAGTCGCCACCCTCTGGTCGACGGGAGCCACCGTCGCACGCTCCGCACTCTACCCGGAGATTTCCGGGGAAGCCCGGAGCTTTTACGCGGCGACGGGCTGAAGGGGGTGTAAGCGGTGCGGGGGACGGAGGATCTGGGTGGGGGGTGTTAGGAGGGGGCTCTCGTAGTGGGGGAGGGGTAAGTCGTCGGGGGCAGGGTTAGAGGGAGGCAGGAGGCGTATATTGAGGAAGAACAGGGAGAGTAAGGATCCACAGATAAGGCTGTTCATATTTCAATATTGCCTTCCGAATTCAAATGTTGTATCGAAAAAGACGCCATGTATCGCATTAAATCTATATGAAACACGCATCGAATTGCATCGTTTGCATCACATTCCATCGTATACCTATATCACATCGCATTGCACATATTGCAATGCATCGCCTTTCGCTGCATGTATCATGTTTGTAAGTATTTCATTTCATCGCATGTATCGCATTTTATCGCACGTAATTCGCAATGCATTACATCTCACTGTATGTATTGTATTTCATCGATTTTGTCACGAGTCATCGCATGCATCACATAGCGCAATACTCCGTCTATTCATCGTGTTTAAACATCGCATTGCATAGCTGAACGCACTGCATTTTCTATTTCTTTGCTTATCATGTATCGCATTCCATCGCTTTACATCGTCTTGCATCGCCTTACATCTCATACATTGCATAGCGTAGCATTTGGGGGTGTGGGAGGAGGGAGTGATGTTAAGGGAAGGAAGAGTATTTGTGGAGGAGGAACAGGGAGTGGGAAGAGAGGAAGAGAAGGGTGAGCTTGTTGCACGCCTCAGGGATTGAGGTGGGGGGAAGGAGCCTGTTGGGGGAGGAGAGGGGGAAATGGGGAGGAGGAGGGAGAGGGAGTAATGTTACTGGGGCAGAAGGGCAGAGTGGGAGGAGTGGGGGATATTAAGGCTGTAAGGGGGGAGGGGTCGGGAGAGGCTGAAATGGGGGTCGGAGGGAGACGGGGGAGTTATACGAGGAAGGATTGCCTGGGTAACAGTGTGCAAGACCTCTCTCTTCCTCCCCCCACCCAAGCGCCCTCAGTTTTTTTTCGAGCTTGACTCGTAAAAAAAATCGAAAGAAACAGGAGAAAAAAAATAATTAAAAAAAGTAACGAGGGAGTAAAAATAATTTCCACCCCTATTTTTCCCTCCTCTCCTCCCGTCTTACCCTGATCCAAAATGTACACGCACCCCAGCCAGCCGTCTTCCTTCGTTCCCTCTTTCTTGCTGGGCTCGATGTGTACGTTGTAAAACTCCTGGTGTTCCAATCTTGAGGTATCGGGCTCGAGTCCCGCATTAGCGGAGTTTTAACCACTCAGTGGGCGTGAGGTGTAATTCGTTGAAAGTGAGAGGGGTATTAGTAGAGCTGGTTATGCTCGGGTGAGGAAGCAGTTTGGCGTCGCAAGGTGCATAAACCTAGAGACTGAGAAAAGAAAATGGAATAGGATGCAGACGTTTGATGTGTGACTGCGGAGGAGAATGGGGAAGATGCGGTGAACGGAAAGGAAGACCAGCGAGGAATCACTCCGCATGGTGGGTGAGGAGAGTAAATATCTTTAGGAGATTAAAAAGAGGCAGAGAAGGTGGATGGAACAGAGATTGAGGGGCAAAGGGATACTGAAAGCCGTGAAAGAAGGAAGGATGTTTGGTAACTGGGGAAGGGGATGAAAGAGATTAGGCTTTATGGATGGGATAAAGAGTGATAGCTAGATAAAATACATACTTTATTCGGTAGGATTGAGATTGAGGACGAACACGGACATAAATGCTAAGGAAAAATGAAAAGAATATTACCAAGTTGACAGAATAAGCAGTTTAAGCTTAATTAGTGCAAAAATTTACAACCACGAAAGACATGAATTTGCATTATATGCACGTGCAGTATGTCTTGATGGAGAATGAAGTAAGGGGCCTCCCTCCTGCAAATTATTAGAATTGGTATGCCATCTTCCATTTAAACCTACCTTAACCAGTAGATCCCTATTAATAAGGGTTGCATTTACTATCGTGTTTTTCTTCTCTCCATCCCCTCAATGTTGCCTAGAAAAAAAAAAACAAAAAAAAACGACGGAAGGCTTTGAAGTGGGTCGGAGGGACATACGATGAAGGATTTCCTGGGCAACACTGTACAACACCCTTCTCCCTCTCTCCCCCACCCCTTCTGTCAAAGCTCGGCATGTTTTTTTTCTAAGCTCGCCTCGTAAACAGTCTGCGGGAAAAAAGAGGATGGGAAAAATGTAAAAAGACGTGACGAGAGAGAGAGAGAGAGAGAGAGAGAGAGAGAGAGAGAGAGAGAGAGAGAGAGAGAGAGAGAGAGAGAGAGAGAGAGAGAGAGGAAAACATTTCCTTCCCTACTCTCCTCGGGTTCGTATCCCGGAAGTGGTAGAGATTGTTCTGCCGAATCATAGTCCATACTTGGGTGCAATGTGGGGAATGCATCAAGTACTCCTTCCTTCGGATGGGACGTTAAAACGTGGCCCCCTTTTGAGTATTACGTTAAGAGTGAGGTAATACCGACGTCGGGTTTCTCTCCACCCTTCCTCCACTCCACAAATTATCCTTCCCTTACCGACCGAACCACCTATCCTTGATGGCGCACATGACCTCAATTGTCTTTTGCTTCCCAGATAACCAACCAATGAGTGGCAAAAGTACCTACATACATCATCGTGACGGAATAAATTGAAAGAAGTATCGACTTGTTAGAAAAATTAATTTCCACCACTATTTTATTTTCTTTCTCCCCTTATACCCTTACCAACGAAATAAATGTGCCTTCTTTGCTTAACTTTCCCTCATTTTCGCTGGCAGCGCGGTGAATCCCTCGTCCTCCAATCTTTGGGTCGCGTGTTTGTGCCCAGGCTTAGTAGATTTTCCACCGGGAAACGTTCTTCCACGATGGAAACACCGCAACGGCACCGGCTCGATCACCTAAGTTGGGCGTTTTGGTCTCGGGTTGAGTTCAGGTTTCACTTCGAACCAAGGCTCGGAAATTACTGATCAGAAAGTGTACTCGGAACGAATCCGGTCCGTGTACTGTTGTTCTTGCCTGGCAAAGTGTGAGTGCGAAATGACGTTAGCCAATGAAAAGTATTGATCCTAAGGAGGCACTACGATTTTTCGCCGATCAGGACGTGAGGTAAATGTATGTTCAGGGATTTGGGTCACAGGTTATGCGATGCGATATAGCCTCAGCAATTGGATCTAGCAAAACCCGAGTCTGCTACTTCGTCAAGTATGTGACCGACCGTATGGATCCGGATTCCACTGAAAAATCATAGACACTGCCAAGATTCAATATTAAGGGTAGATGGGTAGGTTTATAAAGAAATTATATATGTATTTGACAGCCACAGGCGTTACTACGTGGAAATATGTCATCATTGGAACAAAAGATGAAATTAAACATTAATATGTCCACAATCTATTTTATTGACGGCTATGGTTTCACAGCAAAACAACACCATTAGGAGATGTCGTCATGCCACATAACCATGGTCATCATGGACCTGATTACATTTCTTTGCAACGAAATAACAATAAAATTAAATAGTGAGTATGACAGTGCTTAATTTTAACCTTTGAAAATATGGTAAAAGTGTGCTTCAGGTGCACATAGACTTTTTTCTCTAATGGGATTAGTCTTCACTCCAGGTCCGCGTATGTTTTTATCGTCTCTCTCGGACCAGGTGCAAAAGAAACTTACACGAAATGCTTCCAAGCTGCCGAAAACGTAATAGAAATCGATCAACTTTGAATACAGATGTATCAAAGAGTGAGCTTTCTGCAGGAAAAATTTAAGTACATACCTTTTGACGGCTTGGATTTTGGAAATATAGCGATAAAGAAATAGTTTTTGCAAGATGAAAACGAATGCCATTAGAGGAGAGCCCATGTGCACCAAAATCTCACTTTTACCCAGAAGACACTATTGGAAATGGAGGAAGGGTTGTGAGAAGGTCGGTGTCGAAATCAACCTATTATTTAAATAGGCACATAGAGGTCCATTGTTAAACTTTTACAGCTTTACGAACCCGGAACCTCGTAATGGGAAGCCATCATAGGCATAGTGAAACTTGGTGAAACTCGGTAGCGGAGAGTAAAGAGGTCAATCAGGGTGAAAAAGCGTTCATTAAGCGGGCAGAGGTACCAAAGGACTCCCGCGACGGGGGACTTCTGTAGGCATCCTCGGCACCTTTGTCCCGACTCACTTGCACGTATTTCTCTCCATGTCGTCATGCTCTACAACAAGTGAGTGCCAGCAAGTTTTGCTAGCCCTATAAGTACCTAGCCGCCACACCTGCCCGATCATCCTCCTGGGGGATTGTGTTTGAAGCGCTCGAGATAATTTTGATCACGTAACTTCTTTCGATCACGTGGCACAATAACGAACGGTTCGTGATTTTGGTGTTTGAAACATTCGGATGGATGACTTGAGCATCTGATATATCGAATAATGAGACTCTAATCGAGATATTCGACTCCACTAACGATATCCTGGTGAAAAAACTCGATCGGAAAGGCTGCGTGAGATTTTCACGAATGGTTTAAATACACCAAATTCTCGCATCCATCGTGATTGTACCACGTGAATCCTTAGTTACGTGATCGGGATTATCTCGAGCGGTTCACGCACAACGCCCCCTGGTGAGTTCCCCACGCTCTTTCTCCTTCATTCTCCTGCTCAACCTTCCAACCCCTGAATGTTTTCATCCCCCCCGTCTCTCTGGCCTTTAAAAACCTCCCTCACTCTCGCTCCGATCCATCTCTTCTCCACCCACCCACCCGTCCATCCCTTCCCTCCCAGCCACGTGTTGCTTGCTCTCCTCCCTTCGGACGCCGCAATCGAGAGGGGGTGGGTGGTGGTGGGGGAGGAGGAGGAGGGGATGGGAGGGCGGAGTGGGGAAAGAACTGCGTTGGGTGTGTGAGGAGCGGAGTAGGGGGTGGAACGGCTCTGCTGATAGTCGGGGGGGTGTGGGGGCGAGGTTAGGATGAGGAGCCAGGGGGTGTACGGTAAGGGTGGCAGAGTGAGGAGGAGGGGAAGGAAGAGCAGTAGGGGAGAAGTCTAGAGTAGGGGAGCGCGTGGAGGAGGGAGGGAATAGGGGGAGATCGACCGTCCGTGGTGTGTAGTGTGGCAGTTGTCACGGCTTCGCTAACCGGGGTGGAAGCAGGCGGAGGAGAGAGATTGAGTAAGGGACGTGTGCCGGTGCTTCGCTCCGCGCGTTTCGTGGCGGAATAAAAGAGGGAGAAAAAAAAACAGTTCGCGCAAGTCCCATAAGAGAACCACACTCGGCGCACCATTTTCTGAAAGAGTTATCCGGCTGCCGTTCGACCCATCACCAAACCAACGAGGTGAAACTTGTTGTCGCATCGCCGCCGCCAGAAAAATTGCACCATCCGAAGGACCCCCGAACGGACTTTTTCTTACGCCTAACTCGAGTCACCCTTTTGTCGAGTGACCTGCAAGGACAAGACGCATTGGTGGTAAAACCGAAATCTAAGATCTTTCGGCGGAAATAGTGTTAAGGACGTGAGAAGAGTTTTCGGGAATCAACAATTTTCGGCAGTGAGTGGAAGAAATAAGGAGCGAAAGCTTTTCAATAACCTCTTGGAAAGTTCTCGCATATGGTCGGCGTCGAAAATTTACAACAAAGGCTGCGATATTGGATCGCCTTGGTACAAAAATAAATAAGGAAAAGACTTCTCGTGTGTTCATCGGCCATCGATTACCTAACTTCACCTCTTTTTTGTGCCCTACGGACAATATTTTCGTGGAAGTTCGCTTGGCGTTCTTTAGTGTGATCTAGATCACTTAATTCGTCGTAGTCAAGTTAGTTGTTATTTGGACTTCAAAACTCCCGATTTGTCGTCATCGATGTTCAAAATGATGTTTTTCTTTCCGCCTTTTAGTTCGTCAGACATGGAACTTTTGAGCTTGTCTAAACTCTTATTATTTACTCAACAATGCAGTGAGAGTGTCAGAAAATAAGTTTAAACTTAGCAAGCAGAAGTACTAGTGTCCGTATCTGATGATTTTTCCAAAGAAGAGCGACAATTCGTAGAGTGGCCGATATGGCCCAATCCTCAAAGTTTTGTACTCTCGACGGTACTTATGTTGAGAATAAAAATTATTTGTTGAGAATGGGTTAACATGTAGCAAAAAATGCTGAACTGTGGCGTAATCGAGGCAAAAAAATGCTCGAATCGATTTTTTTCAATTTAAATTGCTAGTGAATATTTCAGTTTATTTCTGCAATTCAATTATACAAATACCTGTTGGCTGCGATAATGAAAGCACGCTGTACAGTTCATTTACGTCTCTTTTTACTGCTTGCTTGAAATTATAGCAGCTGAATTCCGTTATTTGGTAATATTATATAAACTGTTACTTTGTGAATTTATATAATTCGATGCTTTTATTTTTTCCCGAGGAATTCTAGTCGCAGAGGAGTATGCGTAAGACGTAATAGTGACATCGGTTAATCTGGAGCTATTGAAATAGTTACGCTAACTATACGCTTATCTAAAGGCGCTCTGTGATCGCAAAGAGATTTTCCCTTCAACTGTACAAAAGTCGCTATATTTCTGAGCAGAAAAATATATTTATATCTCTTCAAAATTCTAAACTTTAAGCCCTGATTATTCGGCATATTGAAAATACTTTTTCTGAATTCTGAAGAAAATATTCTGGATATCTTCCATGGTTTATCTCTGTGATAATAATTTAAATCAAAAGGTAATACATTAGTTTACCAACTCGACTCTAGTTTTCTATTGAAATTTTCTAACTTTGAATGAAAGGTCTTTCGCTCACATATAAGTTTTTTATTCAGAAAGAGTTTATTCTCCAAAATTTAATATTTTGTTTGACCTCTCGGGGGAATATCTCAGAATTGTGTGCCGTGGGTTTTCAATAAAACAAGGCTTGAATAGTTACGAAATGTCGAAGAGGCTCATACGGGTATTGTGAAATGCGTTGCTGTATCCCTTGACAGCGGTTAATCGATTTTACATTGTTGTTCATGAAACCTAATTGTTGAAGCCACAGTCGTGATTAATTAGATCTCTATCCAGCAAAGAAATCGTGCTTATATTTTTTGTTATTTTTTTATCGCAAGAAAATTGTCGTAATCCAAGTGTTCATTGAGATTAATCGGTGTCGTGATTATAGACTTGTATTCGTGGTAGTTGGAAACGATTATCAGAGACTCACTGTTCTGCCGAATCGCTGATTTCGGTGAGACATATTTCCTAACGTCTCGATCCCGATAAATTTGACATTTTAAGTGTAACTGAAATAAAAAAGAAACTTTCGAAGCAGTTTGGTGGAAACTTGTAGAAGCGGCAGCGTCCAGAGCCCTAAGAAGAAGCCTGTTGCTCCAGCTCGCAGGAACCCTTGTAATTGGCATTTCTCTTCCTTCCCGTGCAATAAATTTGGGAGATATTTTTCCTTTCGTCGTCTCGGAGTCTGCCTTAACTACGTACACTCCTTGTTGAATTACTCCCACTTGGTGATTCCTTGAAGGAGAAGGAAGAAGAGGAAAAAAAGCGGAAGAGGAAGATAAACCATTCTGCTGAATAGTTCTCCGCGGCTTTTTTCGGCGTTCTCGGGTGCGAAGCCGTTTTTAACCAGTGTTAAGATTTCACATCTCATCCCGTCCCATCGCGGAAGACATAAAGAAGGTCGCGGAAAATGCTCCTTGCGGTCGAGGCCTTTGAGTGGGGTTATTTTTGGAGGAAGGATGTAAGGGTGAAGATTTCTCAGTGACCGAGTGAAAAAGGGGAAAAGATTTCCTGGACGGCCTTCTTTCGGTGGTTTCTTAACTGTCGAACCGCCTTGAAGGTTAAAGATAAACAACTTATCGACAGCCTTTTTTTCGACGTCGCATTAAGTCATCCGTCGCTGTGAAAAAGGTAAGGACGAATTTTTCCTGCGGTTTAGGCTCCCATATTTTTTGTTTTTTTTTCTGACATCGCTTTCGACTTTGATTTTTGGTGAGAAACCTTCTAAACCTGTTGCTCCCAGCCTTTTTTGACTTGCTCACCTCCTTGGTTGGCCGTTTCCCCAGAATGTTCCCCAAAGTGTTGGACCCGGTGCACTATACGGCTTCATAGTGTAAGTTTATCTCATGTGCACCACCGTGTGAAATTTTCGCGTACTTCTAAACCTTCTAGAATGGACCTTTGAGGGCACAAGTACCCTAGGTTAAGAAAAGTTTCACTGACCTATTTTAAATTGTTTTTGGATGAAAAAATATTTTGAGATACTTGTTTCAAACATGCTGCTGTTTTTAATGCCATTTAATACGAAATGAAATTCAGAAACCTTTAATGTATAGATATTTTCGAAATGTTGCTGCTTATGGACAAAACTTATCGCCACAACTAAGATGGATATTACTTAAGATATGAGATCTATTAGTGATGAGCAGTAGAGAACATCGCGTGCAAAATATCTGTCTTGATCTTGAAAAAATCAGTGATAAGAAACTTTAACATTAAATGGTCTCATTTAGTCAAATTTTTGCAATTATTACTTAAAAATGTTTGTTACCTCTCTTGTGTATATTATTTTTCGCTCTGTATTTAAATTATTTTTCGAAAGAGGCCCTATCGATATAAATTTATTTCCGCTTTAGTTTTAATCCTTTTAACCTTATCCTACGAGTTTGGACCAAATCGGGTTTTACGAATTGGTCCATTTCCCATAGTTTTCAAAAATATTATTTGAATAGGCGTAAAACGTGGTGTCGATATCAAAGGAGTCCGAAGGTCAACGGGAGCCACCTACCTGTTGACAATGGACGTGATCCAAGTTATATTTCCCAAAATCCCGGGTGTAGCCCTTTTGGATGCCCTTAAATGCTCGTAATTGATCATTAAGTATTTAATTCAATGGACTAATGTGGCTGTGGACTTCAGTGTTGTATAGGAAATAATTACGTTAACTAACACGATGGGGCTCTACGATAGTTATCTTTAAATTAAACTGTTTCATAATGACCAAATGTACCGATTGAA
Source organism: Pyrrhosoma nymphula (assembly GCA_963573305.1). Taxonomy (NCBI): domain Eukaryota; kingdom Metazoa; phylum Arthropoda; class Insecta; order Odonata; family Coenagrionidae; genus Pyrrhosoma; species Pyrrhosoma nymphula. The sequence continues at coordinate 93,577,716 of OY754335.1, read as the reverse complement.
ACGAGATAGAGGAGGAATCATCTCAGGCAGGTTACAATCACCATAAATCTCTTTATTTTAGGAGGCCATGCCGTTGCGTCGTCAGCATATTTGCAGATTGTTCCATGCCCTCTTCTGAATGGTTTATTCTATGCTCCGTAGGCTAATGATTTAAATACCTGCAGCTTGAAATAATTAGATGGGATTCTGATTTGTGCGTTCAGTTCTTTTGGCTTGTGTTTATTGGTGCTTTTTTTAAATTTGGCTTCGGTCGCGCAGTGCTCCAGAAATTCGCGACTTTTCAGTGAAATTACTGAGATTATGTATACAATCTTTCAATCATTCATTTCTTCGTAGAACTTCGTAGAAGTTACTATTATCAGCTCTCATGATTAAGACAGCTTATTACTTTTCACCAATATTACTATTTTCTAGTACTAAGCTGTCTTAATCAGTTGAGCGCTAATAGTAGTTATCAATGTGAAGATTGGTTTATTGCTGCCTCCTTTCCATCCAGTTTTCAGCTAACGTCATTATGACTTGACATTTCCTTATTTTAACTTCCCTCATATTTTGATTAATGTTCAATTCATTCTTGGTCTTCTGCAGTAATTGGTCCCGTTAATTTCTCCTTCCATTTCTTCGAGAGGCTGTTGTGTCTGTAAATGTATCCAATAAGTTTATATCATCTACTTCGTTGATTTCTCATAAAATATTTTTATCAACTATTTGCAGGACTTCTTAATTGGCGATTTTCAATTGATTGCTATACTAATTCTGCAATTCCACGTTTCCATCGCCTCAAATATCCTATATTCTGCTGCCGTTATCATCCGATCTTCTCTACCATAAGAGTGCCCGTATTTAATATATGATTTTATGAAGTGCTTTTTTACTTTTAAACTTGTGCCATGTAAAAAGTATTATTACTGCCTTTTTAATTTCTGAAATAAATTATGAAGTTCACTGGAGTTCACTTGCTTGACGGAATAATCCCCGTACAAAGCTATTTTAGATGGAGTTACTTGGTTGCATTCTACACATCAAGCTGGAAGCATCTTCAAGTTGGAGATGTTTTCCTATGGGAAAAGACCCATGAATAAAATATCTGCGATTGAAAGCAATATGTTTACCACAGCTTTCTTTCGATCAAGTGCACTCGAGAGAGGTTAGTAGAATGCAACGACCGAATGAAGAAAGATGATAGGTACACTAAGGGGAGGAATATGTTAGTTTAAGAATTTGGATATGACGAGGTACACTTGAAGCGCTGCTTAAAGAGTGTGGCAACCAAATCACGTGGAAAATCGATATCTCTTGCCCAAGGCACATGTCATAAAGGGTGATGGATTGGATCGAATGGAGGAGTGTCTTTTTCTGGAGCGCTGCAACCTGACGTGGCGGAATCGCATAGGATTAAGTACAAATGGACCGGGAGGGATATATGATGGTTGGAGTGCATAGATTAGGTTCCTATATCTCTCTCTTGTGGCCAAGGTGCTGTGTACTTTCCTTCCCTTGGTTACCCCTGTTGCTTTATCATGAAAACATATGAAATGGGAATCGCAGGTCCCCGTGCTCTCTGTAAGGGAATTCGAGTGAGAGACGGATAATATAGGTGGAAGGAAACTTACTTTGGTTAACCTTGATACGTATTTTTACCGAGCAAAATCGGACTTCATGTTTAACTTTGACCCTGAAAATTCGCTTGATCAGTTGATTTTGAGAAGTATGTAATCGGAAAAAATTTTGCAATAATATTATCCCATTGACTTAGAAGTTATTGCCAGGTGAAAATAAATGCGCCGCGAACTAGCGCCTTCGGCTTGCGGACCAATTTGCAGACCACCTCGCTATGCAGGCTCTCTGATTCTCGAGTAAATTTTAGCGGGATTAAATGGAACCAAATATAATGCCCGGTCCAGGTGGATTTTTTTATAACGGCAGTTTCAACGCATTTCTCCTCTGTGAGCCACGGCAGAGGTTTACGCCTTCAATTCGTTAACTAAGTTTGATTTTTCAAGTTATCATTCAGGTCTTAATCTCGGGTTGTTTAAACACTGAACAAAATTTTGGATGGGATATGATAAATCATTAACCGACATGGTTTTTCACGTGTTTATTTATCCTCTTTATGCGTTATTCGTGTTTTTGCATTTCATAATCTCTAACGTGGACATTAGCCACGTAGATTTCGGGAAGTCGCCAATAAACCCATCTTTTGGCAAACTTAGCGTTGAAATCAATGCGATAAAAGACAATATATTTTTTTGTTGAGCTGCGTATGCGCTTGATATTTTGATATTGAATGTAGCAATGATATTTATTTATTTTTTTAATATCACTAAGTATTCCTCAACTGTTTTATGAGTAAAAACTGTCGCAGATATCATAACATGAAGTTAACGTTTAGATATCTGCAAAAGTATATTATATTTGAGTTGGCGCAACTGAATGAAATTTTGTATAGAACTAGTAGAATTTATTATTTTTTCTCATTTTTATGTAGTGCTTATTATAAATTGTACTTTTAGTGCCCCAAAGTCAAAATTCAGCTTAGGAAACACTGTTGAAGCTGGAAAAAGGAATATGACGAGCCGTTCTGTAGTTTTCATTCCAATATTTATGCAGTCCAGTTTTCTTTATAAATCGTCTTCTTTTGGCGTAGTAAAAATAAAAAATAATAATTATTCAGATTTTATTTTATTGTTATAATAGCAACTTAGAATATTTTATGTCAGTTGTAACGCATAAAAATAATATTTTATATCACATTGAGTAATTTTGAGTACGTTAGAATGTTTTTGAACGTTTTGAGTAAGTAAGCTTCTCCATCGGCTACATGTTGATTAAGGCAGAGCTGTGCATCATGGGCCGTATTGGGTCTCGCACGACTGGGTTAACTACGTGCCAGGCGTTCACAGTGAAAATTAACTAGTTATATTAAAGGATTAGACGAGGAAATGTGAAAATTAGCGCACGAAATAAATGAAAAAGACGCTGAGACGCCTTTGAGATGACGATAAGTGTTTAAGTTTCAAAAAATGCCATTGGTTCCAATTCTTTTAGTGGTAAATTTGGTTTGCGAAAGTATAAATCGAGAATCCTAAGGGCCCCGAATGGAGTCGATGCATTTGGCCCCGTTAAACCGTCCAATCGAGTAATCGTTCTCAGGAGTCACTCGCTAAAATTCCTGTTGCTCACATTGAATCGAAATCACTCTCTACTCTGCGCACACCAGGTTATGGACAGAGGAGTATTTTACTGTTATTATTGCCTTGATTATAACACAAGTTGCCGAAACCAAGCTCGAAGTGTCAAATTGTTAAAAAAAATCGCAAATTGATTGTGTATTTCAATGAATGTCCGCTCTTTAGTCACAGTTTAGGACAAGAGTTTCAAAAATCTCATCCAGATTATTTTTCATCTAAACCTTAGAGTCAATGTTGGCATAATAATTACATATATGAAGAAGTATTTGCTGTCAGGATGAAGTTATTCTGATTTGAACTCATGGATATAAATATTCGTGTCAGAATTTCTTCATTAGCCAACTTTAAACCGTCCGAAATGTGTTCACGGTTTGGGGCAAAGATTTATAGAACTTCTTATGTTTGCTTAAAGACAGTCCGTACAAAATTTTATCTGGGAAAGAAACATACTCAACATTTTCTGTGGGAAATTTCCACGTAATCTTGGAAATCATTATTTCATAAAGGTCTCATGCAGAATCCCTCATAATCAATCTTGGCCTTATAGCTTACAATGAGCGATGCTTTTTAAATTAATGTAGAGGTATGTTGTTGGTCGGTGTCAATTCGTTCCGATTTGAACATTTCCGATGCTTTACCGTTCGAGGCATCCACGCTGTCGGCACTGCCGAGTGAGACCAAGGCCCACCCTGTCCCAGGACTTTCCCCCTACCAAAATGTGCCACGTTGCTCTGCCGCGTATTTATTCACTGACCCGCCTCCTCCTATTGATCCCTCGTTTCGAGCGGAGCTTCTTATCCGGACTGGCGAGTCCATTCCCTGGGATAATTATGATCATACCGCCGCGATTACATTCTCTCTATCCACCCATCGCTCATATGGTGAGACACGTCGAGTCCGATCTTCACTTCAACTTCATTAGGATCATCACTTTATCACTTTCATCCTGAGGTGTCATTTATCATTAGGAATCACTTTAATTGCATTCTTGCGTCTTTCTAGATTTTGTGATGGTAACACGATTTTGCCAACTTTTTTCAATCTAGATTTTTTCTCCGATGGGATCCGAGCACCAAAGCCACTGTAATAATGACGCTAGGAGCACTAGGCTAGGAGTAGATGTAAACACTTTTCGGCGTCTTTATTAAATTTTCCTTGAGATTGAATTGTTGCAATAAATAGCAACTAGTTTGATAATGTTGTTTACTCTTGAAGATGCTTTGAAAAAATGGAGATGCATGGCTGATGAGTAGAAATGTAATATTTTCATGCATAACTCCTCATTCTTTGCTCAGAGCCATTGGTTGGAGCTCTGAGGGCTAGTTTTTTTAGGGGAAATATGCACACTAGTGAGTGTTTCCTCGACGTTCTAATATCAAAGATTATTTCTCTCACATTAAAACGGTTGACTGATAGGATAGATTTGTGGAGAGTTGCAGCAAACCAGTCTTTGGAATGACGACTGGTGAGGATGACAGTGGTATGTGACAGAAATAATCTTAGAGTCGCCTTTTCTAAGCGACTTCCAAAATGTGTCCATAGCAATAGAATTTCCTCATTATTTCTTTTGGTTTGAAATATTGGGTAAAGTGAAACCCCTAAAACTAATGACGGAGAAGTTAAATATTACTTTATCATTTGAGTCATCCCCACAAAGAATTAATCTGCTGGATGCAATTAACATTCACTGGGTACAACGTTTGCTATGTACTCATGAGTGATGAGCTCCATCGCGCGTGATGATCTTGAGTTCAGTGACGGGTGGGTGGTTCCTTTCCTTGTGCCTTCTGTGGTTTCCCACGAAGTTCTAGGTATCAGAAAATCGTACCTGAATTCATATTGGGGTAATTAAGTAGGCTTCATTCTCATTTCAACCAGATACACGATGTAACCTTTGCTGAGCGCTTTATGAACAGGTCTGATAAGTGCTGTGTCCATAGACCATCTGTAGCTGTGGTAATCGTTGATAGATATGACTCGAGTATGTTATCCTGTAACCGGTGTGGTTAGCAATACATTAGTGGCAGTCCTTTCTTTTTTAGTGTATGAAAAAACGAAACATCACAAATCAGAGATATTGGTTTGAAGGGGAACTATGAAAAGCAAAAAAGTATTCTTCTGTTGTGTTACTATTATTTTTAAGTTTAAAACTTAGCACCTCAGAAGTGTACTTTGAATAATTGAACAATTATATCCAACTGCCCTGTATCCGTTAAATTTAACCTTAAACATAGACGATTAACTTCACTGCTGAGTCTAAAAGTGTCTGAGACGGTTACCGTAACATAATACTGATCATGAAAAAACTACGATGAGTTCGAATCAGATACCTCACATTTATTGTAAATAGAATTACAATTTACAAATTAAAATATTAGATTATCGATGATTTAAGCCTACTATAAGTAAAGATAGTAAATTTTGATTGTTATGCCTCAATGTTATTAACATAATGAACGCCTACTGATCTTGTGCGCATTTCTGGACGAATTGGAAAATAAATATTAACCTGCCAAGATCATTTTTCAAGACCATGTTCATCGACAACGTATTGGTAAAGCATGAATATGCCTCCTTGATAATTTTTTCTGCTCATTTACTTTTGGAATTTGTGACTGAAAGTCAAGGAAACCATAGAAGCAAAATTCGATTGTATTGAAGTATGTACGAATTGCAATCAATGAACACTTTGAATGTAAATCTGAAATACAATAGTTTCACGGCTATCCGTCATCGAGACTTACTACTTCTCTACGACATACTTCCTTTACCATCACCTCTGCAGTTGTAATTAGACTTATGGTTGGCTGGTTATATGAGGGAGGTGATAACAGATCATTTGCGTCATTAAGAGCAGATGAATATGTTGGTAAAGGAATGATTATTTGAGGATAACTCGGCGTCAACAGTAGCCTGCTCTCAACGAAAGGCGCCAAGGGGTCCACTCTTTAACGTCCCTTCCGACGGACGGAGTAGTTCACTTGTCCTCTCCACACACCACACAAGTAAGGATCGGAATTTCCAATGAAAAATATCCACCAATGCCGGGAATCGACCCCGGGACATTGGGAAGCGAATCCAGTACTCTAGCAACCACACCAACCCGATGGCCATTTGGTTTCTATGTGAATTGTTTACTTACTTCGTTGATTCTCAAAGTCAAGGACTACGAAAGCCGAATATTTCGAGACAGGGAGGGAGGCTACCTCCTGTGCTGGATGGTAATTCTACTTCCAATGGTTTGCCGTGGATTCCTAGTTGGCTTGATTTTCGGAGTTCTGGAGCCTAAATGTTGGGCAAACTTCGAACCGCAACGATGCCTGTTTTGTAAGCTCTTCACCGTGGATAATTATGCTCTTTGCATTCAGGGTCTTCTGCGGTCGTTTCCGTATGCGTTTCCCTTCAAAAACTCATTCTCGTTGGGCGCCATCTAGGATGTAAGGGTTTTTAATGAACCTGGGAGAATTCCATGCTAAATTACTATCGAATGAAATTTCGGGGTAATTATATCAGAGTTTGATAAAAAATAGAAATAGAGCTGAATGACTTGTTTTAAACTTTCAAAAAATATTTATATGGAAAGCTCTTTATAAATTAAAACATAATATATACCTCACCACGAGAAATCAATTCATGGATTGGTGCTTGCTTTCCGCTTAACATTTGGTGTTAATGGTGGTTTGTAAAGATTTGCAAATTTTGTGATATGGGTCATGGAAAAACCGTATTTACAAAAATGAGTTCCTTTCAAGTTAATATACCAAAGTCCAGTCATAAGTTGTGTAATGTTTTCTAGATACTTATTTACAATTGGGTCCCTTCTTTGTTTCTAAAAGATGTTGCCTTGGAGTGTCGTTTACGAAGTGGTTGGTTACCGCCTGACGTGATACCAACTGAGAGACAAATTGTATGATTGCAAAAATATTCTGATCTCACGATTTATACAGAGTATATTATTTAACTCTCTCACACTACATCTGTAAAACCGGCAAAAATGACAAAATAAGGGAGATACAATGCGGAACAGATCGATGCTTGAGTTGTTTATTTTTGCGCACCATCAAAGCCAAAAACTGATGAGTCCATCCATCAAGGCGCATCTATTTGTTCTTCCCATCCCTTTATTAATACCTTTTCCTTCATCACCACCAATTTTAGGATTGGTTTGCTGCCACTCCACGTATTTTTCTGGACGGTGAGGCAGTTAATTGATTCATTCCATCCTTGGCCTACTTTTATTGTCTTATAAAGAGTTTACATTACCTGAAAAACGGATTTGAGTTTAAATTGAATGCGGCATAATATACATAATAGGATTATTTAATAAGAGAAACAATAAAAACCAGAAGAGGGAAAACGCGATGGAAAACATTAGCCATGCTACTTGTCGTTTCATGGAAGACATCACCTGAGGGTATGTTGTAGGGAATAAGGTAGCACATTGGCTTATTTGCGGCGTGGAAATAATGTACGGATGAAATAATGTAAAGTATTATAGAGAAAACAAAAATATATTTTATTATTTGCATTCCAATCCCAATCGCCAGCATGTCACCTGCATAATCGTATTCGTAACTCATGTTGATTTATTTTTAATTAAACGAAAGTTAACTTAATTGCCATTATTTATCTTTCTTTTTGCCTCCATTTAATCAATCAGATCTCAAATTCCGAGTAATCCCTTCTTGGCGTTGTTCTACGGTTGGTTTGGAGTTGATCGCTGGGAAATGAAAATATCCATATGTTGTCCGAATATAGATTTGGGTTGGGAACCGTGTCAATATCCGTACAAGAAAAATCTTGACATTCTTTATTCCTGGGGGTGTTAGCGTTTGGCAGTCAACGGCTAATTACGTGAGAGTTATCTCATGTAGCGTCGAAGTTTAACGCAATCCTTCCTTGAATGATTGACCCGTAAAAAACGTATGTCCCAATTACTCCTCACCTTTACGGCTAATTCTGTTTACGATTTTGATTTAAATAATGAATAGCTGGATCTGTAAATGCATTTCTATTGCGACTGAGAACAGCTAATTGACATGGCGATACTTTGTAATACAAATTCACATGAAAACTGTAACCAAATAAAAATACACTTGCACTACAGTGATATCAATAATGGCGAGAAGAATATCTAGGGAAGTAATATTGGGTTTGGTTATTGAGTTAGTTTAGTTTAGTTATTGGAATCCCCATGCATCAAATGTGAGGTCGATATGATAAACAACGAGAAGAATATCGTTACTGGAAGGAATTTCTTGTCTCACTAAAAATACTCATCACCTGAATTTTACTGGCATTATAATTTTCTTGCATGATTGTGTTTATAACATTGGAATCGTTCGTGATATCCATTTCAACTATTTTTATACATGCGTTGTGAGTTAAGTTTTAACTGTATGAAATTCACAGTGACAAAAAATCTCACCTGCACTGGCATACGAACCCAGGATTTTCGATGTGGCGCCAGGTTCTCTAACCAGTACTGCCCAGGCGTTCTATGCTATGGTAGCTCACTTTAATGGTAAATTTGATTAATTTTAACTCCGAGGCATAATTCTTGATGAGCGAACTGAAGTGCTTTCCATCGAGGAAAACTGCTCATCCACATTGAAAAACTTAAAAACGGTATCAGCAACTATTTTTGCAAGTTGCTTGACGATCATCTAACAGTACAGAAATGCGTAGCCATTGCGTAGTTCACCTGAGTCCCTCAGTTGTAAAAGAATAAAAATGAAATACTTTGGAATGTAGTTTCTGGGCTTTTTTACAACAGCAGTGTGACTGCCATATGAATGTGCACAAGTTTTGATTTATTTCCCTGTGAATACTTAGCTTTCTTTGCAAACTTAAATTTTTCATTCTTATTAGTTATGTGGAATGTACACATTAGAAGCGAAACGCTTCTCTTGAATTGAATTCATAAAAATTTAACAAAGGAAAATATTTCGCTCGATTTGCTTTCTATATCGCTGCACTCAAATGTGCCGGAGATGGTTTGCGAATTTTCTTTGCGTAGTCGATAATTAATTAAACTGAAAGAGTTTTACTTACCATATTCTAAACTTCGAGTACCTCGACCGGTTTCTACGTTATGCCCTCGTCATTGTCAAGAGGACTTAATAAAGTGTGGAATATCCGAAGCATAATTATTTTAATTTAGCTATTAATACCTTGTCTCACTTTGGTATTCGGCAACTATGGTTCCCAGTAAGCAAATGATGCAATCAACACCAGCAGCCGTAGAAACGTCCCCGTTCAATGACGGTGTAAGGTATGAATGCAACCTGGCAAATGAACTTCGTTTTGAACTCTGCTTTGAGTAATCGCCCACATCTAAACAATAATAATAATTTTATTTCCCCTTAAACATGATCCAGGATTACATAATCACTTTGAAAAAATAGTTGAGTGGAGCTTTAGGTGATCCCTAAGGCATTTGCCTGTTGTCGGGGGAACCTTCAGGACAGATGCAATACATAAAACAAAATGATCACTACAGATGTAACAGTATAAAAGTTAATACAGAAAAAAATTAACAATCAGAGTTTAACCAGCTTAAGAAAGATTTAATATGATTGGTTGATTTAATTTGTTGTGGCAAACAATTGACACTGACTAGAGGTATAACAAATGGAAATTATTACTAGAGTTTTATTTATAAACACAAAGATCCCAAAAAGGTTGTTAAAACGATTTCTAAAACTTTTCATTTACCAAATTGCTTGCAATCGACAGCCCAAGTTTAACCTGCTTCAGAAATGTTTTACATGCTTTATCTATTTCAATTATATGAGTCCTGGCCAAATGAGGAGATGGTTTCAGCTTCATTGGCTGCCCAACATTCTGAGAGGATTTCTGCATTATAGGGTTCCCATCATGTTTGCACATTAGTAACAGCAAGAACGGAAAGAGAAATTAAGACACACATCTCACTTGTTGTTCTTTCCATCTTCTAATTCCTATTCACCGTTTCCTCGTTCTATACGGCCGGTGGCTTAACGTCCCAAACTGCTCGCCATTACAACAATTCGCAAGGTAATATGTAAAGGTTTAGGGACCATCCGATGTAAATATTGGGTCCATGGGTCAAAAAGAACAAATAAAAAAAATGTTACTTGAAACAACGCTTAAGCGCGTAAGGCACTTCACCTTTTTCAAAAATTCAATATCGTTCATTATGTAGATATAGTGATTTTTAGGTTAAGACCTATTAGAATGCGTTTAAAACTCCGTATGCTTCTGTTTTTTGAATCGAGCACATAAATGTTATGCTCGTGTCAAGCATAAATCTGAGGCTATTTTTATTATATTGTAAACCAGCATGATGGCAAGATTGAAACTGTGCCCATGACGTTATGGACAGTGGATGCTATGAGTAGGCGTGAGCCATACACATCGAATTTTCATTTCTTTAGCACGATATTCTGCTCGAAGCTGGCGCAAACAAGCCAGGCGCAATTTTCTCACACTCAAGTGTAGGTGCTACTTATAGGGATAATTTATTAAGGCGCCTGGCAAAGCTGATTCACCCAAACAACCGCAGAGCAAAGTTCACAGATGAGCGAAGTCCTTCATCCTTCCTTTGACGACAAAAATATCCTTACTCTGTTAAAAAAAAGAGCAGGAATAACGTAGGAGCTGACGGACTGTTTTTTTCGTTTGTTATGTGAATGCCTACGGGTTCAGTTCTTTCCGCCCTGACTCCCTCGAGTGAAAACATCTGAGGAAAGGCTTGCACATACAACATGAATTGATTCATCTACGGACCCTTTTTTTTTCTAATGACGTTGGAATCGGAAGCGGAATTAATGCCATAATTACAAATTCTTTTTCTGACGGTGATAGTTAAGTTCCGTGATAATACTACATCCTGAAGTCGTACTCCGTATTCTGAGATTAGCAAATTTTTACCTACAACTACAGGGCAATAAAATGGAATTTAAGATCTTCTCTTCTTATAATATTAACATATTTCACGAATCTTTTAGCAAGAATGCTTATCCGCCACACTTTGAGTAAGGAATTCAAGATATGTCTAGATATAATTAATTACAGATTAATTGTAATGCTTATATTCTCGAGGAAAGGATTTCGAAGAAAGAAATGGAACACTTAAGTTATGGGAAGGAGTGTGGGGGAAAGCGAGCGGTCAAGGCGGTGAAGCCGGAATAGTCAAATGGGCATAATAGTCATCATCTCGGGATCACGTCGCAGCGGTCGATGAACAGTCTGTTCCCTAGAATGACGCTAACTCGTCGAAACGTGTAGTTGACGAATACTAAGCGGGAAATTACTTGGGGAACGGGTTGATGTGGAGGCTAGAGCAGTGACTTCCCAACCCATTGGCATATAATAATATTTTATTTCAGTCACAGAATGATACACTTATTTAATTAAACTACATAGCAGTGAAATTAAGCACCACTGAAATTAAATTTCGGGCTGCCATTTAATTTTAAAAGAAATATTCGGCAGTAAGTATATTTTTAACAACATAAACCTATAGGTTCTAGGTAATCAACAAAAATGTATTTTCTTTATAGCATAATGATAAATACATTGATTTGCAGCATTTTACAATAGAATAATATAATACAATAATAATTTAAGTAATGATTTAGGATATTTAATAAATAAACATCTAGGTGCATACGCAGAGTAATCAAAGATATGGTAATTGGTCTTTACTTTGTCATCAGAGAATAATTTCCATGTCTGTTTGCTGCAATAACCATTTTCTTAGGCGGCTAAGGAATCTGGCCTCACAATGTTTAGATATTTCTTTAGTCAAGTGAACAAATATTGTTGGTGCAATATATGGCTATGAATTTCTCTACGCTGCAACATTGAGCCTCGGAATTCTAATATTGATTAATGTGCTTCGAATCCTGGCATTGGCGGAGATTTTTCAATGGGGTCGCGATTTCACATTGTGTTTTACGTGGAGCGCAAAACGTAGCATTCGATCCACCGCATTAGGTGTAAAACTGTGTAAACGTTCGATATTTTCGTATGGATTAGGATAATACCGACGCCGGGTTTCTCTCCACCCGTCCTCTATTCCCCATACAATCATTTCCTTGCCCCACTCCTCACCTGTCATAAATGACACAAATTACCTCCATTGTCAGTCTCCTAACCAAATTACCAACCAGCCAAATTATGAAGTGGGTATTTTAACTTTGATCAACCAGAAAATATTTCCGTTGCATCCCACCTGATTCCGTTCACAATCAATAGTCATCGCATAGTATGGGATTTACGTACTACCTATAGGTAATGGAAAATTGTCTTTAGTTATTTTCGAAGCCACTTGTGTTTTGTTATGCGACCGAAGGTCGTACCACATCATTCTTCTTATAAAAGCTGGTCCCATGGCTTTGAATATTCCTTTCTCCGCGGCGTTGACGTTCACCTGTACTTTGTAAACCGGGGTAAACCCTTTCACGCGCAGATGCTGTGTGCTCAGGAAGTCTTCTCGGAAGCGAGCCATAAAGCGAGGAGATCCCTGTCCTCACCCCATCTCCTCTGCCGTGTTCTTCGTAACTTTTCACATAAACTCATATCGAGCAGGCTTCCCGTCATTTTCACCTACAAAATCTCCTTAAGAAAATGAAGGAGTTAAAATAGCTCGAAAATTTTTTCTTTCAGCGTCGTAGCCACGTGGTCTTTTTTATTGGGAGATTATGCCCGTTTTCGGCTGAGAAGACTGCAAAAGTATATCGGGTACTCATTAATTTGTCGTCGCATTTTCCCTTTCAAACAAGGCGCTTTAAGATTTTTTAAGGTGACCAGGTTAGTGCGAAGAATGAAACGCCTCGTCAATGAAAGTTAAATATAAATTTGAGTAGATTAGGTTTATTTGATATCTTGTTTGTATTATTATGTTTTCACCGTGATAGGAAGTGGTAGTGAGTTATACCCGCATTTTCCCATATCCTTCAGTACCATCGTTAAAATACTTCATCCCATGAACATCTCATTTTCATCACCTTCCCTGGTACATGACCGTGATGGTTATGAATCACACGATCGTTGTTACTAGTGAGCATTTTATGGTCGAAAACAACTATTGTAGCAAGATAACCATGGTGTTTACTCGGTTATTATCAGTTACCACGGTTGGCGCCAATGAAACCGGGTGTTTGCATTATACTTTTGTATGCAATGTATATAAAACTTACCCTAGTATGTATTACCACGGTAAGAAGCTATGAATGTGAATTGAGTATTATTGCACCCTTATAATATTTAGTAAAACCCAAGTTTAGAAGGTGCAGAATCACCTTATATTCAATGAACCTCAGTAAAAACGAAATAGTTGCGAAATAATAATAATTCGAGTGAGTAGTACAGGATTGAAGGATTATTAATTAATGAGCTGAGGGCACTGTCGGGAGGAATGGCTTGAACGCCAACAAGCTCACCAAAGCGTATTTAGCTAAATTCAACTGAGGTGCATTTACAGAAAGTTTCGTGGCAGCATTGATAAAATAGTTTCCGTGTGAATTGATAGCTTAATTCTTATATTTCTTTTCGGCAAACCATTCATCCGCTTTTAATTCATGCGTTTTAATGTGTTGTGCCTAGTTCACTGTAGATATTTCGGTATCATTTCTCGTTCACTGGATGATGTGTTGTGGTATTTTTTCATAAGAGAACCGATTTTTCCAATGATAGATTCTTCTATTTAGAAATTTATTTTATTTTACTACTAACTGAAGGCTTCGCAGAGCATAGCCTAAAAAGTGTATTATTTTATTAAGTAATTTGGAGATTTGAGTTCATCATCCTGAAGAAAAATCGTCGTAAGCTACACGTATGATTATTTATAATTTTAATATTACCAACTTTGTCAAATGAATATCCAATATAAAATCTATGGCTGAAGATGACAATATGAACCCATCTATAACGGTCAGTGACTAATAATTTACTATATCTCTGGAAAATAATGCCGATTGTGGGTCCTAAGCTTTTAAAAACCTTGCCCTGATGGACTCGAATTTCTAATTTTAGAAGGCTCTTGTGATAGTACGCATTCTAAATTAAACTTGTTTCCAAGGTTATCGCGTTTATAGATCTTACCATGGGACAAGGCAATAAAATGATTCTGCGCATTAGGTTCTTCAAATGGGCGATGCTTACTTGCTCGGTAACTTTTTAATATTTGAAATAGAAACACGTGAGTTATGCATTTCTGTATGTACATTATACACTCTTTCTTGTACTTCTAATTTTGTTTCGAAGATTAGTTTGCATATAGTTAACCATGTTTATCACATTAGCCAGATTGTTTGATTAAGAAATGCACAAAATACTATTGCTTCGATACTGGACGAGACCTGGAACGCCAAAGTTATCGCCTGATTGGTTAAAAGTCGGGATCCCCTTGAGTGCCGAAGTTCATCGTCGATTGAGGGAGGAGCCTGGATAATTATGTTACCTTAAACGCATCACCTTGAACTACGACGAATAAAATTTCCCCGCGGTACCATCGGTTAGCAGCGGAGCGAGAGTAAGATGACGAGATGCGGGAAAGGGAGGGTTATCAAGCGCCTAGAGGAGACACCTTCCATTACCGCGGAGATTTCGGGACAAATTAAACCACCTCTTTTCAGAGGTGCTGCTTATGGCGAGGTCGGAAATGAGATTTTAAGGGGATGAGATTTGAATAAATCTGTTTGATGCTGCCATTTTAGTTTTTGATCAAAAGAGTTCGGCAAAACGGGTAGAGGTGTGTGGAAGACTAAAACAAATAACCTTATTTTGGTTTACCGTGAATGAGTGTTGCTAGATTTTGAGTTAAAATTTTCTTTACTCTCTCGCCGATCGACAGTAGAGTATAATGAAAATGTTAATCATAGCGTATCATCAGCAAAAATTCACCTCTTTTGAGTTTAATATCTCTCAAGGGCTTTTAATTATATTTTTTTTTGCTCATTATAATGAATATCCTAGAATGAATAGCAATCATTAACCGGTGACTATAAAAATAATTAGGTTTGACTTCAAAAACATTACGAATTTAATTTTTTTACGAAAAATTTAATTTTTCCTAAAATTTGTCGAAATTGGGTGTGGTAAAGAAATCGCAGGATAAAAAAATCTGTTATGAAAAGAGAACTGGTTTGTTGAAACATAATTTGTTTCAAAATATTAATGGAGTTAGACAAGTTCAGTTCATTGAGTGAAATATTTGGGATATTATGTAATTATGAAGGGGTCGGGGTAATATAGTGCCAAGCAACATTTTTGTTGAAAACAGGCTATCAGTGCCATCTGACGGAGATTATATAAATCTATCAGTTACCACTGCAAGATTACAAATTAAAACTCTCGTTTGGTGCTGCTTGTGACTTTCACCTTATTGCCCCGAACATTTCTTCGAAACGTTCTGAGAAAAACAGTGTCAAGCAACAAGGAGATCTGTGGTATAATTGGCTACATAGGAAATCTCTTATTATCTAGTGATTCTGAAGACTACTCCTGTGATTCAGACATAGACCCCAACTATCTACCCTATATATAGATTGAAACTGACTCTGAAATTGGAAGTGAGGTAAGTGTTGCTTGGCATTATTTTGATCCAAACGAAAACCTCAGACATTTTGCTGAGGTTAATACAACTTATTAAATCATTATATTATGATTTATGAACTTTTATTACAAACTATTAGTTCCAAATCAAGCAGCGTTTTCAGCTTTAAATCTCACATTGACATGTTTAAGGCCTTTAAGGACGATAACCTCAGGTATGCATTGTGTGGCTTAGCACTATATTGCACCGATTTTTATTAAGTTGTTTTCTGTAATCATCACTCACTAGAAATTTTAATATTCACTTATGCAAACGGCTTGATGTTTATATGTAAATGATGTTTATATGTAAACGGCTGGTGTCCTAACACCCCCCGCCACACGCCTATTGAGGCGGCTTGCGGGGTAGTATGTAGATGTAGATGTAGATTATGATTTTAATGTCATATGAGCTACATAGAAAGCAGTACTTATTCTCTTGTTAAACATTCGATTTGAAAAACTCTTGTTGATGTTATCTTCATTAGGAAAAATGAGAAATTACTTTGTGAACCCCACTTATGAATGTATTGAAACAACCCGAGTTTAGAAAATTTGTTGTTATATTTAGGTTAAAATAGAGAGAACATTTTAAATATATAAACTTAAATAAACTATTTATTGACAACCATTGTTTATCTGTTCATTGATATCTGATCTTGATATTCTAGATTTACACATTGCTTTTTCTTCAACGGTTACACACCGGACACCTAATGGGATAAAGACTTAGATAGAGTGGGAGTGGAGTACGTGTTCGTTAGCTGAGTGGGAGTTGTATTTGTAGTGTTGCAGTATTTCAAGGAATTCAAGAGCGTTTGATGTTCTGTTGTACTACAGGTGAAGGATTCCATGCATTTGTGTATGATGTTAACAAATGTATTTCTCATTTTTCCTATTGCATGATGGCCACCATGTCAAGGTGAAAGTATTTTATCTGTCAGTCGTCATCATTTTCATAATAGGAAACATGAGTATTTCTCAGGCTAAGGCTTGTAATTTTTCATAATTCAGGATGGAGAGGGATCCAATTCCATCCTCGAACATATCGAGACCACCGTTAACCACCTGAAAAAGGTGCAAATGCTAGGAAGAGAAATAGTCATATCAAAAAATTACATTTAAATAAGAAGAGGAGAAACGAAGGACGAGAGTATGTAGCGAGCAAGACCAGGAATATTGTTCCAGGCACAAAAGTCGGAAAGCTGTGTTGCTGTCCCTTAAGATGTTTTGAACTTCAGGAAGTAGATATATTAAAGATATTTAACGGTGTTTGGGATCTCGCTGATTTAGATAAGCAGAATGATTACGTATTCGGATGTATAGAGGCTATTTCGGTTAAAAGAAGGTACAGGGTGCCTGATGGTGAGCCATGCTACAAACAAAATACTTACAAACACAATATTGGCTTCAATCTACCCCAATCAGATACCTGTAAAACCTGCGACTCACTGCAAGTTAAAATAAATCATGGTAAGAAAGAAAATCTTCTGACAAGATAGAGAAAGAATTTCACCTCCGGTCGGCAGATACACTGAGGGCAAAAATGGTGGAATACTGGAATTGGCAAAACCGAGTTCTGCAGTACATGTAATATCTGTCGATTTACAGCAGACTTTGCCGACTCCAAAACTTTTCTGTTCTCTTGCATTTTATATGCGGAAAATATGGACATACAATTTGGGAATACATGATTGTGGTAAAGACTTGGCTGCATGTTTTTGTGGGATGAGAGTATTGCTGAATGAGGCAGTGATGAAATAGGAAGTGCGATATTTAAGTATTCCAGGACAAATGCCACCGATGCTAAAAAGCTTGTTATTTTTTCTGATAACTGTGGGGGCCAGAACAAAAACTGGAATATTATGGCACTCTGGTCTTATTGATATCATGGAAAAAGATTTGATGAGATTGAACTCTGATTTTTAATATCTGGCCACACATTTTAGCCATCAGATAGAGACTTTGCTAAAATCGAGAAATACCACAGAAATCACCCTAATGTGTACGACTCTACTGACTGGAAACGTATTATTCAAGAATGTGGGAGGTAGAAAAGGTTCAGTGTGACAGACATGAAGCAAAATGAGTTTTATGACCTGCTACACTGAAAGTAGGGCTTCTGAACTCCAGTAAGAAAACCTGTGTAAGTGGTGTAGAATCTAAATTCACAGATGTTATTCACAGATGGTGAAATTATATGCTTCAGATTTGAGACAAACAATCCATGGGTTATCAAACTAAAAACATGAATGGCTATGGATTTTGAAGACTTCAATATAAGAAAAAGAGTTAACACCAATAAAATGATCTTGAAGCCAAAGTACACCACCGTACGGAAAATAAAGAAAAACGAATTGAATGATGTGTTGAAACTCCTAGACTATATCCCACCTGTTCATCTCCAATTCTACCTCAGCTCGATTCCTGACTCTGAGGACTCTAATGAAGTTGAAGAGTTATAAGTAAATACCAAGATCTATAGATTATGATTGCCATATTCTGGAAAAAATTCATAATGAAAATGTTTATGTGTTGTTATGTTATGTCATATTAAAGTTCTTATCTTAGTTCGTATGAAGGATAATCTTAGTTCGTATGAAGTGACCAATTCCTCCCGATTCTGGAAGCTGCCAATTAAAATATTACTCTTGGAAATATAATTTTTACTGATGATTGAAGTTTGTATTTATTTATGGTCAAAAGAGTTGATTTACAAGACATTTCAATAAAGCTATGCATGCACCAAAAATGAATCGTCATTTTCGTTGGGGCAATGAAGTGCCAAGCAACATTACTAGATGGCATTATATAAAAAGTATTGAATTTTGACCAAAATGAGAGTAGCTCAACAAAATTATGTTATTACATCGTGATGAAGATGGATGAAAGAATCTTGAAAAGCTATTAATACACCATTCTCATGAATTGAACGATTTCACGATTTGAGCAAACTTTCAAATTACTCTCCTGTAAAATAAGGGAAATGTGGCTTGGCACTATTTTGCCTCAACCCCTCCGACTATCACAGTTTTCCCTGAGTAAACACTGAATGAAATATCAGCAGTCTCAACTCTGTTATCCCTTAAAAATAAAACTGGGAAAGGGGTTGTACATAATACATGTATCCGATATAGGAAGTTCATTAACATTATAATTTAATAACATAAAAAATACTCGCCGTAAACAAAAAACGTCAATCTTTCAATTGTTATCATTTTTTATTTTGGAGACACCGGTGATCGCAGCCTTAGCCGAAGTTACTTCATGTTATTGAGTTATGTTCCTATGCTCAACATGAGTGCACCTTTAGTCTCTGGTCAGAGTGGCTACTCTAGCAGGGTTCCCTCTTCGATGAGGCAGGGCATACGTTATTAATGGAATCTTGGAAAATGGGATATCTAGGCTATTATCGCCTCTTTCCACGCGCCACAAGTGTTGATGCGTTCCCAAGGTCCCGCAGCCGGCGTAAGGGAGAGCGCGGGGCCGCGATACCTCCTTTTAATGTGCTGTCTTTTATCGGCAATGAAAAAAATCTCTGTTATGGGGTCAGGAGTGTGTGGATGGTACGTTTAAAAGGGGACCGCCGAGAGGCACTGCTGACGACAGAGGGGAGGGGGTCGGAGACGGAGTTGAAGTCATTATATTATATATATATATATATATATATATATATATATATATATATATATATATATATATATATATATATATATATATAGACCAATGGGAAGTGCGTGATCCTCTCCGAGTTTCCACGCTAAGTTTCGGTACGTGACGAGGAAAATGGTTTTGAATCATCTGGATGATGCTCTTGGGGTCGTTATTGGAGGACGCGGAGAATGGGAAGAATGAAACGGAAGCTGTGTTCGTATTTGCGACTGCATCTTGACGCTAAAGTCTGATAGCATCTCTGTTCCATTCAGTCGGGTAAAGAAAGAATTGGTCGTGCATTAAAAGCCCCAATTATGCTATCGACATCTAAAAGGGGAGCGTTAGAATGTGATATATAGGAAGTTAATGTGTACAATGAGATTTAGTTCGTGTTCAAAACTTACCTGGTAACAATGCCGCCTCCTTTGCTTTTGTATTGCTAGGATGGGATGCGTTTAGCGTTTTTATTTTTAAAAACTCGGCAGGGCGAAAGGGTAAATGAAGCAATTCTTTTGATTGTGATTATGAAATTTCATATCAATTCATAAATCACTTATACATGTTCAGATTTGGTTTTAATGAAGTAATATGGACTTTTATGAAGCCTTTTGAATATTTTTACATGCACCTATGTTATACCTATACCCATTACAACGATTGCTGTTGTCTTGTCAATAATTTTGTTCAGGACACGTAAAAGATGAAGCAATTTCTCATATAGAAACCATTTTTATTAACATTTATAGTAATAATGATACTGAAAATAATTAAACGTATATTTTAATTAGGATAACCAAGTGCATAATCGTTGTTACCTCATCACGGTTTGTCTGAAGTTGAGTAAACAGGGGAAGGGAAGGAGAGATTAAATCCAGTCAAATTGCGAGCGGCATTGAAGCATGGTTTAATATACTAAAACCTTTATGCTCTCTTTAAGTGGAATGAAAATATTATGATTATATTATAACAAGTGTTAAACATTTTGAGATTGATAAAATGATTGACAGAAGAGTTTTAATAGTGGGAGTTAAATTATTTGCGGAGAAGTATGTATGAAGTGTCGTGGTTTGTTCTTCTTTCGGGTTTCGTCGCGTTGGTTGGCCTTGTAGACAACAGTTTTTCCCTGTCATGGAAGCGTCTTCAGGTGTTAGTGTTATACTATGGAAATAAATAAGGTGCCATTATATCAAAAATGTTTAATATAATCACAAGGTTGATGAGAGGAAATGGAGTTGAAAGGTAAAGTTATCAGTAAAATATTTTTCACCAGTTATCAGTACTGATATCATTCAGAATAAAGTGAAATAATATCTAATTCTCTTATATTAGAATATTTACATATTACATAGGCGTAAATGAAAAAGGAGCCGATAGAAATACTTTTTACGGTGACAAGCAACGACAATTTAGACTTATTGCATGGCATATTAAAACGTGCCAAGTCAAAGTACTATTTAGTGATCTTCACTTTCTTTGCTCCACTCTCAGTACTCGTATTTTAATTATTGCCTAGCATTTTGTGGTTGTGAGCGATATTGTATCCCATGATCGAATACTGCTTTGGCATTTTGAATTCATTGGATAGTCCTGCTACAACGATTGTATGAGTACACAAAGGTATTGGAGACTGGACTTGTTTAGCAAAGGAATGAAGGCGATTGCTCCCACGAAATTCCGCCACTTGACACGATGAGGGCCGGAAATTTTTAAGCGTCGACTAATCAATGAGGGCGGAGGTTGGATTCGGTCCCTTCGTGTCACGGAGTTATCCCCTGGCTCTCCATTCAAATCCTCTTTCGCCGCTTTCGCCGAGCCAATATTTACATTCTGCCGAGCGGAGATTAGGTGGAGCGGCCAAATAGATCCCATCTGCGTTTTGGCAGCGGAGGGGAAGAGGAGGAGGAAAGAATAAGGCACGGAGGCCGTGCGGAATCCTCAGAGAATGAGGGACAGAGAGTGGGAGAGAGAAAGAGGAAAAAATAAGAAAGATTTCTTTCTTTAAGATAAGCTTCCCGTGGCCTTGCCTCCTCTCAATGTGCCCTATCTCACTTTACACCTGAAGATGGTTCGTGTTCGTTTTTATTTTTTTCTGATAAGCACCGATTTTCCATAAAAATTTGACAGAAGCGTGGAAATGAGTAATAATACTAGAACTGGAAGAGTAGAAAATATTTCGGAACTAGTGAAGTTCGGCCGATGGCAACATTTTACCTCTTCTTTTGAGGGATACAATTTCCATAATCATGGCTAATGAAGAAAATACTATTGGAGATACGTAATGTAATCGAAAAATACGTAAAAACATGAGAAACTCTAACATTAACCTGAATATCATAATTTTAACGCTCAAATGACCTACATTTCCGAATTTTCCAACTCTCATGAATTGTTGTTTCCTACAGCTCATGAGGTCACGTGCCTCGTGACGCTTCGTTCTGCTCGTCCATTTCTCTTTTGGCCTCATCTTTCGTCAGTTAAGGTCCATTTAGTATATTTAGGCAAGCATAGTGATGGCGAAAATCATCCATATGGAATCAATCCAGCGACCTCAGGTTAGCAGGCAAGAACATTATTTCCACTGTATGAATTTTAGAGCCCTTTCATACATTTGGTTAGCTTGGTAGAGATATATCTGGCTTGGTTTTTGGTTGCTTTAAGGTGGGTAGAGCGATTTTTGTATATGTTCAGATTTGCGTGAAACTTTTCATTCGTGTCCTTATTAGTAATATTTTTTAGATAAAAGTGAAAAGCTGCATCGCCATACGGAGTAAAAAAGCTTATTTAGATATGATTTTTGCTTAAATTTCCGATTCCACGCCCAAAATCCAAGTCATAACATGCTTTGATTAAGGCGATAAGTTTTAAATATGATTATTGGATCATTTACATGTATGTCTGCATGCATGGTGATTTCGATCTTATAAAAAATTATACTTAAGTGAAATGTGGTCCAAGAATTTGTTTTTGGCTTACTTGAAAAGTTATTAAAATGCGCACTCAATAACTCACGATGACCGCTCCAGCCACATTACTTCTAAGTTTATACCACAAAGGCTAAAATAAAACCATTAACGTGAGGCAAACACAACGGCCATGCCCAGTGTAGGATCCGAATGGGCAACTATTGAGCTTGAAGGCGGGCGCGTCACCTGCCTACGGCGGAAAATATCCCGCGATTATGAAGTTTTCATTCTATTTGGTATTAAATTCTTTGTGATTTGCTTTAGTGCCACGAATTGACTATTTGAAAAGCACTGCTTGCATAAATTTTGCAACAATTGTAAATGCATACTAGCATAGTGACATAGTATATTTCAGGACTAAGCCTTTAGAATTCTTCGTGTTTACCACTCATGGTATTCATGATATGGGTAATCCAGATGCTTGTTGCCAGATACTGTGGTAGAGGCTCTATTTGACGATAAACGAAAGGATTCGCAACCTGTCTTTTGGGCCAGCTGTTATGTGGGAAACGTGCCTATACGGATCCGAAAAGGATTTTTCGATTGGGGGGTCATATCGTGCCGTATCATTCCCGTAAGGCGTAGTTTCCCACCTCTGTTATGTTCAGCTTCAAAGTCGGGAGTACCCGAACGTTAAAAATATAGCTGATCTCCTTTGCTTTTGAAGGTAAGGAAAATGGAAAGCATTTAGTAAAAGAGCCTATTATTTTCTATATTTTCTTGGAGAAATTTAAAGTAAATGTTGTAAAAGACATTTTAAATTTAAAAAATCCTAGTTTTACTCATTGGTAAAAAAAAGTGGCCACAGGAAGTCACTCGCCGCCAGTTAATCCCCTAAAATGTCATGAGTCATGTCAAGTAAGTATGAAGAAAAGAATCGCCAACTTTATATTTCATTTAAGGTTCCTTTGGTTTGAAGTTTTTAATCTTCCTCCGTGGACTAACACCATGTTAGTCTACTACGCCCGCCATCGGGACCTTCATTTTGTGAGCTGCATCTTTTGTAAAAAGTCAGTCCCGTTGGCCAATTTCATATTTATGATAAAATGTAAGAAAATGAGCTTGCGGATGTATCCAAATTAATGGACGGGTAGAACAATGGCGTCACTGGTCACTTGACCTCCGAGATTGTTGCAAAATACAATGCATACATTTGTTGAAGTAAACAGATTACACAAATTATAATACTAAAATGGTCAATGGACATGGGTCAGTATTTTACAGTACTAGATTGTTAGTTTTTCATGAATTGTAGCGGTGACTTTTGACTTGCAACTAATGTTTCATTCCCCAAATATACTGTGAATATATCTATATAATAGATATCATCAACTTAAACAGCATTCCCCAAATATGCAGTGGATGAAATATTATCTACATAAACAACATTCCCCGAGTTAGGTGTGGATAAAATAATCTACCAAAACAATGTTTTTTTACGGAACTGAATTTCCCTTAAGTATTCCAGTTAGAGAATGGCATATCACCAGTGGACTGAGTATAATGCGGATATTTTTGGAACGACGATTCCTTCGCCATTTTCTTTACCCTTTTATCAGCCCTATCCTCCAATCTACGTAATCGGTGGCGGGGTAAAATACGCTTTAAAAAATCTCCTGGGGTGTTGACCTCAAGTCATATCAGGGTGAGTGTCTCACCACCCTGGGGTGTGGACGATGGTTCAAGGAATTGAAGGGAAGGAATAAGGGGACTGCGCAGTCCTAATATCGCTCCCAATGAAGACGCAATTGTCAATATTATTAGCAGCGTTGGAAGCGCTTTCGTCATTCTCCTTGCTGAATTCACAATTACCGTATGATCAATCTAAAAGTATTCTTTGCTTTGTGAAGCGAACACTGCCCAAGAAACGACGAAAACGAGATTTAATTTTCACAAAACATGTCGGCGTCAAATGCTTACCGGTTATTAATAATTGTGGAATAAACCAACCCTAGCGAGTTACATGGCTCGAATTTATTTAACATTTTGCTTATTTTACGAAATTCAAAGCACCCAGTTCTTCGTTTGCTTCACATCTGAGGGTTATATCAATCGAACGACCAACCACCCATCTCAGCGACCATTTTTCAGCGGAATTGTTGATGATAGCTTAATGTTAGTTTCACCGGCGTTATGCCTGCTCCTCGATTGCTTCAAACGCCAACTTCAACTGCAGTTCGCCATATTTATTCAAAGGCGAGCGTCCACGATTACCGTCGAGCTAAAGCGATGGTTCAAGCGTTATCTTCAGTCGCTTAAGGGACGTTCGGCAATGTTGAACTCCGAGCATCAAACACTGCTTTAGACCCTTGTCCCGCGAATTTTTTTGTAAGTTTGTACATGGAATCCATGGTCATGCGAATGAAGAGCTCTCGGGTTTCACATCTGGTCAGTTTCTTCATAACTTCCGACGTTTCTACGAGCGACTCACCTATCTTCTTCAGGAATCTAAGAATCCAATTGATTCCTGAAGACTCCTGAAGATGGATGAGGAGCTAGTCGAAACGTCGGAAGTTATGGAGAACTTGCCCCGGTATGTAACTCGATAGGTCTTCATTCACATCATTCGCCGGAAAAGCCTACAGTCATACATCCATATCCGTGAAACAAATTTCATGAACGTTTATGACTAGATGTCACACAAGCAGGAAAAATTCATGAATTTGACGGCCTGAAAGAGAATTTTATGTTGTGATTGCATCTATAGGGCATAATCGGTATGAAAAGAGCAGTGAAGAATTTTTCCACTGAGTCTACAAGCCTAGTATAGTAATTATGAGGAAATAATTATAGCCTGAAGTAACAATGGAATGGATTACTTGAACAAACTGACTGGCTCATGATAATGCACATAGAAATAATTACATAACAGTTCCATAATAATAATGCGTGATTTGTAGATCTAATTACAACGATTGGTTTAAAAACGGATGTTTACACAAAATAATTCTGTTCCAACCCTTCAATTAAATAAGATCACCAATTCGCACAAATGCACGATGTGAATAATACTTTACTCCTCCTCATATTGAAACTGGTGGTGAAGCTGGCTATCTTCGATCATGTTTCCTTCTCTAGTACTCAAAGCAGTATCTGGCAGGGGAATGGTCAATGCGTATGCGAGTAGAAAATCCAATCAGTGGTCAAGTTTCGTCTTGAATTAACAGAGTTACCTAATTTATAGAAATTCACAGAATATTGGCACACGCATTCGCAGTCCAATTCTGAGAGTTTTTATGAATTATTCATGAATGAATTTTCGAAAAATTACTGCGAAAAACCGGCTTTAGACGATAGTTGTCCAATAGTCGGAACTCTTCTGGCAAATATGCCGGATTACAGGGGTGACATCTGGAGTCTCGCTGGTGGTAATTGGCTTAAAAAAGGTATAAAAACTGTTTTCGCTGCTTAAGTTGTGTCTACGATAACCGTAAAATGCGTCATAATTAATATGTTGGAAGATTTAAGCGGGAAACATTTCAAAAATGAATACATTTGCTATGTAAATGAATAAAAAGGAACCACCGAAAGAACTGACTTTGTCAACGCCAATCATTGACCCCATTAAAGATTAACTTGAAGAAATCTCTGCTCTGAAGATGGCGACCATTCGTGGACTAAGCATTAAATGCATATACTTTACATAATATCCTTCAAGCCACCTCAAGGGTGAATGGCAGGGTGTGAGATTTCACCAACATGCATTACACTATACCTATTAAAGTTAATGTAACCACGAGTATTGATGCATTAGCATAAATCACTAATGCTTGTCGGGAGGCGAAACCTCACTAGCATGCACTATACTATAGGTATGCTACCAATGCTAAAGGGACCGTTTGTATTATTGTATTTTGCAACTACATCAATGGAGTGATACAAGAGTTATACTGCAAACATGCACGGCGTGGCGTGCTGTTAGTACTAGGTGGCAGATAAGGATACAGGTTTTAGGGAGCAACTCAACTAACTAGCTACATTACCTATCGACAAACCGAATTAAAAGTCTCATTGGCAGCTGCTATGGTCTCTTATCGTTCGCGAGAAAAATTAAATTTTAAATCTGTCTGTTCTTAAGTCTTGTTCCCTAATTTTATTTTAATGATCTGATCTCCCGTTGTATGTAGGATTTCTTAAAATGTTATTAACGTCGTCAGAAAACAAATCGGTTGGGAACTTGCATATTTGACTGTCTAAATTTTTAGTGTACGGTCTGAAAGCGATTCCCATCCCAGTTGCTGCCAAATATCAGTAACACTAAAGAGATTATCATAATAACCTTTAACATATCTTTCCGATCTACGCTGCTTGCGTTCTAAATCGGTTTTTAAGCCTATATCATAAGGATCCCAAATACTGGAAGCGTACTTCAAGTGAATTGTACGAGGGGATGGAGTAGTCCAAATAATTTTAGCGATAAAGATGTCGATATTTTACCTGATAATTACCAATTTAACTGATGCATGAATCATCTGCTTTCCTGCTTGACTCTATGTTCTGTAGGAACACCCCTTACCAAACGCCCCTTTCGGTGGCTTGCCGGGTGGTGTGTAGATGGAGGAGTCCCAGATCTAGTGTGTCGCCACCTTTTCCACGCCGTCCACAAACCTTCATTCCCTTCGCCTCATTCGCCCGTGTGCTTTGGCCGCTGAGCGATTGTGTTTTTTGTTTGTGCCATCGTCCCCTCCCTCTGATCGCCATTTTCCCTGGCAGCCGCTCTCGCTGTGGCTTCTGACCGGAAATGACGCACGTGAGGTGCTTCTGAACGGCTCTGTCTCCAATCGCATCCTTAGGCCAAGCCAACGTGGTTTCTTTTTATTTAACGTTGTGCGCGTCGATTTTCTTCGTTCTGTTTCTTCCTCGTCTCACGTTTTCTCTTCTCCTTCTTCTTCTCGGAGTATTCTCGTGCGAGATGGCGAAAAAGCACTCGCGATTCAGCTTTTAGAATTTATTTTCGATGGTACCAAAGAGAAAAGGTTGGCTTCCCGTTTATCCCTCACGGCCATATCGCCCGCGGTGCGAATGCGGAATACGTCCCCGCGTTTTATAACTCCTAATTTACGACGATCTCGCGGTGCTATCCGAGCTGCCTTCGAGAGTGTGGGAAAGATCTCCTGAATTCTAGGTAGAAGCCGAAATCTTTGCCCAAAAAATTGTCGTTTTCCTGCTATATTTTTATCCTCGAAAAAAGTTTCATATCGGGGATTCGTTCAAAAAAACATAGAATCATACGGTTTTATGAGAGAAACCTTTTCTCATCCCGCCATTTCATGCTATCACTGCACATTTTGGCTGCTAAACGTTTACTGGTAGAAGTAAGTAATTTGGAGGAGGCTACCTACTGCTGGGGTTATCTGTACCATAAAGGGTAATAGGGTACATTTATTAGGCTTAGGAAGAATTACTTTGCAAATGGAGAGGAGAGAATCCTGGCGTCGACAGTAGTCAACTTCCAACGATAGGAGCCCAGTGATCCAATGTTTTACACCCCATTCTACGGACGGAGTACTGCACTTGAAGCGATTTCCACGCATCACGCAAATAGGGAACGGTATCAGAGAGCTCGGGCCCTCTGAATTAGTATTCAGAACTCTAGCCACCGCAACCACTCGACACCCTGAGTAGTAACGTAGAGATGAACGGTTTTTAGAGAGGAAGAACTAACGCGATGACTGCCCGGGAAATCATCATGGTTTTTTTTATCATCCCATAGGAGAAGGCTAATGCTTAAGGCTAGGAAGGAGGCAGCTATGTTGAGTTGAGGATGACACTTTCGGTTTACAGCCACTCATTTCCTTTATACTTTTAGTACTGGTCTTGTCTGGGAAGTGCCCTTCCTGAGGAGACAAAGTTGACTGAGGCACCGTGCAAAGAATCGCAATGGGCTTTGAAGTCCTCCTCATGGTTTCCTGCATTTAGAAGGCCTTGGTAAAGAGCCGGAAAGGGGCAGTGTTGGGAGGGGAAAGGAGTCCGTTATGTCAGGCCACTCCTTTTTCTTGCACGCGGAAGTTAGAGTCTCGGAAGCAAGCCTGGTGGCCGAGAGTACATCTGCGACCGAAAGAAGGACAGATAGAGTGGAGCAGTTGATAGGTTCGTGGTCCTCTAGGTGAGCTGTGCTGCCCCTTATTACCGAGAGGTGAATGGAGGATATTATCTAGCTTAGGTTGTCAGATTTCTTGAAATTGGATTGCTGTATTTCAGCCTCTATCTGATTTTAAAGTACTTAGACAGAAATTAACTTCATTAGCAAATGGCATAGCCGTCGGTGTGCGAGAGCAAAATTTATCTTCTTAAAAAAAATGCATAAACTTAAGAGCGAATATGTGAAAATGAATATGCAAACTTCCTTTAATTTACTAAGTAAAAATAATAAAAAGCATATCAACTTTTTAATTTCTAAATTAACTTCAGGCTCTATTTAGGGCAAAATGCAAGAGTGAGGATAGCAGGTGAGATAACTGCGGAAATTGATCTGGGAAAAGAAGTAAAACAAGGATGCTGCATTTATATATATATATTTACCAGGTAGGAATAACATGGGTCATGGAAGTTTTTCATTTGGTCTTTCATATTTATTGGTATTTTTAGAATTGGTCTAAAATTCGTATTAATTTACCATTTTAACGTATAAGTTGCTACATCAGCGTGGAGGAGATTGAGGAAAAGCGTCCCAAAATCTTCCAGTGGTATCATATGATCGTACAGTATCCTCACCAATAAAAAAGAGACGAGAAGATAGCGAGAAGAAGGTGAAAAAAACGTTCTCAACAAATTTTTGGAAGGTATAGTAACTGATACTTCCCTATTTTTACTCCATAATTTCCCGCTGTTACTAAGTAACATGCGTAAACCAACTACTAGGCAATCCTTAACTTCCCGTCAATTTGGAAAGCGATGTAATTCATTCTGGTGGTTTCATTGAAAGAGATATTTAACATCCCTTTACTCTAAGGAAATCGCAGTTTATTGTTAATATCATACACTCAGACTGAGCTTCTTACTTTGGTTTGAGATGCTTTTTTTCTACTGATATCGATAGATGAAGCAATGATGTTTATTTCCCTCCTGTGCTTAATTTGTACTGTAACGTCCTCATTTTGTGACATTTGACAGGCACTGACCCCCCTCTTCCGCAAACTCTTTCATTGGGTTGGGGGAGGGAAAGGTGGACTTTCCCTCCCAAAGTGCCTTTTGAGGCCTCAAAAGGCACTTTTTCCCAATGGGCGCCGTTCAAAAAATTCGCCGTTTTTTCGCGAAATTCACTACACCCTAATGCTGCATGTCCCCGATATTATTCAAGATGTATTTGGAAGAAATTATCCAAGGGTGTTATGACTGTAGAAGAGGGGTGTGCTTGGGAGGGAAAAGAGTAGAGTGTATAAGATTTGCAGATGACATGGCAGTATTAGCGGAAACCAAAGAAGAAATAATTGGAATGCTAGAAGACTTTAACACCAAATATATAGAATATGGAATGAATATGAACAAGAAGACCAAGTGTATGGTCATCGGAGCAAACGGGGAGAAAATTAAAATCAAACTAAAAGGGGAATTCATAGAGCAAGTGAAGAGCTTCAAATATCTGGGGAGTATTATAACAGAAGATATGTCTTGTACAGCTGAGATAAAAAGACGGATAGCATTAGCAAAAGGATTCCAAAGATAAAGGAAGCTACTCTGTGGGCCTTTGGACAAAGAATTAAGGAAGAAGTAGTGAAGTGCTATACATGGAGTGTGACACTATACGGGGCGGAAACTTGGGCAATTAAGAAGGTGGATGAAAAACGACTGGAAGCCCTGGAGATGTGGATATGGTGGAAGATGGAAAAAGTGAGTTTGCAGGATAAAGTGAGAAACGCGGAGGTACTGAGGAGAGTGGGCGAGGAAAGGACTCAGATGGAAACGATTAGAAGAAGGAAGAGGAATTGAATTGGACATTCCCTGCGAAGACCTTGTCTGATCACGACGGGTATAGAAGGAATGGTGGAAGGAAAGCGGGGAAGAGGAAGGAAAAGGAAGCAAATGCTAGATGACATTAAAATAGACGGAAGGTACGCGGACACAAAGCGTCTGGCTGAGAGAAGAGTGGAGTGGAGGAAGAGCCCATGAGGAAACCTGCCATCTGGAGCAGAAAAACGAATGAGTGAATGAATGGAATTAACTTCAGTGTATTGTATCTTATTAAGACCTATCTGCTAGAGCCGGTTGTGCGCGCTATGAAATCATAGTGCGGGGATGACAATTTCTGTTTCGTATAGTAATAGCTCGTTTTTTCAACGTTAAATGTGACTTGTTAAGATTTTTCATCATATGAAATCCAAACCTACGCGTTTCTCAGGTTTCTGGGTGAGGAAATGCGGTTGGAAAGGTAAAAAAATCACGAAATAATGGGGCATAAAGGGAGATTTTTCTAGTATATTATTATTTCGCTTATATTATAGTTAGGTGCGTCAATAATTGTTGATCTTGTTATTGATATGCGAGGAAA
Organism: Pyrrhosoma nymphula; assembly: GCA_963573305.1. NCBI lineage: Eukaryota > Metazoa > Arthropoda > Insecta > Odonata > Coenagrionidae > Pyrrhosoma > Pyrrhosoma nymphula. The sequence continues at coordinate 93,546,838 of OY754335.1, read as the reverse complement.
AGATCCGGCGTTCTTCCTTCCTCAGTAAAAGATCAACGAACAGCCACTCTTTCAACGGTCATGTTTATTACGATCAAGTAACAATACGTCTTCATCGAAGAAACACTCTCGGGTTTTATGAAGATATTTGCGATGCGAATTATAAACGAATCTTTTTACTATGAATCAGATTACCGCGTGGGTATTGGTCGCGTCGGAAGTCCTTGCATATGATCAGCAGATTAGCTTTACTGCGGTAAAAGTTAGTCATTTATTTCATTTTTCGTGAGAGCCATCACTTCGGAGGAAGCCGACACAGAAACTTAGTCCATAGCTCTCCTCACTGTGTGGCTTCAAGTTGTCATCACCAGCGAGGAGGACGAGGACGTGTTTTCCTGCCGTGATGAAGCGACCGCCCCTTTCAGGCGAAATATGAAGGGACTAAGGAAGTAAGATCACGAGGAAGACTAAACAGCTGCCTAGTAACCAATCTTCGCTGAATCGCGATAACTGAAAATAATGTTTGGGCTTATCTCTCAGCCTGACACGCTGCAAGAATACTGGTAATTGCGTCATTTGGCAGTGCTTGAGAACTCTTTGGGTAAAGCCCACAGCTACGAATTCCAAAAATACCAGGGGGGGGGGGGGAAATGGGCATGATTCAGTTTAGGTGGTCATATTTTCCTGTAATTTATCGTTGTTATCATTGCTGAACTCCTCGACTCAAAGGTTGTTTTTGAAGGACTATTTCTGTTTTCCTCTTCATACAAATCCCTTCTTAAACTATACCCACCCTTTATTCGTGGCGTATGTCTTTTTATACTTACATAATATCGATTCCGTTTTACTCATCTGCTAGAAAAATATATTTGTTTAATAACCAAATTAGCTATTTTAGAATGTTAATTAATGCTCTTTCTTCTATAACTTTCTTTGCATTTATTTTTCTTCTTGTGACAAATGTTTTGTCGGTGTACCTAATAGTGAATCACAGGTCTTGGTAGCGCGATTCTTAAACATATTGTTTTTTACCCTTTCATTTAATTGTTCCACCGTCATATTCATGAGGTGTCCCACGATAGATTCATAACATCTTTTTTCTACCTGAAAAATTCAGGCCGTTTATCGCCAGAGTTGAATGCTAGCCATCGAATTTTTATAATTAGGACTCGGAATATGCATTTTATTTGTGTGGTCTTGAATTCCTCTGATGCTAGTGTTGATAGATAGGCAAAGATAAAAATTCCAACTCTTTGGCTGTATCATGCCCAGAAATTCTTATTTTCGTTTGGTATAGGATTTTAAATAAATCTGTTTCCTTCCTGATTCATTGACACCCTTTTCTTCAATACTAATTTTAAATTTGGTAGACTTTTGGTAACTTTATATGCTATTCGGCATCATAAATTCGAATTTACAGTCTTGAAACGCATAACTTAATCCCTGTAATGCAATATCTGGAATTTAATTGCAGAATGCTAACATACTAGTATGATACAGTAGATGGTCTCGGCTTTCCACCTCATGTTATATTAATTCATAGAACCCTTACTGTGCATTTTAATTTGCAGCCAAAACACCAGTACTGAACTAAATACTGGATTACTATTTCTATGCGGCTTTCTCGTAGGGGATTAATTTGTCTGCTCTATGTAAGTTATTAATATTCTAACTGAAAATCTATATGCATAAAAAAAGAATGATTGTCTGTATGTCTATAAAACAAATGTACAATTTTACTCCGAGCGTGCTGAAATTTTGCAGACTAATAGTTCAAGACAGAAATTTGTTGGCTATTTTAAAAAGATCTCAGGGCCCCAAAAGATCCCAAAAAGGGCCCCTTTGGTGGTCTATGCTACGTATTGGGTTTTGTGCAGTGGTTTCATTTTTTGCTTTTAAAATTACTTCGGCTCAAGATTGAGGGTTGGGATTTTTTAAATCAAATGGCTTAGTGAATGAAGTTTATAATTATTTCAATCAATTATCTTTTCCAATTCGTATTTGTCTGAAAATCGCGTTTTTACTGCAAAAACGCACATTTTTCTCTGAAATCAACAATAGTATATTTCCTTGACAGCTAGATTTTGGTCTTTAACGCATTTAAAATTCATTTTCCTTAGTTAGTCTGATTAGGAATGCTAAGCATTGGGTTTTGTGCAGTGAATTTTTTGCTTTTCAAAACTACTTTAACTCAAGATAATGAGTAAAAATTTATTTTATCAGATACCGGTTTACCCTTTTAATTTTCCTAATTCGGTTCATCTTTGAGTTATTTGACTTTTTATTGATATTGTTTATGGGAGATATTGTCATACTGTTTACTTTGCTGTTTTCTCACAATTGTATAGGATTTATCCAAAAACAAATTATTTAAATAAATTAAATAATTAATAAGCCTGTAGTCTGTTTTGACTACTACTAACTAACCCCTCTCCTCTAATTCCCGACATTCATCAAGCATTAGTGCTTCTTCTAGGGTAGAAATTATTTATTTATTTGTCCTGTTTCATGATTCTACTACGATAATTTCCTTTTGGAAGTCAGCGGAATTTTATGGAAAGATTAATGCAATCACACCGTCCCCCTTTCTACCGTCCAACTTTCTCCAAATACTGATTCTATGTATAAATACTTAAATCCTGGTGTAATAAAAATACAGCTTCATTGCCATCATAACTGTAATGCCCACCATTAAGGGAAGACTGGGAAATCAGCAGTTACGAAAGGAAAACAAAACGAAAAAGGAACACACCTAGAATATCTTGTAGTATTTCGGGTTTTAATAAATAGACTGGCTATTGAGTGCTTTACCTGGCTGAATGCTTCTTTGACTTATTGATTCATCTAAGAGCTAATGATAGTGACTGAGGGAAGGTAATGATTCTTCATATTCATGCTGTTTCAATGACTTGTGGGCATTGGAAGCATCAAATATCTCCACGGCAATGTTTTATTACTTCGTGCTCTAGCTCTTGCTCCTCGCGATGCTATTTATGATATGAAAATTGGGATATTCGTTGGTTTTTGTGTGATAAAATAAATTTTCGTTTTCATTCAAGTAGAAAGACGCGATCCTCTCCTTTTTTAGTAGTATTATCGGTTCGCCCATTTTTATGTTCATATCAAAGTTTCATTCATTTTTTCGGTGGCGCTGATTTTATTAATTGTACCTAATGGCGTTGAAAGTGCTCCGGTGAAGTTGTCGCAGTGATTTCGAAAGAAATTTGTCGCAATGCGAGTAGACGACTGGCTCTTCAGCTCGCATAAGTATCCATTCCTGCTTCTTTCTCTCTCTGGCTTGCTCTTCTTTGTTTCCCTGCGAGAGAGCGAGCTAAGTGAATAAGGGAAATACGTTCCGTCTCGCTTACCTTTTTAACGTCCTATTGGATCCCCATTTTCCTCCTTTCGTTACTGCCACTTTTGCGTGAAAAGGGAAACTTTTTGACACGAAACCATCTGCTTGGAGGTTAATCCCCAAAATGTCGACTTTTCGGTAGAGGGACCGCCTTTACATTGGAGCACCTCTTCTCGCTCCCTCCCTTTTTATTTTGAAATTTTCTTTCATCGCTTATTTCCCCTCCTCCTACTTCGTTACTCTCCACATTGCTCCAATTTATGTCCCGCTCAACCCGCAAAATTTTTGTTTGCTTTTTCTTCCCTCCATACGGGCCAACTCTCACACACATTCGTACACACCCATGCATATTGCATAATTTGATACGCACCTATTATATGACTCTCTCTCTACCTACTGCAGGATAAGGGGACCCGAGACTTATCTTGTTTAATTGAGTTTCCTTTTTATATACCGATATATTTTTTCTGTGTCTTATATGCCAGTGTTATCTATTTTTATTTTAATAATTTAATAAGCAAAAGGTGTTTTTGGCATAAGTATTTAAAAGCCACAGGCGCAGGGAACACGAAAAGTGGGACACTCTAATATGCGTTTTTGGCTAGTTTTAAGACAGGCAAGCTTAAGAAAGAGTAGACGAGGGCTCATTCCTTCCGTCCGCCAGAAAATGCACATGAAAGTGTCTTTTTTGTATTTTTGAAGTTTAAACTACCACACTTGCGGTTTTACAATTAAATCTCATCACGTTCAGTGGCATTTCGATGAATTTAAATAAATATGCTTACACAGACGGAGTTAGTTTGTCCTGTTTTTAGCTTCTGTCTGCTTGTACATCTTATATCAACATATTTTGTATGCTCATAACTTATAGTTCATTTTTTATATTAATATATATGTCAAAATACATTAAATAGAAATCAGCGAATTAAAAAAAAAACAGAAAAAATGAAAATGGCAGCATACGTTTTTTATTGTATTGTGGTGTTTTACGTTCGCCTTCTTGGTGTTTATTGTGTAAACATACACACATGATGCGCTCGTTCATAGACTATCTTCTTAGTTTTCCGTTGCCTGGTTGGACCCCCCCATGTTTCCCACTTCGTCTTCTTCTCTATGGTTGCTAGAAACAATTAAACGATATGGTTGAGAAATAATTAAAATGCATAACTTCTCACTTATTATTATTTTTTTAAGAGAAGGCTATTATTGTTTTTTTTTCTTTCGAAGAAACGCCGAAAATTTACTCTAGGGGAGCAGAAAAAATGAAAATCGTTCCCTTTTTTCGTTAAATCAAATGAATTAAGTTACTCTTAGGGTTAATCTGTATTCTTTTTGGCTTATTCAATCTTCATTTATTTTTCTTGAGTTGTTCTTTTTCTCGGGACGTGATTTAATTTCGATATTTCTTCGTAAGGATTTATTTCTCGGGGAAGCCTCTCTTGTGATATCCAACGGGTATCATCCAGTGTTTTAATCATCTCGGGAATTTTTTACAAGAAAGTAGCAAACTGTGTTGAATTTTGATTGACTAAATTTAATCTCAAGATATGTTTTCTCTAGGCGCGGTAATCTTCATTTCAATTTTATCTAAAGTAGTCAATTATTCTGTATAGATGCATCTCTGCCTCAATTTTTAAATAGCATCAATTTTATTTTTGCGCTATTTCCTATGTCTAACCTAACCTGTAACTTTACATACCTATGCGATTTTTTTCATTTAGAAGAGGATTTCTTGCATGATATGACCAAATTTATGTTAGGGGAAGATTCTTGATATTAGGATCACCCAACAACCTCTGTTTTACAGTGCAATAATAAAAATATTTTAATGAGCAAATGCCATTTATTTAATCCTCATTTTTTGCTGTGGTGATATTTATAATTGCTATAAACGCACATCACTTAAACATTTGCCATGCTAAGAATTTGGCGTAGACTTTGGGCTGATTTAATGTACCAGATGATTTCAAATTGATCCATTTAGCGGAGTGTACCTAATGCTTTCTTACGCGTTTATAGATCTTATACAAAGTAATTGGAGATCATAGACTTTCATCAATGAATTGATGTACTCCAATCTTATTTTGTTATGAAAAAATTATAATTAATAAGTACAAACTGAAGTAGAAGAAATTGCTTACTTTTAATTGCCTACGTAAATTAAGCGATGAACTAGAAAATTCTTTGAGTGAACGATTTTTGAAAAATAGTAATTTTCGCCTCATTTCTCTGCATCTTCCATGTGTGCATATTTTTGGATGGTGTCAAGGTCTCTCAACCTGGTTAACAGCTCTTAACTCCCAAAAAATATATTTAAGGGCCGACTAAGAGTCTCCTCAACAATCGAGCCTACTACTCGTCTTGCATCGAAGCACTTATTGCGGTGAAGTTCTCCTATTTTCATTCCCACTTTTTCAACACCAACCGGCGACTGTTTAGCAAACGTGTTTTTTGATCACTCATGATCGTTCATTTATTTCAATTTTTGCCTCTGGCTGATTTTGTGCAGGAAGTGAAGGTAAATAAGATAAATCTGTCATTTGGTTAGACTTGATTTATGAGCTTTAGGTAAGTCTATTTTCTCGCCGCTTGCTATTGCAATTCTCTGGGGGATACTCGTGCGTTCCAGTATGTTGATCGGCAACCAGATAATAACCCCAGTTACCAAAATTAGGTATGGTCACGCATAACTATCATCAGAGACGTAAAAAAGTAACAACAAACTGTCCAAAAGTCACCTTTGCTTCCTCATTTCAGCCTGAATTCAGACAGTCCCAAAAATCGTCAATTGATAGAGATTTCCCCGCTTATCTTCTCAGTTTTGTCGCTATATTAAAACGTTTTTCACCTATTATACATAGTCTAGTACAGGCTTTCGAGGCTTTAGTTGAAATGGAATCGGCGATGTGACAGCAATATGCCTCTTCGCTACGTAGATCGCTCCAAACACCTGGGAATTGCCGACGCAGCTGTTGAAAGACAAGAAGCATGTCTTCTTGTGGCAAATGCATTAAGGGTGATTTAATTCGGTTCATGGGATATCAAAACATTACCTACCGACGAGAGATACGACGTGAGCTAGAGACAGGATGTCGTTGACGTTGATACATCAGATGCTATGAAGAACTGAGACCCATTTCCTCTTATTGCGTCAGTATACCAGCGGTATATTACCTCTTTTTCTTAAGATATTGTCGCTTCACCGAGATGCTTTGGCAAAGTACTGACATTACACGGAATGGTCTTGGGTGGTCGGCATAATACGAGGAGATTCAAGCGACTCTAAGGCTGCACTCTTCACTCGCACTGATTTGAGATACCCTCGCAAGTGTTAGTGAGAATTCACCATAATTTATCATGTACATTCTGCCATTACCCAGCGAAAAGCGGAACAAGTGTTGAAAATTGATTGTTGCGACAAGTGACAACATTTATCTCAAGCAATTGTCATATTCCTTCAAGAAAACTATCCTCTTCAGCTTTGAACGATTGCGTGGTGCATTTCTATATTACAAAAGTTTTGACTTCGTGTTTCATATTTTTACATATTTTAAAAGTGCTTATGAGCCGCGCACTAAGTAATCGTGAGTCGAATCATATTTTTTTGGAAAGAGTACGTCAATTTTTCTTCTCCATAATAATGAAGCCACGATTCCGATCCCAATCGGCGGCTGTTTTCCTGGCGTAGAACTTTAATCACCAAAAGTGTAAATCAATTATTACATTTTGTACTTGATAACCTCGTGGAGCGTCGACAGGCGTCGTGAATACAACGCATGAAAAGTGGAAAATTGCCATGGCATTGTACAACATCATAGCTTCACTGCTTCAGACCCCAAAATTATCGCATACCCTATATCTCCATCCACCGGATTTTATTAGAAGATTGAAGATTCATTTTTAAAGTACTCTTTAAAATGTAGAATTGCCTCAACTAAACGGATGAAAAACGTCTTGTCCCCATCTTTTCGCTCAGCTTGTTTCCTTGGAATCTAATATTTTATGCTTAGTTGCTTCAATTATGGAAATTCATTCACAGGGATTACCATTTGAAGAGTAGTGCACCGATTGGTTCTTACTGCAGACCGCGAAAGAAAATACAAATAATTTAAATCTTAATTTTTATATAATTTTAGGTTAATTTTTGTTTAATACTATTTTTATTCCAACGACTTTTAAAGTTTATTCAGGACCTAAATTTGAAAGCATTTGAAAGAAAAATTGGATAATAATGGGAAAAAAAGAGTGTGGACTCTTTTTTTACTATTTAGTGTTTTTAAGTTTAAAATACTTCTGCGTGAGTCTTGTTTTCCCTTATATTTTAATAGTGCTGATAGTAATAAGGCATTGTTCCCATATTTGTGGAGTATTTTTGTTAAAGGCTGAATATGTATGTTACTGTATACATTCGGAGTTAAACATCACTCATTCTCTGTGGAACGTCACTCATTCTCTATTGAATTCAACGTTTCAAATTCCTGTCTTTTAAAATGTTCACTTCAAAATCAGTACCAATGTTCCCATATCTCTGTGCCTATTCTTTTTTATATTTGACTCGCCCGTCATTTCTCTCTTCGTAATTTTCTCTCTTTTTCCGAAATTATAATTGCGAAAAATCATAATTTTGAAATTAATACAATGCAGTTCATGAATTATTGGTTTCTCATTTAGTTTGAAGGTTTAGTGACCAAGAGACGTAACTGGGAAGACAAAAGAAAGATGTAATCTAACAAGCGAATGCTGCCAATCGCATTTCGAAAATCAACGTCAATTTAGTCCATTTCCGTCTTCGTCGGAACATTTGCTCGTTACTATTTTTCCCTTCGCTCCGAATCGACCATCTGTCCTCTTTATATCTCCCACCCTCAATCCCCTGTTTTCACCAACAAAGTTTTCCTCATCCCTGTCTTCCCCAGATGCTTGATTCCAGAGGGTCTAACCTTCTTCCTCAGCCTTATTTTTTTGCCGTCTACATTTACACATTCCTTTCCGGCAATCTTAGCGATCGTTCCATGGTCGGTCATGCTCACAATCTGACCATACGTGGAAATTGACTGGCTTAAAGAAATCACATTTCGATTCACTGAGTTTCTTTTTCAAAGATTTCTGTCATGCATTTCGATTCACTGAGTTTCTTTTTCAAAAATTCTGTCATACATTTCGATTCACTGAGTTTCTTTTTCAAACATTTCTGTCATACATTTCTGAGTCAACTCATTAAAAATCAACAATCAAAGTGCCGACAGTTTTATCGGGAGGGATAACTATTAATGCTTATATGGTTGAATTCCGGAGAAATGCGCCGTTTATTATGTTCTTGTTTTATAGCTCATCTGGCGAATTAAAAATAATACAAAGCGTTTACGATTTAGCCCTTAAACAAATGCGATGGAATGAAACAAATTTCTTTTTCAAAATGTTTGAAATGAGTATTTTATAAAGATTCCGAAAATATACATATTTTGCGCATCCCTTCTAAATATTTTATCCTGGAATCGCCATCGGATCAACACGAAAATATATGGAAATAGCTATTACCCGCGGTTCGCTCGCCATATAATTCTTCCTATTACCCTATAAAAATACTTTGTCAAGCTCATTTCACTCACTACCTGCCGCTCTTGCTCTGTGTTGGGGATGATGGTATTGCTTTAGTAATATTCATAATTATTAGCGTTAACCGAGAGGATTTGATCATTTGTAAAGGTTACTACTTTGTATTAGTGAACTGAATCGGTCTTTTCACTTTAGTATATTTTTAATCTGAATTGTAAAATATTCAAAACTAATATTTACACTCCTGAGATAATAGATATAGTTTTATACAAAATACCATGAATGAGAGACCACCTCGAGACAATGGACCAATAGAATACAGTGCAATTATCTGAGATAATCAAGGATCAAGAAAGCTGGGAAAATTGTTTTGTTTTTAATTATTTGATGCAGAGGATCATGTTTAAAAACACTAAGAGATAACAGTACAGTCATGTGAGCCATGCCGGCTACCACAAACGTGGATGAAAAACAAGCTGAGTGTATTGTTGTCGTTTATGTAGTACTGTAGTACTTTTATGCAAATAAAAAGTACTACAGAGCCTTTTTCCTCGGGTAATTGACATTTTTCGATTAACTGCACCCTTCAAATTCTGTAACTAAGAGAGAAAATGTAATATATTTGATCTTATTATGTATCTCTACAATTTTTCCTTGCAACCTTCAGCAAGAGAGGATCGATTTCTTCAAAGACCTGTTAGAGTTGTTATTTTTTTTGAAATTTATTTGTGAACTTAGTGAAAACGTTTACTTGAGATATTGCAGGAAAAGCGTCACTAAAAATTAAACTCATTCGTTTATCTGCATAATTAGCATCTTTTGGTCTCCAGTAGCATTAGTCTCCATAAAGGTAGTGGTGCCCTAAAAAGTAGAGGCATGACGCCACAAAAGTAATCTTTTGGGGAGGAAATACCTGTATTTCAAGAAATTTTGGTGGCATTAAAAAATTTTGTCCATGGGAGGCGAGAGGGATGAGTTATTGAGCTTGGGGGGATGTGTACCTCTGCATGAAATCATGTCGTCAGCAGAAGTGTGAATTTTTTAAATGAATTGGTATCATTTAGCTTTAGCTTCGACTCACGCATTCGCGATTGGAACACTTAGCTTTCCACTCCGCAATTCCGCAGGAATTATCCGTCGTCATCTGGAAGTCGTTGCTTCAGGTACCAGAAAATCTTCTCCTCGTTTCTTATTTTCGAATACTTAACCCTTCTGGATGAGGAACTAAGAGTGAAGATGAAAAAAAGGGAAAAAAGAACCTTTTTCCAAACTGCGAAACGCAATTAAAAAGGGGCAAATCGGCAGCGCGATGAGGACCTTAGCTTCAGCGGAGTCGAAGAAAAAAATAACGTCTTCATCATCTCCCTTCAACTGTCTCATTTCCTTTGCTTCCTACCGTGTCCTCCCACATCTCTTTTCCTTCCCAACCCACGCCGATCCCTTCAACTCTCTCTCCGTCCTTTTCCACTCTGTCCGTGTTCCCTTCTCTGCTCTCTCTCTTTCGCTGTCTCCTCCTCATCTCTCCTCCCAATACAGTCTGCCGCTATATAGGCTCACTCTATTATTATATTTTTTCTCTCTCCTTCCGATTATAAACGGTTGGAATGGAAACCCTTAGCTGAAAAAGGACTTTCATGCATTTTCCACTCATCAGCTACAGATCACCTCCGTTTCACTAGGGTTGGTGCCGTCTTAAACGTGAAGTTAATGCATTTCCCTTCGGTCGGAAACAAAACTTTAAAATGGAGGTTACGTAGAGGCAGGCATTGAGTGCTTTCCATTCGCTTTAGTACGCTGCTCAAACGTTGAGGTAGGTTGGGCGCTTTCCAATATTTTATTTTATGTAAGTAAGCAATGTTTCCACCTTGGAAAGCTATTTAGCGCGCTGTTCACTTCGCAACACAGTGCGCAGTGTTTTTCAATTCGCTTCAGACCTTGCACTCTTGGCAGCGCTCTTCGAAACATATCGAGAGCCTTGTTGGCGTAGTGATGGAAAAATCGATTTCGATTAAAATCGAAAATCGACTTTTAATAATCAAAGATCGAGGAAATCGAGATCGAGCCATGATCTACGAGCTTCGATCCAAACTCGATTTTTCAACTTCGATCTTGACCATTTCGTACCGTTTCGCGATCAGAGTGCTGAGTATGATAACGTCATCCGTCCCATGTGAAAGACTTTTCTGTAAGGCCGGTAAAATTGGAAATGCACGCCCTAGATCATGAAGAAAGCATCTCAAATCAGTTGACCTTTCTTAAAAATTTTAGTGAAGCCGAATGGTTCCAAGCGGTGATCCCCAAAATTTAATGTGCGTGCATTTGTAAATTTTTACTACAAATAATTCAAGAATGTATTCTAATTTTTTTAGTAAGTACATTTTTAGGGATTTTTATACATACTTTTCAAATGTATTATGAGCGTTTTTAGAATGAATAATAAACATTTTTTTGTACCAACTGTATTTTTTTCAAAAAAGAACCGTCGACTTTTTCGATTAATCGATCTTTTGGTTCAAATTTCGATTTTTGTTGAAAAGTCAAGCTTTTCATTTAGATTAAAAATCGATTGCTCGAAAAATCGATTTGGACCGCCATTTTTCCATCACTATGTTGGCGAGCACTTGTATACACTTGAGCACACTTGAGAAGTAAAGAACTTTAATTATTAATAATTACATTATCCGCAATTGTTGTTGATGTGTTGATTTAAATAAAAAATTGATAATATAAATTCTTAAATCAATTTGTGATAAGAATGTTACCTTTTAAAGCATATTGTTTGAGCGAATTAATTAGCTACGTTACTACTTAAAAAGCATATAGCTTTGACGATTGTGAACCTGCAGGAGATTTCTGGTTTCTTAACGTTTCGCCTGCGCACTTCATTCCACTCATCGTCGTTCGTGTACACTGTAATGCGCTGATGTGTTCCTATATACGAGGTTCAACTTCATCACATCGAGTGAAAAGCTCCCATATTGGAAGGACAGTTGTTGTAATATATTTTCAACATTCTTCGGCATTTAAGTTGATTTCGCTCCTGCTGCCTGCCACTTGCAGAAAGAGTAAATTAGATAGAAACTAAAAAGAGTAAAGAGAAGGTACTAATGTACTATTGGCTAACTGGATGATGGCACATAAAAAGTCAAGATTAACTCAACTATATTTTACTTTGGCGCTCCCAAATAACCGATGTTTCCATCGTGGCTGTAGCCTATAGTGGAGGACTTCGAATAAATTGCTTTTTACTTCCCTTACTTGTGAATGATATTGAATGTCGGTCGAAACTTTGGTCAGTAATGTCAAGTGCGCGTAAACTACGAAGTAATCGAGTGACTTTTTTCAGTTCCACAATAGTTAACCGGAACCTTTCTCTTTCATCAACATGAATGTCTCAGCTATTTTAAATCTGTGATTTAACAATTTCATCAAAAAAGAATCGAAACTGGATTTTAGAACAAAATGATATTGTAAATTACTTTGCTCAATCTTATCAATGCAATGGCCATCTATTTTATTCTCCATCACCTCTCTTAAAGGGTTATTTGGCTGTGTGAGTTTTATCCACTTCATGTCAGGACTTAAATACTGGTATTTTTATCTCTGGTCAATCTTACTATGTTGTTGCTGTTACGTGACTTATACATATTGTCCTATCCCGTCATGAATCCATCTCCTCATATGACGCATGTCCTCTTCCAGCATATTTCAAGGATCATTTTTCTTTCTTCCACCTGCCCCTTGCCCCATCTGCACTGAAAACAGTTGCCTGGCCTTCTATTAAGCCTTTCCCACTCCCACAAATCAACCCTTTTTAAATGCATGAGATCTTGCAGTGACTTGTTTACCACCTCGATAATAACAAAAGCTGTTAAAAACTGCTTTCGTATGTTGGTTTGAATTGCAGTGTAAGAAAATTACAAAGTTTTTAATAAATTTTATTATGAATATTGTAAATTATGAAAAAATGACGCTTGTTGAGATTTCACGAATATGGAAGAGGTATATGCTGGCGCGGTGAAAATTTTACAATAGCCACGAAATTAAGGCAGGAAATACCGTTTTACAGGTTTTTTTATTACTATTTGTCGGTCAGTATTTAAATTTTGCTCTAGGCCGAAGAGACCAAACGTCTCTCTAAGAGGAATGTAACGGATATCTTATTCGGGATAAGGACTTTTTCATTTATTTTCCCTCCGCGGCTACTGCTCTTACCTCCGTGACTGCTTCTTGAGACTTAATTGAAATGCTGCTAATGATGAAACTTTAAACTTGAGTTTAAAGCGTTAGATCTTTCTCGAGTTTAATGGTCATCCGTTTCGAAAATTTTACCTTTTTTACGCTTTAGTAAGTACTATTATGGACAATGTTGTAACGCTCTCTGATAAAACGTATCTTCTTTCGCCTAATGACGGCAATTGACTTAAAACCTTATATTGCATCAGCCTTGGTGCAGCAAAGTATACCTGCTGCAATATAATACTGTGGCGCAGTCAGTTGAAAGAAGTCCATTTAAGTCATAATCGTCATACAATGGAGTGTGCAGTAGGTACTAAAAGGTGGCAAATGCCCTGGTGAGCTTCACTGAAGAGGCGGCAACACTGAAGAAGGAGTTCCTGTCTTTAATGCCTTTCATTCATCCTCTACCCAAAAAAGAAGATAATCTCCGAATATATTTTTTAAAGGGTGCTAATAAGACACCCTTCTCAGGAGAAAAGGGAAAGGCTTCCTCGACGTAGCAGCCCAAGTCGGAGTGGATCTCGGCATTTACTTTTTTTTCCTTTAATTCCTTCGGATCCGTCGGAGTTTCGAAACTCTGTCAACGTTTAGACGAAAGGTGGCGCGCTTTTGGCAATGAAAAGGTGAATAAGGGATTAATTGTCGAAGAGAAGGGAAAAGTTTTCATTTCACCTTGTAACCATCTCATATTTGTATTCCTCTTCACACATTTTATGTGATAATCTTTGGAAAGTTAGTACAGTCATAATGGTTATTGTTAAGCAAGGCCGAGCCTGTAGGAGATACTCAACGCATTGAATAATTCAGCTTTAAATGTTCCGCTGTCAAGGTATGGCACAGAGAGGCCACCTGCAAGAACTGGGATATTTTTCTTGTTTTGTTAAAAATAAACTTTGAATTGGAGGGAGCTTAGTGGGAGAACTTTATACTACCACGGTGAAGTTTCATTGATGTTACGGAATCGCAGCAAGATAAACCATTTAACAGGCTTTAAATTGATTTTTAGTGGAACATCTTTATTTTTCACTCCTATCCCGAATGGTTGAATCGTGTCTCTGCTTCATGTGATAAGATTCGATTGCCTGAAACAGGATTAATGACAGTCCTCAGCAACTGAAGAGTCCATTGATTTTATCTATCAGGATATATATCCAAACCAAATTTGGAGGGTGAAAAAGAACAAGAAACAGTATGGAATGGAATTTATAATATATTTAAAAATGCAACCGTTATAGCATGATGTGCTGCCTCTACATTTTCGGTGACAATATTGATAAAACCAGCGTTTATGACCACCTATCCATATGTCCGCTTTGGATATGGATATGCAGTATTGCTGTAGGTAGACACCATTGAGGTAGGTATAGAGGTAGAATGTGCTGATTAAGATCTTAACTAAGGTAATTAATGATAAACTGATTATGATTCACAAGCTTTTATTGCGCAACGATTGTTTTCGCTGTTAAAGTAAAAATTGGTGCATCATCATTTCGTACTTATTTGATTCTTCCTCTGCGTATTTATATTCGTGGTGGCAGTCCTCTCTCTGGTAAAAAACAGCCAGAATTAGGGTAGATCTCTCAAAGTATTTACCCATCAAAATTATAGTTGAAGTCTTTCGAAGAGATATAAAAAGGTATAGTATCTGTAGTTGTCCACTGCTATATTTTTTATTATTATTTAGTAGTGGTAACAAATTGAACAATTGGTCATGGAGTAACTTACATACATGTAAATAAAAATAAAATAATAAATCATTGTTCGCAGTAAAAATAAGCATGCAAAATTCATAAAACAGATAACACATGACGTGGCACACTGCCCATTGCCCAAACTATTTCAGTCTTTTCGCCAAGCACCTTACAATATAAGGGAAAGGCTATAAAAACATTTCCGGCCAGTCCATTCCATGCTTCAACCCCTCTATCAAAAAAAAACTTCCCCGGTTAGTTCTTTGATCGGGCGACTCAATTTTGCATACATTGTCTTTCCTAGAGAGGTAAACTGCATTTCTAACCCACCCAGGAAGTTTCTCCGATTTAAGCGTTTTGTATAGCTTTTATCCTCGTTATATTTCTCCACTCTTTGAGAGACTTCCATTATAATTTCGCGACCAATACATAAATACTTGCTTCTCTGATAAATTTTACCAACACGAATCTACCCGCTAGCCGCCACCGGAGCCGCCATCTTCGCACCTTTCCGTTACCTTACATAGACAAGTAGCCATAATCAGTTGCTGATAAATTTGGAAAGTAATCAATTTGGAACATGTAGGGAATCATGAGGTTTTACCTTTGCTCGCAATTTCCCAAGAATAACAATCAGTTGTTTGGACGATTCCGCAAAAGGGGAGGGAATTCAGAGCCTTAGGCGTTTTATGGAGCAGCAGTGATCCAGATTTGCGCCCTCCCTCTCTGCTTTCTATAAACAGTGGCGCTGCCTTAGACCTCTTGAAATGATTGGCATCTGCAAGCGATTTCGCTCTGCGCCCTTTCTCCAAGTCCGCGATTTCGGAGCAGGCTGGGACGAAAATGCGAATTTGCTCTCCCTATCTCTCTCGCTCTCTCCGTGCTCGATCAAACACCAAACCTTCTCTGGATCGGATGTGAAAGCTAACTCTGCACCCGGCGACCTTCCGTCGCTGGCTCGATTTTGACAATCTCTGCTGATGCCCCGGAAATGAGTGTAAACATAGGCGTCCGGCTTAAACCAGGTTTGGTCGCTGGGCTTTGGTTAACGACTCGTGTTTAACCTCCCTGTGCGATGATGGTGCTATGATTTCCGTGCTGATGTCAGGATTTTCACCTGAAATTATTTCTGTACGCCGTTGACTGCAGCCATCAGTGTTCCCTAATGGGAACTCTCCATTCGCTCTGGTTCGCTGCTTACTTCGCTGCGAAAGAGCGAACTTGCTTTACATTCTCATCGGACCCTTCGCGGTAGGCAGCGCGCTTCGAAACTGATTGGTAGCGGGGTTGATGTGCGGAGGTGTGCGCTAGACAAAAAAGTACACGCATAACTCGACAAACGCATCCTCAACTGTTATTTTTAGTTGAATTTCAGTAGATACGTCAAATATGGGTGATTTTAAGTTTTTAATTTTTCCGTGGTAAATATCCTACGTTCAAAGGCGCGTACTTTGAACGAATTCGATAACTGTGCGTAAATTTTCGTCAATGACTATTGTTTCCCTGCGCAGTGTTACCTACCGGTAGGTTACCGAACGTTTCACCTACGTACATCGCTACATTCATCGTCGTTTGTGTGCGCTGAAGTTCTACTGATATGTTCCGATCTGCGCTAAATTAAGCGCCTCAATGGAAAGCTACCAATATTTCAAACGCTGATGAGGTTTGTAAGTAACGCAGTTACAATCCGATTTGTCATTTTTTGACAAGTTCTTTTGGAAGATTATCACAAGATTATTTCGTAATTTCAGCTCATTTTCGACAAGTTTTCAACATTCTATCGCATTTTGGGATGGTTTTATTTGTTGAAATTTACACGATAAGCTAAAACCCCTTGGGGCAACATTTCCGCCCTGAGGCGTTATAAAATCCGGAAAGGAGTGAATATGGATCCATTCTACTGTTCGGTGCGAATCACGCGAATAACCGTGATATTATTTTTGGAATAGCTATTAATTTAGGTAGTTACAGACGGTTGAGATCGTTAGCGAAAAGGATGGGTGGGTAAATTGGGAAGAGAAGGATAGTATGTTCTTGGGGAATGGAGGAAGTGTTGAAAGAAATCAGGCATCGGCATTAGCCTACTCGTAGCGATGGATGCGAAGTGGCCCAAAGCTTAACGTTTTATTCGACGGACGGAGGACTAGACTTAGAAGTGCTCTCCACAAGTTGTGATCGGGGTTCCATTGCTAAATACCCTTGACTGTCGGTATTCGAATCCGGGCTCTCTCGCGAGTGTAAGCTAGTAGGTACCAGTGTCACCACATCCACCCTATTCAGCCTGCATTTCCTTTCATATAATGTGGTGATAATTTCCATCAATTAATGATGACTAGGGACCTACATTTTTTGCATTTGTGGCAACGCGAATTTTTACGCAATGTTATCATTTTTACGCGAATAACGCGAATTTTGGTGTTTATGATAAATGGCACGATTTTAAAATATTTTTTCATTTTGCTCTATATTATTGCCTTGATGGGTGTATGCATAAACTGCGATGAAAGATCGTCGGAAGTCAGAGATGAAAGCCACTACCTAAAGAGGTATATGAGGGGAATAGAGCCCAGACGCAAGAAGACGTCCCTTTCCTTTCCAGGTTTTATGCTCGAGTCACTGCCGGCACTCTCTTCAGCATAAATAAACATCGTCCTCGCTAATATCCATGCAATTGGGTGTACAGAATTTATGAAATCCATGAAAAATAGACGGTGGTGAGTAAGTCCCAACCTATACACCGAAGAGGGTGAAATTTGCCGTGATAAAATCATTTGACTTGATCGAGATTCGAACACGGATATCCCAATTGCCGTTCAGGTGTGTTGCCCAGTTAGTTACACCACCAAGACGTATTAGCCCAAGACGTATTTCACCCTCTTTGGCGTATATCTTTGAAATCGTGCGCGTGACTGCGTACCACATCATTTGTGCAATCGCAATGATTGGAAAATAAGTATCAAGCTGTTTTGATCTCCTTCCGTAATACAGTGACCGACGGTTTCTTTATCTTTGAAAGGCTTTTCAATCACGGCATATTAACATTGCAGTTTTAATGTCATTGCTCCGGCCATAATACTAGACCCACACGTATTTAAGCCATTCTATTCTTTTTATTTTTTCAGGTGACTGTTGAAAGCGTCTAGCACGAGTGCTCCCCTCTGGGGGGTTATTTTGTAATCTCACCTTTTTAGTGACTCTTAGTGGAAAGGCGGAAGATCCGTTTCCTTCTCTAAATGATCGGCTCACGAACGGTTCGTGAATTGTCGAAGCTTCAATTTACCTTATATCAAATAAAAGATGCCGAGACTAGCGAATACCCAGATTGCTCAACATCTTACGGAAGATATCTTACACTGTACATACCACGAAAATCTAAATACAGTCAAAACTACAAGCGACATGTAAGCGATCACTCAATATTAAAAAAAATTAAGTGGATCTAATTAGTGTTCGATTCACAAGCACGGGAAATATCTACCAAGAACGTAGATTTTAAGGCAATATTTGTGAAAATTATGAAATTATGGTATAAAAAACTGAATTCCATTCTCCATACACTGGCGGATTGGCACACGAAAACAAAGGTATCAGCAACATTGTTTGGGAAATATTGATACGAAATATATACACAGATAATTCAAGCTAATAATAACATAAGCATTTAAAACAAAGCATACCTTCAAGTGCCCAATATATTGGATTTGAAAAAGCTGAAGTTCTTCACGTTTAGCAAATTACAACAATACGATTTAAAATCGTGTGTATCTTTCGCGCCCTTGTTTATTTCCCTAAGTCTAAAGCTTCAAGTGGAAACGATGGTGGCTCCATGTCACGTTCTTTATGACAGGTGAGATGGAACTAATGGCAGGCGGAGATAATGAAACAGATCAAGAGTCGAAAGATACGGATCAGAGGGGATGAATCGTCTAAAAGACCAGCACATGACCGGCAGTTCACCGCTTGAGATCCGAAGATAGTCATGCCGCCTGGGTGGCGGAGTTGAACTACGAAAAAGTGACATTTTATGACGTATTCTCACTAAAGTGAGATTACAAAATAACCCCCCTGGCGTAGGTAGTGACGAATCCGGGCATTTTCCCCGGGCATTTATTTTGACATTCAGCTTATCATAAATATGTTAACCATTGATCGATCCTTTTTACCGTACACGAAAGATAACCATATAAGATAGCTTTTCCTTTGCTATTGTTTGACGCCTTAAAATTACATAATGGGGCAGTTTTCGCCCTTATACTGTGGCTGCAACCATTACTGTGTTTCTAATTTTCTCATCTTCCGTGTAACTAATTCGGCACGATACCGATTCAGAACCCTAAGTATTTACGTTGAAGTTTGGAGGCATATTAACATTAATTGAAGTTTGATCGGCAGTTCCTGTGTGTCCAAGAATATAGGCGTGCTCTTTTCGTAATTTTATATCATATGTTCTCGGCATAATTACGTAGGACACGCTGTTCTTAAATTCGGCAAGGAAAAAAAAGTTATTTTATTAGCAACATCCTTTTACGCCAACCGATGCTTGCGAAGAAAGCTTTGCGTGAAATATTCTTTCCCTTGACGCATCACAGATTTCACCACATTTTCTTGACTGATGGGAAAGTCATTTCTTCGTTTTTCCGTCACAATATCACGGTGATTTCCGAGGTCCTCAACACTTCCTTACCAGAATCTTCTAAATGCCTTCCTGGTTGAACTAGCTGGAATTATGTTGCCTAAATTATTCCGCAATAATCGTGCAGATGCTTAAACACCATACTTCTTTGAAGCTTGAAAATTGTTTTTCCCGCCTCTCAAGCTAAAGTATTTATAGAATAGCCAAGTATTTTAAAGTTAATTTTATAACTTTGGTGAATGCTTTCGCAAAGATTTGGAAAAAGTAAAGTAGGCACTTTCCTCACTGTTTTCCACATTTTAGTAATAGAGATTTCACTTTAAAATCTCTATCGCTGCCGGAACTCACACCCAGGGTCTTGGAATGTGAAGCATGTACTATCTTAATCGTATTATCTTGATTTATCATTTTTCTGTGAATGAGAACTGTGGATTTTGGAATGTTGTTACGTCCCTTGAGGTCGTTTTCATTATCACTTCTGAAGTTACTTTCTTAGACCTGCGTTGTGTCGTCAGTTATTTATGCCGAAAGTCATGCCTCGTGGCAAATGTCGACAAACTTGAGTCTGTTATATGCGTGTAGTAGTAAATGCGGCATTTGCCCCAAAGGCTTCATAATTGAATCCAATTCTCCAGTCATTCTCTCAGAGTAAACGGGGACCGTGAGATTGCTCCGAGTTGGAAATTTTCCCTAGGCTTAATTGCGTTGTGTAATTCGGATCGTTTGCGTTTCCTGCTTCCAGGTGGCGCAACGCGTGGGTGCGCCGAGGGGGAACTCCTGGATCCTCTGGATTCATTTCTCGGAAGCACAGTCGGGCGCGTGTGTTAGCTCGCCGATAATTTTCACGAGTGCCACAGCCCACGTACGGAATGCATCTCCAGAATCCATTAATGTTTCGAATGATTTGCACGGTTTCATGCGGGATCGAGTCGATATGTTAATCGTTATGGTATTAATTCCGGTGGAGCCGTAAATTATCAGAATGCCAGCGAAGGAATGCTTCAGCGCGCGATGATTTATAGCGCAAGGTGTTGAGCAGAAATTGAATATTTATAAATATTTCGCACCTTCGCTTAAAACATTTTCTGTGAAACTTCTGGAACAGGCTTTAGAAAAGTGAGCTGAAAGTTTTTTTTTGCTAAGTGAGCAGTTTTGACTGATAAGATTATGGTGCTTGATTTTTATTTTTACTTCTTCCTATGGTAACTGTAAATAAGTTATTTGAGCTCATCAAATGATGAATAAGTTTATGAATACTTTCTCGCATGGGTACAAATGCTACATAATGGCCAAACGGAAAATCATGCCAAAAATCGGGGTATTGTGTTGTGTGTGATCCATATCGTCTGTTACTTATCATGAAGTACCAAGTTTATTTTAGATTCGCCCCTCCAGCGGAAACAAATATCTTCCCCTGTCGGCGACTTATGGTTGCCAGGGAAGAAGCAATTCTTGATTTTTGGTTTTAACGTACAGAAAGGCGCGGTTGACGTGGTGCATTTGCAAAATGAAAAAAGTATGAAATTCCAGTTCCATTCAAAATTGATCTGAGTGGAATTATTGACGTATTTTTAGAACTAGGTTTCATTTACCTCGTTGTAGAAGACGAGAGGTGAAAAATTCCAATTCATCATCTTACAAAGGAAATTCATTAGAATAAATACTTTTTAAGCGTTAATCAGCGAGTGAAATTTTGTGCTTTACCATATCAAAACACTTCTTTCTAAGAGATAAGACGATCTCAGATATCCTACACTTTCAATGATGACTACTCATTCGTTGAGAGAGCCCCTAAGTCTGTTCTTGTGGTAATATCTCGGTAGATCACAGAATCGTCATAAAAAAGTCTAATTTTGATGCCGAAGTTAGAGTTGATATCATTAATGTAAATATGGAATAATAGAAGGCCGATCATGCTTCCTTGTGGGACGCCGGATGTCACCCTAGCCATTTCGGAACTAATGCCGTCGATTAACACTTTTCGTTTGCGATAAGTCAGAAAGTCACTTTTGATATTCATTGTTTATGGATCAGATTTGTGAAGATCCATTGTCCTAATTAAGTACACTATATATTTTTCACCAATTTAGAGTTTTCTTAATTTTCAATAAATTTCAATCAAGTCCACTAATTTAGTGAAATTATACATAGTTTGTTCATTTGTGAGAAATTCATTGACTCGATTCATTCATTTATCGTTAACTCCATCTGATATTAGTTTGATGTGATGAATGCTATCGAATATTTATTTGAAAGCCGAGAATAGCGCGTCAACTTATTTTTGTTTTCCCTCGATTTTAGGAAATCGAGGAGGAAGAGCTCAAGCTGAGTTATGCATGCTCTAATTTCCGGAAGTCGTGCTCACTGTTGCAGAAGAAGTTTCAATTGTCCATGAAGAACATGATATTATCAAATAACATATGCTCGAGAACCTTGCACTGAAGCGATGCTAACGATATAGGCCGTTGATTTCCATCATCTTATTTTTTTCCGCACGTATGGTGATAAAGATCGTATTGAGATGACAAGTGACCTCAATGACACGTGATATCTTTCAATGACTGATTGAAAGAGATAAATAATCGGAATGTATGCCCAAAAATTGTCGTATTATTTTGCCCAGGTTAATCTTAATGAAAAATTCTTGTAATACTTTTGCATAATTAATTCCAATTCTTAGCATCAGGTCGATTATGGCTGGTTAGGTGGCTCCTAGCGTCGCTGGTACTCAAATTGTTCCTCGGGCTGAGCCTGCTTCAAAGTCGCTCAAACTTGCTTTTCCTGGGAAGATACGATTCTCATGTCTGTTTCTGATGGATGCCTGAACTAAAGGTTTTAATAGGGATTTCATCGCTTGAATTGGCTTGGCTTTTGGTAGAAATATCTCACGTTTTAATTCGGGGCAATTGTGACACATGGATGATAACTCAATGAAAAGAAGCAAAAATGGAGTATTTCCCATTGTTAGTGATAAAAATTGATACAAATACTCAGATAAAGAGCTATCGAGTAGATAAATACTTTCTAGAAACTTAAATAGATCTCATCTTAGAATGGTGCATGGAATAGTATAGAAAGCCGAACTCTAGAAAATGCTCAGTAATACACTTTTTGTAAAGAATAGACATACCCAGCTTCCTCTACGTTAAAATAAGCTCTTGGAAGTTACCATGAAATCAGAATTAAATTCTTGAAACTCTTGCCAGAGTGCACCATCCAAAATAAGATGAAAACCTGCCAAATTCTAACTTTGCAGGAGAGCAAAAAATCAAAAAAACTGCACCACTGGCACTAAAGAGCTGAAAAGTAGGAAAATAGGTAGATTATTTTCAAATATTTTATCATCTTTCATATATCGGTATTAGCTATTGTAACAGACTTGAAAACTTGTTTTAACGTAGATTTATTAATTAATACAAAATCTGAATTTTTAGCGTTGATACGTAAGTAGTAGATTCGCAACTTTACCTAAAGATGACGTTTATAAACAAGATATTTCAACAGTGTAGAACTCGAATATGATGAATAAAGGAGATGCAATTCTGTAATCGTTTGAAATAACAATTTACCGCAGGTCTTTATTCACTATTTAAATTTATTGTAACAACATGATTCGTTGAAAAATAGTGTTGGTAGTAGTTAGTATTAGAAACACCTTTGAATAAATGTAGCGATGAAAATAGGAAAAAGTCTATTTATGTTTTGCTGGGCACCATATGGAGTATTTTGATTACATTTTGGACCCAACTGATTAGTTTGATCCCTTGTGTAGAGTAATCTTCTATTTCAAAGTTCTTTCTTGAATCTGTAATTTATCATTGAGAAAACAGTATTTTTAAAATGTACATTGTTTCTGGACTTTTTGGCCAAGTTTGTGATAATGCCACGATTAAGCTTGCTATGGAATGGCTTAAATGTTATTTGAAGGATATCTTAATCTTGATTAATGTCAGTGAGATTCTGAATAATATAATTTTAGAATTGTCCATGTATTCATGAAAAAGAAAGAAAATTCCGCAAATTTTCTATGCATTTATTGAATTAACCGATCTAGGTTTCGGCAGCCGTCTGCCGGCGTTTTTACAGCCTTAGATTATGAGATATATTATCCATACCTTGAATCTAAGTAGCCATTACAACTCATTGGAGTGGCTTCTCACATGGTTTATCGCCTTTTGGATCTTTGATCACTGGCTGAGCACGTCTAGTAATATGCGGTATTTTAAAAACGTAACGAAAGTGCTTTCTTGGAGAATATCGTGCTATGAAGCGGGCAGCGTGTTTTGCCAATTTTTCCGTCCATTCGATGACGAGAAAATCGCACCAAATATATAAATATCAATGAAAATACGCGTTCACCTCCTCGATTAGGGCTTTATAGGCGTGAGAAATAGATTATTTAGGAAACACATTTTTGATCCATTTTATTCAATGCATATTAGAGATCTTACTGTCATCGTTGCTGCGACGAATCGTATCGATAACAAACATATGGACCTATCGATAGTTGTAGTAATTAGGAAAAATTACCGAAAGCATGGTCCTTTGCGCCATTATAGATAGTTCGAGTTAGGATATGTAAAGATAGGATAAAGGCAAAGTGGAGAGAAACCCTGCGTCAGTTTTAGCATATTATTGACGAAAGGTTCCAAGGGGTCTACAGTTTCATGTCACACCCGACGCATAGTACTTAACTTGTACAATGCTCCTCGTAGGAGGAATCAGTGTAGGAAAAATCTCTGTCACTCTCAGAATTGGAAACTAGGCCCTTGGGATGGGAAACCTTTTATCTATCTACCGCACTTAGTTAAGCATTAAAGTAAAATTCAATTGTGCTTAATATTTTTATTACTGCTGATTATAGCCACGAAATGCCAGTTTTACGTTTTTATTGGCTATTTTTATTAATTATGACTTTTTTCTATTTCATAACTGGATACCGTAAGGAATCATGATAAAATTAAATTACTAGTAAAGCTGAAAATTTTATTTTTGAAATGAAATCAACCTATTCTAGTTATATTATTCTGAATGTCTTTAAATGGTACTTCATAGTAATTTAAGTAATAAAATGGCATTTTACAATGTAAAATTCTGTAGTTAACTGGTGAGACAATAATACAAGAGTTATGCGTACTTCTAAGGTACTTGAAAGAAGAAATAAAAAAAATCAATTCAATTTTCAGTCGTGATTAAATAGCTAACTTTCGAAAAGTTTGTCGGCTGTTCTCAAGATAAGTTATTTTCAGTTTTGTGCCCTTTATCGCCTTTAAATTTAAAGAAGATTCTTCTGTCACGTAATCGCATTAAAATCTTGGAGTGCTGCGTGGGTCTGCATTTTGTTTTTCTGAGGGCTTAAGAGTGTTCTCCGTTTTCCTGGTAGCAGGAGTCAGGGACCTTGAAATTGATCAACTAAAAATAGACAAAAATGAGAATTCCGCTCACTGTTTTCTTGCCATTCAACGCTTACGCAGCCGTCTAGCGCCGGCTTGGCCGAACGCCGTTTTATAAATGTCATAATATTTGGACCCTTCTTGCATGTTTTATTTGCAGTGGAATTTGTGCGAGTGCCAGAAAATAATGGGTGAAAAATTACTCGCACATGGGGTGAAATGTTTGGCATGAAAAGCAGGTTATATTTGCGTCGGATTTTGCGGAAAACTTAGATACATGAATTATTTTGATACATTACACTATTCCAATGCCTTTCCGTATGTTTGAACGGGGAGTCAGGCATGGATTATTTTATGTGTTGTTGATCTAAGATAATGGATTTTGACTCCTAATGTATGATGTCTATCAAAATCTTAAGGAACTCAATAGCTCGTTGGTGAGAACTAAGCTTTAGCTTTTAATCTTAACATTACTTATGTGTGCTTCATGCCAACGATAAAAAACTAATGGAATACTTATTTTTCTGAGGAAAATGTGAGGTGATGTGATGTCGTGGATCATAGGAATATTTCGAGCCGTAAGGGAATTCCAGAAAGGGTATTTGCTAGTTACTGTCAGCGTTGCTTACAAAATGTTTTATAGTGATGTCTCATCGCAACAAAAATTAGTAATGTAAAAATTCTTGTGTAAATAAAATAAATATAAAAATAATATTATTTTAAATTGGATAAAAATCAACCAATGTAAATAAAAAAATTATCATTTGTATTTCTTTTTACATGTGTCTTTGCTTGTACTTTTTAATTGACTTAAAAAAAACTATTATTTTAATTTACAAAGATTGAATGACAGAATAACGGGATTTATTTGATACTGAAGACCTGAGGATGAAAGAGATACAATTTGAGATGCACTTGGTTCATTCGCCTTACTTGTTAGCTTTTTTGCTTTCGATATATTTGTATTTATCTCTATTACTATTATTTAATGCATCATATTTTCTCTTCGTTATGTGTGCTTTAATTTGATATGATTCACCCTCAGTTTGGTGAAAAATTACTGTCGAATCAAGGAAAAATCTAACATAAAGTTTTAGTGAACTTAAGTGTTGAATTTATTAGATAGTGGGTGGTTGGAAAACTATGTTCTTATAAGACTTAAAATCCATTCGCTGATAAAGATGAAAGAAACTCGTGAATGCTGGACAAAAAAGTTTAATTTATAACCATTCCCTGGATATAATTCGGATTATTAATAATGTTCACGATAGGTCAAAAGTCATATCAGGTGAAGATTTGTTAGGATTTAAGGGAAAGTGATATTGGTAATGAGAAAATAGTGGAATGAAACCTGAAGTATGAAGACGTGTTTGACTGTTTAGCTGTTTTATAAGAAATGTTTTGTGGACCGAGATGGTTAAAGAATACATTACTCAGCCTAAATAAGTCGTAGACGGGAAGACTCGCCTTTTGTCTATTCCTATAAAAGCGTAAATGAGAGCAGGGGATGGTGATGTCGGTGAGCGGGGGTAATACAGGGTTGCCTTTTATCGCCAGCGCTCTTGCGTATGATGGAAATGGAACGAGAGGCGTTAGAGGAGCTTGGGTAGAAATCAAAATGGGAGGAGAATCGATGAAGATGTTAGGTTTTCGGAAGACGAAGCATTATTCATACTGTCATCCAAGTTGTCGCAGTCGTTGTTAGACGCATTACTGAATAAGTACTATGGTTATAACATGATTAATGTAGAAAAAACAAAAGTAGTATCATGTAATGATAAAAAAATTGGAAGGTCATATTTTAAAATAATTGGAGTAATATATTTACCCGGGAAGCGTTATTTACGGCAATGGATGTAGTGCTCAAGTTGTTACGAGGAGAATATTCTTAGCAAATGGGCATTC
The DNA here is from genome assembly GCA_963573305.1 of Pyrrhosoma nymphula. NCBI lineage: Eukaryota > Metazoa > Arthropoda > Insecta > Odonata > Coenagrionidae > Pyrrhosoma > Pyrrhosoma nymphula. Next base: position 93,520,087 of record OY754335.1, on the reverse strand, counting down.
ATTAAAGCAGTTCGATGATAAGAACCCTGGTCAATGATCCTTGGAAAAAAATTGTGAAAAGTTTGATATAGAGCGAGATATGATACTTAAATGGAACATAGGAATTCGGAGGAGAGAATGAGAAGAGATTGAAGACGTTTGAGGCTAGAGTGCAGAGATGGATAGAAGAAGAACGATGGAGGGAAAAAAAAGACGAACGAAGAATTAAGAAACTTGGAGGGGGCATAAGAAAGTTAATGCGGAATTCAGGAGGAGACTTAAGTTGTTGGATAGAACAGATTAGAGAACAAGGAAAATGTTAGTTATTTTGAATGAAATGAAGAACGATCGGACACATTTATGCTCTACAGGAGAGAGTAATTAGTATCACTGGGTATTCATAAGTGGTGACTGATATCTTTCAGCAAAAATAATAATTTCCATGTAGCCTAGCATGCAAGTTATTTCAAATATGATTTATTTTGTGAGTGATTGTTCGACCGTATGTCCAGTTTTATTTGACCCTTTCTTCATATTTGTCCTGGATGATTGTTTTTGGTGATTTAGCCCCGGTCATGGTGTTTGGCTGAATTAATACTTAATAAGTAGGCAGATCACCCATTTCAAATATATGACGTAATCCCTATCCTAACCTATCTCGAATCATTTTTCGGTCGAGAGTGTATCTTGTAACTGGCAAGCGAAGTCTTTAAATAATATTTGTTTCAGAGAGTGGTTTTTTCAGAGAAAGTGCTTCCTTCTCTCTCTTGAAGGATTAACGGATCGATTTTTTATAAAATGCTAATTATGTCAACGTATCGCCTAGAAGGCCTAAAAGTGGAATTTTATGGTTATTCCTTTATTTACAGCTTTTCCAATTAGTGTTATTTCATAAAGATCATTGGCTATTTTCACTTAATTTCCTCAGTGCTATCCCATACTAAGTTTTTGTTCTGAAATCGAGGCGTGAACAAAGATATGCCTATTCATATACTTTTATATCTTTCCCATTTTCAGGAAATCCGTCAAGATGCCGGCTCGAAAGGGACTCCTCGCTCCGCAGAACACTTTCCTCGACACCATAGCCACGCGATTCGATGGGACACGTAAGTGTGGACATTTTTTATTTCCATTCCAGCTTTTCCTCGCTGGCCACAGACTATACGAGCTATTTCAACATGCGCCAGATTTTGGGACCAAGGGAATGGCTGTGGAACACTTTATGTATGGAGTGTATATACCATGTAGTATCTATGACGTTATGCATGAATATTGAAATTAGTTCTTCGTTTATATGATACAGGGTGTTAATCAACAGTTAAAATTTGCCTGACCATCGGGAGAGGGGTATCGTGTTCGACCTTTTTTTTTTAAACAAGTATTGGATTTTAATGAGAAATTGCCGGTGGAGGAAATTCGGGTGATCTTAAACATTCGGGATTGTTGCTAATAATAGCAATGGAAATTATTAAATTGTGTCGAATACGCGAAAATTTACAACAATACGAGGAATAGTTTTTAGTAAAATAGTCCACAGTGTAGAGCCTAGTAAAGAAAGAACCGCTACGGGATCCCTTCCCAGTTACGACCATGGTCTAGAACAGGGGTCTCCAAACTTATCGTAACGGGGGCCACAATGGGTAATTGATAACTTTTCAGCGGGTTGTAGTGAAAAAAATAGATAGGAAACTCTAGATGAGTTTATCGAATTGAGAAAATTTTATTAACTAATTACAGAGTAAGTGAAATTAAATTATTTTATATGGATGACGACGAGCTCTACCAGCAAATTCACACATTTTCATCACAAAACCAATAATGTGAATGATATTACCGTACTTGTGGTTTTAAAATCTTATTCAACTGAGATTTAAATTTTGAAACAGTAATTACTTACAAGTAGCGAAAATCCAAGCAACAATTATACGGCGCATTTCCGCATAATTCTTCTGCGGGCCGGATAATATCTTATTGCGGGTGCAGATGTGGCCCGCGGGCCGTACTTTGGAGACCCCTGCTTTAGAAGAAGATAGTCAGGAACTGATGAAGTGTATCAGTCCGATCGGATGGTTTTGTTTTAGGGGGCTTTCATGAGTTTTCCGTCCTTGGGCGAAGTTTACATAAAACGAATGTCTGAGGCGCTGGTGGGCCTCGATTGAAGCCGTTAATTTGATAGATGATATCGTCGTTTTTGGGAAAGACTTCGAAGAGCACGGCAGGTGGCTGTAGCAGGTATTCAAAAGGCTCCAGGAAGCAGGGATAACGCTAAAAAATAAGTGTCAGTTCAGGATGTCTGACCGCAGTGACCAACGAGAAACCCTTATATAACAGCGAGCTAGAGCGGGAAACTGAGATAAACCGTGATGCTACTGTAGACACCAGGAGAGAAGATTATGGACTACAAAGATCAAGGGACAATGGACAGATTTTCACTCGTTCAAGCAGGATAGTTTAAAAAAAAACTAGCTATATACTTATCGTTGCTAATTAGTTTAGTGTCAAGTTATTACAATTAAAAAAGGGGATTAAAGTTGATCGATTGCTATTCTCAATAAGTTTTCCAAAAGTGTCTACTTGGATTATGTTCGATTGCCATCAGCAATATTTTTGTTAAACACAGAATTTCTATCCTAATTTTGACCTTAAGATTTGTCTCAATGAGTTGTTAACATACGACACCATATGATGCTTACATATATATTTAAATTATTTTCCTTTGTGAAAGAAAAGAGGGTGTTGTGTTAGCATTTAAATTTACTGGTCACACATTATGATAGTGATGCTGCCTTGTTCGTTGACGCATCTATTACCCCCTAGTGGTAATGTGCTGTACTATTGGTACCGAGGACAATAATAAACTGCTGAAGTCTTGAAAAATGAATCTTTGATAGGGAAATCTATTTTAATGAGATTATTTAAATTTTTATTTCGGGTTTCCCCAGGACTGGCATTTGCCAATGCGGTATAAATTCAACTCAAGAATTAAGGTATATAAATGGTTGATTAACATAACACCCAGAGCCAAAAGACACTAAAAAATAACGAATTCATAAAGGTTAAGCATTACTAAACGATTAAGGTTTCTCGGGCTTCCCACTAGGTCAGGTACTTGTTGACCGATGTTTCAATAGCTACCTCTGCCATCGTCCTTAGGGCATGTCAGTGGGAAGGAATCTGCCTTCTTTTCTACCTGGACGGATTCCCGCCAAAAGGTCATGTCGGATGTGATATGTTGGCACCCCTCTACTTTCTTTTCCGCTTAATTTTCCGGAAACCCGCCCGAGTAAGCCCGAGAAACCTTTATCAGCATCATAAGCCAGGAAAGAACCAAAACATATTTCATTACTAAACGATTTGCATAAGGATCTAAAATTTAGGGATATCGAAAACAACCCCGACAAATAAGATTAGCAAGCTTTTACGAAATGCTTATCTAATAGGCAACTCTTTATGTGATGTTTACAGAAAAAACCATTGCAAAGATATCAATTAGGGTGATTAAAATATTAACCAATATTGATAGAGATTTCTTGCCTGAAGTTGCGTTACGCCCATGAGACGTGTCTTTGAGACTTTGTTTTACGAAGAGTGCATATTATCTTATCGAAAAATAATAATAATTATATTTGTTGAAATAATGGTAGCTTAATTAGCAGGAAGCGATCCTACCTGAATGTAATTAATGCCTCATTATTCAATAAAATCACGTCAATACAACTTCTAAAAGAAGGGCGTTAACAATGAGTAACTTCCATGACAACCACGATCCGAAAGAGTGAACGCGGGAAATGTGTAAGTGAAAATCACCCATGAATGTATTCTTACAGAGACTTTAATGATGTCACAAAAGCGATTTGGAAAGGCAATGAAATAATTTCTTCTTTGTCATCATTAGTTGTAAATGGTAAGTAAAATGAAAGCAGTGCACATTTACATTTTATTGCATAAAATTTTCGTTCGTGATACATAAATGTTAAATGCTTACGGTAATATCAGATTCGACTCTTTTGGAATTAAATAGAAAAGAAAATGACGCCAAAGAAGTTAAGTTCACTCTTTCTTATTTATTTAATAAAACTTTTATGGCATCCAGTTATTCGTTGGTGACAGAGAAATGTTATGAGCTTACGGTAATATCAGATTCAAAATAATCGTGATACATAAATGTTAAATGCTTACGGTAATATCAGATTCGACTCTTTTGGAATTAAATAGAAAAGAAAATGACGCCAAAGAAGTTAAGTTCACTCTTTCTTATTTATTTAATAAAACTTTTATGGCATCCAGTTATTCGTTGGTGACAGAGAAATGTTATGAGCTTACGGTAATATCAGATTCAAATATTCCGAAATTTAATAGATAGGAAAATGGAACGGAAGAAGTTCAGTTCAATCTTTCTTATTTGTGAAGTATTTGTGTCTTTCACATATAGCAATATAAAAGCCTAACTAACACCATTGATTGTTGGAGGCGGCGTGGCCGCGGGCGTTAGGGCACAAGGCGAGAGATGGCTAGGTGGAGACGACCTCGTTGGGTGACCCCAGCCTAGGATAATAATAATAACCGTAAGGTTACTGCTCCTCCTTTTTTCCATTTTCTATACGTCAACGGAACATTTGACGGAAAATTAACGTAACGAAACTAAAACAGTTGCCTTTATAACTATCACAGATCTCCGGTTCGAACCCAGATGGTGGCTAAAAGTACGCCAATTTTTTCATATTATTTTTCCCATTTTAAACGACATTTGAAAGAGTACGAGGGCCAACAAATATGAAAATAAAAGTTTTACTTTTTTTTAACCATAATAATATGCAAAAAATGTTATACTCGGGATTTTATACGCTGAAAACATTACTATTGACCAGAATTAATTTTTTCCTCTTCTGAATGTGAAAGGAACGCTGACAAGGTTTCGATGAATATTTTCAGCTTGATCACGAGCTTTATGACCATTTATTTTAAAGGAATATCACGTATTTCTGATAAAAAGTTTCAAACCTTGTAACGTTTTCATGCTGGCGCAGAGTTCAGACGGTGAGAGAAAAGAAGTAAAACGAAAAATCTGCAAAGAAAGAGAAAGTAACTTATTAGACATATTTTGCGACACAGCATTCTAATACAAATAATATTGGAAGAAGGAATAAATGCAAAGGATTGCTGAGGAAGATCAAGAATTGAATACATTTGGAAAATTATGACGGACGTCATAGTGAAGAACTAAAGCAATTGGCAGAGAGGAGAGTTGAATCTAGAGATGGCAAACCAATCTTTGGGTTGAAGACTAGGTACTGTTGATGACTCTTGGTAAACTATCAAACCGGAAAACTTGAAAATGTTTTAGTACTGCGTCCTTTAGCAACAAGTTTTAAAGTATTTAGGTAAAAGTAGGAGTAAAAGAGATGGAAAATACACTTGAGATGAGATAAATAGAAATAAAATGAAAATTACCCGACCGATGTAGATTTGGTCCATTATTTCGAAATATCTCGCATAAACGTTTTAACCTCTCCATTTTATTGATTATGCAATGGCAAATTATTATAATTTCAGGGAATACTTGAGCACTGCGAGGCGCTGACATTGTAATATTTTCTTAATCGCCTGTTTACCTTACTTAATTAATTTGCCTTGCTTTGCTGCTGCACGTACTACTCTACTCTTTTGCCTTGCCCTGGCTAGTTGAGTAGTAGAAGTATTAGTTAGACATAGATTTCCTTTAATATTATTATTTCCTAACAACCAATATATTAACATTTGCACATATTTCTTTTCTTTGCAAAATTATCTCTGGGAGTTCTCGAAATATTAACTTATTGCCTATTGCAGGGGTCTCCAACCTTATCGTAACGAGGTTCAAAATAGGTACTTGAACACTTTTCATTGGCCGTAGTAAAAAAAATATAAATTGGAAACTCAAGATATGAGTTTTATCGAAATTGGAAAATGTTATTAACTAATTACAGAGTATGTGAAATTAAATTATCGTATATTGTTGACTACGAACACTACCAGAAAATACACACATTTTCATCAAAAACCATTCATATGAATGATGTTACTGTGTTTTAGCTTTAAATTTTGTTTAAACTGAGATTTAGATTTTGAAACGCTAAATACTTACAAGGAGCGTCCATTCAAGTAAAAATTATGCGGCACATTTCCGCATAATTCTTCTGCGGGCCGGATAAAATCATCTTGCGAGCCAGATGTGGCCCGCGGGCCGTACTTTGGAGACCCCTGGTCTAGAAGGTTGTGTTGCGGCAATTGTTAGCTAGTTACCTCGTAATTTTTGCATATTTTTCGAGGTGGATTTCCCACGGTTTAAAATGGACGTAAATAGTGCTGGAAAACAGTTGGTATTCCTATTTCGTGAAAGCTTTGAAGGAACTTCTGAAGATTTCCGATTTTTTAAAGTCTAGATGAATTTAATTGGTGGCCCATGCGCATTGGTCATCGTACGGAATTAATAATACTTTTTGATAAAAACATCGCCATGACTGTGGTTTTTTTTAAACACTTTCTTGTGCAGTTTATTTTATAGTGTGCGATACGGTTGGAGAGAAAAAATTTGAAATATGGATAAAACACAGCTGATACAGGCATAATTCAATAAACCACATCATCCCTTCAGAATGCAAAATTTCCATATTTGAAATTGTATTGCGTATCTTCAGGTTTTTCAGTGTAAATTTCGTTATTATATGGGAATATTATGACCCAGCGCACAATTGAAATTCCATGAAATTATTCTGAAAATCTATAAAGCATATTCTAACATTTTTATAAGACGATGCCTACTAGTATTTAAAAGTTTGACGAGATGCATAAAAGGAGGCAATTAATATTTAATAATTTATATGGTTCTAAATATTTACGATTCAACATGCGAATCTGCATATATTTGGTGTTTGTATTTATCAATTAGTTCCTGAGGTCATTGCAAGGACAAAGCTAATATTTAGTGATTGATATATTTTAGGAATAAATATATCAGCCTTCGGAAAAATAGTGCAAAAACTCATAGTAATTTTTTTGCCCTATGAGGTTCCTTATGTTTATTTAAATGGTGGATGTAGCTATATGAGATACTCATATCGATTGCCGTATAAATTTATTTGTACATTTTACCGGCATGTTCATCGAAATATCTTGGTTCCAGTTCAATAAGATACGTGGGGTGTGCGCTTAACTTTATTGTCTACATCTCCAAACTGGTGCTCACCATAACTCACCAAGGTTTGATGAAATAATGATTAACTTTTGACGGGGAATTGAATCCTACGGTGAGAACGGAACGATCTATTTGAGTCTTATTCCTACCTCCGGAGTTTTCCTGGAAATATCGTGAATATAACCGCTTATTTCCCTGTTACCTCATCCGTTATATCTCTTTCCAGTTCATTGTGAAACAGGGAGAGCCTTTTTAAATTCAATTTGAGATCATTCACTTTGGGTTTTTGCTTTCGAATCTCTCCAAGTGCATGCTCAGAGCTGTAATATAGCCTAATATATATTCGGTTAAGAGGCTTGGAGCATCTTTCTCGGTTGAGTTGCCCCCATGAGACCTATGATCAGTTGTTTCACAGATATTTGGAAGAAGTGCTTCTGCTTATCGTGTTCCGTCGTAGTTGCGGTAGGATTTCGTCTGAAATCGCTGACGGAGAGGGTTTGTATGCTCTTTAATTTTCCATAATTTGGCCCATTGTTCACAATGCATAGATAATAGAGAGGGTGCCGTTTCGGAATACTTCAAATGCTAAAAATATAGCTGCTTTACTATCAACTATGTTGCTAAATAATCTAATTATAGTTTTGCATAATTTTTCCATTTGAAGTTTGAAAAATTAGTTGATTTGAGGTTACAACGTACAGATGGATCATTGCAATCATGATAGACTTACCATTAAAATAACTTTCATTGGTCTCTACCATGTCATATCAAATATACTTCTATTTTGAAATGTGCACAGGGAACACTAGTTTGAACAACATACGACCGTGGACTGTTATTCCGTATTTAATAACCTATGTTTTTCATCACTTTATTTCCACAGATTTTTCCCATTATTTTTAACATTAATATCTTTATCGCTATTCTCTTCTGCATTATCAAGACGAAGGCCATAAGCATGGCAGATTTTTAAATGAATCGATAGTAGTAGTTAATGTCATTTGGTTGGTATAAAAGATACAACGGTGTCGAGTATATAGGTCATTAAATTGCCATGCGGTGAAGTAGTCATTAACCCCTCAGTACTCTTGACTAACGTATTGTATGGCAATCCAGTCACCTAAGCAACAACTCTTCAGGAGTCTTGACTAATTTTCCGCATGTTTTTTGGAATAAATTTTTAGTATAATTTGTATGGTAACATGTCTTAATGAAAAGGTAGTGGGTTTAAACGTTTCGAAATTGTTTTTGTCATTATGTCTTCTCTTTAAGCGAAATTTGGTTGGGTGTAGGAGGGATTACTTAACAGTGCTTATTTACTTAATATTTTTTTTTCTATCTTAGATCGCTATTTGATTCACGCATTTAATAGTCATAGAAATTGCCACGAAAAAAATCGGCTGGGACCGGGAATCGAATGATGGAATCTTTGGCTTGCCGGATCATTGCGCAGACCACTACGCTACCCAGTCTTCCTAATTCCACTGGCAATTTAGGAGGATACTGAGGAACTATATATTTTCGACAGGTATGAATAAATTCAATCGTAGTAATCACTTTTATACCCTGAAGCGATAAGAAGTCTTAGAATTCCAATGGCATTGTGATTATCTTATTCCGCATCTTTTACTGTTTAATAGTTTCTTGAATGAGCTGTATGCAGGGAATGTTTTCACTGCATATTTTAGTGAAACGTATACATTAAGCTCGTTTTCTACTGTACGAGACGGGTTTCTTTAAGTGCCTATTTCTGGGAATCATAAAATTTTGTCAGGGATCGAGTGATTAATGCAATGGAATACCCGGGGTATCAGTCGAGTTTCATAATGGATACTTTTCCTGGCAAAATTTAACCGAGGAGGAAGTTAATTGGCAGATAATAATTTTGGAGATAACGTCTTGCATTTTTATAGTAGTAATGAACATTTTTAACATATCGTAGAAATGAGACCGTTACCGTTTCGGAACTGTGGTAATTATACTTGTGTTTAGAGGAAAACACTTACTGGGACGAAATGTTTCTTACTTTTACGTCGATGGATTTTTATCAGTTTTTGGACATTCTCTATAAACATTCATCCAGATACCATGCAACTCTTGAGCACGGCGCAGTCTCCTTTCAAAGATAAATGAGGCAAAATTTTATGAGCGTAATATCAGACAGATGGTAAAGTCGAATATTTCAGATAAAAGAGAAAATGGAACAGTCAAATGGTCAGAGTATAAAGGAATTATCAGAGCATAGAGATCAGCGGAGAATTACAGTCAATCTACTTTAGGACTGAATAACTTACGTTGACCAAAGTCGCTATGTATTTACTTTCAGCGGTAGTGTGTGAAATTCACAGTGAAAAAATCATTCGCCTGGCCTGGGATTCGAACCTAGATTTCGCGCGGAGTTTTTATTCCGAGATTTTTTTCACTGTGAATTTCACGCAATCGTGTGATCATCAGCGGGTGACTCCGTTAAAGTTACTGCGCGGCCAGTTCCGCAGTTCTTTGAATTTGTCAAAGTAAACACCTTTGTGTTTAAAGTTTGGCTTTACCTCGTGGACAGTATCGCTTAGCGATCGCACACGGGTACTCCATGGCATTATATGCACGGTATTTGTGAAGACATCTTGCTCCTTAAAGCCTCCATATAATTCTCAGTGAGAGATGGCGCCTGGGTAGCTTAACTGATAAAGCATTCTGGGTTCGAATCCCAGGCCAGGCGAATGATTTTTTTCACTGTGAATTTCACACAAGTGTGTGACCATCAGCGAGTGACTCCGTTAAAGATACTGCGCGGCTAGTTCCGCAGTTATTTGAAGTTATCTCTCACTGTGAATTTCGACCCAGCCAGTTCCGCAGTTCTTTAAATTTCAGTAGTATGCTCTGCCAATTTATTATTATTGATCAAGTCTGACTGGATAGAATTAATGCTAATTTGCGGAAAAGTTCCTCTAGTGTTTAATGAAAAGATTAGCTATTTTTTATTGAATTGCCTGGAGTAATTCCTGCGTAGGTGGATCTTGTTATCGCATTCATGCCACAATTATATAGTAAAAATGCGTGAACGTTGCCTACAATGTTTGATAAGTTCCATGCAGATTTATAACTTTAATCATGTAGCGATATTATACGAGTAGTAAGAATAACCTTAACACGATGAATTCTATAATCTAATGAGCATCGTGCTCTTAAATCTATTCTTACTTGCGTCTGTATTCCAGATTTGTTATGTAAATTCTCATAGAAACATGAACTTTTACGTAAACGGATATGACCCACCTCGGAATTATAGCTCTATTTAACTTTTCGTTCAATTTCCGTTCCATATTTCTTTGGAAATTGTCGTGCATAAATATCAAGCTGCCATAAATTCGTTATGACTGTGAGAGTCGATTTCTCTTGCTCAGTTTTTCTTTCTGCACTTCCCCACTCTCCCGTTTGAGTGATCTGAGAAACATCGGCTCTCTTTTTATGTAGGTAACGCTTAGCAAAAGATAAACCCTGAAAAGCACCCCCCCCTCCCTCCTACCAGATCCCCCCACTGCGTATGATCAGCCACGACCAGAGCCGCCGCCTACGACGCGGAACGAGGAAAAAAAACGTATATCGGAGCAATAAAGCGGGAAGTGGATATAGCATTCACTGCTCGAGAGTTTTTCCGTGTATTGGCGCAGAATAACCGTGCCACGCCACTTGCTTGCGAAATAGGCCTTCCGCGCGCAATCCTTAAGCCTCCGAGACCTTAATGATGTGAAGTGGAGGCGGAAGGTTTTTATTTTATTTCGAACAGGCATCTCACGCCAGAAATCGGGTCATTGATCGTTTATGTACACGTATGAGCCCTAATTCTATTTTCCCAATGGAGACGGAGGAAAGGAGAGATTTTTAGATAAGAGCTACGTGGCTGTTCCTCCAATTTCTTTCATTTTTGTCGTAGAATTCTGTATATTGTCTTGATAATAGTGGATTTTCAGTTGCGATTTCTTGTGTTTGGGGCATGATGATAATATCAAAAGTTTGGCGCTGTTTAGATGGATCTGTCTTATTGATGAGTTTTGAGAAATGTGTTTTACTTGTACAATAAATCTGCAAAATATTCCTCGCATTAGAGGAAAGTAAGCTCGCTTATAATTGGCCAATGAAAATGCTTTAAAGCATTAAAATCTAAAAGAGCAAAACGTTATCTCGTTTTGTTAATTTAATTATGGCTATGTCTTCCACTTGATGTTTCAGTTGAAATATTCCTTTGGAGCAATTAAATTTAACCGCGTAGCTAAGACAGGGTATCTTATATTGAAATCTCTCTTATAGTTTTTAATAATAAGTTTGCCTCAATTATCCATCCTGTATGTTACTAAATTTCAGATGGGCAAGTTAAAATGGGAGAACAAGAATTTGACTTAAGAATTTAACATTCATCTATGATCCTGTGCACTGTGTTATTCCTTAGATATATTTTCTTTTTATGTCGTCAGTTTTCTCCAAAAATATACTTCTGTCCACCCCTTTTCCTTTACGCGAATTTCCTACCCTTCTGTTTCCCTCACTACCTTTCGTTGGTCCCTCGTCCATTCCAACTTCAAAACTTTATTATAATATAGGGACTTTTATTATTTACTTACCTCAAATTTCACCCTCAGATCCGTTTTGAAACCGGTGGAAAAGCCATCGCTTCTTTTTGGAGATTACTGTTTTGTCATCGAATCACTCCGTCGTTAACTAGGTGACTGCTGATGCCGCGAATATTCATCATCACCGCCTCACTCAACGCTAATAAAACAAATCGAAGGAATTGGTTCCTCTTTTCATTACTTTCACTTCCTGTCATGAGCTACGGGGGAGATGTCTCGATTAATCAAGCAAGTGATTGACTTTGGTTTCCAAGCGACGCTGCTGGGAAACGATGTAGTCACGCAGGACAAAGGATTTCTTACCTCTAGGTCAAGCATGATACTACATGTTATTGATATCACATTATGCATGGAAGTAGTGATATTGATAAAACTTAGGAAATCCAGACAGGCAATAAATTTCGCCGATTAAGTTTTACATGAGTAAAAAGAATTAGAAGAGGTTGCACTCAAAACTATGACCTATAGGAAGGGAATTGGCGGGTGTTCTCACCTGTTGGCTTTGAGAAAAACTTTAAGGTGCAATTCGTGTATCTTTATGCATGTATTAATGCATTTTTTTGCGTCAAATAGTATTCTCTTATCTTTATAAATTAACAGTTTATTGATTTAACTCATCAAGCCTGCTTCTTTATTAGAAGAGCATCTGGTACATAATTCCGGTATCATATTCCATTTCACACTCATCGATCCCTATCTCACCCCTAAGGCTTCTAAAGTACCCCATAGTCTCTGCAAGTATTCTTAGCAATCGTGTTTATGCTTCCATACGCTTGTTTATTTTGCTTCTAGTGTTTTATGTTTGTGCAATTTCATTCTTTTGTACGATCAGCCGCATTCGCTTTATCACTCACACTCAATATGAATAATATTTATGAACCAGGTTTAAATTCATACAGCAACCCGATTGACTGCATATTTCAAGGCAGAATGAATATATATTAAAGTAAATATTTTCCCTTAAAAAGTTATCCAAACCATACCTTCACGTTTTCCATAACTGCGTCTCATTTTAGATTTTCACAAAACGTATTCTCTACCTTTGGAGAGGGATGGATTGGAAAAGTCAGAATTCATTTGAACAGCTCTTGAATGCGAAGTTATTATGGTTTCTCCCTGTTAAAGAATTACTTTAGCCTCAGAAATAGAACCGCAGTGGAGCTCTAAAGTGTCGTCGTAAGAACCATAAAATAATCGAATTTTTTTCGGACGAAGTTAGGTTAAATTAGTCAAGCAGATTCTTTTGGGAATAATGCCATGGCGAAATTACGACTGGCATTATTTTATACACAATTAACGATCAATAACGGTCTCCTTCCTGGAAACACCCGATGATTTTTGGATGGAATTCGGCTCATTAGTTGAACGTTTGTTCTTCCCTTCATAATTCACTATTAAATTTCCTCCTTTAATTCCTATTAATTTATGCACTGTTTTTTCTCATGACTTTTCTTGTCCTTCAACATATTCTTTTAGTTTGCATTCCCGTGCAGGGGTTGATACCGATGACATTATTGTTAGATTTAGGCATAAGTCTACATCTGTCCTACTTGATGCATTTAATATCCTTCACATCCACCTTTGCATCGCTTCTTATGTACACTTCTTTATTATCCTGATCACGACCCTTGATAAATATGCTTCAATTGAAGGTTGAAGCAATTTTTTTCCTGGTGTTCAAATTTGGCTTTTTTGCGAGAAATTACATTTTTATAGAAGTATTAATTTTCCATAGGAACTTTTCTTTAGAGTCGTAATCTGCAACCTAAAAAATCTGTGAATAAAAAATGAAATTTTTCATATTTTGGTCAACTTCTGAGATTTGGTGGCGTCCTCTTCTTTTGCCGTGTCCTTCAGCAAAGCCAACCGCTGCACGGCTCAGTGCTCTTTTCCTGCACTACCTCATTAACTCATGACTCATCCAATCTCCTCCTACTTGCTGACCCCATCGTCCCTGTCCTTGCCGGCTCCCTTTATCGCATTCTTTTTACCGACGCCCTTAGAGGAAGAGCGTCGAGTAAGGAGGAAGCGTACGGGAACTAGTAAACTCTTTTCCATATCTAACCGCCCCTTCATCCCCAACTACTCTTTGTTTTTCCTTAAGGAAGCTCCATTATAAAAAAAATTAATGAAATATTTTTTGAATTCATGTTACTGATATAAAAAATTGTTCTTTTTCTGTTGTCATTAAAATCCTACTATTAAAAGTTATTTTCGCCAACAAATAAAACTTGTTATTCCAAGAATTTAAATGGGTTATCTTTTACGAAAATATATTTTTCTTTATGTCTGACTGCGAAGAAAAAATACATTTCTCCATGACATCAAATATGTATAAAGAAGATGAAAACACCGACAATTTTTAATTTGAGTATTCACAGTATTTACAGTTGTTGATGTCAAAACGCTTTAGTTATATGCTAATGGCTCTGTAATCGGCTCATCGGGTGGGAAAATTATTAATGTTAGAGTATATGTATAATGAATGATCTAAATATATAGTGTATTAATTATACCACCCAGTACATAAGGCTCTTCCTCAGTGGAAGCAGCACTTTGCTGAACTACTCAGACCGCAAGTAAAGATTTCTCATTTTTTTGACTCACGTAGTCTCATCGGGGAACTTCCTTAAGCCCTTCGCTCGCTCCAGCAATCTTTCCCTTCCTTTACCTTTTGCCTCCAAACTCTCCCACACATCCTTTCCTTCGCTTTAATTTATTCTGTTTGCTATCGCAGGGAGCCTTTTAGAGCATCCACATAAATTTCAGCTGGAGAGCGTCCCCCAGAAGAGAAAAAAAAGAGTGGGAGACAGGCAGAGAGTGTGTGAGAGGAACAGAATATTAATGAAAAAAGAGAAAGAATACCACAGTGTATAGAAGTGTGGGTTAGGGCTCAGTATATCCGTGTTCCTACCGGATAGAGTGGGAGCATTTGTGGTGACGCTCATGCTGGCTGCACTTGGCCGAAATGAAGGGAATGAAGTCAGGGTGAAAAAGTTGGCTCAGGAGAAAAATATGAAGTGTAAAAGGTGAAAATCTGCATTCTGCGGTTTTTTATATTTTTTGTACCTATATTTAATGCATTCGTGCACTCCTTCACGTGCTGGGGTGCATGTGCCGGCCGCGTGGCATTCCGATGCCGCATACAGCACCAACTATAATGACCACAGATGAAAGAAGAGGGTAGACGAAACCATAAAGTATTATAGCTCAAGGGGCATACTGAAGACATTGAAGTGCGCAATCAACTATATTGAATTAATTTGTGGTGCAGTTGAAACGCCGAAAACATAGTTATTAGTAGCGGAATCATCGCCCCACTGCAATGATATATGTAGAAAAATGCTAAATGGAAATTATTTCCATTTAGCATTTATTCACTACATTATTCGTGAGCACTTATGGACACATTGCGCGCCATAGCCATGTTAGGTGGATAATTTTTTTGCAAACGAAAAAGTTTTACTTTCTTGCGTTAAGACGTCATACACACTCTTCTTTAATCTATGGTATTGGCAAAAAAATGCATTGCTTGGTATTGACAAACAAAATGCATTGCAGGAGTGGTAATTGCGACGTGCAAATTATTCGTAGTGCCGTATTGGCTAAAACACCAAACATTCTTTATTTTCTGAGAGATTATTGAAGGCCAATCTTTGCGAGCGATAAATTCAAGACGAGTTTGTTTATTGATTTGCAAAATATTCGTAACAGTCTGCTATACACTTATTGGTGATCCGTAGTCTTGCACTTGGTCATCTTACGATGATTTACCAAACCTCTGATAACTAATAATGAAAGCGAATGATAGTCATGAGGGCAGTGAGCGAAGACTTTGTGCGTAAAAATTTACGATTCCAGGGCCTGACGAATTGGTGAATAATATCGATTTTGGACAGTGACAGCCGCAGAGCAAAAGAGATTGGAAGCAATGGAGATGTGATATCCTTGACGAGTGATGAAGTTGAAATGGACGGAGAGAATGACCAACGAGCAAGTCCTACGAAGAGTTGGATGGCAAAGAACAAGAATGACCTACCTTTAAAATGAGAAGCGCTAGGGACCTATTGGGCACTTTTTGCGACATAACAGCCTGTCGAACAAAATGATGGAATGAGAAATGAATGGGAATCGGACATTCCATTCGACTGTGACGCAGATCTCAATTTTAACCGTAGAAACGATCGGTGTGAAACTTAAAAAAAAAAATATTCTCCATCCCCGCGTCGGTGGTAGAATCGTGTATCAATTGAAGTCTTTTCAGTCGACAAAAATGTACTTGTGCACGTCCTTCTCTCTTGCCTCTCTCTGACTCACTTCACCCTCATGACATTCCTGAAGGCGTGGGATTGAATCGAGTTTCACTTGGGCGGAATTAGATTCCAATCCATTAAGAGTGTGTGCCTTTGTGCACCCTGTATTGATGAAAGCTCCGGAGATAGGCTTTGTTGCAAACGCCTTAGTGACCCTCAGACGTGCTACGGACCAACGTTGTAGCTTTGCGTCACCCGAAAGTGTAACAGCCATTGTATTTCCTCTCAAATTTTTTGCTGCGGAAATGATGTTTATTGCTCTGATGTGGAAATCAGTAAGCCGACTACGTTCGCTTTTTCCCGCGTTCAATCACGGTCTACAATGGCTGAAGCCGCCAAAAATGTAATGTTAAAAATAGCGTTGTTTTTTCAATAGTTTTTAATTTGTCTTTTGTTTATTTTCAATTATGCATGGGATGCTAATTTAATTATTTATGCATTATGTGTCTGTAATTGTGTAATGGTTTAGTATGTTTAGCATGTTAACTTGATCGAACATTTAGCGATTGTTGTGATACATGTTGCAAAATAAATTAATGCAAAAGTTTTCCTTACATTGGTAGCATACCTATGGTATAGTGGACGTTGGTGAAATTTTACCTCCTGACATTGCAGGTTTTGCTAATTCACCAATAGACTTAATTAATTCTATTAGGGTACAGTGTAGCGCATGTTGGTGATAACTCACCCCCTACCAGACTCCCTTGAGGTGGCTTGTAGAGTATTATGTAGATGGATTCAGATGAGTTCAGTGTCCATCCCACGTGAGTAGAGTGGTGGTTAGAAGCTATTCTGTGTGTGGAATGTCCATGCATTTGTACTGTTAAACTGTGATTTTAAGTAGAATTGCTAGTAACAGTATAATAGTGAGTTTGGCAGTTCCTGGTGCCTGGTGTGGAGTCTTCCCCTGCTACACTCACTTGAGGTGGGTTGCAGTGTACCATGTAGATGTAGGCGTATTTAGATGAACTGATTTTAAGTAATAAGGAACGTTAAGTTGCCCGGGGATGGCCGTCCTAGAAATACTTGATAGCCGTGAAGTTTTCTTACAGGAATCCCCTTTGATTTTGTTATTATTTGGGAAGTTCTCCTTAAGTTTTCCTCGGTTTTAATAAAATTGTCTACATTATTCTATGGTAATATTATCAAATTAAAAATATGAAATCTCTTAATTAGGCCATCATTCTGTTTCACTTCAAATCATTGCATATTTCCTGGATGTATTTGATTAGTTGTGCTTTAGATAGCTACTTTTTTTAATTTCACCCAGAATTAATTTTGTCTCCTGTGACTTCATCTATGAATCTCAGGTGCTTGTTATATGAATTTTCTCCCATGAATTTTCTCTCTGCGTGTCAGTAGAGAAGGCATATTTGCCAAGCCAAATGTATTAAATGAACTGTTTTCAATTTTTCATCGAGATTTCCCCAGTTTTCCTATCCTCTTATCTAAATATCTCAATTTTGCATTCAGTTTGAGGAATTTGAACACCATACCCAGGATACTTCATGTAGGGAGTTAATAGCTGTAGAAATATTATTTGAAATATGAGTATCTGTGAAAACCTTAAATAATTAGTTATAATTATTCAGATATTTCAACAACCGACTCCGTAACGCATCGAATCATACTTGAAATACTTCTTGGTATTGAAAATTGAAGTTCTGTTACCACCCTGGGGGAAATATTAATAACAGAACTGCAATTGGATCCTGTGATTGGATGATGACCTTGAGTGTATATCAAGCAAAGAAAACATGGTATAAATAACAATATATGTACAAGATTTGGAGACTAGATATTTGCTTCCATAATTCGTTCAAAAATTAAATTCAAAGATTTTACTTATGGGTAGGTTGGAGCGATAAATATTTCAAAACCCTAATAATATATGCGTCAATTCTAGTAAAACATGATAAACTTCACTTATAAAATATGAATTATGCATCACTTGGTGTAGCCAACTTCATCATCCTCTTTCTTCCATGATTTTTTTTAGTGTTATGCATTCCAATCCCCCAATTCCGATGAAAGACGGAACGAATTTTTAATCAAAGAATAACAACGGAGATTTGGGTGATGTTATGATCATTAGACGTAAAAAACTTGTAGTATTTTTATTAACGCCGTAGCATGTAGGAGACTCTATCTCTTCTGGCTACATATTTTGGCTCCGAATCCTGGGCACGCCAATCTGATTCCCTGGAGCATTCGTGTGCAGCCGACCTATTTGTACGTGGGAAGGCTACGTTTGACGAGCATCCTGTTTAAAGCCATGAGAAGGGTAATAGGAGTCTTTTGAGGGCGCTTAGAATTGAGTTTTCGGCGGGGTGGGGGATGGAAGCGGGTGTAGTATGGGGAAGAGCTGTTGGAGGGAGTGAAAGAGAGAGAGAGGCAGGCGGAGGAGGAGTTAAAGGAGGGCGCGGGAACAAAGAGACAAGCTTTCCTGAGATTGAGGGAATTGGATTTAAAGAAAGAAGGGGAATGAGAGATAGTTCGAGAGAGTGGACATGCCTTGGGAGTTGGGAGATAAGGAAAGAAAATAGCGAGAGCTGGTTTTGGTTTGTTTCCTGGACTTTAGGGCGCGACAATGACGCTATTATTCGCTCATGTGACCTACTGCTGATTGTTCCTGCTTAGCACTTTAATTAAGGAGGTAAATAGGCAGACGAAGCGGGAGAGGAAAACTGAGGCTCTCTAAGCCATCTCCCTAACACAATCGAGGAAGAACTTTGCCGCATCCAACTCGACCCCTGCTCGACAAGGTTCGGCCGGATTAACTCGATAATTTCTTTTAAGAACATTAGATCAAAGGTGTTGAAGGCTTATCCAATTCAGCTAACGTTGGGAAATAAAAGACGTGATTTCTTACCTTCAGAGAGGTCTTTAAAAAGCAAGGTGTAAGAGAATGAGAGAATTGGGGCTATAATTATTGACCCAACAGAAATTAATGAGGGCGTAGTGGGAATATTGTTTCCTATGGTCTTCATTATAGAACAGATGAATATAAATGAACATAGATGAATATCTTCGAATAGATGGAGGTATGAAGAAAGGATAAAATACGTATTTATACGATAGTACGGAAACCTTTACTTCGTATGAAATACAGACTTGTGTGTTTATCCTCCCATGAGTGGGTGTATATATATATATATATATATATATATATATATATATATATATAGGTATGCAACAATGTATTGCTACCGAAAATAGAGATAAATCCTGGAATGAACATTTGCTCATAGTACCTTTTTAAGGAAGTACCTTTTTTGGCATATTTACCTTTTCAGGAAAATAGTTTTAAAAATGTTTCTAGTGTAAATGAATAGGTTTCCCATAATCACACTTATAAACGTATTCCTTAGATAAGCTCACATGTGAAATAACACTTACTATCGTAGAGAATTTTTTTGGCATTCCCTGGCCTCTGGCCTTCAGATGCAGAAGCTGGGCATATATAGCATCAAAAAATATTGAATCTTTGAAAAATAATCCGAGTTCGAATTCCGAAAAGATTATAATCGCGAATTAATTTTATTGTATCCTGTTGTACAGGAATATAACCCCGTCCGGGCATAATACCATATTATTTGCGATTAAGACCTGAAACCATTGATTCTATATTGATGAAGGCTTGGCTAATTTTCCTGGATTTCTTCCGCGTCGATACATCTTAGACGACAGTTTCGCTGACGTTTCAGCAGGCGTCTTCAGATATGAAGTCTAGATGCAGGATTCTGTCCATCTTTTATAAGCCTTGGTTTTTCCCGCGCTATGTTCTGGTTGGCCGGACGGTGAATTAGCCACGCAATTGACCCACTCATTTAGAAACCTTATGGGTTTAAAAATATACAAAGATTTAATAATATCTTATAAGAGTAAAATTGTAATAGGTTTACCGCAACTGGTACTGGAGGACCTGCAAGGCATATAAAAACCTCTAGATTGAGGAGTAGACTGGAGAGCTTTCGACTTATCCCCATCATCACGTTATTTGCGCTCGGTGAAAAAGATGGTGGATGGAGGAATGGCGAAAATAGGAATGCGTGGAATAGTTCGTGCGCAAGGTTGATTAAGTGAAGTCGGGGTTCACCTCGTATAACTAGAGATGGGAAAATTACCGTCATTTTCATCTGAGGTAAATTACCACGGTAAATTACGGTAATTTTCGAAAATTACCGTAATTTTCCTGTATTTGTTAGTTTTAAGTATTAAACAGCAAATGTATGGTTAAATAAGAAAGCCAATAGCAATAGGAAGGGAATAACCATGTTTAAACCATACCTAATACAACATTAATCTATTAGAAATGTTTTAAATTTTAAAAAGAACTACGGCAGCAACACGCAATCTGGCTTTCTTTTGTCAAAGTATGAGAAATTTTCAAGAAGAATATTCTAAAGCTTTAATCTTATAATGTTATAATTGCGTAAAATATTCCAAAAATGAGTTGTACATGCCTCAATTTATTATTAAACACGTAGGAAATGTGAAATTGGCTTAAAAGAACATGTTGGGAATTTATATGTATGAAAAATTATCTCAAATACAGGTAAATTATCTTGAAAATTACGGTAATTTACAATGGACGCGGTAAATTACAAAAAATACCGCAGTAATTTACAAAAATCACCGAGGTAATTTTCAGAGTGGCCCATCTCTACGTATAACGCATACTATCCCTCTGGGAATTCGAGGATGGTTATGGCTGCAGAGTGCGAGGGAAAGAGCCAAGCTGAAGATCAAGAGAGAGAGAGAGAGAGCAAGAAAGGGCTCTTGTTTTGGTGTGGTGTATAATGGGATAAAAAAGGCTGGAAAAAGAGGCTTTTTCTGGGTGGAAAAAAGTCCTTTTTTTCCGGGGGTAAGACGTTCATGAAATATAGAACGTTCATTTAGCCAGGTGTGATTCCTTCTTGAACCAACCGTACTTCTTGAAAATTAACAATCGCTCTAGTTACTAGCATTGTCTTCCCTTATAATGTTCAGTCCATCGTTCTGAAAATTAATTTTAATTCATTTATAAACTTTAAGCCTTCTTTTGGAATCTGCAGATTCGCTAAATGCTCGCGTAGAGTTCAAATTTCTAATAAAACAGAGAATGGAGTATAAGATTCTGATAACGCTATTCTTACTTGATTTTTGTTATAACTTTAGAAACCATCTTGAGGATAATTTAATTTAATTCTGAATTTCCACATTATATTTAAATGATACGAGGTTTTATAAAGGAAAATTCACTTTTATGGCAAATGGACGCTTTGTAAGAGATTGATGCTAGAGAAAGCAATATTCTAAGGAATTCACATTCTTTCGTATTGCCTCGAAAATGTTTTTAATCTGAAACTTTTTACTAATATGTATATTTTAGCTCAAGGAAAAACCTGGGAACGATAGTCTCGATATTTATGAAATATATTTTAGATGATTTCTCTTCATGACCTCTTATTTCAAATTACGATAATTGCTTGATTATATTTTCGTTTCTATTTATAATTTATTTCAATTGTTGTTAAAACATAATAACATTTTGCTAATATGCTTCTTGGAGGCTACGTATGCTTTAACAACAATTATATTTTGATTTCTGAAACAACCTAACAATAATATCAACAATTGAAACAAACAATAAATAGCAACGAAAATATAATCAAACAATTAATTTGGAAGGAACTTTCTCTGAGATAAATTGAAAAATGAACTTTTTAACATAAATATGTACTCAAAACTGTAAACTATATTCCATTTATGTAAAAACGCCCCATATTTTCATTGTAGCCCTGATGAAGCATAGATATGCGTTACGAAACGAATGCGAAACGTTGGCAAAGAGTAATAACATTTCCAACGTATTTGACCTATATCTCCTGAAAGAAGAAGAAGAAAATAAATTATATAAATATATTTTGTTTGCATGAAGAAATTATGTTCGAAATTATTCTTGGTTCTAACTCAGCGCTGGTAAATTCATCAAGTCGGAGTTACGGAAATCCTGGGTGAATATGGAGAAGTGATTAACATGCAGAACAGGATAATAGATCATGACCGGGGGTGCGAGAGCACAATTATTACTCGGTTGATATTTGTAGCAATTGGGTATTTTCCACGTGTTTCAAACTATCGATATTCTGATTCAGTTACTTGAACTTATTGCATTGGCTAAAAATTTTCTTATCAAATTGTATGAATTTCGGTTTTAAAAGCTAAAGAAAGTCGAAGGTTACGAATACTCCCGAGCACACTCCGAAAACAACCGAATGGCCTGTGACGTCATTTTCGCTGTTTACATTTAGACCCAGGCGTTTCCTTATGCTTACGGTGGAAACAAATGCGGCGAAATTAGTTTCTGACGTTTTCGCGTTTCTAGATATGCCTTTAAATGGCATCTAAGTAAGGGATATAGATGGTGTTTTGTGCCACAATGTACAAATACATCGGTTGAAACACCGAACAAGAAATTTATTCACGCAATCACGACATTGAATGATTGAAATTTCTTCCTTGGATTCCTCAATGTCTACCCGTAAAAATGTATGCTTTACTCCGCACTTTGTGTTCTGGACATATTCTCGCAATGACTGTGCACAGTGGTCCATCTCTCTTTACTTGGACGTATCCTATAGCATTATCACCATAACTCTCATGAGAAGCTTTATAATATAACAACACTTAAATTAAACTTTGAATAGACATTTAGGAGATGAGAATCTATTTTTAGGCATTTCTACAGCAGATAAGCCACTTCTAGAAACCTACTCTACAAACAATCACTAATTAGCAAATAAAAAATTAACGTTTTAGGTGTGTCGAGTATTGGCAGCACTAAAATTTGGCAAGTACTGTGTTATGTTGATATGTTACTAGGATACTGTTTGTTTACTGTTGCATGGACTGATATGGACTTCGATAAAGAAATAAGTATCATAATGATTATGAGTGTATTGGAAAAACAGTTAATAAAGTTCATACACCAAATACATAATTATATGTATCAAAAATGATATAAAACTGTAATGACGATTTTAAAAGCAAACTTTAGGCTTACGTTTTTTGGACTTAAGCTCAACGAATTTCCGCAGCATTAAATCGCTCGTCCTTCTTCATTAAAACGCCTACCATAAACATCCACTTTGAGTAAATTATCTTATGTGGTTGTCGAGTGTGTCGAGATCATTAAACAGTAATATTCCGAAGGACCATGAAAATAATTAGTTCACACTCAAAAATAAATGTTGCAACAAATATATTGAAATAATAATCACTTCGTCAATGAACAAACATAATCAAAAACAATTAAATAGAAAGAAAAACTTAGACTTCAGTTCCTGTCCTTGATGCTCGGGGAGAAGGGGAACACGGGCACACTGGCTTCACTCACACACGAGGGGCTTTCTTGGGGGGCTGCTGGCGGCTACTGACTATCACCGCTATACGCAGCTATACGACTACTGCGCGACTGACAACCGTGGACAACCGACTGGGGTTTCCTTCGTCCAGCGCTGCATATTTACATGGGTAAAAGTGCACCCTCCCGTGGCAGGTATTTGAAGTTAGGAAGCGCGCGTGTTTACGGAACAGTGGTTTTAACAAAACCATTGCACGCCCTAGTCTTTGTTTTCAATGAAAACTCTTTTAATATACGGTAAATCTTCTACAGTTACTCACTTTCTCCCTCACATCCGTCTATCGCTCAGCGAAAATGACGTCAAGCCAATCAGATTTCGTTTCGCAGCGGCGTAAAAAAATTGAAATTTCGACTATTTTAATCTTAAATATTTCAATTAATATTGAATCAATTTTAAAACTACTTTCACTCCGCAAGCTTGTTCGAGTTTAAGTAACATATAAAGATCCGTAAACTTAAATTTAAACTTTTGGAAAATACCCAATTTGGATACAATCCCACACATCATCCTATATGCCCCTTAATTTATGTACTAATGTGTCTCTGAGGGTAAATTGATGATTGATTAAAGATACAAATTTTTGTTCAGTTCAAGCATCCATAATGCAACTCTTGGAATGGCCCTCGTGAAGGAAATAGATTTGTGAAGATAGAAATAGGGATGCCACTGGCCCTTCATTGATGGTAGAATATGTACCACCGTATCAGGAAAACCTAAGTAGGCTCATATAATATTCATGGAAGTTTTATATTTTGGCGTAAGACCAATTCTTCGATAATTTATGTCTTGGGGTTTTCTGATCGCTTTAACTGTTGCTGATTCACTCGCAATTTATACATTGTTTTCACCATTGTCTTTTGAAGGAATCGTTGGTTCGCTTAAATATTTAGTGGGACGTAGCGTTGGCGTTCCCGAAGTTTTACATTTAACTAAGTATTATAATGGAACCGGAGTATGGCCGCGAGGAAATTTGGGAGGCGAAGTGTAACCTTGAGAAATGGTCCAAGTGGCCAGATGGTATTAATGCTTGCCTAAAGTTGCTTCGCGCGGTTTAAGCAAGTAGTCCTTCAATCACCGAGAGTGCATCCGAGTATTCAGCTTGCTATCCGAGTTGAAACATGCAGCACATCAATGTGGTACTTAGGCAACGCTTTTGGCTGCCAAAGTGCCTCGGGAAATGATAGAGGAAGATAGCGAACGCGTTCTCCCAGAATGGCATTTTGCAAGTGGTTATCTTGGGTGCGTGGTTTTTCCATCTCCTACTAAAAACCAGCGTTGTCCATAATTTCGAGGATTATAGGTTCCCACGAGATTGTCGCGCTGCGCAATTCACATTTCTAGAGTAGAAAGTCGTGTAATGCCTTGTAATTGTATCTTTTCATGCTTGTAAAAGATCGGGTTGCGGCATCAGTAAATAGTATGCATGAATACATTTTTGGAGCGATGAATTTAGGAAATAGCAATTTTATACGGTATAATATTTCGCTAAATTCCATTATGCGTGCACTGTTGAAAGAATGGAGGAGTATTACAGCAAAAATGAGGCCTACCATTAAAATTGCAATTGAAGATGTTTTCAGTGATAATGCTGATGAAGTTCCACGGAAATGGAGTGCATTAGAATCTCGCTCATGTAAATGCCTAGTAGAAATAGAGTGAAATTTTGTATTTTTTGTACATAGGTACTGATGATTTTTACGCAATTTTACTTTTCAGGACGGTATACTTAAGGATGGAGCAATATGCATCATATACTTTATTTGAACTACGAAATATATCCACTCTATCCAATATTGTTTCCATCAAGTCACATTCGGGATGGTGAGAGTTTTCTCCTTGTCAAAAATTTTATTTAAAGTCTCTAAATATTTTCGTTTTGCGGAAAATACGTTTGCATTAACTTATGACCACCTTTGCTGTCTGCACCGTAGAAAATGATAGATGGCATAGGTATGTGACAATTTATTGTAAAAATTAGATTACATTTTAAGAGTTACAGCGTTATCCAGTGTTTGGAGAACATTTTTTTCTGGATAACGTAACCTTAGGCATACAATCAGGAATAGTAGTGACCTACTTATTCTTATGTCTAATGACTGATAACGAACTTTACTGCGGAAAATCTCATATTTTTTCTTCTATAGGAAAAGTAGGTATGGCTTTCAAAAAGTTCATTTCTGACGCAGAGGCCTATTTTTATGAAGTGAATGCATCTTCTGGGCATAAATTATATTTTAATTTTGCATCATTTTACTCAAGAAACTGATGACGTTGTTTCCTGTTGATTTGCAGTTGATGTGGTGTCGATTTCTCATTTCAGAATCTGTATAAAAATTCATGGTATGCCATTCACTTGTAAAGAGTACCGAATTCTCTTAAACGTTTACGCGCTTCAAGGATACCGAGTAGTTATGAAAAATTGCTCTTACTGCTCTTCAGTCAATTATTTGGTATGGAAAATCTTTGACGTTAGATAATAAGCTCGTTATGTACTTAGAACGTAAAGGTAGAACTTAAAGTAACTTCAGTTATTACACTCTGAAAATAAACGAAAAACGCATGTATATTCTTGGTTTACCTCTCATTCACTCACTTTAATACCATTAAGACTTGCTGTCTTGTTTAAGGAGATCGTTAAATCTTGAATATTACGATTAGCCGTCGGCAGAAAACCGTGCGGATCGCATATTTAGCCTTGGTCTTATGGCTTTAGATTCGTTTCAGGTAACGACTGAGGTCGTTAGCGCCACGCAGGAAATGTGGCTCTTCTCAGCAGCGTGCTTTTCTTCTCTATGTATCTCAAATGAATTCGTGAAGGGAAGTTTAGCGCAGAAATTGGCGCTTCCCAAATCACCATTCTATGCTATTTTTCATTAACAAAGGACTTGGAAAAATGGCTAAAGTCCAGTGTTTTTGTTAATATTATTTCAACCAAGCAATAAGGATTTACTCATATTTATAGATTGTTTTCCAGTTTATGTATGAATGTTTATATTATTCATAAAGTGTGTATTATGTAAAACTGCCATGTATTTTCATACAACTAATTATCTCTCTAACCATTTAACTAATTATCTTTATAATAACCCCCATCTCAATGCCATCCTCTTGGGTGTAATTTAACCCTTAAGTTGAAATATTCAGAATATTCTTGATCTTCAATCAATTGAAGTAATTGAACTGCTAAAAAGTAAAATAAAACTGATTTTACTTTTAAGCAGAATTATGTGATTTCTGACAAAAACTTTATTCAAAATCTCGTGTACTTTATCATAAACCTAGTTGTTCATCATTGTTCATTGAAGCTTTCGCGGCTCATGGTGATCAAAAGTGTTCTTCGGGTGTGCCGCGTGATGATCAGGTTTAGCCTGACGTTTCGTGACCTCTACTGGTCACTTCTTAAAGAGGGAATTGATGTCCCCGTTGCCGGTGAGGAATATATATATATCTCAGAACGGTGAGTTGGACGGGGAAGAGGGATGAGGGGTGGAGGGAGAGGTACGTGACAAATATTTATTGAGTATTGGCATCCAAGTGTGGCTTATTTGAAGGCCACCATCTCTATTGAAATTTTCTTTGTTCTTCTTTATCTCAATGGCCTCACGATACAGCCTGGGTTTGAACCTGTTGACCTTGGCGATTACTTTTGTTTTTCCGAAGTCGATCTCATGTCCCAGGGCTGCATGTTCTGCCACTGCCGACTTCGACGTCTGTCCCAGTCAAGTGGCCCGTTGATGTTCCACCAGCCGGGTTTTGACGCTACGTTCCGTCTCTCCGATGTATTTTTTCTTACACGTTCCACAGGGGATTTCATAGACTCCCTCAATTTGCAGGGGAGTCCTATCTTTCACACCTCTTAAGAGCGCCTTCAACTGTTGGTGTGGTCTAAAGGCGGTTTTAATTTCATATCTCCGGAGAAGATTCCCTATCCTATCCGTCACGCCCTTTATGTAAGGAAGGCAGTCTCTCTTCAGATTTGATTTTCAAAGGATATTTACGCCTCTAGCATTAAAATATCACGTTTTCCTGAAGCTACATGATAGCATGTAGAAAGAAAATCTGTAAATGAAGGGCTCAGAGTCCCAAGGGCCCATGATAGATTTCCTAGGGGGGTAATCGATAAATTCAATGCATATTTACAACAAGTACACTATTCAAAGTCTATTCTCAGAGTAGCTCTCATAGCGGCGCTGCATGTATATGAGAGAACACTTATGTAGTAAACGACACACTTAAAAGAATTAAACGTGGAAGAATATTTACGTGCAGTAAATAGCAATGGTAATAATGCCTCTATTGCTACAAAAAACACGGCGTTGTTTATTATCGTTTACTTCTCAGATGTATTCCACGTAGTGAAACCGTCTGCCTTTCATTACGAGTGCGAACTGTTTTTAGACAAATTCCCTAGTCATAAACGTTACGAGGTATTTATATATGTTTAAAAGTGTTAAAGTGCAGTTAACTTACATTCACTCAATCATCGAGTTGCACATTCATGACTCTCACTCGCCGCTGTGATTTGGCTTGGGCTTAAAAATATATCCATCAACATGCCTAATAGAAAAAAGTGAAAATATTTTCTGTGAAAAACATATTTTTTCTTCCATTCCATTCATTCCACAGCTTAGCCACAGCAACTCAAGGCAGGGTATTGAATTGAATGATGTGTTTTCTGGGTGAATCTATGTTCGCTAAAATACTTTTATTTACTTTCCCATTCATTTCATATAAGACTGAGCCATAGCGAAGCGTGGCCGGGTTGAACTAGATCGGGTACCTGACCTGACGATGCCATAAAGCGGCGAAACGCGTCGTACATTTTTAAAAAATGTAGAAAAGTACTAAGCTGCCTTAATCATGAGTACTGAAAGTAGTAATGAGTCTGTGTGGCCCATTTTTGGGTTTCCCATGCATGAAAGAGAGCCAACAGTAACTCATCTCTCCGTGCACTTGGAAAACGGTCCGCGTATCTACTACGACGAACACAACATACAAGATAGGTTACAAACTCCTCAAATGACCACGCTGACAGTATACTTCAGGCTTCGATGTTTTCGATTTAAATTAGTTCAATATTTTTCACACCTGTTGAATTTCAACGGGTACCTTCCGCTAGTATATATATAATTTTAAATTAGTAGAAAATAAAAGACGGGAATACGTTATAAGTCGTAGCAAGCGATGATTTTGGAAAGAATATTTGGTAAATTTTCGTATTAACTCAAGCGGGAGTTTTTCTTATGTACTATGAAACTTTATACTCTCTTTCGTTATAATTACTTAATATGTAAGTTCAATCTGGGAGGTGGGAGAGTCCTAAAATACTTGTCTAATACCCGGAATCTCCCGGTGAAGGATCGAAAGTTGGCAACTGCGATGAGACAACTATAGATAAATGGCGAGGGGATAGCTCGGTGTATCGGGGAGAAATGTTAGGAATGGGAGGAATGCACTGAAGGGAAAGGCTTAAAATGAGGGAGGTAGCGATTAAAAAAAGAATAAAAGCGTGGTATGAGGTCGGGTGGAAAAAATTTGAGGCCGAGAGGTATCAAAAGTAAGAAGATAAGAGGGAGATTATTAAAAAAAGACGACAGGTAAAGGAAGGATCCCGTTCGAAAGAGGAGCCAAAGAGATTGGAAAGTGAAAAATATAATAAAAAATTGCGAGAGAAAACGGGAGAAGGAAATACGGAGAAAAGACAGAAACTGAGTTTCATTAAAAAAAAATGGGGTATATATGGTAATGATAAGTTCACTCCGAGGAGAGCTTCAGCTTTTGTTCCGGAAGTTATACTGCTGAAAGAAAGGATCGTGGGATGAAACGTGTGGTAGCTAAATAAGGTGGTGAATTTACGTCTGTCTCTTAGTTTTTCAATTGTGAAAATTCGGATTTAGGATTTAAGGGTTCTCTGAGAAGAGTAGTGACTTTTTCTGACTTTTAAAACTTTGGATTTAGATTTGATTGCAAAAAGATCATCCCTACCCAATGAATGCATTTTCATCCATTTCCAGGATTGGATCAATAGTTTCTTTCTAATCATTCTTTCGTCATTAAAATCCATTTATCCCATTGCTTCCGTTTCATTCAAATTAAGAAAACTGGCCGCAAAAACGATCCTGATCGATAAAATTAGCGTATCTCTCGTCTGTTTCTCTTCAGTCAATGAGCAAGAATTGAATCTAGTTAATAAATTGTTTCATTTTGTTCTATGTTCTGCAGTTCTTGAAGTAGAAATGTAACATAAGTTGCTCTTGCTGTACATTTCACATGATTGACTTTTGGATGTTAAAGAGCTCTTATTTGTGACTATTAAAAACAATGCAAAATTGACGGGTTGGTATCTAAGTGAGATTCTCTCAAAAAAATAAATTTTTGAAAATAAACCTAATTTCAACTTGGTGGTCGAAAATGGGAACCTGGATATTCTTTCAAGCGCACTTGGTGTTCGGCAGGGCTCGGAATTCCTGCAAATAGGATCGAAACATTTTTTTACTCACTTAATTTGTCACTACTTACCCTCATTCATACCCAGAGCAAATGTGCCAAGCTGGTTTGCTCTTTACAATTATATACTAAAGAATATTATTGTTTTAATTCCTCTTCGTCTTAATTGCTCATTTTATTATTTGTTCAACTTTGTACTTAGGTTGCTTTAAAAATGTGAAATTAATTCCCTCGCATATAGGTAGGTATACCTGAGTAGAAATCTTCTAAAAAAACTAATAAAGAAGTTGAGAAAAATGATCTTTTTCTTGTTATTGTCGGGGAAAATTTTTGGAAATTGATGACAAAGATAAAAGTTTTGTCACGAATTCCAAGAAAATTAATACAACTAACTTCAGGATTAATCTGTTTCTCTTAAATGTTAAGTGGATGAAATGGAAGGAAGGAAAGGAAATATTATAAATAGAAACGTTTTGAATGAGAGTTTTAAAAGCATTTGTACAAGAAAGTACAAGACAAACAAGAGTGTAAAACAAGTGTACAAGAGCAGAAGGACATTACGAAGACGAACAAAATATTTGCGAGGAGTGGAAGTGAGCTTATGTAGATGAAGGAAAGTGGGACGGAAAAGTGTTTTCTGTAGGGCGGAGTTAGTCGCGAAGGGGACTGAGAAAGAGCTGAGAAAGAGGAGATTGAGTTTCACGAATTGAGCAGGGCTGGTAAAAGGAAAGAGCTAGGATAGATCCGGTTTAGGGAGTAAATGTGTGTAGTATAGTGATTTTCGTCTCGAAAAATTTCCCATTGAAGTCATAAAATTATAGTTTATAGTAGATCAGGAATTTAATTGCTACTATGTAGCCTTGATTGCCAAAATTTCGCCAAAGACCGTTAAGGAAATGATGATGAGGAAGAGAAGAAAATGAAATTTTATGGTATTGATGAAGGTTATATTGGTATTTATTGTATGGAGTGACTGTTAAGGTGACTCAATATTAAAATAGCGCTATAAACAGCATAGTGTTTTCAAATAGTTGCTTGGAACAGCATATTCAATATTTTCTATACTGAGTGTCGCATGAAACCGGTTATTGGTGCATATTGGTGGTGTAGTAAAATGTCGGGCACATATAATTCGTGTGTGTAAAGTGTTTCCTTCATGTATTTTGGAATTTTGGGAGTCGGCAATAATTTTGGGAAGACGCAGTTTGCTGTATAAACCTTAATGTCAGTATCTTGGTCACATTGAAGACTTGAAAATAAGCCAGAACCGTGGCTGGAGAACGGACTCGCTATTGGTATAGGACTTGATAGTTGTGGCAGCCGTTGTTTATATCGAACACAGACTGACATGAGCGAAGTACTAAAAGGATGTCCTCTGGAAAACAGAATATTCCCTCAGTTCCCTCATAACTTCATAAAGTTCACTTCCTAGGAACAGCAAAGTGATATAGTTATCATTTGCCATTGTTGGTGATGCGCAAAAGATGGGGTGATATTCTCTGCGATTAAGTGATTGCTGGATATCAATAGAACCAGGAAGTACTACAGATTATTTCCTTGAATCGCCATATTTTTGTTAATTCAAAATGCGAAAGAGGGAACGCAGGTTATAAAATGCTAATTTATAATTACCAACGAGGTACCAAAGTTTAAGTTAAGTATGGAGACCTCGAGACCTAGAGTGGAAAACACTTAAAAAATGCATCATGTCATGGTATCATTATCGTTGACTTACATTTGGTAAAATTATCAGTCATTCACTTTTAATCTGTCATGGTATTAAGCTATGGGTTCGTAAGGTAGACCGTTTTAGTATACTACAAAGTTGTCCTTCGGTTAATTGGGTTTACGTCGTTATTTGCTGGCCGTCTGGACTTTGCGGTCCCCTTGATCAAAATCGTTTATGGTATCAAATCAGAAGTCATGTACTTCAGTTCACCATTTTAATTCTGCCATAGTTTGAGTGCTGTAAATTTTTCGGAGAACTTCCTCAATCACCCATTCTCCTTTTCGTGCAATGAAAACTAAAAGTAACCGTGTATTTAGTGGTATAAATTTTCGTGATAGGTGAACGCGCCACATGAGTCTTATTTAAGAAATGTTTGGTTGAAAATGAAGCTACTATACAGCAACTGCGATATAGTAAAGTTGGGAAATTGCCAGCTCTTTTATTGTAGGATTTCCTTCTTTGAGTTCCAGACATTATCAGATATTTCTTACAGAAACTTGGCAATTATTATACTATTTCTTACAACGGAATTAATTGGATATTTTTTAAGCTGTGAATGAAGCTGTGTTTTGTTTTTGAATCGGCCGACTGAGAGAATAATTGCTCTGAGTGTGGTGTACTTTCTGGGAATATTATTTTATAACACACTCTAGTTCCTTCGTCAGGCTTCTAATTCAGACGATTTTAGTTACCTGATTGTTGGAATATATGACTACTTACCCTTCTCATTGAGGCCCTAAAATACCTGCCTAGAAATGTTTGCTGCCATTTTATGTAGTACGGGATAAATTACGAAAATGACTTTGTGAGTAGGACTGAAACAAACACTATTTTCATGATCATAAATGTCCTTCATATTTTGTATTTACTTCAACTCTAAAATTCCTCCATTTCAAGAATTTTAGGTTTCAACTTTCAGAGCTTCTCTTACCTTAAGAGATCGAGTGTATACTGTTTTCTTGATTTTCGCTGCTTCATCTGTGAAACAGGTTTTTAGATAATGAGATTCTGAATTGAGATAAAGAATTAGACTGGTGGAAATCAATCAGTGTGGTAAGAACGGCCCTATGGAAAGCTTAACTCAATTGACCTGGAATGTTTCTTGGAGAGGAAAGTCATTCAAGCCCGTTCATTTGTCGAAAAATTAAGCTAAATGGCTCAAAATGTGGCTAATCTGAGAGAGTGTGTATAGTCTCGAGGCTACGTGGCCTCTTTTTTTAAATAGTTTCTCCTGAACGTGCATTATACACTAGAGGGGGGCATTTCATGTGACATGGTTCATGGTAAGGATTCGGTTCTTCAAATCGTTCATAATAAACGAAAATGTGTCAATGTACGACTAGGCGGATTGAACCAAATCCATGAGTCCATTACATTTGCGTAGCACACCGTGATTGGTATCCTATGATTTCC
Source organism: Pyrrhosoma nymphula (assembly GCA_963573305.1). Classification (NCBI taxonomy): domain Eukaryota; kingdom Metazoa; phylum Arthropoda; class Insecta; order Odonata; family Coenagrionidae; genus Pyrrhosoma; species Pyrrhosoma nymphula. Next base: position 93,486,998 of record OY754335.1, on the reverse strand, counting down.
TGTGCTATACTACTTACTCTTAGGGGCAGAGATTCCGCTGCGGAAGTTTTGAATGGAAAGTTATACAATCGGAAGGCCATTAGTTTCGTGGTTCATTAATTCCCTCCTGGAATGCAGGTCACCAGGCAGCATTCTCAGCCAGCCAGCATTCTCTTACCTCCGTGAGGAAGAGCGTAATGGAAACGGGGCATTAGATAATTGCTGGGCTGGATTTCGGGTATTCCGTCTTGAAAACGTCCATTATTACTACGGCCGTCACGCCAAAGAAATGATTTTTTTCTTCTCCGTTTCATGATACCTTACATGAAATACCTTCAGAATCTTCTTTAAGTGCCCCTAGTTTTTTGTGTGTGCATAACTGTGCAGTTCACAAGCCATGGCTTGTGAACCTAAAGGAAAAGCGTAATTTATATCTCTTCTTTATAGCTAGAATTTCACGGATATTTAGGTTTCAATTTAATTTCACGGTAGGTACTTTGTGTACTGTGGATACTCTAGCTGTAAGGAGGAAATTAATAAAGTTTTGATTAAGGCTGATGCACTAGCAGGAACGGCTCATCTATTTCAGTGTTTATTTCCCAAGAAAAGTTTCTCATGCATAGATTAAAAAAAGTAGGTATCAATTTTGCAACTTCGGCATTCATGAGCGCTATAAAACTTCTCCCAAAGCACATAAGCATTTATGAATAACAAAGTGAACTACTAATCTATTTTATGATTAAATAGATGACTTTACTTGAAAACCGTCTTTCACAGATGTCGGTTTCTCAAGAATTTTCATTAATTGATATATCTAGAATAATATAGATTTCTTCGTGAAGGAGACAATTCTCAGAGATATCTATTCACGAAACTGGTTAGAAGAAATCCGTATGTATTTCATCAAACCAGTTCTTCTAATTACTGTCAAATAGATTTAACACCTCCCGGTCAACATCATTTCAAGGAATTGACATTTTCATAATAGTTCATTAATTATGAACTTGAATTTTTTCAGCATCCAACCCACATCTTTCTTTTGAAGGGTAGTATGAATCAACCCGGTCTAGAAATCATTATTGCTCATGGTTCTCAAATTCCAATCCCCAAATCCAAATTCTCCAAATCAATTCTCCACGCACATCGTTCATTTTGAGCGATTTGTACTCAAATCATTTTTGAATCATTCGATCCTCATGCAGGTCATTCATTTGAAACGATTTGAATAAAATAATTCTTGAACCACTCAAATCTCCACGCAAATCGTTCATTTTCAACGATTTTCGTGATTTTAAATCATGATTCAATCCATGCGGTTCAAGCCTGAGAATCGTTTGTTTTGAACGATTCATTCATGATTAACACAGATCTAATATACATAGAGTGAAATATCCAGTTGAAAAGCGTCGCAACTAACTTTCGCTTCCATCTGCTCCACAGATAGTGTGGGGGTAGAATCATATCATACTTGTCGCTTAGGAGCTCTCGTGATATGAAATTTTGAAGTAGTCTGAGATGTCATGTAACTTTATAGTGCTTAGCCACCCCTAACCTATGCTTTCTATCCGCTATGTTACACTGCCTATTCGCCCGATGCAGTATTTGACAAAGCTTGTAGCTTTGATTAGCATTTTCCTTAATGCGCTTGAAATTCTGGGTTTCAGGATACCAACTGGCCGCGGCGCACCTGATATGTGCCCTGACTAGAGCGAAGCAACATCTCAATTTTTCCTTTCATTCGAGGATCTTCTCATTATTCGTTTGAGAAAACCTTGTCTCTTCAAGTGAGTGCCGCTAATATTTGCACGAATTTTCCCCGCGATAGTTCTGAATTGATATTTAAGTCCGGATATTCGACTCCATCGGCTCAGATAACTACTCTTACCACTCTTTAGGTATGTAATGTGCAATCAGCTAAAGGAGATTTCTAATGATATGAGGAAATGCTACGAAGAAGTAAGGAAATTTGCAATACTTGAAAATCTTGTAGAGATTAAATTACAGGCTGCAGAACCATTATTTTCATCTGTAAAGAGACTAAATGAACTAACTGCTTAGGTTTCTGCCACTAAAAGCAAGGAGCTACTGGGAGACATTAAGAATGAAACAATTTCTGATGGAGGTACTACAGCTCTGGAGAAAATACACAGCAAACAAAAAGCAGAAATTGAAGTGAAAAGTTGGAGCTGAAGAGACTAAGAGAAGAGGTATCTCAGTATGAGAGCCTAAAGAGTGAAGGATATGAAAGTTTATTAGATGAGTAGTTGTTGGTCACACGCCAAAGGTAATACAAAGAAAAGCTGAAGGAAGAGTATGGCGTTGTGATTTTTTCGAAGACGTGTGCTACGGTGGTTCATTATGGTTAAGTTCGAGACCCCACGTAAAAGGGGCAAAGATTCAACGTTATTAAAATCAAATGGAGAGCCCTAAAGTTTAGTTTTTGAGGCTACTTTAAAATTTACTGAAGTGCTAAAGGGAAAATTTCACAATGGGTTTGATTTATGCTTAATAAAAGCTTTAGGAAGTGAAAAGGTGTGAAGGGCAGAGTTATGTGTGAGAGAAGAAAATATACCGCAACGCTATTGTGTTGGCAAAGCCACCTTCTCAGACGGAAGACTCATTTAAAAGGCTGCCTGCTATAGTATCGCCAGAGGGAACGAGCCTTCTAACTCCGGCCTCCCCCTACAGTAGCTTGGGGTCGTAAATAAATGGCCAAAACTGTGAGTAACCCTCACTTCTCCTACTCTAACGCTTTCTCTTTTGCGTCCTCCTTTGATCCAAAATTTGCCTTTACCTTATCCTCCGGGTGAAAATGAAATTTCATGTATTATGTATTTTAAGTATTTTTACATTTGGCAGTGAATTAATGTTACAGAGATAATATAACTCTTTGGAGAACGCATAGTTTATTAAAGTTGTTAAGTATACTACGTTCTGTGTTGTCTATTTTGCATGTACTTCATTGCACAGTTCGTATGTATGAATGCATGTGCAGTGAAAATTGCGTCGTGTAGAATGGAGAAATGCCTTCGCAAATACGTGAACGAGAGCTATAGCCCCTGCTCATATTTCGTGCCCGTGTTCTCGTAATTTTTATGCATCAAGCTGCACCATGAATTGCCTTTAGTAAATAATCCGAAATATAGCGTGTCATTATAGCGCTCATTGTAATTTCTAACTTATTATTACTTGCAATTAACCTGTGTTAGGAGTAGCCATATATTTCATGAGATAGGCAATGACTTTTGCCTCTTGAGGAAAATGTAAAATACAGTCCGCGCTCCCCAATGAAAATTTTGGAAGGAATTCATCCTATTTATCTTTTGTGATTCTTTTTCACGGGGTGGCGCACTGACTGCGAACATTATGGTATCTTGAGTACTAAACGCGTAACTATGCCGCCAGCGAGAGCTCATCTTACCCGTATCGCAAACCACGTCATTATAACCTGGTAAATTGGTGTTGTTTGCTGAAGCTGCTGTTTCGGTAACGAGAGAAGGAATGCGCATCGGTCGTAATGAACATGCCCTGGATCGAACCTCTTTAATTGGGGATGCAATGCATGGGAGGAAGAGAAAGCGGGAAAATTCGGAGTCGGAGGAGCAGGAGCTGTAAAAGGTAAGAGTGGGTAAGGGGGTAAGAGTGAAGGTTGGAGGAAGGTCAGGGATTGGAGAGAGAAAACGAATGGAGGGCGCAAAGGGGAGCGGCAGATGAAAGGGAAAAGGGAGTAAAGGACGGAGTGTTGATGTGAAAGGGTGAAGGAAGGAGATGAATAAACATACAAAGTCTCAGAGACAGAGAAGGGAGAAGGCAAAGTTCTGATGAACGTTAGCCGAGATGGGTGGAGAGGAACAGAGTGGAAGGGATGATGCGCGGAGAAAGGGAGAGAAGAATGAATGAAAAAGAGAGGAGGAGAGTCAAAGAAAAGGATAAGGAGACCTGCAAGGTCTCAAGACATAACTTTCCTTTTTCCCCGCCATCAGGTATCCCTTGAGCTCTTTATACTCCATGCCTTCCCTCATTCCATACAAAATTTATGTTCTTCTCACCGATATTAAGATTCGTGAGTTGAAACGCCATGTCTGTCCCTGGTCATAATCAGTGAGGAATAATTGGAGACAGGAAGTCACAATCGCACGACTGAGGATTGGTCACTCTTCTCTAACCCTGGTGTACCCCTTCGCTGAAGTTAAATCCGAAATCGGTGTGATGAGTGCGATACCCCTCTGGCGGTTAAACACACATTGGTGGGATGCGTCGAATACCGGGAAGTGAGAAAGCACATGTTAATCGGGAGCGATCTAACGACACCAATATGGGACAACTCTGCCTCATTAAACCTTACCATTAGATTTGAAAGATAAAAAAGACTGTGGGGACTCCAACAGTTGTAAAAAATTGAATGTAATCAATGCCAATTCAACCAAAATGAAAATTGCTCTAATTAAAGACTGATAATCAGCGGACATTGGAACGGATTGTGAATGAGAAGCAGTAATTTTGTAATTCCATATATATTTATTAGAAACGACCAAGATTTTGATGTGGCACGTCATCATCAGGTGATGATAACGTGCCACCTGATGATGACGTGCCACGTCGAAACCTAGGTCGTTTCTAGTAAATAAATGTGAAATTACAAAGTTACTGCTTCTCATTGACAATGCTAAGCAAATTCCATCAAGTTACGCCTGAGACAATGGAGTACAGGAACGGATACTAATTTAAGTAAGCTAGAATAAATTTGTTACGCGGTGCAAAATGACCATTGCCGTCTGAGCACCCAATAAAACTAGTCCTAAATCTATTAATCTTCATTATCTCCTTTATCACACCTTCGATATCACGTGCCCTATCATTACTTCCACAATCCATTTTTGTTGCCAGAAGTTTAAATAATTCCTATTTACCTTCTCCTTGTGTGCTCTATCAATTCTTAGGTTCCAGGGCAGTTTTTACCTAAAGTCTTGGCCCAAATATCGTCGTTCCATTAAATTACAAGTTATGCAATGTGTATCTTTGCGTCAATCATTGCGTTGGTACAAAATAATAAAAAAAATCGAGGAAAACGTAAGGCCATATTACTGCAAGGAATATTCCTCCCTGATAATGCATATCCTCTTGGTAGGTTCTAGAAACAAAGCGAAAGAGTTTTGGTCCAATGTTCTACTCCCCCAACTCTAATTGAATCATATACCTGAAAATGTTGGAATCATTAATCCAAGTTAGACGGCTGGTTATTTAGGGGAGGTGACCGAGAACTAAGTCATTTGAACCATTGAAGACAGGTGGATAGGCTGTACGTAAGGATTATCTGAGGAATGGACATGAGCTGGCGTCTTCATTAGCCTTATCTTAACGACAGGCTCCTAAGTGACCAGTTTTACGTCCCATCTGACAAACGAAGCATTACACTTGAAGTGCTCTACAGATTGCCCACACATAGGGATCGGAATTCCACTGAAAAATGTTTCAGCCACTGTTGGTGTTCGAACCAAGGCCCTTTGGATGGGAAGTATTATGTTCATATTGACCTGATCTCTCCATTTTAATATTATCTAGTTGAGTATCACGACGTTTACCCAAAGTAATCATCGTGTGGTATTGAACGGTAGGTTTTACGAAAACACCCTGCGTCGAATAATCCGATTTCCAGCTATGCTCTAACGTCTCTACTTATTACTTACTGTCTACTCGCTCACCATTAAGTTTCTCTTGAGCTCTCATTAAGCTCTTTCGCCCTCCAACCACTTCTGTTGCGTTCTCATCATCTCTGACAACGTTAATATTTTCCGACGAGCCTTCCTCAAAGTCAGTTTAATACAGCTAATTATGGAAAACTTGACTTACTTACGGATAAAAGTTTAAGTAAAACCTGATTTTTTGAATGTATTTGATGAAATTGGACTAATGTAATTTTTATAAAATCCTTTTATTAATAATGTTATTCAACTCAATCATACATATTTTACCATGAGCATCATGCCAAAAGAGTGATTTTTGCAAATGTTTGCTTCATATTCTACTTCGTCCAATATTTAGCCTCTCTGGTTGTGCACTAAGGTTAAAGTAAGTAGACTAATTTTTTACGCATTTCATTCGAAATTTAAAACAAATCTTTGAAGAATAAAAAATGCTCACTTTTGCTGAGAATTATTTTTTTTGGAGTAGGAATCTCTTCGGGAGAGAATAAATGTTATTTGTCGGGTCTGATCAGAGTTAAAAGGGCGAAAATTGATGTAGGGGTAGATATGAATCTTTCGGGAGATAGGCCGCTAATAAAGGAGGGATCTAAGAAAGACTAAGGGTCTTAATGTTCCAATTAAGAGAATTCTGGAGGAAAAACTTTGATAGCATCTGAGTGTAAGGCGATTAAGAATGATCCGGATTAGGATTGAGGTGACTGATAATGCATGGATAAAAAGGATGGCTTAGATGGTGTGCTAGGGAATTTTTAAAGATGATGGCATGCTAAAGAAAACTGCCGAAGAGAGAATGTTACGTAAGTTAACAAGGGTGAGAAATAGGACTGGTATTTAAGAATACGTTGAGGAAGGGACATTTTTTCAGTAATTTTAGAGCATAGTTAGAGAAATCATAGGTATAAGATGAATTGAGTTTTAATTTTAGCTTCGTTTTTTTCCCTAGTTTGTCTCACGTAATATTTTTGGAGTTTTATGCCTTATCCGGCTAATAAAGTTTTAAAATTTTCTTTCTTTAGTTGATTTTTTCGACTTACCCCAGAATAAATATTTTAGAGGAGGTAATTAATACAGAAAGAGAACTATACAGTGGAATATATTATTTGATGCGAGAAGGTTGACTACGGCTTTTAAAACGCGTGGGGAATGAAAAAATGACTGTTGCACCGATCACTTTTCCCAACAATATAATTACTTAACCGAAGCACTGGTGATTAATTCAGATTTAATCATTCATCCGATTTATTTAAATGTGTTCTTGCAAGCGGCGATTGAAGTTAAATGTCATGGATTACTGCTTGGCATTCCAACCAATCTCGTCGAACAAAATGTCTGTGATTGACGATCGCTCAAGCATAGCGCTCGGAATTGGATTTTGTGCCAGGCGTAGGCACTTGGTGCTTTGAAATCACGGACAGAGTCACTCAAGTCTCATTAGCATCAACTTAATATTTGCTCGAGTTTCGAGCACCGCCGACTTAAGAACAAACTTCTCGGTTCCAACTTGCTCGTATTACAGGAGAATCTGAGCTAAGCAATTCACGTACCAATTGATATGCCTTAGGAAGTGGTAACTTCCATTAGGTAGGATGGCTTGATACACTTGGCGCGAATGGTATGGAGGCTTACAGGGTGAAAAAACAACCTCGATATCGGTTTGTCTATCTCCTTCAAAAAGGAAACTAATAAAACCAGCTGTATTACTATAAAGTGTTTGAGGAAGCAGTGGGTAGATGAGCAAACGTCCTTGATTGATATTTCGTTATAGAGATAGTAAGCGTTTCTCATAATCTCTGGAAAAATTCTATTGGACGAATATATTTTAAATTATTTTTAAGAGCATATATGGGATGAATTTCCTCAGGATAGAGTATTTAGACAGTTTTTGATGCTTCAGTTTCTCTCCTTAGATTGCCACTCTTGCTTTTCTCTGTTCTCCCTGAGCGGTTGATTTGAGTATTGACTCCGTTAAAATGGTATTTTTCACCTATTTTGAGACGCGGAAATGTTCGTATTGTTACCATAATCATGCAAAAGTTCAATCTTTTGGAGGAATAACATAATGGTTTTCATACAAGTAACTGATAATAATGCGCTAAATATTTGTAATAATATCAAGAAATACTATCCTGGTTAATGGGTATTCTCATGTGCACTTGACTAGATTAACAAAAAGAGGGGAATTATTCAACCTGAAATTCTTAATTTAGGTGATCATTGATCGAATATTGCGGGCAACAGATTGAGCTGTTACGTAGGAAGAGAGGCCAAAACACCATTAAATCAGGACGCAGCGCCGTATAACGAACGAACCCCCTAAATGCTTGAGACCCCAGATTAACGGTGTAGTCAGATTCATGCTATTGCGTGCGACGCTAAATTTCGTGGACTTTCCAAAGTAGGGTACATTATACCCCAATATCTCGGTGATTTAGTCTGTTTATTGCGCCAGGCGGCTGTTTCGGTTTGGTGCAAGTCACCCTCGCTTTTGAAGGAGAGCCATCTGAAGCGTGGGGAGGACTTTATTTCAAGCATATGTTATATTATTTCTTCTTAAACAGTAGAGTAGATAACCCAAGTAGTTGAACGTATGAAAAAGTTCACCTTGTAGAATGTGAAGAATTTAATGTTTTTCTTATTTTCTATTTAATTGCTAAAACTTTCCTTTGTAATCAAGTTGACACAGTAGAGGACGTTAAGCAGTAATTAGGTAAGATCGATGTAAATATCACTTATATCCTTCCATAATTTCCATCTTTCAAGTATATGGCTGAAATTCAGTAAAAATGTTCTATAGAAATGAAACCGTGTCGTTATGTTCATACGTTAGAGCAGTCCGTAAATTTTCGGTAAAAGTATAACGCCGTCATTATTTATTGTTTGGCATGCGGTAAAATCATGATATATTTTAACGCCCTTCACGCTGTATGATAGCCTCCTAATAGCCTCTTCTTGCCCCTCGGCCGGCGCCCACTCGGCCATTGTACGCCGGCGTCACTGAAATATTTTATACTGCTGCAGACCTTCCCTTAAATAGGTTATTATCAAGCGGCCGATAGATTTATTAATCGACTGAGTTTGATCACTCTTTTGGCGCCGTACCAAGTCGCCCACTTCGGTCGCGCCCCCTCGTCACTTTATGGCGTCCTCCACCCCAACTGCCCCAAATGTTACTCCCGGAACGACCGCTTTATTCATCCTGATGTTAGAACCTAAACATCATTCATAAAATGGGGGTCCTGGATGCGAAGTAAAATCCCACTGCCCTATTTTTCTACCCCTTTCCAGAGTTTGAAATTGTTTAGCATTTTTAAAAGCAGTTCATAACTTAACTTTTCAAATTTCTGTGGTTTGTGTGGCGCAAAAAACCGTGCAGCATGGTCATTAACATTTTTTATGTTTGCATTACAAATTGTTTTATAGATTTTTGCTAACATTTATTCTCACAAGTAATTCTTTTCCAAAATGGAAAAGTAACAATTAATTCATTGATTTTAAGTTCTGTTGCGGCAAAGCTTTTTGAAATGTCTCATCAACTTTGAGTACTTCAATAATCATAATCATGCAAAAGTCTAACATTCATCTTTTATAGGAGAGAATAGGCCACTAAATTTTACTTTTGCCATGTTTTAAAGTGCGCAAATACCCAGTTCTGACGGCTGATTTACGGCTAACAATTACTAGTTTTCTATAAAACACCACTATTTCATCCTAATCTTTTTATAATATATTCATGCACCATTTATTTTTTTTACTTTCTGGTTATTTGTATTTCAAAAATATGCTGAATAATAATTTTTTTTGATAATTAAGTGGATATCGGGATATCACAATATCCAGTGGAAGTAGCCATCGGGATGAGGCAATATGTAGAAGTTGGTCCTGGAAAGTGATTCTGATTTGTGTTTATATATGGTTATTCATGTAAGTGCTATTTTGGTAACTTCATCATTCCTTGTGGACACAGGGGCGTTTATGCTCAGTACCTCACCTTGAGCTAGTTTCCATATTGATTCATGATTCCTTAAGGTTGTTTGATCGGGATATCGCTACACATGAATACAATAAATTAGGCTTCAGTATAAATAAAAAGATTTTATATTTAAAATCATACTAAATTATCAGCCTATTGTACGCTATTTTTCCAGATATTTGCCTCAAGTACAATCCGTTTTCCGTGGGATATGGTATGGCTGTGCGCTCTAGAGAGACTAAATAAATCACGAATTTATGATGGAAAAATTGCGTCAGAAACGTAGAGATGTAAAGTTTGTATGTTTTATCAACCATTAAAACAAAATAGGTTTAATTGTTACTCACAGGAACACCTTTTATTAAGTCGTAAAATGCCTATCGCGTTTCCAATGTACGTCGTGAATCTAATAAGTAAGTAAAAGTCTCAAATATGTGTATAGCTCATCACTGAGATGTTCAGTCACATTAAGAGAAGTTTTTGCGTCTTTAATTTTACTATGTAGGCATACTTCATGCTCCTCACAACTGCTAAAATGTTAAAGTGATGTTCGAATGTTATCTCTACTAAGACGATGGAAAAATATCGCTCAAACTATCTTGAACTGATGGCCGTTTCGCCACTCGAGTCCACGTTGATACCACTCCGGTAAATCAACGCTCCACGCAGATCGCAACTCGCAGATTTGAAATGTTTCGCGGTCGAATTCGCTCTGCCCGGTCCTCATCTTGCACACAAACCCAACGAGGAGGCGCCCTGCGGAGGAGAAGCGTGCGGAGAAAGAAAAGTGAGGAAGAAAGAGGAAGATGAAAGAAAGAATGGGAGGCCAAGATGGATGGGAGACACCGAGGGAGAGAGAGAGGGGGAGATAGAGATTAAAGTGGAAACAAGAGACGAACAAAAGGAGAGTGTGAAGCGAGGTAACGGGGCAGCGATGGGGAACGGAGGAGATAAACTTTTTCCCCCTGCTATACGCACGCCGTCCATGGCGAAAGGAGAAGACGAGAAAAAAATGTAAAAAAATACGAAAATGTGTAGGCAGGAGTCAAGAGGTGGGAGAAATGCCCAGGAGTGAAAAATATTAGTGGGGGGAGTGAGGGAGTCGTAGAGGGGGCGCCGTTATGAAGAAGGACCGTTTTACGGGAGAGTGAGAGAGAGAGAGCAAAGGGACGATGGGAAAGAGGACGGTGCGCGGAGCAGTTTTCATTTGTCATCCTTCTCACCCTCCTCCCTCTAACCTCTCTTTCCCTTTATCCTCCTTCATCTCTTCCTGTGCGAATATAATCCCCTATCTCGGCCATCCCCTCAATACTCCTCCCATTTTTCACTCCCTACAGCACCAACTTCACTTTCCTGATTGACTCGCATTATGCGCGCAAGAATATATATATCCTCACTACTCAAGAGGAGTGAGCTTCGCTTTTCATCTTCTAAAAAAGCGCCTTAGATCACGTATAGGCGGAGTGAGTTGTCTCCAAAGTGACTACCCGCTGCGTGACGTCAGACGAGGAAAGTCAGCCGATGTAGCCCGAAAAGTCCCCGTGTCACCTTTTTTGGCTAAAATGATTGAACCCTCTGGTTATTTTATATAAACGAGTACGGATGTCCAAAAATGTACTCCAAAGGGATGAAATTCACCGTGAAAACATCATTTGGCTTGACTGGGGACCGGGATCCCGGTCGAGTCAATTGATGCTTTCATCCCTTCGGTGGATATATTTGCGCCTGCGAGTGTAACTGAGTACTTAGTCATTTATGCATTTCGCTGTGATAGATAAAAAGCAGAAAATGATCAATATTCGTATGCACGTCTTATTAATTCGTGACAGGGAAACGAAAAGCCACCTATATTCCTTTTCTATTAGCAATTAAATGCTGTGTAGTAAGTAGAAATTTTATTTTAGCTTCACGACTACGATTCGTATACTTTGAGGTTGATTTAATTAGGATATCCCACGAAATAAATGACCGTACAAAAGCCATCTGTCAAGTGTCTGACGCCAGTAACATTATGTCGCTCTGGTCCCATATTACTAATACATTACACAGATATTGCGCGCGCCGTTTTATTTAAGTACACATGCTCAAAGAAATGGGCGTCGAACATTTGTTGACTAGACAAGCCATCTGCTGAGAAAGATGAATGCGCGTCATGTCAGACACGACAAGCAGGCTGATTGAAACAATGTTAATGTTTCGCCTTAATTTATAAATTTTTATTTTTAGTCACAAAGCATAGGTTTCCAAAAGAAAAAGTGGTCAAACGTAAGGTGCACAACTCATTAATGGACTTTTGTGAGGTATTCTTTCATTTCAATCAGCAAATGCACGCTGCGCATTAAAATGCGTAATGTACAAATTATCCACATTATTACAATTTTTCTGCAATAAAACTGATTTTTATTGGACATCCCAATAACTCTCTCGGCTCCACCATTAAGTACCGCAAGTTCTCACCCTGTCTAGTTCCCGGAGAGAAAAGAAAATTAATAAATTAGGGGAAAGGATGGAGTATGCCATTAATTTTTTTAATAATCGCTGTTTAATAATCGCTGCCCGCTTTTATATTCGCTGGATAAATATTTGATCGGTGGTCGGAACAAACGATAATACATCCTCCTATCGTCAACGCTCACGTCAACTAACCGACCATCAGTTCTAATATAAAATACCCGAACTCTCTTTTGAGATTCAAGTTAGGCTACGTTTATTTGTGGTTAGCATTAACGAGACAATAAAATAGGGCTCAAGTGAACTTGCAAACAATTCTAGTCTAGCAAATAATTTGCTCAAGTTGAAACAATGATATTGCCCATAATGTGTACAAGTGCGTGAAAAATGAAACAACTAGATAAATGAGCTACATTTTATGGGAAAACCTAGAAGTACACAAAGAATTATAGACTCACGGAAAAACTAAAACCTTCACATAGTATCAAATCAATGGTTCGCGAGTACACTTAGTGGAATGAAGACATGATATTTTCAAAAATAAACTTTGTTATACTTCACACAGTTTTATTAAAACTCAACCTGTTTCAACCTTTTTAGTTCATTCTCAAGAGTTAACAAAAAAAATTTGTTCTAGCTCTTCTCATACCGGAAATCGTAATTATACATCACAATGGAGAAAATTTGGTAAGGTTAATTTGTACTTATTTTAATGTATGAATCCCACCTCTTATGAATATTATATTTACTTAATATTATAATTGCCTAAAAACATTGGTTGCAGGAGGTGACTTTGAATCTACCTGACTTTTTAAACCTACCCACCTTTTGCCTTGTATGATGTCTCAACTACCGACTGGTAGTAGTCGTAAGCATTAAATTGCACAGGTCAACCCTCATAAAAATCCTATAGAACTATTATTGTAGTTATGTGATTTATGTAATCACCACAGGTCCATCTTTCATAGTCCATCTAATCAATATAGGAATTTTATTATCACTATATTCATAGTCCTATCACGGCATAGTCATAGTGGCCATAGCATCATAATCTGAAGAATGTAGAATTTCTATACTCACTTTAAATAGTTCTGTTATGATTACTCCAAATAACAAAAGAACAATGTAAAGTGATAATGAAAAAATATATAATCACTACGTATGATGGCTATCACATATTTTACCGAGGAATAAGGGTTAATTGATAAAATGACCTCAAGTTAACTTTAACGTATATTCAGAGTGAGTTTTTAACCCTTTTTCTATCGTGATGACGTTCATAGAACAGCCTAGCGTGAAACCATCGTACGTATAGAAAAAGCGCATAGGGCATGGTCGAATTTGGAGTGGAGTGGAATTAACGTGAGGGTACAGTGTCGTAGTCGTTTTTTTCTAGCCCTTTTTGTCAATCATACCGTGAGAGTTATAGATCATTATGGAAATTACTCTCAAAGAGGGGAAAGAAAAATATTTCATCGCCAATCAACTTAAAATTATGCAAAAAATTGTAAAGCAACATACGCAAAATACGCCGTCGTTGATTAATCGAATGCTAACAGGTGGTTTATGCGCTAAGTTTGAACATTTTTGTTTCAAGATCGTTTCGTTAATTTGACGTAAAGGTCTAAAGGTAATTGGCGTTGATTATTATATATACTAGACTTCGCTGCGCGCCATCTCCAGGATGTGTACACTTTCGGAGTGGAAAGGGTAGGGATCCAGCCATCTGGTGTTCCGGAGGGATGGTGGCCGTTGTTGTTGCCATGTTGAATCGTGAGGGACGTGTAGAGGGATAGGCGGGAAGATTTTGAAGGGGAATGGACAGATGGAAGAGACCAGGCCCTGGACGACACGGTAAGGGCTTGCTCGGGATTTGGGTGATGGGGGAAGATGGTGGAGGCGAAGGAATGAATGGACAGATGGTGGGAGAGAGGGAGGGAAGCAAGCGTGGACCGTATCACGAGAAAGCAGCGCAGCGAGAAGAGGATAGGGATTCCGTTGGATATTTTCCAGAGGATTGAGTTCCGTCGTTTCCAGTGCAAGGGTTACGAGATAGACGGGATGGAATGGAAGAGTGAGGAATGGTCAGATCTTTTGTCGTGTTATTTCAGACCACGGATTGGCCTTCCTAAGCGAACCGCTCTGGTGCAATAAATATAATTTTAACGGTGGTTAGGATGTATCAGGCCACTTTTTTCGCTATCATCCACTATATAAAACTTACTAAATAGCACATATTTAAATTTTAGTATTGATGAATAATTTAAATTAATGATATTTTCACGGAAAAAGAAACCGTGGCTGATCATAAAAGTGGGAGCGCACTAACTGGAGCAAATAGAACAATTTAAATTATTCGGATAACTCTTTGGAGGAAAATGGCCGTTGTAGCAACGGAATCAGAAGGAAAATTACTTTAGTGAAAGAAGCATTCAGCAAAAGGAGTGGGCTGATGTCGGGGGCCGTGAGAATGGATGTAAAGAAAAGGTTGTCAAAATATTTAACATGGATTTTAGGGTTGTACGGTGAAGGAACTTGGACTGTAAGGAGAGAGGATGAGAATAGGGTGTAGGCGTTTGAGATGTGGGTGATAGGGAGAATAAAGAAGGAGAGGAAGACGAGCAAGGAAGTTCTCGACATGAAGGGTGAGGAGAGGAAAATGGATAAAAATAAAAGAAGGCAGAGCAGGTAGTTGGAACAGGTAATGAGAGGCTAAGGGATGCTGAAGTCCGTGATAGAGGGGAGGATGCTGGGTGAGCAAGTGAGAGGAAGAAAAGCTTTATGAAGGGGATGAAGATAGGTATGACGTACGCCGAGCTGAATAACGAAATAAAGCATGGTAACAGGGACCTCCAGCAATGAAAGATTTGTGCAGGAATTCCTACATCCATATAAACCTACCTTTCGCGGTAAGTTACCCCTTCTTCTTCTCTCGACTTTGGCCGTCTAAAGACCTCTTAACATAACCCGGCGAATTTATTTGAGTTTTTGTTTTCCGATTTTTCGCTTGCTCTTCATAAATTCTTAATCCTTTCGCTTAGTTTTTTTCTCCACCCTTCCTACCTTTCTTCTTTTCCTTTTTACGGAAACCCTTGAAGTTTTGTGTCAATCTTCTAATTTTAGTTTTATTCCGTATTATATCTTTCACTATCCCCACCTCTTCCATGCCTTTCTTCATCCCTTGGACCCACTGGTAGCCATTCGAAATCTGATAAGCATGATTTAAAATTCATTTTGCATACCAACTGTGGTACATCCTAATTATGTGGTCGAAGAACTTAACTCTACTTTTCCTATTCGAACCCGAAATATTTTCGCTTTCTTCATTCTGGTAGGGGTCTTAATTTTCCCTGTGTCTAAACTCTCCTTTTTCTGTTTTCAGTGGTCCCAGGATTTTTCTCAGAATCTTTCTTTCCTTCGTCTCCATCTCTTCTATCTCTCCTGTTCTCATTGAGAGGATGCATTCGGTGGCGTAGAGACGTTCTGGCTTAATTGCAGTGCCTGATTTTGGTTTTATTGGAGAGATTTTTCTGATTTTAGTTATCCTTTGTCAGTTTGCTTGCTAGTTTCATTTTTATCGTTCTTGCTTTGTACCCTTCTTCGTCTTGCTCGTTTATTTGAATTATATCTTCACTCAAATTTCTCAACTTAATCGATTTTTCCGTATTCTTTTATCAACACTTAAAATGAGATTGCTATGTCGGTCGTGAGTTTGGTCTTCTCAACAGATATTTGAAGTCCAACTTTTTCTGCGATTATTTTCGGAAGGATTATTTGTTCAAATGGTTTCTGTATATTTCCATATAGCCCTGTGTGATTATCGAAAAAAATTTATATCGATAATTCATAAGAATAATTGGAAATATGGTCGATTCAACTGTCGAGAATTGAAGAAATGAAAAAAAATTGAGTCGTTCAATTAATTGTCATAGAAATGGGTGTCAATCAATTGTCATTCCTCAATTAATTGATATCAACCAATTAATTGACATCAACCAATTAATTGACAGGACTCCATTGTATCGTGCTTTTCAAAGGCTTTTTTTATGGCAATGAGAACAATGAAAGAACTAATTAAAAAAAACAAAATAATTCAAAAATTTAGCTTTTGTGAATTAAAGGAATATATCGCTATTTGAAGACAGGCAGGTAAGATCCTCAGCGTGTTCATCCGACAGACACTGGCGTGTGTCGATGACAATGTTCCCACCGAGACTGAACAAACTCTCGGATGCAGTGCTAGTTTCCGGTATAGTTAGATATCTTCTTGCTAACTTCTGGAGGCAGGGGTGGGTGGTTGCACTCTCCCTCCACCACGGTGACAACCATCCTCACGTTTGGAATGTCCCTGAACCTATCCATTTCCTCCCTGAAGATCTCCAGTGCGGTAGCAGGAGATATTCAGGGAGGCCGAGGGCGGGCGACGAGCGAGTAGCAGCGTCGGCCATCGACCATCGTCGAGCAAAAGCGAACAAGTCAAAACGTGCCATTTGAAATCCATAGCGAATCAATCATCGCCCATTTACCGATTACTGGGCAATAATTGACTATTGAATAACAACTGAACCACAATTGACACTTGAAAAAAATGGACAATGGAGTCAATTACCGCAATCGACGTCGATGTGCTGAAATAATCGATCAATTGTAAAAATAATTGAATCGACAATCCAATTAATCAAATAATGGTTCAGGCCTATTTCCATATCTCTGAGGTTACACCTAATAATAATAAAAACTAAGGTATTGAAAGGCTCGAAAAATACCCGAAATATCTTATACTTAATGGCACGGATGTTGAATGTCAGATTTTTGGCGTAGTTAGTCCTAAAACCATTAAAATTTGATGTGAAGGCTTAACAAAATCAGAACTGGGTATCTACGCACGAAAAAACATTTATTTGAAACTATTTATATCCGCCGTCTTTGACCCTGGCTGTTTACATTATAAGCACTAAATGATGATTGGCATGGTGGCTTTAACCCACTTGATTTCACACAATTTCCTGTGAACCACAGTATAGATTCTAGTGACCTCTGGTGAAGGGTAGTGCGATACTTCGGGTAGTAAGAGCAATACCGTGGTAACCATCGACATGTAAAGAAAGTGCAAGAAAGAATGCTAAGAACGGTTTTTTAATTTACTTTTATTTTATTGGCCTGGTTTAACATTTTACCGGTAAGGTAACTGATGTGGATGCCCTTTTCTATGGATAAACCTCATGTCAAACCTCAATCAGCCTCTGTCTCCAAATAGTTGAAGTTAACAAGGCGTTATGAAACGGCGCCTTTTTGGATGAGAGCACGAATATTTCGTTTATTTAAAACTCAATGACTACCATTAATAAATTATTCCCGTATGCACTCACGGCCTTATACGAGTACTACCATAATCACGAAATGTTGTTGCATAAGGACACGGTTGATTCACATTTCTTATCTGTTTAAAATTTTAATTTAAACAATGCTTCCTGCTCTGAATGGACTTGCTGGCGCATAAATCTAGGAGAATTTCAATTTTCTATTCAGTGAAGTACTGCCGTATTTCTACGAGACTCCATTTTATAACTCGAACAATAACCAAATTCCATTCACAAGCATTTCGAATTCCAGTAACCAGCGCCACCGTTAGTAATTTGATCTTTGTTTTGATGTTTACTTAGGTTAGCGCCAACGTGTGCTCACGCTTATTTTTTCAATAGTGTCTGAGTTTCTACGTGGGAAGCAAGTAAACGGGACATGGGTGTAACCTGTAGAGAGCAACCTATTATTTATACCAGTAATGTCATCGTATATAGCAGCAACATTTGCGTGAAAATTCGCGGAAGGAAAGAAATTTATCCAAACAGTTCACGCAAAGGGCGTGTAGTAGAACGCTGATGTTTATTTTTGCTTTGAGAAGCGTCTCTATCGCCAGATTAACGCATCTCTAATTTCCCTTTCCCATGATTTCAAAAGCGTATCACGGTACAAACTTAAGCCTAGGCAATCATCTGATCCCTTTTGAGCCAGGAAGAGTTTTAAAAATCCGAATTTCCTAGAGTAAAAAAAGGTTCCCAAAATCAATTGCTGGAGCTTTATCAAGAAAGATGAAAGAAATTTAAGGGGCTTTAATCATTCACTACCTTACCATCAGATACGACCAATGATCAAGTTTTCTATCGGCGTAATCACATTTTTAACCCCTGGAAAGGCTCGAATAATTTTACAGATAATACGCGAATTAATTCTGGTGATGACTTTATTGACATAATTTTGCTGTTAGGAGTTGAGATGGTGAAAAGAAAAGTGTCTTTCCTGCCTCGGTGAGATCGTGGCAGCCAGAGTAAAAAGAATAATGCTTTATTATTTCCTTTTTTACAAATCATGTTCCACTACCAATATAAAAGTCAGTAAATTTATTGCAGTTATTGCGTATTGTGCTAATAGCAATCGAATTAATGTTTCAATGGAGCACGCTAAGATTCGTTTAAAGCACTTCCTACCTCTTTGTTTTTCAGTTCAGCAAATCATTCCTTTCCTCCATATTCCCCCAAAACTTAAGGTGGCTCTATACCGGGGCTAAGAAGCTCGTTTCAGACGTTTCCCGCTAACCCAGTAACGGCTATGCCGTGACAGCTGGAGACTTTCAATTTTTGTCTTCTGTAGATGAAGAGTCATTTGTTGATTTAAGTGGAGTAACTTTATCATGAAGTGGTTGTGTTTTTTTATAAAAAATAGCAAAACTTTGGTTTTTACGAAATGTTTTGGTAATATTTCGGGGCACGTTACGAAGGCTAGATTCCGAAATGAGGATTTTAAGCTCACTTAAATCAAACAATTATCTATGATGTACGCAAAATATGAACAACCATTGATGCTGTTTTCGTATTAAGGCTATAGCAATGTTAAGCGTTCAAGCGTACAGAGTAGATCTTTCCCATCCCCACCCAAGGATAATCGTTCCACACTCCATTTTTGTCAGTCCCGCCTTCACAGTTTCCCGTTGGGCTTCTACAACCCCAGTAGGCAACCACAGGCGGCGACCGTTAACTTGAGTTGACTTGGAAGTACAGACCCACCTTAACATTTTTCCTTCTATTGCGAATTCCGCGCTCTTGTAACAGCTATTTCTCAACAACTTAAACTAGGGTCACCGTGAATAATGTTCTTCAACTCTTCAACGTCTCTTTTTATTTCACAGTTCGTTTCCTATGAGTCGCTAGTGCATCGCTCATTTTTTTCCGTCGTATAATCGAAAGAATGAACAGTTCGGTCTTCTCTAGTTTTCGTTACTTACCTTTATACATTAACCTTGCCCTCTTTATAATTGAAAATCTCTTTACTATAGATTTTTTATGACTCGCTCTTCTATCAAATTATTATGACTCACTGCCCTATCAAATTTCTTGTACGTGACATGCTTCAACAACAGCAGCAGTTCTTGAGCTTACTGGGTAACCGACTCTCACTCATACCCAAATCTAACTGCCTAAATCAGCTTCCCTGCTTTTGGTTCAACTAAATGCTTTTTCGCACCTGAATTGCAATTTTTTCGGCTAATAGAAAAGCTGGAATAAATGGCTGTTTTGCTCCACTGTTCATCTATGCCCGATCGGATTTTACGTTAGGTATTCTTACTTAGATTATGCATTGAGTCAGACGAAGATATTTGGGGATACAAAAACCGCGTAAATTATTCATTCCCTGTGTTGTATTAAATTAATTATAAAAATATTAATTTAAAATTTAAATCAAGAAAAGAAAACAAGGGAGTTATCATGTAGGGCAAGTTTGTTTACACAACACTTGGAATTCTTACGAAAAACAGACACCAAGAAGATTTGTTAGTGATATAAATTAAATATCTTTTTATATCAATCTGTGTCCATCCGTTGAATTAATTAGTTTAAATAATAAAACTCAATACCCTGAACATTATTTCCTAGCCAAAACCTTCAAACGCATCTATTTTTTCCCTCGACTCACTCCATAAATTTTCTCCCATTAGTGCCGATTAACTATAGGTTTTACTTCAAAATATCATCCTTATTTGAATCTGGTAGGTTTGATGGATTAATAAAAATATCCTTTCAGTTTCAGATTTTGTAAAAATTTGCGTCGAATGTAAAATATCTTTTTATCTTCGGCAGTAATTCATTTTTTAATCTATTAGTAACTGTGATACTTTATAAAAAACACAGTCAACTCTCAAAGTCGTTGAGATGCAACTCATTGCAATCCAGCTGATTTATTTACTTCTCTCAATCATTTTCTTGAATCAATCATTTAACTGTTGTCAATAAGACAAAATTAATGTATGGTATGCTTTTAATCGTAATGGGATTATACATTGATATAAGTTTGATGAGCTGTTCATTTGAGGAAAAATTAAAGTAGTAAATGTTGGTTAAAGTATAAATAAGTTGCAAATCTCGAAGTTTTAATGATTGATACAATTGCAACAGCGATGGAACAGAAGATGAGCGTTGCATCCATTTCATCCGGTTCGTTAAGTATGAAACTATGTTTCCTTTATATAACTGTTCAATAAAGTTATGCATTCCTTGTATTGGTGTTCTATGAACTACTGCGCCCACAGAAATTCTTTAATACGATCATAAACTCAAGGAAGCACGTAAAAATTATCACAGGACTGAACTAATGGAAAACGGTTATTCCTTTCCGAATTCCTCTGTTGATTTTGCTCTTAATTGAAAACATTTCCCGCATATCACTCACGGCTTTTTTGAAAAGGTTCTCATAACCCTTGCATCTTCCTTCAAACAGCGCCATTTTTCGAGTGTGGTTCCCTCTTCATATCTTAGCGTAACCTTGACCCAGTCCATTTAAATTCATTAGCATGGAAGGGTATACGCAGCTGGAATGTGGGAGGCGGGTATGTACCTGAAACATAAAATGTTCGTATAAGTTCATTACTCGTCGTCAAATAATCGCCAATGATGCTATCCGAAATGTTTGCAATACAGGGAGTATTCCCTGTATTTCAAACATTTCGGATAGCTTATTCAGCTCTGTATAGCGCATCTGTACTCGTAAGGGTTTCCTAAGAGTATCTCAATTAATATTATTATTTTAATAAAGGAACGTTTTACTTACCACATCCCAATTTTTCTAAGATATTCTCTTATGATTAAATGAATTCGTTATACTTGCGATAGTTTTTATAGTATACATGCATGGAGAGTGAGTGATTTAGTTTTGTGATAGCCAGTGGTATTTTGTGATAACTATTGGTAAGTGTTGGAGGCATAGTTCTGAATCATATCACAGTAAGGGTAAAACGAATATAATGAGAGTGTGACTGCTTATTTAATCTATTCATGACTTTTCTTTCCCTGCTATAATGCAGAATTGTTAATATCTTTGTGCTTTCTGCTTAGTTTTCCATAACAATACTGAATATTGAAAAGTACTGAACTAGTGTTCTTCTCTCATGCTCCTGAGGAAATCATTTTTGCAAGAGTATGGTAATCAATTAAATTTTAAATTTTACTAAAGCCTTTCTTGATCTTGAAGCAGTACCTATATATAATTTGCATGTGCTCTTTACTTCAAATGATAAACAAATATGGTATGTTGAAAAGCATAGGGCTAAATTTCAGTTCTCGTAGCACTACGAAGGGAATCATTTACCTTCCAAAACCAAAATAATTCAATTTAGAATTAAATATAAAAAGGTTTTTCTCCACTGGAAACGGTGATGATTACTTTGTCCGACCTGAAAACCAAACGGATCCTCTCACGAGGGGGCTTCAGAAATATTCCCTCTCTAGCAAGCTTACCCATCCTCCACTCCCTGGCTGTGTTCTCGCAAACCCCGTAGTCTGGCGCTTTTCCCAATCCCTCAACAAACGTTCTGCTCGTTTCACTGGCATAGGATACAAAGGAGTACGCTGGAGGTATACAGAATTGCCGGCCGCCGGAGAGATGAAGAGCGCTGAGAGGAGAATGATTTCTGGCCGGGAAGGGGAGACCAAGCGAGGGAGGTTGGTAAAGCAATGACCTGGGCTTGGAATTAGTTGTGAGTTAGAGGGAAGACGTGGATGGGGTGGGTTAGGGACCGGATTTTAGTTTCTGGCTCCCAGATACAATATAATTCTGAGCGCTTATTCTCATTATAAATATGACAGTTGTCTACTATTTAGATACATGTTAAACATGACATTTTTTTGATAATATGTATAATACTATTTATAAAACAGCGGTGCATTTGTCTGGCAATGGCGAGTTTATAAGGAACAAGATTATTATTTAACTACCAATTCGAAAAAGAATGAAAATTATAAAATCATTAATTTTTGAAGCTGCACTAAAACTTCTTCCTTCTGCACTTCTGGGCTGCAAAAATATTCATGACACCATCGTAGTTTAGAGAGACAAATTGATTTCTATCACTTAATGTCCTATTATTCATCTAAATTGCTTTCTATTATGTAACGTCGTAATATCTTTTTATAAATTTGAAGAATTTAATAACTTATTGCCCGCAGAGTTAGGTGTCTTTTATAATTTGGGGCCATAGGCAGTTTCCTATGTTGCCTGTGCGTCAATCCGGATCTGTTTGGGGGAAGGAGAGAACCAGGAACAGTCATGGTCGGACGGGGAAACTAATTTATCCGCATGAGACTGAGACCGCTGTCCACATCAACGCATTGTCTCTCATTGATTACTTTAAACTTGAGGGGACCACGATTGGCAGAGGACACCGATGTTGGTTTTATTTTAGTTCGTGTTGCAAATGGAAGATACCCATGGAACGCGAGGACAATTCCGTAAATAAGTTTTCATCCGTGTGGGATAATTGCATTGCACTTTAATGAGGTACGCTCAGAATGTAGTTTCCGTTTGGCAATTGAGAGAAAGCAAATACACTTCTTGGAAACATTTATATTGCATCTTAAGGCACAAATTGTTCCCTTTTTTTCTCATGGTTCCCTCAATAATTTACTTATTTATCACAAAGGGGCTCTAGTTTCAGTCCAACCTCTTTAGAGGAAGATGCCTTGATGCCAGCGATGCTAACATTTTGGTGATAGCTTCTTTCATTTCGTCGCTTTATTGGCCACAGTGAAACGATTTAAGTTGCCCTAGATTTGTTTAGATTTGATTAGAGATTTTGAATACAACGATTAAGAAGTTGAAAATCACTGGGTGCGAGATCCAGGTTGTAAGGAGATTGTTTGTAACTGATCCCAGCGTGAGTCCTGAAGGAGTTTTTGAGTTACATTCGCAGTTTGTAGGAAGGCTTCACCACGAATGAAAACAATACTGTAGCCGAGCACGATCGCTCACTTCGCTTTTTATTGTACACCTTCATGTTCTTCATTGGAAATTTGCGCCCATGAGCTCATCGAATTTTCTCCCTAAAAGTCATAAATTAGTCGATGAATTTCAATTGTTTTGTTATCCAGGCATTTAGAAAATAGTGACTCACATGAGATGGGATTATCAGTTTTGCGTCGATCCATTGCCAGTGAGTTAGTGCCATTGAAGCACATGCGCAAAATCAATATTAATACGCTTTTGCGGCAAGAATTCAAAACATTGGATTTTTTTCTGGATGAACCTAAAATGTTTCGTTGCTTCTCTATCGTTGAAGACAGTGCCATGATTGCGTTTAGTAACAATAATTCAATTAAAGTACTAATATCCCAATAGAACCTTTCAGATTTGGTAGAAAACTTAAAAACTCTAGTATGATCGAAAACTAAAGAGATATGATTGACCAAGTGGTTCATCTTTTCTAATATGCAAAATGCTATAATTAGGATAAAGTTTAACCTAATTAGGTGGAAAATATCTTTTTCGAATTTCGTC
Organism: Pyrrhosoma nymphula; assembly: GCA_963573305.1. Taxonomy (NCBI): domain Eukaryota; kingdom Metazoa; phylum Arthropoda; class Insecta; order Odonata; family Coenagrionidae; genus Pyrrhosoma; species Pyrrhosoma nymphula. The sequence continues at coordinate 93,463,073 of OY754335.1, read as the reverse complement.
CTCTGAGTTGGTTTAGTGTCATCAGCATTAATTTTACTTTCTACATTAAAATATAGATACTAATCAAGCTATTGAGGTTAATAAACACCCTAATGTTTTACTGAGTCCACATTATTGGCTTGAATGCAATAAATGAAGAGAGAAATATTGGAAAATAATTGAATTGTTTTGGAAAGTGGAATAAATTTGCTTCCATTGATTATTCTGGCTCAAAGGCCTCTTAAGTCGTTCAGTATGCTGCACCAAAAGCGCGGCACTGATGAGCATTACTGGATGAGAAAGGCAAATTAGGGAAAAATAGGATTAATTGGATGATAGATTCAACAAATGGATTTAAAACCTTGATAAATCACCGCTCTCTAGCTCCGAAAATGGTAATGTATGCGTAAATCTCTGTCGAAACTAATTTTTCGCCGTAAAGTGAAGCCACAAATTCTCAATCCACTTAAAACGTATTCTTCTGGACACTTCATCAACGTGAAGAATTAGAAGGTGCAGGAAATACCTCGGCAGAACGACATCCCCGGCATATAAATGGGGCCTTCTCCAATTCATGCGTATTGTGTAAGCGGTGGGTTGTCGTAGCACTACATTAATTCATATTGATATCGCATGGTAAGTTGAATAATGATCATAAATAATGAGGAAGAAAATTAAAGGGGAAACAGCTAAATCTATAATTATAAATGAAATGCTCGAGTGGAATTTGCATTCGTAAAATTCTCGCGTAATTTTTTTGTGTCACTTTTTTCGATTTCGAAAAAAAATGATGATGGCAAATCTGTTGGCCTTAGGGTCCCTTTTGAAATTATATGTTTACTCTAGGTCTTCATGAAGTATGCTCCATTGTTTGTTTTGTCGAAAAATTTCAAGCCGTATTATTCCCATATTTAAAAGCTACCTATGTTATATTATGTTTAGTCTCGAATGCAATAATTGAATTTCCTACCTCTCTCTTATATTTATGATTAAACATTAAAATGAATTTGCAAAATAGTAAAAGAATATTTTTAATCCAATGTGAGGTTGATATGAAAACTTAGACCAAATGATATGCCATTTCATCCATTTAATATATAGATAATGCATGTAGTGAATAATTGACGGACGTAGAGTTTAAAAATAAATAGAAAATGGATGGAAATGTTTGCAGTGAAATTAGAATGAGATGGGATATAAATTTTTTTTGGGTAGAAAATTGACAAAAACCCTCATTGTATTAAGTGCGGTCACTCACGTGTACCGTTATGAACTGTAAGCTTTGCCGCCGTTTAGATATATGATGATAGAGCTTTCATCATTCATAGTACTTAAGCGTGTGGAAATTAAGAAATCAGTGTAGGACTACTAGTCAATTTTACTGCAGCAACTGCGGTTTCTCACTAAGTTTAAACTTTCAGAAAATCGTATGGATTTTAGCGTAGACTTAGGGACGTATCGCCCGGAATCCGGTGGGCTAAATTCTACCTAATGCCCAACTCATATGAGATTACGTGCCACAGTGTATAGGGCTATTGCCTCGGAAAAGTTTAATGAATTGCGTATGCATTGCTATCTCTTGCTTATGAGGTTAAAGCTTTTATATTAAAGCTGTGAGTTGGAACTATTGCCACTTAACATCTTGGGAGAATTTATTAGATGTATCACTAAACAATCTGAGTAGGGCGGTTATTCAGTATTGTTTTCACTTAGCGACTTGTTTAGCTATTCTTATGCTTCTCACCTTTATGACCTGAGTAACGACTAGCTATGTAATATCATCCATCTTCGACGTAATTGCCTCTTCCTTTTATAGAGGTCATGAAATGGGACTTTTGGTCCATGAGTATCTGCTAGTTCAATGTTTACCTGCAGATTTAAAGAGATTCTTATAATTCGTTCAAATACAAGATATATATTATACAAGATAGATATTTATAGGGGCAACAGTGAAACTGAAAAGTGAAAAACTCCGTCAACAAATAGAATACAGCATTTTTAATTACTTCAGAACCTTCGCATGGTCTGTAACATATGGATCTCGAATTTACTGAAGATATCAAAACTTTTATTGCCACCCTGTATTACATAGATCAATCGGGATCAACACTGGAAAATAAATGTATTTTCGAAATAATGGAACTTTTCGTTCTTACCTCTATTTCGTGCATCATTAAAATTCATTTAATTGGTTATTTTTTTCTTGGAAATAATTTTGTTTTCTGAGTTCGAATAAGAGTCTTGATTAATACTGAATGGAATTATTTTTTTAGGTAATTGGACTAAATGCGCGATAGTTTTCTAGTTTTCCATACAAACATCAAAATGCTACCACAAATCTTCGACAACGTTCAAAGGGCTTTGTGAAATTTAGGAAGCAATGACTCAAAAATCTAATTATATCTGTGTGCTTGTAAAAACTTCCAATTATTTTTGAAATAATGGTGTGCCATTCTTAGGGTTTGCTACTTTTCCTTTTAATTGCCGTCACAATCATACCAAAGGGTTTTGATGAGCCTCACCAGGTGCAACGCATTTCAGCATAGAGATGATTTAAGTTTTATGAAATTGTTTTTCCACGTATGAAAAAAATCTAAAAATTGTTTTTTGAACTTCTGTATGACATGTGCATTGATTTCCAAATTTCCCCATAATCGTCATTAAAATATAACCGTTGGGTACCTATAATGCTGGCCTTAAGATGCAGCACAGTACAGGATGCCGGTCATTAAAAAAATTCTTTTGTGATACCTATGGTACGCATGAAAATGAATTGACATTCATCTTGAAGTAATCATGAGAAAAAGCAAGAATAAGTAATTATTCCTTAAAGAAGTATAGTCAATGCTGCCGTAGGGCTATGGTGAAACTCAACGGGTTCGGCGCAGTTTAGGATGCTGTGTTAAAATAAGTACTCATGTATAGAATAATAAATAATGTGAAAATATTATAGCTAAAATATAAAAGAATTATAAATATTAAAACATTTTTTGCTCTCATTACTAAAATATCGAAACCCATTGTGAAATAATGACGTGAGAATTACAATGGTTAGCTAGCTCTCCTTATATATATTTATCAAAAGTATACAGTAGGAAATTTATGAGACTTCGGCCGTAGGGTTCGGCGCTGTTAGTGACGCAGATAATTTAGAAACCTTGAAATTAATTTAGCTTGAATGAATATTTTTTTATAATTCTCCTTTAAATTATTGACTCATTCTTTACAGAGTTTCCAAGTTTACAGTATTGCCATTGGACGACACGTGCTAGGCTTTCCTGCTTCACCCTATAATCAACAAAGTGCTGAACCGTAGGACTCACCGGGTGCGGCGTAGTTCGAGATGCAGATGACTACCTGCTAGAGTGTTTTATAAACTGCGAGGGTGCGTATGTGGGTGAAGGAAGGAGAGAGTGGAGCGTGAAATGGAGACAAAGGTGGACGGGAGGTGAGTGGCCCTCGGTCGGAATTAAGGGATCTGCGAGCGAGTCGGAGGGATGGAGAGAGATATATAGAGGCACTGAAACTCGCAGGCTGTGTGTATAAGAGGAGTGAACATCAAGTGGCGAGCATTTGGCAGGGCCATAATGGAACGGGGCAGAGGACGTGCGAAGTCGGTGGAGCAGAGACGGCTGGTGACGCTTAGTGATGGAACTTGGGAATAGGAGGAAGATGGGAGGAGGGTTGGGTAGTGTCGGATAGGATGAGGATGGGAAGGAGATAATTGCGTGAATGAGATGAGAGACAGCGAGCAAGGACCGGCGAAGATGACGGAGAGAGGAGTAAATCTTTTTACAAGATCGTCGACCGTTGAAGAAAAATTGGGTGGGACTAATTTGAGTGGAGCGTTCCCCCCGTCTGAGATCTCCCCATTCCTTACATATTCATTCAGCGACATTATACTGCTATATTTCCTTCTTCGCCAACTAATAGTCGGAACTTCTCTCGCTTGCTCTCGTCTACGTCTGCCTGTCGGAATGGAATCAGTAGGGTCTTATAAGAACTCTTGAACTGGAAGCTCCCTTTGTTGTTCTTATGCAGATTAAAAAAATAAATTGAAAGGTCTTAACTTCTCTGTCTTCCTTTTAAACTAGTTCAATTTATTCTTTACGGGCCGTCAACGGGAATTCAATTAACTTGTCCTCATGGTTGAAAACTGGGCTAAGTGCCCCTAAGGAATCTAATTTATGTCCGCTTATATTTGTAATAGGTTACATGCTGACGAATCAGAGATTTATTTTCATTGCAATTTGCGTGACTCCAATATAGCAGTCATGGAAGTTAGTCTTGATGTTCATGCAATCTCTCGGAGTGGTAATATAATAACGTCTCTAATTAACATTAAAACGTTGTACGAAAATGGAAATTCCTAAAGAATAATAACGTAAACATTTTGAGGAGCCACGGCATTTCTTTTACGGAGTCGCCGCAAGTGGTCTTAAAGGCAGAAATACCAATGAGGAAAAATCATTCACCATGGATGGGACTCGAACCCACCGAGTACCAGCTAGCCAGTTAAGCTCTAAGCTTTTCCACTGTATATTAAAAAAATAACAATAGCCCAAATTGGAATGACTAACAAGGAGACATCGCGTGACTTATGTTCGGGATCCAAACGAGGCAATTATTTGCTGAAACTATAAAGAGAATGCGGGAAAAGTGTAACGGCTTTCTTCCACATAGGCCCGAGTTCGAGAGAACAACGCTATTAAAGAATCTCCCTTCGTAAAAATCCTCTTTAGTTCACGCCTCTCAACAGTGGTCGTAGCCCAGTGAGTTGAGGCGCTGAGCCAGTTATCCTCATATGTTGGCTGGGGTTCGATCCAAGGTTGCGGCATGTTTTATCTTTCTAATATTTGATGGAATTACTGTACATTGCCCACTTCCATACATTTACGGCAGCAGCAACAATTTTTAAAAATGTTCAGCCTATTTGCTGGATTTTCAATCAACCGCCTTGGGAGACATTTGAAGCTAGTTTAGGGATTCTTGTTCAGCCGAAAAGACGCTTCACATGCTGAGAGACCTAGTATGTTAAGATTTTGAAAATACAAGGATACTTCCGTGAATAGGATGGGATTTGATTGGTCGTGGGTCTTTCTCAAGGCCGTAAACAATGAACGGATTATTACTATTTAATTTGCAACGATGTACTAACTTAAAATTTCCCAGGAGCCGCGCTCGAGTAATGAAATTTGTCATCCGAAAGTATGCAATTCCATGCCATGAATAAAAAGCTAAATTCCTTCAATTGAAATAAACATGAGGTGGAAAAGAAATAGTGTTATCATTACGTGATATTTTTTTGTGATGGGATATCTTCCTCTCCCCCACGATACAGGCTTCGCTTCAATATAATATGTTGCTCCGCAAAAAGGTCAGAGCAAACGTTTTTTTCATAACCTCGGAAACAGTAACCATCTCCACCCAACCCAACAGTTACCCAACCTATATCATGTTCAATATTGAACAATAAATAGAGTTACAGAGTTACCATATGAGGATAACCGGCTCAGCGCCTCAACCCACTGGGCTACTATCTCTGTTGAGAGAGGCGTGAACTATAAATGATTTATACGGAGGAAGATTCTTTAATAGCTTTTTCTCTCGAAGCCGGGCCTATGTGGAAGAAAGCCGTGACACTTTTCCCGCATTCTCACAATAGATTCAGAAAATAATTGCCTCGTTTGGATCCCGAACATAAGTCACGCGATGTCTCCTAGTAAGTAAACCAAATTTTAAATAAGCAAATGGAATGCTATTAAAAAACTCGAGAAACATTCCGCTAGTGAATACTAACAAGTTGCTAGTCACAACACTAATCTGGTAGTACTTTGATTACTGCTCCATGATCACATCCAGCCTTATGTCTAGATACATCTTCAGTCTTCGGCGAGATGAACTCATGCAATGCTATGAACTATGCTAGATGAACTTATGCTCTTTTCTGGCCTTCAATTAAAACAAAAAAAAATCAATACTTGAGTTGTAGATATCACATAGTGGTAAAAACTACAAAAAACTGCTGGGTTAGTTGTCGAGCCTCGAAACAATTTTTCACTAAACATTTTTTTTTTGTAAGTGGTTTCTCGTTTACCCTATGCTCAGTTTCTGAGTTTTTATATCCGTATGACCACTCCCGCATAAAACCATAATTTTACTTAAAATTAATTTTCTTTGTCTAGGTAAATGAAATATTTAAGTCCTTTTTCTCTATTATTGCAAGAATTATCCTCTGTAATGCACAGTAATTGATGAATGAACACTGTCTCTTATATTTGAAGATATAAGTATTATTCCTTTTTCCTTCTAACTTGCATTTGTGTTTAACTCATTGTAATTATGCGGCCTTGCAACATGATGTTTATTTTCCGTTTTGAATGTTGTAACTGTATTGACTGTGCCTTGAGTTTTTAAGAATCATTTTTACATTTACTTATGAGGTTTGATCGCGACTGCTTCGAAACTACATCATCAGTCAAAGCAAATAAGAAATGCAGAATTTACACGTAAGGCGTTGAAAACATGTTATTCACTGGTAACATGCTTAACCGATTGAAGTTTAAATGATAGTTTTTGATAATGCAGTTTTGTCTAGTATATATTTTCAATATTTTTTCCGGGTCGAAAGAGTCAAGTACAGCGTTATTTCTATTAAAAAAGTATATTTTCCCTTTGTTGAAATGCAGCAATTTGTTAATAGCTCAGAAACTAGAATGGATTGCCTTAATTTAATTGGCATTCGGTGAAAGGGAAAAATGTATGTCGTTTTTCACGAGAATAGCATTTAGTGACGAAAGCTACTTTAATTTAATTTGTTCCACCTTTTTTATACATTGAGCGCTTATGATTTTCAGCATAATTTTGATGGGACTTTGTTGACGTGAACATACAAGAAAATTTCCTCTCTAAATTGCGTACTTATGAAAATAATGCCATTGAATCCATTTTATGGTGGAGCTTCTTAACTTCTTATTGAAAAACTTATTTTTGTGAGTTCCTCGACGAAGGTAATTTTTTTAATTATTTAAATTTTAACCCTGCATTTTTAGATGCTTCCCTCTAAGGGACGAGGGAAGTGAAAAAATATTATTATTTCAATGGCTTTATCATTGAAGTAGAAAATATCCTACGCTGTATTTTTACTGCTCGGTAGGCTTTTCTATATCTGTCGGTTGAGTGACCAAGTGAGTGAGCGGAGAGTGTGAAATGGCAAAGGTCAAAGGTTATTTGAGGGCGAGAAAAATGTTGACAGACAGCTGTTGAACTGGAACCCAGAAGAAGGTTGAGCTTGAGGAGAAAGTACTGCAGATTCTGGGAGGTGGAAGAGAAACCATGTGGGGTCTAGGGGGGTATAGGCTTGTGATCGTGATCGATCGTCCTTTGAAGATTAGGAAACAATAATGAAAAAATTGATGGGGCGGTAGATTCCCGAGTTATAATTTGTAATTGGTAAGGATTAGGGCCTTCGCTTCAGTGGAAAATATTGATGTTTACATGAAGAATATGGATTATGTCGGCGAAATAAGCTATTAGATGGCTCATAGTCACTCAATTAAGTCCTTTTAAGTCCTCATTTAAAGATTATCACCTTATATCTGGAAAAACCTTGTTATGCATGCTTCAAATGTAGTCATAGGCCTAAATGTGTACAGAGTTTGATGGTATCAACAACTTTATTCATCGCATTAATTGTTTTTGGATGTTAAAAACTCGATCGATGTTCTGCAGTCATATTTTGGGCGTTAGTAAGAATAACAACTTGGCAACAAAGATTTCTATGGTTAAGAACTATCACCATGACAAATTAAATATGATTTACATTGTTTTTCAATTCTCGAAGCAAATGACATTATAATGCTCTGCTCATTTCAATTGCGTCACGAAGGGACTATGGCTGTGCATCGAATACCTCAATTTGAGTCTAATACAATGGATAATGTATCCACGCTTGAAATAATAGTATGAATATTTAATCAGTCGAAGTACGTCCGTTCTGCTGAAAAATCAGCTTAACTTCTCATTGTTTTTTCATCGCTCTTATTTTTTTATTCTTGTGTCCTGAGCTTTTTCACTTTTTCTTTAATAACTCCACATTTACCACAAATTTCACTCATTTTGCTCGCGATATCTCTCCTTTGTGTGAGAGTAATTAGATGCTGATAGTTTGCTACTTACTATATTGCCATTCTTTCATCGTTTCCATATCCAAAGTACTAAATGGTTAGCATTTGATTTCTTAATTCCCACTATGGGTTTCTTTTATCACCGTTGTTATTGAACAGGCTATCGCATATTTTAATGGGATCATAAACTAACAAAAATATTTATTTTTTATGGCAGGAAGAAATTTTAATTTTTTTCCGTTTTTTTTCTGATGAAGGCGTTGGACTTATATTCGTTCGACTTTTACCTAAAGCTGAAACAACTCATTGGTGTGATTTCATGATTAACCATGCCTAAAATTACTTACGTATTTAAAAACACCTTTATTTCACCATTATTTATTACTATTTAGGCGTTGTTTGCATTACTTATCACACAGCAGTTTTTTATGCTATTCATGTTTTATTTTATTGTTAGTATGCTGTATCTGACCATACTCTTATCATAAGAGGTCTCATTGGCATCGTGAATTGAGATATCTGTGGTAATATTTTTTTATGGGAGACGCCGAAGGCATTTGCAATCTTTATGGCTGGAGAATAATTCTTCGCGGCTGGTAATAAAAGAGATAATGATTACGGAAATACCCCTCAGATTACTGAGGCTTTTTTTTTAGCACCAAGCTTGGCTTTTGTTTACCATAGCACCAAATTAGGGATCAGCACTTCCATGAGCATTGGTATAAAAACCATGGTTTTATACCATGTATTTTATACCATGGTGGTCCATAGGTATAAAATCCAATCGTTATACAGTCATTCGTCGTGGTTTTTTCAAATACACTTCCTTTTATGCAAGCCATGCATTGTAAATAAAATGTTGCAAGCTCTGTTAACAAAAGGGCTACGCTCATCCTCCCTCCGCAGTCACCAAGTTTCTGGAACACATAATGCTTCCATCTCAATATTAGGATTTTGAGTAATCTTTTCTTAATATCATTGATTAAAATTCCCTCATCGATTCTGTCCTTTTTGTTAAGCTGCCTTTGCTAAATTAGTCGTTCACGGCATACAATACCCCCACATCTCAATAGACAGTATAATTTCACATTATGTTTTTAACAAACCAATAGAGCTCTTGAGGAATGAAATCGCCTCTTTTGGAATAAGGTCGTGCGAGGGAGGAGTAACGAAAAAATGAAGCATAGAATGAAATTTCTCCGGGGGTTCCTTCATGCGTTGGCATGAAGCCTCCCATGGTGGTGGACAAGAGAGTGCTATTATCGCGCAGCGTGGCTGAAAGAGGGGAGAAAGATCCAGGACACGGGGACGAGACTCGTGAGTGAGAGGAGAAGGAGGTGAATGAAAGTGGCAAATGCATGGAAGGATGGATGAAGAGTGAGATGGCGGGAACAGAGGAGAGGAGGATGAAGGGAAGAAGAGAGAATGATGTTTGGCAGGAGGGAAACCACTTAAACGTGTGGATTTGAGGAGAGAGGCCAGTGGATCGATACCTACGGATAGTTTGTTGGGTTTTGTGGGGTCAGGGGAGGGGGCTGCGTTGGGAACGCCCGGTGAGTGATGGTTTTCGACCACCTCTGTCCAAAGCTTCGGGAGGAGCAAGTCGCTGGATGAGATGCTGGGGAAACTTTCGCACAGCCTTCAAGAGCATCGGGTATTGTTCGCCAGCGATCCGTCTTTTAGGACGTAGGTGCACAGAATTTCAATAATTTATCGTTCTTCGGGTCCGCTCGAGTATTGAACGCATGTTTTCAACTTATTTCTTTTCGTTCAAGGCGATCAAGTTCCGTTCAAGTTAGCGCACGCCAAAAACACATCAGCGCACAAGAACGACGATGAATGGAACGATGTGCGCTCGAAAAACGTTCGGTAACCTGCACGTAGGTAACATTCTGTACGTTAACGTCACGTCACGGCCGTGAGTCTTGTAAATAATAACGAATCAGTTCAAAATAAATGGTTGAAAAAATAAGGTTTTTATTCTTGTTCATGATAAACTTAAAATTAATTATGCTCGATGCCTTACTGGGAAATAACAATAGCTAATGCGATTATGGGAAGTTCTTTTCCTCTCAAACGTGATTCCGCGTACATGAACTCTATTCTCGCTACGATTTGTAATACGATGCCTATTGCTTAGGAACGATAGAACTGTGGTATTGTGCTATTAAGTTAGAATCCTACGAAAGCGAAACCCAAGCGCACATAATTCTTGACTTACCACTCGCATCCTAGGAGTTCAATACAATTGGGAAATAAGTTGTCGTTGATCTCACATTTTTTGCTATATCACGTAATTGTAATGTTACCAACACTATATTACATGGGTTTTTCCACAGCCTTGGGAAATCATTCATGTTAATTTTAAGTCTGGGTTTGTAGAATCGCAGTAATAGTTGTCATTAACTCTTAACACCTCTCAGGCTGGCCATGTGGTCTGCGTGGTTGGTTTTTCATGCATTTTTATTTTTATGGTTCGTATTATCTTCAAGTGTATCCTTAGTAGTGGATTAAATTTCTTTTCGCTTTAATGATCCGAAAAAATAGAAACTTCTGCTGCTGCTAGCTGATATCTTCATAAGACGGGGCCAAACCTGATCGCGTTTTACGCTGTGTATTTCGCATGCACTTAGGTACGCTCCTTTGTCTTAGTCTGAAAGGAGCCTGCCAAGGGGAGATCATCAGTTGATTTAATAATAGAGCACTGTGAGTGGAGCAAGAGGAGGCGATGATTGACGACGAAGAATAAGCTCAAGTTCAAAGGAGCCGAGAGTAGTGCAGGATTCTCCTTAGCATCAAAGAAAGGCTCTTTGTTTGTTTGGGCTCCGCAGGGATCTGCGCGTTCTTTGAATATTTTTTTTTATTATCATCGCCGGAATGGTACACCGAAACGGTAGAATATTTATTGCAAAAAGAATCTCTGAAAAATATTTATAAGGTATTTGCTTCCCCTGGATTGACTAACGAAAGCATTTTTATTTAATGGGTGGGTTTTTAGATTCCTCTCCCCTTTTGACCTGTTCTCGATTCTCTTTGGCTACTGATGTTATATTCATTATTCAGATGAAATGAGTAATTCATGCGAATATTGTCAATTGGTTTTGGTTAGAGCACATTATATAATTTCGACAAGAGCACGGTCTCATTCATGGTGATAAACAGTTATCACAAGGGAACAAACGTGCATGCAATATACATTTTAGTGTTAATTAGTATTCAACGCCCGACATGTGTATTTAATCGCTTTAGGACAAGAGATATAGAATGTAGCTGTTAGACAATCAAGTCGAAAACACAAGGGACTCAGCTCTCAGAAAGCATTACAAATCCAAGTCTCCATGTGGATCAAGTTTATATAGTCTAGCTATTTTATAGAAACAGTTGCGTAATTTACTACCCCGTAAATACCCGCCACCGTCCATACATTCGTGTGCGTCAAATGCCGATCTCACAGGGTTGCGGCTTTCGCACGGTACCTACTCTTCATACCATTTGGAATTATCACATGCTTGGAAATTATTTTAAAGCTGTTAAACATAGGCGCAAATTATTGAGTCTGTTACAAATAAAAATTTTTAACGGGGAACAATATTTATAACAACCTATCAGGAAATGTGCCAAAGTGCAACATTAACAATGAAAAAAAAAATCATTCACCTGTACTTGGATTCAAAACCAGATCCCCCGGGTCCGTATCGAGTGCTTTGACGAAATAATCTGCCCATTTCATGAGTTGACAAAGTACTGAGTGGTCTACGGTTTTCGGTTTTCGGAAAAGACTATTAATATGAATAGAAGAATTATGAAATGTTAGGAGTTTTAATATATATTTGCATAAAAGTTATAGTACTTTCGACTGGACTAACCTCATCCCTGTTGGAAAATTCCCTAGAAAATTGAACCCCGTTTTCCCTAGAAAATAGACCTCTATGGAACAATTGACCTAGGATGCATTTTCCCTAGGAAATGCTTTTGAAAGAGGGTTGCAGTGGCTTAGAATATATTTGTTTTACACCAAGCGTAGTTGACTGTGAGAGGTGATTTGTTTAAAAATGGTTGCACATCTTTTTTATTGAGAAATATTTTGTCAGTGTCATTATAATTAATTGTGATTACTCTATTTTTGTATAAATTAAACTATGCAGAATAACTTTTTTGTTTTTATGAATATGTATTTTTCTTCTACATTCATTCACTTTATGCACTGAACAATGCACTCTATGCAATTAATGGTGTAATTTTTCCTATGCCTCACGGTTTTCTAAAACAGTGTTTTATTCTAGGGAAATTTCTGACCGAAGCCTTTCATTTCTAAAGAAAAACGTTCTAGAAAAAAAAACTCCCTAGAGTTTAAGGACATTTTCTTAGGAAAGAAATTATTTCTAAGGAATTTACAATTTTCCTTTGCTTTTCCTTATGTACTTGGGAATTCTTATTGGGCAATTTCCATGAGAGGTAACACCAGGTCTTATATGAAATCTACAGGAATATGTGTATGAATACGGCCGCTAGTGTTAAAGGTAATTGGTGAACGCACCCAGGAATGAGTAGCTAAAATGTCTAAAACGTCTATTTCAGATTCGGGGCCAGTCGAGATGAGTGACATTGTCATTATATGTTACTCATATTTAATGCATTTGAGTCTATGGAGGCATTTCAAAGCAGTTTTTATAAGATAATTCATTTGCCTGGGTCCCGCATTTATTAAGCGTTTGTGGTTAGTTCTAATCGACTGCTTCACTCCGCTTCCGGGCAGGATTTTTTTGTGTCAAATAGAATTACTGTTTCAGCATATAGCGTTCTTACTTATATAGAGACTCATCAGAATGCCTTCTGCTCGAAGCGAGGAACTTCTATGGAAAAATGGAAGACTGTTGCTTGGGTAAATTAGGATCCTTTCTCAATCCAGGGATGGAACTTCGTATTTTTACCAACATCATAAAATTTGCTAGAGAACATACGTTGGTGGCTGAAGTTGCGAATAATCGATCACGCAAGTCTTGTCTTTGAACTAACTCAAAGTTTGCCTTTAGTCGTAGTCCCGTAGTCCTTTTATTGCCTTTGACGACATTCTTGATGTTAGTTAATTGATATTGGCCGATGCGGTGTAAAAGCTTTTTCATTGTTCTTAAACAAAAACATGTAGGACCATCCAATTATGAAGTCACACAATGCTGACTTTTGGAGGTACGATGTGGATCTTGTAGGGTATGGTTTGAAGTGGAATTTCGGAATAGTTGAGATGATTTTCATTGCGTAACATGGCTCAGGAAAATATACGTCAGCAAAAAGAATTTTAGTGGACAAGATATGGAATCTCATTTTCTGATTGTGGGTCACCGATTTTAAATTATTACGCTGATTACGTTTTCGCAATGGATGATAAAATGGACTCATATTTAGTTCTTATAGCAGATTTACTCATTGGATAAGGAAATAAACTCATATTTGCTCGCTATTGTTTTTAGACTCCCTGCTTCCTTTCCTTTGGCATTTTTTTCTAGGATGCGGCGGATGGAGTATCGTTTACTGATGTCAAGTAAATTAAACGATTGAATAATTTAGCGTCCCACGATAATTTTCAGCAGCAATAATGCAGATGGTGTTTCCTCAAGTCAGAATAAATAGGAGATAAACAATTATTTACAATTCAAACCATATTGAGAATTGATCAATTCAATGACGACCGCTCAGGATACATTTCTGCGTGTTCTTAGAAACCAATGAAGACCATAGTCTAGGGAGACAGTTTTGTGAACTAGTAGTTCCCAGCTCTTTGGTTGTCCATTTGGAAATTAGTCCCTGCTTTTTTTTACTGTAAAATGTGCTATCACCGCAAACCCTTTGAGATATTTTGGTCTTCCTCATATTGTTTTACGTACGCCGTAAATTAAAATCATTGCTAGTTTCCGTTGAGTGGGGCTCACAATTCAACTCAGCTCCATGATATCTGTCCCTCGTCAGGATGAACGCTGCGTAAAATTTGATGTTTGAACTGCTGGGAAATATTACGACCCGCACAAAAAGACTTTCCTAGGAAGCTCTTTTGCCAAAAAAAGGGCAGCAAGCTATTAAAAAATCCGGAACGACATTATTTAAGGTCGGTAAGCCCTTCTTTTACATCTATATGTGACGTTGCGATAGGAAAGGTGTAAAAGTGAAATAAAGGAGATAAGAAAATCCTAACTTTATGCTCTGATTTGCCACTGAAGGTGGTGCGCTGATTTAGATTAACATATAGATATTTCTTAAGAAATATCCAAGTAGCTCGGAAACTAATTTTATCTTAGATGAATGGCGTGTTATTTCCCTAGGATGTCATGTCCTCTGTAACTAGCACTGATGGCTTTAATGTTTCATCGGCATTTATTTTGCCTTCATCCTCAGCTACTCGCCATCTGTGCTAACTTACGTATGAACTGGTGAAAAATATCCTCCATTAGCTATCACTACACACTGTGGATATTTCTTTAAAGAACAAGTATGAAAAGGGCCAAACAATTCTTTTTATTGGAAAAATCATAAGCTCAAATAACGACATTAGGGGATAAGTTTGGTTTCTTTTGCAGCTGTTCATACTCACCCTTTTTCGGAATCACTTTGGTGGAATTACCTACTATCCTTCGAGAAATATTATCTGGCTAGAGGCTACCTAATTTATGTTCTTAATGTCAAGGCATCGTTTTGGTTCTCCAAAGCCGTATTGCATATATCATTTCTGGATTGGCCTGCGTGCAGGCGTGAACCATATATTCTTATTGTGTGTGTTCAGTGGGGACGAATGGTGTATCTACCGGGTTTGTACCCGTATAGTGTATCTTGATGTTTTAAGATCAAATTTAGTGGATGCCTGTAACTATATCCGCCGCCAGTAACGGTTTAAGACCACTCTACGTTCGGATATATGCGTTCTAGAATGAATGCTGAAGGTTCGTCATTGGTGCCAAAAGACATTAGTAATAGCAGAAACGTGTGAAGAAATGTTAATGGCTGCAATTTTGAACTGTGTCTTTATTTCATCTTAGTAAATATGAGAGGTGAAATGTTGCCTCACAAGTTGTCAACAATTTTGAATCATTAAGAATAATTCAGATACATGCCTCTGGTTACTATTATTTCATCGCTAACATTCAATTCTATCATAACAACTTTTTCGGTAACTATTTAGTGGTGATTTGCAAAAATCTGTTGATTGGTCTGTAGTTGATTCAGCACCTGAGGCTCGCTTTGCCTTAACCAAGGTTTTAATCGTTATATCGTAATAATCATCCATAGTATTGACGAGATTCGAGTCCGCCGACCTTTGAGTTGGCTTGACGGTGCAGTATTAACCTGGTTACCACGACCGGCTCATAGTTGAGGTTCTACTTGCAATAGAACGAAATATTTTTGAGAGTACGTTACGTTCGGCAGACACCTCCCAGGGTTAAATTCTAAGTTAACAACTGGGTTTATCTTGGTTTCTGACCACGTGACCAATCTGTTCCGCTTTAAAGCGATTTCGTCTAACTTAACCATTCAAATTCATCCAACTTCACGCTAGGGCGGGCTTGACTTGCGTCAATGGGAAGATGGTTGAAAAAATGGGAGTTTGCTCTTTGAGGAGCAGGAAGTCGAAAATGAGTTTAGACGGACAACAAGGTTAGTGGGTGTGCCGACGGGAAATGCTGGCTATGTACCCGTACGACCTCCACTCTCCTGACCTCTTCTCGTCCTGAATGCCTATGGCCCGTCGCGTCGCTTAGAAAATGTTATCCTCCCAGCGCGCACTCATTCTTGGATGTTCGCACAATGTAAATGAACCTCGCTGTGCACACTTACTGATCTCCGCTTTCCGAACGGTTTCAGAAATAGGCCAATAGGATGACGAGTGCTTGCGTGCACACACTAGTATGAGACTTACCCTATTTCCCGAGAGCGATGAAAAATGACTCCCCGGTAACTAAAACACAAGCTCGGATGTGTTTACGGCTGGCACTGTTTATGATAATGGCGAGACAAAAATCAGAAGAACAGCTAAAAGCGCGCCGGAGAGCGTTTCTTGTGAGAAAAATGAGCATGGCTTGATGTATTAAGCAACAAAAACCATGGAACTAGCAAATGTCTTAATGCTATTTTATTATGTCATCCAGCGCATATATTAATTTTATTTTATTTTGCACCATCGGACGATTCTGGTGGTTCGTATGCCCCTGCGATCCCGATAAGCCATTGACTTGTTGTCAGGTTTTTCAGGGGCCGAACCACCAGAACTTGACAGAAACATGCCCTGATTGCCCTGGGCATGCAAAAAACCGACCAGGGTGGAACTCGAACCCGCGACCCTCGGATTAGCAGGCGAGGACTTTACTCCGCCGCCACCGGGGTGGGGCATTTGAAAAAAGTCTTTCTCTGCAACTTCAGGAGTTAATGACGCAGGCGATAATTAGTAACTGGGGTGAATACTCTTCTTATTGATGTTTAATCATCTATGATAAAATAGCGTTTTTCAGTGAGTAGTTTAAATGAAGATGGAGTACATGCAGGAGATTGAGAGAGCAATGTAGATGGAGGAGTACTTTCAGGACTTTCAGACTGATGTGTGGTTGATGAGTTGAAACCCCTGGGATATTAACTTGGAAATATAATCAGTGCCAACCTACGTGGTTTTCAGTAAAGCAAACACATAAATACAATTTTATATATTTCCATTATTTTATTAAAAAGCTTCTCGAAAAAAACTACAGATCTAAGCTTTAATTCTATGCGTTCCCTTCAAAATATATTAATACTAGCAGCTGACGGCTCGCTTCGCTCACCGCAGCAGATAGCAAGGGGGGCGAAGCCACCCTGGGTCCCCTTACGCCGGCGGCTTCGCCCCCGGACCCCCACTAGAATAAAAAAAAAGTTAATGAGTTATGCGGGTCTGACCGAGTCAGGTCTAGGTTGGGTAGGACATTATTTTCTCGCTCTTGCTCTAGTTTCTGCCCGTCCAGTGGCGCTGCTCAAGTAGGTAACGCCGCCCACTGTGTTTTCGTAATTTCCGCTTTCATGAAAATCTGCCCAAATTCCACATGCCCTCAAAATGACCGACATGCGTTGCAATACCTCTTTTTCTTTTTAGTGAACAAAGCAGACACATTTACATGTACAATATAAATAAAAGACAATGATTTTTTTTGTACCTATTAAATTAAAGTTGACAAAAATGGATTCAAATGCTTTGGGATATACAATATTTTTGGTCTTACTGCCCTCCGCAAAAAGAAATAAATTTTTCGGCTGTCCAACTCGTGACCATATTAAAAGCAAGGATTTTCCACATTTTATCCACACACTTGAAGTGATTGACCTTTTGCCTTGTTGATGGTAATTGAGAAGGAAAGGCGAACGGGGAACTGTATTCGTTTGAGTACAACTATCAAATTAGTCACTGAAACTGGTCTTTAAATGCTGCAGGAGTGAATAGCCATCCATGAAATAGATATTAAAAGGATATCCATGCCTGGTTGCCAAGGAAATTTCTATTGTTGAAAAGGAAGAAAAATTGATGAATTTTGAGCTAAAAACGCTATACTTTGGTAAAAACGAAACGTATAAGAAAATTGAATGAAAGAATTAAATACAGCATTCTTTTATGCGTTCTATGATATAAATTTCTATTCAATATCTTGAGTTCAAGTAATTTAAAAAAGCAAATAAAGAAACACATGCACCGAATTCAATGCTTTTCTTATGAGAGTAAAAGTTAACATTAATGGGGTAAAAACAACCCCAAAAATTGTTTATTTAAAAAATCCTTTCTTAGTGCGCCTATAATCAACAAAATGGATATATCCTCAATATGTCACGGTTATATCACCAGTAGTTTGGGCTGTGCGTTGATGAATCAGTCAGTTAGTCAGTAAGTCAGGACATCTTCTTTTATATATCCAGCAGCGAAGGCAGAAAAAGCTACAATAGATATCATCAAAGGTTCTTCTATTCCAAACGAAGAAAAGAAATTTCTCAAGCCATCGGCGTCGAAACCACCTCGACTCTACGGGTTACCAAAGATTCACAAACCTGGCATCCCTTTACGACCCATCGTAAGTTCCATTGGTTCCTCAACTTATAAACTGGCTAAACATCTGGCTAAAGTAATTCAAGAATTTGTTGGTTTAATGTCTTCCCATGTAAAAAATTCTGAACATTTTATCGAAATTATTCAAGAGTTAAAATTAACGTCATCTGATATTCTTGTGAGTTTTGACGTCGTCTCACTTTTCACTAAAGTGCCTGTATTGGACTCGATCAATATATTGAAGCAACTCACAAACCAAGGCCTCCCGAGTGACTACCCTAAATTGGCAGAATTCTGTTTAAAAAATTTATATTTCATGTGGAATGGAGAAATATATGAGCAAAGGGACGGGCCAAGGGGTCTCCTCTTTCTCCTGTTATCGCCAACTTATACATGGAAACATTTGAAAAAGAAGCGTTAAACACCTTTGACCATCACCCAACAATTTGGTTAAGGTATGTTGACGATACATTCGTCGTTTGGCCGCATGGAACAAAGATACTCGAGGAGTTCCTATTACATCTGAATAGTCAGCATCCTTCGATCCAGTTCACGATGGAAATCGAAAAAGACGGACAGCTACCATTCCTGGATGTCCTAGTCAAAAGAAAAGATGATGGTACACTTGGACATAGTGTGTACAGAAAGAAAACTCATACCGATCGATATCTTCACGCACGCTCACACCACCATCCACAACAGAAGGCTTCTGTTATCAAGACGCTGTTTGATCGCGCCAGAAAAGTTTCCGATCTTGATTCCATCACACAAGAAATACACCATTTGAAGAAGGCATTAAACAATAATGGGTTTAGTAACCAATTAATTGAAAGAGTAATATCAAAAAAACCTACAGAGAAGGAGACTCCTAAACCTCTAGGGTATGTTATGCTGCCTTACATTGCGGGTACGACCGATCGCATAGGTAGAATAATGAAAAAGTATAACATTATCACAAGATACAGCACTGCCTCCAGAGTACGAGATCATCTACGAGGGGCTAAAGATCCTTTACCACCCACAATGTATGAGGGTGTGTACGAACTTCTCTGCAGTTGTGGTAGATCATATGTGGGGCAAACCAAGAGAGAAATTGGATGACGATTAAAGGAACATGAACGTGCAATCCGGAAGAAAGACTGGTATCACTCTGCCGTGGCTGAGCACACTACGTTAGAGGAAGGTCACGCCATTGACATCTAGACGGCAAGAGTACTACACAAAGAAAGCAGTTACTTTCCACGGCTCATAAGGGAGGCGATTGAAATAGAAAAAAGACCAAATAGCATCAATAGAGAGGATAGCGATAAACTCCCTTATAACTGGAAGAGACTTATTCGAAATTAAGTTTTTTACTTCTAAAAATCATCAACTGCTGGAATTGTTTATTTACTTTTTGAAAAAAAGACCATTGTTGTTCTTAAAAGCCCGACGAAGCCTGCAGCATAGTACGGCGAAACTGTCACATAATATAAAATAATTTAATCGCAGAACCAGAAACCTGAATAATATAAACATGAGCTGCGAAAATCTTAAAAAAAAATCATTTATGTTTTTACCTGGAGTCTGCATCACTTGGAAAATTTATATCCCTATGTCGATTACTGGGATCTTTTGGTAGAGTTTCGAAGGAATGAGATGCAGGATTATCATCTTTCAGATTATCATCTTGGGCTACTTTTCGGGCTTTCACTGCTTCACGTGCAGATAATGGATGTTTTTAAATTATCTTTTACAGTACGCCAGTGGCTTTGGAAATACCACCGCGGAATAAAGCACGGCCACCAATAGCGACTTTATCATCGGGATTTTTTTACCGAGACGTAATACCATATTTCACTACAGTTTTGCAACATTTTATAGTATAATAGTCACCTTCGCGATTTTCCTGTCAACATTCGCAATTCATTATGGAGTTATATTGCTGTCACGTTACATCGTACTCTTTGACCACAGAAACGCGACGACGATCGTGCTTCAACGATATTCAATCACAAATTTATAATACTGGCAGTCATAATGAGTAGTTCACAGTTTTATCCAACCATAGAGCGAAAAATCAATTGTAATCCTGATGAAACAAAAATGCGGAGCCTTGCATACCTAGTTACCTGGTGTGAAGCTATTGAGAGATTTATCGCGAAGTGATCGCGGAATATTCGATTTTTGACGATAATAAATAGATTGAATTCCAAAAAGATATGGTACTTTTTTCAAAGTTTTTTTATTCAAAGGTTTTTATTCCATGTCGACTGGTTTCGTCGCATACCTGATGATGTCGCCTATGCGACGGAACCGGTCAACTTGGAATTAAAAAACTGAAAAAATACCATATCTTTTTTTAATTCATTAGAATGGATTTTCACAAAGTGAAGCCCGAAACCATTGAGTTTAATAAATGGATTAACTAGCTAATTACTTTCTTTTTCCTGTTTGTAATTTTATTTGGAAATTCCATAACCTATCAGGTATAATAAAGCCGATAAGACAGGTGAGGATATTTTTTTCTACGTATTATGGTCGAGCTAGATAAAAACCACAGCAATTAAGTAAAAAGATCGCACAGACAAATTTATAAAAATGAGCGGAGCATAGTATCGTACGTTAAACATAGAGTAACTTTTTTTTCGGATTATTTTTCCTATAAATCTTCTCATAAAATATTAAATTAAACATTGGAGGTGTTCTTCTATACGTGAACAAAAATATGTTGGATGTGACACAATAAAATGGAGGCGCATTAGAAGCAGAAAGAACTTTTCAATTTATAATGTTTCCAGGAATAATTAATATAAAAGTAGTCTTATTCTAATACAAGTCGTAGTGAATCAGGATTTGAGACATTTGAATGTGGTTTGAAAGTATTCGATCGAATTTCGAATCCATGGATTCGGTTGGATTCAATGGAATCCTCGAATCATGACCACACTTTTATATTTTTCTTGCAGGACTTACCATTTTCTAGGAAAGCCGTTAAGCCGCGCCCGCTAATAACAAAATGTTGATGCGCCTAACACACACACATACATACATAAGCCGCGCCAAATTCTGGCGAATTTCATTATTGCCCCGTCATTTCATAATTGCCTTAAGAAAATTCTATCTTTTATGTTGCGCTTGGCATCATCGCTTTTAATATCCGGCTTTCCTGTTTTTTAATTGTCTGTCAACTCACCAACTTATATTAAGTTTATTTTGATTTCATTTCTCGTTTTGCGATGATATAATATAAAATTTCCGAGGAAATATAATTTCACGTAAAATATAATGTACGTTTAATGAACCACCCGTGAATATTTGAAAGGAATGGCGAAAAACTTTAGAATTAATACAGGCCATGATAATTAAAGGATTACGTTTGCTTAAAATAACTTGCCCATTAATGCAGGCGAGTATGAGATACATGCAGCTTCCATTTTGAAGTGTAAAACTTTTCTGATGTAGTTTTCCATATAATCCCCATTTTGATCGTGAATAGATATTTTCAGATTATTAATTGATTACTCAGGCCAATTTTTGCGAAAGGTGGAAGGATATATGAGGAAAAAAATGCAAATGCTGGGAGGAAGTTGTTGGTAGCATGTTTAAAATATCTAGGTATGAGTGTTTGAAAAAGGGAAAATTAGAGTGTGCATAATTGTACTACTCCCCTCTTTATTGCATGGCAGTGAAACTTGGGTATGCTAGAATAAACATAAGGGTAGGCTAAATTCAGTGGGTATGAATTATCTGAATAATGTTTGCTGTAAAAGAATAAGGGAAAGAATATGGTGGAGTAGTATGAGGATGAGCATTAAGACCCCTAAGAATAAAAGACCGTGTATGTAGCAATGCATGGATATGGTGGAAGCAAAGGTTTCCAAGGATAGGGCAGTATGGTGGAAATTTTTAACATAAAAACCATGGTCTAATGCCGAGAATTAAGCTCTTTTGAGAATGCCTAGCCCGAAACGGAACGACATGATCGGTATGTATGTACTGACTTCCCACCCAAGGTACGTCGGTCATTTTTAGCTACTTAGTTTTCTAAATATAGATACGTTAAGAGTCTCATGCAAAGGTTTTGCCTGGAATTCAGGGTAAAAACCCTACAAGTGCGATGGAGGATCGAAAGGAAATTAAAGAGCATTGTTGGTAAAAGGATTTATGGCCGTAAAAGGATATTGACGGAAACAAGGGTGGGGATCTAGATCTGTGGTTTGAACTGAATGGCGTCATTCCGGGAGTGTTCTCGTGATTCCGATGAAAGAGAAATAGCCTCGTTTAGGAAAAAAAAGGTTGCTAGCCGAGCTGCCGTGGTAAACCTTGTGGTAACCTACTCTTGACGTGCGTGACTGAATCAGGACGAGAGGTCCAAACACTGCATACCAAGTTGCATTTACTAAGCTAGGAATCTGAAGCATATCATACAGCTAATTACGCTTCAAAAGGAAGACAGTTAAATTTCCTAAAATATTGGAGTTTCGTAATAAATGAAAAAGTCGTAATTTATTACGTATCATAAAAAAAGTTTTATGGATGTGATAGATAGGAAATGCTTTATTTAAATATTGATTTCCATGTTGTCGCTAAATTCAAATGCCGCGAAAAGTGAAATATATGTCATCAGCTTAGTTTCCAATGGCTAGACCCCTGATAGATAAAGTAATTAATATAAGCGTCATGAATAAATTTTAAAATATTAAATATAGTTAACATTTGAGTGACCTGTAACTATCATTTTTTTTGGTTCTGCTATTTTAGAGAACAACTCTTTCTCATTTTGCATTTAGAATTACCATCTCCTGTGTATTTCTTCATGAGACGGGTTATGAATCTATAAAAGTTTAAAAACATTTTACGCAAACTGTTTTAATAGGAATGAATGCTGGCAAAAGATATTAAAAACAAATTAGTCTTATAAAAGGCTACAATTTTGAATCATGAGCACATTAAAGCGTTGTTCAGGAAGGGTCATAAAGTTTTCATGCTGTTCTTGGGCCGCTCTTGTGCGTAATTTGCGAATGGACTTAAGCCCTTTGGGTTGAAAATTTAAGTGAATAAATTTATTTATTAGTAGGGTGAGGCTCACTCAAGGTTTCATATCAGGTTAATTATTCAAGAGTGGAATAGCGAGGCTACGTAAATTCAGAAGTGACGGAGATATTTTCCTCTGGCGACTCAGCATCGTTGATGAAAGCCATCGTTTTTGGGTCACGTAATCACTTTCAGTCCATCACCACTGTTGCAGGTAAAGCGGTGGAAGTTTTAATGGGATATTTTCTTAAAAGAGTTTACTCGCTTCCTGTAAAATTTCTGCTGCATGTAGCAATTGAAAGCTTAATATATTTTATGCCTTAACCTATCCTGACGTTCATCTGCTTGCTTTTCTTCGGGACGGATTAAAAAAATAAAGAATCCATGAAAGACATGTGTCTTTTCATTTTTCAGGGTTTGAAATTTCTGCCATTTTTATACTAAAACCCTTACTCGCCGATAAAGCGACTGTCTGGTACCCTTCAGGATATCTGCTATCTTGAGAGATGATGGATGTAGAGAAAAACTGTATCAGGAACTTTATAATGCTGGAGTGCCTTTCAGTTTTTTTATTATTTCCCATTTCGTGCTATCTAGTGTGCAGTACGACGAGCATCCGTTTCAAAAATTAATTAAGAGATGAACCAATTGACTTTGACCCCGATATTTCCGCTAGCACCAAAATTTCTTGTCGGCCGTTTTTGCCTTTATTTCCTCTCTCATTACGAAAGCATCCATCAAAAAGTGCGCTGAGAGATAAAGCTCCACTGTGGTAAATTTCTGCCACTCATGTAGGATTAAGGTGAGCTAATTCTGGGAAGATGAAGGTAGGACTCTCTTCGCTGATTTACTGTATTGGATGCGCAGTTTTACTCTACTTGGCGGAAATTATTCGAAAAAGCGATTATTAGGGAAAAATGTCGCAGTAAGTATTGTATGTATTATTTTCCACTCAAATTCCATCGTCAGTACTTAGGCTATCAGGATTTAAGCTAGCATGGGTCAAATTAAATTTAAAAATTTTAGTCACCGTATCCTAAACACTTAAAATATCAGTATTTTATCGATTGAAAATTCGTAAACCATTATATGTGCAATAAATATAACATTTATAATAATTTGCTCGAAGTTAATAAATAAACCGGAATTGTACTCGATTGCTCGATTAGTTATTTATCAATTGCAGATAACTATTGAGTGTCAAGAATGGATTTTCCAGTTCTCCAATCAAGCCATTATCCATTTACCATCCGTCATTAGCCAAGGCATTTAAGAAAAGATATAATACCCTCGGAAAGGTAAACCGGCAAAAATCATTCAAGATAATGATACATTTTATAGCTGATGTGTCCCACATGAATAGTGGTTACGGAATTAAGATTGCTATTAACAAATTAAAAGAAATGTTTGGATATTTATGAAAATTTCGCCCTGAAGTACGTTAAAATTATAAGATGTATCCGTAATTTATTTCAATAGTGTAGGCTCCGTGGCGAAAAACATTTTAAAACTTTCAAATAGGTAGATGTAATTTTTCTCAAAGTAAAGGTCATTGTTATAATGCTTGACATATACTTATACTTGCTATTATATAGTTAATAAAAAGTGCCACATTATATAATAATCTTTGACAGCATTGGGTTTGGTTATAGATATTTCCTTAAGGCTAAAGTCAATCACGGTCCCGAGTTATTAGCAGAATAATAGCTTATAATAAATGTTTCCTTTAATTTATTTTTTTATCCCATCATATATAAATGTGATGGTCACACAGTTGTGTGAAATTCACAGTGACAAAATCACTCGCCTGGACTGGGATTCGAACCCAGACCCCCCTATTTCGTACCGAGTGCTCTACCAGTTAAGCTACCCAGGCGTCATTTCCCACTGTGAATTTTATGTAGTATAGTTCAGCAGTTCTTTGAATTTGTCAAAGTAAACACCTTTGTGTTTAAAGTTTGACTTTACCCCGTGGACAGTAGGTATCGCTTAGCACTCCCACACGGGTACTCCATGGCATTGTATGCACGGTACCTGTGAGAACATCTCGCTCCTTAAAGCCTCCATAAAATTCACAGTGGGAGATAACGCCTGGGTAGTTTAACTGATAGAACACTCGGCGCGAAATCGGGGGGTGTGGGTGCGAATCCCAGTCCAGGCTAATGATTTTTTCATTGTGAATTTCACACAATTGTGTGACCATCAGCAGGTGACTCCGTTAAAGTTACTGCGCGGCCAGTTCCGCAGTTATTTTAATAAATGTGATGTTATTGTTGGAAGATTTTTAACCAGATAACTCTAACGTGGTACTCAGGAGGAAGGGAAATGTTAATATGATATTAATTCATTATTGGAGTATTTTATTAAATTAAAGTTGATAACATTTAGCTGCAGATGGTGTTCTCAATCGTTTACAGCGTCAGGGAGCGAGACATTGAAGAAGGTGCATTTGGGAAATATCTTATCAAAGATTTTAAATTATAAATAGAGTCCTAAATTGAATGGGACTAAGACAGCCTGAAACAGCAGGCATTAGCATTTGCCTAACAATTTTCCACAGATTTGGTTCATGCGATAAAGATAGATACGATAGACCGACGATACGACGACAACGATAAGAAAAGTTCGTTAGATGGATTACTTAATTGCTGAGAAACGGATTGGTAGGAGCTGCTGACTTTTATATTTTTCATACTGGTGGCAGTTTTGAATTAATTTTTCTCTACTTGAAATGAGATGCCTCATAAGAGTGAATTCCTCTTCTAGACACATTCGTAATAAGGATCATTTAACTTCAAATTTGGAGTGACTCAACTCGAAGGGCATCTTGGACCATACTAACCACTAAAAAGGCCACTAAAAAGTCTCGTCACAGTGAGTTTGGGAGGCCTTGCCTACAAAAAGAGTGAAAGCGATTTTAAAGAAACTAAGGGCATCTGATACATTGCTCATGTCTCATGCCATTTTATAGTTATTAGCCACCTTATAGTTACTTTATCTATATTTTATTTGAAAAAATAATTTACTGGGCCAAAAATCTGGTCATAAAAATATAAGTGTTGCCATTTTATCACTTTTCAACCTACTAACTGGGTAATTCTCAATGTCCTACATTTTTGACTCAGTAAAATAAAAAAAATTTCTTTGAAGAGTATTGTGCCTAGCTCCTCAGAAATTTTGACAAGATGGTTAGTAAATATATTTAATGTTTTTTTTCAAGTTAATGTACTCTAGGATATACTCTTATTTCTTCATGAAGCTGAACATTTAGAGTTTAATTAGCTGACTGATTAACACAAATTCTTGACCACTGACAGGTAAAGAGGTAATATGAGGTTTCTCCAGAAAATGTGGGCCGCGGGTAAATTGGATTGAATGTGACGTGAGGTCTTTTTCCTCCATAAAAAATCGTGGAAAAGGGTGAATTTACGTACTGTAGCTAACACCCTTAAAAACGTATCACAGTATTGCGTTGCTGGTATTCAATCAGTGAAAAACGTCTATGCGTTTTAACTTTGTCATAAAAATCTACGTACCGTAAATTGATCGAAAGCAAGGGGCATGTGTGTTAAATAATTTTTTATTGCGATACATATTTCCCCTGGCAGTACTCAGCCATCGTGTAAAGTGCATTGCTCTCCCGGCTTTGACCCCTGTAAAGCGAGCATTATAGTTTTTAATAGCATTAAAGTTCAATTTTATGGCAACGCGTAATTTCAGATAGATTTAGTGTGATAACACATATGTGAACGAGTCCGAAGATGAATAGATGGTAAGGCTATAGACGGAGGATGATGTGCACGGAATATAATGATTTCCCTGAGGAAGCAAGTCATCATTGTATTGAGAAACTTCCGTACAAAGAATATTCTAAACATATTTAGAGAATACCGGGGCTAGCCTCAATATTGCCTTTACGGAGTCACTGGCAAGTTCATCTAAATGCGAAAATTCCACAGTGGAGCAATCATTGTCTTTCACCGGGGCTCGAACCTGGGTCCTAAGATATCGCGCCGAGAACTCAAATCTTTGGAATATTCTTTACTTTCCTGAATGAATTTTCCTTGAATCACAACCTTCAGCAATTTTAAATTCTATTTGTGCGTTCGTTGATTACAAGAATTATTTCAAACTTCCTCCGAAAAAGGCTTCTCAATCCCAAAGTCAGTTTGAAACAAAGAAGATAAAGTTGTTTGTTAATGGAAATTAAGTGGATGAGACCTTTTTCGGAAGACAAATGTATTCTTCGGCGATAAGTCCTGGGAAAAGATGGAAAATTATGTGCCTTGCGTAACCTCTCGACTTAAATGGGATAAAAAGAGAAATATTTTGTGACAAAAAATGGAATTTTATGAATATTTATTTTTAGGTCAAAGCGGTGTTAAAATTTTCCGTAAAGTCACCTATACGTTTATAATGTCATAAAGTGGTATTCTCCTGGCAAATTTTGATTCTATCAAAGATCAACTAATGTGCTCTCGTTTTTGTAAATTGTAATTTCCTTATCCTCACAAATGCGGTCATGGCCGTTGCGTTGTTGCTTCTGCTTCATCCGTCCCATTTGAAATGGGCAATACGGGGTTTGAAAGCGTATACGTATCACTGCGTTCCGTTTCTCTCATCAAACGCAACGAAGTGCAATAATTCGTTCCATTTCGCATATCGGGAAGCTTGAATGCGATCCCCTGGAGTCCGTGAAACGAGCATTACAGCGGTGCGTATCCAAATGATCCAAACTCTCCTCGGCAAAAACCGGTGTAGTTGAATAGCTCATAATTTTTCGAACTTGAAAAATAATTGATTCGAAGAAGCAGAGGAAAAGTACGGTATTGCAAACGGATATTGGAGAATTTGATCTATTTCTGATGGGTAGAACGCCAAAATAATTCCCGGGCCGCTTTAAATGTGTATAAACGCTGTTAATTAGCTGAAAAAATTGGAAATATCATGTCAACAATACCGCAAAGCAGCGTATCACCATTATCATGAAACATTTCAGTGGTAATGATCCATTTTTCCGGGTCAAACGTGCAAATTAACTTTGTTAGTGTGTCTTTGCAACGGAAACCACTATTGTAAGAAACATGCAACCTCCAATTAAAACCCTCTCCTCAATAGAAAATAGCAAGAAATTCTTCGTCTTATCGATATTTATTTTTTTAATTTCGTAAATTTTAAACCCTAGCCTGTATATAGGTAATATGACGAGGCTTTGAGTCCCTGAATATATTTTGAAGCTAAAATCCGTATATTCCTGAAAATGTCAGCATTTAAGATTATTTTATCCACAAATAAGAAAAAGTAATTACTGTACTTAAATGATGACAGTTTAAAGAATAGGTGCATGAAATTGGATAGATAATTAATGATTTTTGGAACTAGTTGTTTAAAATCTTTTTCACATCATAATATGTTGCATAGTTTGTTTTCCATTTGTGCCGTCAGAAGGCTGTGATTGAGACTGTGGAGGAATATAATATTACGTTTTTTAATAGAAATAAATTCTCATAAATAAAGACATTCAAATATCATGGACTTGTGCAAGTAAAATCAGATCTTATCACAACCTTCCAGAATCATTTGTTGAAAAATATAATTTTTTAGAGTCGAATGGTGGAATATGCGCATTTCATGCCACTAGTGGATTTTTCCTCAGCCTTCCGAAGTTTATTTAGGAATTCCCGTTGAAAATTAATAATCCATAAGTCGGTATTACGCGCGCCCCACATCCTTCCTTCCTTGTTTTCCATTGGGCTTTGATAGGGTCGCTCTCGTGCAGGTTTTGAGGGCGCTGAGTGCCGGAGCGGCGTTTTATGTTCTTTAGCGCGGTGTTTCCCGGATCGTATGGTGTAGCAGCTTTATGGGGCACCACCGTTTTCCGTTTATTGGCTTTTGCGTCATTGAAGTCTCAGTTCCTCCCCCCTTCCCCCCGAATCTCCGTTCTTCTCTATTTTCTTTGTCGTACCCCAACATTTCTCTCCTCCTCACTGAACTTCTTTCCTTCCCTCGAGCAGAAATCCTTATTCTTATTCCGGTCGCCGATCCGTTATCTTTCTTTCAAATTCCCACTTTATGCGTTTTGCCTTTCATAACTCTGGACCACCCTTTCTCCCGGGGTCGAGTCCTTTCTGTGTATTGTTTTTTCTTTGAACCCAATTTATGGTGATCGACTATTTCTCTTTCCGTGGAATAAACTCCTATGCATTCTTTTTATAAAAACATACTTTTTATTTTATCGTTTCTTTCTCGCTTTAGATCTCTATAGGCCATGCGCGTATGATTGCGGACGCTTCCTCTTCGGGCATACACACGATTTTATGCAATAATTAAAAATTAATGCAACGATTTTATGCAATATTAATAATTGACAATCGGACAATTACTGATCCAGTGCTTATTGCGAATACATTCAACAAATATTTCGTTAGCATATTTGAGTCAACTAAAAAATATCCTAATGCAAATAGGGACTCATTGATTACTACCTCACTAAAAGACAGAATTAATTTTAGTCCAAATTATTTCTTTTTAGAGCCGGTCACCTTACCTGAAATACTTAAAACTGTTAATGCTTTCTCTTCAAGAAAAGCTGCCGTGCCTGATAGGATAAATGCAGGCTTATTAAAAATAATCATACCAGACATCTTAGACATACTCTACTATTTGTTCAACTTAAGCTTCGCAAACGGCAAATTTCCTGCTACTTTAAAGGAAGCAGTTGTTGTACCTATTCACAAAAAAGAAGATCTGCGTGATATGTTCAACTATAGGCCGATCTCATTGCTCTCCATTTTTTCAAATGTAATTGAGAAACTTGTGAAAAAGAGGCTATTAAATTTCCTGGATAAGAGTAAATATTTTATTAGCAAACAGTATGGATTTAGAAAAGGTAAAGGTACAGAAGATGCTCTGGAAACGTTTATGACCCCTATCTATCATTCTATCAACTGTAACAAAAAAAATGCTGCTCTCTTCATAGATATTAAAAAAGCTTTTGATACGTTAATTCACAGGGTCCTACTGGACAAGCTAAGCCGGAATACGTGGCAAGGACAAGGAATACGTGGCATAGGTCTAAATTGGTTCGAGAGCTACTTGTCGTTATGTTCCCAATTTGTAAGTCTTAAACAACTACAGTAGTTCAGAGTATATTTGTTTAGGTGTTCCGCAAGGTTCGGTGTTGGGCCCTCATCCTAAATCTTATAGGTCAATTAACTGCGTTTGCAGATGATCTAGCTCTAACGTATTCAGGCATGAACAGGGAGGAGGTAGAAAAATACATGCAATCTGATGTAAATAAAATTAGTAAATGGTTTGAAAACAACAAACTGAAAAAAAGTGACAAAACCAAATTCTTATGTTTCAAAGTTTGTAGGTAATTGTTTTCTGATTAACCTGAATATAGTATACCATTCTCCAGTGTTACACCTCTCGAGTGTTCTAATTTAGGTTGCAGTGACTGTTTTACACTGGAACGATTCAAAGACTATAAATACCTGGGCGTGATAATTGATGAGCACTTAAAATGGGATAAACACTTTAAAAATGTAACAAATAGTTTAAAAAAAATGTAAAAGTAAGTTTTATTTCATTAGAAATAAGTGCTCCTTAAGTCTAATGTACAACATATACTATGCCCTTGTCAATTTATAGTTAAACTATGGTCTCGTAAGCTGGGATGGTGTTTACGAAAACTCATTTAAAAGAGTAGAAACTGCCCAAAAATCAATTATCAGAATCAAGGCCAGAGAAGGCTACCTTTCACCATCTTTTCCCTTATTTGTCAAGATGCGGATATTACCCGTGAGGAAAATGTATGTTTATAAGGTCTTACGGTCGTTTTACCTCCGTAGTGGGAAAGGCCCAAAGGTACTGGAAAAACCTCATGCCTACGACCTACGGTACAACCTGTTATATGTTTTTATAAAGCCAAACCTAACATTGTACAAACGATGTTTTATCTATATGGAGTCCAAACTTTTTAATGTTTTGCCTCAAACAATCAAATCCAAAGCAGGTAAAATCTTTTCTGAATCAGGTTAAACTTTGGCTGTTGACTGCAACAAATTTGGTAAATGATAATTTATAGAAACTGTTGTAACAACCTTTTGGGAATCTTGTGTTTATAAATAAAACTCTAGTAATAATTTCAATTTGTTATACCTCTAGTTTGTATCAATTCTTCACCACTACAAATTAAATAGACCAATCATATTAGAGCAATCATATAAAATCTTGCCTTAAGCTGGTAAAAACTCTGATCGTTGATTTTTTTCTTTTCTGTATTAACTTTTACACTGTCATTTCTGTAATGATCATATTGCTATGTGTATTGTATCTATCTTGAAGGTGTCCCCGACAACAGGTAATGCCTTAGGGGTCACCTAAAGCTCCTGTAAATTATTTTTGCTAAGTTATCATGTAATCTTGGATCACGTCTAAAGGGGCAATAAAAGCATTATTATTATTATTATATTATTATAATTAATTGACGAAGCTCATTCTATCGGGCCTGACGTAGAGAGCGTCGCTAATGTAGCAGAGGATGATTTTTTAATATTGATCTAAATTTATATATCATATATATCCAACATTTAGTAATAAATATGTGTATTATACCCTTTCGACCTCGCTTGTGGCGGGTTAAGGCCCTTTGTCTATCATTTCTAGATTCCAGTTCCATCTAGAAAGATTATTGACGATCTAAAGAACGTTAGGTGGAACGTTAACGCATGCGGTGCAATCTCTTTTTGGGGCTGTTTTAGTGCAATTAAAAGAAAATTATCAACCTTAAAACATTTGGCAAATGGAATGAGCAGCCCCACTTTAATCTGTTTTCCTCGTTGGGAGAAGGTTATTTAAGCTTTTCATTCCGTATTTACCGGTCCGGCGGCTGTATGGCCGCGAGCAAATGTTTATATGCTAGGTAGCACGGCCTGTGTGGGACCATCTGCTGATTATTAGTCGTTGTGGACACATGCCAGTGAACATTATTGTGCGAAATTTCTCATTGGAGCTATGTGATAAGCAAATCTGGATCATACAGTGTGGGTTTATGCTTAGAAGGGTTTGTGCAGATCAGCTGTTTGGACTCCAAAGCGCTCAAATAATGAATGGGTGCGCAAAAGAAAGTTCAGAACACATTTTTGGGATTGGAGAAGGCGTATTACTTGGTGAATGGGAAAAGTGGCGGTATGTTCCCTGTGAACATGTAGGAAAGGAGCATTTGTTGACATCTATGACAAGCCGACGTAAGATAGCGATCCATGAGCAAATAGGACCTAATATGCATGAACAGTAAATGAGGCGCGAAACAAAAATGCGCCGTGTCCCCATGTTAGTTTAAACAGATAAATGCCAGAGATTCGCGGATGTACGATTTTGGTATTTCTCATCGATTCCATAACTTTAGAGTTTTTTTTTCGTTCCCGCACAACCGTGGAGTAGGGATCTAATGTCTTGTCTTTTCATGTCATTTGTTCATATTTATTTTTTGTTTCTGTAGGTCAACTGCCCTAACAATACATTCGCTGAGGAAACTGGGAAGTTGTTTCATTTTTTCGGTCACCTTGGGCATGGTTACCGAGGTACGCGCGAATATTGTCCTCCCTACACCCTAGTAGTTGTGAAATAACCTGCCCTGTCTTCCCACCCTGTGGGAAGCCAGTGCGTGACACAACCTTCATCCCATGTTGCTCCCCGTTTCGGTTGTAAAATAATATGCGGTTATTTTTCCCCGGTACTCTAGCATATCAGGTAGACATTCTCTTTTTCACCATACGTGTAGAAGTAATTCACGGGATGGTGGTTGGAATAGGCGTATTTATTTTTTGTTATTGTATTGATGAAAATAAGCTTTTAAGAGTTTTAACTTTAATAAAAAATCTTGAGCTACGCACACTGCCTGCAGTGTTGAAAAGTGACTAACATTTTTATAAGGTTATCGTATTTCTACGCTCTAGATCGTGCTTCCTGGCTTTCTTTTAAGATTGCTTACCAGCAAACCAGGAGCACGCTTCGATAATTTTTGCCGTCCTATACTCCCATAGATTTTTTCCTCATACGTTTCCTTCTTCTAACCCTTTCTTCCTTCCTTAAGATCTCCATCATGTACGCTTTGTGGAATTTGTTCAGCTAATGGAATGATTCATTGCTTTTTTCCACCCACTTTCGGTATCTTTTCCCCAGTACGACGGCTTTTCCGCTACTCCTACTCACAGACCCCCCCTCTCTTCCTCCTTGAGCGCTCGTCTAATCTCTTTCCTTCCGCTTCGATCGGTCACTGAGCTCTCTCTCTCTCCCTCTTTCTCTCACCTTCCTCCCCTTATTCCGACTACTTCTCCATCTCCCTGTTTGTTCTTCAATTTCCACCCTTACGTCGGACTGCTTGGTTATCCAGGTTCCTTTAAGATCTTTTTCTGACCTACTTCCAATTCATTGCTCGCGGCCCAAGTTTACCCGATAATTAGGATACCCGACAGCCAGGATAATTCTGGTGTAATAATTCGCTACTACGTCGACATTCCAAGTCTTTCTATTGAATGGGGTCTTTAGATTAAAGGCATTTGAAATAATAGTGTACTTTTATACGGCTTTATCCTCTAGGCTGTATTTACAGCGTGTTACGATATGATTTAACACCACCATCTACAATGTCTCAATCCAAAGATCTATTTTTGAGTAAGCCAATGTTTATATAAAGATTACGAGGTGTGAGTCACTACCGGGTGAGGAAGAGAGGAGAAATTGAGGAGAAATTGAGGGGGGGGGGTTTAGGATCAAACATCGGCAGTAAAAATTAAACCATGTTTTAAACACTTACTGTTGAAGTTAGTATCAACCCCTCTTGTCGCAGTTATCTACATCGGAGTAAATAATTCATTTAGACTTAAATACTATTAATGGGCAGAGATTTGTCCACATTTATCTGCTTTCCTGTGATTTTATCCGTTAATATTTTGTACATGACGGTATCCCGCTACTGCTCCAATATGTCTCTTAAGGCCACTTTCAACGCACGCTCCCCCAGAATGCTATGAGGGCAAGTCATTTGCTATGTGGGCACGTGGTGGCAGAGTCGGAAAGCTCTCGGTTAAAATTATGCTTGTTTCATTGCAATGCAGGTTTCCCGGGCTTAAGAGTTACATTGTACCAAATAAAGAGTAGATACAAAGATTTAAATATAATTTTTGTTGAGTTCTGTTACTAGGACTGTGTATAACATTATTTGCTTCTAGTTGAATTGTTACTTCGCATCTCCATTTATTTCTATATAATGACAAGCCGTGAACATGCTGAATTCACTGGAATCACTTTGTACGTGTGTTGAGGTGTATTGCTCAAGTATGATTTGGTTCTTTCCTGGTGTATGATGCTGATGAAGGTTTCTCGGGTTTCCCACCAGGTCAGGTACTTGTTGGCCGACGTTTTAATGTCTGCCTCTGCAATCATCCTAAGGGCAAGTCCTCATGCTCTGAGGACGTTGGCAGAGGCAGCCATCAAAAAGTCGGCCAACAAGTACCTGACCTAGTGGGAAACCAGAGAAACCTTCATCTGTATTGCTCAAGGTTTAAATCTTTCTAGCAATTAAGTATTAAGTAGCTCCCTCCTAATTCTATTGCTTATGAAATACTGTGCTATTAATCTAATAACATCGTATTTGCGCGTGCGCAATTGTGCGCATTAGTTTCCAAGTTAGAGTTTTGATCATATGAGCTAAGCTACGTTATTCTACTCCGACGTGTTGCAAATCGTGATCCTTTGACTTCGCAAAGTTACTTCGAATCCCTAGAGCTAAATTTAAAACATTTCCTCGCAAGTCCATGAAAGAAGTAAGTGGAAAGCTTCTCAAAATATATGCCTTCTAAAAATATTGCAATAGTCACGGAGAAAGTAGGTTCTGGTCATTTAAGCCTATGCATAAAAATGATTTTTTTTTTACATAGAGCAGTG
Organism: Pyrrhosoma nymphula; assembly: GCA_963573305.1. Classification (NCBI taxonomy): domain Eukaryota; kingdom Metazoa; phylum Arthropoda; class Insecta; order Odonata; family Coenagrionidae; genus Pyrrhosoma; species Pyrrhosoma nymphula. The sequence continues at coordinate 93,427,958 of OY754335.1, read as the reverse complement.
TGATTTAAGGAAGGTAAATGTACCTTTTTATGCGGGCGTTAGAACGCTCGTCCGATGAGTTGACAGAACTAGAGTTAGGCGCCATTATTTACCGACTCAAAAAATGAATCCGCCATTCTGTGTGCATAAGGTCTACACATTATTTTCAGAAATCTGATCGGATGTGATGGCTAAGTTACTGGCTTCCCATACCGAGGGTCCTGGTTTGATCCCGGAAATGGCGGGGATTTTTCGCTGACATCACGATCTCTACTAGCGATGTGAACGGAGAGCCTTTTAAGTACAGTGGTATTGTCTCTCGGGATGAACGATAATCTGCGAATCCCTCGCCTCAATTCGTTGAATGTGAACTAATGCCTAGTCTGGGTTTTTCTACAATCTCTCAAATATTCTATTAGTAATCCTCCCATTGTAACCTTATCTTCAATCCAAGGCATATGTAATGAAGCCATTTGTTGGTCTCATCGCCTGATAACTACAAATTCCCTGTCCACTGGATTTTTCCGGGTTGGCGTTGGTATTTCCCACACAATTCGTATTTTTATTCCAGATGACGTCATTCTTACGTCTTTCGCTCTAATCCTGCCATTCATCCATAAGTCACGCGGCCACCGTGATCGTAGTAGCATTTGTTTGCGTGTAGGATGCACGGAGAAGTGCGTTATTGGCGTCAATCGCAGTGATTTCATATCTAGACGGATTTTTATTTTTACGTCGCGTTTCAGTTCGTCGTCGTAACCTCGCGTGCTCAATATCATTCCATTTCCACCCACTCCGTCAACCTTATCCAACGACTCACCTTATATCAATATGTATACTTCATAGAACCTCTCCTTTCCGAGGGAGTGTTCCCCCTCTGTTTCCGGTATTCCCATTTCCAGCCTGCCTTATTGTACTTTATGGAACCAGCGTGCCTTGGTTTACCTCTTCTCGAAGAATATAAGTATTCTCTGGTCTATTCGGTAGACATATTAAAAAACATGCCTTTTCTTTTACTGATGGTATCTGATACCTTTTCATATGGTTGTGCAGTTCCTGATCTCGTCATGAATATGAGCCGTCTTCTGATCTTTGAAATGCTAGCTATTATCTTTCTCAGATTATTCCTCTCTTCCTTGTCACTTATTTCCCGAAATTGTACCTATTATATTCGAAAAATGTTTAGTATTTATATACTGGCTTCTATTTCAAACTTACTTCCGTCGGTATCTGAATGTTGTCGTTGCAAGAAAAAATTGGATACGTTGCAACAAGCTCGTTCCCCTAAGGATACGTGTGCCACAGGTTAGGATTCGCTGCACTTGACAACGAGTTAAATTGAGTGAATAGAGCCGGCAAATAATCGCTGTTATGATCAATGAAATTTAAGAAATTCTTAAATATTTAATGAAAAAACAATATTTAAATGCGAATTAAGAACTGCGCCTATGAAATCTATTTGGTTTTTGAGAATTTCAATTTAAAACCAAGGAGATGTTTTAAACTATCGGTGGAAGTAACGAAGTGGAAAATTACACCTCGATTATTGAAGTGGTGAGGGAATTGAGTTGGCATGCAATCCACCACGTTCGAAAGTGTTAATTACCATTGACATCTAAATAACGTGGATTTGCGTAAGACTGTCAGTAACATTATTTGAGAAGTGCGTATCCTATGTATAATTGTGAAAATCACCGTGTTAATGGTAGTTTTCAAAATTTTGAAAATGTTCAGCCGGCTGAGGTGCCATTTCTCTAAAAAATAACACTATGTCCAAAAGAACGCCTTCAAAAACTGTACTCAACGCGGCAATATTTTGAAGAACTTCAACTAAAATGCAAAATTAATGCGTTTTTCGTCCAAGCCATGGCAAGAGCCTTTAAATATCTTTAATTAACTGGAAATGAAGAGCTTCTTATTTGGTGTGAGCCCTAAATCTTTCATTTCCCCGCCAAGCAGATATTTCGTGGCAACTATCTCTCGAAAACCAAGAATAAAACGGTAATGAATTTAAGAGAGAGTGAGAAATACAACTATGTACATCTTACTACTGCGCGATCCACCGCAAAGGCTTGTGGCAATGGGTGTTGAGAACACCAGTTGTGAAGAAGAGAGGGAATAGGGAAATTCTATTGGTGAAGGGAAAACACAAAAAGCGAGGTATTATTTGATGAAGTAGTGTTGTACCCGTCGATAGCTCATTATAACAAGTATTTTATAGCTATCTGTTATACAAAGTATTCCTCTTATTTTCGCTTTTGTTTTTTAGATGTAGAGTGGGAATAAAATAACCTCAAAGTAAATTTGAAACTCGCATGATATAGATTTGTCAAGCAATCCTAGCCTTGCATGTAACCTCCAAGTGTTTTACTTCCTTTTCGTCCCGCTTTTAGGAAAGAATGCGTCTTTCCTTTGTTAAGCGTTGAGTTCACGCATTAACTCTTCATGTGTAAGGTTCCTAATTCTTGAGGCGTACTTGAGATTCGGTATGGCCATGGGGGATATACATCTCTCTTTCACTTCCATTCGAGAACCTCCCTCCTATTCACGTTATAAAACTCTTTCTAATGCATTGCCGCAAATATTCCGAATCCATTCTTATCGTGTTTGGCCTGAATTAATGGTTATGCTCAGGTATTTTACTGAATCCGTTTTACTAGTAAATTTTACTGAAAAAATTTACTAACTCTCTCACTCAACAAGTTTGATTTTGGTGTGATTTCATTCGTAACAAGTGTACTGAGGTGCATTTACTTGGGTTAAGTTCAAGGCACAACGATAGAAACCAGAAAATTACGTTATTATGTTTGAATTCTGAGTGTTGAGAAAAGAGTTGAGTTTACTATAAAGGTGTTGCAAAACTTGTTGAAACCCGAAAATCACGTGATCTAAATTTTTCTAGTCATCTAGTGTAATCTCCGAGCCTCTAGCCATTATGAGCCCAGTCCTCCAATATTTGTGACATTTTCTCTTCTCTCCTAGCAGTTTCTTTCACAGTGAAGGATTTTGTAGACCTGAACGAAGTGAAGTTGACCTTAGTTATCCCATTTTCTCCGGCTTTTTTCTTTTCTTCTTGTCAATATTACCTTCGACCCGCATTTTGGAAATGCAGTGCCTCCCTTCCTGGGCAAATGGATGGATTTTCGGGGTTAATCCTTTAAGGGTCATAACAGGAACCAACACAATTTAGCCGTTCGTCCCGATAGTTGCCAAGTGGTTCTTTTGCAGGGAGAGGAAAGGAGGAATGGGTGAGTATCACCATCATATTCCTCTCTTGGCATTGGCATGGAGATCATTTGTCTAGACCGTGTGGTCTTATCTGCGCGCGGGCACTGGAGGCGAGGGAGTCACTAAGGCAAGCTGGAGCCACGGGAGACGGCCGTTAAGGTGGACTAATGTAATCCATTCAAGGACCCTTGCCCGAGGGACTTAACTCCCCTCTCCCATACTATCCCCTTCAATTCTCCCTTGCAGTCATCCAACAGGGCTGTACTTGAATTTCGATGGGCGTTGAGGGCGACGTCGAGTCGTGAGAAGACCATCAAGAAGGCTCCTTCTGATAAAGAGATATCAGAGGCACATGGAGAGAGGGCCTCCTCAGTTTTTTTTCCCTCGTGGGTAGCGATTAGAACAAAAGTGGAGGAGTCCTTAAGAGGTTGCCCAACCCCGTCCCCACTTGCATAGCAGTTTTTTGTACTGGCCGGCCACAAACACGTCAAGTTTAGCAAAAAAAACACTTCCTTTTTATTTAAAAATTAATTTTTTTGCGGAAAGTCAGAGTATTTGACCAAAATAACATTTTTTGCACCTTTTTCATCCCTGGATGTATCTGCTGGAGTGTTTTCATTTAATTCTCACATGCTGCTCTTAAAAATTATTTTTTGTGTATATTACGAAGCATTAAATGAGCATGTACACATCAAATTATTCAGTACTAGAGTGTATTAACTGCTTTCTAAACTAATAGCGTTCGTACGAAAACTTTTTATTCGCCGATATACAGGTTGAAAATGGGTAGTGCTAATTGACCGGCTTATGAGTGTATTTTTTTCTTATGACATTTAATTTATCTATTGAAAAGAGTTTTTTACCCATTTTACATTTTCTTATTGCTGAATGCTCCTTATTTCTAAATTCTCCTGAATGCATTGTTTTTATTAAAAATCAAGGAAGGCCATCACCGCATAATTCCCATAATAATAATGTAAAGTTTTTATAGAATATTTTATGCAAAAACTAATCATCCTCATGACTTATTTAGGTAGTATTTGGAATTAATTATTTGTAATTTAAAGTAGCTCTTTTTATTAATAAATGTTTACAACCAGATACGCGAAGTTTTATCTCTACCGGGTAAAATTCTACGTAGATACCAGCGTTTCGAGAGGTCACTCGTTCATCGTCTTCAGGACTGAAGGGCCCTGCTGGTCCATCGTCACTTGAAAATTTGGCAGTTGTGTAGAATTAAACTTGGTGGAGATAGAGGAAAGATTTTCCCATGAATATGTGCCGAGACACCACAGCGTCTTTGATGTTGCTTATTCTCTATGAATACCTTGTGAACCAACTTACATCATGGACAACTTGCCTGAAAAGATCCTTCGTTTCGTATTTCTTTATTGCTTATTCGTTGGATCATTCCAAGTGGCGCTAGTTGACTGGCTCATGTATTTTAGTGAGCGTAAGACTATGCATAATAGCTTATTTTGAGCTTGTAGTTACTTACCTCAACATTTGGATGCGGGCCTCGGTGGCGGCGGGGTAAAGTTCTCACCTGCTAATCCAAAGGTCGCGGGTTTGAGTCCCGCCTGGGTGGATTTTCTTCCACTCAGGGCATAGGTGTTTACGTATGAGGGTTAAGTGGAAGAGAGGGCTGCATAGCCCTAATTTAGCCCTGAAGAACGTCAGCATTATTATTAACATTTGTCATATTTTTTAGGAAAAAACATTTTTGGTCCCTTTGATTGAATAAAGAATAATGAAAACAAATTTGGGCCCTTTTTTGAGCCGAAAATCTCCTCTCCCAACTATGCTCATCCCCCTAATGTTTGTTCTTTTTCAATTTTCATCGCATTTATGAGCATTCGATAATTTTTATTCATTCTTGGGGAAACATTTTTTTATAACATTCAATGGAATAAAACGTTTCGAACAACGTTTCTTTTTTTCAACCCACTCATCCCTCTGCCCCGCATCGGAATTTGATTAGAGGAACCACCCGGACGAGGATGGCGAGGAGAACTTTCGATCAAAGTTTCGGAGAAGTAATTAAAATCTTTCGGCCGAATTAATTATCCTGAATGTCTTCCCGTCAATGATGGCGGGTGGACGTAGCTCTGAAGCCGTCGGCCGCGGTTTTAATTCCCCCTCCCCCTCATCCCGACCGCCTCCAAACTTCTTGATTCTCGCGCAAATGTTTTATCTTCAAAGCTCGAATGTTTACTCATGTTCCGAGGAAGGTGGTGCGAGTTTTAAAACAGTTTTGGTTGACTCTTTCCTCCCAATCTTGAATGGGACTTTACAAAATGCAAGAGCGGCTATTCCTTGCCGTAGTGGTTTGTATTTTTGAAGTCGGAAGCGGATTTTGTTACACAGAAATGTATGTTTGAATATGCTGAAAGCCTTTAAGCTGATGAATTTTCATTCTTATAGGCTATTCACTTTTCGCCGATAGGTGATGGAGGCCTTTTGAGTCGCTTTCTTCGGAAAGGTGGATATTTTGGGCGTGTTAGGTAATCGTGCAATAGTAATTTTTCACTTGTTTTGATCTGTCTCATCTTTTTAAGAGTTTATATTAAAGGACTTCTTTACAAATTAACTTTTACATGAACGTCGCATGGATCATTTAATGAGTGATATCTTTATCTGAATATGATATATTACTTCAGTTTGTAAATATGTACAGGAACCAATGCAAACTTACATTACACGTATTAATAATTGTGAATAAATTCATATTTTTGAGGGAGGAGACGGTATTAAACGCTAGTATTCGTCATTTACTTGACAAATATTTAACCTTTGGTTTTAGCTTCCGGTCAGGATAAATAGGACTGGATTATTTTGGGATGGTCCACAGAAAAAATATTACGGATCACAGAAAAACACTTTTATATCAACTTTTTGTAAAATGGCATGGATCCATTAGCCGTCTTAATCAAACCTTTTTTATCTTATAGGCCATTGTACTTTTTCTTTGTGCCGTTAAATTACTTAGAGTGCGATAAGATCATTGGATTTTCTTTAACTTTCAATGAAGTTTATTCCATATTTTTCTTTTCAATTTCTCATCGCGTCACTGAGATAAAAATTGTTTAGGAATATCTTCTGCTATTAAATCGCTGCGGTTCTTATGCTCTGATGTAGAAATCGTCGCAAATTATCAATATCCTTCATGGTGATATTTCTCTGCATTCGTTTTTTTTAAGAGCAATCGTTTTCCACAAATATTTTGTGGCATACAAATATCACTTATTCAAATAAAAAACTGTCAAGGGTACAATTACTGTATTTCTGTTATTATATTACTATGCTGGAGCTAGGTTTTTCTGATCGAAGACGCCTCCTGTAACGACACCTCCTGTAACTGGGGAGAAACTGTCGTCATGTTAATTGACACACGCAGCTGCTCCGGAATCTCCAGCATGATCAGCCAGTGCGGAAGCCTTCGCTCTATTTATATCACTATATTTAAAAAACTGTGAAGAATATTGGTACGTGGGATTTCACGGTCTTGATATTTATTGGCATGTTTATGCCAAGGTTTTATTGCAAGACCTTAACGAACGCATCACTTTTGTTCATTACAATTCAATTATCTCAATAAGTACTAATTTTCCAGTAGTAATACTAACTCATTAAAATTAAATTTTAAAAGAATTTAAATCGGCTCTTTGCCAAGTCGATCCTCATTGGAAGGTCATGGCGCATCACGAAGGCGCAGGATAGCCTTTCGTCAGCGTAGGCAGCGACCTTAAACACGACCACGCTTGTGGTTTGATGCCGTTTCCGCGCCAACCTTCCTCTCCCACGTCGTCAAGTTGTTTTATTATCGCGGAGGCTCGGGAGTGGGGTTTGTCGGTTCCCTGGGCAATTATCACCTCGGGGAGAGCGCGATAGATCGGCTGTGAAATGGCTCCCTGAATTATCTGTTTCGTCATCGGACGCGTTTTCTCACCCCATCCACTTGTTTCCCTGGCCCGAGAATGAGTCAGGTCAAGTTTTACTTTGCGAAACTTCCGCTAAAATAGCCATTGATGCCAGGGTGAAGACGATTCCAGCAGGATCTTGACGCATAAGGCCATTTCCTGCGGGTAAATTTGTCTCTCTACTCCTTTGAAGTCTGTCAACACGCAGCTTGCGATATATATTGCTTTGTGTGCATCTTTAAGGTAAAGCGTTGATGGGTTTTGTCGTGGTCCATTAAATATTTATTATGGCTTATGTGATTGCTTTTGAATGCATATTTTCATGAAACTTGAAAAGCGGCGTTTTTAAAAGAACAGGATTCGGTTCACTTACTTATTTAGAGGAAAATCAAGATATAGGTTGGTATGCTTTTCCATCATCACCATGTACAAAATATACGGGATGACGACGAAATAGCCCTGAAACACGTGTTATATTTTTTCTCTAAATAAATAAGTGTACCGTACGAAGCGTATTAAAATTATTTGAAAATACAGTTTCACCATGAAGAGCTAAATACGGTATATACGAGGGCAAGGTGAAAAGTTCTCGGCCTTACAATGAAATACTGTAATTTTTATGTCAAAAATGCATTTATTTTTCCACATCGTCCCCCTTTATGTCTATTCACTTTGTCCAACGTTTTTCAAATGAGTAGATTCCATGACGGAAGTGCAATTCTGATAGGTCTGCAAAATAACCATCTGCGGCTGCCGTAACATCTTAATTGGACTCAAAACGTTTTCCATCTTCAAATTTTTTTTAAATTTGGGAATAAGTGGAAGTCAGATGGTGCCAAATCTGATGAATAGGATGAATTTTTCAATTATTTTTAGTTCAAATCCCTCAGTTTTCTCAGTGCCAAAGCAACTTTGTGAGCAGAGGCATTGTCCTGGTGAAAGATGATTTTCTTTTTTTGCAACCCAGGCCTCTTCTCACGTACTTTCTTATCCAGTTGGTCCAGAAGACTTGCGCAGTATTCACCATTTATTTTTTACGATTTGCAAGGTAATCAATAAGAAGAATCTCTTTTGCATCCCAGAAAACACTGGCCATCACTATTTCGGCAGATAAAATCGACTTCACCTTTTTTGGGGCAGGTCCGCCGGCTTCCACCAACTGCTTCGATGACTATTTAGTTTCTGGCGTGTAGTGGTGGACCTACATTTCATTGACAGTAATAAATCAGCGCACAAAATCAGTTCGATTTTTTTTAAAACGGTCCAAACATTGCTGAGAAATTTCTTTACGCACTTGCTTTCGGTCAGCATTTAACAAATGCGGCACTCAACATGCACAAAGCTTTTTCATATTTAATTCTTCATGAAAAATTTATCGTACTCTTTCCTCTGATATGGCTATGTCATCAGCTATTTCATACACCTTTAATCGCCGATCGTCCAAAACCATAATGTACACTTTCTCGATGTTTTCATTTGTTGTTACAGTTTTGGGACGTCCTTCACATGGTTCATCTTTAAGAGAATTTCGGGCACGTTTAAATTCTGCCACCCATTTTTTAACCGTCGATAATGAAGGAGCAGAGTCTTTATAAACTTTCACCAACTTTGGATTAATTTCCGTTGCCCATTAACCGTCCAAAACGGATAGTTTTATGACAGCACGATACTCCAGTTTATCCATGTGAACGAAACACACTCAACACTTCTACTTCAAAAAGCCGTGTCAACAATGCAATGTGGCAGCTCAACTTTAAATTTGAATTACATTGTTGGAAAACGCGTACGAATATAACAAAACCAAAATTTCATTGGTACTTACGCCATCTCTGTGTAAGGCCAAGAACCTTTCACCTCACCCTCGTAATTTAGTCAAAAATGTTAACTAGGTCCTACCTTCTGGCCGGAAAATTGTTAAACTGATCACCGCTAAACGTAACAGCGAATCTGTAATTTTAGGAAAAATTTCGGTTTCGGTTTTAAAACTGTCTTTGTCTATGAATTTACTGCCTACCATAAAGTGGTTATCTCTCCGTATTTGCTACGTTATTTGACTCACTAAGGATGGACTCATATTTCACGGTGAACATGGATGCGTCTGATGAATAGTTACTTTGCATGTATAGTTTTATATATTTTGGTTGGAACCACTTTCGCGATATCACATCAGAATTTACCTGTTTTAAGTGACGATGACAACTGGAGAGAATGGATTAGTTTACACAACGCGATGAAAGCTAATGATTTATTGCATCTGATTTCGTAGGAGTATATTTCCATTAATTAATTCCCCGTTGGCAAAGCACGTCAGCGCCAGTTGGTTTCACCTTTCTCTGGATGTAGTAATTGAAATCGCATGACTGACAGACCCATTTTCAATTCCGACGTTTCCGAACATTTCAATAACTGCGATACCACTAATGCACATGCGACGTTTGCATTGATCGAGATTTTTAACAAATGAAACATTCTTTCTTTCTTTCGATGGCAAAGATGGTTCTTGACGATGCCATATTAATTCCTGCTGCAAGGTCAGCCTCCAATGTTGAAAACGTAAAGACGTGTTGTCTGTTTCACTCTTTCAACCGATGACTCCCTTAGACATTTAGGAAAAGTCTGGTGGTTTCAAGTGTGGTTGGCTAATGCTGAAAATGCAATCTCATTTGGAATGTAGTTACATAAGAGAGAGCTGAACCCACCGTTGTAACTTTCCTTATTTATTAGAACACTAACACTAGAATTGGGGTGAGCTAGTTATACCGGTTAGAGTATGTAAAATTTAGATTATAAGTTGAGTGAATAATATCAATTTCTCCGTTTAAGGCTTTATATCGCAAGAGTAAAAGATATAACAAATTACCATAGTTACGTGGGTGATTTATTAACCATTTTCTCTTATTAAATAAGTATTCAAATTTCATACACCGTGAAAAGATTGTATGAACAGGATACATTCCTTTGATTTTCTTAAATTTTCCGTCAGACTGTGTTACCTGATATTTATATTTAGAGTTACAGGTTAATAGAAAATTATCTTTTAGTTGGAATATTGGAAATCGTGGAATATTTTTGGAAAATTTCTCTCGATGCGAACGCCATCATCAGTTTGTAGTTTCTCTATCCAGGGAGGCCGAATTGTGTCGTAAGTGTCCTGCTCGGACGGAATTCTTTTCTCGAATAAATATTTAGACTAGTGTTTCAAAACACAAAAGAACATGGAAAGCGGCTCTTGACTAATTATGTCCATTTTGTGATTTTGGAGTACATGAATCGGTTCTTATGCTCGGCGATGATTGCTTTTGGTCGGTGAGATTCAGTTTAGGGGTTTGCGATACAGGTAATTTGAGTCGGGACACATGCGAGATGCAGGTTCGACTATCAATTTCTTTTATAACCACTAATTTCTAAGAAAGAAGGCAGATTTCTAACCACTGGGTCTTACTCTTCTTTAACGATCAGTAGGGATTTTATCAATCAGAGTCTAAGGAGGAAGTGCAGTTAGGCACAAGATGGCACCGTCAAATCCATAGTCCCATAACTATTGAATATTGATTCTGAGCGAGAGCACATTTCGCTCCCGTTCCCGTAATTTTACACAATCTATCGTTTCTAAATCACGAGATAAACATCATTATCTTCAATGGTGGATCTGACTTCCGACAAATTTAAATGGTATATCCTCCATCGTTCACGGTCCTGAAAATCTTTCATTTGTTGGAAACTTTTGCATTTTTCATGTCATCAAGCATTTCAATCCTACTTCTTCCTCACTTTTCTTCAAATTTTTCTTCTATGATTCCACCAATAATGCAATTCCGCCGGTAATATATTCCCCAGCCAAGAAGTCTTTCTCTTTTTAATTTCTGTCAGCTGTTTTCTTTCCTCTCCTATTCTCAGAGATAAGATGGTCGGGAAATCAGTGAATTAGCTCTTAGAAAACAAAAATAAGCTTATAGGAGAATCAAAAATAGATGTCGGAATAGAAGTTATATCCTATTTAGTGACCCGGGCAAGACAGGCACTTTTTTCAAATTCCAATCTTCATCTATTTAGGACTGTCCGCATTTCCGCCCTTCTGCAGAACAGCCCGCGTATCCTGGTTACAATCCCCGGTTGCACCTACCACTTTGCTGTGAATTAACTATTAAGTTATTATTAGTGAAAATTTAAGTGTGTCAGTGATAATGCAGGAAATCTCAAGAATTATCGGGAAAAAATCTTATATCGGGTCCTAATTTCTGGAAATTCCAAAATGTCGGGATTGTTTTATATTTCATCCGCGTGATCTCTCACTGCATTGACCTGTTCATATTAGTTACTTTTTTCATCGCTATCAGGATAACTCCTAACACTAATGTTAAATGAATTAGCCTTTGGATACGGTAGACTGGTGGCTGGCTAACGTACTTGACCAGCGTTGTGTGATCCCGATTGAAATACAATTTAGACAAATGTTTTTTTCATGGCAAGTTTCCAAACTTTGACGTTAACCATTAGTTTTATTCCTTGTGGAATAGAATTTCAGTGCAAATCTAACTATCAGTAGAACTTTAGACTGTAGTTTTAGTTCTTAATTGTAATAAAGGGCTCTACTCTGTAGAAGCTAATTTCATAGTAACGCTTTTTAATGCAATGAAACCAGAACTCGATAATGCGGTTACTACTCACTCTTATGTCTTGTGTCAATCAATATTGTGTCATATCTACTCCTATTTATGTTTTGATGAGCTAATTTATTTAATTTATATTTTATCTACCTAAAGTTATAGCCGGTAACTCCACCTACTCAAGATGTAATAAGGTAATATATTTGTTTTCATAGGTGTTATAATCAATAAATCAGACGACTCTATTTAATATGTCTGTGTTTGCAGAGTTTAGATTGTTGCACAAAACCCCGCATAAGCGTTTTTAAGCGTATTCAGTCAGTTAAAGAGGTTAAAAAGTGGTATTCCACTTCCATGCATGACTGGAAAAGCTAATGAATCATCGCTCGAAATGTTACGCGTGTGCGGAAAACGTAATGAGTTCGCCTCCAGTTAGTGTTTTATGGAAAAAAGACTTTTATAGACTCAGTGATTTCTTAATAATGAGATTTGTTATATTGTCTCATTTTGTTTACGAATAGAATAGGCATTTAATACAAAAATTAGCGTATTTTTATGTTATTAGGCTTAAAGTTGTTTTACACGAGCGAAATACTTATTCGAATAATATTATTGGCAATATCTAACAGAAGCTTATTTTTGAGCCGCGAGGATACATTTTCTACCTGCGATTTTAGGTAAATGCATATTAAATGTGCGTTCCTATTGAATAGTCATATTAATATTTATAACATATTATTAGTCATACTATAGAATTAATTTTCTTGCGGTAAACCTTTGACTTTAAATAGTTAATTTCTGAGCCATGACATACGCACCTTTTTACCGGTAAAATTTCGTATTCCGATCGTATTTCGTATTCCTAGTGCTATTCACTTGAAAGGAAATTGAGCTACGATATTGAGTGTTATACGGTTACCTTTAAATTAAGATTGGAAAATATTTCTGCATGAATGACTCAGGCTATTGCTTTTCAATTGTGATGGAATAGCTTTGCATAATCATTGAAATTACTTCCAATAATTTACTATTACTAAAATACCGTAAAATGGGTTATTCAGTACGTCGATTTGATCTTTTAACGAGCATAAATTATTATTCATAAATGGTCGAATAAATTGCTAATGCTAGTACATATAAAGAGAATTCATGATGACAAGACAGTAATTCATATTGTAGTTAAATTGCTGATATTCCTCACGCAGCGAAGCTTTATTTGCCACCTAAAGTTTTAGGTATGATACATTAACGATAAGAATATATTATTACAACTAATACAATACTAATTATAGAGTATAGCTTGTGGATTTTTTGGTGACCGTTTTGCATTGCTATTTATGTATACATACTTGCCTTCAAATATGTTCTCCTCTCTCGTGTATTTTATTAATCATATCTGATTAAATTTGTAAATGAAACGTGGGTGCCTTTTTATCTTTCATGCATTCGGGTGGATTTATTATTTTAAAGTGTTGCGATATCTCTGTGAGGAACAGGACTGCATCCTGTGATAAACATTGAAACATTGTTAATTTTGAGAGGTAGGAATAGTAAACGGAGTATAAGTCCGTGTTCACCATTAGGTGAGTAATGCGCTTGAACTATTATCTTTAATATTTTTGTTTTTATTACTTTATTTGGCATGGCTAATATAATGTCCGTTTCTTTTATGAGGCATTTATTTACCTTATACGCTCCTAGACGAGAGATAAATGCTTTCTGACATTATTGCGATACATTAACTAATTAGACTGAAAGTGATGAAGATAAAGGGGAAATCAAGTAAAATTAAATACAAATGGGCATATTTAATATCTAATTAAAAATTGATTTTAATGATGAAGCGAGACACGTTTTTATCCATAGATCTATATTTTATTTTAATGTGTGTGTGATGCGACCATGGAGTCTATAAGATACCATGGATGTGACATATAATTAACGAAGTTAGAAATACCCCTCCCCATGTCGATCGTTTTAAGTAATGAGGAAATGAAACGATAGATTATATCGTTTTGATTAAGATAACCTAAACATTACAAATGCCTGGATGCATTAATTACCTAGAAGAAAGCGCTTCACGTTTTTGGTATCATTAGCTATGAGAAATCACAGTCATGGACAGTATCAGCTAAGCGTGTCTTTTTAATATTAGGTAGATTCGAGTATTGTGACCAAATGATCGCGTGATATTCATCGCCACACCTTCAGTATGCTGTGTTAAATATTTACGTCGGTAGCCAACATCACCCAAAACATGGTTCATCGAACCGTTAATATACAAGTATGTGCACCCTTCCAAATATCTATGATAACTTACGTAAGATTGGGGGGCGGGAGAGGTTCTTGAAATCTCGCACTTTCTTATACAGTGGGGTGGGTGGTTAAATAAATGCATTCGTCTTACATAATGCTTCAATGGTCCCTTGCTTGAACGCTAAGAGCCAGTTGAAGATAAAAGGAAATCTGTGATACCCTCCGTAGAAATTACCACAGGAAAAAAATATCTTCATACTGTGATACCATAACAGAGTGCGAGGGGCAGGTTGTGAATGGAAAGTGTGTTATAAAGTAGGTTAATATAACATTGGGAGGAATAGGGTAGTTTCCTCCATCAAAGAAAACGGAATTCATTAACTGCAACTCGTTGCCCAGCGTGAGTTTATTCATTCATCATCATCATAGTATTACAAGCCTAGGATTGGTATACTACAGCCCTCCATTTCGCCCTATCCCATGCCAGTTCTTTCACTTCCCTATGGTTCTTCTACCCCGTATCCCTCTTGACTTGCCCCAAGTACTTGTCTCTTGGTCTTCCTCTGGTTCCCTTACTGGTGGACTTACCCTTCAATTTTTCCCTCCATTATGCTTCTTATGTAATCGTTGTGTCTCATAACATGGCCAACCCACCGTGTTCTTCTTTGGCGTATGGTACTCCACAGTGTCCTTTCTTCTCCAATTCTTCTGTTTACCTCCTCGTTTCTCACCCTATCCGTCCATTTGATCTTTAGCATCCTCCTCCAGCACCATGTCTCCAAGGCTTTTATTCTTTTCTGGTCAGTTTTTCCAATGGTCCATGCTTCTGATTCGTAGAGTGCCACTGCCCACACGAATGTTTTCACGTACTGTTTCCTTGTCTCCAGTCTTATGCTCTTCGAGCGGCCTTTTGGCCATGAATGCCGTCTTAGCTTGGACTATTCGACGCTTGATGTCTGTCGTGCTTCTTCCATTCTAGGTAATGGTGCTCCCGAGGTAGGTGAATGATTCCACTTGCTCCAATCTTTCTCTTTCGAGGCGGACGTCGGCCACTACTTTCTCTCTTCCGCACACAAGTATCTTGGTTTTCTTCATTCTTTATTTATTATACGGAAATAATTTGGTTAAGAAACTGCAGATTACAAGAATATTAAGTGCAAATTTTAAGCTCATTTGAAAAAGCCCATAAATGGCGGTACTGTGCGGTAGCTACCTATGACGCCATAGGTACGTATTTTACATTGCGAGGCATAGGGAATTTTTGTCACCTGAACTTACAATTGGGTTTCAGAGTCCGTCAGCTCTGGTAAACATGTGTAATGATTACCTATGAAAATTCAAAAGCTGGGAAAGTCTCCTCCGTTTTACATGTTATTAACAGTCGTTTTCTAACATCCTACGCTACCTGCTAGTAGTCTTCGGCTACCACGACGCCCTGCTGTTCTCCAGTCTATCGTATGCGCAGTAAGATGAATAACGAAATCCGTATGCCTTTGACTTCGTGTTCTGGCTCGTTCCAACTCGTTTCCTTGCGTTTTCCTCACTCTCTATTTTACCTTCTCTTTAGATCAAAATCCGTTTTATTTTACAAAATGAAATACGCACGTGAACACTGACTTTAAAATGGTCTGAGCAGCAATAGAAGCGAGTGTTTCTGTTGATGGAGAGGTACTCTCTCCTGGCAGCTTTAAACCACAAAATCCTCTTTTTTTCGTTCAATGGTACCGCGACGTATGTTTTCTTGCTGTCACTGATTGTTGTCGTATGACATTGTGGCACAAAGTAATACTTATAATTTTGATTTCTTCTCGGAAGCATGCTACAATTAGTCATAGGGACATATGCTGCGAATCAGCTGTCGCAGGGAATCACGGGTCTAAGGCCCATCTACGGAGAAGGTTGATTACGCATATCTAATGAGTACTCGTACATAATGTAATTCGAGAATTTGACATCCCTTGTGGTGAAGAGTCTCAGCCTTTCTCTTCATTTCATGTTCTAGTAATGACACCTTGACAAAGCTTCCATGTTTCGTAGAATATAGTGTAATAAGTTTCATACTATTTACGCTCTTAATACTCTACGCATATACAAAGCAGAAAACTATAGCGAAAATACGACTCATCATGATACGGAATGGGATAGCAAGTTCGGGAAATAATTGTAATTGAATGTGGGCAAAATGATTTATCTACGTTCATTCCATTCCAACTTCACTGAAAAAATCGAAGCCTTGCAAAATTAAGTTTTATAAACATTAAAATACGTTTCTCATATCTCGTAACGAAATCATAAATGCATTTGTTGTTAGTTTGAAGAGCGTTCCTCCGATACTCATTCATATCAAGTTCATATACTTTCACGGAATGCGTGATCGTCAGCAGCTTACAGCTGTTAGCGGCGTTCGCAGCATTACCTATGGGCAGGGAGAAGAGTCACATCATTACGTAAAACGTAGATTTACCCGGCATGCAATTGTTTGCCGTCACGTTTTCGCGCCGTTGCAAATTTTCACTTTTTAATTAATCAGGAAAAAAAGTTGACGTAATTATTTAGTGGAACGGCTTCAAGTACGTACTCCAGGGGTTATAAACTTTCGATTAAAACAATAAATAAATAAAATAGGAAACTACCCTATTCTAAAGCGAGCGAAGCCGCGGTTAACCGCTAGTGACGCATAAAACTCAATGTCCTTACAAATACATGAATAATTTTATCTGAACGTTGGTGACTTATACCGGTACTCCCTTTTACATAACGTTGCTGAGCTTTAATGACAACATCTTTAAAAAGAGACTAAGAGATATATTACCTTCCATGTACTCAACCTCTCATATTCAGCCTTTTTCTCTTTTGAAAAACCATGTTACTAGCTCTTTGAAGTGCGTATGTTAGAAACTCTTTGAGCATATACGTGTCTTAATCAAAGAAGTCTTGTGGCAGCATCCTATGTTTAACTTTTCGCCGTGATATTTTAAGGATTTTAGAGCTGTGTTCGAATAATCCTCATATCATTTATTTATACATGCCCATTCTTCAACCCCAAGAGGCATACCTTTTCCGAGTGAAGCCGGGAGATATATGGTGATTTCCAAATAAGAGAAATGGAAATAACGCATGTATCTATAGACGAAAAATCTCTCCTATGAAAATATTTCTCGAGATTGTATTTTACCCAGAGGCACAGGAATCCCATCGCTTGTGTTGATTTTTTCACGAGGATCTCGGCAATCCGAATAGTAACTCACTTTCTAATTCAAAATCTTTGATTTCTGTGACGACTGCTGTTTAGTAACGGCGGCCGTGCTCGTCCGGGGGACATGTACCACTCGAGAAGCACACCTTCGGGAATCCCTCTCGCTTCATTCCCGTTGGAACAACAGGAATATTTCTTCATTCGCGGTGACATTCATACGGGGCCTCTTTAATTGGATGGCTTTGGTTTGTGGTTTGCAGCGAGATTATTTGTTTTACTTAAAAACCGTGGCCGAGCGAGTCATGGCCTTGTACGAGAAATCACAGAGGGAACGTTTCCGGTGGATACTCTCCTACGTTTTTTCATTTCAGCGCTATGATCCGTTCTGTGGAAGTACAGAACGGGGACCAATCGAGGTTTCTCGTTTGGATTGGCTTTTTCAGTGGATGGCCCTAGAATAATGAAACAGGAGACTGCACGTGGATACTCCAATTACTTCAGGCATTGGATTTTTTTAGCATGATGTAACATTGCCGCCTTACTTTTATTATTTTTTTTCTTGGGATGAATGTATTAGAGATACCTAAGACATATTGGCTAAGTAAATGCCTTTACCTTTTACATTTTATCAGTTTCATATCGCTACATCAATGTCTATTTAGTTTTACATTTTATAAGCAAACATATGCAGCTTATTAAAAAAAATATATCGGGCCTGCGTATTATGGATGCGTTTCTACATTTCATTCAGCTGCGTAGTCTAGGATAGACATGTTGTAAGTACATATTGAATTTTAAAATTCAAACATCTTCGTGCCGTATTATAATTTCAAAGACATCAATTGAAGAAAGTTAATTTCTATAATTGCCTTCCTCTCTGGGAATAGCCAGTGGTCCTGGTAAATGAAACGCACACCATATATTCCATCTCCTGATTATTATTTACCTTGTTAATCATTAATACTTGTCTTTCTGAGGAATCTAGTTTTCTGTTGCTCTACCTTTTGAAAGAATTTATTTCAGAGAGATGTGAAAATTAGGTTAGAGTTTTTTTTTTAATAATCTACCGAATTTGAAAAAATTGGTGGCTTAACAATTATCCTCGGTTGACCCTCATCTTATTGTTAGTTATCCATCGTGAGGGGCAAAATTTCTCCACCTTCCTAAATACATTTGTCAGGGCTAATAATCTTGGATATATCCTGGCTTTGGTAGAGTACCTACTCGTATATAGAAAGAAATTAACGATGGAATTCTCATTAAAATCACATGTTTTGTTACAGCTGTCAGCATCGTATAAAATTGACACATATATGTTAAGTATTTTTTTATTTCTTATCTCCAGCCGTTTCTGACATCCCGCACAGTTTCTTTAGTACCTAGTGCTTTTAAGTTTTTTATACCACCATCCTTCCTTCCTTACTTCCGTGGAGGGAAACAGTGCAGTTTTTGTTAAGCGAAGATATTTTTTTTTAAATATTAAGGTTTTTGGAATGGCAAATTTGTTTTCATGATCTTACTTAGACATAATGAAAAGTGAGGGCACCTTTTTTGTAACGCAGTGATCAGTGACTTAAGGAAAAGAACGTTTAATGAGAGGGGGGAATTTATCGACGGTTACGCGGTAAAAGGGAAATATGAAGGAAAAATTTAACGTTCTTGACAGTTTTTGTGACTGCTGCATCTTTGTACA
Source organism: Pyrrhosoma nymphula (assembly GCA_963573305.1). Lineage (NCBI taxonomy): Eukaryota > Metazoa > Arthropoda > Insecta > Odonata > Coenagrionidae > Pyrrhosoma > Pyrrhosoma nymphula. Next base: position 93,409,079 of record OY754335.1, on the reverse strand, counting down.
CTTCATTCAATTTTTAATGCTTGGGTTTACTTAAAGACCAACAAAGCTTAGAAAAAGGTGTTTACGAATTTTGTTGTTCTATAAAAAGCCCAATTCATACTATGCGGTAAGTGAGATAGGTCTATGAAAAGAATAATGAAAATGTAGTAAATTTTATATTTAATGATTATGAGTTGTTTTAATTAGAGTTTTGAAAGTGTGGTGGAATTTCATTTGGCTGAAATAAAACCATGCCGATTAGGAAATGCAGTTGGTATAGGGCGGGAAAAAATTGCCTGAAGATAAAATATGGGCCACAGAGATATGTGGGCAAGTTATAAAAATAGGAAATTTATTCTGGATAAACGAATCGATGTAGTGCCTTGAGTTTCTTCCCATATCAAGACCCAGGTTTAAACCTCAGCAGTGACTTCGATCATTTTTTGGTATCACTATTGCCACTTGATAACCATCATTGAGAAAAAATCGTCAAAAGCCAAACTAAACCTTAGGCTGATGCCTTGAGTATTATTTAAGTTTATATCCTTTACAAATTTTGTAATTACTTATTATTTAGTCTTGTTCAATGTAATATTATTTTATTTTAAAATTTCGCAGATTTTCAATGAAGACTAACAATTGAAGAAATAAACATCCATGGATTTTGTATATTTAGAAGACAGTACAAATGAAGAAAATATAAAAAATCCAGAAATAGAAGCGAAAGGTTGGGGTAAAATTTTTATTCCTCTTTGGAGGTCATTGAGCGGTCGCACTAATATACTAAGCAGTCGCACCGCACCATCTGTTAACGCCGCGGTAGCCTTCCTGATTTAGGGCTCTTATCTGCTTGCGTCCTCAGCGTAAAAACCGAAGTAAAGGATGACGTATTCGGTACACAACGTGATAACGCCTAGATCTCCGAGCCTGATGACGTCCATTCCCTGGACACTAGAAATGCGTTTCCTTTTCACCGCACCTCAATATTTTCCATTTGATTAAAGTGTTTAAATATACGCCCCAACTTTCCATCATTAATCCAATCCTTTGTATCTATGCGTCAGAATGGTACAATGTCTGGAAGATAGGATCTATCCCTTAACGGAATCCTCGCACTTATTTGCCAGAAATTCTGTTTCTGGAGAGGCATGAGATGACTGCAGAGGCTATTTCTACTTCCTCAGCTATAATGGTCGGGTAGAAAAACTACTGTCAAGGTCGCGTGACTTCCCACAAGAGAGCAGAGCAAACGTGCTGTGATTGAGTCAACTGCATTCGCTTAGCCATATTATCACCCATGTCCATTGAGAGGTGGCTCCTTTAATTTGGTTCTGTAGCTATTTAAAACCTTTTGAGTTAATTTCACATTTAGAGGAAATTAATCAACAATTTCGACCGTAAACCAATCAGGATTTGAATTAACCTTAATAAATATATTTTTGATTCAACGGTCGAGTGAAATTTTTTTTATCTTACAAAGCTTGGTTCAAAGGTATCGTATCTGAGCCTTTATTTTGTATATTACGGCTATTCCGCAGAATTAACTATATGTTGTGTATCCTCTCCGGAAATATAAAAAAATCGAAGGAAATAAAATTTCGTAAAAAAGGAGGCAATAATCACCGTGAAATATCACTCAATCTGCGCTTTTCTGATTTGGTTTTTCCAAGTCCCTCCTCAAAATAGATTACTTTCTCGATAATTAGTGAAATTGGCCAAACTAAATGTCGTCCTACGTGGTATATTTACGTAAAAATACTGGACCATGTCAAATATTATCATAAAACTACACGATTCGACTTTTTTCTGTCAATAAATAGCCATCGTACTTAGGAAGACTTGGATAAACACTATCTTAACGTAACTTTCAATAGTTGACCTCGGTTCTGTTACTTGCACGGTTAGGAAACGCGTTTATCTTGAGGATAATTTCGAGCATTGCACCTCACCTCCAGGCTGGAAACCCAGGAGCTCTTGCTCATGATTAGGCCTTCCATAATGATCGAGTTGATCATTATTTACGGCATGTGCTGAAACCTGTTTGAAAGCTTATAAACATAAAAATGAAACTCGAATAATTTATTGCTATGCACGATAAAGAGCGATAAAAATTTCAATTACGATCCTTTGAAGTTTACCGTAGAGCATCTACTGGGCAAATAACACCTGCCAATAAATCTTTTTGAAGACCATCTGATTATATGGTTGGAAGTTATACTGGGGAGGACTGATTAAGGTGTTTAACATTAAACACACTCTTTTGAAAAGATAGTTTATAGAGTTTCAATATTCTTGGTACACTGAAGAAATAAATATTTTTTTTTCATTTTTACAATGGTGTAATACTAAAAAAGTAAAGCCTTAATTAAGGCCGAAGAATTTTAGAAAACCTTTGAGCTGTGCCCCTATTTGCAACATAAAGTCACTTCGCTTAATGCCCTCTTAGAATTTGGCAAAACAAACTATGGTTCCGATCTCTTGCCCAAATAGCAGAAAGCGACGTCGCGCACATGGTCGGATGTTATTTCACCTATCCTAAATTATCAGATTAACATTATTTTGATGATGCAAGTCATGAACTTCATGGTTTCTAGATGATAGTCGAGGCTGTAGCTCATCCTCTGCGAGACTCAAAGGCCTCTGTAATCCCTTCCTTCATGGTAAAGGACTAGTTTTTTTCCCGTTACTGGTTTAGGTTTTGAATGAAATTTTCGCATCCTGGTATTCGAAGATGGAGGATTTAAAGGAAGACGCCCAGAGGCGTCATCGGAATGTGAGTGCGGACCTCTCCATCCCGTAAATGAACACCATTGATAGGTATTTAGGTGTTTCCAACACATCATACCTTCCATCATTTTATTATAAAATTGTTTATTTATAGTTTACTAGTCAGTTAAGGCTCTTTCTGGGCGAATTACTTTAATACAGGATTTAATTAATCTTTTTTGATCTCATGATGAGTTATATGAAATACGGGATGGAAAACTATTTTTTTGCATAGTCAAATTCAATTGATTTCCAGTAAAATTCAAAAGTTTATTCTAAGATAGACATCTATCTTCAATACTGATGCTGCAACAATGAAAGTATAATGTACAAGCTAGCTCTGTGGGCTAATGCCAACATAGTCCATGCTACGAATATCCCAGGTTTTGGATTATTAATGTGCATATTGAGTAAGTTTAAACATTTTTACATAACTTTGCGCAAATACTGGCTTAATTTTATTTGTAATGCAAGCATATAAGGCATTTAAATATGCTGACTAGCTGAATTTTCAACTGCTGCTGATGATCGCATTAGTTGGAAATAATATCCTTTGCTTTTTGTTTGCAAGATAATTAGCACACCAATTCCGTCTTATTCTAGTCTTTTCTCTTTTGCAATGTGCATTCATTGAATACTTGTGTTAGCTATTTATTACAAGAACTAGTTTTTATAATGCCTTTTTGTGGCCCAACCGTTGCGGTCCAACCATAAATGCATGTACATACCTACGAACAGCTTGATTTTCCATAAACGTTTTTGAAACTTATCCCATGCAATGCATACAAAAGAGCAATATGAGATACAATACAGCGGATAAGATATGAATAAAACACACTAATTATTTTACATCAATCACGTGGAGTTTGAAACCGGAATAAGCGACGCTTTGGAAAAGTGGCTTCCAACATCGCTACTGCGCACTTGGAAAGCTATATTAAACTGATGACGATGTGAATTACCATTTTCGGTGGGGAAAGTAAAATTCCATGCGATTGTAAGTATACTTTTGGACCACAGGCACATGTAAGAAAGTTTACTCCGATACCTTTAACCTATTACGTATTAGTCTGTTGCCTTGATAATGAAATATCAATTTCTTATATTCGCTTGGAGCATTTAGAAACACCACTAGTTTTTCAATAAATCTTACTTTTGCCAAGTGAAACGGAAAGTCTGAAGAAAATAAAAGAAGTATGTTTTCTTCTCTAAAAGGCTCTACGGTAGTGAAGTATTATCTGTAGCAATAATTTCAATTTTATGTTGCATCTCATACTTTTTACCCACCTTCCTACCTATCTTTTTATCGTTAAGCTTACCACTTTGTTGCCAATTCAAGTTGACAGATTTCAGGAAAGAACTAAGTTTTGATTTGAAACTGCCTGGAACTTAGCTTAGCCTTAGGGTGTTTTCCTTTAAGTTATTTTTATCCCATTTTGTTCTTGTTAATTCCTGTGTCACCATCTTTGCATTTTTCCGTCAGGTGTCAAACTTCTCTGGATTCTTGATAACTTTATTGACGTCATAGATAATTAAGTTGTCGTTCAAATACGGACTAATTTCCATGTTTGAGAGGTTCATTTCTTATTATAGTGGTTTACTGAGCGCTCTGGTTTGCTGAGGGTTTGCTCATTGTGTCGTCTTCTCCAAAAGTGAAAAATTAAGTTTCCAGTATGCTCCCACACGACATATGCTATAGAGATTCCCGGAAGATATGAGTTCCCCGCAATGACGAGTTATCTTCTCCAAGCAAACTGAGACCAGAGAAAATTGCTATTTTGAAACTCGAGTCGATGGTGGACTGTGTATTACTTCTCTAATATTAATTTTATTGAGATTTATATCACAGTCATTTCTACCGGATTTGCTTTATTCAGGGCACGACAAAGCTAGTTATTGTCCCGGCACCTTCCTAAAGCTTATATCGATAAGGCTAATGCAATAAGGTTTTAATAGCATTTCTCTGGCAGTAAAATGGGTAATTGAAGCGATCATGGAGTAATTCTCATGCATAGAGTTTTATATCTAATAATGACGTAGTTAGTTAAGATTTGGTTATAGCCAAAATAAATTAAAATTTTTTGACGTTGCGTGGACTGAGTAGTTTTATGTTCTTGTAAATTGAGGGATACGCTCTTATTTCTCCTCTAAACAAAAGATTAAATTATGACCATTCCACTAAAAGGTTCGTAGACTTCTAGTGATTTCAACTGGGTGTAACAAGGAGGTAGCACCAATTCCTCAAATTGCCTCGAAAGCTTTCACATAGAGTAAATTAGAAATAACGATATACATTCCCAAATATATTCATTCACTGAATGAATTTATGTTCACATATGAATATTTATGTAGCGAAGCGAAAACCAATCTTGTTTTAATCTTTTTAGTGCCATTTTTTGCAGTCGTGTTTTTCAATTTTTTAATAATTTTTCATGACTGACGTTCTTTACACCCCCCGCCACACGACTTTGCGGCGCGTAGCAGGGCATTGCGTTGATGTAGCTTTGTATTTTATGCATATTTGATACTACACTCTGCCATAGCCTCCATTCTGAATATTCCCAGGCTTTTCTCGTCTCATCACAGACGATAGTGCGGGAGTGGAAGTATGCCCCCGTCCCCTGGATAGCACATGCCGGAGATGCTCACCCAAGGCAGGGAAAAGAGGAGTCTATAAAATGAAATAGGTAGAGGGAGAGTGTCTTGTCCACCTCCGGCCTTCTTCCGCGAACCAGTACTCTATGCGCACTCGTCCTCTCCCTGGTCTGTCCCATCTCCTCACCTCTTATCTCGAGCCGTCTGGGCACTTAGGCACTTATGACGCCCCAGGATGCCGTCATACTTTCCCTGCGACCCTGACGTCGCCGCTATCTCCCGACCTCCGCAGCTAGATGACCTCACTCCCCATCATACGCATCTCTTCTTCTCGTGACAATCTTTTTAATTCATCTACGTCCAATTATTTTTTCTGGCACTAGTACTACCCATATATTCTCTTCCACTGCTGTAGCAGAAAAGGTATATCGGGAGCGACAAAATCATGTAACAATTATTTAATGCACAGATATTCCACGATTATAATTTACTGAAAACCAATGGTTGGATGTTGATACCAGAATAGGATGTGGTGTCCAATTTAAATCAATGCTGGTAATCCATGCTGTTTATTGGGTGGGACATCCGTTTTAGTTAGCTATCACATAGTGCAGAAGTGGATAGCACTTAATAAAAATTAGGAAGAAATTCCACTGTAATGAGCCGCGATCCTGTAACTTTTACTGCTGTAGTTGAAAGCGTATCCCCTCAACCAACTTCTCCTTTGTTGGCAATAATTTAATTGGAAGTAAAATTGTTTGTTTTTAATAAGTAGAAAAGGGTTGCTTCCATTATTGTTAATAACTCCACTAAAAATCTCTCAATATTAACGAAATTTCATTGTCATTGTTTTGTTAAATGATGCCAATCATTTGGTAATATTAATGTTGAAAAAAGTTCCATTACCTACTCACTGCGTAAACTTTTAAAAGGGTCTTCCCCTCATCGCCGTCTTGATAAAAATCTGGCTCTCAAATGAGTTGGCTCTTTTATATCTTCTTAAACTCTACGCGAGTGTTGTAAAGACTAATACTGAGATGTGGATGTAACTTAGTGAATATCTATTTCTACTTGATTTTGCTCCCAAACACCAAAGATGTATCGATAAGAGCTGATATTCGGACCAGCTTTTGCTATCCAACAAAAATTGGGTGTCACATCCAACCTTTTTTCAGTGTAGAAAATAATTATTGTAACCACTACGATTGGTTGAAAGCCTAGTTTCCTTTTTAAAACATTGTTAACAAGTAGATATCGTCAATGTCATCAATAACTCTGTCACCATAAATTTTATGAGATTCGATTATTAGCAGTGGCGAAGATATTTTAGTTGGATCGCTATTTCTACTTGGGAGTTCTTCCTATTGAGAGCACTTCAGGTGTAGTACTCCATCCGTCGGATAGGGTGTTAAACTAGACCCCTTGGTGCCTTTCGATAAAGGCAATGTCGACGCCAGATATCATTCCACCATTCCTCTTTTCCCTAAACAATCCATCTCACACCAACGCACCTACCCCCCTATCCTTAATTGCACGAATTACTTCAGTTGTCGGTCGCCTCCTCAAATAACCAATTAACCACTTACGTCGAGCAGGTTTAGGGCCATCCGGTAGTCAGTGGATTCTACCATGAGATGCTGCACTCATGGAAGGGAGTTTCATCCATTGAACAGCTGAGAAATCATTCTTTTGGGTAAAAGGCAGGATTGTATTAAGTCTCTGTGCCCCATTCTTAAGCCTGCAATGAAGTGCCGTCAATTCTCTCCACTTGTCCCTGTTAGAGGAGCATGCCCATGGCCGACGTATCACGTGTGATGGCACGCATATTGCTATCTTTTTGGCACTCCCTTTAATTCTCTTTCCTTGGGCGCGTCTTTGCACTTCCCCTTGCCTTCCTTTCACCTTTACTTTCTTCCTGAAAATCTCCTCTCTTCCCACCGTGACCTTATTTTTTTCAACAGAGACCCCTGACAAGATCTTGGTCTTTCTCTCGCAAAGCGCTTCATGTCTTCTTGTCCCCTCATCAGCAACTTTTTTGTCTTCGTTAAGCCACTCAGAATTTGGTTGGTCCCTCTGTTCAATGTATCCTTTTGTATCCGCCAGTGTTTTCCTTTTTGAAAGTATTCGACGTAGTATTTTTTCAACTACCTGCTAATTTCAGAAAATATGATTTTTTAAAAACATCGTCTCTCCTTTATTCCGCATCATTATTCTTAATTGCGGCCGGCGTTTTGTATGTTGTAGAATAGGTACATGATTTCAACGTTTTGATCCTTCCCACACATCCAACTTCGTTGGCAATATTTTTTAAACTATCTTTATAGATATCAAAATAAGCTAGCCTCAGATTGGGCTATATATTTGGATCTAGTTTGAAGGAAATTTTGAAGCATAGATTTTAGGTGCGTAATGATGAACTACAGATGATATTACACTTATTTTTGTTAGGATTGTTATAGAAAATGCATACCTTCAATTCATCGCAGCAGGCCTCAATCGAAAACTTGCTCCGTATCGAAAATTAGACCTAGGTATCTTTATTTATGGAATGGATGTTGGAATGCTCCTCTCTTAGATATTTTTTTGGTGGCGGGATCTGAAGAAAGAAGACTCGGAGCATCATTAGAGCGAAGATTCTTCTGCCTCACCATTGCCATTTTCCATGCCGAGTTCCATACGCGGTGAGAACTTTGCAATTTTCCTTACGTATATCCCTTCGAGAAAATCTACCACAGCTTTGATGAAACTTAAGTTTTGAGCAGCTTAAAATTTGTTTAGATAGGTATGGGAAGTGAATTTGAGTGAAATCGCAGCAGCGCAAAAATAATTTGGCTTCTGCAACCATTTAACGCTTTCGTATACAATTTGTTCCTTTTTCGTAGAATTACGCCAAAGCATATTTTAGCGTTTACCAAATTACCTGCGTTATTTCAGGGTTTGATGTGCACATGATGGGGGTGACGGAGTATTGTCGGGGTGACGAGAGATCAGGGGGTGGGATGGAGGAATGATAAAATAAATATAGAATATTAGAAAGTAAGGTCAGCAAAATTTGCCGTAATATCTTCGTGACTGGCAAGGGAACAGTTAAAAACTTTTGATGATAGCGAAGAGCGAATAAAAATAACACTACGACTGTTGCTCGTGGGATTTCGTTCACATTCGTCTGGCTAATGAATTTTCCTTCTCATTGCCCGACCGTCTGTCCAATTTTCTCCCTTCTTGTCCTCCGCGGCATCGTCTTTCAAAACTTGTAAGGGGAGAGAGAGAGCAGCCCGGGAAAACTTCTGTTCAATCTTCGCAACTTTTCCTCCCCCTGGGCGGAGGAAGTTTCTCAAACACGAGATTCCTTTAACGCGTAGCGAGGAGGAAAAGAACACGCGCTGCGGAGATTTATAAAAGGAAAAGGGAGAAATGCTGCTGAAATAAATCCGAAAGCAATTCAAGCAGGGAATTATCAAAGGAAACATTACGGCCACGAAAGCAAGTCACGCGAAATGAACGCTTGAAAGAGAAGACCTCTATAATTTTCCCAAAAACCTATACAACTCGGACGAAATGGCCTTACTTTCGTTTACTATAACACCATCCGTTCAAGGTGATTGATATATGTATCCCTAAATTCTCAAAAGGTTTAAAGTTTTATTTTTGTTCATGAAAATAAGTGAATGAAATTAACCTCCACTGTATCATTAATTTAACACTTATTTTTCTTAACCTGTGTTTTGAATTATTCCACTAAGGAATGTTTTATATTAGTTTAAAATCTGTTGTGTAGGTAAATTTCCCTTACCTATATGGAAGATAGATCTTATTATGTGGTCCCCTCCAACATTCTCTCGCGTATTATCCACTTTAACGCTCTTATATTTTTTAAATTTTTGCTATGAAAATCCCAGCCTTTTTTTTGTATTCTTACCATTTTTAAAGCAAACTTATACATTCTTAATATACCTCAATGGTAAAAATTTTATTTTCTCTGAGTAAGCAGATTGCTCTTATGTTTAAGTTTCTGTCGTTCTAAATATTTCTATTATGTTCTGAAATGGATTTCTACTCCCACACAGCTGGTCGAAGAAACGTTTTGTTATTTACTGTGCATCACATTCCATATATTTCCGATTAAGTTTATCCACTTCATTTAACATGGAAAGCATCCATAGGCTGAGAAGCTTTGGGGAGACTAGGATGGGACATCTACAGATGAACATGTTGGAATAAAGGCTAAGAGTATAAAAATTGAAGTCGTACGAATTTCAGGTTGATTCAGAGGATATTAGAATTATAGGATTATAGAAAAATATGACAAAATCAGAGGATTAAACAGTAGACTATGTAGGTGTAAGGATTCCTTTTCGACTCGCTCCGTTCACGACTACAACAAAGACAGAGCGATAGACGCTAATCCACTAAATGAGGCTCTACTTTCGGTCCCTTTTCTCTTCTATTTTTCTTATTATCTCTCTTGATTATTTCTGGTGTCCCTACGTCCTTCATTTCATACAAACGGCAACAGGATATGGCACGTGATCTTTAGGTGACAGGCAGTGTCATATTCTGGGTCTAAATTTCCTAGGATTGAGGAAATATGGGATATATCCATAGGTTATGAAATCCAGGAAACAAAAAATATATTCCTAGATAGGTTAAAATATATAAATAACAATTTTAGAATACTTTGAACTTTCAGTGGTTTAATTGGGTCAGTGTACTTTACTATGAATAATTCAAACTGTTTTAATTGAAAATTTCGTTTAAGTGTAGTAGTCTGATTTTGGAATAATTTGATTAGAACTATACGGGACGCAGTTCAATATATACCTCATTGGAGTGCATGTGGAACATCTGATTACCTAATGAAATCATTCCTAGAACGCTTCCTAATTTGAAAAAAACGAACAAAAATGATTTAGTAAACACGAAAAAACAATGCATTGATATTAAAACATATTTTCAGTTGTTAATGTGTATCACGGAATGAATCACAGTCTAGTGATCAGTGTTTGTACTTAAAGAATTATCGAGATCCTTATTGACTCGCATGATGAACGATTTTGACTTTTTGTACAAGTTCTCGTGGAGACAACTCATACGAAATATAGCTTCTCAGCCACTGCTTGCAAAACACGCTTCCTCCAAAAGCAAATGGACCCTCTCTTGTCTGCCTCTACCTTCGGCCTCATCCCCCTAGTCCTATGTGTCCTATGTATCCTCTTCTGCAACGTTGCTGTGGCTGTGCACAATGGCCTGCGTGACCGGCATTCGAGGTCCCTCATCTCCGAAGGTCTTCGGCAAGCTGGTCCAAACGATAAGACACCAAAGGCGTCTCGCGGTCGTGACCTTTCCATCTAACGAGAACAGAATATTCAAAAATGCCTTTGGAGTGATTGGTGTTGAATAGATTGCGTAATATTGCCGATGAAAATTTGCTGTTTAATATTATTAAGACTTTCATGAAGATTGGGCTATAACAGGTGCCGAGCAAGGGAGATTGGAATCAATGGATATGTAGTGCTATAGAAGAATGGTGAAGGTGAACTGAACGCAAAGAATCACTGATGAAAAAGCCCTACGAAGAGTTGGAGAGGAAACTTGTGTAATGAAAAATTAGAGAAGAGGCAATCTGATCAGACACATTTTGCATCGCAACTGCTTCTTGAAAATTATAAATGAAGAATACATGAATTGGAAGCACTACCTAGGAAGAGGACGGTTAGAATACTATATCAGGAAAATCATGAAGAGCAACAAAATAAATGTATTGATATAAAAAGCATCGTTTCTGTCTGTCCGCAAATTACCATGAGGAAATATACGTATTGAGTTCATGTTATTCGCTAGCAGTTTTTTTTATTTTGCACAGTGAAATTAGAATTACTGGGCGCACAAAGCCGAGATGAACACCAAACAAAAGGATTTATAATAAATAATTGTTATTATTTCATGTGAATTACTTTTACTGTTTGAAATCGTCAAAACTTTGATAAAATATTGGTAAAATTTCTCAAAATGTTGCGTTTTTGATAAACCGTCCCCTAGCATAGACCGATAGCATTATTGAAGCCGAGTCTCATAAGCAAATATAGGGAATGAAGGCCCATAACGAATCAACTGGGAATGATGAGTAGCTTTTGCTATAATTAAAGCATATCCTAAGCAGTGGAAAATTAATTTAGAACTCTCATAGGAAAGACAGAGACTTGGCTAAATGAATGATAATTATATAGGCAATTGAGGAGTAGTATTATGTTGTACAGTATTCAATTTTTGGTTAAAGATGACTCGAAATTGTAATTTATACACCTACAATTATGAAGAATTCCATTTGCTGATGAGGCAGAAAATTAGGGTTTTGAAAGTGTGAACGAAAAATAGAAATTTATGTACACAGGAAATTGTCAGAGTTGAAGATTTTAATATAATTTGTTTTGGAGTAGTAAAGGCGGCTTGTTCATTTGATGGGAATCAAAAAGTCAATTATTATGTACGCAGAGTTCAATTAAAATAATATTTCGTCATGCATGACGGGGTTTTTATTACTAGTACTTAAATAGGAATGAAACGGTTAGGTACAAGAAGACTAAAGCGGAGACCTGCAGCAAACTAATCTTTGGATTGACGACGGATGATGATTCGTCATTTTCAGTCTTTAAAGTTGATATACTGCAGCCTCCCATTTCTCCCAATTCCAAGCTAACTTTTTTTCTTCCCTTCGGCTCTCCTTGACCAGATCTCTCATCGTTTGTCATAGGCACAAGTTCCGCGGTTTTCCTCGTGCTACCTGCCCCTATAATTTCCCTAACAGTACGTTTAAATCGAATTCATTGAGTGCGTGGGCATGCCGAATTCCTTGTTCTATCTTCTATTATGTATATTATTCCCTATAGCCACTTTTTCTTGGGTTCATGTGCATAACTCCTTATTTCTCACTCATCCCCACCTTTTGACCATTTGGAATTTTTCTCCAGCACCAGGTTTAGACGTGTATTTAAACGTTTAGTTTGTGTTTTTTTTCATTCTGCAGAGTCGGAATATTTTGAGCGTTCTGCTTTAACTCAAAATATTTTAAGCTTACTTTTATATGGCCGTGAAGCCTGGGTAATAATAGCTCCGGAGAAATAAGTTGCGAGCAATGTAAAGTGGTTTCGACGAATGGTGAAGATTAAATGAATGGAGAGAATCGCAAATGAAGAAGCCCTTCGGAAAGTTATCGATAAAAACTCTGATAAGAAGGAGAATAAATATACTTTATGGGCATTTTTGCGACAACATAGCCTATTGAAAACAATACCAAATGGAAGGAGAAATGAATTAAAAGAATTACACAGGAAGGCCATGCATCAGGCAAGTTATGTACGCCTAGTTGAAGACTAATGAAGAATGAAAGCGGTGAGCTGAGCGATGTGGAAGGCTGCAGTGAACAAATCTTATAATTGATGACTACTGACTTTGATAACAGTGGAAGTGGATTTTTGCTTCAACCTCTCTCATTATTGATTCGCAGGAATCAGCTTTTATGGTTTTCACGATTATAAATGACGGTGCACCAATCCAGTGAGTACTGATAAGTGCCGGCGATGGAGAGTTACTTCAAAGCGTATTTTCTGATGATTAATGCTTTTGGGGATTCTTGCACTCATTATCTCATGACAGTGTCCCTACACGGCAAAGTGCTCCATCCTTTCTTTGAAGTTACCACTCTTGGCGTGGGCATTTCTCATCCCTCATATGCGTAGCATTTCATCTGAACATATATCTTCCGCATCCACTTGTCTCCCATGCAGCTGTCTTGAGCGGAGAAACCCTTTGCCGTCCACTAACTTTCTCCCGCACGTGTCGTCCCAAACTTCCATCGTCCCTCAAACGACTCCGCACTCTCTCTTCCTTTGTCCCTCCATTATTCCTAACGTGCTCCCTCACTCGGTAGCGTATCCTTATCATAATATCCGCCGGGCTGAGTTCTTCACTGTTCTTAGGTCCGTTATCCTCAAGATGACGTAGATGTTTCGTTAACTTTACGTTAAAATAAAGCTCTAGTTTTGTATTGGTATTATATAAGTTTGTTGATTTGTTAATTTGAGCATTATTGGTATGAGAACGTATTAACTTTAGTTTTCAGATTTTAGCCCGGCCTTTAAGTTTTATTTCCGAGTCCTCTCCTCCTCTAATCCTTCTCCACTTGCCTCTATCTTGCGTTGCTAGGAAATACGAAAACATGAATTTAAAACCCAATACAGGAAAAGCAACTTGTTTCGTATAAGAAATGCTAATCAGCACAATGAAGAGTTACACATTTTATGTAAAACCGTAGTGAATTCTGAAATAAGAAGGTTCTATATAGATAACGATATGCAAGTTCGATAACGTATATTTTTAAATAATTCAGTATCTCTCGTTACCTCAGTTGGTACGTTATGAAATAGTGGCATTCGTGAGGTGGATAGAGATTCATTGATCTGTGTTTTACGAAAAAACTTTCGGAAGGAAAATATATTTCAATGTTATTCCCCCTTGGCTGTCCTCCTTGCGGCAGATTTCGTGACTGGGTGATAATAATGTGCTAGCTTTTATTATCTCTTGAAATCTTAGAAATCATATATGAAGGTAGGTTTCTGATTTGTACGCTTGAGGATAGATGGGCACCATGATAGTTTTATCGTAGCATTCATGGTCTCTACGATTGTTATGCATTTCAATTCAGATTTACCGACGTAGCATAGCAAAGCAATGGCATTTTTGTCAGTGGTTTTAGCCGAAGTTCTATTTAAAAAACTGCACATTTTATTCTGTCCCGTCTCTTCTAAGACGTTTTTTTAGAAACTTAACGTTTGGTAGCATCATGCAATAATTTTTTCATGGGCATGGACATCCGAGGTTATATTTCCAGGATTAGTGGCATTCCTGTAAAATTATAATAATCTATGGCCTCCTTCCGTTACAATGTCTTTGCCATTGATTGCACACGTCTCACAATCAGACTTAAGAATAACCACACATTTTCATTTTATACTTTCTAGGTTAGGTCAGTCTATGTCACAACTCTAGATAGATGGTATTTGGATACTTTTTCTTCCTCTTAAAATCATGCAAATTTTGTTTAAATCATGGCAGTGAATATTAGAGGGTGTTTTTCATGATCAGCGACAGCGGTGACCGCTAAGGTATGTCCATTGATCAGTCACCTTTCGCACCCAGAAAAGTGCATAGCGATAGCTGGTAAAAGTTCTTCTTTTCAAGCTCGATTAATGACTATGACAAAGAAAAACCAAGAGACGATGACACACCATTTATATACATTTCACTTTTGCCCGTTCTGTCTTCCAATTACTGTTCCTTATTCATTTGTTCATGGGTTTTTTCCCGAAATTTATTTTCGGCATTCCTTCAGTATTCGGCACTCGGGAGTACTTTTGTCTGTCATTTCCGGGGAATTTGAATTGGAAATTATCTCCCCCTAGGGAAGGGGTATGGGAGAAGTGACTATGTAGACCAGGAACTTTCTCTCCCCGCCCGGGGATTCCTCTTACTTTCGCCGAGGAGTTGGTTCGTCTTACCTCCGTCCGGGCCATCTCCGCGCTGCCGCCCGTAAACTGCCTCTACCCTCCTCCGCCCTCCACCCCTCATCTCCTTAAATTCTGCCGCGCCTTATTACATCTCCATAAATGATTCTCCTTTGAGAAAATGCTTCCCCATTCGAAACTTCCGAGAATCGATTTGCCATCCTTCGACGAGCAGGTCTATCCCCTTCCTACAGTATGTATCCCTCTAAGCTCTAATCCTTTTTGCTTTGGCGTTGTATCGCCCAATTAAGCTCCTCAAACATGTCGCTTTCATCATAGAAGGTGCGCAAACCATGAAGCTCTCAGCGTGTTCAATTTCGCAACGCGCGGTTTTGTACGTTGAATTGTGCATTTCCGTATTAATGACTTCACTGATTAGGTGATATGACGAAGCTGCTGTGTTTTCTTGAGAGATCGTGAAGTTTGAATATATTATTCAGATACATGTTTTACATCAACTCCTAGGTTATTGCATACGCAAATGACCATAATTATTGCAAACGCAAACTAGCTGTAGATGGAAATATTTGTCTTAAGTTACAGCTATTCGTCCGATGAAAACATTTCATTTTTTATATCATGCGAACATTTCCTTTGCTTCCCGTAAGTTAAAGAAGTATTGCTTGACATAAAAGACATTGATATTTATTTGAAGAGTGATAGTTATTTTTAAGGATCTGAAATTTAGAAGCATGCAAATCTGCAAATAATTATGAGGGTAAGTTTTATCAGTTTAAAATTAATTTTCTTTATTCGTATTAAGTATATTTATATTTTCTAGAATATTTTATTTTTACTAAGGCTACTTCGAAATTCATTTAAAGTAAGGTAAACCTAGCAATGACTCGGTTTTTTTATCTTCACATGTCGCTTCAAAATCCATCCAGTGGAACTCATGAGTATAGTCTTTTCTGCGCTTTCAAACCACTATCTCGGGATTTGCAAAGCCTATAATGAAATTCCAGCTAACAAAATCTTAATAAAGAGCAACTCCACTCCCAGTGCAATGTCACTGTAAAATTTTCATGCATTTCAAGTCATGGGTACTCTAGACGAAAAACGATAAAACGCTCGTCTCATAATAGCGAGTATGGGAATCCTTTGAAGAGAAAAAGAAGACGCTAGCGCAATTTTTTACGTTTGCTTAGCGTCGTTTATTTTCTCTGGAGATAAGGTAGGGATTGCGATTTTTATATTTTCACAGCTCACATTCAGTACGCTAGGAATTTAGGAATTTAGGAATTTTCTGCATGCTTATTTTTACGAAAGCAATAACATACTTTCTGTGGGTCCCTTAAATGAGCTAGTATAATCATTTTGGAATGTTTGCGTATTAACATTTAAGAAGAGGATTAATGTATTTTTATTGTAGATTAGTACGATTATTTTGAGCATTTTTCTGCAGAAATATCTGAGAAAATAAAAAATATTTTACGCAAATGCTGAGTATTTCCCTTAATTTACTTTTACCTCAATTTCTCCTCCTTTCAGTCCCTTTTTTCAATAACGCAGTTAAAAATGGAACACTCAAAATTCTGAAGAAGTCTGCCTGTGAAAATATGGTTTCTTGAATTTAAAAAGTATGGTTTGTATTGACTATGTCAAGCGGCTATGATGAACTTGAAGAATCAATGCAGTATATTTTGAAATAATGAGAAAATGCTAGCATAGTAATAAATAAAGTTTACAACAGTCAAAATTGAGGCACTAGAATTCGTTGACTTTGGGGATGGTTCAAGAGGTCTTAATTCAATTGCTTCAAATTCAATTTCTTTGTAAATTAAGTCCCAGTTAAGATGAGTGAAATTACCTCAAATTTGAAAATCAAAACTAACCGCTGGATACTACTTAGTGGAACACTAAATAATGAACCCCAGTTTTCCGTTCCTCGAAAAATCCACTAACCCCCTTTTTTTTGGATGATATACAATAATTTTATAATTTTATTTTTTCTTCGCTCTCTTAGTAATTAATTAATTATGAAAAAAATGAAAAATGCATAGAGCCTTCGTTTTTCCTTGCGTACCACGCTACGCAGTAAAGCATTCGTGTGCCCTACGCTCCACTCAACGTGAACGCAATCGGAATATGATTTATTTTCTTGCGAAGAGACAGGAGTTCTCTTACGTCAACAACAAAGCTTTTTTTCAATTTATTTATGGCAAAAGCCGACCGAAACCTTGGCAGCTATCGTATCCTAAACAATATACAAGGTCTATATAACGAGACATGAATACGCTTTCCTCATTGGATTACGCTCCGCAGGAGGTAAGGAAAATACGCATGATTTCCGTGTAAGTAAATACTCAAGAGATTAATAAACTGCAATTGAGAGCTCCGCATAATTAAAAACTCCTAGTTAGAGGATGACTTAAGAGATCGAGACCTCCTGTTGGTACTTTTAGTGTACAGCTAATACTGCCATCCCTATGAAAAAATCACATTGGCGGAACATCTCTAAAACCGCTCCTGGTTCCAAGCATCAACTGTTTTTCCGATGGATCCCCTTTACCTCTCGACGCAAGTTTCTCCAAATTGTTCTCCTACAGTATGACCGTTATTATATAATGCATCGCGTGACTTTGGAATCGCACGATTTCTCTCACTCATTTTATGATCGGACTCGCTGACCAGTGGGAAAGAGTGTAACCAATGACTAATAGCTTATAACTCTGCTAAATTAGTCATTGCAAATACCATTTTCATCCCTTGCTTTGATATTCCTAGTGGCTCAGCTTTTGCGTGGCTATCTTCCGTGTATTCGTTAGCAGCAATATTTAAGGGTTCGTTTTGCA
Source organism: Pyrrhosoma nymphula (assembly GCA_963573305.1). NCBI lineage: Eukaryota > Metazoa > Arthropoda > Insecta > Odonata > Coenagrionidae > Pyrrhosoma > Pyrrhosoma nymphula. Next base: position 93,391,384 of record OY754335.1, on the reverse strand, counting down.
ACTGCCGTGTTTATTTATGAGGAGCAAGGCAGTAAATTTGCAGCTACCGATGTGATTTCATTTTGAATAGTACTACTGTTTTCTTCTTGAGTTTCACTAATATTTGGAACGCACAACAGGAGTTATCCTACGAAAAATTGTGTGATGCAATGTTTCAGAGAAATTTCAGGAAAATTGCACGTGGGGCTCGGCCTCTATTGCATATTATAATTTTTTAGGATGTATTATTTAAAAAATTCTCTAAAAATATAAGTATTCACACAACAACCTACTAATTAACCAGTTTTTAAAAGGCCGTCCCACATTATACTCTAATCCGTCTTATAGATGGTAGATAGCAACTCCTAATCACTGATCCTACCCTTAGATAGTGACTCCTTATCACTTAGCTTGTTCTGACTTCCTTAAGGTGTTTTGTCTATTTTATACGCTGTGTTATGCTTCTCGTTATCTTTGCACGAACAGGGACGTGAAACTGAGTTCATCGGATATCCTATGAAAATGTTTTTGCGCTGCGGTGTTGACGCGAAACGGCTTAAGCGACAAGGGCGGAGGCGGAATGTAAATTCATCCCAAAAACTCGGAAACAGGGCGGCGAGTGGCTATCGGGTGACAATATGTGTCTCCTAGCACTGTTATTACATTCGATGCTTCATTCTGTAGATATAAAATGGCCCTTATTTGAGGCAGTGGCACTTGTCGTTAAAATGATCACAACAACTCTAAATTCTGTGAGCCAGATCCGGGGTCGAATAACAATAATGTCAAATGTTTTTGATGGTGATATCCACAAGTTAGTATAACACTCTGAAATAGTTATATTTTTTTCATGAAAAACCTTTGCAATTTTTTTAACTGAAACACGGAAATATCTTGGACTTACAGTGTAAAATTTCTCACCAATGAGAAATAATAATATTTAGTAAAGATTTTAGAGGTTGCTTCGTTTGGCTTGGTTTTGTCGTTGGAATTTTTGCCGACGCCAAACCAGTTGCTACCATGAGTGAGTTGAGAGGGTGGAAAAATAAACCCCGTGCGCTCTCTCCTCACCTCAGGGAATCGTGGCGATGATTGATATCTTCCGAGAGTTGAGGGAAAGTGCCTTGAAGATCCAGAGAATAAGTGTTGTAAGGAGAGGGAGGGTATTCAGATATTAGTACTTAAATGGGTAAACAAGGAAATGGCGGCGTAACCGGTTAGCACATCTGACCGACAATTTGTTGATTTTAGCTCCAATCGCAGTTACATCGAAAGATTTTTTTCTAATTAATTCCCACTCACTGGGTCCGGTTATACAACGTGCGAAGTTCGTGATTCCTACAGACCTTTCATCATTACGTTGGTAGAAATGAAGAATCTTCGGTGAAAAGTCTTAGAAATGCTGACCCATAAGTAGCGTTGCCACGAGACTCGAGACAACCCAATTTGGCGATACGAGACCACCACCATGAGACTCTCGAAAATCTCGTAAGAAAGTGATGAAGAGGTGTGAATAAAGGAATAAACGGCAATTTCAAGGGTTTACCGTATTGACTTACCATGGAGTGAACTTACTGTTAGTGTCTAAATAGGGATATCCGGGTATTGATAGGGCTAAAATGTATTTGACAAAGGTTTCACTCTCCAGACGAGAACTAAAATTCTTGCCCGATGACATCTATTTTTATACCACGAGTGCGACTCCAAGAGCTGCGTAAGAAAAACCTTGTGCTGTATGTTCCCTTACTATTAATGATGGCTGCATTTAAATTGAATTTCGATGGATGTATTATTTGTTTTTCGTAGTTTAATTTTTTTTACATTTTTAACGTTATATTTAATCCTGATGGTCGAATTATGTCGAAATTATGATTCATTGTTCCTTTTAGCAATAAATTTGTTGCCGACACAGAAAAAATCTTCCACTAACTGTGACTGCCACAATGTTTCACTAACGCTGGCATCCAGAAGATGCCTTATTAAAGTAAAACCGGTCGCAGTTTTTAAATTAAGTGTGGAAAAGTACAAAGATTTTATGGTATTCAGGTTTCTGGTTCTGCGATTAAATTATTTAATATTATGCGACAGTTTCGCCGTGCTATGCTGCAGGCTTCGTCGGGCTTTTAAGAACAACAATGGTCTTTTTTCAAAAAGTAAATAAACAATTCCAGCAGTTGATGATTTTGAGGAGTAAAAAACTTAATTTCGAATAAGTCTCTTCCAGGTGTAAGGGAGTTTATAACTATCCTCTCTATTGATGTTATTTGGTCTTTTTTCTATTTCAATCGCCTCCCTTATGAGCCGTGGAAAGTACTATTAAAGGAACATGAACGTGCAATCCGGAAGAAAGACTGGTATCACTCTGCCGTGGCTGAGCACACTACGTTAGAGGAAGGTCACGCCATTGACATCGAGACGGCAAGAGTACTACACAAAGAAAGCAGTTACTTTCCACGGCTCATAAGGGAGGGGATTGAAATAGAAAAAAGACCAAATAACATCAATAGAGAGGATAGTTATAAACTCCCTTACACCTGGAAGAGACTTATTCGAAATTAAGTTTTTTACTCCTCAAAATCATCAACTGCTGGAATTGTTTATTTACTTTTTGAAAAAAGACCATTGTTGTTCTTAAAAGCCCGACGAAGCCTGCAGCATAGCACGGCGAAACTGTCGCATAATATTAAATAATTTAATCGCAGAACCAGAAACCTGAATACCATAAACATGAGCTGCAAAAATCTTTAAAAAAAGTTTACAAAGATTCTATTGAAAATGGATATCTATCACTTCCACGAAGTCAAGCCTGAAATAATCAAATTTAATGAATTTGAGAGTTACAATCCAGTGGCGGCCATAGGTCAGCTGTAAGTTTAAGAAAGAATAAAACCAGTGTGTCTTCTCCTCGCCCCCTTTAAGATCGCGTTAGAGAATGCGAGAAGACGAAGAGTTTGTTGAGGAAGGGACAGGAGGAAAAAGAGATGTTAGGAAGAAGATAAGAAAGATTGGCTACATTCGGAGAGTGAGAAATGCGAGGGAATGTAAAGAAGGCTATCTGGCGGAGGGAATGGAGAGGAAATGAAGGTAGGAAGAGGGGTGCGCGCAGGGTGGAACGGGCAATATGAAATGAGTCGACTCACACACATAGAGGACTGAATGTTCCTTCCTCCTCCCTCCCTTATCTCATCAGTCGAACCCGTTCTAGCGGTCCGGACGCACTATGCAAATTGCAGGCTATTCTCTGTGTCCCCCCCCAACTCCCCCGCCCGCGAAGAGGTATTCGATAGAGTGGAATGGTGAGCGAGGGAATAGCATTTGGGGGGTTGGCGGAAGGATGGGACGAATGTTTGCTCTTTAAAATGGGACCCTTGATGCCGCAGGCAAATGCCACCTGAAGGAATCCACTCCCCCCTTCCTCAACGCTCCCCCCCCCTCGTCGTACCTCTACGGCTGAAAAAGCGGACGGGTCCTTCCGAAGGGGCGTGGAAGGGATCGGAAGGTGGGTGAGAAAGGACGTATATTTATTAGGAGAAAAAGGAGTGGTTTATGCAGTGTTTCCGGGCGGGAATTCCTTTCCCGCCCGTTCCCGGGAATACCCTCGATTTCTCGTTTTCGAATCCTGAGGAAAAGTTGTTCAAGAAAGTTGTAGAAATTCCTCCCTGACCCCAATATTGATAATTAGTTTGCGTGTATTTTAAGAAAAATTCATATATAAAGAAACTATGGCCAAATGATACTGCTTATGAGGGCCAAAGTAACCGTGTTTAGCGCAGTAACTTTATTTTAACCTACTTCGACAACTAAGGTCCTTTCGCTCTTAAGGCACTGGCACTTTCAGACATGGACATTAGAACTCGGATGAATCCGAGCCAAGCCTGACGATGCTAAACGTCGGTTTCTAAACGGTAACCGGTGCTTAAATCACGGCATGCCGTTGCCATCTGTTTAGTGTCCTGGGCAAGTTGATTCCTGAGAGTAGTCATGAAGTTTTGGTTTAACTCAATTTGGAAAATTCTGACTCACTATGGTTCATTTTGCGTTTACCCTCCGCAAGAGTGTCCTTTCGCCCCACTGCAGGACAGATGGCGCCTTGGCCACCATCCTGGTTGCTCCTACCCCGGACTATGGTTGTTTTGGTTGTTAACATTTACCATTATAGCCACTATTAGTAGGAATTTCTGAATATTAAACAAAAAAATGATTTGGGGATTCTCGTGAATTTTAGGGAAATAAAATTTCCCGTTCTCAACTCCCGGAGGCACCAAAATGTCGGAAATGGGGAAAACTCAGGCCTACGGAAGGGATACGAGAAGAGTAAGGGAGTAAGTTTTTGATTTTTTTACTCGTAGGAGGGCTGAGTGAAAATATTCGAAAGCGCTTGGTCGAGGAGGGTGGAATTCTGACGGATATACGTAGAGAGAAAAGGTATGTGCCTTAGTGAAACGTTTGATGTGGTGGTGGTGATGGTGGGTAGGAAAAATTGCTATTCGGGATCGAAACGGAAATCCTTGCGAAGGGAAATTCGAATGGGATACGGATGATGCGATTGTGGTCCAGATTACGGAGCACCGCATCCTCATCTCTCTGCTCTTCCTTTTTTTCATTTAAATTCGTTTTGACGTGGAGGTTGTGCCTGCATTTGTAGAAAGAGAGGAGACCCTCGGCCTTGTTAAGCATTCAGGGAATCCTCCAGAATCAGTCGCTGATTGGGATGAATCATAAATCATGCATCTTGGAGTATGATTCCATCGGCGTTCTTGCGTGGAGGGATATTAAGAGGCGCGGGGCTTTAAGACTTTATAACGCTCGAATTAGCACCATCGGTGTTGGTGTTTTATGCCATTGATGACAGCCAAAAATCTGGAAAAACCCGCGTAGTTCATCAAATTTCTCCTGAATCTGCAATTCGGTGTTTCAAAATTGTTGATCGAGTCGATGAAACCACAATTAAGAACAATAATATACACTTTACTGTTGCATAATTCATTTCGTAGAAGTTCTGAACGTTCATATACACAAATAAGTAATTAAAATACTAGGGGACATTTAATGTCAAAAAAACGAGACCAGGCCTCGACCATCTCCGATTTCCACAAAAATTGATACATATGTTTCCTGTTCTTGTATTAGTATGTGTGCAAATTCATTTTCCCAAATATCGAGTATATCGCTCTTTGTTTATTTTTAAAAATTTCAATTATGCCCTTAGCTTTAGGGCTATATCTCTTGATCTAATCGATCTAAAAAATCTCCAAAAAAGCATTTTTTTAATTTTTTAAAGTTGACAAATTACATTATAGGATCATATTGAAAGTTATAAATGTTTTTTTTTTAATTTTTCAGAATGTTTAAACTTTTGAACCTGATTTGCAAAAATACTTATCCCCTCTATTTTGCTAGTTTTCTTATGGATCAACGGACTATGTGGCCGCTACCGATTGGTGACATCAGATTAATGCGCAATGTATTAATCACTGCGTAACAAATTCCGAAAGAATCTCGTTCAGACTACCGAGCGGCCCAGCACACAGTGGGCTGAAATCGAAAAAAGATGGCCAAAACCCAAAAACAGGTTTTTCTCAGTCCGGAAGTTGAAACTTTGCACATTTATTTTCCATAGATTTGTGTATGTAATGTCTGTTCAATTTGTCATAGTTCTTACGCATTAACAATACACATGGGCTCAAAGGTGGACAAATTTCGCAAAAATTGCCCACCTTAATTTTTTTCCGAAAATCACCAAATCCAAGCTAATGCTGAACCGTTTGTAGTATTGCTGTGGAATAAAAACTGAAATTCTTAGATATAACTATTATTTTTCATTAAATAATACTTATTTTTGGGGAAAATTTGTAATATTTGTCATCTATACATGACAAAATGGCGGACCCTGTTTCTCGTCAATTTTTCGCCTTTATGTAGCAAAAGAAAATATTGGACATTGATGGACATTGAGATACTTACATCAAGATAATAACAAAGCTTATAGAGTGTGAATCCGAAGAAATCATCTGCTACCGTTTTTGACGCCGAAAATAAAATCGATTTTTCGATCGTGCGGCCCAGTCCGGAACTGACCGCCGACAACGGGGAATGTTGTGACGCGGCGTTTGTTGGGAAGCGCTATTGCTCCATAACCTTAGTTATGGCTATTTTCAAGCCATATCAATTGAAAAGGACTTCCATGTACGTTACAATGATGCTAATCCGGGGAAATAAATCTCCTTAGACGGTTTCTACTGTGAGTCAAGTTAGCATTTAGCCCTCTTTCCACGGATGAAATACTGGCTCTAGCTCTGGCATTTCACGTTTATATTTAGCCTTTGAAGGTACATATCAGTTTTATTATGCAATTACTAACCATCTAAGAAACGAAAACTTATTTTAACAGTACCAGCCAGCAGCTGGTGTCTAATTGACGCTCCGCCCTCGACGAAGGAACAGCAGCATGACATGACCGTGTGCTTGGCGTTTCCACGGACTTAGCGAACCGCTTCTAGAGATCTTTCCTCGCGGTTTCCACATCAGCGTTGCTGATAAAGCAAAATAAAATATTTTTTATGTTTGCTGAGGCCCACACGTAAAGTTGACTGGGTGTCTGAATTTGCTGTTAATAAGGTCTTTGAATACTTGCACGTGTGGCTAGACGCTTTATTGTGCCGCATAGACCGGTACTGGGCCCTCTCAAATGCGAGGTATCATAGAAATACCATTCGGCTGGGATGCCGAAATCTTCTTCATGTTTTACCACGTTAACCATGCTGTACCAGTTCTTGTATTGTCCTGCGGCACCATCTGAAAAGTATATTATTTTCTTAAAGTTGGCGACTGGCAACCGTTACTCTTTGGCACCCGGTACACTGCACACGTTCCTTTCAGAATATTTTACTCAGTACATTTTTACTCAGGTATAGTTTCAACCCCTTCTCCCTTCCTCTCCTACCCTCGGAAGGCTGTAGCGCTGAGCAAACAGAAAACAGATGTGTCGCTGGGCCGCTCGGTACACTGCACGTGTTTCTTTCGGAATTTGTTACGCAGTGATTAATAAATTGAACATTAATCTGATTTCACCAATTGGTAGCGGACACATAGTTCTTTGATCCATAAAAAAACTAGAAAAATCGAAGGGGTTCGTATTTTTGCAAATCAGGTTCAAAAGTTTAAACATTTTGAAAATATTCAAAAATATTTTATAAATTTTAATATGACCCTATAATATCATTTATCAACTTTCAAAAATTAAAACATGCTTTTTTGGAGATTTTTAGCTCAGTTAGATCAATAGATATAGCCCTAAAGCTAAGGGCATAATTGAATATTTTAAAAATAAACTAAGAGCTGTAACTCGCGATATACTCGATATTTGGGAAAATGATTTTGCACACATACTAATACACGAACAGGAAACATTTGTACCAATTTTTGTGGAAATCGGAGATGGTCGAGGAAAAACTTCCAGTTTCCCCGTTTTTTGACATGAAATGATCCTTAGTACTTTTCTACAATTTTTTATTAGTACGACGCGTTTCGCCGATTTACGGTATCGTCTGTCTGTAATTTCTGTACCTGGTGATGACGTAATTCGGCAAAAAGCGTCGTACCAATAAATTATTGTAAAAAGGTACTAAGTATATTACTTAATTATGCTTGCGAACAATAATATACTTTTATAGTTTACTTTGGCAAAGAATCACTGAAAACCTGCTAATAATCGCACCTCTAATTTTACAACTCTTCTCGCCTCATTTTTATGCTACTTCTATTCAGGTGTATGCATCATATTTTATGTGACCCGTAAAATTAATGCAGTATTGATATTTTGAGTTTCATTGCTGTTATTTGGTTATCTTTAATAGTAGGGAAAATTGAAGGAAATACTCCACGAGGAAGACCGAGGAATAAAATATGAAGCATTTGTCTGCTGAAACTAGATATAAAACGGAACGGCTACAAAGAAATAAAAAAGCTAGCAAGAGATAGGGTAGAATCGAGGGCTGCTGTCAACCAATCTTAGGATTGGATTACTAGTCTTGACTTGTCTCTGTGCTTTTTACTAAAATTTTATTGCGCGATTATTGACATAGAGTCTCGTTAAATCCCCTGGTATACCGAGGATCGTTTCAGTTGAATCCCCCAGTCACTGTGATTAAATGAGTGCTAGATACGCCGAGAGAAACTAGGAGTATATCTTACCAATAGGAGGAAGACCTGTTCTCCATTTTCAAGCAATTAAGAGGAGAGAAATGACCTTAGAGTGACCAAACCAACTGCTGGGATAGCGCTCGTATTTATTTATACCTTACCCTCTTTATTTATTGTAATTTCCGAGAACAATTTATCTTCACCTCATCTCTACTTCTCAACGATTCCCTGCATTATGCTGATAGCTTTACTGCTTGTAAATGAAATACATGTATTAATTTATTTTATCTGAGTTCTTGTGGAGGTTTATAGTAAGAGCGCCCTTCGAATAATTTAGTGAAATTTTATTTTTGATCACTCGATTTTCGTCTAATGTGAGTGATTATAGAATACAACTCGAGTTGCTCCCTTACTCCGGCATATTTACCAGCGTCATTGGTGAGGTGCCATTATTTTATTTTTTATTTTCCATCTATTTTGTTTTGATGGATAAACCAATGCCAAATAAATAGCCAATTTGTATTGATTATTGCTGGGTATTTAATTGGTTCAAAATTACCTCTCAGATTCCTAAATAAAATATGTTGCGGTGCTCGGCTTATCGCGCGCTAATTAAGTATAAGTCCTGAGTTGCGATACTTAATGCCGTTGATACTTTATGCCATGAACAACAGATAACTCTATATTTGAGATCTATGAATATATCGTGTCAAAGGAGTATAAATCATACATATACTCCATCCCATGGTTGCGGCTGCGGGTAATATTGATTGGGTGGGTATTGAATATGTTGAGTTTGAGTGTATTATAGGCAGTGAAATCGGACTTGCCATAACTGCTGCCAAAGAAAATACTCATCGGCCAAAGAGAGAACACATGGTTGGGATATCCTGAAAAATCAAAAACGAAAACAAGTGTAACGGCCTGGGAAGTGTTTTTCGATATTTTATTCGTAAAAAATGACGCAATAAAAATATTAATTATAATATCCCTACAAAAATCCTTTCAAAAATTTAATTCTACTCTTAAGAATTGTTGATTTTGTATGATTGATTCGGTTGCTAAAATATTGCTATATATACCCTGAATGTATTTCAAACTCATCTTTTACTCTCTTTTTTCAGTTGTATAGAAACGTAACTAAGAGATTAATGAGATGCGTATTGTAATTTACAAGGCTACTCAATTTCTGAGGCTGATGTTGTCTCAAGGTACATGATTTCCCGGGGAAAGTAAAAAACAAGGCCGCTTGATATCCAAAATACTTAATTTGTTATTACCTCCGTCATGAGGGAAGGTTTCAACATTACATACGAAGGAGTTGAATATTGTATCGGACAACTGTCATAAATTGACATCACAAGCTATAGGTAGTCGGAAAATGATATAAGATAGCTCCTAAAGGAAATATTCCATTACATTATGTCACTCAAAGAATGTTAGAGGAATATAGTCTTCAAGAGAACGATCAAATTTAGAGGTAAACATCATCGTTCCTTACTAGAAAATAACTTTTAAATCATATTTGTCATCTCCCATTGATAACTAGTGAGAGTTTTTTTTAATCTTAGTGAAAACACATGTCAATCAGTGCTACCAATGTGGCCAGGGAATAATATAGAGAAATTAATCTACACAAATGCTGTAGTTTATAAAAAAACGTTAAATCAATGACCAAAATAGGTGTATTCGTGTTATGAAGTGGAATTATTAACATTTGTTTTTTTTAAACGATACGGCCTTGGCGTAATATCTATAGTTGAAGTATTTATTAAAATCGGCGTTCTGAAATTAAATTCAGTATACCATCGGTGCTAGAGAGATGAATCTTTAGCATAAATCGACTTAGAATAGCTGTTTCATTCATTATTGGTAAAAATAATTGATGAAAATGAAACATTAAACTTACGGCTACTAAGGTATTTTACTTTGATATTGTCTCAGAAATATGTGGGCACCCAATTACTTATGCTTGCATTTGTGGAGTAATGGCAGAATTTCTGTTTTTATCGTGCTAGTTCTACTCTGAATGAGCGTCATGTCAATTTGCATTAATAATGGTTTTCGCTCAGTACATTTCACTGGGTAAAAGAAAATTATATAAATATATTTTTAGTTTATTAGTAGCGTATCGTTGGATAATTGAAAATTAGATAAACATTTAGTCATAAATCTGTAAAGGAAACAAAACTTGAAATTAGTCTTCTGTAGAAGTAATCTTAGTAAATACGCGTCAGCAGGGAATTTTAAAATGCATGCTGGTGAGTAAAACTATAGAAAACAATCATTAATGTCAAATTAATTAATTTCTTTTTTAGCGTACACTTTGGCTCCATTTCTCACCGAGAGTGCTTTTTTTTCTGCTTAAGGTTTTTCAAGACGAAATAGCAAGAGCGAAAAACTTGTCATGGACATAGAACGTAAATGGATTACTAGAAGTTAGACATACATTCCGAACCGGCTGGTTCTTACAATTAGACCAGAATTAGCTCTAATTAAGGGATGCAAACCATTTTAATACCTACTGCCCTCGCATGAAACGAATTTCAGATTAAATTAATCAATTTTCATCAATTTATGAATTTGGATTCACTATCAAGCATCATTATCTGAAAAAAATATTTTGTATCAATTTTTATTGCGCATGAATTAAATGAAATACAGGGAAGCTTTCAGCCCCTGACAATTAACGTGAGACGCATTTTAAATAATTAACTAAAATTATTCCGTTGAAGGGATTAATTGGAAATAAAGATATTTGAAGTGTTCTTTTATAATCTTCCGTTGCGGCCCTTTGTGCGAGAAATTTATTTATCTATCAATGGTGTTCCTCTGTTTATTCAGGACCTTGTTCGGTTCATGTATGGTGGGTATTGGATCGTTTTAAACGAAGCTCTATTAAAAAGAGATTATTATTCATTACAAACATCTCACGGCCGTTGGAGTATAGATTAAATATTTATAATGGAGAATGGTATTTATTTGGGTCTTGATAAAGCGGCCAAACTACTTCAATGAAAACACGAAATTAAATTATACATTTATTGTTCAAAATATGTAGGAAAATTGTGGCCGTTTTTAAATAGAACAGTTTTCAAAGTCTAATATTTTGAGAGACAACAGGGTTGTCAAAGTCCGATCTTTTAAGAGACAACATTCTCTTGTGATAATAATTAATCGAGTAAATTAACTAGGGGAACTGAGATTAGAACGCGTCTGGCAAATGGCGTGGGGGTTAAACTAATTAGTTATATTGGCACAACTAGGTGAGCTGAAAATAGAATAGATTCGAAAGCTGCAGCAAGCCAACCTTCGTACTGATGTATTTTGTTGACGTTGGACCCATACTTCTAAACAGAGAGTTGATACGTTTATAACAATTTAAGAATGCTTTTTTAGTTTAAGTAAATGGTACAAATCATAATTGGAAGTGCCCGGTAGTTAGAATTCTTCACATGCTAGTTCTTCCAACCGTTAAAGATGGTATTTTGATATTCGGGGTTTATTTTTCTACATCGTCATCATTAGTGTTCTTACTGCAGCTCTCCACTCCACTCTCCTTTCTACTTTTTCATTCATTTAAAATGCCATATGCTGATTTTCCTCATGATTTTATTCGTATAATCTACCCTTGGTCAGCCTAGGTTATCCCTTTTCTTTCCATTCTTGGCTCCTTCCATGATGGCTTCATGTCTTAAACTTCAATTTGATAATTCGTCGCAAGCTGTTGGGTAATTTGGTAGGTGACCAGCAACTGAGACCAATTATGCCTGTTGTCTTATTATGTTTGATACTTATTATCATAGGTTGCGTTTGCGTGGTCGTTCATTTATCTTATTCTTCTTCTTCCACAGCTCTACAGCCCGGTGTGGGCCTTGGCTTCCTCCGTTATATGCCCCCATTCGGCTCTCCTTATTGCTTTCTCTCTCCATCTTCCAATCCCCTTTGTCTTAAGGTCCTCATCAACATCTTGCAACATCAGCATGTCTCAGCTCCATATGTAATTACTGGTCTTATCAATGTTTTATAAATTTTCAATTTAGTTTTCCTGGACGGAAGTTGATTTGAGGAGGGTTAAATTTGCAAAATAAGCCTTGTCACCTTGCATTACCATTTGATTTATCTCTCAGAGATATAATTTTCACTATTTACAATTACTCCAGGGTAAGTAAATTTTCTGACACCCTCAAAATCGTAATTCCCAATGAATAGTTTTGTAGCTCTCGTTTATCCTGTGAAGAAGATATTTTTAAGTATTTGGTCTTTTTCTTCATTTACATTGAGGCCCATTCTTTTCCCAATATCTTCAATGATGGCAAACATTTCTTTAAGATCCTTCACACTTCTTGCTATTAGAGCTATATCATCAGCATATGCAAAAGTTTGTTTGGATTTATAAGCAATAGTTCCCCTTAATTTCAATTCTTTCATTGCTTTGTGCAAAACCAAGTTAAATAGCACAGCTGAGAGAGCATCTCCTTGTTTTACCTCTGAGGTCACTTCAAAAGCGCTGCTTTTTCTATCCAAAACAAAGGCTTTATATTGGGATCCCTACAGTGTTATCTCAACCAAATTAATCAGCTTTTGTGGAATACCATAACCTTTCAGAGCATGAATCATTTCTCTCCTATTCACACTGTCAAAAGCTTGACGAAAGTCAATGAGGAGAAAATGCAAATCAACGTTGTATTTGAGACACTTCTCCATTGTTTGTTTCACTGCGAATATATGATCAATGGTGCTTCTTCCACATTTAAAGCCACACTGATATTCTTCTAGAATGTCTTCAGCATAGATACTTATTCGTTTCATGAGAATACTAGTGAAGATTTTATTTGCTACATTCAGAAAAATAATGCCTCTATAGTTATTGTAATCCAGCTTATCACCTTTCTTAAATATTGGGCAAATAAATCCAGTTCTCCACTCTTCTGGAAGCTCCTCTAATTTCCAAATACTACAGACCAGATAGTGTAGTGCTGCCATTAGTTCTGGGCCTCCATTTTTTATCAATTATGCTGATATACCATCTTCTCCTGGTGCCCTGTCATTTCTTTCCTTTTTCGCGCTTTCAGTTACCTCCTCTATAGATGGGATGGGTACATCCTGCTCTGGACTATGAACTAGCGGGTGCTCTTCGATCTCTGTGGATACTTCCTTTTTAAGCAGTTCTTTGATGTATTCTGCCCATCTTTCTATATCTGATACTCCTCCCCTATGACTTCGCCATTTTTGTTCTTACATGAGTTTAGTTTTGGGCATTATCCTTTGCTCATGTATTTTACTGCTTGATAGAACTTCTTGCTTTAATTTTCATTGCTGAGTTGCTCTACAGTTTCTACCATATTTTTCAAATGCTCCTTTTTCTTTCTTTTCAGTATTTTATCAGCTTTTTTCCTGCTCTGTCGATATTTTTCTCTCGTTAATCTAGTCTCCCTTTGATGCATAATGTATCTGTTCTTATTTTTCTCGTCTATTGCAGCTTTACATTCACCATCGAACCATTCTGCATTACTTTCTAGTTTAACTTTGCCAATTGTATCATTTGCTGCTGATAAGAGAGCTTTTTTAATTCTTATCAATTGCTTTTCAACAGGATATTCCTCTCTCTCTCCCTCCACATTCCCAGATAACTTTGTACTTAAATCTTCTTTGTATTTAGTAGCTTGCACAGGATTCCTTAAAATTTTGAAGTTCCATTTCTGTCTTCTAGGGCCATTGGCTTTCTCCAAGGCAGCCAGTCGTTCTCTAAAATTTAATTTCACTAAGTAGTGATCAGAGTCACAGTTTGATCCTCGTGCCGATCTTACATCTAATATGGAGGTGGAATGTCCCCTAGAAACAAGCACATGATCTATTTCGTTCACAATTCCAGTACCTGGCATTTTCCAGGTACCTTAATAAATACGTTTATGTACAAAACGTGCTTTTAATAATTAGGTTGCGTGACAAAGCTAACTGGCAGAGTAGTCTTCCGTTTTCACTTGTTTCATCATGCAGGAATTACTTTCCAGCTATATTGTGTAAAAAACCTTCCTTGCCAATTTTTGTATTTAAGTCTCCAATAATGAGAAGGGTATTTTGATATATATTATATGTTTTGATATTTGAAAATATTTTGATATTTTCTCGCATTCCTTTTCCAAGTTATCATAGAATGCTTGCTTCTCTTGTTCTGAACTGTCCTCTGTTGGGGCAAGTACTGATATGGTGTTAATATTTCGAAATTTTCCTTTTAATGTTAGCTTGCATAGTCTCTCCCCTAATGGATCATATTTTATCACACTATTCCCTATCCTAGAGTAGATCATAAAGCCAGTTCCATATAACCCAGTTCTATGGCTGTGACCACTATACACCACTGTATAATCTGTCTTGTCAATTCTGCCAGATCCTACCCATCTCATTGCTTGGAGAGCTATTATATCCAAACCGTATTTAAACATTTCATTGGAAATTTCATTCATCTTTCCTGGTTTCAGCATGGTTCTTGCATTCCAAGTCGCTAGTTTCCGTATACTCATTGTCCGTGCCTGTTTGCCAGGTCGACAGTTGTTAGCCCCACGCCCTACCCCCATCCTGGAGGACTGGGATTTGTGTTCAGGGTTTACTCCCCTAGAGAGGTTTGCTTCTCAGCGCATAAGAGCCCCCTCTGCTCTATTGTTGTGAGGCACACTTTGTCTGGCGGTTCAGTCAAGACCTTTCCGGCAAGGGAGGCCCTACCAGTAGTTAAACTACCACCGGCATAGCTCTTAACATCATAACCACACGCAATCCTCCCCGCCCGGCACATAAGGTGCCTTCGAAAAGGCGGTGCCTCAAGGGGAGGTGTTCATTTATCTATTGGTTACTTTTCTATTAAAGCCACTTTGGGTTAGTTTTTTTTTGGGTGGGTTTCCTGTAACTTATACATTATTTTCCTTTAAAATCATTATGATAGGCGCTTTATAATTTCATAGAACCTTGAAAAATAGCAACTTAATCAATAGTTACCCCCATATAATAACAATTCTATTATGACCGCTATGAGAATATAACGGGAAATCTCGTCATGCGGTGGCTTTCACAGAATAGTACCACTAATATCGATAATCGTGCTTATTGACTAGAACCTTAGCTCTCCTTGGCGCATTATAATCTCCTTCCTATTCGAATAGAGTTCGCTGAGGTCAGTTTCACAGTGTTAGGGAGGGGGCCTTTAATCTTTCTCAGCGCTCGTACTATTTTAGGAGCGTGGTGTATGGTAAACGCAAGATTGAAGATGGTCCCGCAAGATGACGGAGACATAGCATAGTGTGTGTGTGTTGGTGAGTGAGTGAGTGAGTGAGTGTATTAAAGGGGGCGTGGATAGGGGTCATGGCGGGTAGGAGTGGGCGGGGAGGGAAATTGGAGCGATTTCATTTCGCTCCGACGACGCATCAGTCCGCCGTCATCATCGTAACAACGTTTCGGTGTTCATCTGTCTCTCTCCGACGCGGCGCAGTTTCGAAAAACCTCGCGCCAGCCATGAAGCGACCGACCGTCACCGCGTTTGTGTCTCACCCACCACCCTCAATCGACCCAGTGACCCGGGACTTCTTGTTTTGTCTTCTGCCCTCCCGCACCTCGTACGCGCCTCCTCCAATTCTTCTTCACGGAGGGGCTTGTACGATATTTTGGTTCGTCGAATGTAATTTTCGATATTATGTAGGCATCGAACTGTATTGTCGTTTTTCGTCCGGGCTATACGATTAATCGCATTAAGATCAACGGTATGTGATGTCATTCGATGAACGATATTGTGTGTGCGATGTGCGATAACATGTTCTTTACGATATGCTTTTATGTTCCACATAATACAGTACCACATCAACTGATGTGCAATATAATCTGGTGTCAATAGATTTGCGATAACTTCAAGTCAATAGTTTGCGAGTTTACTTGGTGGAATAAAGGCATGATGTTTTAAGAATAAACTTGATTACATTCCGCACAGTGTTTATTTCACTCGACCGGTTTTGTCCTATTCAGGTCATTATTAAGAGTTATCTTTATAATGCCCTGAAAATGTCGAAACCGGTCGAGTGTAATAAACACTGTGAAATATAGCTAAGTTTATTCTTAAAATATCTTGCGATAACTTCCAGTGGGATGTTGTGCAATACCTCGAGATTTGGAATATCATACATTATCATTCGATGTGGAATATCCGGTATGCAATATTAAATGATGCGCAATATCATTCGATGCACAAGTGTATACGATACCTAACCAATATCATGCGATAGGAGATATTCAATATGCGATTCATGCGATAAACGCTATCGCGCAATATCAAGAGATGGTTGACATCGTGCGTTGTCATGCGGCATGTGATACACTGCGCCTTTTGCGGCATAAAACATAATCACCTTCGATATCACGATATCGTAGCTCGCCCAGCACTACTTCTCAATTCTCCCTCTTTCCTTGAGCGTCCATTTTCTTGTCTTATGCCTCGCGTCCCATATCACGCCTCCTTCTCCACCCCCTGTCTCAGTCAGAGAGGAACCCTTCTCGTCAGGGCTCAGGGGACGACACCGTATATAACTGATAGGTTGGTGGTAGGGTCGAGGGGGGCGACACCCGCCCCCGTCGGCCGTCGGGCTACTCGACGTTTCCTTGTGGACATAAGAGCAACACCCCTCGAGGCCGTCCGTGGGGCCGAGGAAGATTTGATAAACTATCGCGAGGGTGCAGTCCTATAGTCCTGTCATTCTCCGCCGGGATAAGAGCACACAATGTGTTCTGGTCGACGCTTTTCCATCCATTTCCATTTTTAAACCTTTTGCGTTCTGTTTCCGCTCCTTTTAACCACACTCTTTCGCTGCTTTTACGTTCTTAAGGTAGTTTAAGCGATATATCAGTTTGATGAATTTGATCTCATTTTAAAGAAAAAACTCCCATCTCTCCAATGGTATCAAAATATTAACCCCTTGCCGAAATACTTTTCGAGCAGTTTGCCTAAAAATATAAGCTGTTTTACATGGGATAGATTACGGCTGTGCGCTCCAGCGGGAGAATATCGAAAAAATTCGGAATTTCTAACTCCTAGATTTCGTCAATATACTAACGGTGTGTAATTTGTATGTTTTTTCAACTATTTATAAAAATTAATCAATTAATCACCGCATTAATCTTTACATAATAGGAAAACAAAACCTTCTGTTGTGAGTGCATTTTTACCGTACGGCGTGAAAAAATGAGTCAAGTTAGAGACTTATGTGGTTATATTTATTTAATTACTGAAAAGTTTCTTCATATATATATATATATATATCTATATTTTGCTCCATTAATATTGCAATATTTACTTCACACTTCTTACAGACGCTGAAATAAAAAAATTAAAATCAAATATGGTCTCCATTATGACTAGGGAACTATCTCGCTCAAACTACCTCAACCCATGGTTAATTTTTGAATTCTTCAGGTATTAATCATTTTAATATGTAACGGATCAATGTTATGTATCATACGGCACCAATTTAAAAAAACTTGTATATCTTTATGAGATTAAAACGATCGATTCCATCTACGATCGCAAATTGCGACTGCATTGTTGTGGTGTATCTCAAAAGGGATCAAGCATCGTAAAAATAAAATATTCCCACTATTATAAATTAATATAAAATATGTGAAATGCGAACAGCTGTTTGTCGTTACAGAATAACCTGCTACTAAATTTTAAGTTACTGAGATAGTATTATTAAACTGATCTGATTTTATAAATTTAGTTAACTGGTATTTTGACGATTTTAGCATGTTATTGTTTCATGTCATCCCACGGTGTTGAAGATATATTGTTGTGAGAAATACGCCGAAATGAAGGCAAATGTTTTTAAATCCATGATGGCATAGAATATATTTTGGAATAAATTTCTATTTATGGGATACCATACCTTTAAATTGGTTGCTACTCTGATTTTTTAAAGGATCACAATTCCAGAAAATGGAATTAGATGACTTTTATATTCCTTTTTAGAGCAAGAATACCATTTTGTTTTTCCATCAATCACTATGCCTGAAATGAAATATGGAATTGATAGACTTTTTTCGAAAGAATCTAAACAATTTTGTCAACCTTGGTCTGGTGCAAAAGCGTACCTTGCTCCACGCGTTGGAACTTCTAGCAGGAATTCCTTAATTATTTTTCTTGGCATTCAATTTCATCAAGTGTAAGATAAGTTTTTCATTCATGTAGTTCATATGTTGTTAAATTGATTGCCGTTAACATGTTATGTTGGCATTAAGATGTCGTTTTTGTTTACGGAAAAGTTCTTAAATTGATATACACATATTCCCCCTCTATCTCTTCATCTGATTGGCCTCAAATAATATGCCACGCCTAGCTGATTTGAGACCATTTTCGGTATAAAACTCAATTCGGTGAGAGTAAGTTATTTATCATCTCTGATTAGTTTTTAGAAACGATTATTATGCGAATCAATCCAGTCTTCAATGGCAATCCACTGAATTTTCTCACATTTTCCATTCTCAATCCACTACCAACCTTTAATGGTTTTTTTAGCGATGTGTTATTGTATGAGATAATGTACCATTTTGAGAACGAAGATACAACACGCAAGGGTCTGAAGGTGACAATCTCGACAATACAAGCAAGTATGCGAAGAAGAATGGTAACAATCACCAAACTGAAAGGAAGGGCTTCTCACTCCTCTGAGATTTTCATTGTGCACCATCTTTGTTTACAAGGGAGAGAATTAGGATTATTGAATGAGAAGGAAGAGCAAAGGGGATATTGCTCGCCCGTTCCATAAGTCTGGATCAGGAAAGGGAATAAAGGCCCGGGATGGAAACAATGGAAGTGAACAGCGCTTGTGTCACTGAAATCCCTTTTCACCAAGTCGCCCAATATTCTCAATAATGCTGGTGATTGTCATGGACGCATTAGTCTTGTTTTCTATAGCAATGAGGTAAAAGTTATGGTGGTGGGTTATAAAAATATTTTCTTTAAGTTCATGAAATATTATCTTTGGACATCTCACATGTTTTTGAGTCAACGGTTATTGAATGAAAGATTGATTTCGTGTAATCGTTGTTTCATATGTTATTATTTCGTCTTAATGTACCCGGTCATTACCTAAAATCGAGGGCCATTCATTGGATATGCTATTTTTACAAACACGATATATTGACCGTTTTTTTAAAATGCTGCATTATTTTTGTAAGCATAAAGAAACATATATACTCTTGTAGTATGCTCTTTTATCAATCTTAATAAACAACACGCGAAAATTTACTATCTTGTTATCATTTGAAGTATTTACATTCATGTCGATTGTAGTTTCAAAATTGTAGTTCTTATGTAGCCTACGCCATTACCATTTCAGGTCCCCATTTATCTATTTGCTCTCACCAGAGTTGGTTTTCCTCTCTTTGAATATCATTGGGAATTATATCCTCGTATAGGATTTCTTGAAAATAATTGTATTATTTTCCCTCAACTTTCTGACTTAGGTATTCTTTTTAATGAGCTGAGGAAATTATAAGTTGGGAGCGCATAAAAATGTTTAAACTAATACTACCTTAACTTTTTATAACCATCCGATTTCTTAGAAATGTATCTATACAATTTTTCCTTTCTCCTTTCTATGCAGTGGATTGCCGAAAAGATTTTTTTCCTGGAGTTCCCTGTCAAGATGATATATAGGCGTTGGTTTCTCCTATAACCCTTACGCTTCGTCCATCGTGCAACATTTCGCAGGGATATGATGCGTGGGAAGAAAATGATGCGTAGAGGCTCTAGGCATGTACTTAGTTTCTCTTTCATCGTATCCACGTAGAATCATGAATAAATTAGATTTGTACCACTTTAAATTGAATGAAAAACCATAGCCAAGCGCAATTATGGCCCACTTCCATCATTGGAAGAACAATTCAGGTCAAAGTATTAGTTTACAAATTGAGTTTTTAGGCACCCGTGGGTTACATGCTCTTAATTGAGTTTTTTGGAAAGTAATTCGGTCAAATGTACTATATTGAATGAGAAGCAGTAACTTTGTAACTCCACATGTATTTATTGGACACGACCTAGGTTTCGACGTAGCACGTCATCATCAGGTACAAATATTACAGAACACTCACAGAATATATAGTCACAAACATTAGGGGGGGGGGGAAGGCGAGAGGGACAACGGAGTTTAAATGTACCAGCTTGGAATGGAAACCATTCATTGTGTGACTCGGAGGGCGCGCGACTAATTGGACTCACCTACTCGGCTGGCAATTCAATGTATCATCCGTTCTCTTGAATATTCACAGTGGTACTCTGGGATCATTAACCAACAAATGAGTAATTTCTCTGTGAAATCTACTGCGCGCATTTTTAATTCTTTATTGATGACAGAATTTCGCGATTTGTCCGGAATTCTCTTCCATTACTATGTGTATAATTTTGTTGGACAAGCCAGTCACTCCTCAAGGAAATAAGCACATTGGTTTACTTTACACAACTTTTGTTGATATAAATTATATCATAGGCCTTCATGGCATAATACCATAGCTATAACCTATCGAGTCTAAATCCAGGGAAACGATCTACTCTACCACGATGAGTTATTTTTGTCCCAGTTGGTGATGTCCAGATTTAAAAGAGATTGTTGAACATAAGCATACATTTCTCGTGTTTCATTATCTTACTTAATACCGGTTTAATACTTCCATTGGTGTATTGAATTTCAGCATTATAATAAAGCTTTTGCATTGCCTTTCATTAACCTTATGGCTTCAACTTTCACTTGAATATTGATTTACATTCAATGCGCTTATTAGCACACAATTAGCCACTCCCTGTCACTCACAGTCCTCCCTATTTTATTGGGTCCATCGTCCATGTTTGTGGGTACCGGTGTGGGTATGTCCTGATTGCTTAATGTGGGTGTGGGGTTTGTGGGTACCGGTGTGGGTATGTCCTGATTGCAGCAGTTTTGTGCTGTTAGCTTCCATTGCATATTTCCAAGGATGAGGCTTCCAAAAGTTTAGGGTAAAAGAACGTTTGAGTCTACTCGGTAACTATCGGTAGAAATAAATTTTAATTTAGTTTAAAATAGAAATATTTTATATTTATATATTTCGGATTATACTCAAATACTTTCATTTGAAGATTTATTCGTTTATGCTTCAGGCTTTCAATATATGCTTATAGCCATGATAGACGAAGAAATAATTTGTTTCTCTTCAGTTACCTCAGTTCTTGGTCTTGACTTGCTTTATATCCGTATAATTTTTCTTTTGTCGATAAACGATGATGGTGATGTTAGAGAAAAATAAAATTGCGAATTAACTGTGTGTATCAATCTAGATATATATGTTACCAGACGCCTGAAAGTAAGGGGCACCCGCCATTTCTCTTTGACTTCCGGAGTTACTTTATTACCGAAACCTTTCTATCTCCCCTTAACTTAAAGCTTTTAATGCCCTTCCATCCCCCAAGTCCATTTCCAGAAATGAATGAGATAAATCCATCCATTCCTGCTGGTGCGGGCTAGTTTATTAATTTCCGAAATACTTTTTTCGAAGTTCTCGCATATTCCCTTAAAATGCGGAGGAGGCGAATCGATCGAAAAAAGTCGAAGTGCTGCACCCACGGTTTCAGTTCATGAGATGAAGGAAGTGAGGTTCAATGGCTTCAGGGTACCTGATTGAAACTCTCCCTTCCTATTTTATTCCGTGTATTTTTTCAAATGTCATTTTTATTTTTTCCCGCTGTGGGACTGATTTTTGTTTAGCAAAAGCTTTTATCCTCAAAGATTTTGTTTAAAATTATTTTTTCTCCCATATTCTCCCATTTCTTCTTAATTTTTATGCCTTTAATTCTTACTGCAACTTCCCCTATCTATTTTTTATAATAATATTTCTCTGTTCACTTACGAGATGGTTTAGATTCGGCTTGGGCCGATAGATATAACATATTGACATAATGGAAAAAAGAGACACTGACAGCAAAATATTCTGTTTTTGCAAACGTATTCAGCGGCGACTGCAGTAGGAATGTCTTCGTCGTCTGCATTGTTGTTCCAAGAGAGAACAGAGGGAGGGAAGAGAGACGACTGGCAAAATATTTCTCTCTGGTATCCCTGCTTACTCTTCTACAAATTTTCTATCAATATACCCTAAACAGTTAACATTCCATATATTTCGAATAATGACATTTTTCTTTCCCCTTATGAGACAGATTTTTATGCTGTGAGGACCTAAACCCTTAAAACATTTATGTAAAATCACATTTTTCTCACGTATCAATCCTAAACATGCAAATTTATCTACCACAAACGTTACTGTCACTTATATAAATCGTTTAGAATGGAAAATCTCAATCCCTGCATTGGGCAGATTTGATTAAAATTAGGACCTGCAACCTTGACAAACTTGTTTGAAATTATTTTCTGCCATCCATAATATTATGCATAGTTCTCAACCATTAATATTAGCTGCTATATTTTAGCATGTACATTTTAGAGAAGCAATTTTCTTGTAATTCGTGAGGGTTATATTTTGTCAAGACGTATACCATGAACTTATGAGTTGCAATTATTTTTTCTAACATAATATCTGACTTGTTCTGCATTTCTTTCTACCTTACCGTGTACCGCTTATTCTTAAATGTATTTTCGCAATTCAATTTATATATTCGATAATGAGGTTGTTTTTCTTTCATGAAATTCCAACAGCTTTGTGTAATGGTTTTGCAATCTCTGGTTTATTATATTTTCCGTGTCGAAATCGATACTAATGCCTTCTCATATCAAAAATCCTCATCTAAATTATCCGGAATTCCGATGAATGTTCAAAACCCAAACTCTCAGTGAACATCAAGTTAATGTAAAGGTTACTCTATGTTACTATATATACCTTATTACATAACCAGACATTATAAAACCGGATCAGAATGTTTTGAATGAGATATATATGTTTTTACTATTTACCATATCGCCTTCCATCAGTTTGTAGAACATATGTGGATATCGGTAAACATTTTTATACATTCCCAAGAGGCTTGTTTTGTTTAGTGAGGGTCAATAACCTTGAAGTTTTTTCACTTTTTCACAGTATAATTTATTAATTGAATTTTTCTATGACTCTATAAGGCTGGTAAAATACAGCGCGGGCATTTCAATATGAAAATGTTATATTGAATAATTTGTTTTCTCTTGTATCTAATGATCATTCTTCTGCGCATTTTTCTACCTTTCACCGTTATTCGCTCTGTAATCGTGATGCATCTGTGATGAAGAATAAGGGGGACTCTCCATACGAGTGCGCCCCGCTCAGTTTCTTTTCGCTGCCATCCGGTTTTTCCTCATGTGCCACAGTCCCCACTACGGAGCCGATCCGCGCCCTTCCCCGACCCTATTCATCGCCATCTTTCATCTAATCCTGGAATCAACGAAGCTATTTTTCGGTTCACTTTTTATCCGCGCTCCCTTTCCCAGCTCAATCTCCCCTCAAAAGCTTCCTTCTTCCCATTTCACTCCTCTTTTTTTTACCCTTTTCCGCCTCCTCCATTTTTTACTTCCTCTTCCCCCATTCCGCTTCCATTCATCTTCCTTTAAATCCCTATCAAACTCTTCTCTCCGTCTTATTCCGTGCTCCTGCCTCAAGACGACCTCCATTTTTCGACCTATTCATCCTCTTTCTTCCCGTTTTCTCACCACTCCCGCTCCTTCCAATTCTTCTTTTTACATTTTCCGCAGCTCCTTTCTGGCCTCGAATTGTGTGTGTGAGTGAAGAGAGCTAGTTCAACCCAGTCCTGGTCGCGAATTCGTTGACTTGCGAAAACTGGCACTCGGTCTCTGCCAAGCGGTCTACTTAAATAGTTTCTCTCTTAGGTCTCGTAAGTGTCGAATTCTACATTTTTGATTTGGCGATAGCATTCAAGATTTTCGGCTGGTATCATAAGAATAAAAATAAGCCATAGGAAAAATCACGCGATCGTAAATAAATATTTGATGGGGAGGGTATATTGCCGCGAGTGTTATCTTTAAGCGATTGGGAAGGTACCTTTTAATTTCATACATGAAAACAAATGCTGAAATTCTTTATTCAAGCTGTTAGTTTTCAAGTATTGCTATGTAATTAGACGAACTGAGCTCTAGCTCTGCTTGATTTATCTTCCTCTCCCCATCTACGCTAAGGCCTATTTTTCCATTGGCTATAGTATTTCAAATCATCGGGGGTCTAGGTGACTGTCATAATGAATTCAGCTGACAATTCTGGCAACTCCCTCCGTCCTAATTTTTCCCCTTTACTTACTTGTTCATTGATTATATTGGCTATGTCATCAAAGGTCGTTTGACTGGTGAAGGGTGCTGGTGTAATTCATTTAAAGCACTCGGTGAAATTCATGCTAATGAATTTTAGCAGTAATGGTTTGTCTTTTTATCACTTTCGTGGAAATTCAATTTATGCGCTTATGTCATCACATTCGCCTTGTGTTGCGTGCAAACTGAGCATTAATCCCTAAGTAATGCACTGAAGACCAATTGAAATTGTACTACATAGGATTATTAATGGACTATGGAGCTTTCAAGGTCACTCTTGTGCCAATTTTGACTATGCAAATTCATTTACTAGGGTGCTTTATGGAGAGTTGGTCATAAATATATTATATCATATTAGTACTCTTTGCCAACGTTTCAAAAATTTGTCTTTTCATCATCAGAGCTACAACAGTGATATAAAATACATGTATTAACAATTGTTTTATTTCAAATTATTGAAAAAAATATACATTGCCATACCTTGAGGTGGAATTCTTAATAATTTAGTATATACAGAGAGTTTTTTTTATGTTGACATCTGTTAATACATGTATTTTATATCACTGTTGTAGCCCTGATGACGAAAAGATAAATTTTCCAAGCGTTGGAAAGAGTACTAATATGATATAATCTATTGATGACCAACTCTCCATAAAACAGCCTAGTATAATTAAGTGGTCAATAAGCAACACTCATAAAATTGATTTACCTCTACCAAAATTAATTCTCCATAAAAACTATCCTCTGTCGTGCTGTAAAAATACGTATCCGTTTCAAAAACCATTATATTAGGAAGTGAACAGCCGAGTAGGGTTGTGCAGTTCTTTTTTCTGGTACATATATGTTTCACATAATTGAAACAAAAACAAGAAAAGAATCTCTTTCCGCGCTATTTAATTGCGTTTTAAAAAAGGACGGGAGGTTTCTAATGAGTCTCATCGATGATGTTGAATTTGAAAATGCTCTCACAATCTACTGATAATTTTTAACTATATGTTGTTGGAATCATAGTATTACATATATGTTATTAGCAAGTAAAACTGATCGATTTTTGAGACATTGGATAGTGTATTCACCATCAGTATGGTAATTTTTTTATGTGCAGCCTAGAACATTTCAATTTGGGAATCAGTGGTCTTTTACATTTTTCAATGAAGTGCAATGGGGACTGAAGGATTTGGGATATTCTGTACTTTTTTGCACCGAAGAATATCCTTACGCTTGGATCCCGTTCCGTGGATTTTGCTAATGGATTAATGATGATGACTACGAATTGCAGGAGCTGTCGTTAATCTCTTATGGGGATTTAACTATGTTGATTCTCAAGTCACATGATTGACGTTTTGGTGCACACAATTGTGTTTTTTCATTACAACTCTGACTTTTGACTGTCAATTTCAAGTAAAGTTATTTAAACGCTTTTGATGTCATTTTCTTCCATTATTCTCATCCATGCATTCATTTTTATATTTTTTTATATTTATTTATTATACTTCAAAAATGTCCATATTCGACCACGGAAATCATCAAATACTTGCTTATTACGTATTTTATGACTCATTACTAGCAGTAATCTATCAAAAAATTGATTTTGTGTAGCTATATTTTCCATTCCACTTAATTTACCGCTTAATTTACCGCTTCATTCCTTTGTAATTCCTTGTTGTGACACCCCTCATTATTTGATTCATGCATGCCATCCTTGGTGTTCCTTGGAAAGCCCATTCATCGATCCCACTCTAATATTTTTCGGGGAGGTTTTTGTGTTAGAAGATGTCCAATAAGTTTATCTATTTTGCTTCTCAGGTTTTTCACCAAACATCTTTTCTCCCCAACTGTCGCATGACTACGTTATAGGTTATTTCGTTCATCGTCCTTCTAAAACGTCAAATTAACATTTCTTCCAGCCATTGTTCAGCCGTTGTAAACGTCCAAGCTTCACTGCCATATATTCTGTCATGCATTTTTGTCCTTCGTGAATAAAGAAACAAAACTCGCATTCACCGAATGCTTTTCTCTATTGATAATAGGTAGTTACGGCTATTTTCATTCCCCAGGTTTGGTGTTCGCATATTCGACATTACAAAAGCACACAAAACACAAGGTGTTGGGCGCGAAAATACAAGGGGTGACCCTATTTTCCCACGGTATGTTATTATTTCCGTAAAACAGTGATTATTAATGGTTTCCTTTTTATTTGCTTTAATGAATTTCGAGACAAACAGCGTCAGCTTGCGTCACTGCTAAGCGCCAGGCGTCGAGAGAGATAAAACCGAGGGTACACGCATGATTCTGCGAGTCCTCAAGGGACGCACGCTGGATGGAAAGGAATTATGTTTGCGGCTCTGCTGTAATTAATCTGCCCTTAGCGCGTCAGAAATCAGACAAGCAGCATTCTTTATTTTTTGTTATTAATTTTAAGAATGTATCGCTGTCAAATAGAATACTACATTTTTTCCTATACCTGTTACTTATAAAAATTGTACCCTCTACCTGATACCGTTGAAAAACCATTCTACATTTATTTGTTTCCTAGTCCAAATTGAAATTTAATGAGCTTTAGAGCGAATTTGGGTAAAACAGAGGAAGAAATAATTATTTTATTCAACGCATACACTACACTTCTTTTCTTTTGCAATGCGCTAATGACATGTTGATGAAAAACCTGAAGAGGATACCGAAATGAAATTCTTAATGCACAGTAAATCTTAAACTTAGAGTTATTAGCAAAGTTTTATGTCAAAATAATGTAGTTCCATGGGATGCGGTCGACGTCTTGGGCTATAAAGAGGTATTGATTTAAAAATAATTTTTGTGTTGCATCTTTCTTTTGCATTCCATTGGCGATCGAAAATAATCCGGGGGAGTAGAATTAGCCTGCTCTTAACGAAAGGCGCCAAGCGGACTTCAATTGTACATACCATCCGACGCGCGGAGCACTGCACGTAAAGTACTCTTCGCACATTACTCAAGTAGGGATTGGGATTTACTGGAAAGTATCTATACCAATTCTAGAATATGATGGGAGGTCGGAACTTGAACCACAGCACAAGCCTCTGGCGTGCGACTGATTTGAAATGCTATCTGGGCAAGAACATCTCAAGTGGTCAGGGAAATTGAGTGTGTTCTAGAGCCGTGTGGGCCGTCGTTGCTGGAGATCTTGGTTACGTCACTGGATTGAGATGGTGGCAATTATTCTCTTACTGATCGCCAATTGGAGTATTATTTATTTTTTATATTATTTCCATCTCTGCCGATTTCTGTTTCACTCATTGACTATGTTAACCTTTTAATTTAGCGTGATCAAATCGTGCGAGATCGGTAGAGATTTGTTTTCATTTCACAATATTGCCTCTCAGTGTGTCAATACATGTTGACACTTTATATTAGTCTTTAAATAAACTTAATACGTTCGTATCATGTAGGTAAGCTTGTCTTATATGGTCAGTTAGAGACATCCCGACACTGGGGAGATATCGACATATTTTATGAATAATTGCACTTAGGCGAAAGTGCGCTCGAGTGAAAAAAGGTATAACCACAGAGAATGAGAGTTATATAGTTATAATCTGTTGGTAAATGGGTATACAAGGATGTTACAACGAATTTCACGGTTTTTAGGCCCTGATGACGCAAAGGTTACCATAGATTACTCAATTTCTCACATGCTATATTATTAGAATTTTCCATATTCATTATTTTGTCTGAGTACGGAAATTAAAATAAATTTTGAGTTGTTATTTTGTGACCACGTGCTTTGTAGTGAACTCTCAGACCGTTTTAAACCAGAGGAATTTCATTGCAACCAATGCTGCTCTTTGTAGCGTGGTAATGTAACTTCGGGAGCTCTCGACTCAAATAACGCATTGAAATGCATTTCAGGAAAGTTAATGCGATCAATATTTAATACTTTTATCGTATTTTATAAATAAAGATGTCATTAAATATTGCTATCATACGACGATTATACGACGATAACGCTGGTGAGAGGTGGGAAAAATTCTTGAGGGACTGCAATTAATGGCTGATGAAAGATGCGTAGTGAATGGATGAGGTGAAAATTGTCTTCGACTGCTGCCAGTAACGTAAAAATGCAACAAATAACTTTTATATACATAAATATTATTTTCGGAAAGTTATAATTTAATTTTTAAATTTATTTTATGGATTTACGCACATGTCGAGATACCATAAGTTCTGGGAGAAGTGGACATTTCGCATGTTATTTATTTTCGTTTTCTTTTGTTAATTTTCTACATTTAAGTACCTATACAATATTTATGATATTTGAATTAAAGAAAACACACCTGTAATTTACTCAATTTATTTTGTAGCAATTTTCAGAATTGTACCTGAAATTTAATTTCTTCCCTCGAAGTGTCCGGATCTCCTTATTAACCTTATTATTGCTTTATTTGTCGGTAAAAAGCATTTTAATTTCGGAATATTTGATACAGTGGCTTTGGAGCGCCCATTGTGAGTGAAAATGATTTAAGCAACATTAGAAAAAGTAAAGAAGGGTTAGATGTTTTTGAATCGTATTAATCGTCATCATCATCTTCATTATTATTTTAACGATTCAGCTAATTGAATTCCCTCTCCGTTGAAAACGTATTTTCTACCGCTTTGTGGTTTATTAATAACTAATGAGTAAGCGATTAAAAGAATTGTACTAAAAAAGGCTATTAATGCCATCAAAATACTCTTTTAAATTACCAGATTTAATTTGATACTCTATTCAATCAGTGAGATCTCAAACTTACAAATAGCAAATAATATTAATGTCAATTACAATTCTATGGAATAAATGAGTTTACGCGTGTTTATAGCTGCCATTCTGTGCAAAATAAATCCCTGGGTATGTATTTCAGTTTGCAGCGAGAGATGCTTCAAGAGATTGACGTGAGACATTAAGGGCCCAAATCCAAGTGAAATTCATCTGTATGAGCTTCAAAGCATAATATTATCATTGTCATTGTCTTGGCGGAATTAAGAATAATGGTGGGAGTAAAAATAAGTTCGAAAGTAGAATTATTTCCTTTAAAGCGTACATGAGAACTGAAGGACATTAGGCGAGCTACTTATGTCATTCAGAATTAATAGAACCACATTTTATAAAGCATTTGCTGGCTTTGTCATTTTGGTGTTCCTAGCATATGTAAGGCAGTGGATTTTAAGTATATTATGTAAGAATTATTCAATGGTGTTGTTGAGTTATTCTGTCGAAATTCATATGACAGTTTTGGCTACAAAATTTTCTGCTACGTGGTGATTGATTTTTGATATTGTCTAATATTTTATGGCAGGCATACGTCATCGTAATATTTGAAAGCCCTTTGGTTTTGGTTGAATGATTTTTGTTGTTGCTAATCCCGGATAGACCAGTAATACTGAATTGTATATTTCCTGCTGCTCACGTTATTCAACGTAAGTTTTTTTCTGTATGCGATGAAGTAAAATCGTCAGTAACAGGAAATAGGTACATAAATGAAAAGGAATAAGACAAAGGTTGAACAAGACAAAGTTTTTCTTTTCATTTATAATATGAACTTCCACAAAGTTGAGCATGAGACGATTGAGAAATAGGTACATATCTACTAATTCTATTAAGCCGATAACCAATATAGATCATCACCTAAGCTGTTTTCATCTGAATTTCGATTTCCCAAGTGTCCAATACCAATTACCTGCAGTGCGGAAGCACTAATATTTGCTTTGCCACTCGGACGCCGATCAACTATCCTTTAGTGAACTGAACCAGGAAAGCAGAGCTGAAATTAGAATATAAGTAGGGAATATATTTGTCAAATTTTTACGTAAACATACTCACTGAGTTTTTCCGATATTCTGTTTTGATAATTCCATCTTCACCATCCCTAATAATCCAATCACACAACTGAGCTTGAATAATGGTAGATATTGTTGCTTTGACAGAACAGCATTCCCATAACTACCGTCGTAAAGAAGCTGGTAATACCTGGTGTACGGAAAACAAATACTAATATGCAAAAAGGGAAAATTAAAGTTTTGCAGTGAAAATGGATATTTATCACTCACATGGAGACATGCCTAGCATAGTAAAAGTTATTGTAAGATAATGCTTGTGATTTAGCTAATTATTCAAGTACTAAGCTTTTTTTGTTTTTATTACTAAATAGTCTTCCTGGTGTATACATACAGCAGAGCGTCCCTCTACTTCTTTATCCCTATATTTTTACTCTCTACTGCTTCTCGTTTGTCCGTTGCCATATTTTGAATACTATATCTGTTTTACCAATAATTTAGCCTACTTTCGTTCATACGCATGCCTGAAGTAGATAATCAACGTCAACGATGGTAAATTGAATCGTAGTTAACAAGGTACTAGCTTGATGCTTCTCCTAAACTTCCTTGATCGCTCGGAATTTGTGGCATAAGTCTAGCCTTATTGTGTCTTACTCCGACTTCGGTAGAGGTTTTAGAAATACTACCAGCTTCGTTGTGGGTTACCTAAAAAAGGATAACTTTTGTCCATCCGTTTTGAACTCGTCCTTTCATGGTACTGACGCGTTTCATCTTCATACGGTTTGGGTTGGTAAAGCAATACGTCCGAGGCTGTTTTTCCTCTGCCCGGAAATGTCGCCCTGGTCATTCCTTATTTCCTCTGTTTTGGCTCCGCTCGGTAATTCCGGATGCAGCGGTAGGAGCACAAACATTGTCCACGCTATCCCCTTCAAACCCCCTCCCCCCGCCAATCCCAACGTCACGAGCTCTTCCAATTGCTCAGCCTTATCGTTGCACAACACTCTAGACGCCATTATCCAGACGCGCTCGCACACCGTGCATGCATATTCAAAGCTCCAACATTGCCAAAACCCTTAAAAATATCCTTCGTGGCAAAGCCCAGGGTCTATTTGTATTTAGTCACCGATCTCGAAATAGAGTGTACGAATCTCTAGCTCTCTCTCTCTCTCATTTTCATGTTGTATCCAATAATTCAGAAAGCACATCCCACGTACTCGCGAAAAAAATGCTGCGTGCTTGCTCGCGAAAAAAATGCTCGGTGGAACGACTACATGGGACTTTTTCCCTTCGTGGGAGTGTGAAAAAATAATTTTATCGCCTCTTTTTTTTAGCTGCATTTACGTGCAGGACTAAGCGCATCGACGTCAAAAACCTTTGTTGCTGCAATCAGAGTCTCATTTCATTCAAAAAATTTCATCGCCCGCAAACACAACTCTCCTAAGAGCATTGAAGTCTCGATTTACCGGCCTCATATGTGTTCCATATGACCGAAGCTACGAACCAAAAAGAGAGCCTTGATTACTTCTTCTATGCAAAAAAGGACATTCTTGTGATGCGGATGTATTATTTTCAGCCTTTAATGTGATTAGCAGGGATTTTTATCTATTAAAACAGTTTATATATTTCAATATTCATGACCATTCTCAAGAGATTTCTTAATTTTTAAGGATAATATAGTCCAAATTCGTCAAACCAATGAGACTCAACTTCTGCTTACAAATGTGCAAAGACAACAAATGTGCTTATGCTTTTTAATGTTTCAAAAAATTTTTCTTAGATGAACCACCATGACATGTCCGCCTAAAAATGCTTTTAACGATATACAATTATGTTGTTGTTCATTTGGATTGTTTGCAGTTTTTTTCTTTTTTTTCATATTTATGAACATGGCGAAAACAGATTAAATGAGAGATCACATAAAAGTGGGATGCCCAATGCCCATAACAGATCTTATTTTACTGTCTTACTCCATTGATGAATCGATTATACTAAGTATTAATGACATATCTCAACATTTTAATGTACTTTTAGTACTTCGAGCTCTTACGCCCGAATTATTTGGGTTGATACTCTTTTCTAATGGTATACCTCGGCATCCATCATTTTGGGCTGCGTAATATTCCTCCTCGATCGCGCGCAGTAATATTTGCGGACGAGAATTGCTGGTGAAGTGGCTTTTCATTAAAATTTGCTATTCCTGTGACGAATTGCACCCAATTATCTTGAGGGCTCGTCGCTCATTTCGCTCAATTAGCAGATAACACTCCCTGCCCGTGGACCGCCGCGTAATTGAATTTGTCTCAAATATGGGGACAGTATGAAGAAGAATAATCGAGCAGATGACGTTAATGAATAGACTGATGAAGAGTGAATCCCTGACTCGACACCTAAGGTCGTTCTATCCTGTATATCCTGTATAATTAGTTAAGCTGCTTTGAAGGAAGGAGTGCGGCAAGACTATTTTTTACTACCAATAATCTTCATTAGTGATTTAGAAAAGCAATATATCAAATGAATTTAAAAAAAATAGAACAGGAACACTTGCATGAAGAAGGTTTAAGCATGATACGCTTTTTCGCTGGCATATTAATTTTGGTTGAGGAGAAAGATCTGAAGTGAAAGTTGAACCGCATTGAAAAACTATGATTGTGGATACTTTAATAATGTAAAGAAAACCAAGGCAGTAGCTTGCTAAAGAAATAAATAAGGAAAATTCACCATATAAGTTAGAAAGCAAGAGCTGTATCAGGTAATAACTTACCTCTCTGGGATGTAGGATCATCAATGATGGAAGAAGCCAGAAAAATACAGTGAGCGCAGTGGCACAAGTCAAGAAGTCATTCTATATTAAGACGACTGTACTAACGTTTAACGGCACAACGGTGGACTTATGGAATCATTTTATTATAACAAATGTAATGAGCATTCTCTTATGAAGAAACTAAACTCGGACACCTGATGATGATGCTTACGTATCAATACCCGGGTCGTGATTTTATCATTTGTGAGGTTTTGTAAAATCTACCATTAAATTCTCTTAAAGAATATTGGCTATTATGGAAATAATATGCCTAAAAATAATTATTAATAACAAATGTACAGATATAGGGAGAAGATGATAAATGGCAACTCTCATAAACAAACATACTTGTTGTACACATTTTAACGGCCTCTTGAAAACAATAATGAAAGTAGAGATGAAAGGAAAGAATCACAGATAAGGATCGAGGATATTATACAGAGTGAAGGATATTAAAAGGAAAACGTTTAAAGCAGTAAATCGGTAATCAGGAAAGATTATGGAGTTGAATTCGGAAGCGACGTTCGCAACCCATTTGCTCATTGGCCTGTTGACTATTCCTTTCATGTCAACATTCCTTTGATAAAGACTTAACATTTTTTTATCAATGTGCTCAATTTCTTTATGATGCGGTGATATTATTATGGCAGTGATCGAAAACCCTAATTGATCAAATTAACATTTTGAGACAGTATTATGAATTCATATCGAATTTTAATTTGAGTAGTTTTCTTTAATTCGGTATACGGCCGTTCCACGGAAGCGATCGTTTCTGTGAGATGCTTAACGTTGCAAGCTGGTATCCTATTCACCTACTTCACCTTAGAAAATACAAAGTTTTTATTCAAATTTCTTTAAAAGTGGTAAAATTTGGTTCCTCTTCTCTATCCAAGTGAAAATGGGTTGATAATTCGTTTGATTTCCCATAATCGATACCATCAAAGGAAAGATCGAGTTAATTCATCTTGATGGAAAATTTTTATATTTTTTATTTTTCATGTGGATTGATTTCAACGGTTCTCGAACTTTCGTCGTCATGAGACGGAGTCACGGTCATTTTTATTAACGGAGTAATAAATTTTTCGAAATATGCTCATTCTTTCGGATTATTTCTGATTTTCTTTCAAGACCAATTTGAGAAGATTCATCTGTGATTGAGATTTATCGAAAGTGGAAAATAAAACGAGGGACATGAATTTTGGCCTCATCATTATGACCAGATAATATTTAAAGACCAGTTTAAATGAATGAAAAGAGTAAAGGAAAAAAAACGTCTTGTACTGTACAGAAATATCACCTGTAACCTGCATTTTTCATTCAAAGGTGAGCTTGGCCTTCTTCTGTGGCCAGTTATTAAGTACTCAGTGCGATAGAAAAGAAATTTGGGCATTAATATGGATTCTCATGTCAGATCACCTTCCTCGTACTTTATGTAATGGATAGCTTATTAAGCATCAAGCAGACGACCCTTTTCACTCTGACAGTCCACTATGAAGCGTGATAAAAAAATGAAGCATTCGTAGTAGCTCGTCTTTAATATTCCTCTTACATATCCTGACCGATATTTTGCGGGATGGTCCCACCTTTTTTAATTGTCATTTTTAATCCGTTAAACCTTGCGCCATGCTGTCGCAACGTTTGGTTACCGACCGGTGTTTTAAAGTAGGTGTTTTAAAGCAGGACCAAATGAAAATGATTCTCTACGGTTGAATCATGAAAAAAATATTAAACGTTAGGTCATTGACTTGTTAACGTGGAAGCGTAGGCGGAAAGAAATCCATATAAAGTCAAATTAAGACTATTAAAATGACAATAATTTTATTACTTTATTTAAATTAAATATCCTCTGACATTGTTTTAGTATTTTTTGTTATAAGTATTAGAAAAATTTTGTTAAGGGAAGGTTTAAGTTTAAGGAAATCTCAATTTATAATGTAAGCGAAAAAGCTTGTCGGCAGACAATTACCTTAAAAATTGCTAAATATCACCCGGTAAAATTTAAACAACGCAGTGCGTCGATGGATATAGTTTATCCATATTAAAAAGCCATTTAATTAAGTCAACATTTATTGATAAGGTAATAGTAACTTTACCTATCGTTGAATTTCATACTTAACTGTTCTGGTGCATGACTATGTTTATAGGAAATTCCCTGTTTTCCCAACTCTTTTTACACGCTCAGAGATATCAACAAGGCTCGTTGAAAGGCCGGCACCAAGCCCTCAAACAATCGTAAACTCGAAACACACTCCAGGCGCCCTATGTAAGTAGATTTTCTCTAAACCCTGGCCGGCACAACGCCGTAATTCAAGAGGGAAATGCCTACCAAAGTCAACAAAGCATCCTGAAACAACTCTTTTCACAGCCGCTTTTGCACCCAGTTAATTTTTTTCACTGTCAAGTGATGTTCCTCGGTTTCGGGATTGTGTTTCAACCTAATGCGTCATTGTATTTTACGTTGTGTTGTGTAAACTTGTGGTTGCTGATTCTGTGAGTACCTTTCCTATTCAAACTTAACATGTTTTTTGCCCATATTTTTTGCATGTCGCGTGCATTTAAACTACAGACGCTTCCACAGAACCGGAAAAGCATAGTTTTTTTGAAAACTGAAAGCCAGGAAAAATTATTTTTTTAATGAACGGTTTTGTACTTGAGAAATTCCCATTTATTCATGCAATTTGTTTCATATTGCGTTCAAGACCTACTAGCGCAGGTATTCAGAATATTGACTTTAACATATAATTTCAAATGCAAAAGAATCTTTTTCCCTTTGCACATGGTCAAACGTTTGGGTCATAGACGTTATAGTTACGAATGTTTGTCTTAACGATGATGAATATGAAAAAAATTGTTATTTGTAATTCATTTACTGTTAAAATTAAATGAAAAGGTGACCTGAACTTTGTAATCAGTAAGGCGTTAAAAATGAATTTCCTTAGCACTCGATGGGTTAGCTTTTTCACTTTATTATTTATATATGTTTTGTTCTCTCTCCAATCGATCGTTTCTCCCAAATAATGCGAGCGCTACGTCAGGGATTTGATGTTCTTAGATGCCTACATACTGACTGTGATACCTAACTTAGAGGACTTAATTAAGACTGATTAAGTCGCTTTCTGATGAACCGTAAAATTAAACATTAATTGAAATGTAAGGTATTTGACTTGATCCTCTTTTCTTAATTAAGTAGTAACTGACGGATCAGATTCCAGACGAGAATAGTAATCAATTATTTCTGCGGATATCCTTGGGTGAAAACTTTCTTTTTTAAAGATATTAGGAAAATCATTTCAATAAAAAAATCCTCCGTTGGGATTTATAATATTTATAAGCTTTGGAGGAACTTCGTTATTTTAATTGTACAAATTCATTTTTCATAATGATGAATTGAATCAAGCTTATTTAGTCTTAGTGAAAAAACAGGTTTGGTCACTCCGGAGTGTTATTTTTATTTCTTTATCTCCAATCTCGTCTCGCCAATGTCGTTAGGCTCACATAGAGCCCAAAGTTTACACTATGTAAATGGCCAAGTTTTCGGGATTAATGAAAACTTTGATGCATAAATAGGATCATAAAGTCTATATTTATCTTTTATTTAAAAATTAAATATGTGCGCAGAACAATGTAAAGCTATTTTTACTATTTGAAACTTAAGAATGTTGACAATGAATGATACGGATTTAAATTCAAATGGTTATGGAGAGGATTACTGAAGAGGTAATTTAATGAGGCGTTAATTAAATTATTTTGCGTATTAGTAGATATTTTGCCATTAGATGTCAAGTCTGCCATAACTTTTAGAAATTCGTAGTTGTCGCACATGGCACATTTACTCAGAAATCAGAGGATGCTGAATGAATGGGGAGGCATTATCTTCAAATCTCTGAACCATTAATGAAACTATAAATGCTTACCTTTAGCTCAACAATACGCCGTATTTTTCATCTTCCTTAATAATACTCTTATTTTCTTTATTACAGAGTTCTAATGTTTTTCAATTAGAAAAGAATAACAATCCGCCTGAGTGACATAAAATTCGTGGATGGAAATTTCTATCTTCCTATCAACAAAATTGTTCTATCTTTACCTTAAAGACGTTCCGTATCCTAATCTCTTAGACTAAGATATCATGGGAAAATTAGACTAAAAGTTTGACGTTATATATTTGAGGCAAGAATCAATGATTTGAAATAGGGTAAATGCTCTTGAATTTATGACGTCGAGAGACTGAGTAATAGAAATTCCCTCGAAGCAAACGTTTCTAAAACCTATTACTCGTTACGCTATTAAGTACTTGGAATAATAATTGCTGAAATAATACATTGTTCGCATTACATTTTAAGTCGCTCCTATAAATATTTTTCATTTTTTAAGTCACCCCTTCTCTCTTAGTCTATTTTGCTCCTTCTCATCATTAATTTAACTTTTTCTCTAATTGACTTAATATAGTTTCCGTGGCATACTTCGTCTTGCCTTTGCAATGTTTTTCTCTCACTCGCCCTCCAGCCAATGGATTCTTTCCCCTCGACTTCGCCCTTGACTGCCACTTTCTCTCCTGCCTTTACTTCCAGCCTTTCGCGCTCCTCCAACCCTGCGAAAATCCGAATTGACTTCCTTCCTATGGATGTAACTTGTTTTTCACGCTATCGGCTTTTTTTGCTTGGATTCCGACCCAGCCATTTGGTGGAGTTTACGTTTAGTCTTCCTCACTGGTCCCTATTATGAGATGAATCAAACCCGCGGCTTCGTTTTCCACGTCATAGGACTTTGAAGGCAGCCGTACATGATTGAAGTTGCTTTTCGCGGCAACTATTATATAATTTTCAACTTCCACGCAAAATGACACTTTTTTCGCGAGAGCCGAAATGCCCCGTATAAAATGTCGCGTTTATCAAGAACGGAGGAGAAACTATTCGTGTATGTCTTTGTGTTTTATACAATTTTTCAATTTATTCTACTTTTACTAATTTATTCAAGGAATGGAAACCCCGAAACAAGAAATTATTTCTTCAGGGGGGTTATTTTGCAATGTCACTTAAGTGAGAATACGTCATAAATGTGGAAAATTACGTCATTTTTCGTAGTTCAACTCCGCCACCCAGGCGGCGTGACCATCTTCGGCTCTCCAGCGGTGAAACTGCCGGTCAAATTGTTTGATTCATCCGCTCTTTCGACTCTTGATCCGTATCTTTCGACCTTTGATCCGTTTCATTTGGCTCCACATTTGATTAGTTCCATCTCACCTGTCGTTAGGATCGTGAAATGGAGCCACCATCGGACCGTGGCCGATCGTGAGTCGATCATTAAGAGAGCGAAACGGATCTCCCGCCTTCCCTCATTAAAAAGGTGAGATTACAAAATAATCCCCCAGGGGTGCCTAATTTCACCCTCATTTTTTGTTTAAAATTATGTATATTTATTTGGGTGAAATAAATTCTATTCTATTGCATTTTGATGCCCTATGTCGATATGGGTCAAGAAATTTTTATAATACCAATTACAGGAAAAACAAGAATGAAATGGCTAATATATAGAGATGGGCCACTTTGAAAATTACCGCGGTAATTTTCGTAAATTACCATGGTATTTTTCGTAATTTACCGCGCCCATTGAAAATTACCGTCATTTTCGGTAATATTCTAGATAATTCACCTATGTTTGAGATAATTTTTCATACAGATAAGTTCCCAACATGTTCTTTTAAGCCAATTCCACATTTCCAACGTGTTTAATTTTAAATTGAGGCATGTACAATTGTACAACTCATTTTTGGCATATTTTACTTAAATTACAACATTATTGAGTAATTATTAGTAGAATATTCTTCTTGAAAATTTCTCATACTTTGACAAAAGAAAGCCAGATTGCGTGTTGCTGCCGTATTTCTTTTTACAATTTAAAAAATATAACAGATTAATCTTACATTAGGTATGGTTTAAACATCGTATCCCCTTCCTTTTGCTATTGGCATTCCTATTTAACCATACATTTTCTGTCTAATGCTTAAAACTGAAAAATACTGGAAAATTACGGTAATATTTGAAAATTACCGTAATTTATCACTTTAATTTACCTCAGATGAAAATTACGGTAATTTTCCCATCTCTACTAATATATTTACAATGGATGCATTTCTGTGCGTACAAAATGCCTGTTATGCGTGGAGTTGCATATTGAGGTAGTAGCGAAAGGGAATGTGGAAGATAAGAGATCAATTGTACCAAACCTTGGATTAAGTGAATACAAACCTTTATTTATAAAATTCTCAAGACGGAACCTAGGCCACAGAATACTATCGTAAACATGTTTGATTAAAACGTTTTTGTATATCAGATTCTATTTCAATTGAGAATTGACGCCTAGTCATGCAATTAATTCATTTTCCTCCCTAATGATAATACCCTTAAAAATATTCCAACTCATTTTTATTGCATTCTAAATGGGTTGAGCGTTCAGTACGTAAGTTGGGTAAATTGGGTTGTTGTGGTGGCTAGGATATGAATTCTCATTCAGAGACTCCGGCTTCTAAACACGGTTGACGCGGACTATATTTTTTAGTGAATCACTTCCATTGCCTATCCTCGCTTGAGTGTTACGTGCAGATCTCTTAGAGTGCATTACTAAGTCCGCCGGGTAGGACGTTAAGCTGTGGACCCCTTATCGGCTTTCGTCAAGAATAGGCTAGTGGATATGATGGGTTTCTCTTGTCTCTTCCCTTCGTAATTCTTCCCGTACCAACCTGCCCAGCTGTTCTAAATAGAGTATTTGCACACTTTTCGGAAGTGACATCTAAAAAATCTATCGATACTTCAGACACTAAATTTTCATTCTGACGCTCGAGAGGCTTTTCGTTAATTTTTTATTAGCTAATAAAATCTAATAAATTATTATTACGCCGAAACACTGGTCCGCCATGTTCTGTAGGCTCTGACGTCATCTCCCATAGTCGACCATTTGTTGATTTGGAGATTGTGTGACTGTGTAGTCTTAGCGTGCGGACGAAACTTTAGCTATAATTAGCAAATATCGAAATAACTTCGAAAAGGCAAATACTATTTCACTCTCAACGCACAGCTAGGCTATTTCGCTTCTGCTAATATGGGAGATGACGTCACACTACGAAGAACTAATGGTTGGGCGTTTAGACCTAGGCAATTTCGATGCTAAAACAATGCATATTAAAAGCTATTTATTAAATTAATTAGTTGGAATTATACCTTGGTATTACGTACGTGGCATTTCGAAACCAAACACTACTCGCTAAAATAAATTTCAACAAAATACCTCACTTACGCAAATACTCTATTGCACTAATGAACTCAATTGTCGGTCCCCTATCTAAATAACTAGTAAACTAAATGAATGTATGGATAATCTGGACACAGTTCAAAAAGTGTCTCGTTTAGAAGGATGGAATGGCCTCGATATTTTCATGTATTAATGCCAGAAAATAAATTTCTCTAGCACAAAGGTATTTACCAACGTTTAGTATGGGAAAAATTATATTAGATCTTACATTTCGGAAAATATTCTCTTGATACGTTTGGATGTTCTTTCTTCGAACAACTCGGAGTTTTCCCTCAGTATTTTACGTGACGACGCCATCAAAATTGGGAAGCTTAGAGGCACCACCCAGGTTCACCTTGGTTGCAGTTTAGAACGATCTCTCTTTTTTTTTCAAAAACCCCTTTGAGCCCTTTTACGTCGACGATTGACCCGGCGGGAGAACCAAATAAAACGATCCCGTCGTGACCTTCGGCTGCCTTAAAGAGTCTGAGGAACGTCTTTTGGGAAACGTGAGAAGCTTCCTTCCTCCGTTTGAGGCCAATTTACAAGCGGCGGGGGATTTCTGCGGGAATCCACAACCCGCGTCTCAAGTGATTTGCAGGGCTAAAGGGGCCACAACTTCATGGATCGCGGAACCATGTCACGACCGAAGGTCAAAGAGAGACACGTTTCCCGTCGTCCAGTACGGCTTGAACCTTTCTCTTGGGACGTCGGATACTTCAACGACCTACGCTCTAGTTTTATGTGTCATCCTTGGAGTCCTTAGTTAACAGTAACTCTGTCTGAAGGAAGCATCTGGCAATTGCCACTCGACTGACTTCAATTTTGACTTGATATTTTACTGAAATTAGGGCTTAGATCTAATGTGTCCAACCCACGGCATAGGACGGCTGTGAATGAGGCATAACAGAAAATGTTGATATGACATTAAAAATTATTTACAAGTTTTTAAAATAATATTTCTTGTCTTTAATAATATCTCAAGTGTCTTTATCCACCAAGGAGAGGAGAGGTAACCTAAGCTCGATGATTTGACTAAGCATCGGATGTCACCAAAACTATCAATGGACCTATTTCTTTTCTCATCAAATATCTCATTAAATATTTCTATTTTAATTGCGGACTAGGACTTCCTCTTCCTCTAAAGTGGCCTAGAAAACTCACAAGATTGGGCTTAGATCTATGCTCAATTGCGTTCCTTACCTCATTCGGTTTCACCGGTTATTAGTGTCTTCATTTCCGTCTCAATTAACTTAACTGTCAAGTGGTTTATGTCGAAGGCGAAAACACTGTAAGTATTTATTGTTTTAGAAGAGTTTTTACGACAATTTTTGTTTTTTTTTCTGGGAGAAAGTGGTTTCGGTAAATTTCATGGGTTTCGTTAGGTTAACAGAAGCTCATCGATGGCGAAGAACATTATCGTGACATGAATTCTATTTTTGTCTCATTATTCAGAAGGTATAAATAAATAAAAGAGGAATATTTCATGGAAATGGAACTACGTAGTAGCGGTACCAATATCTCAGTTTCATTCCCACAGTGTGTGTTTCCTGTAACTGTGGTTACTGGTGATAATTTCTCGCAGATACGTTTAATTTTTACATTGGATACAAATTTGTTCGAGGCTCTAGAGACTCGTAGGTTTCAAGGCTGGCTGAGGTAACTAGACAATTCTAATCATATTTCATATTTAAAAAAATAAAATATGATTTATATATTGTCGGACGGGCTGTACTGGACTTTTTCCTTAACATGTACCATTATGAAGGTTTCACTTCAAATGTATGAGTGAAAATTAATGCAGAAATCCACCAGTTCGTTTGTATTGTTAAAAAATACTAATATTACCAATTACTTCAATTAGCTATTTAAAACAAAATTATGGTACAAAATATGCAGATTATTCGACGATTTTTTAAAAATAAACTTTCCAGCGATAGGAGCCGATTGCAGTGCCCTATCTTTTGAATTCATGCATTTTGACTTCAATTTTTGCATTGAATTACTAATAACTAAAAAGAAGGTGGACAAGTGCCAAGGTTTTCATACTATTCCATTTCTGGGAGAATCAGCGTCTTGTGAAGTTTGTCGCGAAAAGGCATATTAATACGCAACATATTAAAGAGAAAATATTATTTTTCCCCATTTGTCTCCCATTATCGCTTTTTACACCAATTAACTCTTAAGTTCGATTAGGGACAAAACTAGAATAGTTAGAATTTTTTTGTTGATGTCAAACAGAAAAATTGATTTCTTCAAAGTAGCCAGAATATGAATGAAATAATATTTTAGCCATTTAAGGTGAAGAGCCAAAGGTTTTAGCCATTCTGCTAGAGGAACAAAGGGAGAAATGATACTCAAAATACACCTTATATCTCGTCCCTTCCTTCTCCTTTTTTACATGGTTTTATGTAACTTGATATCTCGGTTTGTTTGGGACAATTGTTGTAGTCTATTTTTCACACACTTCTAATTTATTTTATTAAAACCTATCCCACATGTCTTTTGCATGACAGCACAATATTTTCTTCAACTTTTCTTATCAAAAGCGTTCATTTAATACAGAAATATCCTTTCCATTCTTTTTCATCAAAAATCTCACTTAGAATTTTTCAATAATTTATCCATGGAATAACGACAAAAGTATTTAATGAAAAATTGTTGCAAAATATAAAAAACTAAAAACCATAAAATAAATAAATAAAATGACTTTTAAAAACATGGTTTTATTGAAAATGTACTTGAAAGTAGAAAATAATTTTTGAGCTTTCACAACTGGCAGAACGTGTTTATTTGTAACTAAAAATAAAACCATGTAGGCGCAGCCAACATTTGTGATGCAAAAGACTTTTCACCGGAAAAACTCAAGTCCTAATCACAACTTTTGATACTATGGACTTTTCAACAAACTACTGTTAAAGTTGTAGCAAGCTTCGTTTGACGGAAATTCCTTGTCTTGATCACAATTTGTGGTACTAAAGACTATTTAACAATTTATCGCAAAGGTTGAGGAACTGAAGACTTTTTACCACGTTACCAAAATAGTAGTGGTTAAGTCTTTTGTATCACCAATGTTGGTTGCGCCCCCATGGTTTTAATTTTATTCACAAATAATCAAGTTCTGCCTATTGTTGGTCAGTTGTGACATCTCAAAAATTATGTTCTACTTATTTGTACATTTGTTAATAAAACCATATTTAAAAAAATATGTTTTAAATTTATTTGATTACTATTCTCTCCCTATTTCGTGGTTGATGTCATTGTATCCCCCTACACACTATTGTTTGCGGTGTATGCTCGTAGAGTAATTTGTTGCTGTAGATTATTCATCCTTTGATTTTTGTCTTTGCAACCCTCTTGTTCCCCACCTCTTATTCGAATGCTCTTCTGCCCCGTTGGACTTAGCGTTTCAAATTACCTGCGAAATTCATTTTAAGCTTATGCCGTTTATGCCTTCTTCCCTTTTGGCTCTTTTATCTTGGTCTTTGCAGAACTATTAAGTGTCAAGAAGTTCCCAATTAGTGTGCGTCTTCTTTTTGCTAATGCGTCAATGATTCCTCCCTCTTCACCTCTTCATCTTCATTAATCAAGGGGAAAATAAATGAGGGGAATCGTTAAGAAAAATATAGCGTTTCAACCATAAAAATATGGGTTAAAAGTTAGGTTTCCATTCAAAATATAAATTCATTCATTCAGTCCAAATCCCACCCAGTCAAATTTTCTTTGCTCATTGGAGGGAATTTATTTTTCACGTCTATTTAAAATTTTTATTACCTCGGCTATTGATTTGCTGGGCATTTCTCTTGGCTCATTCACCTTTCATGTGAGATTCAAATCAAAACTTCCTTATTTCCAATCTGGAACATATACGAATCTGTAGTTTTCTATTTATTTATTTCATTTCCTCTGTCATGAGTATATCCTTGAATTTTTATTGAATATTATTTCGTCATAAATCCTTCAGGAAATCATTCATTGGTTAAGTGAAAACTAACTTTTTATATTATTGACTGCATTTTCAACAACATGTCTTCAGTCTCATGGATAAACTATTTATAGTGATATAATTTTGTATTCATTTAAGTGGTGGTGTATACTTATTTTTTTGGTGATTCATGCTATGAGGGAAACTCTCAGCAAAAAATAAATAATTTTAGAGGAATTAATTTATTTTCACTTAGGATTGTTTCAGAATTCTGTTTAAGCCTGCGCTATATTCTGCTGTCTTCAAATCAAGGATTGCAGTAAGCCTCTTTCGTATTCGAGTAGGAATAATTTTTTCTCTGCACTCATGCAAAAAACTCAAACTAG
Source organism: Pyrrhosoma nymphula (assembly GCA_963573305.1). NCBI lineage: Eukaryota > Metazoa > Arthropoda > Insecta > Odonata > Coenagrionidae > Pyrrhosoma > Pyrrhosoma nymphula. The sequence goes on along the minus strand of OY754335.1, from coordinate 93,346,780 downwards.
CTTTTCTGGGAGAACTCTTGGAAATGAAGTGAATAAATTAATTGGTGGTCTGAAATTGAAAAATTATTTACGAAAGAGTGTTCTGGTAATAGTTTTGATTTTCTGCCTTCAAATTGTCTTAAGGGTGTAGCTACTAGTTATACTCTAATTATTTATTTCTCCAGCATTCCGGCATATGGTGGTAGTTGTACAAGTCGATAGGCCAGGGGCCAAAAATAAGGTAATTTGCACCATTAGGAATAGGTGGGTAGATTGATTTTTTTGGATTTTGAGGAAAGGGAGATGAAGAAGAGACACCCAACGTTTTCCTCAACAAAAGCTCTAAGCCTTAGCGTTAGCCTGCTCTTAATGAAAGCCGACAGAGAGCCCAAAATTAGCCACCCCTCCGACGGAGGGACGATGATTGAATTGTCATCCACCTGATAACCAATACCAAACCAATCTCTCAATAATCTCCTTTCAGTGAAAACATTTTCTCCACATAATCAATACCGTACGTAATGAACGTAATCGTTAAAAAAAATTCCCGATTGTTTTGTCTTAAATATTCACAAAGGGGAAAGGAAGGGTGATAAAGTCAATTGGCATTCCAATTGCGTCTCGAGCAAAGAATTTTATTTGGCATGCTTGTAACGTGGGCGAGAGCATTATGTAACTGCATTGGAGTCGGGATATTGCGAGAAATCTGCCGGAAGAAGTAAAAAAAACGTACTACTAAATTGGGAGAAGAGTGGGGTTTGAGGAAAACATCTCGTATTATTACTTGTGCGCGGCGGATATTCAGAGGATAAAAAAGAGAAAGAATGAAGGGTGCCACCTCATCCGAATCCCATCATCCTTTTGTGTGTGCGACAGAGGAGAAAGGAGAAATGTGTGGCGAGACATTTTGGTGTGCGTGCCAACTACATCACCATTCCCTCGCAGTGCTGAATGAGAAAACATCATATCACGCCCGGGAAAAGGAATTCAGAGATGGGGAAAAGGGAGGGATATGGGGGGTTCAGTTTTGGATTTCGCTTCTCATTTTTTCTCCCATCTCTCTCTCTTCATGGCTTCCCTTCGCTCGTTTTTTTTTGTTTTTGGACTCTTCCCCCACCATTACAGCCGATTCTCTTTTCCCCTTCTCTCGGTGTCCACTCCCGGCCACCATCAAGAGGAGGCGGGGAGGGCTTCCTTCGCATCTGGAGCCCTCCTTGCCTCATTACGGCTCGGATGAGCGGGGACGTGGCCCGGGGATGAGCGAACCCCCTTCCCGGGATGGAGGAGGATTCGGATCTACATCTACGTACCATCCCTGTGAGCTGCCTCAGGGGGGTGTGACTGGGGGAAGGGGGTGTGGAGGAGGGTGTTGGGTTCAGGATACCAGCCATGAAGAATGGAGGGGAAAAGAATTGGAGGATGGAGAGTTCGAAAAGTGGAATTCGTTGTGACTGGGGTGACTTGGAGTATCGTTCCGTTTTTATTTTAGTCACGTATGGTGTGTGCGTAGGAAAAAATATATGCGTCTATCAGATTGGCAGTGTTTTGGTTGTTTGAGCTAAATATCAGTACAGATTATGGAAGCTTTCAATTCGCTCTAGTGCGCTAATTAATTCGCAATACAACAGCTCACTTGCCTACCATTCGTTACAGACCCTGCGAACTAGGTAGCGTACATCAAAACAGGTCGGGAGCTAATTGTAAGTTGATGTGCGCTAAACAACAAAAGAGCATTGATAATGGCATCCGTGATTGTTTTCAAGTTTGTTAATTTTCAGTAAATGCGGCAAACATGCATATTGTAAAGTTTTTAATTACTCAGTGACAAAATGCTAATGTTTTAAATACTAATTTTGGGCGAATTCAACAAATTTTCACAAAACATTCGGCCTTGACTGTTCATCCACAGAATGCTACCTATCGGCAGGTTAATAAACATATCGCCAGTGGACATCGTTCCATTCAACGACGTTCGCGTGCGCTTAAGTGCTCTGAGGTGTTTCAATGTGCGCTAACTTCAACACCTTGAATGGAATGTTCTCAATATGCAGTGAATTTTTCCTTATAATTTAGGAAAATATATCATCTTTTTAATGATAATAACATTTACCGCATAATAACTTTTAAATCTATATTTCTAGATATGTGCCAAAACAAGTTACCATTTTATACTGGATACGGTTAGTTTGTTTCGCAAAACTAAACCTTTAATGTGGTTCCACCATAAAAGAATTTAAATTTCATTTTATACATATTCTGGATACGGTAAGTCCGGGAGAGATGGCCCCTCGGGAGAGATGGACTGATTGCATAGTTCGGAATGTAGCTGCTCTAGTGCGCCACTGTTCTCGTGCTGGTGTCATGGCCGACTACGTGGACACGTATTGTTGTTTATAGCCGCTTTGACCTGCTTATTTGATAGTTATTCAAAGAAAAAGATATCAAATGAGTCAAATATTTTTTCATAGTTAACGTTTTTTAGTTGTAGTGTGTTTAATTGTCTATATAATTGAGTTTCATGTCTATACTTGATGAATACAATATGTAACGGTTCACTATACACCACTGCGGCGCCCCTGGCATTGGGGAAAGCAGAAAAATGGCCTCTGGTCCATCTCTCCCATACCATCGGGAGAGATGGACCAGCTCGAGTTGGGATAGAAGGACCACACTTTTTACACTATAAGTAAAAGCTGACAATTTAGATTTGCTTTATCAAAGGGCTGAAATGTTAAAAAACAAATACAGTCGAACCAATAATTAAGGAAATTGTAGTTAGTAGCAATTCCAATATTAAAACTTGGCCTTTTCATTACATTTTAATTTGTTGTGGGCCGTTTAATCCTTTTGGTTAGATTCTTGTGTCTTATATGTTCTAATTTTGCAAATTTATAGTTTGGTATCATTGTTAGTAACCATAGAGTGTTATTAAAATATTCTTTTGTACAGAGAAATTTTTTTTCAAGTTTATTTAATGCCTTTTAGTTATGGTCCATCTCTCCCTATATCCTTGGTCCATCTCACCCATAGCATATGGGTGAGATGGACCAATGAGAAAAAAATACATCGATTTTTTAAAGGTATTTTTCATTTACATTTCACTTATTTCTAATGAAATACTAATAACGTTATCTATGATATTATAGGACAACGAACGATTGAACCAATTATACCATAATTACCAAAAATATGAACAATTAAAAAAAGTGGGGCCATCACTCCCGGACTTACCCTACATAGATATAAAAAAACATGCCCTCTATCTGAAATGAACAACAAAATGTTAGCTTTCCTCGCTATTTTTTTCGCAAATAATTGAACTTAGCTGTTACATGGATTTAAATACGACAGTGGGAGAAAACAGGGAAAAATCGTATTTTCTAACTATTATAAAAGCCATTTTCACACAAACTGTTTACAGGAAGCAAAAACTCCCGGAAAATTTATTAAAAATAAAATAAATACATCTTACCATCTTAGTTAATGAGTTCTTTGCAAATTATTGGGATATTTGAAGTTAAAACGTGGTAATTCCATAGAAATGGCGCTGCATTCGTCGTCTATTGCTATAAAAATATGTCCATTAAAAATATATTCTTGGAATAATCATCATATTCTTTACTTTAATTTTGGTTTTCAATAGTTAACGCACGTCATCAGCGAAAGCAGGAGTTTTAAATACCAATTAAACAATAATTTGGAATTGAGTATTTGTTTTGATTCACACAGTCACGGTGGAACCACCTTAATTGTAAGGGAACTAAGCGTATGATATGAAAAAATAAGTCTATAAAAGCCTTAGACATTAAATTATTACATATGAAACTTTAACGTTAATTTCTCAGAATTTAAGTCCCCTAGAGCAAAGTCTTTGGGTCACTATTACAATATTTACTTCATGCTTCTTATAACTGTTTAAATTAAAAAATATAAATAGAATGTGGTTACCGTTTTGACTAGGCAAATATCTCGCTCCAACTACCTTAATTGTTTGCCTCAGTCAATTCTAGAGATCTAATGGTGGGTTAAAATAATATATTATGGGTGGGTTATTTCCTTGGTACCCTGAAACTCGGTTGTTTTAAATATTTCAGGTAATCTTAACCGAGGGCGTAGCTACGAGGGCGAGTTTAAAGCCTCCGTTCCGGGATGTGTTTTCACGGATGAGTGTGATTGCGAGGCTATGCCATTTTAGGTTTTTAAAATAGAATACCAAAATGAAAATTGCATCGCTAAGGACGCAATATATCGTTTAATATCACATAGTATCCAACGGTGAGGATTGCATTGCCATATTCATTTTGCATCGCAATAGACGCGATATGAGTCAAGAAATCGCAGGATATTACTCTAAATTTTATGCTGTTAAATTGGAGATCGTACGGTTCATGTAATGCCACTGCATTAATTAATTAGTCAAAATACGTCATTATTCATGAGTTTTCAGAGGTTGCTTGGAAATAATGTGTACAAATTTTATTATATCTCTTGACTGTAATGAAGGAAGAACTGAAAATAGCAGATTTTTAGGGTGGGAAGTTTATCACATAATGCAATTATTTCCTAAGTTGATGCTTCCCAGGCATAAAATTTTAATGAAAATAACAGCAATGGCTACTCTATCATAGCATTAATTATGCAATTTTGGTACGTTTCATATGAATCCCAAAAAGTCTTATGCATATGACGCAGCACCATAGTCCACATCTCACAGTGCCGGCCTCAGTGGCGGCAGGATAACGTCCTTGCCTGCTAACCCGAAGGTCGCGGGTTCGAGTCCCGCCTGGGTGGGTTTTTCTCCGCTCAGGTCATGGGTATGCTATGAGGTAATTGTAAGATTCGCTCAGAAATAAAGACGAAATTATTATTATATTATCCAATTCATATCGCATTTCACTTATTTTTTATTGCCTTTTTATTTTTGCCATTATATATAACACTTTATATTCCGTTACGCTTGGTATCTCAAATCCCTTAAACCGGGTCATAGCGCGATACTCAAGATCTTACGATATCACATCATGCTACTTGGAATGGCAATGCGATATACCAAAATGTCTTGGGGTTCACTATTGCAATACGAATATTAAATGCGTATACCGCTCATACTTGTTGATTCATCGCAATATCAAACAATGCTTTGAAAATTTTTGAAGTAACGGCGAATAGATTGCATGATTTTATGATACGTGTATGAAGTACGAGTAAGGCGGGAGAAGTGGAAAGGTCGGGAAAATCTTACCTGCTGCACGAATGCGGTAGAGAGGACACCCTTATTAAATGCAGCCCAGAGCGTCCCGCTTGCGGTGGGCCTCTGAATGGCCAATCTCCCACCTCTTGTAATCAAAATGGCGCTCCGCTATTTGTCCCCTAAAATGGCGCCAGTCATTTGGGTCACGAGCCTTGCGCGGCCTTCTTCTCGCGGTAGTACGATTTTTATTTCGTTCCTCCTTTTGTCGCGCAGTCGGATCGCATGGGGGAATCGCTGAGCGTGAACTGTTTTTTGAATGAAATTTTCCTCCGCGGGATTCATTCCATTTTTACTCCGGCTCGATTCCCCTCTCCCACCACTCGGTGGATTAAAAATTTCTAGAGCGAAAAATATCAACGGGTCCCTGTCCTCGTACTAAGTTTGCGAATGAGTTTGCGGTGAGGGAAACAACGGGCCTGGTTCTCCGCGGCGGGATGTTGCTTGCAAAGAGAGCTACCGATAATATGCTGAGCTCAGAACCAAAATGATTTAATTTACATTTCCTTTGCTGCGATATGATTGATAAGATTGAGAGCAAACACAATAAAAGCAACAGTTATTGTGGAATTATAAGAATAAAATGCGAGGATGAACTTCGCAGAGATATACCTACCTGGATTTTTAAATTGTTCTTGAAATGGAAACTGGAATAATTTCATAGAAATAAGATTGAATGTTTCAATAAAATTAGTTTTTTCGAATAAATTTACTTAGTATTATTTCACATTTTGCCCTCTTTTTATGTAACATTGTAAATCTTTCCATGGATTTTCCATAATTTGGAGTTTAGAAAAGCGTTTCTCATCCTTTTGTCAAAATATGCTCAAATCGGCCTCGAATAAATGTTATCTAAGATTGGGTGAATGAAAATAACAGAATGAAGTTGCCCCAAATTATTTCTGGTAGGCTTAACCTGAATGGTGTCAAGGGCATTCTTGTGAAACTTCATTTCTTAGGCTATGAGGTACTCAAATATTTTTATGATCGGGGAATCAGTTTTAAATATATGCAAAAAAGCAGTGGATACGCTGAAAATGAAAAGAAATTTGAATGATATTCAGGACCATTTTTTCGTAAAAAGGAGAACTTGAATAACGCACGAGTATATCTTTCTAAGTAAAATTAAACTAAGAAACTCGACATATGTTTTGTTTTTAACCAATTATTCAACGGAATAGGATTTAAATAAAAGCATAGTGCAGTACCAATCCTTGATCTTTTCCATAGTTTTAAAATTTATTTGTTTTATTTGATTGACACTCACTTTAGTTGATGCGTATCGCAAAGATTTCTGAAGTCTATGGTATTTCCTTGCCGATAGGTTAAATCAACGTAATTTATAATAAACTTAAAGTGGCACGTGGAGAAGAGGTAGAGTATTTTTTAAATTAAAACTCTTATTTATTCATTAAAAAAATTAGACCATTTAATACTGGATTTCACTTGAATGTTATTTAGAGTCTGGTGAAAATCCACCCATTTCTGGAATTAAGTGTGAATTTTCTGCGGATGGAAGTGTTTCATATTCCTTTAGACCGGCTTTGGCTCATATTGGTATGCATAGCCTTCGGGACTTTCCTCGGAAGATTTTTATTTTTCTGGCGTTCTAAGAAGAAACACACGAATGCATTTTGCCGCATTTGCTTAAAACTCAAACCAAACGGTGTGCTGCTCGTTAGCAATTGTTATGCAGTTTGGATAAAACCTATTAATAAGGTGCTCTTTTTAGTTCTTTTATTAATATTATTCTGTAATTTAGAAGCATTCCAATATTATTATCAATATTTTGTGGAGAGCATAGTTAGATATTTAGATATAGGACGCATAATGTTACAACATTCTTATTCCTGTTACGTGAAGTAAGTTAAGTGGGTTAACATGAAGAATAAATATGTTACAGTTTCTGATAAGACTTCGAAATATTTTTAAAGTACGTTTACCGTTTTATCAGCTTTAATGTCCATTATCTCATTCTCTAAATGTCACTTTCTTTAAACGAGTTTAATAATCCTCAGTTATATGAATGATCTTCATCAAAAACTCAATGTGGCTCAATATTTTGATGAGGCTGTGTGAAAATAACCACTTTCATTCGTCTGAGAGTATCACCTTTAACTATAATCTTCAAAATATGTACAATAGCCTTTGGATCTCTTTATTTTGATCTCTTGTACTTAACATAATATTTAGTGTATAGCTTGTACTTGACAGAATATTTGGTGTATCGCTGTACTTGACAGAATATTTAGAGTATCGCTTCTTACTTTGTTCACTTAAAAACTACCCATTGGGAGTTATATTAGAAAATTTGCAAATTATGATATGAACTGAACATTGAGTGGGAGCTCGTGGACTTTTCCTGGCGAATACAGTTTTCCTCAATTTTTACGCAAATGATATTCCCTTATAAACTAGATGACGGTTTTTAAGCGATGTGGAAATATTTTTAATACTACGCACTCTATCTAATTTTCTCATGATTCTTCAGCTGTATTAAAATTTCTCATTTTATAAAGGCGCCATGCCCGTTATGTTTATCAGGTCCTTAGTAGGCTGCACTCTTAAGGTTATTTAACAATTTAAACCAAGGAGTTTTGATGTAAAAAGGAAATGTTAGTTAGAATGCTTGATACAGCATCGAATTTTAACTTTTCTGAAGATAGAATTTTCAAAATTACCTCGTAAGCTCATAAATGTTTTTGTCAGAAAACGTATTTTAACTTTGTTTATATGATGGCATTTAATCTGGATTTACACTGTAGAAAGTAATTTTGCCTAAATAGCATTGGACCTCCACGTAAGACTCTCATGTCGGTTCACCATGTAGTTGTGTCTGGGAAAAGACAAGACTAATGGATGTACCAATGACGCAATGCCTGATTCGCTACATACAGTGCCAAAATTCGGTCTGAATGAAATGCATTCATCTTCACTAATGCTTGAGGAATGGCCGAAGCTAATCCTTGGGATTGAGAAACGATGGCTATTGATCAATCGATTTCATTGGAATGTAGTTATATGGCCGGGAACCTGAGAGAATAACACATTGCTTTGCTCCAATGAGTCAGCTCACGTAATACATTTGCAAAGATAAGTCGTGAGAAGTGACCGTCTCCAAATAGTTACATGTAATTTTGACATTCAACAGTAACAATGTCTCCGGACACATTGGTAATCCAGTGCATGCTCTCCGACCAGCAATAGGTTACTTACGAAACACGGGAGATGCCATAAAGCAACTCTTATCTGAAAATTCTTGGTAAGCCAGGTGTCAAGAACTCTAGTGGATAGAATATTTTTTCAGTTGCAGTTCACAAGAATTTTCCCCGAATTAATCTTTATTTCTATAACTATTTTTGGTTGCATGCTTTAGTTATCCCGATAGAAATGTGTCTACGTAGTTCACGAAAATCATTCGTCGAGTTCATTGAGCCTCGAATGTGATTATTAAGCGTCTCAAATAGGTTCTTTAATATTATCACGCCCTTCGTCATTATACATAACTATTTAATCATTGTGAAAATATTCACATATAAATAGATAATTTGCGCTAAGCATTTAAAGAGTAAATTATGGAACGGCATTTTTCTGTTATACATATCGCTCCACGTAAAAATGATGGAGGAATGGAATATTAATATTAGTCCATCAAATTTTATTCTGTGTAGATAAGAAAGATACTTATTTATTAGAAACTACAATTTTTCAAAGAGCCGGAAAGGATATTAAAATGTCCGGCCAATTCCGGAATCAAAACAACCTGGTAGACGGGTCCTCCTACTGGGAAACGAGATAGTTAGCCATGAAACCGGAATATTGCAGGCTTGAATTCTTTCTGTGGCATTGGTAACGCATGTACTGGAAACAGGCCTGGCAATATAGACTGACGTATTACAAAAATGCATCGAGAGATGTTAGGTGCTCTCGAGATTCCCACCGGGTTAGTCAATTGGCTGCTGCCAGCACCTAACATTGGTCATTTTCCGGGAAAAGAACAGATCTTACATGCGTCGAGAGTATTCGATGGTTTTGAAAATGGTCAGGGTTATTGGGCATTAAGTTAATATCTTGTTTTCAATTGACATCACAAATTCTAAAAATCCAAGGAATCATAATTTTCGAGTATAGCTGCCTTTTGTCTCGAAGGAATAATGTTTGGTTGTCACTACCACGTGCCGCCACTGTTCGCAGTTTAAAAAAAATGGTGAACTAATTTCCTTTATTTGTTCTGTGCATTGATAAGCGAAATTAAGAAAAAATACCCACCAATGTTTTCTAGCGGGCACGCATTTCCTCCACGAACAAACGCTCAGATAAGCATCCTCCAATGAGATCATTAATCCATTTCGAATTAAATTCGGCAAGAGCAGTAGTTCCCCTCTTGGAAAATGGATGAGACCGAGGAATGCCTTCGTAGGAAATCGCTCGTTAACTTAACATTGAATGGAGTTTTTTAGGAGGAAGGCTTCCCCGCTTTCCGAGGGACTTGAATAAAAATAATTCCGCTTGGAAAAACAGATAAAAGTATGGGATCTCTATGGGGCTCTATCTCATTTCGGCTCCTCTCCTGAGCCTCGCAATAAAATGAGAATGCGGAGGAGGATCCCACACTGCCGCTTATTATGTGTTCCTTTAATGCACAAACCACCTCCTCCTCATCCTTCTTTTCCCTTTTCTTTCCATTCCATTCCTCAACGTCCTCTTAAACCCTTTTCCTCATTTCCACGGAGTAGAACACGCAACTTTCCAGCCTTGGTCGTCCCATCCGTTTCGACCGAGGTCCCTGAGGCAACAAAAGGCGACCCGTTTTCCCGGGGAAAAATTATATATATAGGGCAAGGTGAGCGGGCAGTGTTAGAGAGCACGGGTTCCCGTCCGTCGAATAGCTCGAAGCAGCCGTAAAAAAGGAGGCCAGAAAATAGGATGAAGGAAATGGAGGGAGAATGGCCGAATAAGTTTGGGAGCCGAGGAAGGAGGTAACAAAAATGAAGAGTAAGACGGTGGCGTGGTGGACATTTCTCGGACCGCATTATCCCCTACGGCGGACACAGTCGGCTCAGCTCTCTTAACGGGGGCGACGAAGCCCGTTACCTTCTTGGTTTTCTTACAATTTATGATTGGATGGTTGGGTGAACACGATAAGTTTTTATATTCTTCCACCACGGCCAGTTTTCCGTGAAGTCAGCCATTCTTGTACTGGCGCATCACGAACGATTGGAATCTTGGGTGCCAGTTCATTTTCGACTCAATTGCCGTTGTAGTAAAGTATCGTCGAGGGATAATTCCCATGATTGCTCAAATTCAGAAAACAAGTCACCCCACCTAGTTTCAGCTGTACTCAGACCTTTTTTAGACCTGATAGGAAAGTAATAATACGCCGGCTTGAAGGTATTGGTTTCAAATATCACTTCGGGGCTCGTCTTGTTATTAAGTTGTTATGCATGTACGTTTATGTTTACATTTAATAATCTTTATACAAAAAACTACTTACACTCGTATGTCTTGTACATTCTACAGGTTGTTTATGGTAAAAAATGATGTTTCAATTATTTATTTATTTTCCACATACACCGTAAACAGCTCCAATAGCCATTAACACGGGAGTAATATACTAGTAATAAGAGACATATGGGCACAAAACCCTGCCCTGAGAAATCCAGCAGTTGGAGGTCAAATACGTGGCCCTAAGATTAGCAGGCGAGGAGTTTACATCACCGCCTCAGAGGCCGCTGTGAATAGGAATTTGACGGAAGAATAATATGCTAACAGAATATGAACATTTTGTTGACAATATTTTAAACGGGTGTATCAAAATCAAAATGTAAAATAATCCTAATAGGTCAAACGACATCCTTCCCTACGCTCATGTCACTGAGGAAGCTAATGATTATCTACAGCGAGACATAATCATGTATACATGAAGATCGAACTTTTTGGAATCTTTCCATAATTAAAAGAAGAACACAGAGTTGTGTTCTCCTTTTAATTTACAGTGAGTTTTCTTTCTTTTAAGGTCGCGACAATGGTTTCTTCGATACGAGTGCATGTAAATCGATATTTGTCGAGCACTTTATATTTTTTTGGATTGCAATCATAATGCAATAATACAAACATATTTTTCTCTAAATGTAGCTAAAAAAAACCAGTCAGTAAGTCCTATCTCTTAAATATTTAACTATACCTTGCATTCTGAATGCTTTGGGTGTAGTAGACCATAGCTAAAATACCTACTTGTCTTGATTACCAACTCCAGAATAAAGTTAATAATCCTACTGCAAGAGATCACTGGGTGAGATACTCTACCTGCGTTTACGTACATTTATTATGTTTTATACGAAAGAAACCTGTGTTTGACGTGAACCGATTCTCTTCTAGATTTTTTCACCCCAACCTCGAACATTTTGTAACTTTTCCGACGCTCGCTTGCGGAGGTTGAATAAAAAAAAGAGAGACTTTATTTTCGTTTCAGGCTCAGATGAGTTCTTTTAAATGTGCTGAATGGCCTTTTTTTAACATTGGCTCCTCCCTTTCTCGCTAATTCTTCCTCCGGCCTCCACTTTTCTCATGCATGTACTCCGTCAAGCCACTTCCGAAGATTCCATTGGAAAAGAGCCCAAAGTGCGCACACGACTTACGACCATGTCGAAAGATACGCATTCAACGAGCTCCCGCTCTTCTTTTCATTTTAGTTCCCTTCCTTCTCCCCGGAGGGACTCCTCCCTTCTGCTCATCTCCGTCTTCTCGTCCGAGTCTTCTATAGTACTCCTCTTTCGGTACGCCATTACCCCGATTGCAATGCTTTTGAGTGTTGTGAGGAGATGAATTCCCTACTCCGTAGCCTGAGTTTCAAGAGTACACGCGCTTCATCTTTCAATGGTTTTCTTATTTTATTTAACGCGTTTTCCATCGAGATCCAGCTGAAGAAGATATTCAAATGAATTCTTACAACGATGTTGAATCTACCTACGTTATTTTTGCCGGTCTTATAATGTAGGAGATAGCTATCTGAACTTACTCGTTGAACAGTTTGCAGAAATCAGAAATGAATTTACTAAGATTTCTCAAGGGGCTGTCTGGAAATTATAAATTGAGAATACTAAGAATTAAAATGTGCGATATAACTGAGAAATATTTAATGCGGAGGAAATTATTTTTTAGTTTTTTTAAACAAACATGAAATCAGATATGGGAAATCATCGATAGAATATGTAAATATTTTTTTATGTACCTAAGCACTCTTCCATGGAAGCTTACCAAAACATTATCTGAGGTGCCTCACGATGTATTAAAAAGTATTTTTCAGTGATCTCACTACATATACTTACCATGGAATCTCTTTTTGAATAAAATTACCTCTTTTCCTAGCCTCTATAATTGCGGGCATTATTTAAAAATCATGTTTGAATTTTTGCGGGCGGGTATTCCATTCCCTTCATTTCTATCGAGAAAGAATAATTATTCATTAATAGCTTGTATACAACCCGACGAGCTTCAGCGTTCCTTAACTACCCGGAATTTAGTTTTATCCTGTTTTTCCCCCTCATCGAAATTAGACTACGGTCCCAGAACTGATCCATTCCATGATCTTGATGATTGAAATACTTGATCCATTTCTACCATATCTTAAGGTTACAACTTGGAAAGAGAAATTTTTAGAGCATAACATTAATGAAACCACGAGATAATTTCACGATTGCTGTTTTTTAAATTCATACGCAATTTATTTGCCTCCCGGAGCCATGTATTTCAAGGGTGGGGGTGTTTTTATAGATTCGGGAATACTGAATAAATGAATTTTTTTTTCAGCCACACTAAGAACTTTCTTAGAAGTTGAGTTGCAATTTTCCGTGCCTTTTTCAAATGGTGACAGTTTCTGGATTTATTTGGCCGAATTCCATCATGATGAAGGAAAATACAACACTGCGATTCCACAAAATTAATTTTTTTTAATATTTTGACGACGACCATGACTTCGATGCAATGTATCATCCTCATGTGACCTGAAGTTGATGCGCTGCATCGAAACCATGGTCGTCGTCGAAATATAAAATAAAAAAATTGAGGAATCGCAGTGTTTCCTTTTCCCTCATCCCGCCTTTTCCGTCGAAAGTTCTGCGTGGAATTATTAATTAATAATCCGTTAAGTGTTATTTGTATATCGGTGGGCGTGTATGATTAATATACGCGGACGTCGGTGTGGAGGTTTCCTTTCATTCTCTCTCCTGCATCTCGTTTCTCTCCCTGCGTCTAGTTTGTTTCGCTCTCTTCCGCTTCGTATATTTCATGAAGGAATTACTGAAAATCATCATCAAAAGCTTTTAAAAATTATTTTCATTAAGTAAAATGAGTTAGAAATATGTTTAAAACATGTTTAAATCATCTTTAATCACTAAGCATAAAACTTATTTTTGAAAATTTATTGATGAAATTATCTGATTTTGCTAAACGTTTTTAAATCAATGGGCAACTTTTACTGGTGATTCCTTAATGCTGATAGGTATGATCATCATCGTCAGTTTTCCCCTCCAACGTCATAGCTATTTTAGCCACATGTATATTGTGCATGCCTGTAAACACAATCCGCAAAGTATTTTTTGCATATCGGTGGGCGTGTATGATTATATGCATATAATCGTCGCATAAGTAGTATATGAGAGTGTCATTTCAAGTTCATATAGGCATAAATTGGAATAAAGAGATGATGGATGAGGTTGAGTGGCTCGCCTTGGCCAGAAAAGGGTTTAGATAATTTATTTTTTTTAATTTCGTGGGGAAAAATATTTTCTGGACCCGGAATAAAACAATTATGTTTCCCGGTTCACCAATTCTCAAATCACCCAGTATTCTAGTATTAGGCTTCGTCTTCGTCGTCAATGGCTCGTCTTGCCCGGACTGTGGTTGGGATGTTGCCAAATGGAAAAATGTTTCTGGGACCTAGAATTAGACCAAGGACTTTTTGGGGCCAATGCACCTACCTCTGCGCTATCTAAGACTTCCAAGTTTTTCCTAATTTTGTGCTGAAATTTTTCATTGGACATTTTTGATGATTATAATAGCAAATATTCAAATTTTCTAATCCGGAAGTCGGGATGAAGGCGGAAATGTTATGGTGGAGAAGGATGGTTTAGCCGGAGATAGTTGCGTAAGAAGGGGAAAATAAGTGAAAGAAAAGCCATCGTAAAAGACTCGTGAGTAAAGGTGCATTATGAAAACTTGGCAAAAATTTAGGAGAGACAATTTTTCTGAACACACCCTTAAACGAAGCTGCTTGCTGAGAGAAGTAAAGGAAGGAACAGCAAATGATAATAATTACCGAGTAAGAAGGTATGTTATACATATAGAAAATCATGAAGGATATCAAAACGTGGAATTGTGATAAAATATTGCCATCATATGGAAGGAGAAGGGAATGTAGAGCTGCAACAAACCATTAATCAATAAAAGACTGGTGGTAATGATAATAAAAATAATTTGTAAAGGAAATGTTGATTGCTGTGGTTTATTTTAGTAGAATTTGTCTCGATATTATCCTGTTGTAGTCGTCAACGTCGTGATTGTTGCGCGAGAAGAAATAACTCTTGAAACTGTTTGGCCAATAGTGAATTTCTCTTATTTTGTCTCTTTTGTCGTGGCTAAAGGCGTAGTTTAGGGGTAAATAATATCCGCTTTCATCATAATCAGTCATTGAATCGAAGATTGACTGGCCGCAGCTTTCCTCTCCACTTTCCTCTAAGCTAATCACTTCATGATAGTTTCAAAAATAAACGTTGTTATATTCCACACCGTATTTATTAAAACTCAACCAGTTTCGACCTTTTCAGGTCATTCTCAAGAGTTAAGAGTTTAATTCTTGAGAATGACCTGATTAGGTCGAAACCGGTTGAGTTTTAATAAATACTGTGTGGAATATAACAAGG
Source organism: Pyrrhosoma nymphula (assembly GCA_963573305.1). NCBI lineage: Eukaryota > Metazoa > Arthropoda > Insecta > Odonata > Coenagrionidae > Pyrrhosoma > Pyrrhosoma nymphula. The sequence goes on along the minus strand of OY754335.1, from coordinate 93,331,633 downwards.
TTTATTTTTGAAACTATCATGTCTTCATTCTACGAAGTGAACTCGCGAACCATTGATTCGATAATCTCTTCATTCCTAAATCGTTTAGTTATCCCTTTGCCGTCCTTCATCATTTGCCTGAAGTGTTGAACTCTTGGTCTTCGTATGTAATTATTTCCGTTCCTTTATCTTTCCATCATTGTTTTGAATCAGCTATTGCGTTGCCAAATAATTCTTAACGTTTATGTTTATGTAAAACTTGCGATAGGTGAATTTGTGTAGAGAAAAAATATGGAATTGAAATTTAGCATCGGATAATTTGATCGTTTTGTTGAAAAAAGTGCAACTGTTTCAACCATAAGGAGGGGGATAAATGAGGATCGGGGTGGGGAGGCGAGGGATCGTTTAGAATAGTGGTGGTATCAGGAGGGGTTGATAAAGGGAGGAGGAGAGAGAGTAGTCCGTTCAAAGAAGGTCATTACAGTGATTTGAATCCTATGTATTAACATTTCATTTGAAAAAAGATTGGAACTGGGCAATGTGAAAGTTTAAATTACTCCACATAAAACCATTTATACAATGGCGATGTATATCATTCTCAATCAGCTCCGTCAAAGAATTATTTGTTAATGTAAAATGTATCCATTGTATATTGTGGCGTTAATACTGATCAATACTTTTTGTATTCCCCGCGTCTTGGTTAGTTTAGAGCCCAAAATTATTTCTTTTCTGCCAGAGACTTTATCAAGGGTTATTTTTAAGGACAAATGGGCCGTGAAAGATTTAACAATTTCATGTAAATACTGGTATTTTTATCTCTTGGCAATCTTACACAGTTGTCATTGTATTGTGGCTTCGATAGCTCTATCCCTTTACAAACCCTCTTGCGACGCACGTCCTCTTTCATCTTAACACCAGGATTATTTTATCTCCTTCTACCAGCCCCTTTCCTCATCTTGACCATCAACAGGACACTGTATATACAATCTACCATTTCCACTCCCAATATACCTCCACATGTTTGTGAACATAAGGTCTCGCTGTTATTCATTTTTCGCATTGGTAATGACACAAGTAGTCGACACCTTTGAATTTAAACTACCATTTTCACACTGGTGTGGAAATAGTACGAAGTCTTAGAAAAACCATACTTCATCAATGATAAGATTAATTTTAAATTAAACTATTAATTTATTTAATTAGGAATAGTCCGTTTCCTACTCGCTAATTCTCCCGCTCCCTGGATTCCACCCTCACGCATTCTCCCTTCCACTTTTCTCCCCACCCAACCGCCCCCTTACGGCTTCAGCTGGCAGCATCCTCCTCACGCGAAGAGGATAGCGCGCGGGGGTTTCTGGGTCTTGCCCCGGAGAGATCCCTGAGACCCCTACCTGCTCGCCCTCTCTCCTCCGCCGTTTCTGTGCCGTGCTGGCTGCCTGCCTGCCGTACCTACTCGCCTACCCACCGAGACTGCCTGCCTGCTGCCCCTGTTTGAGTGTGCCTTCATCGATCTGTGTGGGGTGGCAGGCGCAGGCGAGCCGGATTTTTTGGAGTAAAACGGAAGGTGGGGTGGGACGGTGGGTATGAGGAGGGAGGGGAGTGGTGGGTGCCTGCTCGGAGAGATTGAGGGCGGGAGTCGGGAGAGATTTGAACTCTATGGGTGTGAGCGTGTGTGTCTGCGTGCGTTTCAGGCCTTTTGGGTTCGAGGGAAGGAGTTTGGATTTTAGAGTCTGTGGGATAGGGGTGGGTTTCCGAGGACAGCCAGGAGTGCTCTCGCTGTGTTTGTTTGTGTGTGCGAGTAGCTCAAGAGGGTCAGCTAGTGGGTAAGGGAATCTATGCCAGGAGGGCGCACCATGGGAATACGAACACTATGGGATGCGATTGGGAAGAACTTATTGCTCTTGTTCATTCAGATTCAAATGCAGAACCACAAGGATATAGGAATTAGATATGCCAGGTCCGGTTTTTATAATGATTTTTTTATTTTACCAGCTAAATGATGTATCTTTTCAGTTAACTTGATTTTATCTGAGTGTTTGAGTTTTTTTATAAGACTGCAGACTTTTGGTTAGTTGACGTGAGCGTTATCAACGGGTGAAGGCATTAGCATGGAATATCATACCGAGATATTTGACCAAGGATTTTAAAACGGGGCCTTAGGCTTCGACAGATTTTACGGTGGCATTATGGTAAATTTTAAGCGTGCGTCAAAATTATACATGTTCCGCAAATGTCCACGGATCAAGTTTCACCTCAAAACACGGTGTAAACGATAGTTTTTCATCATCAAAAATGACAAATTAATGACATTAAGTCATTCTCGCCTGAAAAAATAAAATTAGGCTACTAAAACTTCACCTTGTAAACGAATACCAGTCGTAATATCATTCAAATATACTAAAAACATAACTTAGAAACGTCAACTTAACTAGGTCAACGTTTCTCTACTTAAGGACAAAAAGAAACTCACCCCCAAAACCCCTACATCTTATACACACAGTGTTAATCATCAAACGGAATATAAGAACCTGATGGATAAGGCACCCCCTTGGACAAAAAATGTCTGATAATTGTTAGTGTGCACAATACAATGGGATTTTCATTCTTATTCTTTCTTCCTTTCTTTTCTTCTTCTATGACTTATGACTTCCTTGCACCATGCCCCGTTGGCGGCTTAGATGACCATTTGTGTATAAATCCCAGCTAGGGTTTCGCATCGACATTTCCGCCGTTCTTCTTATTGGTTATAGTTGTTTCTTGGAGTTTTTTTTCAAATTTTTGATTCAAGAATCATGACCGTTGTATTTTCTTGACTACAAATCAAGAGAACGTGAAAACATGTCCATATTCCTAGCTCTTCTTATCATCTCATTCTCTCGTGTTCTCAAATTTGAAGGGTGTATGAACTTAGTAATGAAGTTTTCTTTACAATCCCATTTCCTCGAGGTGATCAAGCGGCTAGAAGGACTTCCATCGTGGATCTTGTTTTACATATGAGTCACGCTATTGGGCTTCCATCTATTAGTAATTCTCCATATTGGAGAGAAGATAATGTGCACGTATGACTGACATGTGAATTCCTCTAAAATTCTTTTTATCCAGTTTTCGACAAGTTTATGTCATACTATAAGATGATGGCATAATATTGTTGAAACCCAGATTGCTTATTGTAGAATTTTTGTGGGAATTTGCGAGGCCAAAATCGTTCGCCTTTCCTCTCGATTGTCTTGTTTTCCTTCGATGAAGCCTCATTTAAAATTTTCATTTTGAAGCACGCTAGAAATATTTGGTGGGCGGAATAGATGAACATTTTCAGGCATCTGAAGTGTTCTTTTTACGAATTTTCCTAATAAAATGATTTTACGTCTATGAAAACAAACAATTTATATTCACCACTTCCTTAGTTTTGAAATGTCTCACGCTCACGGGGATTCCTCGTGTAACTGAGCTATTCACATGAGATTTAGTTTGGATCATTTTTTCCCTCATAGGAAGAAAGCGGAGTGGAATTTTTTACATGTATTGTTTATGTAGTCTATACATTTGATTAATGTTTCTGATTACGCATTTAGTGAATACCAATTTTCTTGGTGTGTAAATACATAAGATGATTAAGTAAAAAGTGAGACGCTTTCAGTTGATTCACACCTCATTATACCCCGCCTAATTGGAACATTCGTAGAAATAATAACACTTTTCTCTGGTTTTCAAACATTTTATGCTCGACCTAGGCTTTTATGATCTGCATCCTCCATCCTTAGTAGATTTAGCGTAACGAAATAATGGTGATGCGTCAATTCATTCCTTACCGCATGATGGATCATTATTTGAATAGGTATCAATGAAGACTGCGAAGTTGAAGACATAGAATATTTTGGCCATTCTTAGACATAGTAGCCTCCTGAAAACCATAATGAAAAGAATAATGAATGGAATTAAAGTAATTGAAATAAATTATCAATGATAAAAATAATTAAATTATTACGTGAATTAAATATTGGAATGGCATACTGTAAATATGTCAAATTAACTCGGAATAATGAAGAAATAGAGTGGTTAGCTGAAGAGAATATGGAACGAAGAGCTGCGTCAAACTAATGGTAGGATAGATGGATAGATATATATACCTACCTAGAAAGATAAACGTCTTTATTGGGGCGAGATTGAGACTTTAAAAGTCCCTTTTTACATCTAACCCCTCGTTAGTACATGAATAGAGTGGTCATTACAAACACTGCAATATATTAATCAAAGAAATAATAAAAATAAGCAATAGAAATAGGATATTAACGCGGCATAATGAAGCATCAGAAATAAGCGTAAAAAGAAATTTACAACTGTGGGAAAAACGTGAGGATTTTGGCTGGATCCGTCACGGAAAAAACCCACTGCAGGAAAGCACCCACACATGAAGTGTGTGAAAAACCTGCGAAAACCTACTGAGAGAAGCTACCTACTGGATCTATGACTGCTACTGATTGCGATAATGTTTGTAATATTGTTGAGTCTTTACCAGAGATTATGTTTTAGTAGACTTTCAGGTGTTACCATACCTTTCTACGGTGCTGGTATAGAGTATTTTAATTAGAGAGTTTGGGGATATTTATGTTGTGGAAACGTAGGGATTTAAGGGAGACCCGAGTGCAACCACCATTTGGGGAAGGAGTGAACCTTCTTTTGTTCCAATCGCTTCTCGTCTCCCCTTCCGGCGTAACACATCCAGCCACCAAAGCCAACAGGTGAACTGCCGGACGTAAGGGGAGGGACGTGCGGGGGGGGGGGGGGTGAGAGACAAGGCGAGGAGTGAGTAAGGGGGAGGGCAGAGGAGATTAGATGTCGGGCGGGAGAGGGGGGGCAGGGGAGGGAAAGAGGAGAGAGGAAGGAGGGTGCTGGTGTGCGAAATGGACAAGCTCACAGCTCTCTGGCAAACCTCCCGAAATCAACTCACGGATCATTAGACACGACCCCGAAACCAATAGCGTTGTGTGTGTGGGTTCGGAGGCGTTGTTTTTTGTTTTCTTTTCGCATTATCCCTATTCAATAACCGGTCGGGGTGGAAAATTTGAATGATAATCTTTTGAGCGTGTGCTTGGGGTTCATGTTGTTGACCCGTAGTTTGGTCAAGGGCGAAGGATGTCGGTTGAATTGGGCTGAGTCGAGTTCCGTTGTTTCCTTCCCCCGTTCCTTACGCTCCCGGCGGTCAATACCCAACGCTTCGAAGCCAATGTCTGGAAAATTAGCTTGAGCGCGGGCTGGTTCGCTGTGGGAGCCAATCTTTCGTGCGGATGAGTGGTTGATGGATCGGAAAAAACTTAAATCACTCGGATTTGAATTCATTTTATTTCTACCGACTGAAGGCTAAAGGAGTTATAATAAAATGATTTCAAAATCGTATCGTGGATGGGTTCTCCGTATAATGCTTATTTTACTCGCGTCAGTCTGAAATAATTGTTATTTATTGTTAAGGTTGATGTCCCTAAGCCTTTTATGATTCGCTACCAGCTGTGGTGACTACTGAGAATGCATAAAAAATCCAAGTCTAAACTAATCATTGGATACTTTAATGTTTGCTACCTCTCCGAATCTCATGTCACTTACGAAAGTTAATGATTTCTGTAGGTGATATTAAAAATAGTTTTTTTTGTGATATTAAAAGTGATATCAAAAATTCCTCATTCTATCGTATTGCTTGCAGGGCTCCTAGCATTTTATGTTTTTCTTTTCTGTAAAAAATAAAATTTTATGTATGCTCTTATTGCATACTTTAATGCGCTGACTTTCATTAATTTCATTTCATTTCTGAGTCATTTTTCCGGCCTCCTGTTTTTCTGTATCTCCTGGATGTGGGTTTTGACGGTTTTTTGTACCTCCCGTGATTTTATGCATTGCACTACAACGAATATTGCTTCTTGTGATAAAATCCTGTTTGATAAGTTGCCACGATGGCAAAAGGTTCAAGTGTCAGTTTGATTTTGTCCTTTAAAAATCTCTCGTAACATTTCATGGAAATCCCTAGGTGTGAAGTCCTTGTATTGCATTTGACGCTACGAGCGCTCAGGTGCAAACATTGAGAAGATTAATCTCTCAGATCCTAGCTAAGAACGTGCCAGAGAAAATATGACCAATTGAAAAATGGATCTCGCAATTGAAAAAAGGGAAAATAGCAGAATCTCGCATCAGGTGTTAGAAATGTGTTTTTTTTTCATTGCCAGATGAGAACGCATGAATTAAGATAAAAAATGTTCTGAGAATGGAAGGGCTTGTAAAAAGCCCTTTTCCTGTTTTTTTTTCTCTCACAGTTGGGCTAGCGACTTTGGAATGGCCGAGAAAATCAGAGGGAAAGAGTCCCTCTGAGAATATTACCTGAAAATTTTCCAAATTCAGAAGCGAAAGTGGACGGATTTAGTTTTTCAATCGCTCTCTTTATTTTCGTCGCCCTCACGAGTTGGAGAACACGAAAAGCGGATTCGAGCTGTAAAAAGGATGAATATCATCCTGCTAAGCTGAGTTCCACTTCGTAAAACAAATTTTCTCTCTCGATGAAATTCTGAATAAAGAGACCTTTCCCGGAGCGTGCTAAACTACATTTAGACATTAAATTTCTATCTAAAATTCTTTGAACGGGATACTTTATAAATCAGCTTTTACTCACCGGCGAATTTTTTATGTAACATAAGAGTCGTCTCTGTTAGTCTCCTGATTTCCATATAATAAAGATAAGGGCATACAATATAATTCGCTTGGATCCCTGTTGATGATTACAGAAAATGAAATAAATTAGTACTCGATTTGGGTCGTGGACGCTTTCTAAACACTTAATGTTGACTCTCTAATTTTAACTGTAGTAGGAGAAGTAAGCCAAATAAGCTGGAAATGACCCTTGCAAGTCAGTGTCCAAGAAGGAGTAACAATTTTGATACTGTTAGAGAACAGCATTAATTTTCAAATACCATTTACTTACAATATTTTGTACAGGTTTGCATTTGATGATAAATGGCTACTTACATCCGTTTTACATCGAAGTCGTTAGCATTGCCCATATTGTTTTGTATTTTTTTCTTAAACTTATTAAAATAACACTATGAAATAGCGTAGTAACAGTGCGTTTAAAGGTAAATCATGTAGTAATTGGACCCCTGCCTTGCGCCTAATCAGCACTCTATATTTGAAGTGATCATTCACCGATAACCCTTTTTCCAACCATGAGAGGGTTTTAACTTTCAAGTGCTTGGTAATTGAAATGAATTTCCGTGGATGGATGAGCTTCATTAAGATTTATGCGATCCAATGGAATTGGATTGGTTATATCGTGGATTGGAAATAATTAACAAGAGTAGGTATCATCTAAATGGCTGGAGCTCACGCATATACCCTTGTTTTGCACTGATCCAGAATCCATTGCCATCATTTTTTACTAGATTCATCTTTCATAGCTTTTTTTCGTTGTATACGGTACGCAAAAGCTTTTTTTCCATGTGGCTTACGTTTTTTCGTGAGGGTATAATGCCAAATTTTATCTCGCTAGGGATGAACGCTTCCCTCCTCCCGGTTACTGGCAGTTTTCCCTGCAATCCGAATAATTGAGAGTAAGAAAGGTATTTAATCATCGATTTATGTGAGTCTAGGTGATGAGGATGATTTTAATTCAATAATATCTTTCATCCACCTTCGTCCACCAGTGGCTGGAGGCAACTAAAAAATGGCTGTAAATTAATTTTTTAAATTGAAATTTAAAATTCTATTGAATCTTTTGAGAAAGTTGGAAGGCAACTTTCATTGAAAGGTGTTTTACAATACTACATATCTAATTTTGGTTCAGCCATGATATCTATGCATCACAATTAATATTAGTGATTTTTTGTGAGTTTTGGTGATACGTGAAAGATGTATTCCATAGTTAAAAGTTATTTTAATGTAATTTTAACGTCTCTCGATCATCATCCTATTTTCAGGAAAAATTGATTAATTTATTCTTTCTGGTTCCAATTATCAAGCGTTTATGGTGGTAAGTAATTAGTCAGTTAGAGGGTTGAACTTTTTGTTCACTGTGCATCTCCGACAATTCTGTTAGAACATTAATCATCATCGCAACATCATCAATTGCTGGCCATAATTAAATCACGTGGGACGCAACTGTATATGTATCCATTTGTCCATCCGATATACTGAATTAGGCTGCATCCAGAATTCGTTGAAGATTCCAACTTTGTTAGCTTTTATTGAATTTGAAATATGTGCACATTTTGCTATGTGGAAAATAATACATTAGAATTTAGACGAATGGTTTTCCCAGTCACTGAGTTAACAAATCTAATAGGGTTTCTTAGCTGATATTCGATTCAAACGAGATATCAATTCCTGGCAAGCGTGTTATTGGGTTTCATTTTGCACAGCACTCGCTGCAGTGAAGAGAATAATGGAGGAGGTAATTGAGTGGCGCCTGAAATAAAATGAACGAGGCAATTTTAATTTTGGGAACCATATTACACCTTCGAAAGAGTGTGGTGCTCTCTGATTTTTTCAATCGGCAGCAAATATTACTGCAACATAAAATATGAATTCGTAAAATAGATGTGGTGGGATAATTTAAAGCTATCTGGTGTTATATCCGGAGTTTTCCGATTGTTGAAAATGTTTATCAAATACTTATGAAATTTGTAACGTAGTAGGTACCTCTTTTACACTAATGTCCCGAGAATAAATTTATATGGATTGTATGTACGGCGTTAACAAGCTATTTGAATGCATCTCCCAAAACAATTATTATCTGATGACATTATTAGGGTATATTGTCAAGCATTACAATTAATCGACTTAAGCTTTCAACTTTTTATCAGCAATTAGTATCTATTGGGCTCTTTATACCATTTCCATTTGAGTGGAATTAAGCGCCCGCATGAAATTATAGAGCTATAAACATTTGAATCTCCCTAACTATGAAGTTGTTATTTGTGATTTTTAATTATGTATTCAATACTAAGAAGAGGTATTTAATACAAATTGTAGTTGCAATACCAAACACGGTTTCCGTACGGAAATGGTTATATCAATAAAAACTATATATTTAGGAATGCTTCTATTTCTGTTCCAACAAAACTAACCAAAAATATATATGGATCCATTGATTTATAGAGCCACATTTGTCTTTTCAATATTAAATCTTAATCGGTTTGGGCTAGGGCTGTGTTTTTAGTAGCCCGGGATCAAATAGTGTTAGTGTCTCAAGATCATAGATGGCAATAACTTCCACGAAGTTCTGCCTCTAACATTAATTGGATCTGTGTAAAACTTCTTATTTTCTTGCTAGTCTGTAATCATTTACTAATGGATATACATGGATCTACATTAGATTACAAGCTCAGTTACAGCGTGTACAAGTATGTGAAAATGAAAATTAGGCTTTCGCAAAATATTGCTGATACGTTAGTTGGTTATTTAAGGGGGTGACTAGAAACTGAGTTCATTTTTGCATTTTTATAGTATGTATATAGACCGAAGACATAGTATGTATTCGGTTTTATGTTGAATAGAATTAAAAGGCAATTCCTCCTGTAGTAGCTTTTGCATACGGACGCCTTTGGAGAAAAAAGAATTCGTAGTAAGTTTTTAATGCCATGCTGAGCTGAAAAAGAATATCTTCAGGTTTTTTTTTGCTTGACGTGTACGTTTAAAACTTTCTTCGCATGTTTTTTCAGGAAACTTCCTTCATCTTCTTTTGACATATTTCTTTAGGGATATGCAAAACGTTGTCAGTGAGTTTACAAAGGACAATGTCCCCTTTCCTTTCTCCAATTACTGGGAGAGGAGAATTTGTTCCTGCAGTATGAAATCTTCCTCTGCTAACCTAGAAATTTTAAAATCTACAAGTCGACCGTTTGTACAACCCACAAGATTTCTTTGAACAGAAGTTTACGAATGCTTTCTCTACAATTACAGACATTGTTAATTACGAGTAAATCTCCTCATTAAAAAGCCTGGAAAATAAAGGAGAACCAAGAACTGCATCGATCCTAATTGGACACTGCATCGATCCTAATTGGACACTGCATCGATCCTAATTCTGAATTTTGATCGTGTAATTTGCAATTACACGATTCTTTCACATTTAAGTTAGCAATCGAGCGGATTATATAATCAAAATATTGTGCTCCAAAAGTATTTCTATACCTATGATTGTCAATCATTTACATGTCTTCAGCCTCCCAATATTTTTCGTTTAAGTCAGCAACTTGGACGTTATAGTTGTGAGGAAAAATGTGTTGAAGTATTAAACTTGCTATTAATTAGCACACTATTCATGATCGTATATTTAACTTGTTTCATGAATTATTGATCTTATTTAAAATGAAACGTTATGTGCTATTTTTTAGTACCTGGTTAAGCAATTGAATCGAATGTACGGATATTTAAGAAGGTTGATGGCTCAAATCCTCTTGTTCCCTGCCACTGCAACACATGCGATGCGATTTCACAGCAAAAGACCATCTTGGGAAGTTATAGGTAGCTCCAGGCAAAGGCCTGAATGCTATAAATACGTGATGCTTGTTGGATTTAGTGAGCTGAGACATGCCCTTACATGTCAACACCAAACTCCAGATTCAACGCTTTGGGAGGGTTTTATATCAATCCTCACTTTGTACCCAACTATTATAATTTTCTGTTCTGTTCATATAGTCCTCAATGTTTTCATAATGAGCTGCTAGTGATTATTTGATTTTAAAGAAGAATTAAGCTTACTATTAATACTGAAGAACACGAGAACCATTTCAAAACAGGTTTTCCGATGATATGCTGCCATGATTCCTTCATTTAATATGTACGTCATATTTGAAGTCTTATGCTTACGAAAATTGAATTCAATGTTATTAATAATTTTAGCCTTTTTCTCTTAGAGATAATGTTATGCACGCTTAAAAGCGCATAACATCCATGAACAAAGCAACTGAAAAGTGGAATTGAAATGTGGTTTAGTGAATTCTCTAATCCAGAAAATACTAGAGCAATTGAGAGTCTACCTCCTGGTTGTTTAAGTTGGATATTTTTATTTTTACTAATCCTTTCCGCTCCATGAAATTCATTACCACTATATTTCTTTGTCTACTTCTTTTTCTTACGATCCTATTTCCTTTGTCTTCTTCTTGGTCTCTCCCTTCCTCTCACACTATTCACTTAGCCATCGTAAATCTGCTTCGTTACTCGATTCCATCCTATCTCTCAACATGACCAAACCCACGAAGCACGCATTTTTCATCCTCATATGAGCTTTTTTATGTATTATACATGCATCAATATTTTTCCGATATAAAGTAAAACCTATTACCCAATTTTTTATGATAAATTAAGATGCAAAATGATCTCATTCGTGGGCTATACTGAAAAAAAACAAGCCAACATACAGAAAGTAGTCTAATATTTATTAACTCATTTTCCAGTAAATAAAACAACTTTTGAGACTTTATCGGGACTTTTTTATTTTTCAGGTTATTTTTGTAAGCTTTAGAAACTGTTTTAGTGTTCTCTAATTATGGGTTAGAAAGTTGCGATCGAAAGGGATATTAGGTTTTTAGGAAGAGCCAGATAAGGATTTAGCCAGCATTTTGGGAGATAGAATATGCGAAGAGATGGAAAGGTAAATAATAGTTTTTCGTCTAACGGAAGTCTCCCAGTTATGGGACGATTGTTGCGGGAGGTTTCGGGAGTGAGTAACTAAGGACCCTTACTGATGTTAGTGTGAAAGACACGATTATGGTGATAAAAATTACTAGTTTAAATTACTTGATATTCTTATTAATAAAAAAATCTTACAAGTTTTTCCCCATAATTGTAGATATTTCAACACTTTCACATAGTGCACGAACGTACGACGTTTACTTGGGCCATTGGTGTAGAAATATCGGGTTTATTGTAAAAAATTCAAAACATTTTCTTTACTTTTCTTAAATCTGCTTACATTCTTTGGAGTATTGCATGTGAATAAAGCTTTGGAGAATATGTGAATTAGATCTACTATTTGCACATTAAAAACAAGCAATCACGAGTTGTTGGTTAGTTTTCTTCATTTCTTTAAAGTTACAGTTATTTATTTTGTTCATTTTGCCCTTAACATTTAATATAGGTGCCATTTGAATTGGTTTTCTCCTTGCTAATACAATGTGCATATATCCTGGCATGAACATATCTTCTCAGCCTTTCTTATTTGTCTGCTTCTTCGTAAAAAGAAGTTGTTCCGGTGTGTCATAAACATTTTTGAGCTGTATAATTTAATGATGTAAATATAAATGTTATGCGCATCCCTTAGGCTTTAGCATCATTGAGGGAGAAAATATTCCTGAGGCAGTTATGCTCCTTTTCGCATCCTTTTTAGTCTCTCCATGTTATCAAGCCTCCCTCCTCACTCTCCCTCCATCCTAGCATGAAAATATCTCCTCAGCCTTTTTTTTTCTTGTCTACGTTTTCGTTAAAAGAAGTTGTTACGGTGTATCAGAAGCATCTTTAGAGCTGTATAATTAAATTATGTAAATATACATGTTATGCGCATCCATTTACCTTAAGCATCATTGAGGGAGAAAACTTTTCAGAGGCAGTTATGCCTCCTTTTCGCATCCTTTTTAGACTCTCCACGTTATCAAGCCTCCCTCCTCTCCAGAAATATCGCCCTAACCACCCCCTGTCCCTTTAGGAACGAGTAGACACATTCAGGCCTCCACCGCTTTGAAGAACGAAAGAGAAAATATTTACCCTTTCATTTAAAATTTATTTTAGTGCCGTGTTAACTAGGATAGGTTTAATTTGTTTCTTCAAAAGAAAGAGTAGTGGTAACCAAGAAGGAAAATGCTTGGGGGCGCCGAAGCATAGAGAATTGGAGTCAGGAGAGTGTATGTTGTTGCCGCTTGCAAAGACAGGAAGTGGAAGAGTCTCTGGGGAGGGGGGTCGTAGGCGATAAGAACAAGAATTTCCATCAGTTACAGGTTATAGCTGGTGTAGAGATTCCTCTACCCGGAAGAAAAACTAAGTAACGGTATGTGTTTGGATATGCATAAATTTTCAATGGAAAATTCTGTCTTTGAAGATGTAAGTCTTCCGGGTGTCCTCCTGCATAGGCTCTCCTGCATAGGTCATTGTGCTGGGACTACAGTTTCGCCGGCGTTGCAGTCGGCTTCTTTAGGACAATGAATTGGAAATGAATGAAATGATGACTGGAAACGAGATTGGCTGTTTTATGAACATCATCCCTTGGGGCTAGGTCCGTTGTCCAACATAAACCGACCAAAAACGTGGACAACAGACCTAACCCCAACGGGTGATGTTTATTAAACGGCCAACCTACATTTCCACTTCCTTTCACTGACCTGAAGAAGCCGACTACAACGTTAGCGAAACTGCAGTCCCAGCACAATGGACCTACGCGGGAGGAAACACGGAAGACTTAAATTTTCAAATTCCTTACGCCGCGGAAACCTTCAATACATTCTATCTTTGTAAGCTATTAAAGAAAGATAATTAGCCTAATGGAGGATAGAGAAGTCAAAGCGCACGTTTTTCTAGTAGCTGTGGGAATTTAGGGCTGCTAATACCTGCATGTAAATTAAAAATTAACATATTTATGAGAGTTTTAAATTTTGCGACGGTAGAATGAGCAGCATTTTTAAACCTGCACTGTAAGCTGCTGTCAGTAGCTGAACAAAACAAGGAGGAGAATGAAAATATCAAAGTTCAACAAAATCAATTCATATAAAAAAATTAGTATTTAGTTCAACAGAATGATTAATTGAATTTTATTTTCGTAAAGGATTTAGGGTGAAGCTTTTCATATGTATTGGAAATTGGATCATTCTCTGCTCATTTTCCAGATGTGAAATTGCGGAAATTCACGAATGAATGCCCTCCGAAAATAAAATGGACCGAAAATCTCTATACATTGTGTGTTGATATAAAAAATTTCAAGCCAGGTTTTCCTATTGTGCTACTGAGTCTCGTAGTCTAAAGTATCAGTTTTGAGTCCTGCCCCAGGAATTAGTGTTGTGCATATCCCAATGATAACGTCATAGTATTAATACAGTAAAATTGAAAAAAATGTTCACTTTGATAACAGTGAAACACGGAATGCCCATATTTTCCAGTTTTCAGAAACATTCATACCTGAAAAATTACAATGAAAGGTCAAGTGTATTTTTCTGCATCCCTATTGAAGAGTTACGACATACCTCGCCCTTTAGTCCGTTTAAGAAATACATTTCTCTTTCGAGAGGCCCTTTGATTTAACGCAAAGTGAAGGTTTCCCTGCAAGAAAAGGGGAGGAGAAAATGTTTTAGCGTGCCGGGAAGAACTAGTGTGCGGTCGTTGGCCGAGGCCCGTGCAGAGCGAAGAGAGCAAGGTGGGCGTATCGGGGTTTATAAGGGTCAGCGGCGAGCCTTCCTCCGGGTTTGTGGTCTTCTCCCCCCTTTAAAACTTTGACAAAAAAAATTCTAGTTAGTGGAGTTAGGCCAATTACAGCGGGATACCATCCCTCTTTACCTTTCTACCCGCCCCCTCCACGCCTCCTCTGGCTCGTTGGACACAAAAACTCGACGCTATACGCACGGACGCCCTGTGGGAAATTCCTACTCTCGCTCCGCCTCCAAGTAACTTCAGTATTCCTCACGCATTCAGTCTCTCTTACAAGTCTCCGGAAAAAAACTTACCAGAGTTATTGGGAGAGAAGGTGATAGGTGCGTACTCGTATCTAAGTTTAGTTTAATCTTTATTTATCCTCTCGGTTCGTTCTATGCTTGGGAAAATATTTTACTTAAGTTACACATGAATACACTGTTAATCTATCGGTCTTTCAATTCCTACTCGAGTTTTATATTAAAATTACTAGAAGCACGTCAATTTTCATGCTGCGGTGGCGTTCACATTTGACCTCCAGTGTGGCAATCCTATTTGTTAGTATAATACAACTATTTTCGCCTGATATTAAGCAAAGTTGTAGATTGCTACTGGTACACAAAGTGCATTGATTTTGGGTAATAACTTGATCAACTCAGGAAGGACTCATATTGGTGATGAATACATGCATGACAACGGGTTTCAAACCATCCATGCCTGGCCGTGAGCCACTATAGCTATCACACTCATCGTCATTCACAAATTTATGAGATATTTCAAACTTCACCAAGTTATTACTTGTTACACATTTCAAACTGTTATATGAATCTATTTCGTGTCAGTCGTTAGTCTTTGATAGAGAAATATTGTGATGCACATTTATTCACCTAAAGAACCTGAAGTAAAATTAATTCTTTTCAGGAATAAAATCTAATAAAAGAGCATGTTTACTAACGGAAACTAGTGGTATTTATATCACCAGGTATATCGCTGATCCTTGTTCCAACAATATCTATAAGAAAACCTAGAAATTTACGAATAGTTGTCTACAAAAGACTCATGGGCTACATCCTATTAGTATAGTCTCGGCTTGAATTCTTTCCTAATGAATGAGTATTATTTGCGAATCCTACGAATCCTAGAATCTTCCTTACGTTGTGAGTATTATCTGGCACTGGAAATATGGTGTGGACACTGGCAGCAAAAGGAATTCTCAAATTTAACAATCGAAATGGCTTTCACTGTCAATGGATGATCATTCATGTCCCTCCCAAGTCAATTTAAATATTTTCATGATATTCATCGGGATATTTTATTATTTATTTATATCATAGAGAAATAGATATTTTTTTCTCATTATATTCTGCCTCTTTCGTTTTATTTGAGATAATAGATTAATTTTCATAGGACCTTTGCTGTTATCTACGTTTTTTAAATAAATGCCTGTCGAAGGAAACTATAAAATTTCATTTGAATGACATTGATGAAGTTTGCTGTCTTGAAGCCATGAGAAGTTGTGATCCAAAGTTCATGAAATGGATGAATATTTTTTCATAGCAGAGAGAGAATGTTGTAGGGTGAAATTATTTACGTTGAAAGGGAGAAAAATGCGTTTTACTGCAGTTTTCAGAGTTTTTAATTATTTCTGTGATGCTTTTCTCTGAACTGCCACATTTGCCTCCATGATGAAGGCTAGATCTTGTAAAAAAGCGTGCTAGTAAACCGCCATTTATTTTTTCCTGGCTCGCATATTTTATGCCCTTTGATTCATTCCCAAAATCAAATTCCTTTCCCCTTTCCAAATTTCATTCATGTCTCCCTCCCTCCCTCATGGCCGCACATATTCCGATTGCGCCCGCCCGTTAACTCCATTGCCTTTTAATTCCTTTCCTTTCTCCTCAGCCTCCCGTGTCCTGTATTGAATTATCCAAATTCTCTCCTCCCTCTCCCTTTCCTAATTCGTTACACCGTTTCCGCATATCGATTATTCACCAGAACAAAATCCTCCCATTCAGACACCTGTGGACGCTTCAAGAATCCCGAAATGCCTACTCGGACCAAAAACGAACGGTTGAATGATTCAAAAGCCTCTCAGAGGTTCATATTTTGCACCACACTTCCTCCTCGGTTGACAGTCATAATCAGGTACAAAGAGAACATCCAGAGCAACGTCCTAGGAAGGGAGACTTAAACCAACGGGGATGAAAATCCTTATTTAAATGAAACCAGTAAAATGGTGTCAGCATATACTTATACATATATTTACCGAAAATTGCTTTGAAATTAACCTAGCTAAAAATGTGAAATAAGTCTATAATATGTCACCATTGGGTAAGGGGCATAACTGATAATTTATTTTGATTTGGCCATCAGAATTTAGTCTTTAATAGTTACTCTATTTTGTTATTATATGATTTTAATTATCTTGTTTCGGGTTTAAAATTTTAATTGGACCACAGAGTACGATTACATTCCTATTGTTATTTTCACGGGTGTGTGTATGAAAAGTGAGAATCGATCGTTTATTCATAATGCTGCTTGACAGTGGAAGGAAATAAAAAGAAAACAACAGAAATGTTCCATTGCGATGGAATGCATTCCAGCATTCAATGAGTTGAATGCTTCTTCCAATAGAAATTATCAAACAAAATGAGTCTACAAGGACTGACATGAAACAACAGAATAATTCCATTTGTGATGGAATACATTCCAGCATCCAATGAGTTCATACCTTATTCCAATAGAAATTTTAAAACAAAATGAGTCTACAAGGGTTGACATGAAACAATTCTGAGTTCGCGATTTAGGTAAGTTTTACTGTGATGAAATTGACAAAAAGGATCCTCAACGATGTGTACGTCAGCTAATAGTAAATAAATTGTTTTAATAGAATAGTTTAAAAAAATAAATATTGCCCTGGGGATAAAAATGAAACGTGAACCGTTCGTCATGCTCCTTATAACAGCTTTAGAGGACAAAAAAGCTATGCGATCATAATCAGGGTTCAGTACAGTTCTTTTCTATCTCCACACGCCTAAAACATCGCCCCATTCTTTATCACTCACGTTATGAATCGCTTGCGCATTAACATTATCCGTACGTCCTTTATCTTACCCTTCACATCTCCTAAACTTCTCTCGCGCCATCCAAAATCCTCGCTGTTTCCCTATCTCTTCCCCTTTTGCCAGGCCCTCCATATTGATCATCGTCAATCTTCAATACCAAACGTATGCATCACTACGTTGTGGAATTCATTTTATTCAAAATTGGATTCTAGCGTGGAACCAAAGGAACACGTGCATCATGATTTTACCTTGCTTGCCGCGCCTTTTGAGTCATAGGGCATAGTTTGTCTTTGATACTGGACGCACGTTTATAAACATGCGTACGTATGCTCGTGTTCGTATGCACACAAACGCAGTCACAAACACACTCACATTTGGTCTTGTATACGATTTCTGCCGAGCTCAATAACATGCCATTCAACAGTGGTGGAGTGAAAGGAGGGCTGAAGGGCATGGGGGAGGCGGATAACCCGACGGCTAGGTGCGGAGCGCCGAGAGAAGTACAAACAGTGAAAGAGCCTAGTTGAAGGGACTTCGCAGACCCAAAAATTCAAAGAGAGGAGCTGCGTCCAAATTCCGTTTAATTCTAAGCAACGATAGAGCTAGTTCTGGGGATCGTTCACATAAATGAAAACGATGTCAGCTGAGTGATTCATATGCCGTCAAAAAAGTCGCTACACAAAAATGAACTTGTAAGCGGCTTAAAAATTTTTAAATGTAATACTAAGTGAAAATGTGTAATGATATATTCTTTGGTAATGGGCATTTTTAGACCTTTTTTGGCCTGCACATTGCATTTATTATAAAAATAACGCTACCCCTTTATTACCTGTACCTTAAACTCATTACTTTTAGTGAATTTCGCTTTCCTATTGCCGTATTTTCCTGTCCAAACCCCCTTTCTATGTACATAATTGTCAGTTCCATTTTCATTTTCAGAATATCTTTCACTACGGTAAGAAAACTGAGCTTTTTAGGGTAGTTATTTTATCTTCGTTTCTTGGCCATAGAATCGGCCCTGCCAAATTCAAAGATCGAGCTATTTAGTTCTTAAAATAATTTACATTTTTTTAAAATTCATAATTGGCCATTGCCGATGGAAATAATCATAAATATTGTGTGTAAACAGATTATTACCACAAACCTATAAAGCCATCGAGTTTGTGGGGAATGAGAACGAAAATATTTTCTTTCCATCTGCTTATAGTCTGATGATCAGTGTTTTTGCGATGCTATCTAAAGAGCATCACATCCCGGTTTAGTCGACATCATCCCCAGGGTTGCAGTTTAGCTCCTAAGCCATTGCCTTGGTATATCTACAGTCCTTCGAGAAAAAATGGCGATTTTTTGCGCGAAATCCTAAATAAAAAAAATAAGAAAAATTCCGTTATTTGGATTGGAGAAGGGAAAAGGGATCCCGAAGGAGGGAGAAGCATTGAATCTGAGGAAAGCATAGCGCTCCCAAATAAAGATTTATCTCCCACACCGCCCTCAGAAACAGACTAACTTCAGGCTCGTTCAACCCCCCTCTCCGCGACCTGCGATGGAGACAACAATGGCTGATGCCCGGAGGCGCTGAACTCTGCTACCGGCAAACGCCCCTGTTTCATCTCTTTATTCCATTAATGTTACTTACCCCTCCTTGCTCCCCGTCTCCTTTCAAGAAGGTGTCACAGAGCGAAAGAAAACAAAACTTAAGGTCATTTTTCTGCTTATTGTCACGTTATTTGGTAGTTTTTATTCTTCGGGTTAGAAGAATGTACCCTTGCCCTTAGGGTATTTCGTCTTTTTATCCACTCTTCCCTGTTCTCACATCAGCAAAAAACAGCCGAGTAGGTAAAGATTCGTCACCCGGGTGACGGGTCTCTGAAGAAAAAAATGAGCCTTAAACATTTTTATCGTAATTTCTGTTTTTAAAATTGTTGGGAGAGGGGAAGAGGTGACGTCAGAAAGATTTGAAAGGGAATTCAGTTGGGGGGATAAGAAGGTGGGCGAAGAATTAAATGGAGGAGATGGTTGACGGGTTAATGTGGGTCACGGGGGTTTGAGAGAAGACAAAAAGAAAGGTCAACGTACTTGCCCAGTTGTCACGGTGGATATGAAGTTTGTTCATAGATATTTTTGAAAGTAGAAGTGAAAGTATCTTATTTAGATATTTCAATTTCCTCTTTAATGCTTCCGAGAATTCTCAATTACAGAGTCGAGGATAGGTGAGCATGTTTATCGGCATTTTGCTCTGTCGGAGGGGGGCAACAACAAATGATCTGCGAAACATTTCACCGTGATATGTAAGAGAAATAGACATGTGTTTTGTGTGGAACAACAGGAGAATGAAGGGAAAGAATCGGTATAAAAATAATCAATGTTGAAGCTTGCAATTCGTTGTACGCCTGCCAAGCAGTGCCGTATTCAATCATAGTGAGCGGAATGGATTTGGAACTTGGGAAAGGAATACTTTTTATCGAAGAGAGCCCCATGGTTTGTAAGAAATTTATTGGAATGGACAGTAACTTTGTGAGAACTTCGCCACTTTTATAAAATTACGGTATCTTTGAATATATTCTTGAACCCAACCTTAGTTATATTATTCAGATCTTAGGGGAGAAAAATATTTGATAATATGAGTCTTCCCCAAATACTAAATACGATTTGTTTGTATAAAAGCAGTATTTGACATCGGATTATAAAATTCAATGAATACTGCAATTCGTCAGTATTTGTCGAGTGTGGGTAACTCAAACTCATTGCGTCTCATTTGCATCCCAAATTTATGCTTTCCTACGTAATGTTGTTCTAATAAAAAAACTTTTCATGGTGAAATTCTCTGATGATTGATGACTGAAACTCTGATGATTCATCTTGCTCCTTTCCGTATAATGCTTCGAAAGACATCTCGCAAAATTTATTTCTTAAAAAAACTGCTTAAGTCAATCCTAGTTATTGTATCGCAATCAATGAACTTCATGGAAAATATCTTTCTGTAAATTAATGGGAGAGGAAAGTCCTTCGATTTTAATGTCATGCTCTTGCGCGTGGCATTCCGAGAATATACAGTATTTATTTTCTGATAATGTCTCATAATCCATATGTTCCTTTATGTTTTGTTTTATCGCCAGAGAATAGCCCATTGGCCTCTGCTGTTTCTTGTAACATCTGAATAGGTTCAAATAATCAATATTTAGTGAGACATTTCTCAGTTATGAGACTTTTTGAGATATGGGACGTTTCACTCACTTAAAGGAGCGTAATACCCTTATGGAGTCTGATGATTTTAAATCCGAGACTATAATTTTCTTTTCTTGGTACGCTATAAGCCAACTAAAAATTGCTCTCACTTTCATCATCTTCTCAAGAACTAAAGAGTTATGCCAGCTATTACAAAAAACCAGTGGCTATCCACCATCTTACTCCCATATGCTGTTTGAGAAGTTATGGCTTCATAACATTACATGCGTATGCTAAAAACATTACATGCGTATGCTATTCCATAGCTGTAACGAGCGTGAACTATGTTTTTTTTACTTACCATTTTAACCGCTTTTCTTCGTGGAACGAATAAAACTCCTGGACGACGCTATGGAAAATTTTGTACATTTTATTTCTGAAGTTGACGGATTGCTTTATGGTTCGAGCATTCAGAGTGTAGCATTAATCAAGAATTTTATGAAATACGACTTGATTGCCAGGTGGATTGATTTTATAATTTTTTCGCGTGGAAACTGTTATCTCGTCTTAAAAGCTCCACTTTAAAAATGCATTTCTTGCTAGCAATCAAAGTACCTAATCCCAGATTAGTTTGTTCCAGCTTGTGTTTTGCTATTTATTTTCATATACATACTCAGCAATGTGCACGCACCTGCTTCTCACCGTCAAAAAAGTGAGAAATGTAAGACCGTTTGAGACCGCAGAACGCTCTTCAGAATTAGTAATATGAACAAACGTTGACTTAGCGTAGTAAAGGTTAGATCATGTTCAGAAAGCTTTTCGTGTTATCCGGGATGAAAGCTTATGCCTTGTTTACAGTAATAAAAAAAATTGACTCGTATATAATAAGAGAATTTTTAAAAATATTATCATGAATTGAGTTTTATGATATTTTATCGGGAATTGCATTTATTAGTTCGAAACGGAAGGGCACTGATTTATTCTTACCGGTTTATGTACACAAATTTCCATTATTTTTTCCATTTTCATTGCAAATAAACCAAAATTATCCATTCATTCATTCATATTCACTCGGTGCCTTTGCGATCTTTTTTTCAACTAATTTGGAAATCACATAGTACTTTGAAGTCCAATTTCTGAAATTAAGGCCTCATGTCCACTGTTCTGCTTGGAATAACAGCGATAAATGTTTCTCATGGTTGTGTAAACATTTTGGGATCCCACTAACCTTCATCTATGGTCACATTCAAGGGTTATATAATAAGAGAGCCCGTGTAGGAGAGTGCAGTCCTTTTCTCGAGGATAAATGAAAGTTGTGTCTGCCTTTACCTAATGAATGTTTTGATTATTTCCTAACATGCCGGACTACCATTCTCTGGATAAATCAACAATTATTATTAACAGAAGAGATATTCATTAAAATGAGAAATATTTAGAACAAAAGGAATGAAGACGATTTCATCCTAAATGTTCAAATTTGAATGTCTACGTATACCTGGGCCTTCAAGCTGCCAAGTAGATGGTTAAAACAATTGTTTTGTGATTATTTTGGCAAAATAACTTTAATGACCCAAAATTTGATAAGTTTCACGAATTTATGAAAGTCAAAGAAAGGAAATTAGCAAATTATAAGAAATTTGGCACATAAAAAATTAAATCTTATCTTACGCAAAGAAAACTGCAGCGGAACACCTCAACTTTTGTAGCAGTTGTTACTCTTTGAGTACCTTATGATAAGGATATAGTTTTGCATAACTCTAACAGACAATGGAAGAGAAAAAAGTTCAGGCAGTCTCAAACTTAGATCTCAAATTAGTCCTATATCAACACTTTTATTAATTGGAGCTCTCTCCCTATCTAATAAAATATTCATCCAACACGTGGGAAATATCGTCGCGTGACCTGGATTCTTGCTACAACGAGCTTCACTGTGAAGTGAGATTGATGAGCTGATATACAACCATTTTGCAGATAGATGCTGTGTAGACGTCATTAGTGGGAGAGATGCTATCGGTATACAAACAGATGGTATTCATCGTGAGCATAGATTATAGAAATGAATACACTGAACCCTACCGTACTATCGCTCTACAGGATTTCAAAGACATTGCATTCACATGCCATGTTGAGTGAATTATTTACGTAATTAACGCGTAGTAGTCATTGGCCTTACTAAACGCAATTTCGCGACATGGTAATAATTTAATTGAGCGTGCGTGAGCAACAAAAATAATTGGCTGAGAATATGAAGTTTTATAGAGCACCACTGGACCACTTTTCGCGATAGCCATGTTTGGTGGATCATTTTCGGCTGAACATATTCCGCCATATTTCCTAACTTTGGTGCGCAAAGACACCGTTTAATTTCCTCGTCAATGGCTGGTTATATTGGAAGACGATAGAAAATTACTGCCATCAAGGAGGTTAGAAAAGAAATGGAGGCGATACTTCACTTGATTATTGTAGCCAATTCCGCCATTTCAGTCGGCACACTTTAGGCCTTTCTCTGGCTTACGTTTCCGGCGGTGGCGTTTGATTTTCATCAGATATAAGTTAAAAGCGACCGGAAATGTGAAGTTTTGTGACTGGTAGGCCACGCCTACTTGGCACAAAACCATTCCCATTCACCCCTCTAATTGCTTCACTTTCATGCATGAGCGTTCACGGCCATGTCTAGTTCATTTCATTTTAACCTCCTTGAACGTCACGAGTTAAGAAGAATGCGACATCAGAATTCGATTTGAACACCACATCCGACGGACAGAGCTCTTTACTTGAAGTGCTCCCCTCATAGCACCAAAGTAGCGATCTGAATTCCAACGAAAAATCTGTAATCTGACAAACTGCTGCCCTCGGGATAGTAAGGCAGTATCCTACCAATTAGTCCACTCGTGAATGGGCATGTAATATCACTTTTTCCCTTCTATATTCATCTCCATCATCAGTAGTCCTTTATCCAAGGAATGGTTTGCTATCGCTCTCCACTCCATTCTTTTTGCAGCTAATCGCTCAAATTCTTAGCAATTCCACATTTTGACATTATTCATAATTTGCTTTAAATGTGCAATCCATTATGTCTTATACCCATTCTTTGCTCCTTCCGTGTAAGGTTTTCAGTAGGCTACTATGCCTTCAAAATTGCTTCAATGATTTTCTCTCCTTTACTTCTCCGAGTTTTCATTAAACGTCTTCTCTCCCAAGCTCTTCGTTTGGATTTCTCATTGGTAGTTCTTTTCTTCCATTATTCTTTGATAACATCACACTTCCAATGCTTTCAATATACTTTCTGTTGCTGCTATCGTCCAATTTTCTCTGCCATATAAAACCATGCTGCCATCATCATCAGTCATTCAATCCTGAGATTCTACCCTGACCACTTGTAATTCCTTAATTCCCTTTTAGCTCTTCTGTTTTATATCCTGTTATATCTGGCCTAGGAATTAGTCTAGATTCGGTATTTATTGTGGGATCATTATATCCCTTGCGAATTCGTTTTTTCCCAAAGTGTGTCTCCAACATCTGGACCTTGTCTCACTGAGCTTTCTCCCCGTGCGGCTTTCTCCTCTTATATTCTTCAGTAAACATACTCGTTTGTAATATTATCCTTCAATCTGATTTTCAGCATCCGCCTCCGGCATCAAGTTCCGAAAACCTTTATTCTCTTCTAGCTTTCCAATGGTCCATGTATCTGAGCCATGTAGCACTAGACGATTGTTTTCAGTGTCTGCTTTCTTATTGGTTATTTCATTTACGTTGAAAACAACTGTTGCTCTTTCATCATAAATGCTTTCTCGGCTTGAGGTACATTTTTTGGATGCCCGTATGGGATATTTTTCCAGCCCAAGTCTCACAGCTTCTAAGATAGGTGAAAAATTCTAATTCCACTAGCACCTTGCCTTGTAGCGCTATGTCTGCCTCCAACTTCTTTCTTACGCGTATATGATTTTTTCTTCTCATTTATCTTCTTGTTGTATCCTCGATCCATTGTGTTCAAGGATGCTTGCAGGCGTTCTGACTTCTTCGCTATGACTACGATGACATCGGTCAAACGAAGCATGTTGATTACTTCTTCATTCATCTTAATTCCATTGATTCCCATTGCTTGGTCTTCTTTGACTGCTCCTTCTAGGTTTAGCAAAGTGCCGGTGTCTAACGATGTCTAACTCTCAAATTAATTTTAGCCTCTATTTCTGCTACATTTGACACCATCCTCTATCTTCCTCGTTCTAGAATTTTCTTTCCTTTAAATTTCAAAAGGCATGCTTTTATAGTTATGCTTTAATGAAGTAATAATCAAATTAATACTCAGACGTTAAAATAATATAACTATCAGCATACGGAAGAGTGTTTTATTATGGTGGCTCAAGGTCAATTAGGTAATTTGGCGGCTTTGGAGATCGAATAACATCAGGCGGTACCAAGCGTTGCGTCCGAATCGGATTTGAACGGCTTCCCTCTCCCCTGCGCCGCTGCGGTGGATACGTCAGCGTCATAAGCGATCAGAATGGCTTTCCCGACCAGCGCCTCGCATATGCATCACCATCGGCCAATACGGTCCACAGTAAATGAGCGATGGGAAATATGCACTCCGTGAACGGGAGGGGTTTGGTGCGCGCGTTGTACCCAGAGTACAGGCCTACGGTACGGAGAGAAACCAGCTGCCTTCACTTTGTCCCAATGGGCCACCGCATACACGCAATGAAAGGATCCCTTTGACGTACCGCCTCCTATTTTCAGCGCTGACGCGTAACCGATTTCAAATGGCCTTTCGCTCGTGAAGAGCCAAGGAAAGCACTTCAATCATATCATCGAGTATCACAAAGCATTTCATGGGATCGAAGAGTCCTGTGAATTGATCAGTTATTCTTGACGAATCCGATTTCTTCATTCTTCTTGACAGCATCCTGGATGAAATTAGTAGTGAGCAGACTCGATAGATAAATCAAGTATTGACATATTTATCAGTTATCATCGTCATCGGCACTCATAAATCCAAACATTTATTTACTGTAGCTATAATTACCAATCTCTTCACAGCTAACCGCTTGATTTCTTCATAGTTTCTTATTTAGGAATTTCATTTAATATGCTTTTGTGTTCCATTCTTGCACTTCTTTGCCAATATTCACAGTATTTTTCCTTAAATTATTATAGTCAGGAGGCACACCTGTCTCAGAATGTTTCCAATGAGAGTATCTTCTACTTAACAGAGTTTTCATCAATTTTTTCCTTTCCCCGTCATTGTTAATTTCCTCATTTTCATCATTTTTCACTTAATCATTCAATTGTGTGCTTCTTGCATGAGTTTTATCAGAATTATTCCTTATTTTTGAAGCGTGTGTTGCTGTTAGTGGACTCTTCTCCTGATAAAACCCCTTTGAACCTCGGGATAATGTGCTCAAATACCTTCCTTTCTGTTCCAAACTATGGTCATCCTTCTTACCAGGCGGCTACATTCTTTCTCTCGCCCCAGTTTTTATTTCTAAGCCCCGTGGTAACTAAGACTTTTTACTTTCTTCCACAAATAATTATTTTAGTTTTATTTACGAAAGCGTTGAACTTTATTATAGTTTTCCCAAGCAGCTTTGTGTTATCGTCAGATCTTCTTTTAACTTGCCATAATTTCTGAGTCATTAACAAAGCATTACTTGTTGCTTTTTAATCTTATGTCACTCGAATTAAAGAATTTCACTTTAAATTTTTCATCCCCAAAATTTGGGAAACTCATGATGGTGCAGGTCGTTTTTGTAGCGATCATGTCATTTGAGGCATCGAATAAAGTCATGATGGTTCGGGCGGTGTATTATCATTGCCGGACGGCTTGGAACCGTGGTGGCGGTTAATCAATTACCACATCCTCCGTCCCACGCAGTGGTCCAGTTACCGATTCCGCTCGTGGGCGTACTCTTCGGTCGGTGTACTTTCGGGCGTACTCTTCGATATACGTTGAAGGGTAAAGAAAGTGTGACCTCGGTTGACGGAAACGTCTAGATAGTCCATTGCAAATAGCGATGATCTATTTCAAAGAATACATCGCGAAATATGCTTCCGTGTTATGATAAGGCTATTTTTAGACAGCAAAGGAAATTTGGGAACGTGAATCTCGAGGGTGGAATGGAAAAACGGGAATGCCTTAACCCATAGAATTTACGTGTACCTTGATTATTATTGTGCCATTTGACCAGCATAAAGAATTATTTTCTCTCATTTGAAATTGGTATGAGTAGTTTTTGGTCATTGAATGATATAGCCTCGCTGTTATTGCAATATAGATTGCTTGAACAGTGAATAATTAAACTTATCGTCGATAAATAAAAATCATGGTATTTTTTCCACTGAATGGTAAACGGAAAACCAGTTACCCTATTGTGTTACTAAAATAGCTGTGAAAAAATAGGAAAATTATCACATTTATAAGTTTTTCAAATTTTTATTAGGATATCCTAATTCTTTATAAGACAACATTACGGTCTGCATTTATACTATCGAGTTAGCCATGGTTCTCAAGTTTGTCCAGTTATCTCGCTAAAGGTGCAAAATTGTTGGAGACGTTTTTGCACCACTGCCGGAAATTTATGTCCATTTCATCGCAAAACTTATCACTCTCCATACTTCATTAATTTCAATCGTGAAGAAAGCAATATAAAAAGGGAAAAAGCTCTCCCCAATGTTTTACTGGCGATACTTGTCCTACTAGTATATGAGCACCTTGTTTTTTTTTTAGTTTCTCCTCACCCCATTTTCCTATTTTACGCATCTTAATTTTGCTGGCCCTTACTTCCATTTTCTTTTCTATTCATTCATTTATTTATGTTTTATGCTCATTTTCATAACTTAAAATTTTCATAATTTTTTAGTTTTCCAGACTTATGAATTATTAAGTATCCCTTTGCAGTAGATTTTATTGCCATGAAAATGACAGCAGTTCGATGAAAACAGGATTTCTGCGCCAATCTCAAAATTTTTATGCGTTATAAGGAACATATCTGTCCATTACTTTCATTTCCACGCGATGCATTAGTTCTTTGTCCACGAGATCTGAGTGAGTGCTAGCATATTTGTTGGAAGTAATCATCGATGAAGGGAAATATGAAAATGTCAGGGTACAAAATATTTTTGCATATGGTTTTGATGTAATGAAACGTTTTAGTGTAGTATGAATAGCCTTTTAGAAATCAATTAAGAGCCAGTAAAAGCAACCATCGTGCGAATATAGACCGTGATCACATTATGGTCTTAAGTAAATACTAACTTGAGTTTTGATAATTCTTTTTACATATCGGGTCTATTTAGGCACGCGTGATAATTAGCGATGGATGGCACATTTTTCTTTTTTTCATCCATAATTCATTGTTATTCTGGTGATGTAGCGTTTTACAAAATGAAGTATAGGGAAGTGAAAGCTACCGTGGTTTGAGTATCGGCAGTGATCATAATTTGCTCTTGAGAGGATGACGATTTAAATTGTCATACTTCTTACTTCCCTAAATTCCAACGATATATTCACCCGTCCTATGATTACGAATGGCTGAATATAATTCAAGGCAGTAGTTAAAGAGTAAATTTAAATGAAATATTTATCCAAATTGTCAAGAAAACCAAAGAAATTTCGAATCCAATTGATGCATTTCGGTCATCCAGGTGACCATCGACAGGGACAGTTAAATATCTCGTAAACCACAACACGCACGTGCTGACGAGATGTTATCTCTCCCTAATGGTCAACTTGATGATGACCAAAATGCATGCATAGAGTCGAAATTCCTTTGCTTTCATTGACAATTTGAATTAATCTTTAATTTAAAAGATTAGTTAGAAAGCCCTCTCTTTTCTCTTGTTACACCCAACATTATCAGCCGACGTTCAGAAATATTTCGGAGCGCCCATCGTTTTATATTCCAAAGCAGTCAGGCCTCCCGAATGCCAAAAATTTCCATCGTCGCAGTGGTGACTTTTTCCCCTCCCCTCACCTCTCCACTCCGCTCCCCACTCCAAAGCGACCGTGCCTTCTTATTTCCGATACACGGGACTGGAGGCGAGCCCGGAAAAGAGATTTTCGGATTTGCGAATCCATCGGGACACGGGATCGATGCAGCCGGGTTATCGCGAGCCTTATCACGGGATCGCGCTCCGAGACGAGGCTCCTTTTTATCTCGTCTGCGTTGAGGGGGAGGTGGGAGAGAGGTCTTCTCTGCAACACGGCAGGCTCGGAGTTGAAAATTTAGCAGGTTTGCTGTAAAAGAAAGAATAAAACACTAATGAATGTTTCTCGGCCATTCTTCCAAAGTGTGCGCTATCCGTGCTTCTCTGAATCTCGGAGTTACGCTACGAACGAAAAATCTTTCCACACCTCGTTTTGTTAGAGTAGTTTTTTAATACGATCAAAAATTAGGAAAAGCTACCTGAAAAGCTCTTTACTGATTAGAGACGTGGATTCATGGTGAAACTGATTGGGATATCCCTTCTTGATTCTGGGCGTGGCTGCTGAAGTTAGTGAACGGATAAAATAAGGAATGAAGTTGTAGACCTATATAGAAGAATAGAAGAGGAGAGTATCATATGAAACATACCATTGATCTCAAGTTCAAAGTCTATATCATTTGCGTAAACGTTTTTAAATAGTATGGGGTCTTGAAGTTTCCAAAATGTTCTCGCTCACACATAAGCATGATAGGTAGTGTTGAGATGCAGCACACGAGATTGGCGAAATTGAGTTATTTGTTCATGCTCTCAATTCCATTTCAAATGTACATTTTGCGCGATGTCTGATTCCTCCGGTAAGGTTGTTTAGTATCACCGTGGATAAATGTACTCCAGGTCTGAAGTAGCTTCGTAATTTTTTCTATCAAACGCCTCGGAAGCAAAAACCCCATAGAGTTTATAACCTTTCATTTTTTTCTATTGCGCATTCTAAATCATTTCCAGATCTACCCACCGATTTTACTTTTTTTTGTAACCAACAAAAACAAACACTCTGATCACTTGAGAAATTTATTTCCATGTTAGAGAATAAATTATCGATCGCTGAAATAGATCATTGATTTTAAAACATGCAAGTGAGGGTGGTAAACATTGAACAGGTGAGCAACAGGATACTAGTGATAGAAATAAAAGCACGACCGACGAATTTCATACTGGTCCAGGTATACATGCCTACGAGCAACCATAGAGAGTAAGAGGTGGAAGAGGTGTACGAACAAGTAGAAGAAATAATTAGAGAAGTGCTGGGATAGAAAAACCTGATAGTGATGGGTTACTGGAACGCAGTAGTGGGGCAAGGGAGGGACGGATTAAAAGTGGGAGGGTTTGGGCTAGGAAGAAGTAATGACCGCGGTGAAAAGGCAGTTGAATTTTGTAGAAGAAATAAATTAGTAGTGACAAACACGTGGTTTAAACATCACCCCAGGCGTAGGTACGCATGGAAAATGCCGGGTGATACTGGGAGATACCAAATTGATTATATAATGGTAAGGCAGAGATTTAGGAACAGTGTAAGAAACTCACGTAGCTATCCAGTGGCGGATGCGGACTCAGATCACAACTTGGTGATGATAAAGTGTGAAGTTAGATTAAAAAGGCTTTGTAACGGTAGGGAGATAAAGAGGTGGAACCTTGAAGCATTGAAAGTGTTGAAAAGGAGGGAATACCAAGAGCTGGTAGAAAAGAACATAGGTGAAGAGAAGCGGATGGGAACAATTGAGAGAAGATGGGAGGTTATAAAAACAGTCATCGCAGGAGCGGCAGAGAGAACAATACGAACGGTGGAAAAGAAGAGGGTTAAGAAGCAGTGGGTTACAGAAGAAATGATAAAGAAAATGGACGAGAGAAGGATATGGAAAAACGTGAACACCGACGTAGGCAAGAGGCAGTACAAGGAATTGAATAATAAACTCAGACGAGTGACCAATCGGGCAAAAGAAAACTGGTGGAAGGGACAATTTGGGGAAATGGAAAAGATGCAGGAGGAGGGGGAAGTGGGCGCTTTGTACGCCAAGGTGAAAATGTTATCGGGTGGTAAGAGAGGTCAAACGATACCAAAGGTTAAGGACAAAACAGGGAAGATATTAATCGAACAGGAAGATATCCAAGAAAGATGGAGAGAATACGTAGAGGAGCTATATGACAGCTAGAATATACCCCTTAGCCTAGATCTAGAGGATGAAGGAACAATAGATAAGGATAACCTCGGACCAGGGTTACTTGACATCGAAATAGAGAGGGCATTAAGAGAGATGAAGGGTAGAAAAGCCGTGGGAACCGATAACCTACCATCGGAGCTACTGAAGAATCTAGGTAGTAAGGGGAGAAAATCGTTTTTCGAACTTATTCGCAGGACCTACGAGGAAGGAGTATGGCCAGAGGATTTCATGAAAACAGTATTAATACATATCCCGAAGAAGAAGAAAGCGTCAGAATGCGAGGAGTATAGAACAATCAGTCTAATTTCGCACGCGGCAAAAGTGTTGCTTAGAGTACTAAATAGAAGGTTGGAGAGCAGAGCAAACTGCTATTTAGGCGATGACCAATTTGGGTTCAAGAAGGGGAGGGCGGCCAGGGACGCGATTGCGGTAATGAGGACACTTATAGATAGAAACATAGAGCATAATCAGGATGTTTTCCTTGTTTTGTAGATTTCGAAAAGGCGTTTGACAGAGTAAAGAAGAGGAACTAATGCAGATACTGGGGAAAATAGAAATAGATTGGCGTGACAGCAGACTCATCCGAAACTTATACATGGGGAGAGGGTCCAGGTAAGGGTAGCTGACGGTGAATCAGGGTGGGCAGTTACAGGTCGCGGGATACGGCAAGGGTGCCCGTTGCCGCCTTTACTTTTTAATATCTATGCTGAGGAAATGGCAAGAGAGGCATTATATGAGCTAGATGTGGAAATGAAAGTAGGAGGCCAACGGATAAAGTCGGTTAGATTCGCAGACGATCAGGCGTTGGTCATCAGGTCATCGAAAGGATTGCAAACTTTAGTAGATGCATTGGAAATGCAATGCGAGAAATACGGGATGAAGATCAATAATAAGAAAACAAAAGTAATGAGATTCTCTAGGACAAAGAAAGAGGAGAGAGGCTGGTGATAAGAATAGGAAGTCACAAACTGGTGCAAGTAGAACAATGTAATTACTTGGGTAGTACGCTAGAAGAAACAGGACACAGTAGCAAAGGCATTAGGGGGAGATTAGCGCTAGCAAAGGAAGCGTTCAATAATAGAAGGGAGCTGATGACGGGAACTTTAAGTAAGGATGTAAAAAAGAGGCTGGTGAAGAGCATGATATGAAGTTTGGCGTTGTATGGGGCAGAAACGTAGACCTTGAGAAAGAAAGACGAAAATAGGCTGAAGGCTTTCGAGATGTGGGTGTGGAGGAGGATGAAGAAAGTGCGTTGGACGGAAAGGAAGACAAATGAGGAAGTGCTTGACATGTGGGTGAGGAGAGGAAACTTATAGATGAGATTAGGGGAAGGCAGGGTAGGTTTCTGGAAGCGGTAATAAGGGGCGATGGTTTGCTGAAGGCCGTGATAGAGGGAAAGATAAAGAGGTAAGCGGGGAAGGGGAAGAAAGAGAATAGGTTTGATGGACGGGATGAAGAAAGGTAGGACTTATGTTGAGATGAAGAAAGAAATACTTGAGGTAGAAAGGGCACGGCACGTGTAAGAGTTCGTTGGGTATTCTCTGACTTTCATCATAACCTACCTCTAACCGGTAGATTACTCTAATGAATGAAGTCCTTAGCATTTACAACTGGGATATTATTGTATTAAAATATTCACATCCGTCGGTCTCATTGCTAATCTTACGATGTCTTTCGTTCATTGTTGTTTTGGAATTCCAGTGGCTAACTGCCGACAAAACATTTGGAAATTCCGATGCTGTCTAAACGGTGCACGATAAGATGTTGGTACAAATAATGAGATGAAGTATCCAAATATTTTTCTCAAGTATATTGCGTCAGGTTATTGGTTACGTATGGTGTGAATGGAAAAACTTTTCTTGGTTAAATATGAATATCCGGTCTAAATGTGAATAATGGATCTAATTGAAATCTCCTGAGTTTTGATAAGTAGCTAATTTATACTGTTAAAGATCAAACAATTGCAACAATAAAATATTTATGATGAAATTGATGGATTTTTATGTTTAAGAGTTCGGAAAATATTTGTCACCTTGTCGAGGAAACGTTTGTCTTCTGCGCTTTATTCCAGTAGAACCTCTGGGTCACGTTTGCTCCGTATAGATCAAGGAGGTGAGTGGAAATTTAATCGGTTCTGGGAATTCAGGGTTTGGAATTTCGTGCTCCATGGTGACATAATTCTGTACATTTTTCCGGCAAAATTTATTTACGCTAGCACTTTTCAAAACTGAAGAAAAATGTTTTTTTTACAGACTTTAGAATTTTATTTCCAATTTTATATACGGAAGAAAATACTCATAAATTTCATTTCATTATCATATCAAATTAGCAATAATTAATTAACAGCGTTATAATACACGCACTAAATTCACATCGCAATATGTATTGTATTTTTGATTATTTTAACAATGTTTATAAAATCAAATCAATTTAACATGTTCCTGCCAAACCTCATTGAGTGTTTTCAACTGGTTCCAATGTAGCGACATCAATGGCTTTTACTTCCCAATTTGGCACAGCCTTTGTTTAGTAATACATATAATTTTTAACACCTTTCGCACATATAATGCGTAAATTCTCGAAAGAGAAAAAGTTTTTACGGGCTTAGTGCTTGTATGTTTCATGTAATATAATTAATGGGCTATCATGACTACGCTTTCTTTGAATGTAGAATATAATGATGAAGAGTTTATTCATAGTTCATTCTCTCAATATACACTACACGTGGACTGTGACTTTTAATCAAATTTTTCCAATTCATTCTTTTGGTGAATACAATTATTATTTCGTTATTCAGCATTATGGTGGTTGCTTTGTATGAAATAAGGCGTTACTTTAACACCTTCACATCTTACAAATGCAATGGGCCCAAGAAAACTTATGTAGCTCCTATTTCGATATAAAAATATATAAAATAGGTGGGTTTTTTGTGAAGTAAGTATTCCACAATATTTATTACTTTTTTAAGGGAAATCCTTGTGTAATATAACTTTAAAATCTTCGAAGACGCAGATCTAACACTCCAACCTATGCATACAGGTAGCTTTCTGATGATAAATGATGTAAATTTCTTTTGTATAAAGTAATATAATTTTCAATAAAATGTTTCCCTGGATTATAAATATGTATATGTATGTACTTATGCATCATAAGTGTATGCATCATATTTTAATGCTAATCGAAACTTTTTCAATCGATATTAGATATTAATTTGAAGTTTTTACTTATAATTCTTAAATCTACCTATATATTGTGGGTGAATTGAGAGCACAATTCAAGATATTTCTACTTCTAATAGAAAGTTTCAGTTGTAAAGTCTCATTTAGTCATCTCTTTTCAACTGTCTTTATTCATGTTTATTTCTTTTAATGCCATCGTTTTAACCTTCTCATCTTCTTTATTCATCCTTTCTTTTTTTGAAGTGGGTGATGGTCCTTATGACTATTGAATAATATCTTGGTTTTCAAGGAGAAAATAATTTACAAGAATGAAGAAAATGAGTAAAATTCGATAAAAATTGACATTTCAGTATAACTCTTGCTTACGCATTCCACCTTTCCGTAGGTTTAGCAGTTGTCTCGTTTATTGGATTCCTTTCCTTCCTTATTACTTATCGGAGCTCCAAGATTTTGATGAAGCTCCCGGTCTCTTTGTACAATATTTCTCGTCCGAAAACTCAAATATAACGTAGAAAAATTCCTTACAAGCCTAATTTAAAAAATCTTTGCATCTTCGAATAAATATATATGTGTATAAATTAATTAATTTATTTGTGAGGTCTATGCCTTTCATGATCCCTATTTCATTCCTAAGAAGCCAGGGGAATCGCGATGTCAGATTTAAAGAAATACTTCTCGGGACCAAATGGTACTGTATTATATTTGCTAAACTTTTGCCGCATATTAACTATGGATATTACTTTCTGATTTTAAATGTCATCCGAAATACTGGAATTTAAAATGCTAATGTCTTATTTAACTACCGTAATAATTATTTTGTAAAATTACGGAAAGATAAGTTGAATTAATATTGTAGCCGGATTGTTATTGTGTTTACTTTCTTGTTTTTCCTTGTATATTTTCTGTTTATTTCTTCGCTAATTGATACTTGTAAATTTGTTGAAATACTTCGTTTTGCTAAAATTTAAATCTTCTGAACCGCATTTACGAATGAGCATCTCTTCAGTGTGCGTTTTGCTGAAAGTAAATATTAGTGAAGTATTCATAATGATTGAGAAAATGAAATTATCGATATTTTTGCAGTTTCGCTGCATGTAGCGACTAACTGCTTTAGATACCATTTAGGTACAGTCGAATTATAAAAAAATATTTAAAGTAAGGCGTTTTGGCAAGTCCTTAGGCTTGAAATTTTTATATTTAACGTTCGCAATTAGTGATTGGGAAATTGGCTTTGGATTTATATTTCTCTAACTGGCTTTCAGAGTATTATTCCAGTTAATCCTCAGTCGTCATGGGGTTCTCTCTTCAATTGCATTTCACATTCACGTTGCTGGATATAATGAAGCGGTCACTAGATTTAGGCCAGCGGTCGAAAGAAGGGGGAGAAATTTAATGAGCGCTGTTGGGTATGAACAGGGAGTAACATGGTTAAATGGATGCTCGAGAAAGTTGTTTCATTAGAGGTTACGAGTGCACGCAATCAATTCAACTCTATGCCAATACTAAAAGCATTTTTTTCTGCCCGAAAGTGATCAATTTATGCTGACTGATTGCTGCAAATGATGTATCCTCTCTTATTCACTTCGGTTTATTTACATTATCGTGAAGGCATTTACTCAATTATTTTGAGGGCATGCTTATTACACTATATGTACGTTTCAGCGCTAAATTTTACTTCCGAACGCGAATAATGGAAATGACAGTTTTTTAAGTTTTTTTCCTCGCTAATTCCTAAATTTATATTTAAAATTCAACGCTTGCGCCACATTTTTATGGTTTGCCAAACACTTTTCCGCACCAGGCTAATTTTAATTGACGTGAACCAATGATCCATATTTTTAAAGATTCAATCGAAGGCCTCCAATATCTCTAAATTTGGCGCTACGCCAAGCCCGCGTTTTAGATTATAAGACTTTTTGCGATCCTTGAACCACAAATGTTTCCTTCATACCCAGTCTGCATAGATCTACGTAGGTTTAAGATGATTATTACTTAGTATTACCGTCTTGGTACACATTTTGAGTTCAATATCAGCAGCTTAGAGCCGTCAAAATGTCATTGAACTTTTAACTGATAAAGTTTGGAATGAATCTTGTTCGAAATATTATTTACATGACAAACCCACGATAAGTTAGCAGTCAACGTAATCCCTAGATTATGCACATTACTGGAATATGGAATAGGGATGCCATTAACCACGATACTGGAAGTCGTAATGTGGCTAATATTATGTATCATCCTGGAACTACCGATGATAATAGCCTTGGTTTTGCTTGAGTTTAGGATGAAGTCATGACGCATGGGCCACTCAGTTATTTTATATATTCATGCATGTCTTCATTAATTTTGGATACGGCCTCGTCAATTTCATATGGAGAACAACTGCGGTAAATTTGGAGATCGTCGGTATAGAGCATGTAACTGGTATGCTTTAGACAATGAAGAAGGTCGAGTATGTACTGAGAGAATAGCAGGAGGTCAAGGACAGAACCTTGGGGTACACTAGTGGTGACTGCGGCCCAAGTTGAAAGATTACCTTGACTATCTCTCACTGCTTGATAACGGTCAACTAGGTAAGAATAGAACCAATTTAGCTCGGAGCACGGGAAGTTAAGGCTTTTCAGTTTCTCGATTAGGATAGTATGGTTTACTCGATCAAAAGCCTTACTAAAATCAATCAATACCAGCACTGTCACCAATTTTTTGTCTATGCCATTGGCCGTCCGTCCGTCTATGCCGTCCGTTATTTTTCGTAAAGCTGACTGAGTCGAGAAGTTATTACGAAATCCCGATTTAAAAGGGTCAAAACTGTTTGTCTGAGAAAGAAATGCAACTACTTGCGAGTGAACGATACGTTCTAGAGCTTGGAATATGGTGCACAGTCAGTAGAGCTGGGTCTGTTATCAGATGGGTTTGAAGGAGTTTATTGGTGTTACCATAGAGAACTTCTACAGGATAGGAAACTTAGAGGATTGTAGTGAGTGGTTAAAAAGGTCAAGAATAAATGGCATTGTTACCTTATAAGACTTATTTATCATAGTATATATTATCTCATACACACCAGTAGCATTTGATTTGGACCAAAAGATAAATTTATTTAGCATTTAGGGAGTTATAGACTGAAAATAGGCACCCCTGAGGAAAAATATACGTTTTGGGGCAGCCGACTCTTAAAACATCCATGAAAATACAACCATGATACTGCAAAAAAAATAATCTCAATTCGGTCGATGTGATATACACAGAATGTTAAATGAATTTAAACTGCTGTGACATAGGCATGAAATATTACAGAAAACAAGTGTTGAATTATGTTTTGTTTATATTAGTTTAGCCAAAATATTAACTTGGAACGCATATGATTCTCAATTGGCCGTATTAGAAGCGAAAAACTAACACCATACAACGATGAATGAAATGAATCGATATTTTGTGACGGAGACATACGGAAACGTTGCATTTGTCACTTGTTTTTTTGCTAATGTATCTATTGTCTTTCTCAGGGAAGACAGTAATTAAATAAACAAATAGAAAATATAAAATGGTAGCTACTGGAGATTTCAGCAAAAAAATAAATAAACAAGGGAACAGCATAACACCTACAACTCGTCAAAGAAAACCAGCAAATTCACGTGAGAAGAGGATGTCAACTACTTAAAAGGTTTAAGATTAGGGCGGGAGAAAATAGCATACCCGAATCCGTATTAAATTTTGGTGCCCGCAGGAAAGAACGTTGCCAAGGGTAACACCATTCCTAAACAGCTTTTAAAATAAATATTAAAAGAGCAGCCTATGTAAATCTTCATAATGGCTAGTATTTAGGCAATTGCTTTTACATTTGATATGGGAAGGATTACCTTGGGGATGGAAGACGGGTGGGGGGGAACTCGGTGTCTACATTAGCCTACTCGATATGAAAGGCGCCGAGAGGGCCACAGTTTGACGTCCCATACGACGGACGGACTTGAAGTGCTCTCTACACAGTAGAGATGGGCAATTAGGAATCGTTTAATCGAATAATCGATTATTTGTGTCAATAAATAAAAAATTTGGAATCGATTTATACAACAGCCGATATCGATTGTATACCCGATTAATTGGAACGATTATCGATTATTTCGGAATTTTGTGTCTAGTGAACTGTGTTGGTTTCGGCGGTTCACGTTCGTCTTCAGTTCGAAAATTCGACTGTGGCTGAACTGTACGCGACGATGCCATAGAGGTAGTAGAATGCGCATAACGTAACTCTACACGGCACCACCTTTTGCTGGCCACTCACGTGTCATGTGTCCTATGTCGCTTCGCCAGGCATAGCCGTGTCTTATTTACGCTTGTTATTTTGATAATAAATTAAAAAAGGTCAATCAATAAAAATACTAACGAGGAGTATGTTCCTGGAGCCCTAGATATAATTTAAAAAAATAAGGATACCTCAATGCAAGTGATGCTTTGATTCAGTACTCTCAAGGGAAGACAGAGGGTACCGTCCTACACCTCATCCAGTCGAACGCTAACCGGTGGTCTTCAACATACGAGATGCTTTCTTGAGTCGTAGAGCTGTCACCCGTAGTAGCCAAGGTGTTACTCGACAATGGGGACGTGACGATACTGAGCAGTGCGGAGCTGAACATCGTCCGTGTCTTCATATCCGTGATGAAACCATTTGCTAAAGTGACTACGGAAATATGCGCGGGTAAAGTTACTACAGTCAGCAAGGTCATTCCCGTCGTGAAATTGCTTAAGCAGGTAAGTTAACGCGATCATTGATTCCTTTCTTGATATGCTATGTTATTTCATTTTCCTGACATTTACTTCGGTTTTCAATTTCGGAGCATACATCTGATACAGCTTCCGCAAGGAGACAGGATAGCGGAACGGGTGAGGAAGTTCGTTCTGTCGGAGCTGGACCGTCGCGTCGGTTGGATCCTATTGAGTCCAGAAAGCACTATGCATTCGCCATTCCGATGCGGGACCCACGGTTAAAAAAACTGCACTTGAAGAGCCCGATCGCTGAGGCCAATGCCATGAGCACTGTCATCGCTGTGATGGCTGAGATGTTTCACGAGGAGGATCAGGTGAACGTCCTGCAGATGTTTTCACACGCTAAGCGTGATGTAGCACCATCAGGGGGGTTATTTTGTAGTCTCACTTAAGTGAGAATACGCCATAAAATGTGGGTAATTACGTCAATTTTCGTAGTTCAACTCCGCAACCTAGGCGGCGCGGCGCGGGCGTGGCCATCTTCGGCTCTCAAGTGGTGAACTGCCGGTCTATTTATTTGATTCATCCGCTCTTTCAACTCTTGATCTGTATCTTTCGACTCTTGATCCGTTTCATTTGGCTCCGCAATTCATTATTTCCATGTCACCTGTCGTTAGGAACGATAAATGGAGCCACCATCGGATCTTTGCCGATCGTGAGCCGATCATTAAGAGAGCGAAACGGATCTCCCACCTTCCAGCAAAGAGTCATTAAAAAGGTGAGATTACAAAATAACCCCCTCAGATGAGCTCTGGAGCGTTCATGGCACTGAAGCAGCATCACAGAGAACCCTGTATAATGAAGATGTCGCCGGTCGGACACCATTTGAGTTACGGCAATTCCTCAACCGGCCCGTCGTTGACCGCCATTTGAATTAGTGTGGGAGTCAATGAAAACTGAATACCCTCACTTAAATCAGGTAGCTAGGAAGTACCTGCCAAGAGTAGCAACATCAGTTCCATCAGAGAGACTTTTCCGAGATGAGACTAATTCAATCTGATCTGAGAAGCCGCCTTGCCAGTACCCACTTACAAAAATTGCAATTTTTACCTTCAGTTTCTATAAACATTTGACAATCGCCCAAAATTTAAATTAAGTTAAGAAATTTTTCCCAAATCTGTTCCCTGACCCGCCTCCTGGAAGTTTATCTAGATTTTACAATTTGCACTTATGATAACATTAACCTTATACAATTTAAAAGACATTTTACTTTATTTATGGAGGGACCATAACCTCGCAATCTATCTCTCGACACTGCTGGGATTAGAATCCGGGTCCTCCGTTAGGAAAGCCAGTACTCTATCCACCACTATAAGTCGACTAAATTAGAATTGAATTTTATGAACGCTGTTCTCTTTGTCTCTGTCACCCTTTCCATACATTCCTCTAATCCCTTTTCCATAGTAAACAACCTGGATAACTCCTAAACCTATTCCTAGTCACACCATCAGCTCTAACAATCGTCACAAGATCCTCATCCCAATATCTGTTCTACCCACCACACCGCACCGCAACCATCCAAAAGTCATTTCAAGTTTCCGGTGCAAATCTCTGGAACTCCCTACCTGATGATAAATCTAAAGAAACTGCAGTCTCTGTACCTATTTAAAAACCGTCTATATCATATTTTATTAGGCCAATAAGTTTCCTTTTTCCTCTCCATGTACATTTTATTACCCAAATATTATATATTATTTTGTTTGTTTTTTGTGATTTATTGTAACTATTGTTGTTAAAATATTGTATTGAGTATAAATATTGCATTGATGCAAATACAGTATATTCTCTTGTCCTTTACGATTGTAACCTTGACATCAAATTGTTTATTGTAGTGTTTGTTGTACTTAAGGGACGATTTCCTAATACAAATAAATTATCTATCTATCTATTCCTTAACAGACAGCAACTTCGTGCTGGGCAACGCGCAGGTGGCCGCGTCCAACTCGGCCAAGTCGGGCCCGGGCGGCGGCGGCACAGGCCAGCGTTGGCCCATCGTCTACTGCAGCGACGGCTTCTGCGAGCTGACCGGTTGGGCGAGGGCGCAGATCATGCAGCGGGGCGTCGCCTGCCGTTTCCTCCACGGCCCCGAGACCTCCGAAGACGGTCGGCGGCAGATCGACGCCGCCCTCGCCGCCAAGGCGGAGCTCAAGCTGGAGGTCATATTCTACAAGAAGAACGGTGAGTCCTTTCCCGTGTATTCCTTCGACTCTACGCTCAGCCACTTGAATTCGCTCATCCGAGCGG
Organism: Pyrrhosoma nymphula; assembly: GCA_963573305.1. NCBI lineage: Eukaryota > Metazoa > Arthropoda > Insecta > Odonata > Coenagrionidae > Pyrrhosoma > Pyrrhosoma nymphula. The sequence goes on along the minus strand of OY754335.1, from coordinate 93,290,734 downwards.
GTAATTCAACATGGCGGGCAATGGCCTGTCATGGTGGATGGAAACACCGGTTCACTTCTGGTAACAGAATTCAAAGCATCTCCAGACTGCACCCGAATCCGGATGGTTGATCCTCATATTCCTCCCGTTTTCTCACTTCTCAGTGTAACTGGTGCAAATATTTTTTTTCGTTTGCGTTCGTGTTATTTTTGTTTCTTCGTTATTTTTTGCGCCTCTAATGTGTCTTTCAAAGCAGTGTATTATTGACTTTTATGACCCTGGAATAACAATGGATACCCTAAATTATTTCCACTGCCGACCTTATTTTGATAAAAAAATTTAGGGTTTTGTATGCTCTCATTATTGACTTATTAATTATTTATCCGTGGTTAATTAAGTTGTATTTCTTTATTTTTTTGGTGCTGTTTGTCGTGTGTGTCAGACAGCAAGTGAGGAATGATTTCACTACGTTAAAAACTGAAAATATACCTATCTAGCATATTCTGAGTGATACTCATTTGCCCAAAGTACTACATTGCAATTATTATGCCGCTATGTCATGGCGTGTTTTTGATTAAATATGACAGGTATTACTTATAAACGTATGCATATATTTCTATAGTTTTATGATAAAAACAACACATATTTAATATAAATTTCTATAACCAGATAGGTATCTGTTTGGGAGCTTTTCTTGAAAATTTACGGCATTGGGTGTTCGTATCAGCAAAATAGAGTTTTAAGGAGTTTGGGGTCTGGGAGCTGTAAATCGATTATCCCCTTGTTATGATTTACCCGAAGCTGCAACTTTCCGATGCCGGTCCCAAATACATTCAACAGGATGTTGACAAACTTTGACGCAAGGGGGTAATAATAAACTGTGTTTTAAGCTAGGGTTTCCCGCAACTCCGCCACGAGTTTATTGACGCTTGTCAGAAGTAGTTGACTCAGGGTTCGAGTGTGCTTGCTCGTTGTGTTCCGAGCGTCGTCCCTTTTACGTGCCCCGTTTTGCGCTCAAGATTCAGAGGAGGGAGGTTGAGAGGGCGGGAGAGAGAGGGTGGAGAGAGGTGTTTACTTTTTGGTGCCGACGACGGTCGGCCAGTGCCCCCCGTTTCTGTTGCGCTCAATTATTGCCTTGTACCCTTTAAAGGCCTTTCATGTGAAGGAATTGGCGGTGGACGACGGAGAAACATCTGAAATATGAAGAAACAAAAGGAATCACGGGGAATCATGAATCAGGGAATCATAAAAATTGTGCTTTGCGTTCGTAAAATGTAGCATTAAACAATTCAAACAAGTAGCAAAATCCACAAATAATGTCTCACAACATTTCCAGGCCGTTTATAGGTTCTTAGTTAGGGAAGGTATAATTTTCCTAAATTAAATTAAGCAAATGTAGCCTTTGCGACAGAATACTGTACTAACTTTTTCTCAGTGAAATATTTTAATAAATTTTAACTAAGTTCTACCTAAGTTCCTCAATTCCACAAACCAAAAACTGACCTCAATTGCGTCCTACTAATGCGCCCGACATTTATGTATACGTCCTTATAACTTTATTTTGTTTATTATGTTCTTTCGTTCTTGGACGTTCAATGTCATAATCAAGTTAAATTCAAATTGATTCAGAACAAATCGGCGCTTCAGACTGGGAGGAAAGGTATTAGAATAGAATCGATATTCAGTGTGTGAGGAAAAGAAGTATAGACCTGCTCCAGTTAAGCTAGAGGGTAAAGGGACCATTATTTAACGTCCCATCTGACTGACCGGAGTACTGTACTTGAGTGCTCTCCTAAAAGCACCAAGTATCCGTTATCCGTCCACTCATCAGGAAGGGATTATTTATTTATTCCCTTCACCGCCCTTGGGCCTGATTCAGGAAGAGCCTGACCTCGACAATTTCGTGGACGTGACGTCACATTCTCAACAAATGGCATCCATTTAATTGGCATCATTTGGATTTTTATAGACTGTGACGTAAGAATTCCGTCATTGCCGAGGCTCGGAAATCCTGAGACCTTCCTAAATAGGGCACGTATTCATTAACCTCCTTAAGGCAGTCGGAGCGATTTTTGTTTATGTAAAGATTTTCGTGATACTTTGGATTCGTGCTCTTATTAGTGATATCTATAGAAAAATCATTTATCGTAAATGTGAAAATATTTCCACATTCCGATTTGCATTTTTGGCAATTCAATGCTATTTTTACATGTAGCCTTATGCCACATGACATACAATACATACGCATAAATTGAAAGCCCATGAGGCCAAATTTGGATTTTGGATTGGACCCCCATTCTGTGGTCAAAAGGTCAAATTACTAAAATGTTGCTTTAATTCAACAAAACATACAACCTTTTTCTACTCTGGTGCCAAATTTTATCAATGTGGCACTAACGGAAGTTTCTAAAATTAGAAGTCAAAAATGACACACCAATGAATGACATCAATGGGACACTGTATATTTCATAATAACTCGATTACTTACGCACATATTCTCTTCTAACCTCGAACTAATTTATTTCTTACTATTATGATCTTTTCTCGCAAATAACAAGGTTTCACGCCGAGTCCGATATTCTTAAACAACAAATTTCAATGTAATTTTGTTTAAATTTCGAATAGCTACCGAAAACATTGCTTTGATTAAGGAAAATAGTTTAAAGTATAATTCTTGTATCATTTCCATTACTGTCTATTTGGTGAGTTCTAATATGAAAATATGCTCACAATGACCCACGAGGGAAAGCATTTAGCGCATAACTAATAATAATTTACGCTATAAAATGCTCGTTAAAGGGCATAGACGACAACAGATAGCCTTACTCTACACTTCTTCGTAGCCCTTTTTCCAGATTCTCCATTCACTAACTTCACTGCGACCCATTTAAAAACTTCTATATTGTATGGCATAAGGCATAATGTTCATTTTCTTGACCAACTCATGCTGATATATACGTCCGCGCGCTATGCATTTTTAAGGAGGAGAGGATAATGTTCTCGTGTATATTCCCGGAGATGTTTGCCAAAAGTTTTCATGGTACTTATTAATGAAGTAGGTATCTCGGGTACATTAAAGACATTTAAATTCATAATAGTATCCCATAAGCGTTAAAGTCAAACGAAGTATCTTCTCCCTTGGGCTATCACGCTTTCTATTTCCTTCCTTTGTGAATTCCCAGAGCTCAATTTTACTCTCCGAATCGGCCCTTGCTTCTGGAAGCCGCGCCGCGCCGTAGTCATTGTAAATAACTTAGATATTTTAAACTCAGGTGTATTCCCAGTGAATTTTGGAACAAATTGCGTTCTTCATACTAATTTAGAATTTAGATTTTAGATTTTGACAAGTTTTGCAATGCCTATGTATATTACATTGGCCGGCCTATCCACCACCACAAGGGTATACCAGACCTGATCTGTATTATGGGAGAGTGTACCATGAATTGTATAATTTTGTTGAACCTATAGTCCTTTGGACTAGGTTCTAATAAACCCATTATTCTATTCTATATTACATTGGCGTCAAATCGAATGACCTCCTGCCCTGTATCTTTTCTTCATCCACAATCCTCACAATGTAGACCTCGAAAACCTTCTTATGCTCTTGGTCAGAATTGCTTAATACAGCGATTTCAAACATGATATTGGAGTTAACTTTATTTTTAAATAGTTTTCCAATGGTTTTAGTCTTCCTTTTCCAGAACATTTGTAATATCTACTCGCCCACAGCAGTTTTGAGCCCCAACGTGGCTCTTCCAACTTCTCCATTCCTTTCATGTAGTTTCCCAGATCAATTAAATCTTCTCACTTTCCGGAAATGTAATTTTTTTCGTTGGTCTTAATGGCCAATTTGTGGCCTTCTTAAACTTTTCCGAGATACCTTTTCTACTTTCTTAAAAATACCCTCAAGTATTTATTTAACGCGTTCAATTAAAAATCTCTTCGTAGCTCCTTTATCCTTCCTCCGATATTTCCTAGTTTCTTATGATCCTCTCCCTAGACCTTTTCGGAGCTATGTCTGGAAATTTGGCTTGCTTTTTGGGAAATTTGTGATTAATATTTGATTCTTATTTATATTGAATTTTTTTGTTTGGGGATATTTTTTAAATGCCCACGTGTATTTCATTAGGACGTCCGAATCAAAAGAATCTCTAGCTCTCCTACCTTTTCCCTCTCTTTTTCCTTTGTATAGTTTTCCCGATCCTACTAATCTCATATCCTTTCGGAAGATGTGAGTGGGGATTTATGGTTGCGGCTTAATCTGCCTTAGGAACAGCCGCCCGCCCTCCATACAGTCAGTCAGTACAGTCCTTTCTGCGACTCTTTTAAAGGGAATGTGCGCCACCTGGCGCTCCTCCTTCCCCTTATACCCACCACAACATTCCCCACTCTTTTTATTCCCATCTCTCCCGTTCCATCTTTTTCCCCGAGAGCCAGATCCGATTCCCAGAGGATTACGTGCTCTGCCGAAATTAAGGGTTTATTATTTTTTTTGTCGTTTCTCTTTTTTTCTTCTTTAATTTACTTCTTCCCAGGCCTTCCATTTCCCCTTAGCTCCCCTTCCCATGCCTAACTACTGATTCAAATCGTTCCCTTCCGGCCAGGTTGGGGGAAGAGGGAGGGGGGGGGCAGCATCCATGCTGAGGAATATAGCGCCACAAATAATGTTGATTGCGCTCGCTTTTGCTTGTCCGCTGGCGAAAATGTGCGGATTTTGCTCGAACATGCGGAAAAAGTGAACGCGAAATAAATAAATAAAAGACGAAATTTGTCCTGATGGAACGGGAAATGGCTCTGGGCTCGTTCAGATGATTTCTCTCTCTCCCATTTATCAATAGAATACATGTTTATAAGCATCGGGTGTGTAAATGTAATTTTTTGTTAGAAGAATACAAAAAAGCTTCTTATTGCTTTTACTTCTTAACTTGAGCTGTCATTGGGAGCTAGATTTTAATTGTTGTCTGAAGACTTCTTATCATTTTGGTAAACCTCTACATAACTCCTACGCCACACAAATATCTATCTATTTTCTGCTTTTCCATCTTCCTAGACTATGCGGAAAAAGTGAATGCGCAATTAATATGCATATAAATGAAAACTTGCGATGGAATGGGAAATGTCTCGGGGCTGATTCAGATGATTTTATCTCGTCCATCGATACCTCCATCCCCAGCATTTTTCATGAGTAATCTCGCATCTAATGGTGTCTGAGTAATGTGAACTTTATTCCTAACTTGTTTCTCCAGCACCACTGCATTCCATTTCATCATATCTACCAGTTTTCTTTTACAATTCAATCTTCGTCCAATATGCTTCAATAATCTTGCCATTTCTGAGCGGGAATCGCCGTGAACGCAGGCGACTGTCGGGCCAAATGTTGTAGTAATTGAGCCTGCTATTGCTATTTCGCTGGCGAGTGTGTGTGTTGCACTCAATTGAGCACACAGAAAATGTGAACGCGGAATGAAACAAAAGCGAAAGCTTGTTCTGATGGAAAGTGAAATGGCTCGGGGCCCGCACGGATGATTTTTCTCATCCATCGTTGGAGCGTAAATCAATGGAACGTACATAGATGAATCTAAAGTTCGGATATTGTTTTTTGTAAGGGGGCTATGGCCCCTGGCCAAGCCAATGGTGACCAATTCTGCGGCCGGGCTCGCTTTGGTTGCTCCGCCCCCACGCATTCTAAGAAGAAAAAAAAGAATACTATTATAATACTAAACAGAACATTATTTTAGGTAATATTTTCCTAAGAATATTTCTAATAATATTAGAAACATTATCAGAATTTCCGTTTAAAGAGAATTTTCTTCCTAGTCGGCGTTTTCCTCTATATATATTTCACTTCGACCTGAAGACGCCTCCTGTAACGGAGGAGAAAACGTTTGTCATCTTTACGCTGACGCATGCAGTTGAACCTAAAAACATGGGATCCAGTTCTTCAAGCCACTGCGGAAGTATTCCCTCCAACAGGGAAACATTAATACTCAGGCTGCTAGGTGCTGAAATGATTTATGGATTAGATATTAGTTAAGTTATCAAAATAAATTTCGATAGAATGATTACTATTAGAATTGTTATATTTTATCTTTTATGAAGATATCTTTGAACTGATAAAAATTGAGTAGGTACACTGCCACTAATTGCTATCCCAAATGCTTTTCAAGTTAATTTTAATTCTAAGGAAATAAGGACATTAATTAATGTTTTTATCACAGCAAAGCCTAAATATATTAAATTCCTGTGATATGTCAGGAGCTTCTGCCGACTGTTCTGTGTATTGATGACTCGCAGGCCGGGCAAGCAACATATCTATGGACACTTCCGTGCGATAAACACGCTGATTACGTAATTCTCAGGGTGCAAGTGGTTCTGGGTTAAGATCAATTGTTAGTCCTCTAAGTAAGCAATATGCCGTTTTTAATACTTTGCATATGAACAATCCTCATTCTCCAATGGAAGCATTGCCGTATTATTTGCAGCCATTAATATATAAAACACTCCTTTATTATATAAATTCGTCTAAGTAAATCAGAAATGTTAAAATATAGATTACTGAGAACAAAGTTGAGTTGCATTTAAAGTCATATCTCCAACAACTGTGGTCCAGAGTTATCTTTACCAAAAGAGACTCTCCGGCAGCTGTAGCACCATCAGCGTGGTCCACGACAGCGATCGCACTCTCGTCCAAGAGATCATCTCCAACTACCGTTGTATATTGGTCCTCCATTAAAGGTGTCTTTTAACCGTCGTACATTAATTAATTTAGTTGCGTGAGTGAATTATCCCTTTTCCTCCCCTAAGCCAAGCATATCCTATTCCTACCTGTTTTCCAACTCCAAGCGTGAACGTAAGAAGTTAGGAAAGATTCTTCAGTTGCGTGGCGCATCTGAATTGGAATGTGAAAATAATTGACGCATGGTATGTAAATGGTGGGCCACCCCTGAGTTGTTAATTAAGACCTTTTTTAAGAAGGTTAAGACCTTTAACCCTCCGGTGGGCGCGCCAAATTCACTCCCACGAGTGGGCGCGCCGCGGCAATTTGCCGCAAATATAAATTGCATTCCTATAGTTAAGGAAAAGGTAATTTACTAATAATAAAGGCTGATTAAAGTTGTTACAGTTGCATTTTTTATTATTTGACACTAAATGTACATTGTTTATCACCTTAGTTTATATCTCGGTCCTGTTCATCTTCGCATATGATACAAATTGTCTCTTGACGACAATGCGTCTTACATACATTTTTTTTATATCTCAGGCACACAATTTTTGTTACATTTCGCTTTGAACCCTCTATAGGTTCAACTAGTCTTTTCACAATGTCATCAGGTTTGTTTGTTTTGAGATAAGGCCCAAGCACCTGCTTCCCGCAGTATACTTCGAAATTCAATGTGTAAAAGGTTTTGGCGTCACAGAGAGCGTAAATTTTCAGTCTGTACTTAGCCGGCTTATTAGGCGTATATTGTATGAACCCGCATCGTTCTCTAAAAGAATGCAACATCTCATCAACAGTCACAAACTCGCTGACATTGTAGCAACTCAAACAGTTATTCACGAAATTTTCTTGAAAATTACGTAGAGGTGCCAGTTTGTCTGTAGCTCTTCGCTCATCCCTAGTATCAACATTGTCGAACCTAATAGCTCTAAGAAGGAAGCGAAAACGCTTGTAACTGAACAGCCCTCGCAAAATTATCATCCCGGTGCCATCGGAATCCCACAGCTCTGCACAATTTTACTCACATGACCAAGTGCACAGGCGACTATGTTGGAGTAGACGCGTCAAACTCTCTTCGATGTCACACAGCTACTGAAGCGTTCGGCGGATAATTGATCCGGATATCGGACATACTGCCTCCTATCATGAAAAACAAATACCTGGAGACACAGGCGTTAAATACAAACGGTACCAAACGGAGAGCTCAGAAACTAAAATACGCGGCAATTTGCCACGGGCGCGCCCACCGGAGGGTTAAATTATAATGTCGAGGGAGCCTTTTCGTCAACATCTTTGAAAGCTTTGTGGCAGTAGCATAATGAGGCATAGCTAATTTATATTTTCATTTAAGTAAGTACAGGTGTTTAGCTAATACTTAAACCTAAATATGTTTTTCTTTCTTACGACTTATTTTGTGAATATATGCGAAGGCCACTTATTGCGTATTTGTTGGAATACTTAAAGCATCGTTATCGACAGTAGCTTGGAAATGAAATAGTTTTTTTAGTGTCTTATAATTTTGATATTGGTTTACATATTCAACGCATGCTTCACTAATTAACTACTGAAGAATGTTTGCTTCGAAAATGAGAAGATCTCGTATAAAATAAACGTATGCATTCACTAGTATTAGTTTTTAATGCAATTATTTCTTTATACTTCCATTATCCTCTCCTTATCTTCAAAGCCTACAGCGCTGAATGCAACCATTTTCTGCATAAAAGTACCGTGATATCGTCATACCGTGTGAACCGAGATTTCATCCCCCGATCCCTGGCCCCATTTTCAGTTATTTACAGCTGACGCAAAGGGCGGCGTGCTTGCAACCTTTTCCGCTGCGATTTGATGTGCTTTTTTAATCCCTCTTCTAGCCGTCATGACACGGGTTAGGTGACATGTCCTGGCGAAACATAAAAAAAACGCGCGTGTCACGTGGAAAGCCACTTGGATTGATGTGAGACGGAGACGGATATCATGCCTTTTTGTTACGGGTTAGTTCGGATTCGCTACTCATTCGCTACGTTCATTTCCGTCCAAGAACATTATCAATATTTTATTGGCATCTTTTTCCATCTATATTCATCAAATATTAGAACAATAATCTAACCGCCTCGGATATTAAGGGTAATTAAGCTGTGATATCTGATGGAGTAGCACCAGCAAAAGTTTGATTTATTTAGTGAAGTTGGGATAACATTTTTGCGTTAGAAATCTATGATCAATGTATCGCAATTCGTTTATTCCGTTTGTTAACGGGTCGCACCCCTTTCATTTATCTTGTCCGGCGTTCCTAAAGCAGAAAATACGAGATTTGGCTGATTCCATCGAAATAACTAATTTGCGTTCACCACGATTATTAATTTGATTACTAATTTGAGAACATTAAAACTATATGTAGAAAACCTGTTAGGAAAAGCCTGGTTAATGGTTTTATGACGGTTAGATTTCTAACTAAAATGCATTTTTTTAGGGGAATTTATAGCTTACTCTACACATTTTTGAATTACGAGTGATACGTTACGTTACGATTACGATTTAATGTTTAGAAAAATATACCTACCTACGCGTTATGCTTTGGATGGTGTTAATTAAATGGTGCATCGTCTTTTTTACAGGAAATTGAAGTGCCCATAAAAGGAAAATGATTTCAATTTACATTGCACTGTGACAGCAACTTCATACATTATTTTTCTTATTTTTTAAACGCGCGGAATATCCTTGTATAAAACAATTTGGAAAAATGTATTAAATTTCAAACAATTCCTGTTTTTATGGTCCTCATTTCGAACCAAGACTCAGATTCTGTGTCATAAGAGGATCCATAAATACACTGCACAGTATAATTCTAACAGTTTAACTTCCCACCAAATTGAAAGTATGTCATTAATAATCTGTAAGTAATTCATGATCCAATTTTGCTATGAATATTTTATCGACTATCTGACTCATACATCATTTATGTAATCTTCTCATGGCATTTAGTGTCAAAGTTTCGGAGTACCTTTTGTCAATTATCAATTTGTCTTTCGGGGATTTCAGGATTTCGGGATTCTGCGTTCGTAAGATATATATTTCCGTACATTTTAAAGTTGGTTATGACAACGGCATGTTGCATTTCATTTAAACCCAAATACAACGTGCATTTATGTAGGCAACATCATTACTTTTGATAGCGGAGGAATGCATGCCTTGTAGGAAACTACAATTCCAACTTTGATCAACTCCAATAGAAAAATATTTTTTAGTTCCTATAACGACCACTAAACTTTGAGGTCCTATCCTTAGCCATAAGTGGTTTTCTCAGGAGACTGTAAAGCCACAGCCACAGCTAGATAGCTATGGCGTTTTCTATGTGTCATCCATCTTAATGTGATCATTTGATGCAAACTTTTAAACAAACATGACCCTTCTAGGTAAGAAATTCAATAGTCCTTATCCTTATCTCCTACGATAGGTAGCATATTAAGAACCGTAAGAATGCTTAGCGCAATTCTTGGATATAGAAATTGGTTAAATCATGTTGCAAAATAAGCGAGACTTTATTTAATATTGATGAAAGATTTCTAGAGAAAAATACTATTTTTGGTTTATGTATTTCCCAAAAGAAATTATTTAAAAGCTTGCTTGCCTGTTTGATCCTTGAGTAGTCACTGCTATTTCAAATGTTTATCTCTAGTGGCTATTGAGTTCATTGTCCCTTTGAAATCTATTTAGTTTCACAGTTGTATATCAAATAAAACAATCTACATAAATTAGTATAATTGTTTTTGTATCGTCAGTTCAATTGCTCATAAATGTGTGCTATGAGTTGCATAAATCATGCAAATTAATGCACAGAAACGAATTATTGACACATCACTTTAGTTTCAAAGCAATAATGAATATTTTCGCACTAATTTTCTACGAGAGATTCTATTCATGGCCAAATTGCATTTTTCTAGTTGATAGTTATTATGCAATGTATCAACATGATTATTACTGTACTTTAATTTTGATGTTATATTTAGCGAACCTAATATAAACTTTACCTGAACCTTACCTTAACAGATGTCACATTTCGCTCGAAAAGGAGAACTTGTCTCAGACCATTAATATTGAATAGTTACATAGAATTAATTTTGAATCCTTTAACATAGGCTGCGATATTTTGTATTTCTGTCCCTTAAAATACGGTGAAAACGGGCAATATTAGATGATATAAATTTTCGTGTGATTTATACTTGAATTTGAAAGATACCAATAGTACCGAAAATAATACCCGGTAAATATAATGCATCTGAGTGGATTTTTATGGAATTTACTCCTATTTCATAATCAATTTATTAATGACATAAATATGTCCTTATATTACTTAATTTACTGCAAGATTTTTATATTATTAAGATACATGTGCCTAAGTTTTCATTTTCATAGTAAAGTGCCTGCTCTAAGAATTATGTGAGTTCCTGTATGTCTTATTTAGCCCTCATTCACTAAGCATCAAAGATCCAATCAAAATGATTTTGTTTTTTGCGCTCCCTGAGCATCCAAAGTAAGATCCAGTTGTATAATCTCTCTCTGAATGAAAACTGATGAGAATGAGTATGCAATTCGTAAAACCCTAACTCTAAGTTTACACCAACTTAGCGTAAGAGATACGTCATCTTGCGGTCAACGTCAAACAGGCAACATAAAATAAGGTCTAACTGTAAGAGCCAAAACTTTCTCCATGTTATAATCACACAATTAGCCAAAACTAGCTCCGTGCACTTTTACAATTCAATTACGGATATTACAGATGTTACTGGCCTAATTAATTGCAAAAGTTTGTCTTTTTATATATTAGTTTTATGTATTTCTTTCTCTCGGCACTTGGTGTCGGCACAATTGAATCAGCATAATTGATACATTTTAAAGAGGGAAATCTTGTACTAGTTTAGTTGTACGTAATAATCAAAATGTCTTTCAACGATGCGTCCTAGCCAAGAATTCTATTTTTTTGGCTGGAAAATGTTTCATCGTTAACCTGAGTCTCCCCAAAAAATGTTTTTGAAATGATAAGCATTAACTTATATTGAGGTGACCATTCCAGCGATAAATTCTAGTTTGGAAAGGGAAATTAAGTTTCATTAGAATCATGGACGTACTTTTTCTCCATTATGAGTAGTTCTCAAAAGAAACAACCGCTGCTTTAGGCTGCCATATCTTGAAATATTTGGATGAAGAAAAGATAAATAGGCTCATTCGTGGAGCTGAAAATAAAACTAAGCTTCAGCAAATCGTATCATGCTGCAAATTCAATGAAACAACTCAAGCATGTAAGGGATTTTAAATAGATAGTTTTTTTAGTGGTTAGTATATTATTTGCAAATGAATTATGTAATTTCAAGACGCATTTGATTTTGGTTAGTGTTTCTGGCAGGATTCTCAGCATATTAATTACCTATGTATTTTATTTGGATGCTTTTTATATGCAATTACTTTCACACGATTTTCCTTATGCACCCATATTTCAAACCAGAACTTATTCAGATGCCCAGTATATTTTCCTTACTTGGTATAAATTTAATTTTGAATATATTAAGCTTTCTCTTTTCACTTCAAGAAATTTATGTTGCTGGTTCGCTCGACTATAACCATAATATGTAGATGTTTGTAATGATTTTTCCATTATCCCGAGTGTACATCTTGGAGTTAACTTTAGTACAAATGCGGGAGACTACACTTCATGTTGAGGTTATTAATTCCATGTTTTCCAACTATTGTTATTAAATATTTTCTAATTCAGAATAGGCAATTTACTCCTTTTAACCATTAACGTTGTATTCGTCATAGAAGCAGTGGGAATTAAAGTCAATATAAGGAACGTTTTGCCATAACTAATGCATTTTTTGCTGCACTCTAGATTTGTGAGAATATAATCGCATTATTTGAACATTATCATACAGTAAATCGTTCCTGGCGCATTTCATTGCATTTAGTCTCCCACTTATTGATAACATTTATTATTGCTGAATTATTGATCTACGGTGTTCATTGTTAGAGAAAACAAGTTTAGTCTTTAGTCTTTTCAAAATTTTAGACGGTGAGCATATTTGCTTCTGTATCAAACGAAGAGAAACTTTTCTGGGAGTAGAAGTCGAAGGGAAAGGTACTCAGCTGAAGTTTTTCGCTGTTTGCAAATTCATGTCGAAATTCATTTTTATCTTAAGGCAACTTGACTTTCCATCCATAATTTAAAATAAGCCGAAAGAGACTGTTGAAGTTGTTTCATACATCTGTTTCAAATAAATGTGAGTTGCATGATTATTCACGGTTGAATCTGTGAGTTCGTCCGAGATTTAAGCTCATACAAGCGACTTCTCTGTGTTCCTCTGGGCGATTCCTTATATTTATTTTACAATTTCGTTTTTGAAAATACATAATATGAATAATATGAACACATAATGAATAATACACATAGTGTATTATTGTTATAAGTCCTGGTTTTATTAACGTTCATTCTATAAATTTGAGTTCCCCCTGCCTCCGATGCCCGTAAGAGGATGAAGTAGATTCGATTCATCTTGAACTTTCCAAATTAAGGGTCGGCAACTTTTTCTGTTTACTTTTTTACTCTTATGGTAACAAAGGAACATCGCTTATTCTCCATCTTTATTCTTTAATTGAATTATATTGTGTGAAGGGAAATGCAAAGTTTCTCTCTCTCCAAGGCAGAAGTTACCTAGGCCTCTCCGGACGAACAAATCTTGTTTCAATAATTCCAAAAGCACGTAATTAGATCAAACCCAAATGCAAGCCCAAAGAATAACTCCAGCTCATTCCAAGGACAAAATTAGGTCAATAATTCCTCTCAATCTGGACATTTTGCTTTTATTTTAAAACATTTGAAAGTAGGAGCAGTGGACTTCAACATAAGTATTTTTTCTCTCTTCTCTCTATGCCTATGTCTAATTATTGATGGTTTTAGGTTTGTTACTCTTTTCAGCAAACGTTTCGCATTTTTATTTTGCTTCTTCTGGGCCATGTCAGGATTAATTATGCTAGTTTTACAACGTTCAACAATATTTAAGGTTTACATTTTTTTGTTTACGAAGTTTGATACATGAGTGCATAAAATATAAATATACATATATATTAAACATTACCTCGGAGTTCCTTTTGTACTTATTTTTATGTGATAATAGCTATTTGGTTGCTATTTATTGGTTTGTTCGTGTTGAAAATTTTAAATTTTTTCCGAAGTGAAAATGAAATTCAAGTTATAACATATCAAATTATAATATATTTTGCTTAATCGGGCGATTTGTTTTTTATTTAAGATTTTTTCGTGTTTTGTAATGTGTACCACTTTTAAAATAGTTCTTTTGATAAATTAGGTTCTAAATCTATGTATTATGTTTGTAAATTACATGTGTGGTTGTTTTTTATTGCGCGATTTGCCAGTGCACATAATTGAAATCTGGATTTTATTGATGTTTGGTGATGGGAGATTCTATTTTTAAGATATTTAGGTGCCTGGCTTATGTAGATACTATGCTACTAGTATAGTATCTACATAGTTTTATTATTGGAATTAATATTCCTCCATTATTTTCAATGTTTCTAAACATTAGCGATTTTCATTCCTAAATATTAAGATCTTAAGTATGCTTGGTATTTCGATATATATATATATATATATATATATTTTTTTTTTTTTTTAAAGATTCATTTCCCTTGCATCTGAAGAAGTTAAAGAAGATTGTTTTGCATGTGGCGATGAACGGTGAGAAATTTCTCCGGTGTATACGGCATCCTGGTCCTTCCTGGTCCTGGAAACCAAAAATTTCCCTCTCAATTAAAAATATTTTTCATAAATAACAATTAATTTTAGACCAATTACCCTCCTTCGGAATTAAAAAATAACATCCCAAATTACGTGGGATTTGTCATTGAAAATATATATCCTGGCACCCTGCTCACGTTTTTTTAATTCGAGGATATTTTTTTCTCCAAACTTTCGATTGGTTAATGGTTACAAAAGGCTTTGCACCTTTAAGGATAGGTGGGTAGATATGTAAGGGGTAGTATTCTTTTAGGTGAGAGCAAGGGTAGGAGCATCGGTATTTGCATTACCTTAGATAAATGCACTAAGGAGTCCACAAATATACACTTCATCTTACTGAATACTAGCATAAGATTAAGCATGTAATTGCCTTTTATATGTCACTATAGGTATGTGTTATATAGTTCTACACTCTGTTTTATAATCTCCGGTTAATGTTAACCATGGGATTCCGTATGTTCTACGCTGATGGTAGGTTAGCTGAGATTTCAGGTTCTTACATAGCACATTATCTGTCGGCTAATGGACTTGAACATCATCATTTGGTTATCTTACCCTTACGAAATATTAAACCGATAAAATAGATGATAAAACCGAGCGTTAAAGTCCTCTATGTTGTACTTGGTGCTATGTGTATAGAATATGAACAGAAATCTCCACCTTCCGGGATTCAAATCTAGGCTCTCTGGATGGGGAGAGAGTATTACTTTAACCACCACACGAACCCAATCTCCGCAAATATTCTACTCTAGGTGCCAGATTCATGTGTCGATAATTCAATTTCGTACTATTCTCAGCACCTAAAGCGTGGAAATAAAAACCAGATATTCCCCTTCATGTGTCCTCGATGTTGAGTGGCATCCACTCGGTAAGCGTCGTCTTCTCTTCTATTCCCTTTTCCTGCCATGCGTATCTTTGCACCTCATTCTTTCTCATATTTCTCATATAAACCTTCACTCACCCTGCTCGCTTCCTTCAATCTTCGCCTCATCACCCTGCCAACTTCTTCTTTTGCCTTTTCTCCCTTCGATTTTCACGATTTTCACTTTCCTTTTTACGAGGCGGCATTCAAAATTTTCTGGGCTGACGCAAGAAAACTCGTAAAACTCAACCGTAGATTCTAGCAAGCCGCCATAAACATCAAAGTAGTTCCATGCGTAGACACACCTGTCACTTGGGTTCCGTCATTTCTTTTAACTTTTCTTGGAAGCTGTGTTCCCTCTCTGTCCAACAGCGTGTGTAACATTGCCTTCATATTCTCAATTGTGGCAAACAGAAGGTCTTTCAGCTTGGTCTTTACTGGAGGAGTAAAAATAAGTAGCAAAAAAACGCAGCTCTCAAAGCCTGAACAAGAAAGTTTAATCGCAAGTGGCGCATTTGTGAAGTCCAATGCAGGCGTCTAGACGCTGCTGTTTTTGGTAACTTGTCAGACTGCTTGAAACTAATTTAGTAACTATACGGTGCACCATACTTTTTTTCTAGAACAGCCGCAAGTTAAATTTTCTGAAAAACAGCGCTCTTCAAGTTGCTTTATTCTCGTAACCGTTGAAATATCCATGAAAGTCGGCATAGGTCAGTGAAATTTCCAAATGAAGAAAAAAAACACCCGCATATTAATGGTGCCTTGTCGGTCGAAAATGTTTCAATATCCTTTACCTTTGCGTAACAATTTTTTCACTCAATAATTAATAAATATTTTGTAAAAATATTTGTGCTTTTCGATAACGGAAAAAAGAACCTCACCAAAATTGAGCTTTATTGAGTTTGAAGAGTTGAAGTCCGGCGTCGCCTGCGGGAATTTTTTCATTACAATAAGGGGGAAATGATTTTTTATTTCATCATAGTCACTGGAATAGAGGCTTGAATACATTGGGCTACCTATCATGGAGATTTTGAGTGGGAGTAAGAGAGGGTGGTATCGTAGTTCAGCTATGATAACAGTTACAGGTAGCTATAAGCAATCGAAACTCAAAACAGTGTCCTCAGAATGAGAATCGAGTACTCTAGCCATCACACAAACACGATTCCCATGTTTTCGGGGACAGGAAAATAGCGGTGGAAGTATGGCTAGGAGATTTTCAAGTGATTGGGTTACTGTTTCGGGAAACAAGACTCCCAAGGGTTACGTTAGTCGAAAAAAATTGTAGCAGAGGGAATTTATATGCAGTGGTAGTACGCGGAAGAAGTTAGGTAATTATGGTGGATCAGTGCCTATGATTACCTATCACAACACATTAGTATCACTTTCTATCATAAATTTTATACTTTGCACCTTATACTTAGTATATTGGTTATAACATGTAGATATCATATAAATGAGTTGAAGGGTATTAAATGCCTTCTTCCAAAAAGAGGTTACCTGCAGCATTTTGAATTACTTCGAAGTGTTTATACGTGTGCCCATAATGGATTTTCTCGGCAATTTTGACATCCTCCTAACGGATGGTGAATGTCAAATAATCTTGCCACTTGGAAGTTGAACTGAATGCGTGACGTTCAAGTCGCGGCAAACCTGTTCGGACTGCAATGCTTATACCTCAAATATTACCTCCTATTTTGATCCGTTTGGTATTTTCTCAGCGAAATAATTTTTTGAGGCTGCTTCCTTATGTTCCCAGGTTTAGCAGTTTTCTTAGTAATTATATTTTTCTAGAATACCGTTGTTTAACATTGAACAGACATAATGATTAAAATCAGTTCTTCCCCGAAGAACAGAGATACACCTGTTTTATAATCACTTATAAAAATTGAGTTAAATGATTGAAAATTGTCATTGATTAATACAATTTATCACTTGAAGTGACACTGTGGTTATAATAGCCATTTTGTTTTTAAATAAGCAACTCGCCAATATTTCTTGCCAATATTCATAGCTTCATTGTGTCGTTAATGGTATATTAGTTTTTATACCACTGGCATGAAGAAAGAAAGAATATCGAGCACTCCGAGTTCTATGTTTTATAAATTATTTTTTCCAACCCCACCTATTCGTTTATGCGTTGTTTTTAGACTATTTTTTTTATCGAGTCCTTTTTTCATTGGAGTCTCCTTCCCTCTCTGTTGATGCCACGATACTTCCACTCAGACCCCCCCTGTCGCGGTGACGCTCGTGAGATAATATGGGGACGTATCTACCAATCTATTTCATTCCATTTCGTACCCTAACAGCCCTGGTCCTTTCCCACGCCGACCCCATATCACTCTTCCATCGGGAGGGTAACTTTAGGGTAAAGAATTCCGTCCCCGTAACCCTTCCCCCCCTTTTTCAATCCACCCCAACCATTTCCTTCGCTCGAGAGACATACCCTGGAGCAATGCGTTAGCCCTCGCGCAGACTCATGGGAGGTTGGGGGAGAAAGAGGGGAAAGGGGTGAGGTGGACCGAACGGGGGAGAAAGAGAGAGAGGGGGCATGTGTGAGAGTGGAAATATAAAAAAAGAGAAAGTGAGGCGGCGCGATTCTCATAACCGAAGGCTGTTGGACTGTGTTTGTGAGAGAGCGAGGCTGCGGGGGAAAACTGTTTTTCGAACATTTCCGAAACCTGAGGCAAAATCTGTGAGCAGAGGATGAGCAACGAAAGAAACGCCGTAGTCAGCAGTCATGGAAGCTACACCACCAGTGTTTATAAATAATAGATCTTAACCTTTCTGTATACAGTGGCAATGAAAGAGAAACAATAGTGGGCTAAAGAGTATGGCAAGGATGTACATTGTCACCTATCACCGTCAATATTTAAAACTAGTGGAAATGGATTGCTTTCGTTGAAACAGCGTGAAATAATACAAAAGTATAAACAAGTCAAATGAAAGTAGAAAATAACCATGGATGGAAGAAAAAAACATGTTACGCTTCACTTCTTACATGGCAGTTTTGTTTGAGAAGAAGATAGATCTTGCGAGAATGCTAAACTCAATGAAAAACACGGGATAAAAACTATGAGAAAATTTAAGTTAAGAAAACTGAAGCAATGGTGAGTGGAAAGAATCGAGAAGAATGATTCACCGTTAGACAAGACATGGACGACAAGAAATGAAGACCGCGGAAGAGTTATACAGTCTCTGAAGTTCCACTAGTGAATGAATTATCTAGATTCTAGGAGGATATAGCGAGCAAAGTATCCCAAGCAAATAAAGCATTATATTTGAGGACGCGTCAATTAGCTCCTAGAGACAGGAGTTTTCACCAGGAACTGATGTCCTGTTGCATTTTTATCAGGTTTCAACCGAGAATCACCTGATTTTAAAAAAGTTTAAATTTTGGAAGATAGATATCGATGGAAGGCATAAGGTTCCGATGAATGAAATGGCTAAACGGCAAACCATCATTGGTAAAAAAAATCGACCATCGGAGCCAGACCATCGACCTTTCTAAGCTATCGAATATCGATACAGATCCCTAACGTGAACGTGGGTACTAAACACAGGCACGTAATCATTCTTGAGCGCAAAAGTACGACGACCCCTCTTCGTGAGATGTATCCGTAATGAATTTAAATTTTTTGGAGGGATTCGAATTTTATCTTTTTATAAGGGAATGAGGGTAAGTGATTTGCAGGAAAAAGAGGTGAAGGCTGTAGATTAAAAAAAAAAAAACTTAAATCATCGAGTCATTAGACGTGTGAAGGGCATTTTTAAATCTTTTCCCTGATCAATTTTTTTCGTCCTCATGGTGAGCTGAGTAATAGGTAGTCCTCCTCCTCCCTCCTTCGCTCTTCCGGCCTCTCTGTTTAGCTGCTAACAATCATTTCAGTCATGTCTGTTACTAACGTACGTAAGCCGAATGACTAATTCTTTTTCGAGCCAATGCTCCTACGTATTTTTCACGTAACGATCATCTCTCCATTTAACGCTTAAGCATTGGAAAAGGATTTCTCGCGGCATGTTCACGTGTGATTCCATTTTGACGATGGAAATGTATCTCCCATCCTACATGTAACATTTTTGCCTTCATTTAGCTTATTATCTGCTTTCTCAGGGGAAATTAGGGTATTATCTGCTTTTGCGCTCTGCATCGGTTTTAAAAACTGTGCATTGGTTGGACACACTTGATTATTAGTTCAAATGTAAATTCATTCCGTGCAGAACTGTGTATTATTTTTGTCTGTTTGAAGCTTTTTTTTTTAATTTCTTATTGAAATTGATGTGATGAATGTTTTTGGGCAGTATGGAAATCAGCGGAGTTTACGAAAGAGCGAAAAAAGGGAAGTAATCATGGGTGATGGAATCAGCAGATTTTTAATTATCATGGTTACTTTTAGCAATTACATATTCGGATGCATATATTCAAATCGTTTCACAACCTGAAGTGGGATCAAGGTTCCTTCTTTTGGGTTTCCGTTGTCGTTATACAAAATGCAAACCACTATAGAAGGGAAATGCTTGTAGTTATTGGCCTAATTACGCAGTGCATCAATTAAAACTAATAATTTGAAGCACTTGACGAAATTTGAAGATTTGGGATCTCATATTTGCTTTCACGGAATTAAAAAAAACGATGACCAGAGTGTACGCTTTATGGAGATTATGAAGATCGCTGATTATATCAGCGTTATCGGCAAAGTATAGAAACTACAATATTACGACTCTCCGTCTCCAGAGCCCAGGTTTTGTTCGAGGTAATGGAGAATTTTCAGCGGAACTCCGGTCCATACGTATCTGAGTGTGTAGAAGAACTTCTAGTACACCACTCTGTCACTGGGATAGGTCGTTAAACTGTAAATCATGACATCAATCGCAATGTGTACGCTGATGTCGACTCCGGGTTTTTCCCCTGGCCCTTCCTTCATTACCGAATAATTCTTTCCTTACCAAACTGAACGCTTGTCCTTAATAGCACAAACGCCCTCAGTTTTTCAGTCTACTCCCCAAATATCTAAATCATCTGATCGGTTCTTGTACTCATCTCTTCTCAAGCTGTTTTCTGTTCATCCTTATAAAGTTGTCATACATTTCTCTTATAATAATACACCTTATTTTTTTATATTTAATTGTGACTCATTTGCTATTTTTTCATCAATTAAAAATCAGGTACAATTCTATAAATTAATATCGGTTTCTTTATGTATGCGTTATTTTAATTCCAACTTCTGAGGGTAGCTGTTACTTAGGGTGCATTAATTAGGAGTTATAAAATGATGATTGGCGTTCCTCCATGCTCAATGATTGCATTGCTCAGTTGCTGAAGGCAAATGGATTTATTTGTTTTTCTCTCTTTAATTCGAATTTACCTCTGCAAGCTTTCAGATATTGAGTGAATATTTCTGTAATTGAGGAAAACCAGATCTGGGAAAAATATTCTTAAAATTATATTTAAAATGCAAAATATCAACAAAAAAAATTAAATACAAATATATATATTTTAAAATAATCAAAATGTTGAATTACATCCTAATACTAAAAATCCTTAAGTGTTCACAGTGAAACAGGAGAAAAAACTCTACAATATATATTTAATGCAGAAACGGATTCATGATTTAAATAAGACGAGTTTGTGAAATCATCTCTACATAAAAGAAATCATTTTCAATGAGCAGTAAGTAGGTAACTTTCATTCGCATGATTCAATACGAGAATAGAATTCTTCTACTTGAGTAAAACATCCTATGGCATCTCTAAAGGAACTACTTCAAAAACTTGATTAAGTCCTTCTCGAGCCGAATTTGAAACCAGACTGATGCAAAATGAGAATGAAGCTAAAGTGAGAAAAATACAAGTATATCATAACAAAAAAAGAGTCCCCCTTGATTTTTAGGCTGATACCAAAATTTACAACCGGAAAAGGCTGACTCAATTCTCTACAGATCTAACTACATCAATTCTCTCCAGTCATCATTTCCCGGATGCCTCCATGTACGATCGATGTAAATGGACCCTTGGACATCTGCCGGAACATGAAGCTCATGACATTATGTTCCGTGCATTATCGAGGGTAAATAAGGCGTTGGATATCTTCTCAGTTAAAAAATGTTTTTTTTAGCGATTTTTAATGCTAATAGATCGTATATGGTCTCTTTATATCATAAACATGAGTAGGACCAGTGGTGCACACCCCCTCCTCCCTCCCGACTCAATGACTCATCCCCCTCCCAATACTATTATAGCATATTAGCATATTATTATATTAATCTCCCCCGCCCCACGAGATTCACTTAAACCTCCAAAATTAATTTTATAACGCACTTTGCATCATGAGCTCCTTTTGTGAGCACCACTGAGTTAATGCAATAATTAAATAAACATTTATCACGAATTAAAAATGGTGGAAAATATTAACAGAATGAAAACCATGCATGTAAAATTCTGCAAAAGCACTATGAACCCATAAACCATTACGAGTTTACAGACATTTCATTTCAGAAAACTGTGACGTAGAATGAAATCTAAGAGTTTGGGATTCATACTCAAGACTCAGTTGTTCTGTTTTACACCTTTAAAGACTGGCACGATCTATCGTGACATGCCGATTTCAAGGAAATAATGCGCTAAGTGGGATATCCATAATGTTTTAAGTTAAGGTAACCATAAGGCAGAAATTTAGGCAAAATAGGACCATTTCGCATGCCCTTTGTAAACAATTATCTGAATTTCCATCGTGCGCAGAGAAGGGATTAGGCAAGTTGTCTCTCAGCATTCATTGACATTCTGCGTAGCAATTAGCATTCAGTGACATTCTGCGTAGCGATTATCGCAGGCCTTAGATTTCCGCTTGTTAGTAATAATACAGAGGAGGCCTTTTCTTCCCATTCGCGTTAACATTTTCTTTTTTATACGAATTGAATATAATGACGTAATACCTATATTCAAAATTAATATTCATCCACTTTGGTTTTACTGAGCATCACTTGGTGCAAAATGCACCAAGTGGAATTTGGGCTCCAGTAAATATATGTCAAAGTATTTTGAGTTTTTGTAAGTATTTCAAATACCTCAAATATGTATTTGAGATTCTAAATTCTTTTTTGAAGTGCACTTAAAATACAAAATACGAAAATTATTTCAAATACATGTATTTAAAATACCTACTGCCCATCCCTTAGTAAAACGTACGACCATTTTGCGTGGTCGGTTCATGTAACAACATATACAATCCGATGCAGTGGTTTTCTCCGTCTCAGACGAACAACTAATAGCGAGCTTGAACTTTTGTCTCGCTCAACGATTTTAAAATAAAATGGCATGATAATAACTGGAAAATAGTAGAATAGTAAACACAGAGGCAAACTCGTATCTCCAAATGAGTAAAGTCTTCTTGGATTCTCCACCGGTTTAAACTATTTTGGCAATTATGAATCTCGGTGGAGAGCCTGAGAAGAATTTAGTCATATTATTTTCCGGGAAAGATCCTTTTTCGTCTCTCCAAAGTTTGCAAAAATTATAAATAAGATACATATTTATATGACTGAGTGACTATAAACTCGTAGATCAAAAATCTCATGCCGAGTGATAGTGCTGTGGCATTTACGACGGTTTGATGGAAAAATAATGACAAATCTTGGTATCTTTTCCTCTTTGTTGATTTTTTCCAGCATCTCCGGAAAAGATATGCTGCGATGTTAAAGGAATGAAGTGTGTAACTTTGAGCGTCATCTTTCCGGATTTTTTAGAAGAGCTTGGGGAATTTCGGGATCTGTATGCTTGTAAGTATTAGGCGTCCTCTAAATGGAATCGTCTGACAGGGCCGACATACAAAATTCATAAGCCTCTGTTCACCGATCCCCAGACTGGTGACACATTCGTGAAGCGGGTTAGATGGAAGCATTGATGGCCTTGGGATCAAAAGAGACGCGAAAGGCGAGGAAGCTTTCTCCCGTAAGTGCTTGACCTTTACATGAGTGACTGCATCGAATTACGTTCTTCATGAAATCATTCAATCCAATTGATAACTTACAAGTGATAGATCAAATAAAGGAAGTGATGTGGTTAAAGATTTATTTTTATTAGTGTGTAACTGCTTGAAAGTCTCATGAATCGGGGTGATCAATTGAACAATTTTGCTATTCTCCAAAATATATCGATTTAATTTGAAGCACTGCTGATCATTGGGCCATGTAAGAAGAATTTCCTGCTGATCTCTTCAGTTCAAATGAGTATAAATAGTGTTAATATGAGTATACTATCCATTAAACAGCGATTCGTTATGTTGAAAAAATTTGGCGTTATAGTTACAATTTAAATCCTGACCACTAGTCCAGTCCGTAGAGCAATGAATGATCATAAATGGTACCTCCTTTTCCAGGATGCTGGAAATCGTTTTAATTATTATTAATACAATCCTCATTGATAGGCATATGATCTTTATCCAAAATAGTCTTACCTTTTTAAAATAAGTTATTGCGAAAAATTGCATTTTATAAAAAAATAAGTATAGCTTTGTTTTTATTAACATAAATGAGAATTCAAATTTTTAATTGTTTCATAATGAAAATTTAAGTTTGTCAAACATTTTATGAAGAGTGAAGAATCACTGTTTATGGATAGGTAGTACTTTAGTTTGATAAGTAATGAATGTACAAAGAAACGCAGTTTATTTAATCGAAAATGTTTTGTGCTGCCTCAAACATTATGCACCTTATTTTACTTTATGTTAGACGAAATAAATAAGCTCTCGCAAGGCCCACTCAATATTTTTCTGTTCCCCTATTAGTGAATTATTTTCAAATAAAGCGCTTTTTATGTGTTTTTCAGAAACTGTTCCGAGGTCTTCACGCGAGTTGATAGCAATTAATGAATTTACAAATTGTAGTTTACCATCATGAAGAGTCTTAATGGTCCAGCATGTGTGTATGAAAAAATATCAGTTTAAAAATATTTTCTTATAAATAGGCACCCTAAAAGTTAAATCCTTACATACATATACTGAAATATATTATATTTTAAATATACGCAAAAAATGTTTTTACACCAAATATTTACCTCTCTACTTAATACGGTTTTAATAATATCACTTTTTTCTATTTAGGTGTACATATCTGTTGGAATAAATGTTTGCCTTAATGTTATTGTAAGTATTAATAGCAAATTATAGCTGAATGATCATACTTTTAGAGAAAATTTTAGGATTACTGTATTCCTTTTAGATTTAACAAAAACCGAAGTCGCTGACTGGTGTCTTCGTGAGCTGATTGAGAAATGTACTTCTTCAGTAAAAATGTGTTTATTCCTTCATGATTATTGTCGCTACCCGTGTTTATTCTTTGCCTCTGCTAAAATTGGCAGAATTTGAATCAACTCCATGTTCAGTAGTTGCGAAATTACAAAGTAATTGTTTTTTTTGTTTCTGAGAATATTTTTAATAATTAATCCTGATAAAGCAAGTGGATGTGCTAATTGTAAGACTTTCAAAATCCTAATATACAGTTTGACTGTTTAATTACATCTTTCCTTACATGTACCCCAAGATTTTTCATTTTGTGTCTATACATTGAAGAAAAGCGGCCTCTATTTAGTGCCGAAGGTTTATCCTCCACGAAGATGTATCGCATTTTCCTTAGTAAGCAATATTCGTCATCTAATAATTCATTTTCACCCATCGGACTATAAATTTTTCCCACGTGCTGATTAAGGTCTCTTTCAGAATGGGCAAATGGCCCTGGTGTCAACACCCCTGCTAATCGCGGGGCCTCGCAACGGCATTGGCCCTGAGGGTGGGGATTATCCGCTGGCTGCGCGGAAAGGGAGATACGCCGCAGGCGGTTGGTAATGCGCCGATGAAAAGTGAAAGGTCGGGTGCGCGCTCGGGAGAGCGGATGTATGGTTAATGGCGCTGCGTGCAGATGGACGGATGGATGGGCCTCCCCCAATCGAATGCGCTTTGCCCTCCTGATTCCTCCTGTTCTTCACCCTCCCTCCCCAGCCGTTATATTTACTGGGGAAACTAGCCAACGATCTTCCGCTGCCTGGTCCTCCGTAAAATTACTCGCTTTCAACATCTGACTCAACTCCCCCACTATCCTACTCCACCATTTCCTTCCCATCTTTGGTTATATGATTTTTTTATATCGACTGCTGTTGATGGTGATATTTTTCTCGCTCCAATCTGATCGCTCTCCTTCACTGGTGAATCTATCTTCGGACAGGTTTCTTATGATCTGCTTTCAATCTATCTTCCTTTCTCCATGCTACCAGGCCCTGTGCTGACTCCCTCAACATTTCATGATACGTTCTATCATAATAAGGTCTGTCATAAATTATTCTTCCCCTATTTCTATAAGGCATTCTTTCCTTTTTCCTTTCTTGCAAACAGTTATTTCATGAATCGCATTCCTTCCTGTTTAATTTCCTCTCTTTTTTATCTAATTATTCCTCTTATTTCATTTATTTTATCTACCCCTTCTTAATTTTTAACTTTTTTCTGTCCATATGTTACTCATTGTAGTCCACTCCGTTCTCCGCAGTAGCCATATTTTCAATCCCTAAAAATAATTCTCACTATACACGATTATCCACGGTTCAAAATTTCA
This sequence comes from Pyrrhosoma nymphula, assembly GCA_963573305.1. Lineage (NCBI taxonomy): Eukaryota > Metazoa > Arthropoda > Insecta > Odonata > Coenagrionidae > Pyrrhosoma > Pyrrhosoma nymphula. The sequence goes on along the minus strand of OY754335.1, from coordinate 93,264,773 downwards.
CACACTGCACTCCAAATCAAAAATTTCAATGCTAATGAAATATAAATATTTTGGCTTTTCGTTGTTACTCTACTGAAAAATGTTATTTCTTCTCATATTCTTCTTCTTATATCTTCTGTAAAACATGTATTCCATGTGAGCGCACATCCAATGCATTGAAATTTGGTTTTATCTGTCGACTTTTTGTTGCATTTTTCTTGAAGAATATCCTACTGTATGAAAATATCCAAAGGAACAGATAGATAAGCGAGATATAGAAATTTTTTAAGCCATGCTACCTTGAGCCAATACCTATTATTATTTTCTTAGAAAAAAATTGATTCCTCAGTACGGCTAGTGTAAGTGTACGTAAGGACTAGCTTCCTTATCCTCATAAGCCTTATCCTTGATATTTTACCATCATATGAAGTCCAGAGAAATTATTTTTTTTTATTTCATTGTTCCATTGTAGTTTCTTGTTTTAAGTAATTTCGCTTGCTGACTGGCTTAGAGCACAGTGTGGGTTGTGTAAAATACCTTAATGTATTTACAATGGATACCATAGGATTGATTCTACAATATTCCTTTCTGTATATCTAGTTTTCCATTGATAAGAAAATGGATGGAATTTTGCTATAGTAGCGTGTAATTCATATTTTACGTATGCTCAAATGATTAATATTAGTTTTGTTTATTTACTTACCTATGGTATTAGTTTTTTATTAGGCTAAGAAGATTTTTGCTTTACTTGTAAATTAATTTTTCCGTCAGTTTTGCTTTAGAACTTTAAACCGCAAATGCTTATAGCGGTGAATTGAAATGAATTATTCATTAATAATCAATAAAAATCGGCACGAAATGAAATTAGTATTGATCTGCACAAGCATCTATTGAATGTACTCATTTGTAATTAACATCCGTATTTATACAATTCAGAACTTAATTAGTCATAATTAAGCTGATATAATATTTTCTACCTCTGTTTACCACTGTCAACTCTAGGTAGTTTTGTATGCTTTATTTAATTTCGATGAATATTTGCCTCTGTTATTCCGAGCGATATATACACGCTAAAAATATTAATTTCATTCATATTTAACCGTGTAAATAATTCAGTGCTGCTATAAAATCATTTTTAAAATAATGAGAAAGGAGTCCATAGGGTCGATATCTGTCAGCCAAACCATAATCAAATAATTGAGGTAACATCTGCTCCAGCATGTTACCCTACGAGTTACCGCAAAGAGGGGAGGGGCATGCGGTGTTTGTACACGAGATATAAAAATGGTTAGTTCAGCAAAGGAATCAAGAAATAAACGGGACGGGATGGAAGATTTTTTGCTCTCTGCTGTAGCCTTTCTTCTTCGTGTAATTTACAAATTAGTCCATGCAATGTTGCCAAGGACTTATTTTCAAGGAATTAAGTCAGTTAAGTTCAGCTTTCTAAATAGTACTACAGTATATTCCGGTCCATTCAGACACGTCGGTACCATGACACTTTGCCCCAATCAAGCGCCTTCCCCATTAATGGGAGATATCACTCAATAATGCATGTATGTGTGTTGAAACGAAACAATACAAGCATAAAGGTTTAACTGCACGAAAATTCAAATTTATTTCAAACAATAAATTTCGAAAAGTAATTAAAATACATAAATTATCCGGGAATGACAATTCTGTATCTCATTGAAAATAATTTCCCTCCTCCTCAGGAAACAAACTAAACGACGCATTCATTTATGTTCGTTTCATATAACCCTATGTAAAATAAATTTTTGGGATATTAGAGAAGAATATATGATCCATAATAACATCAAATTATACATAGTACATTTCTTTTGCCACTTTTTAGATGCTACCACTCACACGTTCAATTTTTGTTCACTCAGGAGTTTCTGCGCGTTAAAGTTTAGCGCCACCGAGAGATCCAGTTTTGAATCGTTTTACTGCTCCCTTATTGCCAATGTTCAGCCATGAACCACACCGCCCGCAGCACTTTGAACCTTGTTCTCATTTCTTTGGTTGTCAACAACGATGGTAGTAGAATTTCTAGGACAAATTCAAGTGTTGCAAATTAATTTTCCACAGCACAAAAATTTCAAATATATCTTACTATCCTCATGTCGATTAGATGCACTAAAGCTGCTGCATTGGTAGGCAGACATTACTACCGAATGTTTTTTTATAATTTAAACAGTTAAGTAGCCCGAGTTATTTCCAATAACTTTAAAAACTTTCCTTGATTGTAGGCTATTTGTTCTACCTGTTTTTCGACCGTTTTGACCGATAGGTACATCTTTATAAGTTGGTAAGAAAACTAAATGCAAAAAATTTATTTATATAAAATAATTATATATCATGAGATATCATTGAAAAATTAGTCGCACCTCATGTCGTTATGTTGTAATACTAGTTTTGAATTTAGTCACAAGGATAGATGTTCCTTATTTCCTCGTTTACAGTTTTCATGACCGGAAATAAATATATTTTGTACAATTATAGATGACTTAACTGCATAAATTTTTCACCTCATCACATTAAGTATCAAAATAATAATCCATTCTAATTTCTTTTTCAATGAGTTTTCAATTGTTGTGTTGACTTGTGTTGTCAGATGCCGGATTACCATGATTATGGAATGATGAGCCTAGGTAGTATGGGGAAAATTTTACTCTTACACACCTATATAGGTAACAGAATGCTGACATGGAATGAATATTTTTGATCTAATAGCCCAAAAATTTGCCTCCTCATTTCTGTCTACCAAATGAGGGCATTATTTTATTTGTCTTTTGACTCAAAACTTCAGCAGTAAGGTCTTCGTTTTCCTCATCTTCCATTCAATTAATGAATCCAAAATTCCCTACCTTTCTTCTTGGAATCCTGGACTCTAATTTCCTCGTCATAAGATGGGAGAAAACTGGCTAAAGAGTGAGACTAACTCAATGATTTATTATTCATGAGGCACAAAGTTCACCGCAAGAAGCGAGGAGAATTGTAAATTAGTCGGAGATGTCTGCAGGTACAATGAATATCCAGGTGTCCTCGGTACGTGCTTTTGAGTTGATTTCCTTTTTTTTTATTTTAGTTTTCAGTGGACTTAAGTCTTTTAATGTATCATTTATTCCTCCGCACTTTTTTCTGATTAGTGCGTTAGAAATGTATTAGTTATGAAAATGCCTTAATTCTTATTTGCATGATAGGGAATAAAGTCAACTGGAGCGCATTTGAATCGAGTACCAATGGTTTCCAGAGCCACGCCTCCCTCTTAATATCATAATATATAACATTTGAATTAAAGCTTTGTTTGAATAAATGTTTTATATTCATAACCATCATGACCATCAAAACCGGTATTTTTTCCTAATATATACCTCTCTCTCGTCGCGTTTTTTTTAAACTTTTAATACATGACTTCCTGATATATTCTCGCAACTTCCTTACGTTTCGAATATTTTTCTTCTTAAAAATCTCCTCCAACGCTTTCTTTAATTTATACTTGGTCTACCATCTCTCATGTCACGTTATTTACCCCTACATATCGTATCACTGTGTAACTCTCATCTTATTAGTATTCTAACACTAACAAATTTTACGTTTCCATGCTTATCCATTCCCGGAATATACATCCCTTACTCACTCAAGTTTACACATTATTCCCACTCTTAATGCTAACACATTCCAGGTATGCTATGGCAAAAGTATCGAGCCGGCCTCTTGGCTTATCTTGCAATTCATTTTAAAATTATTTAATAATGTGTGGAGCACAGTTTTCCTTATACTGAGACCATTGCTTAAAGAGTCATTCTCTGATGAGCTTTTTCTATTTAATAATATTTTTGTGTTGCTTATCTGTGTGCTCTGTGTGTGCAACCATAAAGGTAGCTCTTATTGACACGAACAAATACTTTAATTCAACCCCAATCTCTCAATTCCAATCTCTCAGTAACCTTTCAAGCGTCATCCCGGAGACTCCAATTATTACGGGAAATCACCCAGCATCTCCGCACGCATAATAGTTTTAAATGATTACATGCATATTCGTATCTAATTAATTCTATTTCATCAATATAAACTGATTCTAATCAACCTTGTTATACTCTTCTGCCTACTCTACTTGCTCAACATGTAACATATACGGTACACATTGAGGTGTATAAATAGCAGATTACAACTCAAGCAAGGGAAACAAATACATATTACTGTTGTTTTAATCTATTAATTCAATTAATCAGCATAAAAATTTTGATATTTTGTGAAAAAATGGGATTCTAGGAACCTGACTCTTAAATTTGAATTTTACATCGGTTCAAAAATGTTTTGGTAGGTGAAAAAATATGCAGGGTTAGTATTCGAAAATGATTGACTGGGTCTCAAGTTCCCTGTAAATTCCTAATACAGATAAATCTCCTCCATAAGTATTTTAGCTGGTAATTCATCTCTTAATTTGCTTAAATAACTTGCAAAATACATTCGTAGTAATTTGTTTTTACAGTAGGGTAGGGGATTTTTGTGATGTACATGCTCCTTTCTATGGTCAATGGCCCTTTTCTTACACAAGTTGAAAAAGATCGTGATCAAGCCAACATTTGTAAAGAGCTCCGGAAAAAACTGCTGTAAGTATAATGGCTATCATCTTGTCCTTAATGGCCTTTTCGCTTTTCTTGGAGATTCCACTCTAATTAAAGGGCGAAAGCTTTTTCGATGAGCCTAAGAACTTATCCCTATAGGTCTTTCAATCACTGATAGTGCGACGAACCTTTGACATTTAAAGGGAGTGTGAAAGGCATGGAGGAAACGAGAAGATAAAGGATCAGAGAGCGCGACAGGTGATGAAACCATACTGAGGTTCCCAACTAAAGTCACTTTCGTAGATGCCGAAAATACCCATCCACGCTTTCATTTCCTCAGAAAGCGCTGCAGAAAATATATTACCAAATGTAAATGACAAAATATATTGCAAAAGCGGGACGGGTTTTTTTTTGTCCCTAAACGGGTGTTCTCTTTCCTCAGTAGTCAGCTTCATCAAAGATTCACTCGCGTCTCGTATAGTATCTAGTATTATTTATGTAAATGAAATATTAACATAAATTCATGTCCATGCCTTTTTATTTTGTTCCTTGCTTATATTGTTTCATTTTTTCAGTAACTGTTGGTTTTCCTTAACGTCCTTGTTTTACTTCCTCTTAAAAATGGAAAAGGGCCCAATGAGAATGACGACCATCCTAGACCATCCTAAAGTTTTGTCCTAACATGCCTTAATCACGAGTTGCTGCAGTGAAATTTGGAACTATTGCGCTTTATTTTATTATTCTATGCCTTTGCTATTGCAATTTTCCACTAGATAAGGACTTATTGCGACCTAGGTTTCGGTGTATAACATCATCATCAGGTGGTGATCACTACATCATGTACTACATCATCATCATGTACCTGATGATGATGTAGTACATCCAAGCCTAGGTCGCAATAAATCTTTATTCAGTGTAAAATTACAATTTCAATCTTCATTATTTTAATTCATCATTATTTGTCGGCCCCGGTGGCAACGGGGTCCTCGCCTGATAAACCGAGGGTCGCGGGTTCGAGTCCCGCCTGAGTGGATTTTGCACCACTCAGGACATGGGTGTTTGTGTTCGTCGGTTGTTCCTTGTTAAAACAACCAATGTAAAAGGCCTGTAGAGCTGTTTTCAGGAATGTAGAAATAAATTAATAAATTATATTGAAATTCCACTTTATCACGCCTGATACTAATCTGTTTTGTAAGTGAGGAGGTTGACGAGAGGAGGATTATAGTAGGAATTATATTAGGAATGGAGGACGGGTGGATAGAAACTCGTCGACTAAAGCCTTATGCTCTTTGTGAAAGATGCCAAGAGGTAGGGAGTTTTTCGTTCCATCCGACGGAAGGAATGGTGCACTTGAAATCCTCTCGAGGAAGTACCCAATTCGGGATCGGAATTCCATCGAATGTTCCATCTACCGGGACACAAACCTAGGACCTCGATGTGGTTAGACTGTACTCTAGCCACCATGCCAACCCAATCCCCAAATATGCCCATATTTTCTGCAACCGTTATATGTATGTGTTTATGAGGGCAGAAAAATATACATGGGTTTATTTCGCGGAGAACGGAGATGTATATGCCGGCATATTTATGCGCAACAGGCCCCCCCTTCTCTACAGCCACCTTGCCCCTTCCAGCTGTCACCCCTCCCCTCTCGCCTGCCCCATCACCCCCTCCATTTTTCTCTCTCAGGGTTTCCATTCTTTCCACCTGTTGGTTCCTTTTAGCACGACATCACAACCAACAGGCGTCGGCCGCCCTGGTCTCCCTCCCCCACAATTCCCCGTTCCGCGATAACCTTTGGGAGGGGTGGCGGGTTGCCTGCCAGCCCGTAGTGCAACGCCCTGTCACATCTCACCCTTTCCTTCTCACCTCAGCCCTTTCTCCACGCTCATCCTGAGTTCCCATCCCCAGTCCCTCTGCTCCGGGATGATGGCTCTCTAACAGTCCAAATTTCATCGCATTTCTACCTCCGAAAGTTTGGGCTCAGTTCTTGACTGGAGCGCATCACATCGCACCTCATTGCTATCAATATTCTTGCCGAAATTCTGTTTAAATGAGCATTAGGATTAGCTGCTGTGAAATATTTATCGTAATCGCGGTGCTCCAATGCATTCTTTTTTTGTTAAAAACCAGTGTCTCCCTCGAAATACTGTAAATCCTTGATGACTTCTTTTCCTAGAATTGCTTGGGAAATGACAGTGGCATTGCTTAATCAATGAGAGTCGTGTAATTAATTGTAATGGCATAAACTGCAAGCATAACAGCAACCGGATTGAAAGAAGACCCGCCAATTAAGCTTAAGTTATTTTTTACATATAGCAACGGCTTATTTAACCTTAAATAATTTTTTTAATGAAACAGATCATCAATGAGAGTGGATGAAATAGACAGGGAATAAATATCTATCACAATAGAGCAAATCACTTTTTTAGCATAAATAAGATTTTTCTTATTTCCGCCCTATTATTCTCCTTTGATGTTAGTGTGCGTATGAATACATTATATTGTATAACTAATTATTATAAAATTACATTATGATACCGAGTAAATATGCGTAACCATACTGGATTTATGATTACCAAGCCTACTGTTGCGAGCAAACTGAATCTTGATAAAGTATCCCTACTTTTCATGAGTCCCGCTGTAGAGCGTTTAAGGTTAAATTAGGAAGCATGGATTTTAAAGTGTTTATACTGCAAGGATATGGATTTTTCTGCGCAATCAGCTATAAGCAAACGAATGAATAACTTTCGTTGTATTTAGAGAAAAACATATCTATAATTTAGGAGTTTGCTGTCTTGATTGAAAGAAAATATTGTCGTGGCCCGGTTAGGGTCGACTGGTTAGGGGTCGTAACTTAGACGTTTCAAGGATCAAAACCTCGGGAAATCAGTCAAAGAGAACTCACTCTCCATTCTTAAGTAAAATCCATTTATTAACAATTAGTACATGTTAGGTTATGCTTACTCCATGCCGTACATCTTGTAGTGAAGATAGTCGAAAACGGACGAATGGGAAGGATGACCTCTAGCAGCGTCTGTGGAGTACGGGCGCGGTCGTTGGTCGAAGAGTCGATGGCGAGGCAGCAGCGGAGTGGACCGAACGCAGAGACTAGAGCAGATAGAGCGCGTCCTCGTCCGAAAAGGGTTTTTATATTCTAACCCTCCCTGAACCCCCTCCTTTATTCTAGAAGGTTCTTAGGGCGTTGTCCATGGCAAGCCTAACCTTATTTGGTAAGAAAGAGAACCTCTGGAAAGTTCCCATGCTGCTTACGTAATTAGATGTTGACGAGAATTATATTATCGAGTGACAAGGAGTATGAGGGGCCGGACGGAACCTGCGGTTTCGTATGTCTTAAGAAACCGTGAGAATGACGACCGCCCGTAGAGAGATGTTCCGTGTGGAAAAATACTGAATCATGACAGCTAATTATATTAGAATTGTACATCCTAAGCTTGTCGGTCCGGCTGCGCGTGGCCATGGATCCAATACCAAAATAGGCAATGGGCTAATTCAAATCGTGACCAAGAGTAGAGGGACCTGCCTTGGTCCGAGGCTCCTTAGAAAAATAACCAGGGCCTCCTTGAAACGGAGGGAAAGGAAAAAACGGGTCACGACAATATTTAATGAATTTCATGTTAAAAAATTGACAAGCAACTTCACTTTCACTTCTTTTTAATTCATTATTTTTATATATAATTATAATTAATATGTATATATCATTATAATTAATATATTTACCGTTTTTCTGCGATGAATCCCGTGGCTTTGTCCTTTGGGATAACACGTGTTTCGGTCGATGGTGAAAGTAGAAAACAAAAAAAAATTCACCCAAGGGAACCCCGGGTACGAGGTGGTAAACGAGCGCTCATTGGATGGAAATGTTTGAGTTCGCCGGGAGAGATAAGATTCGCGCGATGATATCGATGTGTTCAGGAATTATGGCGAAACAGTGATGGATTGAGGAACGGACGTGCGCTAATTTGAGAGAGAGATAGGGAGCAGGCTGTCTCAGGCGACCCATGATTTAGAGTATCCGTTTTTTTATTGACATAGGTTGCAAAAAAATAGACGAAGGGCATGATGTGAGGCGAGGGCATGTTGTAGAGAACGCTAAGCCAGCGTGGAAGAGAAAATATGAGAGCAGGAATTTTTGATTGCATAATTGGAATTCGAAATGCAGAGTAGCGCTGTCAGGAAAAGTTAGAAAAAAACCCTGTTGATGATTTAATGCAGGTTGGACTAAAAATGTCTAAAGATATTCTAATCAATCTCCGAATAAATCTATAGAAATTCCTATTTACGTAAGTATTAGTTTTTAAACGCTTCACAAACTATCACCGGCACCTTCTAAAATAGAATGATTGCGAAGTACGTTGGAACTTCTTTAGTATCTGTAACATTGCTATATTTTTTTAAAATTTCGTATTTATTTGTGAAGAAATCTTCTCCTTACATTTACGAATTCACCTTAAAATCGCTGTTGCTAATTGAAAACACTTCTTTGGTTTTTATACGAAGATGATCGTAGCTACTCTTCTGCCACTATAGTTAGAATTAGCGTAAGACGCGTTTTTTATTTCGAAATTTATTGAGTGACGTATATGAGTTCTTAAAAGTAGTGATGGAAACTTTTGTTTTATATTTATAATTTTTAACTTGTCTCTGAGCTATTTTTACTTGTTTATATTGATGTTTAGTAGTGCTTCTGTAGGATGTGCTGTGTTGTACTTGAAACTAAAATGCCACATAATAAATGACTGCTTCTAAGGAAAGTTTCCGGTTATCACGATTGCAGGCCGTTAATTAATGATACTTAAAAGTAAAGTTATAATTTAGTTCTCATGATACATAAATGGCACAACATAAGTCTAGTTGTCCATGGAACAACATTTTTGTCATATGCTTGTAACTGGTTAACATGAGAAACATGATAAACAATAAATTATCAGTATCTCGTGATCCAAGTTGCAATTGAGCTGTTAATATTTTTCTTTTCCGAACTAAGGAATTAAGACTTATCCGAGATTATTCATCCTCCTACTTGAACCAGCAGAACTGTAGCAACATGACTGACATGAGCGTCGTCCAATCTATCAGCTGTCTGCCTTTCCATATGCAGTTAACATGAGTCGAATTATTGCGGTGTAATTATCGATTGATGCCACGCAGGGGAGATGAAGTGGAGGCACTAATTGCTCCACATTTCTTGGATATTTTCCATCGGTCAATCAATCAAAATTTCGAGAATCACCCGATTGCCTATTTCGACCGGCCTACGTGCAATTGGAGTATGCAGTTGGGGGTAACTGTACTCCCAACACTGATACTTCTATTGTTTGCAAACCGTGGCCCATACAGTCTTACTGGGGTAAACTGAAGAGTTATGTATGAAATTAATACAGTTTAAGGAGATTAACTATGCCGATGTAAATAAACCCTCGTGTGGGTTAAGAAACGATTTAAAAAATAAGAGCAGTAATATAAAATGTTTGTGAATAAAGGGTTTAGAACAACAGCCTGTGGTGTGTAACAACATTATTTGTAGTTCAGTCATCCGCGTAAGTACCATTCAATAACGTAAGTAGGAAATTATCGGTGCGCCCGTAAGTACTAGTCAATTTTCTTTGGAATAGGCTCCAAGATCTGAGAGACATTACTACACTCATACTGTTAGCTTCTCAAATTTGTGGTTTCAGCAACAGAAAAGTTAAATTTTTAAATAATGCGCCACTTATACTGAAAAAAATACGCCCTACACTGATTTTAAAGGTAATGCTGTCTAAAAAATAAATTTAAAAATTAAATTTCAAAATTTATGAGTTACATTTAATGCTGCCGAAGTTTATTTGCAATTGAAATTTTAATCTTTTTTAAGCTAGGTAGGTACGGATATAGTTCCAAGAATGGAGTTGAGAGCAGTTTTTTAGTCAACTATTGAAGAATTAGAAGGATCATTCCAAGCTCCATCGAAGAGGAGTACACCCTCCAGGAGTACAATTTTTGTATGTCAGCCGGAAATAAATATTATTTGTTCTGTAAAAATACTGTATACAGCGGTTGTGGGATTCAAAAAATGGAATTTAACATTTGAAATTTGGTTTTCTTGAAATTTTGAAATTATATTTTATTATTATTAGTTATCCAACGGAAGAATGAAGTTAGAAAGCCTATAAAGGCCCTATTTAATCTAAAATGTTCAAAAAGTTTAAGCCTAACACATTTTATTTAACCTTTTAGGTCGTTTAATAATGTTTTATTAGAGCGAACAGCAGGATTCGTGTCGTTGCGCTATGGTTAGCGTTGAATTTGGCTTGTGTATGTTATACCAATAACTATTGGTTGGTTCACTTGAGCGTTATTGATTGGAAAATTTATTAAAGTAGTTATTCATACCGATAAATATCTAACATAAGATTATAAAACCGGGCCATAGGGTTTAAATATTCAGAATTAAAGGAGTACCTTGTAACGTACTCCTATTCACATATAAGCAAACTCGCACATAGAAAAACATTCATGTATATTTTTGAAACCCCGGCAGCCAAATTGTACAGAAAGTGACGCAGATTATTCTATTATATTAGTTTTTCACAATTAGAACGCCATAGTTTCAATTTCAGACCTATTTATTCATATTCAAAGAGTTACAATATTGCGCACTCCTCCATATTGAACATCACGTGGCGAGATTTAACCACCACGTGAAAATTACAACAATAGGTAAGAACAACCACGCTAGTTTTTAGAAAATTCCAGATAAACGGAAGTACGTAAGTAGCGAAGCTTCTAGAAGGACGACAATGCATCAGCGATCAGACGTATAAAAGCCGACGCACGTTAACTGTCGGGGCTGTCTCAAAAACCCATGTGCTGCAAATCCTAATGCTGAAGAGCGGACTCACATATACTGTACGATTTTCACGACCATACGAGGTCCTAACTAAGCCCATACGGTTAAAGAAGAAGTTTACCTTATGTAATTGGTGCGAAATAAAGACGGAGGGAGTTAATAATATTGTAAAACGTGAGAAGTGAGATCCGGAAGTTCGAGCCTTGACGTCAACCAGGAGCAGCTGGGAGAAGCCGAGGTTATTACCGCTAGAGAGACGTGGCAAAGGAAGGAACTAAGCGTTGGATGTGGTGCCGGGGATAAAGACGAGACCCCATACAACTTACGACACCTTAAACGAGGTGTTTTGAAGGGAGATATTATCCCGATATTGTAAACGATTCGATTTATGTTGTGTTATGCCCGTATTGAGTGTTTTTATGTGTTGGGCAAGTGATTGATTCATGAGCGAAAAGCATACGCAAGGAAGTTAATCTATGTTGGTGAGGAATGATTTATAGGTGTTATTTGAGTGAATTGTTTATTAATTTGTTTGTGGGGTAAAATACAGGGTATTCACATGTGCAGTCAGGGCAAAAAAAAATAGATATTTTAATAGCAAGCACGATTGTTATAATTATATTTAGTAGGGCTACCTAAAATTTCCCGTAGCGGAGCAGATCCAGTGAAAGAAAAGGTTAGTGACATTATTGTGTTAAAGGGTGATGTTGCAACCTCAAGCATAAAAGTTATGTATGTGGCTTCTTATATTGGGCCCATTTTTATAATCCTCTTTGATAGCAGAAAAAATTACTGCTATAAGTTATGCCTAAAAATAATGCAATAACTCATCTAAGGTGAGGTTTTTCATTCAGCGAGAAAATAGATTTTTATTCCGCTAATTTAGCGAGCCTTTTGACGCTGATTTTTATGCAGATATTTTAGATTTCGCTTGTTTCCATTATTTCTGAAAGCCGTAAATTTTTTTCGGAAGAAATTAGAATTACATCACGTAGAAATTGAGGAAACTGTCATAATGAGCATTTTATTGGAACCCATTCCAAAAAAGAAAACACGTTGCCCTGTAAATATTGACGGTCTATATTTATAATGGGAAACGTTGAAAAAAAAATTTTTTAACACATTTGGTATGAGAAATGGTTTACTTTGGAGTGTTTTGGGCAATGCGGTGTATTTGAGGGACGGATTTCTTGTCATTTATGAACCGAATAAATAAAGCGTTATCTCTTTCGCGAAGGTTTTATGGTGGAGGAGGGCCGGCAACATGATCGTATATCGCACCATTTTCCGAAACGAACGCTATAAATAAACTGTCAACATGTCGGAATAATTTCCTTCTTGCTGGCATATGTGCCAAAAGTTCGAACACTTCGAAACAATATGGTGAGCTCACAAATAAATCGAGAAAAAAACATCCTATACCAGGTGGATTCGATGTAAAGAAATAGGCCAGCGTTTATATGTTTTTTTTGCGAATTACGATGAACGGCACTGTCTGATTATCCTTCACATACACAGAGCCCCATTTTTGATCGTTAAATGGAAGCTATTTGTAAAAAAATGACGAAGCTTTTTGATCACCCAGGAGAAATATGATTCCTTTTCTAGTTTCTTCATTAATAATCCTATGCCATTGTTGAACGCAAGCTATTGTCCCATAAAAATTCTGCTCGCTGGAATAAAAAATCATCGGAACTCTTCTCCTTTGGGTAGCTCTGTTGACTTTACAATGCAAAACACTTTATGATTTATATATAATACAATACATTTTGATAATTGCTTTTATCATTTTTCCATAACTAGTCGTTTAATGGCATGTAGATGTTTCAAAAGCATGGAGTTCTTGCGTGTAATAGTGAAATAATTGATGCATTCATTTAGGCGCGATAAGGAAATACGCATACATTTTGAGTGATAGCGGTGATAGCTTGTTTAACTGTTTCCCTCTACGACGTCGTAAATATTTTTGTTTCATTGCATCTCATGAGGATGTCCAAAATTGGAATATTTTCGGCGCCTACATATTCATAGTTATAGCTACTGATTAGGATTTTTTACCGTCTTTTTTGGTTCTCTAGTTTCCTAGAATCTTTTGTTTTAGTCATTCCCCTTCGCAATAAAACTAGGATTCGAATGTATCACGTCTTTATGAGTAACTAGTTCTTGCGTCCTTGTTACCATAATCAGTCTAGTTAATACATTTCCGAAATGATTGAATTCTTGGGTGTTTATGATGACTGAATTAATCCGCACCTTCATTGTTTTTTCATGATTGTGATAAGTTAGCGGAATAATGTTGCTTAACGTTAGTTTAGTAACAGTAAATTTTCTGATGGTTGGCGAATCGGTGATGCTACCGGTAGCGTGTAATAAATTCACCTTAGCCTAATTGTCAATCATTTCTTTTGGGATAATATCTCATTACTCGTAAGGATTTACATGTTTAACGGTCATTCTTGACTGCAACTTTGACGCAGTAGAATGATTTGCACGTTCCAATGATCTCTGGAGCTGGACTGGTGGGAAAATCGCTCCTGGTTGCTCCTGGCCGCCGATGCCAGATAGTATGAAGGTTAAGAGGCAAACGAATGTCAGTCCGCACAGTATCTGTAACTAGGTGAATCGGTGACTATAATTTGTTTGACTCCATACGGGTTCCCTCTCAAGCATCTTGATTTTTTAAAACGTTTGGGAAGAAAATAGGAAACCAACTCAACTTTTTTTCTTAAGAAAACGACGGATAGAACCCATCAAAGCCGACTTTAATCGTTTGACTACCTTCGATCTCAATACTACTCGGATGTGGTTCATAAGATCGTGATTATAAATACCAGGAATAATTATTTTACCGTATTAATCATTACATAAAATCGCAGCCCTGTTGTCCGTTATGATACAATAGACCGTATTTCATTCAAATTCATTTTCTCCGAAAAAATCCTAATGCATTTTTTATGGTCCTATTGTGATTTAATATGGACGAGAAATAGAGTTTTCATGGGAAAGATATTGCAAAAGAAACTTGAGAAAAAGATCAGATTCTTATTTAAAATTTTAAAAATTTTATGCACGATCAAATCCTTGGCATGGTTATTAAAAATTTTCTTTACCGATATGTAGGTATTGCGTGTTTCCTGTAATGTGTCATCACTCGTGACATATACTGTCTTGGCTCGCCCCCGCCACTGCTGCGATTCTTTCTCGGCATCCGCCAGGCCTCATTTAGGCCCATGCCGCATCCTTTGTTCTGCACCCTGCTGTGTTTTAACGACGGACGGTCGGTGAGCGGCTATCATTGGCCTTGGGATATAGTGTGTTTTACGCAGCTATCGATCCTCTCTTCCTACGTTGGCGGTATTGGGTACAGGCTTTTCATCCTGATGCTGATTGGTTGTACGTGACAACTCTGTAATATCTCGACTCACGGCGTCAAATTGGCGTGCCACTGACAAAGGAATGAAAGAGAATGGTCGCTTTGGGGACGTCTACGGAGATCATATTTGACGACACGGACCACGGAATGGCATGCATTTTAGTCACGTCAATTCCTCCTATCTGAGCCTCTGGTTGTTTTAAGGGAGTTTTAGTCTAGTTTTATGGTTCATTAATCGACCAAATGTATACTATACATACTCGATGCATAGGCATTATAACTTCCAAATGAGGAAATCTACCATGGTGAAATAATTAGCCTGGCCGGGATACGAACCCGGATCTCCCAATGTACGGATCTCGGAGCTCCAAACCTCTACCCTGTTTTACTGTTATTGGGCAGAACACCTGTTCCACTATCTGGAGTCTGGATTCGAATACCGGTGAGAACAAATGATCGTTTTCATGATCAAAGCCCTCACTTTCTGTTAAATATTATGACCATGCTCACGAGTGCATACAGTTTTCATTTATGCACTTGCATTGCGTTTTAATTGGGAATAAATGTCGTTTTTTAAATTGATTTTTCATTACACTAATGTGAACGAACTGAAGTATTTCTTGTGTTCTAATTTCGTTGTGTCGTTATATGTGATCGGTTATTATTCCAAAATCATTGTTTATTTTTTAGGAATAAATGTCTAAGAATCGAAATTCAAATCCCGTATACATAATCTTGATTAAAACTCACTGGATGATACTTTTTATTATTGATACAAGCACGTAGTCTTTTTTCTGCATGTCTAAATAAAAGTCAAATGGCTTACTTATTTAGTTTCAGGAATGTATCATAATTATTTTTTCTCAAAAACGGATAAACAAATAGTACGATTACAGCTGTGAATTTATGTTTAGCTAATTAACCCAAATTTTCCATTTAATGACCTCTTATTAGATTTTTTCTTTTCTAATAGCAAAGCAGGTAATTCGTCTAGACTCGTTGAATACTTATTACCTATATATATCACTCGAACAACCTTAGGTTCATTATTTTACAACACAGTTGAAATATAAAATTTATAACCAATTCTGTGCGAGGATTTCTTTTCACGGACCTGGTAGGTCCAAAACACAGTCGTGTGAAAATATGACTGAAATGGCATTGCATATCTCAGGCCTTATTTTTTGCTCGGAAGTTACGAATAGGAAAAGGATTCAGTGGAAACAGTATCGTTGATGTTTTCCAAGGTTGTTTTTTTTTGCTCTCATTTTTCATATTTCTAGTTTTTTAGGCACAACCATGCCTCCTTTCTATCAAAGTGAAAAGGCTGGGTTTGTTTTTGCACTATATTTTGCTTCCTTTCGACTGAAAATTCCTTCCTCCATCCGTGTTCACGAAGATACTGATATTGTATTAAATAATATTAGGACGTAAAAAAATACTTTACATTAAAACCATTAAGTTTAGAAGAACCTTATACAATTAACTTTTAGAAAATAAATTGTTACGTATAAGGTGAGAAATAGTGTAAAACCTCCATAAACCGAAAATTCAGGAGATAGGTATTAAATCCGTGATTTCATGCAGAGTACTAATGTAACTTAGGCACCTATTCGGTCTACAGCAAGTGGAATGAAGTAGACATCAAGAGCAGAAATAACGTGAAGTGCTCCAGCGTTGAACATTTTTTGCTATTGAATACCAAGAAACTAAGCAGTGATAAGATCATGGGTAAAGTAGTATACTTATGTGTAAAACATTTGTTTTTACTGCGTTAACACTTAGAAAATCGAAACATAGGTGAATAATTACCAGTAACTGCTGTCTAGAGACATTTCCTATCGCGTGATCATACACTAGGTAGAAGTTTATCAAATCCTCTAAAGTAATTGGTTGCCTCAGGTTGGTTACCCCAGCACAGGCATTAATCTTTGGGTTATAATAAAGATCCTACAAAAATTCAAATATTATTAATGATATCATATGATGCTAATCATATGATGCTATTTAGAATCAATAAATTTTACTATGTCAAGTTGACGCCAAAAATTCAGCACAGTGGTAGCAAAATATGGCGGTAGTTTCACAAAAAAACCTTTTCATAGAAGAGTACATTGTCTGCAAACTAACTCCGCACGGGGAAGTAGTTAAGGAAGTCTTAGTGTTTGCTTACCAGAGCTTCTAAGGTCGCAAAGCTTTTTGGCGTCTTCTAAATTCTGAATATGTCACTCAAATCCACTCAAATCCTCTCTATTGATCTTAATCCTATTGTTTAGATGGGCTTCACCGTTGGGTTGTGATTGAACTCAATTTTGATGTAGCTTTGTGTACATCGTTTAACGTGCTTTCCCACTCTAACAGCTTAATTGCAATTATGTTGGCAGGGTCGCCTACCACAAGCTCTCCCCACACCGCTCCTTTGCCGACCCCTTCCACGCGCACCTTATTTTTTTGCCGTCAAGCTTATCGCAAACGACTGCCACTAACTCTCGCTACCACTACCGACTATTTAGTGATTATTGCTTCTGGTCGCCTTCCATGCTTAGAAACATCTGACGCGTCTAGGAAATCGTGTCGAGCAGGGAAAAATGCATCAGACAAATTAAGTAAGGAGATTGTGTTGCTACATGGCAAATTAAGGCCCGAAATTTTATATGGAGTTCGTCGAAGTTTAATTACAATAGTCATTAAGTACAACACCCTTTTCCGCCCGGATTACTTTTTTCTCACTCTGCCTCATTCTTTCGCCCTCTTCAGAGAATCCTATCATTCTTGATCCTTTCCTGCCTTACGATTTCGATTGTCTAGGGGTGAATGTGAAGGAGACGAAGCGAAAAGAGGAAAGTCCTGTTGAATGGAAGTTGGAAAACTCTGAAGGAATGAGAAAGAGAACGTAGAGAGTGAGTGATGCATAGGTGGCTGGGGAGCATGAGTAGATTCCGGGACGAAAGAGAAAGAAGTCGAGGATAGAAGCCTTTGGTCCACGGGGAAGCGACACATTAGCCACAAGCAAAGATGTGGAAGATAAAAAGGAGGCTGTAAATCTTAGTGGACGGATTTTGGAGAGCTTAGTTTTGGGAGAATCGCAAAAAAGTAAAAATTTGCATTTACGAACGAACCTAGTCAGATAAATGAAATACATTCTTTCAAAATAGGAACATGCTCGGCTCACCTTAAATGACCGGAGAAGAGATGCACGGTCGCATCAACCCATCATTTTTTTTCTATTTCTCACATAAATCTTCCATAAATAATATTCATATCCAAATAAAATTCATAAATATTCCATCTTTGTTTGTAGCCTTAGCTGACCAAGGCAGTGATTTTCGATGAAGTCAAAGCAGTAAAATTAATCTGGGGATATGATTACTCTGGTGGCTGGAGTTGTGCCTTCCCGCGCGGATGGCCGGTGTATTGAGTTCTGGTGTTGCGCACTGCGCAGGGATTAAGATATGGCAAAGTTTGTATGATATGCCAAAAGTTACTTATTTTCTTTTATTAAGGATCTATTTTGAATCCAAGGAGTTCATTGATAGGAGTTCCTTTATTTCCTTTCCGGCCACGGGTTGTTAAATGATGTTCCGTATGGACTTTTTATTTAGTATCGCGTGACCCTGATCTTGACGATTAAAGTTATCGCTCAGTCGTTATGAGTAGTGCCAAATCTTGTAATGAAATATTTTTCAATGCGTCGCTATTCAAATAAAATATCAATGAAGTGAATTTATTCACTATATACCTTCCAATATCTATGTGCGAAAATGGGAATCCACTTGACTCTCCTTGTAGCTATCCGCTTACTTCCTTCATAATTATTAATTTTTTTCATCCCTTATGATAAGCTTGCTGAATTTTACCTTTGGTCTTCTTCAGTAATTCTTTCCGTCTATTCCTCTTGCCGTTATTATTGATTTTTTCAAGATTTTGTAATGATTTAGAATATGCCTAACAAGTCTATCTCCATTGCTTAGCAATTTTTTTATAAAACATCTTTTCCCCTCAACTCTTAGCTCATTGTTGATTTTCTCGATCCATGTTATCGTTTTAATTTTTCAATAAAACAAAATTTCCATTGCTGGCATTTCACTATCTGTTAACAGTAAATTTAATACCTGCGGATTTTTTTTTACAAATGCCCGGGTTATCGTTCAAGAATATTTCCTAACGAGGAACCTCGCCTTATATTCACAGTTAAGGCCATTATAAACATCCTTGATCATTTATTTTGCATTCTCAACATTGCTGAGTAATTTGCGATCCTTTCTTGTGATTGTCTTCCGTGCCCAAAAGTAGATTTAAGATTCAAATTCTGCTTAACAGGGTAAATTAAAATCAAGAAAATTGCCCCGGGAGATGGGATGACTGCTTCACAAACAAAGACAAGTATTTGAACCAAGAAGTTCACGAGTTTTTTTTTCAATAATCCTGGGGTGGTGTCACGGTTCCTTCTTTTGTGTTGCCGTTATTGTATCCTGCACGCAAACCGCTCTAGAAGGGCAAATCCCAAAGTTATTGTCCTAAGCGTCCTCTAAGTATGCACTCCATCAATGAAATCTAGTGATTTAAAGAACCTGAAAACATTGTAAGAACTTCAATGAAGTTTTCGCCCTCTTGAGCGCAATAAAAAAACTATAACGCGAGCGCACGCGTTATGGAGAACCATGATTGAACCCCTGCTTGGTTTGCAAATGTTACTGGTGTAAGTAACGGAATTTCGTTAGGAAAATTTTTAAATTATTGTAATAATCATTCTTCCGGAAAAGAAAATTAGCATTTTCTGCCAAAGTTTTGTCAATTTGTTCCCACTGTATTACTCCAAGCAGACTTATTCGATTGACATACGCAAATGACACCTTTCGATCCACTGTATGGATCCTTAACCTCCTCATTCTCTCTGTTCTTTTCAATCCATTAAAATATTGATTTAATTGCATGAACGTCCGACGACGTCAATACCTGCTCACTCGGTTAGCGAAGTAGGCACTTGAGTACCCAAAGGGGCCGGGAGCTCTTCTGTTCGTCGATCCAGCGTGAATCCCGGGCAACGCTCTTGCCTCACGATTGGCGACGGGCATCGCGCTGCCTTCCCGAATAGCTCAGCCTCAGGAAAGGCAATCGTGGTTTTAAACTCTTCCGATTTCGTTGCAGTAATATTTTACGTCATTAGGCTATGAATGTTATATTAAAGAACTCGGTGAGTGTAGTAGTATTGTAGTCTGAATTTAAAACTCAGTCGAGACAAATTATTATTTTTTCACCTGAGTTTCTGTGCCTCCCAATAATGATACGGTGCTTTCAATCCGTATCAAGTATAGTTAATGTTGGAGGGATAACATATTTTCCTGCAGTAAATAGCTAATATTATATTTAAACATGATATTAAAATAAGACTATAGGATAGAAATTCTTTGCAAATCTCTTATTACTCATCTAACATTTTTATGATCTTCATGCAATATGTCAGCAGTAAATGATGGAAAGGAAAGGAAATGATTTAGTGATAAATATGACGCAAAAATCAATGAAACTCAGTTCGTTTTGTCAGTAGGAGTGAGTAATCGAGAGTAAATTTAGATTATAGAAAGCAAAGGTGTGCGAAATTCGGTAACTTTGCTTAAAATATGTTAAACAAATAAGCTTATCCTATTAAATAGTGTATTTTCGGTGAGAATGAAATTCTAAGTCATAAAATCAATGCAGAAAATGCTATAGTAAAAATTATATTTATTAATATTGTAACTTACTGAGTGATAAGGGCAAATGCGATCTAATATAATAGTTACGTTGACCAATACTGTGGCAAATGTTATTTCACTAAAATCCTATTACAATTTGATGGCTGTTATTTTTGTTAATCATTATACTTGCTTGCTTAATTTATTCTGCATTCGACAATGATAAATAAGTCAATGTTTTATGCTTCTATAGTTCTATCCTATTACCTAAAGAATAAAATGCCACCGTTGATCATTTTCGGTCAAGAATTTCCAGGCATTCAACCTTCTCATTTAGTGCAAGATATAGTCATCGTTATAGTTTTATCGATTTCTATCAAATTAATTAATTTTAGTATGCGTAATTCCCATTCATAATCAGAAAAAATGGTTCAAAAAAAAATCTTCAATGCTGAATTCAATTCTGAGGAACTTTGTTTATCATTCTAAAGAATGAAGGCCCTAAAGAATAAAGTCACGTATCTACGTTAATTGGTATCTGTGACATATGTGGACATGTGACTTTTTTGTATAAGTATTAGTTTTTCAGAATTATTTGATTGGAGTGCTTTATTTTTGCACTTTTCACATTATGGAAGATTTTATTTAAATTTGTTAGCGTTCTAAGCTAAATTCCCTATATTGCCCACTATTGCTTACAATGCTTCAAACTTTGTAACTAAGCAAAGATTTTAGCGTACATGTACAGAATTATGTATGAATTTTTGTTTCAAGGTGTAAAAAAACGCGTACCAAATGAATTGTGATGTAAATGGAAACATTAAGTAACAGCTGTATTGGAAATTTTAGTACTTAATCGTTATCCACATATT
The DNA here is from genome assembly GCA_963573305.1 of Pyrrhosoma nymphula. Taxonomy (NCBI): domain Eukaryota; kingdom Metazoa; phylum Arthropoda; class Insecta; order Odonata; family Coenagrionidae; genus Pyrrhosoma; species Pyrrhosoma nymphula. The sequence continues at coordinate 93,243,450 of OY754335.1, read as the reverse complement.
CAAGTTATATTTATATACTTCACTCCAAGTAACTTTCTACCGCAAAGCCTTAATTTTTGTGCACGCGTTTCATCAGTTCCCGAAACCACAGTCATGCTGCCACAACAATTATCGAACAGTCTTTTCATAGTAACTTCAGGCTCTGCTTCTTCGATATTCTGAGATCATGCGTGTTCTTAATGTTTTGTATTGGTGATTCCGTTTTTTCTGTATAATCATGCTTAACATTATCTTTTCCTTAATCTTGAACATTCTCATTAGAGAAAAATTAAAAAAACGTAGTGAACTCCACAGTGAATTTTATTGCGACGACCTAAGTTTCGACCCGTAGTGTCATCTTCAGGTGGGGTGACCTGAAGATGACACTACGTGTCGAAACCTAGGTCGTCGCAATAAAATTCACTGTGGAGTTCACTACGTTTTTTTCATTTATCCATAATGGAAAACTTCCACCACATCTCACCGGAATTCATATCCTCTATTCTCATTAGGGTTTTACCAAGAATAGGATTGAATTTGAATGAGGAACAACTTTTTCCAATACATAGTTTTTGAAGTACCCACCAATTATTGCCTTCCCAAGCACAACTGTAGCCACTTCTCAGGCTATCAAATCATCTCATGAGTAAAGTTTGATTTGAAATTCACGAGAAAAACTGTGGTATCGTTTCTGTAGGAAGCAATCAAAACACTTGCTAACTTTAAACAAGTATAAAAAAATTGAATGAGAAATTGGAATCACAAAACTTGGCTCCGAAAATAAACCGTTTGGAAAAATTAATTCGGTAGAAGAAGCCCCTTGTAAATGGGGACGCAAAAAAGTCAATTCGCAAGAATAGGTTCGGAAAAATGTGCGGGAGCGTAAATTTTGAGTTCCTGAAGTTATCGCAGTGGCTGACGTTGAAACCCCATCGAGGCACCAATAATGGTGGGTTACGACGACTGTTCTTGATGACTGTAGTCAGAGAATAGAGATGAATCTGCCCCAATGCAAGATTCTAGCCCGTAACCTTTATGTTGTTTGGTGGCTGCGTTAATACCCTAGCTAACGTGGTCCCTGACTTTATTTAATTTATGAAAAAAATGACGCTGAGGTTAATTATGTCTGCTCTGATAGCCGTCATTTCTTCTTCTTAATTAAAATGGAACTTTTATTCCTTTATTCTATAATTTTCAATGCGTCACAGTTAAATTTGCAACGCTCACAAAATGAGTTTGCCTCTATGTCTCTATGTCTCAGGTTGCACACTTCAAAGCAACGCGACTTTATCCTCGTTTCAATTTATAACTCAGGAACTTTGGAAGCCTTCAACGAATGTAGAGCAGCACGTGTTTCCTCTTTTGCAGACGCAACCAATTAAGAACACAAAACAGGAACATTTTTCGCGCTCCCCATATAATTCAGCATAGGGGGGTGGAGAGAGGCTCTTGGGTGGAGGAAGTGACCTGGAATTGATGATGGAAGAGAATACCGCCGGAGAATTTCGGATAAAAGAATTTTTACCGCAGGGAAAAAATCTCTCCCTTGCCCGTGAGGATATTGTTTCCCTAAGCTGTGAAATTACTGTGAAAATGAAAGATGCGGTGAATGTTTAGCTGTTGCGATAAAAGTTTCTCATTTCATTTTTTCTACCTACGGTACTGTTAAAGGTATCTTGTAGGGATAATCGAAAGTAATTATTATTGTTTTCATTTCAAGACCGAAGAAATTATTGAAAACCCGGGTAAAATATTTGGAGTGCACCAAGTCAAACGGTTATGATCTGACAGCCGCGATTTTTTTCTCAATTAAAATGCAATTTTAATTCCTTTATGCTACATATAATATTCATTGCATCGCAGTTAACTTTGCAACGCTCACATAATAAGAAAATACGTATATATGTCTCTCTATCTCACGGTGCACATTTAAATGCAACCGGGTTTTCCGTTTATACCATGATAGCTCAGATTGGTGTGTCAAGATGACCACTTTTTATTATAGTTATGTTAGTAATTCTGGGAATACGTATTTTGTTTCGTGCAGAGTAACTTATAAATGTGTGTGCATAATTATTTGGCAATTAGTAGAAGGAAATATGGATAAATTGGTGTTAAATGACCAATTTAAAAATAAAAAAATGAGCGAAGTTACTATTATGTAAGTTATAATGGAGGCAGGTACTTAATGGAATCGTATTCCCCAATCCTTGACGGAATAAATGAACTGTGATACCAGATTTGCGATTAGTATGCTATACTGCTATAGTGTATCGAAGCATGTCAATTTAATGTAGCACTATTTAATTGGTCAGGAATGGTTAGGTGATGAAAGACTATGGAATGGATGCTCCTTTAACGGGCATGTATGAGGAGCATGCTTCGTTGGTTTGGACAAGTTGACAGAATGAATAGGAAGAATGGATAGGAGTCCAATTACTTTTTTAGATATATGATGGAGGAGTGAATGGCGTGAAAGGAAGAAGTAGACAGAGAAAGTATTGGGTGAATAAGGTGGAAGAGGCTCGCCAGAGGAGGAATATTAGGAGCCTTTAAGAACTAAAGAGCAGTATTAAGCAGTGCATGATGGTGAGAGAAGCGGAGGAGGTGTACGAATACAGGGCAGCATTGAGGGAATTATTAAAACATAGCCAATTTTCTAGGTGAAACTCTTTTGACGGTGCCTACCATTAAAACGAACTTGATATTTATTTACGTAGGTATGTAATGCAATGGCAGATTTCTTTTACTCCTCCTAATGATTAATTCCATTAATTTTTAGTGTTTATCTTTATTTGATGGTTGATTTTTCCGGATTCTAAGGGCTTCAATTACCGAAATACCAGGTTTTATGCTGGCATTGCTAAAACTACCTGAAACTGAAATCTCTGAAAGAGCATTTTGAGTCCCCTTTCAAGCCTTCCGTATGCGTCAGAACTGTGGGTATCATTGGGACTCGGTGAACGCAAGGGTCACCCATTGGATATGATGCGGTTTCTGTCAGCCAATAATGGGAGGTGTATTTAGGCACGGACCCTGTCAGTTATGGTGTCTTGGGTGATGCATCACTAAGTTACCCTCGAGATTATTGCCGCTAGTGCTCACTTTAAGCCGCTCGCAATCCCCCAATCCTGTTCAATCAGGGATAAAATAAACCACTTAGATAATTCTTAGTCAGGCCCAGGTTGCAGATTTAAAAAAACCATTTAAGTCTTTCCTAACTATTGATATCCTTTTAACCGGAAATAAATTATTCTGTAAGAAACATAGCTTTTTGAAGGTGAGTGTAGAGCAACAGTGAATGCATAATAACTTACGTTTGCTTTATAATGAATTTTCCTTTATTTTCGATTCTCTCTCCACCTTATTTTTGAAATGTGCTCATAACGTGTCGATTGCGGAGAAATAGAACTGTATAATTTGAACAATTTATATTATATTTTCACAACCGTAAATAAACCCTGGTTGGCGGAATGATGTAGTAGTCCTACATTTACGAATGAATGAAGGGATACTGATGAATAAAGTGAAAACGGAAAAACTGAAATTACTTTGTTGTTTCTTAGGTCTCTATTAGTGCACGTTAGTAGAAAGACAGCAGAACTGTCAGTTTATATTCCCCATCGATGCAAGTTTCTGTTGCTCATTTTACCTCTGATCATCTATTTTTTTCTGAAGGATAGAGAAAGCAGTTGGCAGTCTGATCATCTAATTCTGAAATATTAATTGCAGTGAAAACGTTATCATATTCAACGGAGACAAACTTTTTATCGTATATTTTTAGTGCCTTCACCACCCGATCAAATCACATTTCGAGTACAGAAATATAATTACAAGGGATTTGCCGAAAGATTAAGCGAGAAGTTGCAATAATATTTACAAAGCTACAGGTTTATATGTTGTCTCCATAAAAGCTTCAAAATGCAATAAACGAGGACCCCTTGAAAATATCTCTTTTTTATGGAAATATTAAGATTCTCAGTTAAATCTACCGATGGGATTTGGCTATTGTAAGCAACAGCCAACTTATATTAACTGATGAATTAAGCCCTTAGTACTGTAGTAAGAATATATTAATTTAAAACTGTGTTTTTCATTCCGTATTTATGCTTATATTTACTAATCATTGAATAAAGGTGATCAATTCTTTGTTTTTACATTAAAGAGCAAAGTTGACCTCGGACCTCAAAATATCCTCTTTTTGTTAAAGCCTACGTGGAAACTTTTAGACGAGTAAAATGGAGAACAAGGCATTTAATGTTTTGCGTCTAGTGTGGTACGGCTTCCGTGTTGTCCATGCAATAGGAAATGCTTTTTTTTTCAAGCAGTGAACAGTGTTTACTTTGGAACACGCTGAAGAGGATAAACTTGTACGGTCAATACTATTCAAATATGCTCTTCCCAAGCTCAGTGTTGATGTTTCTCTCGTATAAAATATAACGTGTTAAGGTAGGTATACCAACATTCAAGGAAATTATCCTTTTTTCGTACGTATTGTCCAGCTACTACTTATAGTTATACCAGTTATCTGACTCTGCATTTTACATACAGGTTTCATATTACATACATTTCTATTTCATGTTCTATATTACATGTTCTATGTTTCTATGTTTTTTACACACATTTCTATTTCAGATAAAATAATTTATTTGGAAAAATTTCTTCTTTGATTTCATTTATTAATTTATGGCTCTGAATTAAAAACCATGGATTTGTTTCTGTAAATCCGTCTATGTTTATGATTTACTAAGCCTATATTTTTAATATAGCACGTTTCCAGTTATATTCATTACCAGTGGTAGTCGGGCATACATTCTTTACATTGGAAGTTAAAATCGGCGAATTATTGTGATTATTTACGGAAAATGCAAATTCTATTTACTATTGGAAATTAAATTCGCGGGAAGATATTGGGAATACAAAGAGCATTTTGCAAATTTTATTTTTCCAAAAAAATGTTATCTCGACTTTTAACTCCTTATTATAATTTTGAAATTTATCAAGTTGACATGTTGATAGGATTTTGTTCCTTAGTTTTTATTTTAAAATACCAGTTGCGAAATATGGACTCTTTTATGCTGTCTATGTAGTCTTTAGCATATCGTCAATAAAATCACATAATCTTATCGTGGCATCACAATTTTGTCAGTAAAATTATCCTTTACATCAAAGGAAGTATCGATTATTCTGTCTAAGGAATGTTAGAATCGTTGTGGATCAGTGGCGGAATGAATTAGGACAATTCGCATCACGTTTTCATCTAGTGCTGTTGATGCAATATAATTACGTGCGACGATGACTGGACGCAATATTTTTGTTCTGGCATCCAACATTCCTACATTGAATTGTTTATGCTTGGCTAATCAATCAGACTTCAAAATGAAATTCTTTCAATTTTGGCAGCTTATAATTTACTTTGCATTTTTTACTATTTTTTTCAGGCCGCTACTACACCTGAAATGGAACAAAAAATGTTTAATAAGTGTTTCTAAAATTCCGCTTCGTTTAGCGTCTGTCTGTCTGTATATGTTTTTTTTTACAAAAAAATTCATAGCTTAAGTACGGTTTAATATTTTGCTTAAAAAATTTTGTAGATGTTTTAATCTTATGAACATCTCATTGGGGAAAAAATTAAAACTGCTATGATTTCCCGTTTTAAAATGGTGGCCGTTCAAAATTTTCAAAGGTAAATTGTAAAACACCTGATAACTTTACGTGAACTTTGCCAGAATCAAAAACATTGTAAATTTAATTGTGACTCTAACGGTACCTGAATTTTTAAAATCGGTTGAGATTTGACTGAAAGTTTAATGCTTTTACGTTTCAAAATGATGACCGTTCCAAATATTTAGTGGCAAATTGTTAAAAACCTGTAAACTTTTCGAAAAATTTGCTAGAACAAAAATAATTTAAAATTTAATTGTGATTATAACGGTATCAGAAATTTTAATATCGGTTGAGATTTGACTGAAAACCGCTTTTTTCCTGTCAAAACGTAGTGTTAACAAAGCACGTCCTAAGTTTAAACATTTAGGAAGGAAAAAAGTGTTATTCAGTCAAATCTCAACCGATCTTAAAATTTCTGATACCGTTAGAATCACAATTAAATTTATGATTATTTTTCTTCTACAAACTTTTAAAAAAGTTTTTACAGGTTTTTAACAATTTTCCATTGAATATTTGGAACGGCCGCAAATTTGAAATATGAAAGCATAAAACTTTCAGTCAAATCTCAACCGATTTTAAAAATTCAGGTACCGTTAGAATCACAATTAAATTTACAACGTTTTTTTGATGCTGGCAAAGTTTGCGTAAAGTTAACAGGTGTTTTACAATTTACCATTGTATTGAAAATTTTGAACGGCCGCCATTTTGAAAGGGGAAATCATATCAGTTTTAATTTTTTCCCCAATGAGATGTTCATAAGATTAATATATCCACCAAATTTTAAAGAAAAATATTAAGCCGTATTTAGCTATGATTTTTTTTTTGTAAAACACACATACAGACAGACGCTAAATGAAGCGGAATTTTAGGAAAACTTATTAAGTATTTATTGCTCCATTTCAGGTGTAGAATCCAAAAATGTATAGTCAGTGCACCTTTTTGAGACACCCTGTATAAACCATTTGTGTTCGTGAGAGTCAGGAAAAATCTACACGAGTTAGTGTCGATTAATAAAGCTGTTGTGGGAGAGGTTTCCGCGGTTCAGCGTCGTAAATTGTTATTCTATTGATGCTTAGTAAAATATACATTGTTTTCTAAACGGTTGAAAGTAAACTACTGTGGAAATCAATTTTCTAAAAAGTAGTATTTCATGAGCAGCGGTGAAAATTAGAATCAGAAGGTGTAGTTTCACCAAGAAGATCCTGAATTAATGTTCATAAACTTGTGCGTTTCCTTCATTTCTCATACCCTTGTGGGTTTCCTTTATTTCTCATACTCTTGTGGGTTTCCCTTTAAATCACGTTTTGACCAAAAGTCACGAATAAATTTAATACATATTTTGTTGCCGGCCACTAAAGGCTTATAACTGCTACATGTGCGATCTTTTAATACAAACCGATTATGTGCCTTTTTTTAAAACATTTACGCCAGATATTTTTGAAATGTAAATCGTGACGATTGGAGGAAAATGTTGATGAAAAGCCATAGTAGGAAACTAATAATAGTAAAGGCGGTAAATTTCGTTGAAAGTAACATCGAATATCGGTCCAAAACCATCAGTGTTGCTAGACTAGAGGTTTCCTGCGTTTCGCGGAACCTTAGGCTTCCACAGAAGCGTTGGAGCTGTTTAGTGACATATCTCAAAAATAAATATATAAGTACGAACTCTTTTATGTGTTTATCAAACCACCTTAATAGTTCGTTGGGGTTCCGCGGGAGAAATTGCCTCGCGAGGGTTTCCCAGATCAAAACAGTTTGCGAACCGCTTCTCTTAGACTATCGACCATCGATACTCACCCCTACCCTCTCTCACCGTTTGCCGTGTTGCTCTGTTGTTCTGTGGCTGTTTTTGTTTCGTCGGCAAGCCCTCACCCAAAGCCACGGGAAGCAGGGAAGGTTAAAGGAGGAGGAGAAGGGCCGGAATTTCGTTTTGTGTTCGAGTGACAGATCAGTTCCAGACGCCTCCTTTCCGAGGTGTGTCGAGGAATGTAATGGATTGATTCCGAGCGTGCGGAGTGAGAGAGCGAGCTGGGATGGGATGTGGAGAGGTGGTAGAGGGGGAAAAGGCTTTCTTTCTCTCTTTTCGGAGCATTTGTTCTCCCCCCTATTCTCGAATTGGACCCACTTTGGAATTGGCCTCCCCTGTGGAGCGTGAGTTTCGGAGAGGGGGAATGTAGGCTAGATGGGGGGTTGGAGGGAGGCACGGAACAAGGTAGTGTTGGGGTAATCAATATTTCAACGTCACGTCCAGCCAAGAGCACGCCTCACTCCTACCCCTCCCTCTACCTCCTTCCTCCCTCCCTTCACCCCCCTCCAACGCTCCCCTACCTACCCCTCGTGTCGGTGGCCCCGGAAACCCGGGGGGAGGGATTCTTTCTTCCATCCATTGCCCCCGACGTCGGTTTTCCAAAGGACGACCTTTTGCCTTGTTCACCACACTACATTTGCATCTACGTACTGCCCTGCGTGTCACCCTGGGGGTTTTTGGCAGGGGGTGTATAAGGTAGGGAAAAGGAGCAATGTAATTGCAAGAGGGAACACACCAAAGTTAACTGTGTACGAACGGAATGTCTCAGTGCCTCGCTTAGCTTTTTTGCAGCCACTAATTCTGCGTACAAAAAAGAAATTTTTGTACCCATATCTACTCAGCACTGTATGTCTCTTATTTTATCGCTTCTCTCACCTATTAAGTTATACGGCGAGGTTAAAATAATATCCTCCTAGTCACCCAGAAACTTGCGCGATTTGAATTTTCCATGCAATATGTAGTCTATAGCGTGTAGTCTCCGAGCCTAGTGGCTCCCGACCTAGTCCATAAATCAGCTGAGTTAAATTCTATATTCTCCCGTAGCAGTTTTTACGAAGCGTGCGGCTTTCCTTTGTATCTATTTTACTTGGTGACTTAAATATTTCTGCACAGGATCTCAAATGTTCGCGGCGTATCCGAGATGTGGCCAAATTTAAACGAAATGGCATCTCTCTTTCACTTATTCATCTGAGGACCTTCCTACTTCTCACTTGTTTAATATTAGTCTCTATTATGCGGTGCCACTAATGTTTCGTACGTGTTTTCCCCACGTTAGGATTGATGTAATGGTGATAACAAAGTACGTATTTGACGTCATATGATACATTTATATTTACTCCCCCCTTTTTTATAGAATGGCATCTTCAGAGGACTCCCTCTCTTATCTGATCAAGGCGTCACCAAAAGCACCTTAGTCCGAATGAAAGAATGCCCTGTTAATTTGAAACCGCATTAAACGTTCCTACCGTTGAAAGGTAAAAATTGGAAATTATGGTTTGGGTATTGGCATTAAAGTACACGAGGGTGGTAGTTGAACTGCATTGATAAATTTAAGAGGAAAACTGAAAATATTGAAGATACATCGATCGATCATATGATGGCTGGTCAATGGAATAACTAATTGCTAGATTAACGTAAGCACTTAACGTGTAATAAGCGCAAAGAATTTAGAGCGTTCACGAGGAAATACCTCGAACCGAACGCCATTCGTTCCCTTTTTATAAATTCATGTCAAATGCCAACCGGACGCCATTCGTTCCCTTTTTATAAATTCATGTCAAATGCCAGCCGTGTATCGTCCGTGTTGTTCTGATAATCGATTATATCGCTAGTTGATTGGTAATGTATAATTCCACGTAGTCTATTGAATTTTTCCAAGTTATTCATTTTTTTAATTTTCCTCCCAATAGGCACGTGAATATTAATAACAAAATGGCGTGAAAATAAACGCTAGTGACTTCCTGAAGTTGATTTCACGCATTTATAGCGAATCGAAAGTAATTTTTTTATAACGGAACACAGGTACCAGGTTCTATGACGGCAGTCATTTCCAATAAGGCCCTCGAAACTTAAGATTACACTTGATTACCATTAATTTCATGTTCTTATTTCTGCATAAACTAGCTTTTATTATATGATCATTTTCACCGCTTTCGCAAAAGCTCGTGGCAGATGCAAAGTGGGAGATTTTGGGACTGGGTCTTTTTCCTAAAAACCTGTGACTGTGGGTGAATGGGTGGTAGCTATGTGTCATAGTTCACTTTTGACTTCCCTGGCTATTATTACTCTACTGCATGAAAAATCAGAATGTAATAAGTAATCAGGTTTTCACTTCCACTCCTAACCTTTCCTCTCTCCATCAATTTGAGCGACTCCCTCTGTTCGAACTCGTGCGCTGACAACGCTTCCTCGCCGTATCATGGCGGCGCATACGTTGCGACAACGACGACAGCTGATCAGTCGAAAGTAGAAATCGTCCGCAGCTCCGATTTCCAGAACCTACCTGCGACCTTATTCAGTAAGGACTCAACATGGTTGAACCTCGGAAAATCCGTTGGTGAGACCTCACAGCCCCCGACAAATCTCAACTCTTGAATTGGGCCGTATTCGAAATTTTTGAGGCTGTGACGTCAAAATTTCGCCACTGTCGATAATTGGAAATTCCTAGACCATACTGAATCGGCAGATCGGCAGAAATAGGGACGAAGGAACTTCAATCCGGGCATCAAAAGAAAGAGGAACTTAAATTCAAGATTCTTATAATTCGTGTGCCTCCTCATTGCTGTCAATGTATTATTGTCAACCAGCACTAAGCCTGGAAAAACAATATTTTTTTCCTTCACGAACACCCTCCGTGACTTAGCTTTCTAAGAGTTCGTATGCCAATAGATTTTGCGACAGCTCAGACTTGTGAGACCCACTGAAATGAGTAATTGAGGCCGAATAAAGTGACGTATGGTAAAATAGAGACAGGATCAACCTGATAAAGTTGCTACGAAGGCTTCCACGGTGATTATATAATGAATCGAGGGTTTTCGTGCTCCCCCCGCGTTGGTTTATCCTTGTGGACAATGGTTTCTCCGGTATTCCAGTCGGTATCATCAGGTCCGAATTCCAAATGGAATCAAAATACATCATTACTAATCAAAATAATTCTACCACTTCTGTACATCCGCCAAGGAACACTCGAAATATTTTATAAATCAGGTCTGGAAAAGTGTCAAATCAGAGTGACAGATTAGATCTGTAAATTATATTTGGTTTACTGTATTCTTTGATGCACTGCATGAGCGCATGTTTAAGAGTGGCGTTATGACAAGTATTGCTATATTTATTTATTCCATTCCATGTCTATTAGTGTTAAATATTCTTTAAAAAAAGGTGAAGATGTTGTGGTACCGATACTAGTAACTTTATATATCGTCCAAAGGTTGTTGACGCAACAAAGGTTGTTGACGGATCCAAGGAGGCACCAGATTGAAATAAACATAAAACAACAGACATAAATAAAGAATACAAACAACACAAGGCCAATTCAAACAATCCGTCGGACCTGAAGATGCTGACTGTAATTCCGGCGAAACCGTTGTCCACAAGGATGAACCAACGCGCGGGGAACCCGAATACCCTAAAGTCAGGATCAGCCCGAGTATACTTTGTTTCCCTTCTCTCCCCTCCCGGTCGCTGAGGCAGAGGGAGAGAGAGTGAAAGATAGGGAGTGGGGAAAGATAGCAGTAAATGAGGAGTGGTTTTGTCGCTTTGGACGGAATTATCCTTCACTATCCGCAAACAGCGCCGCGGAAGGATTTTCAGTCCAAAGGTATGTAATTGAATAGGAGTTTCCGGCGGGGAACGAAAAAAAAGAGGAGAGAAAGAGAGGACACGGACACGCGATCAATGGTGGTCGAGGAAAGTTTGGCCCCCAACTGCCCGCAACTTTTTTATACGTTTTTTCAATCAACTCTTGACACTGTTGCCTTGCATTCTCTTGCAATGCCGAAATTTCTGGGGCTCCAATGTTTGTGAATTGCCGCCGTGCTTTGCTTTACGCAGCGTAATAGATTTCAAGATTAGCGTATTTTTTCTAATTATCCTAACATTCATCAGCAGGCAAAAACATTTTGTCCGAGCAAGATCATTAAGTTACAGTGGAAAATGAGATTGTTCGCTTCTGTCTTGACGTTGCCGTTCTCCAAGCCGTTGAGTATTGAATTCATTAATTCGCGCCGCTTCATGAATTCAGTCGTGAAAATATATGTACCTGAATATTCCCCAAAATGTCCTCATATCTATCAATATTGTGAAAGTAAACAGCGAAATATAAATAATTTTTGCTGTTATACCTTGTGCACGCAATTAATCTAATTGTGTCACAAATGGCCACGTTTCACAATTATTTTATTACCTTCCAGCTATTCTTCTAACAGTATGTCGTTGCACTCTTGTTTGGTCTTAATGAATCACTGTTACCCCCAAATAATGGCGATTTTCAAGTATATTTTATCAATAAATGATTATGGTGGTAAATTTATTTACACTGGGATCCAGTATCAAGAATATAATAATATAGTACTCAAATGAACTAAGGAGAACGTACTAGTTTGCAGTTGATGCTAGCAATAAGTAAACCCCGGGTCGATTGGCAAAACGTTTTAGCTCAACTAAGTTAACCTTACCTGGAGAAGGGTAATTTTTCAGCATAGATTACTGGGGAGAAGGTGTACCTAGTGAAATTTAAAAGATATCGACTCTTTAAACAAGTGTTAGAGTGAACTTTTAATATTCTCCGCAATAAAATAAAAACATAAAAATATTTATAACACATACCAGGAATATTCTTCCTTTTTGTTTTACGCTGATGGTAGCTTAACAACTTCAAGCTACTGGAAACATTTCTTTTTTTAATTGTTGCCACCATCTTGTCCCTTTCTCCCACCTAGGCGTCTAATAACTTAAGAAACATTGAGCAATTCCTACTGCCCAACGTTTTAGAGGGATAAAAGTTATTTGGCGGTCTGTACCTGTTTTTATACGTGAGTAAATACATATAAGTATATTGAGTTGCATTTATGTTGAAAACCTCAGGCTGTGAGAGTTGCAAAGTGGCCAATAGCTGTCGCATCCTTTAACCTAACTCTATACCTTTAGTTTTATTTGCGATGACCTAAATTGATGTGAAACACCATCATCGCAGAGAAATTCATTCTTAAGTCATCCATTACTAGTTTTATTCGTAAGCGGAAATGGTAATTTTAGGACATTACACGAGGTTCGCGAAGCTTTTGCATCAGCAACAACCCCTTGGCATGAATTACAAAATTTTCATTTAACCCTACATTCAAGAGTGAAATATGTAGATAAACAATTTTTTACCTCAAACCAAACCGTTTTCCGTCTTGATAAGTTCGAGGTCCTGGAAGACGCTAAGAAATTTATCTCAATAAATACTTTTTCCTGATGTAATCTACAGGTCAATTCATCCCTTCGAGCAAAATCAGACATTCCATTTCGCCAGATACATTTTGATATTCCACACCGAAGCGAATCTTTCAATGGACGCCCATCCCCGACCCCAACGGTCTGCGATGAGAACTCCGTCGGTCTATGGTGGTGATGATGGAAAAGATAAAATAGTAACTTTCGGAGGGAGGCATTTTATCCCGGTCCCAATAAAAAGATATCCTCTCGTTGCACTGCGACGGACGTCTGGAAGTACGGAAGCGAAATGAGGAGAATCTCCGGAGGGATATTGAATGAATTCCCGTAGTTTGCGTTCTAACTTTACGAGTTTTTTAATCTTATAAAGGAAGATGGATTTTTTTTACTTCCGCTCCAACTAACATCCGCACAGGAACTTGAACCAATTGAGGTATCCCTGCCAGTTGTGCGGCAACATTTCAGCTCCCGCAAAGTCCGAGTTTGCTCTCTCTCACTCTATTGAATTTTATAAGTATGTAATATAATTGATTATCACATATTTTATAATTTTGAATGGTTTAGCCTTTTACCGTGATGTAACTGGTAGTTTCAGGCGTAACTTGGTGGAACTATTCATTGTACAAATGAAAAACTTTAACTTTGTGGTTCCACAATGATATTTTTATTAGCACGACCCGGGTTTCGACGTACTATAACGTCATCTTCAGGGGAAGACTCAGTTGAAGACTCATGAGTTTTGTAGAGTCTTCACCTGAAGATGACGTTATAGTACGTCGAAACCGGGGTCGTGATAATACAAATATCACTGTGGAACCACAAAGTTAAAGTTTTCCATTTATACATTTTTACCGTGATGTTTAAATGACCCCTCTATTTTGTTTTCCTCTTTGCAATATTTCAATTGTAAGGCCTCCCCAGCAATTAAAAGGGGCTTCGGGGCCGTGGAGGTAACGACAAAGGTTCGTGAAAGAGGAGAGCTGAAAAGGTGATTGCTTCAGGGCCGAATTGATAGTCGTTACCCAGCAGTCCCACAGCCCCTAGCAGGCCCCTTCGTCAAGAACGGTATTTATTGTCAAATTTCCACCTCCAGCAGCCCCCTTATCCTCTCCTAATTCTGGCAGGAGATGCATGCTCCGCCAGGGCAGAAAAAAAGACACAACAGTTTTAACTAAACTGACTCTAATGAGCGTGCATAGCCTTAAATTAATAATTTCGAAGATTTGGTGTTAATAAAACAACGGTGAGATTTGCTCTTAATCGATAAATATCTGATGTGACACCAGACTCATTCCAAGGATGTTCATATACACTCGCAGCATATTTTTTCCCACTATTTCTTCTTCTTGTGGCAGGAAACTGCGTCCGTTTTCTTACTTTCCACTATATCTTTATGCTTCTACACCAGGTCACACAAAATCTTCTTCTCCACACCGTTGAAGCTATTTGCACGTCGAGCGGCCATCTTAACAGTTTTCATGCTGCATCTGGCTCTTTATTTATCCGTATCCATGTTGATCACGAGCATCACCACTGAAACATTTGAGCTGCGAATTCCATTTCCCGCCGTTTGTAGTCCTTAGTTACCAGATCTAACCCCCAACCATCCCCTACCTAGCAGCTCCCTCAGCTGGGTAGGGGATGGATAAGGGGACAGCTAGGTAACGACTATAAATATGGCCCTTAATCCCCCCCGGGATTCCCTTATTTTCGATTATCTGTATTTTACGTGAGTCCCGACCCGAAGGAACAAGAGGAATAGGGATGTCCAGATTAAAGTGGGATGACAACGCCAAGACAAATGTAGGAAGTAGCGTGTGGCAGCGTGGGCCAAAGCCAGAGAGACGGCCCAAGACCGAACTTGATGGCGTGCACTTTTTAAAACTTTAACACCCAACGGATAAATGAGGACTGACTATGTAAAGTTTGTTTGTCGTTAGAATTGCATTGCTCGACCCCATTTCATTATTTATTGTAAAAAAAGAGTCAAAATATCAACTAAAATCCACTGACTCACAGCGGATTCCTTTCTTTTCGGGGATAATATAATTCTTGGGACAGTAGCACTCCATAAACTTACTGTTTTGTATTTAACTACGTACGATTCACGAGTTTCAATCCCTGACAGTAGTGGAGATTTGACAGAGGAATCCCCATCTCCTCTTGTGCCCCATATATAGCACTGCAAGTATATACTTGATACACTTCCGTCGGATGGGACGTGAAACTGTGGACCCCTCAGTTGAGAGCAGACTCATGCCGACGGCGGGGTAAGGATCCAGGCGGTGGCGGCCAACTCTTTGTTACCGAGGCCGCGGCCGTACATGTGGCGTAAACGGCGACGACCCACTTCGATATTTCCGTGTTACTTTAGTATAAATACGAGTTCAGGGCTTGTAATTTTTGGCAGTCATCATAATTTATTGTTTCATTGTGAGACATTAATAAAGAAAAGATTGTGGAGGAAGGTGTGCGAAAAATACGTGGTCATATCGCTTAACGGTCGTATAACGTCCATTGTCATGAGAGTAGCAAGAAGTAGCTGTTGGCGATATCACGCACAATGAGGTGCGCCCTTCAGCGGCGGACGAGTGGAATCGGCTGCTGGCTCCAAACATTTTATTGATTGATCAATGAAATATGACGATTTCACGATGTCGCCGTTTGTATTTTTATGCGTGTCAGTAAGACCAACATCCGTCATGTAAACAGTTTTTGTACAATTTTCCCAGTATTATTTTTTTCCTTGGAATATATCTAACTGAACCTGAATACTAAACATATTTGAATCTGCATCCAAAAATCAGGACTACTTTCCAGTTGAAAATAAGCGACTCGTCTATCTCCAGAAGAATTTGCAGAGCATACAGATTTAATCTTTTTTGAATTTTATGGTAAAATGTGATTGTAACGAATGATGCATTGGTTTTATTTACTTTTTCGAGTGTAATAAACTTTTGCTGATTTTGATTTATTCTCTTTATCTTTTGCTCTAAGTTAATCATAGTCTGAGTTCCCGTCTGCCATCATTATCTACATGATGAATTAACGCCCATACGCCACCAACATGCATGTTTAAAGCATTACCATTAGTGAAAATAATTTACAATTGGGTTGCTTCTACGTTGTAACGAACGGTTATTCTGTGGGTGAACAAGAGTGTGGGCCGAATGTTTTCGGTAAAGTTGTTGAATACGTTCAGAATAAGTATTTTGAAACTTAAGCTTTTTATCTCGGAGTAATTAAAAATTTTATAATTTCAATTTTTGACGCATTTACTGAAAATCAACAAACCTGACACCAATTTTCGATGCCATTATTGTGTTATTTTGCTGTTTAGCACATGTCAACTTCGCTCCCAATCTGTTTTGAAGTGCGCTACCTAGTGCACAGGGTCTGTAACTAATGGAAGGCAAGTGCGCCGTTGTGTTGCGAAGTGATTATCGCACTAGAGCGAATGGAAAGCTTCCATTAGCTCTCAGTTTTTTAAACAAATAACTTCAAGTCAACTTATAGTTAATAATCAAGTTATAGTGTAATACCGGAAGTTGACGTGCAGCGTTGTTGTGATGTGTCAACTGATCGTTATTGGTTAACAAAAATGTATACAACAGTAAATTCTTCAGATAGTTTATAGACATCCTGCATTTTTTGTAATTACCGTATGGACCATAGCTATGCGTACTCGCAAATTATGACGGAGACATGAAATTAGCGGATAGGGAACCGGCTGCAAAAGTGGACTGTAATTGCTGATCTCGCGCATGGCCTCCGGTGGCGGTGCTCACCTCTGCGCTGGGTTTCTCTCCGTCCTTACACCACACTATTAATAATAATTCCTTTACCGACTAAAATACCTACTCTTTATAGCGCAAATAATCTCAGTGGTCTGTCGCCTCCCAAGATCAACCAATCAAACTCCAACCAGCCAACGATTCTCGTGCATTATACAATTTTCTTCTAAGAAAAATTACATCGTTAAAGTGCGTGCGTAAGCTTAGTGTTACCCCTGTTACATAATACTCTCATATTTCTTTCCTTTTCATACACGTAATATTAAATTAGTTTAATAAGCTATGAAAATGCGCGTGCGTTATTTGAATAACTCAGGACATAACAAGGGTATTTCAGTGAACAGGGCTTTGTTAATGGAAGAGGAAATAATGTACTTGCCAAAGAGACGACTGGTGCTGAAGAAGCTACAAGGTTTTAGACATTTTCATATCATCTTTCGCCTTAAGAACACAGGAATCAACACTTCCTTCTGAAGCAGATCATTTGTTTACTCGATTGATTGTTTTGGTACATTTTTTCGCGCTCCTGGGGCAACGGGAATACTTTATTTTCCTTTCCTTGTAACTTTTCCCAACTGGTCCATTTGAAGGTCCGTTTGATGTTTCACCATCGTTTGAGACAAAAACCCATGCGGCATGCAAAATACACACAGGCTCCGATTTCCCGAGGAGGGAGGACATGCCGAAAACCCATATCGCCAGTTCTCCTCTGCTCAGCTTTCGTTTCTCCAGCGACCTCCGCTTTGATCTCCGCTCTGGGATATTTCGTTTTTTGGTCATGTTAGTTTTTCCATCTCTTTCAACTTACAGTGACGTCACATGCTGGTAAAACATCTTTATTTCTATCTCTCCTTATGTGCAACACAAGATCGGAGTATGAGATTATTTTATCCAGTTCTTAGAATAACGTTTCGGAAAGTATATCTATCGTTGAGTCCTATTTCTTGGAATTGTAATCCCAAACGGCCGCAAATTTTCATTTATATTATGCTCCTTAGCGTTTATCTTTGAGAACGATTACGACATGATTCTTAGCATTATAAAGTCATAATATTATGAAAAAATATTTGTTTAACTTTGCATGTCTCTAAAAACCATAATGTTATCCTTTATTTTGCAAACACGTGAGGAAACGGCATCTCATCTTTCCTAAATGAGTCCGGGTTAGTTAGTGAGCATTTTGTTTTGCTAATCATATCGCATTACTCTATCCAAGTTTTGCATGTTGCTTCAAGTATTTTGCTGCCCAAATTCTACGGATATAAGCAAATTTATGTACGGATCTGCTTGTTTGGTAATTAGACAAAATGTAATTGCCCTCTTGGTGTGCTATCATTCATTTTATCATGGCAGCTTAAGAATAAATTTACAAACTTTTCTCAATTTGGCAGCCGAAAGTCCAGAATTATTCATAATTATTTAAGTTCGTAACAGTTTAATTCCACATAACTCTCTTGGTACTATAATGCTTTTAAGGTATATTATTTAAGTCATTAAACCGTGATTACTCTCTCCCTGACTTTTTTCCCTCGTTCGAAGTGAGCCCTTATCGGCTCCTTATCGACTTACCAGGGTCCATTTCTTATCTCTAAGATAATTAGAGATATATTTAACCCTTAAGTCTGTATAGGATATCTCCCTCATTCATCTGTGAGAGGGCACTTTGAGTCCATCTTCCACTTATAATCCCACGTTTCTCCCCTCGACGTTGTCCCGACCTCTCCCGTTCTCTTCCCCCGAAACAACTTCCTTAATCATAAGTCCATCACTGCCGCCGTAAGTGGATAAGTAAGTTGGCCGACTGAGGAATAACTCCCTTATCCGGCAGATGGAGTTGTAGCCGCTCGCCTGTGCCTCGGGCCATAGGGAGAGACAAAAGTGAGTCTCAAAGGGACTGGGTAGGAGAGGCGCGTGGATTTCCTGGAGGCATGCAGGGTGTGACGATGGGCAAGGAAGAAAAAACTAGGAATACATGTATAAACATAACGGAGAAACTAGGAATACACATGTCGGGATATCGAAGTTTTTGAGGCAGTAAAGGAAGTAAGGCGGGTGGACATATGCACACTTCCATGCGAGCTATTTTTTTCCTCTGATAGGGTCTGCGGTATCTATGAAGGAGATTTCAAAACACGAATGTCGTGCAGTATGTCAGGAAGCTCGGCGAGTGGATGTTTTGATGGGAAGAGGAAGGAGAAAAACCCCACAATGCACTCCGTACCTAGCAGGCGCTTGATGTAATTCAAACTAGTCACAGCGTTTAACCCAAACGATGCGCAGTGATCTACCTTGTTCTTGTAGTACCATGGTGCAACCAAACAAGCATTACTCAAGGTTTGGACTGGTAAAGCATGATGTCACAAAAATTGGTTACCAAGATATTCTTTTCCAAATAAATGCGGTCAATGCTAAATATAAGTACAGGAAAATATTACTTGGAAAGTAATTTGCGGTCACGACTTTAGCAGTCCATAGAGCGTAGGGTTAGAGGCCATGCATCCTCAGTATCTATCTGTTATTTCACATTTCAGTATCAAATTCATTTCTGTCACTGTGTTTAAAGTGACGTTAGTCATGGGCACATCAGGGTAATCTATGGAAAGAAAATTGAATACATGCTCTGAATGTATTATGGAATCTGCATAGCCACCTGTGATTAATTCAGGGCATGTGCAGCATGAGGAATTAGGTCTAAGAGCCAGGCTCCAACAATAAATCTAAAATAAGACGTAAACTTGATCCGTCTCTCTTCGTCTACTTTCTCAGCAAACTAAGAAGCATGTTAGGGGATACTTAGTCGTGTTAGCCTCTCGGCTCCCCCTCCCGTTAAATAAAGGCAAAAATCCTTTATTGCTACTTCAAAACTGAAGACGCCAACAGGATGACGGGAGAAACTCTCGGAGATAGGAATAAAATCTATGAGGAGAACACGAAATTCCATCAGCAACGAAGCGTATTAAAGAAAGGTTGTTATATGCATTAGGTCCCTGAAACGCTGCAGTGCCCCTGAAATTCTACTTGGCCGAAATACTATTGGCCTATTCCTAGAAGAGTTCATCCAGAGTGTGATTTTTTAATTCCAGGTCAAAGACTAAAGATTTTTTCACATTAAAAAATCCAAACTTTTCCATTAACAGATAACATAACATCACCTTCTTAGCAACAAATATTGTGTCAAATAATTGTAAAAGATTTGTTTTTCTAATGCGCTGCATTACTTAGGCGTACTCTTGTGCGTAATACTTGAGGATACATCTCGTAAAACCTTAAAACTGTAGTAAATCTGCAAATTTTTCGTTCAGAGATCCTCTAATTTATGTGCTTACCTGTGGTTAATTTACCCTATATTCCAAAATAAAGTTAACCTGTTACTTTGTCCCTTGTGAAGGATATTATTTCTCAAGGACGTGATTTTTCATTCGTTTAGGATCATCCAGCACAGTTTTGTTTTATTGTTGAGTAGCATCAATCGCACAGTTTTTCTTCCATCCCAATTGGGCCGACATTTTTCCAACTTTGGCGTTCCTTTTAGTGAACGCAATTCACATTAATTGCGAATGAATTTGATTGATAAATTTATGTATACTGATTTAATTAAATTTGATTTGAATAATTTACAAAAACATATTTCGGTAAACAAACCATCATTTCAGAGATTTGAAAAAAATATATTCCTCACGGACGTCATCCGTGCTTAAAATGTTCATGGACTCTTGGTGATTTTTTCACCGTAATAATACGCGTAGTATGTCTAAATTTGCGGAATCCAAGGTTGATTGTCACACAAATATCCAGCGAAGGATGGCTGTTAATGATTTCTTATTTAATTACGTTTAGGTGGAGATAAATTCAATTATTTCTCGTATTTCATTACTTGGTTTATTTGTTTTCTTACTTTCCAACTTTTTGAACCGTAGAACATGTGGGAACGATATAAAAGTTGAAGAAACTCGCTCCCAATTGTCGGGAGTTCAATTAAGGCCTTATTTTTTTGTTCCTTCTGCCCCACGAAGGAAAGGCGTTCATTTATCGCGCCATAAGTTTCCGGTCGTTTCATTTCTCGACCCCTCTCCAAAACATTGTCTTGTTTTCTCACTCGTTGAGATATGTTTTCCGCACATCTGCTCCCAAAAAGGTCAAGAGTACAGTAAACGGGACCAAGCATTTACCCAGGGTTCGAGTGGATACTCATATGTGTGTGCTTTGAATATTGGAATCTCGCTCGTCGTTCAAGTCAGGGCTCGAGTTAGATCAAGCTGGTACCATAGTTAATGATATCCGGATGATTTCTCGTTCCCTTTTTTATCAACAAATAATTTTTATTCGGGATAAGATAGTTCTTGTAAAATTATAAATTGTCATTATCAAGCGTTTTTCAATTATATATTTTCCACTGTAATTAACTCACATTATTGACAAAGCGATACGTTGGTGATGAGTTGGCAACAATCTATTATTTCCCATGATCTACCTTCTCCTAAATAATAAATGATTTAAGGTTTATGATCTGAAAGGTTATCACTTATAGCGTTTATTTGAAATTATTTCGTTTAAAAAATCTTAAAAATCAGGTATGTAGTCTTATTATATATGTTGAAATGAGTATGCTACACGTCCGGATGTGGGTTGTTCGCTCTGTTAGTTACACATTGCTTTTCTTGAATCCAGTCACGGATAATAGCAAATATATACTGTAGGAATTCCCTTAATAACATGTAATTACCCAGCGGTATTTTTTATCTGTGATATTTCGTCGTATTTTATTGGAGAACTTCAGCAGGCATGGTGTTTTTCAAAATTAGATAAACCGCTCATACTCTCTCACTACCTTATCTTATATGTCTTACTGGCCCACTGCTTGCAAGTAGTTCCTTTTCATTTACTGCTTTTTCCGATTTCCGTCTCGGTTTTCATGGATGGAGTTATTACACCCCCTACCGTATGCCCTTGCGGCAGATTACCGAGTAGATGTATGTTATTAAAATGTTTTACTCACAAAGGTATTTGCAATCCCTATAGCATACACGTGCTGGACGTTCCACTCTAGTTTTCCTCGCCACCGAAGGGCACCGAGAACACTCTCTATGGCTATGGCGCTGGAATTTGTAATGAAAGTTAAGGATAGAGCTCACTTCTAACGAAGCATTTAAGGTCTTCTCATTCAGGGCCGGGGGAATGCTCTTTTTTTCATATTCACCAGCGAAATCTGGAAAGTCCAAAACATCGCCCCACGAGAATTTTGTTGCGAACTATTTCGAAATGGATATATGTGGCAAGATAACGTTTTAAGCAACCAATACATACTTATAAGTATGTACTGTATGTACACACAAATTGAAAAGAGTTAACCTTCTGCCGCCTTCCGCGGAATGTCTGAGGACCTGCTCCTTCCTAGTACTTACTTATGCTTCATCATTATTTATTCTTCATACCTGTAAAAAGTTTAATATCAATAAGTATTTCCTTCGTCACCTTACCTCCTTTTCTGTGCCCCTTGATCTCCTTGAATAGGCAGAGTATGCAGATTATCTTTTTATAAGTCCATTTATTTTTTGTCTTCGGCCTCCACCAAACCTATTTATTGTTTATTATCCTCCCCTCTGTCCGAGGTTATCTAAAAAGTCTGCATGGCTTGACAGCCCCTTTTCTTGTTTCCTTTCCGCAAAAGGAAGTAAGGAGGGAGATTGTGGTTCGAAACTTTTAGTGGAGAATACTACAGGGGTCACTACAAGGCCCCTCCACTTTCCGTACTCTACATCGTTCGCTTTCTCCAAGTCTTCCCCATGCTCCTCGCCACTTTTTCCGCATTTTTCGCTATTGGTCCCATTTGCGCTTGTCGTTCTGCAACCACCTTATTGAGAACGTGAAATAATATACGGAATATTGACTCAGCCGGAAATAAAATAGTTTATTTCTACAGTCTACATCCGAAAACATTTAGGCCCACTTTGTCAAAGACAGAGTACTTGGAGCTTCATTCCCCTTTTTTATTCCCGATCTATGTAACGTGTAATTTATATAATTTTCATCGTTATTTTATATTTTTCTCCTTCCTTCCTTCCCATCACCGTTTAACAATTTGTAATCTCCACCTTTCGCCGCTCAGTTTTTAAAAAGTGGGTACTTTCTTACGCCCTCTCCGCGAAAAGTAATGGTTGAAGAGATGGCGATCGGAACCTTAATTGGGGGTACCACAGGGGTCACATTGAAGCCCCGTCACTTTTCCCGTTCTTCTTCTCTCACTTTCGCAATCCCTGCACAACTCTTCTCATCCCTTCTTCCACACTTGTCGTTCTCTGCTCCCTTTCGTTTGGCCGTCATTCCATCGAGTTACTCCTAATACGGATTGTATAAATTCTATTCGGCGATTCGATGCGGGGAAAAAGGAAAAGTTATCGCTAGCGTCTTGCAAAAATGGAATGATTACCTTCTGCAGTCTGTCAAATGGTACCTTTGGGTCTTATCTCTCGAAGATACGTTATTTCAAGCTTCCCTTACCTATATTCCCCGAAGTGAAATGCTGTGTTGACATCATTTCGTTCATCATTTATTCTTCTTGTTCCCCGGGACACTGTCTCATAATTTATTTTTCACATCTCTAAACCGCTCACTCATAAGCTCCGTCTGGTTTTATGGTCTATCCTTGCCTAGAAAGAAATTTCAGAGACGGGTGGCGGTGCCAGACCAATATGACGGTACTTAAGGGGTCCCATGAAGGGCCAGCTCCCTCAGTTCTGGCTCATCACTTTCTCCTCTTCCACATTCCCAAATGCCCCCTCCCTTTCCGCTCGTCGTCCTGCCTCGACGCTCCTCTTTATACGGCCTCCAAAAAGACTCTTCGGGAAGTCGACGCGGGGAAAAATATGAGCACGCACCTCGCGCCCTCGCCAACGCCCTCACCTTTCCCTCCTACACCGCCATCACAGGACTCTTTTACTTTTTTTCGCTTTCTTTCTCCTCGCTTTTGTCCTTCCTCGACACGCCTACTTCCCCGCTTCAAAAACATCCTCATTGCAAATCTCGCTGTTTCCCATGCTTCGTTTTATGACGGCGCAAAAGCGTACGGCTGCATAAACTTCCGTTCGGGACATGTGGTTTATTTTCGACCGAACAAAACTGTACTTATCTCTGTTACTTTGGGTCATTGAGAGACTGAAATATCAGGACTGTCAGTATTGCTTTATATATTTCCTTTAAACCGCTACCACCGTTAAACCATCGTAGTCATAAATTGTTTTCATTGAGTAAAATATTTCTCATTAAAATTTTTAAACAAATTTTATTAAAAAGTGAATTCGCTGTGAAAGCTGTACATTTCACCAATGCCATCACCTTTAAAGGTCATGGAGTTTCCATTGTAGTTTTGACGTGGACACATTTCGCTTTGACATTGTCTGTGAATTATGTCTCATATGGGATAATAAACGGTCCACGTCGAGGAAAACGACTTCAGGTATCTCATATTGGGTTCATGCGAACGAAAAAAGTTTGCAGATCTTGCTGCTATTAATGGCGAATTTTTAAAGCCAATTTTGATTGACAAAATGTTTCAATCTTCATTTTACTAGTACTAAAATTTCCACTTTGTTAGTGGTTGTAAATACAAAAATGACAGTAGTAAGTTAATTCCAAAGTGAATTTTTGCTTCTATTACTATTACTTAAGGCTTTTATTTTTTCTTATTATTTGTAAATGTAACATTTTACTATAATGGGATTCATTATTTGCAAAAAATTGTTTTAATGACCAGCTGAGCCATTGAACTTATCATTGATTTGCTAAGTAGATTTTACTTCGACACTCCTTCGAAAGCCTTCACCTCAATTACTCTCTTTGAAAAGAAGATTTTTATACATTAGGTATTTAAACAGCATTGTATTACATAGGAAGTAGTAAAAATTACATCATGAGTAAGGAACATCAGTAATTTGGCATTTATCTGCTGCAATTCTTGACTACGTTAGGATACTGATCATGTAAATCATATCCTTTCAGAGACAAAAATGTGGCATTAAAACGATTGCTGCCGGTAATTATTATAAATTGAGATAAATATGTGTAAGACGCATTATTGCTGTTTCTTCTAGCCCATGCAAGATGTGCCCCTATGAATACAGAGGGCCCTATGAATATCAGCAAATGCCTATTGTCTAACATTTTTAAGGGGAGACACGTTAAATAGCTTTTTCAGAAAGCAATCTGAATATGCTGAGTAGAAAGATGATATTTTAAGTTATTGAATACAAAACTGCCATTTAAGGCAAAGTGTATCAGTATTAATACATGATTTAAAAAGATATTGATGTCGCTTAAATGTATTCGGGTTTAGGATAAGTGAACGAAGACAATTTTTTAAGGCTTTCATGTCTGGGTGTTATGGGGTTTCGGAAGGGAATCCGCTCCAAGCTACTCCACTCAAACTCCCGCGATCCTCGAGGGGATCACGGTGTGAGAATACACTTACCGCACGACAGGTGACACGCTACCACTCCTAAGGATCAAAGCACAAGTTCATGCCTCCACGCTCGCGTTTAGGATGATAGCTAGGTGTCATTCGATAAAATCCTGATATACTGTAGGCTTCATAAGAATCTGAACACCTTCTAGGGTTGGTGAAAGATAAGATTTTAAGCATTTTTGTCACGATGTCTAACCTCCTTTAAAACTAGGAGGTTATGGGTTCACCAGCGTTTCCTTGGCTGCACTTTCCACCTACTAATGAACTTCACCGACAGAAGTGGCACTCACAGAATAAATCTTACACATCCCAGGCTGACAAGTTTATCCTTCTTTTCTTGTTGCCTGTTATTCATTTATGTAAAAAACAAAATGGACTTGAAACGAGTTGAATTTATTGATTAACTGAAGTTGTTTTTAAACTTTGTTGATTACAGAGATACGGTAATATTAATGATGGCAAATCATATTGCAAATTGATTGAAGCTACCATTCCTGGATGTCCTAGTCAAAAGAAAAGATGATGGTACACTTGGACATAGTGTGTACAGAAAGAAGGCTCATACCGATCGATATCTTCACGCACGCTCACACCACCATCCACAACAGAAGGCTTCTGTTATCAAGACCCTGTTTGATCGCGCCAGAAAAGTTTCCGATCTTGATTCCATCACACAAGAAATACACCATTTGAAGAAGGCATTAAACAATAATGGTTTTAGTAACCAATTAATTGAAAGAGTGACATCAAAAAAACCTACAGAGAAGGAGACTCCTAAACCTCTGGGGTATGTTATGATCGATCGCATAGGTAGAATAATGAAAAAGTATAACATTATCACAAGATACAGCACTACCTCCAGAGTACGAGATCATCTACGAGGGTCTAAAGATCCTTTACCACCCACAATGTATGAGGGTGTGCACGAACTTCTCTGCAGTTGCGGTAGATCGTATGTGGGGCAAACCAAGAGAGCTATTGGATGCCGATTAAAGGAACATGAACGTGCAATCCGGAAGAAAGACTGGTATCACTCTGCCGTGGCTGAGCACACTACGTTAGAGGAAGGTCACGCCATTGACATCGAGACGGCAAGAGTACTACACAAAGAAAGCAGTTACTTTCCACGGCTCATAAGGGAGGCGATTGGAATAGAAAAAAGACCAAACAACATCAATAGAGAGGATAGTTATAAACTCCCTTATACCTGGAAGAGACTTATTCGAAATTAAGTTTTTTTACTTCTCAAAATCATCAACTGCTGGAATTGTTTATTTACTTTTTTGAAAAAAGACCATTGTTGTTCTTGAAGCCGGCAGCATAGCACGGCGAAACTGTCGCATAATATTAAATAATTTAATCGCATAACCAGAAACCTGAATACTATAAACATGAGGTGCGAAAATCTACAAAAAAAGTTAAAACAAATATTTTCTCAAATAATACATGAAAGAATAAAATTGTTCATCCCGTTATGAGAGGATTCTTACATGGTGGTTTCCGTTCCTTGCATACTACTGGAATACTATAGCAGCTACACACACATAAGGAATCCTATAATTGGGTAATTTAATCTAGATAGTGATTCCCTCTAACGAGGGGTGAAAATAATTACTTCTTTTTGATAAAAAAGATAAATTAGTACAGCATGTAAAAACCTTAAATAAAGGTCATATTTGAAATGGAGTGAAATGAAATAATTTCAGTGTGTTTCTGTAGAAATAACAATACTCTTTAGGTTTTTAATCGCAGTTAAAATTTTGGTGAAGCACATTCAAATGGGCATCTAAATGCATGGGAAATTGGCCCTCAATTTTTATGTGTGTGGGTAGGCACAGGCTGGTAAGTACATGATCATAAGACAAAGTCTCCGGCTTCACCTGGTGGAAATTCCTTATGTCACACATAATAAAATACTTCTTTCTTTTCCTCACTTTTTATTACGATACGACCATGGTTTCGACAAACTTGTGCCATCTTCAGGTAGAGAAATAGGTTCACGTTTGCCTTATATAACTTAACACCCAGAGGTGGGGGGGGGCGGGAAAGGGGATGGAGAGGGGGGAGGTTTAGTATTCTTACGGTCGCAGAATTTGTTTGTGAAGGAGGGGGGGGGAAGGTGAGTGGCTGGGAGGTTAGGAAAGAGGGACTAGAGGGAATTAGTGATGGGCCATTTCGGAACGATTCATTCCTTTGTAACAAATCCACTGATGGAACGAGAAGGAACGAATCCGGTTGTGGAAATATTCTCGTTCCAAAGGACCGAAAGGAACGAATGGCCCGAAAGGATTCGAAGGACCGAAAGGAATCAAATAAAGGAAAAGATTCATAGGAACGAAGGACCGAAAGGATTCGAAGGACCGAAAGGAATCAAATAAAGGAAAGGATTCATGGGAACCCAAATGGTATTACGCAAACATCACGAGTTTAAGTCAATTGATATCTATAAACCTTCAAACTTTTGCCGACGTTTCGGACCTTTATTGATCCATCTTCAGGGCTGTAAACAAATGATACATGATGTTGAAAATGTTTTACAATTCTTTTTTTATTAAATAATGGTTAATTTACAGTCATTAAATATAAAAACACATAGACTATATATTCAGGGCTATAAACAAATGATACATAAATCATGTATCATTTGTTTATAGCCCTGAAGATGGATCAATAAAGGTCCGAAACGTCGGCAAAAGTTTGAAGGTGTATATATATATAATGTAATGGTCCACGGCCCGCCCGGATTAACTTTGGGCCGAAAGACACACGTACAATATAAAAAAAATGTCCTCGCGAACCCCTCCCGCACGAGATCCGCGGGGCAAACCTGCGTCACCTAATACAACACGAAAAAAAAATAATTAGAAGCCTCTTTTAGAGAGGATAAGCGGGTGGGGGGGTCCCCGACCTTGCGTAACTGGACATGCTCCCTGGCTTTACCGCCGGGGCAGGGTGAAAATGGGTCGCTAGTACTGGGTTTGTGGGTTGTTCGGCTTGCTGGGTAAGAAGATTAAAAAAATATACCTTTTCCATTAAAAAAAACAAGCGTATATTTAAAAAAAACGACTCACAATTATCTCAAACAAAATGCCCTTCTAATAATTAGTGAAGTGATGAGTTGATGAATGAGGGATGAGACATTTAAATGGTTGAAACGAACCCTTCATGAAATGAATGAATAAGATGAATTTGAAAAATGATGATAAACACACGTAATAGCCACAAAAAAAGGCTTTTCCTCGCACACAGGCGATTTACTCAACTAGTCCACTTCCATATGAACTGGGGGTGAGGGAGGTAGTTACTAGTCCTTCCCTTTTCTCTTGCAGTTATGGTATAATTATCTATTTGGGCGTCAATCACTCGCCATTGAAGAACACTGTCGAAATGTGGGGGCCCATCGCTAACTTGATGGCTAGGAGGCTGAAATAGGGGGGAGGGTTTGTCGGGTCGGCAACCTTACGTCACCGTTGACACAGGATTCTCGGCACGGGACATCAAGCGTGGCAGGCACCTGGTAGTCCAAACTGGATCCTCTGATTCTACAGCGGACTCCAAACTCGACACGCCACTCGTGGTCTCCGTGTCCGTCGAGAATATCTTGGGGGAAAATGTGGTCCAAACAGCGGACGTGGTACCTTGTGTGTACCTCTCAGCCTCCAGCACTTTCAAATTAGCTCTCCCAGCTCGAGCAATGCTTCCGCACAGTGATATCGCTCTGCGTATTCTTTTTTTTCTTTCCTTCCGCGATCGCCTTTTATACCACTTTGTGGAGGGGAAGGGGACGTGGCGGATAGGGGAAACTGAGGAAAGGGGAACACAGTGGGGTATTCACACATCGCTTTTTTACTTAAAATCAACCATACCTTGTGACTCATTCATACATTTACTCCATTCATCGATCTTGACACTCACTCCTCGATCTCAGACACGCACACATTCACCCGATTTCCACACTCACACCTCCTCCCACCTCAACAAGCCAAATAAAGGAAGGCGAAGGAATAAGGGGGGGGGAGAGTGGTTTGGGTGGAAGACAAAAGGTGTAACGGCTTGGACCGTTACAATACCAATTGACCTAAAATCATGATATTCATATGAACTTAGGGAATCAATTGAATGAAGGAATGCAATGTGAACAAAAATAATCAAAGGAAAGAGAGGACACAACCAATTCGCAGAGATGACAGGCCTGGTACTTTGATGACGAGGATGGAATGACGTGTGTTAATATGTTATACATCAAACGACAAAATATTATAAAATAAACGTTGGCTTACAGAATAAATATATCGGAGGTCCTCGAACACAACACTTAGTGAATAATTTCCATTTTTTGCTGTTTTTTTACTATAGCTCCTAAACCAGGATTCTGATCTGAAAACTATTTTCCCCAGGCATTTAGATCTCATCGTTACCTACAAATTTTTGTTTTTTTCCATTTCTTATAGTACTCTGGTAGCATGGTGCCAAATTCGAATTTTTGTAAAACTGTCAAATGTTTCTTTCCTTCACACCTCTACTGGTGGGTATACGGCCTTGAAACATGACAGGCGCATGCGCCTTGACATACTTTTCACCAAAAATAGGTAAAAATTAAGATTTTTAAATATTTTCACCAATAATAAGTAAAAATCAAGTTAAACCGACTATAGCATTAAAAATGGCGGCTTTTTTGGCATTTGTAAAACGAGACACTATTCTTGCTTCATATCTTTTGAACGGTAAGTCGTATCTGGAATCTGACGAAATATTATATTGGAAGATTAAATATTCTACAAGATTTGACCAACCCAATTATTGTGTTACTTAATTTTCCCACCAGAGGGCCTCAAACACGAAATTAGGTAAACCATTTCCCAGTTTTCCCCTGTACCTTCCAAACTTGAAGTCGGATCTCAAATTTGTTGACGGTTTTTTTATGTGTCATCGAGGTTTACAACTGTATTTCATTATTTTTTCTCTAACACTTATAGTTGGCTGGTAACAAGGCACCAAATTCGGAATTTTTGTGAAACTTACTGTTTTTCGACTGTAGCTTCTGAACTAGAAGTCGGATCTCGAATCTGTTTGCGGTTTTTTTATAGATCTCATGCAGGCCTACAATTCTCTGCTATCCGTTTTTTTCATCCCTTGTAGTTCTCTGGGAACATGGTGCCAAAGTGGGCTAATTCATGAAAATCTCTAATGTTTCTTTCCCTAACGCCTTTACCAGTGTAGGTACGACCTTGAAAGTCGGCAGGAGTATGCGCCTTGACATTATCTTTACGGATAATTAGCAAAAACCCGGATTCTCTTGTAGTTCTTTGGCAACATGGTGCCAAAGTGATATTTTCGAATGTTTCTTTCCCTCACGTCTCCTAGCTGCTAAACTAGTAGTCAGATCTCGAATCTGTTGGGCGGCTTTTTTAGATCTCATCAAGTCCTAACATTTATGCCAATCCTTCCTCTCTAATACGTATAGTTCGCTGGAAACATGGCGCCTAAGTTGGATTTTCCACTGCAGCTTCTAAACTAGAAGTCGTATTTCAAATCTTTTAGGTAGTTTTACCTAAACCTCATCGAGACCTACACCTTTATGCCTATTCTTACTCTCTAAAACTTATAGTTTGCTGGAAACATGGTGCCAAAATCGGATTTTCCTGATTTTCGATTGTGGTTTCTAAACTAGAATTTGGATCTCGTATCTGTTGGACGATTGTTTTAGATCTCATTCAGGCCTACAACTTTATTCTATTCGTTTTCATTTCTCGTAGTTATCTGACAACATTATGCCAAAATCGGATTTTCATTAATCTTTCGAATGTATCTTTCCCTCTCGCCTTCACCAGTGTAGATATTACCTTGAAACTCGCAGCAAAAACCCGTACTCCCGCGTAGTTCTTTGGCAACATGGTGCCAAAGTGAAAATCTCGCATGTTTCTGTCTCTCACGCCTCCACTGACTAAGACGTTGGGGTCGCAGCCCCCTAGCGAGCAAAGCGAGTCTCTCTATAACTGTCCAACACACGGGTATGTTTCTTATATTTCTTAAATTCGCATTCCTTGCACTTTCACTGGATTACATTGTCATTTTCACCACTAACGGGAGTTTTTCACAATAAAGATATTAGCTGGAGTAACGGAAAGCCAGGTTTACCTTCATTATCTTCGGTAGGTGGCGTGATTCTAGCCCATAATGGGATACTTCGTGGGCCGTGGTCGCCGTGGTTAAGTAACTATCACGTCTGCATTTCTTTCGAAAGTGTCATATTCGCATATTATTTAAATGATTTGAAGCAACGAGTAGTTGACGATAGCAAATTGCACGAATCATATTGAATCATATCATTGACATGTACCCTTTTGCCCGAATCCCAAGGCGCAACTTGCAAAGGAACGAATCTTTAAACTCGTTCCTTTTAGTGAACGAGAACGAAAGGAACGAGTCCGAGAAATGAACGAAACTGCCCATAACTACTGCAATGATAGAAACACCGGTTGAAGGTTGATAGCCGATGTCGATGAGCTCGGCTCGAATTTGAATGCATAAACCTCCTACTTGTTCTAGTGCTGTTGCCATTCTCTTCAAGTAGCAGGCAACTTTGGCACTCGTACCGCGTATAAGTGAAGTAACTCTACTCCTACGAAGGTAAAAATTGCGTTCAATTTATTTGCATATTACTGTCCCGCTTAATTGGACTTCATAGTATACGTATTATTAAGATTTTTAAGCAAATATAACAACGTTTACGCTGAGTTAAACACAATTTAAAGTTTACCAATATGGTTAAAACTGTTTAATAAACATTTACTGCAAGTTATAGGCTAGTGTTGTTAATTGTATGCCGACAATTGAGTGAAGAAGAAAGCCACGGAATACTGCCACGAAATGGCTAGCGGCCTCTATATCGACCTGCAATGGCCGACGTAGTCACGTGACCGATAGTTGGCCAATCACGTCACTGGATTTTCGGCATCTTCCGTGGAAAACATTGTCGCTACTTTATAAATAGAGGGCTTTAATGGGAACCCCCCCCTAGTATCCCGGCACCCAGGAGAACGTTAGAAAGATAGGACGCGTCTAACAAAGAGGCCTCCGTTGCATCTTCGGCAAATGAGTCCCGCCCCCGCAGCAGCAAAAAATCATGCCCATCCTCATGCAGCTGCGGTACACCAACTAACGCTTTTATAAAAAGTGTATCACAGACCGCTTTCGACGCGCATAATCCAGGCGCGCTCTTCGAGACGACGACAAGGCCCACCCCCGCCTCCAGCAGCCCCCGGCCCACTCCGAGTTGGGGCGGCTTCTCCTACAGGGTGGGGAAACCCTGGAATGAACTGCCTCTCAAAGACTGTCCGGCAATAATTTTCACCTCCCTCTGCAAGACTCATATGTGGTAGAGTTTTAATCTGCAAATGTGATACTTAAAGCAACTGACTCACTACAGCTTCAATCTCTTTAACTTTGAGAGTACTAGCAAGTTGTTTCTAGCAGCGGCGTCTTTTCTTCATCCAACCTTTAACAATTTTAAATGCGTAAATTTTAAACTAAATGTATTAACTTATAATGTGATGTAGAATAACGTTTATTAAACAGTTTTCTCCATATTGGTGAACTTTAAATTGTGTTTAACTCAGCGTAAACGTTGTTATATTTGTTTAAATATCTTTTGGATGAAAACTTATGAATTTTGTAAGATACAAAGCGATCGCCTGTTAACTTTCGTATCTTACTATATAAGTCCATACATGCTGCGTATGAAAGTTGGATGAAACTATAAATGTATTTTTGTGAAAAAATCATAGCTTTATCTCGAATGCGAAAGGAGTTATGAATTTTTTATTTTATCCAAACATTTTCCACGGCAAAATTTCAGCCGCTAGCCGGATTTCGTGGCAGTTTTCCGTGGCTATCTTCTTCACTCAATTGTCGGCAAACAGTTAACAACACTAGCCTTTAAACTGTTTACAATAGTACTGGTTGTATATTAGATTAATTCTAGATGCATATGTGATATACAACTATCCATATTATCCCTTAAACGCGAGCTACACTTCAACCGTCCGTATGAGTCAGTGCCGGGGTAAACCTAAAATTGCGGCCGAAGGTAACTTGTCGCTACTTTTTAAATAGAGGGCTTTAGGTCCCATACAGCAGGAAGGGTTTGACGAGGGTAAGATAGGCCACCCGATTCACCCTTTCGGTCCAGCCATGTAGACTTCGAGGCACGCGTCCGAGTGTTTGCTGAGCACTATGTCACTGCTTGTTCCAAGCGCGAGATGTGGACGCCGCGCCGCGGAGCCGTTCTGTATCCACATGCTGCAGAGGCGAGCCGACGACGGTGTAGAGGGGGTGGAGGGGGATGCGCGCTCGCGACAAGTCCGTCATTTTGCACTTTTTGTTCTTAAGCGCCATATCATTATTGGTGCACCAGACGTCAATGTTGGATTGGTCGTCCCAAGAACCCTGTTTATAGGGTTCTTGGGTCGTCCCACAGTTCATCCAATGTCCTGTTGACTTTCGATCTTCTTGCAATCGTTGGCGTACTGCACGA
The DNA here is from genome assembly GCA_963573305.1 of Pyrrhosoma nymphula. Lineage (NCBI taxonomy): Eukaryota > Metazoa > Arthropoda > Insecta > Odonata > Coenagrionidae > Pyrrhosoma > Pyrrhosoma nymphula. The sequence goes on along the minus strand of OY754335.1, from coordinate 93,209,773 downwards.
AGGTGGATTACTTTAAGACGTCCGGCAAGTCGGCCACAAAGATGTTAAAAAGAAGTGGCCCGAGAAAGCTCCCTTGAACATGCCACTCGGGAAGAATTACGGATAAAGTATAATAATAAAATACTATAAACGCAGATTTGAGTGCGTCTATGTTCATAGCTTCAGGGATAATATTGCCGAAAAGCTGAAAAGTTTCATTTTAACAGTTTTAATTATTTTTGATTTTATTAACCATGGTTTCGAGACAGATACGGTGCAAGACCTTTAAGGTGAATTCCACATTCAAGGTTCAGGACTACTTCTTTATTAACTTGCATAAAAGACGTTTAATCCATAATTGAGGGCCTGAGAGTCAAAGTAATACAAGTGACATCAACACGAAAAACGATATAAGTGCATATTTTATAAGTTGGTACCGTCGGGTACTGTCAGGTAGCTACAGGAAAAGGAATGCGGGTGGTCGAAAGTATGGTGCTGCGATCTAGCCGCCGAACACCTAAGCTACTTTCCTTTTTGTCACTTCTTACCGGGGTAAAGTGATGCAGGTGACCATGGATACTAGGTGACACTGGACGATGTTTGTCACTTGCATTACTTTGACTCCCAGGCCCTCAATTGATAGATTAATATTTAGAGAATATTAAATTAATAGTTATATTATTAAAGCGCGTGTGATTGCTTTACAAACGAAAAAGGAGATGTATTAGATGCCATTAATGAATTAAATTTGTCATAAAATATTTTTGTTTCACATGATTGCATCAGTTAAATTCTGTTCAACACAATTTATAATTCCTTGTGATCTCGGCTTGCATGCTAAACCTTGAATGCCGTTATTGGAATATTTTCTCGTCGTTCCTTGGTCTTGATTAAGGAACCTGTTGTTAAATGTTCCTATTTACAGTTTTTGCAGAGTAGAGAGCTTATTTATACCCCCTTCGCCTATTTTGCGGTACATTTGCTCGACCGTTTGAATCTTAACCAGTGCACATCCTACCTCAAGGGCAAGCAAAGTTATTCGACAGTATTTTTACTCGTTCCTTTTTATGCGTGAGATGTTTTATTATTTCTCAGTAATTTATGATGTATCATTTTTGAACAAACGAATCATTATTTTCTCTTAGTTGAATTCAGTGATTGTTTTACCTTGAGTCATCTCCAGGTGTGTCAATAGTTCACTGTGCGGGTAAATACCTATTTTACAAAAGAATGTTTTTTTCATGAGCGAAGCTTCATATAGTTTGCTGGGACCACCTTTCATATTATCTGCAAAAACAGGTCTCATTAGTTCTATCAATGTTTTGAATCTTAGGCATGCGTCTATTTAACAAAAACATGTTTTTTTGTCTCATGAGGGACCCTTTAATTAGTTTTCCTCGGGTTAATTCCATCTGCTTATTCCCATGCTTCCTCCGTGAATCCATAACATATATCTCTTTTTTCTTCCACCCCCAGGACCTCATGGGGCCTCCGTTCTTCGTCCACGCTCTTTTCTCTTTTGTATGCGTCTCCTAACTCCAGCAGGCCCTCAGCAATTTTGCCAATATTTACTGGGGATCGGGTGAGAAAACTGGGAAACAAGGTAGATGTTATCAAAGTAAATGTTCAAGGGACGAGAACAAAATCCCGATTCGCGTTTTCGTTACATGCCAGTGTATCGAGGGATTCTGGGAAAAAAATACGAGGCCATGAAATCAAAATTGACACAAGAGAACATGAGAAAGAGCGGAAGTGAAGGATAAAAGAAACGAAACCGTAACGAATTTACGGACGAAGATGAAAAATTTCTGTTTAAAGGGAACATCGTCTCGTTATCCTTTCGATTAAACACCGAAACTCAATGGATTAGTAAGGATTGTCTTTCCTATTTAAGCTCCTCTTAACGTTCTCCATAAAACGTAATATCATCTGCATCGTTTTGAGAGCATCCTCTGGCATATATGACGTATCATTCATCTACATATTTCCCTACCATCCGCGGCTTGGGAGTGCCGCTGGGGGAACACTACACATTCAGCCTTCGTGTATCATATCCCCAAGCATGAGCATGCTTTGGGATATGACTCAGTAAGAATGCAATATAAGAGCGAGATACACGAAAAACAGTGGTGGCATTCCATCAATCATTTAACACATTCTCTAGAATAGTTGTGTGGGAAGTTAATGGAATAAAAAGAAAATCACCCATGGCTTTTCATAGCAATATAAATTTGGAAATAAATCCTCCGTTTGTGGATTTATTTAGTGGAAGTGATTAATATAATAGTTACAGAAAGTACTGGGTAAACCACTATGCACTACGCACCAACTGTTATGATGCCAGAGCCTTGAAAATTGTTGGATGAAAAAACATTTACTGCCAGTATCTCCAAGTTTTTATCATTTCCGCATAATTTGGCACTTAGAGTTTGTGAAAGCTGATAATGATCATTCCATGAAGCCCTCGTTTAGATATTTGTGGTAGCAATGCATCATGTGCGTCTTGCAGGGTTTTTTTTGCAAAATAATGTCACTGGCTACACTTAGCTGTGAAATGGGTGCGTTTCCTGATCTTTGGTGAGTTTCTTTAATCCCAAGATGTATAGGCGAAACGCGGCACTGGGAAGTCAATGGTTGTTCGCGAAATACAAACCCCTACAATATCATTTTTTCACTATGGTTCCCATAGAGAAAGCCAACGGCGCACTCTTGAAGATAAAGGCCTCGTGCATGCTGGAACAAAGTTTCCAGGTTACCTTCGTATTTAGGGATGATGAGACATCAACTGTGGCACCCTTGGGCATGTGCCATTTGCGGGCTTGAGGAGGATGGGTGAATGGAAGGCAGAACTACAATGACATGGGAACTGTGATGCCATTCTTGACATGATTGTATTAATTGTTTAAATTTAAAAGCAAAACATTTGTTCACTCTTCAAAAAAGTTTTTTATTTACATGGCCATACATCTTTATATTTATTACCCTTGTAGCCAAATGGAAGGGTGCTAACTCGGTCATTTAAAACAACCCTTTTCCTATCCTCAGAGGACAGAGCCAGTCTTCTCTGTTTAACCGTGTGCAAGTGTTTTCTTTGGACCGAATGTTGTACTGATCCACGAAAATATTCTTATTTGAAAACAATTCATCCTTGCAATCTTGGAAATTTACTCTCGAGCCATCCGAGATGAAACTCGTGGAGGATTTAGTTCCCTTGTTTTGTAAATTGAACCTGTCTTCGAAACGGATGGCATAAGATTTAGCTCTTAATCCCACGAATTCTATAATTTTCTTGTGGCCACTCTCGTCCGACCACAGTCCGGCCTCCTTGTGGGTCCCTCTGGTTTTGATGACGTAGTCGTCCGGCACGTCCTCGTAGTCGAGCAGTGGTCCTAGTATCGGATCATGCAAACATGGTTAACAACGGATGCTGCTTGCACCTCGAGAAATGTACCATCATACAATCCGTATCCGAGTAAAGACAGGATGCATTGTCTCCGAACACCCCTTGCAAACGATAGAGAAATTCATATATTCTGAGTTTTGAGACACCCTTGTTTTCCTTTTTATGCATGCCAACTTCTCCTGGATTGGAGGGGCTGCAATTGGGATTCAATGGTTAAATATCACAGCTATGAAACTCTAAATTCCGACCGAGGTTAATTTGAGTTGTAAGAATTTTTATTAGGCTAAATTTTCGGCCCCTTTACCAATAACGTTTCCGACCATCCCTGATTCGCTGCCGTGGTGAAGACTCGGGGCAGGTTTATTCCACATTTTTGTCGGAATGGACTCCCATTTCCCCATCCCCGTTCCCCCGTCTATCACACGTAACAGTGCACTTGAGTCAATAAAACGCTTTTTATGTCCCCACTGCCCGCATTCTCGCATCATCGATTTCCCCAGCCCCACCACCAGTTGGAGCTCCTATTCCACTCCCCCCCTTCCACCCACCCTAAAGGGTTTTACGCATCATCCATTTCCTCTCCCTTTCGGCCGCCATACCAATCCCTTATTCCTCCCTCCCACCCTTTTCAGGCTGCCTTTTCAACCCCTCGGCTAAGGGCGAATCGCTGGGAGAGAAGGGATGGTTGGAACCCTGAGCCAACCCCTTAACCCCAGTCAAGCCTACCTCATATTCCTCCCTTTAGCCGCTTCCTTCCAACTCTCTCTTTCTCTCTTCCTTATCTTGTGCTTTATCCCCCATTTGTCTCACGCGCTCTCTAACCCCTGGCCTGGGGTTTTCAGTCTCATCTCATGGCCCTGCTTAGAGATTTGGAAGCACCAAATATCCGTCCTTATTATCTTCTCTAATTCCACTTGTCTTCGTTGGTCCAAATTCTTACCAGGATGAACATTAATCGTTGGAATAATAACACTAAGCAAATGGTACACAGTCAGATAAACTTGGAGTACGTTGCGGGCAGTTAGGACCCTGCATAGAAAGATCCAATACGCAAGATAAAAAAAAAACATAGAATAGCTGCCCGCTTCGAGCAAAACAGCCAAGGCTGAGCAGAGAGTGTAATACGTGTACGGTTGATTGGAGCAGCAGTTTGGGAGCCGTTAGGGACTCGACGGCTGCACGCTAAGCTGAAGATGACATGAAAAACTCAGATCACACTCGTTTCAGAAAGATATGCAGTGATATTGACGATATTATTTAATATTGATGATATTACTTTAACTCCTCACTATGTATCTAGAGCTGATAGAAGCCATGAAATAAGCGAGATGCCGAGGTGATCACCTATCTCGCCACGTTTTCTTCTTTACGTGCACCACTAGTGGCTAAAACAAAAACAGAGCGATACTCAGTCACTCCGTTAACAAATAGTTCTCTTTCATCCTTTATCTCTTCCAATCTCTTTTATCTATTCGCTCTCCTTTTACTGGCTAATGGAAAACTTTCTGTAGCGGCTCGCATGGCAATACGTAGATGGTGACTTCGCAATAATCTCTTATATATAAAAATTCAGCCTGCGTATGTTAGTGACCGCAAAACTATAAAAGTAGTCGGTCGATTGACTTGAAACTATGGTGAGTTGTTGTGCGCGCACCCAAAAAGGTTTATAAATGATAAAAATTGCTAATTTTGGGGTTGTTTTTACCCCAGTATTGTTTACATTTACTCCCATAAGAAAAGCGTTGAATTCGGTGCGGGTGTTCCTTTATTTGCTTTTTTAATTACTTGCACTCAAGATATTGGATGGAAATGTGTATCATAGAACGCATAAAAGAATGCAGTATTTAATTATTTCATTCAATTTTCTTATACGCTTCATTTTTGTCCAAGTATTGCGTTTTTATCTCAAAATTCATCAATTGTTTTCCTTTTCAACAATAGACATTTCCTTGTCAACCAGGCGTGAATATCCATTCAATAGCGATTAAATGAATGGCTATTCACGTCTGCAGCATTAAAAGGCCAGGTTCAGTGACTAATTTGATAGCTGTAGTCAAACGATTAGAGTTTCCCGGTCGGCTTGCAAACTTCCTTGCCCTTCTCAAACATGGTCGCTTCAAGTGAGTGGATTAAATCTGGAAAATCCATATTTTTCACATGGATTTCATAGCTTGGATATCACAGAAGAATTATACAATGAACCGCTAATCTTCATTAAAGATCTTTATCTTTAAATTTGCGGCAAGGTTTTAGTACAATTGGGAATGACAGCACCAAATCGTTCCATCAAAGCAACATTCGACAGAGATCTGCTCAGAGAGCAATCATACAACAGAAAAGACTTACAGCTGTTCGTCCAAGAAAATAATCCGAAATTCCTTCCAGAACAAAAAATAGCACTTGATAACTTCATAAAAGCTGTGGCCAACCAATCCGGTGGATTGTACTTTTTGGACACTCAATGTGGAACTGGAAAAACGTTCCTAATGTCCTTGATCCTGGCTAAAATTCGTTCAAACGGCCATATTGCGGCTTTTTCAGGCATTGCTGCCACTTTAACTGAAGGAGGGAGAACAGCGTATTCAGCTCTTAACATGCAATTCACAGAAAACCCAACATGTACATTTCAAAAAATCTGGAATGAGAAAGGTTCTTCAGGCGTGCCAAATCATTGTATGGGATGAGTGTACAATGGCTCACAAGAAGTCATTGGAAGCATTAGGTCATACATTGAAAGACTAGCGAAATTATCAGCTTCAAGTTATACCTCGCTCATCACCAACTGATGAATTGCATGCCAGATTGAAATGTTCAACGTTTTGAAGCATAGTCTAAACAACGCATTTAACAACAAATATGAGAGTTCAGCTTCAAACCGGTCCATCAGCTGACATATTTTCAAGACAATTACTCGAGGTTGGTATCGGCACTGTACCTACAAATCCAGAAACGGAAAAAATAACCTTTCCATCATTCTGCAACGCCGTGAATTCAAAAGAAGAATTAGTAGACAAGGTTTTCCAAAGCATCGAAAAAAATTATCGAAATCACGCATGGTTGAGCGGAAGAGCCATTCTAGAGGGTAAAAATGTCGACGAATACGATATGAATAACATCATTCTAAACAGAACTGCAGGTGAAACAGTGACACACAAATCCATTGACTCCGTGATGAACAAAAGTGAAGTAGTGAATTTTCCAACGGAATTTCTTAATTCTCTCGATGTTCCCGGATTACTGTCACACATTCTGAATTTGAAAATTGGAGGGCCAATTATATTACTCCGAAACATCAATCAGCCAAATTTATGCAATGGCACACGATTAGTAGTTAAACAAATTGGTGAACAATCTAATTGAAGCAACAATTCTGATTGGACCTCAAAAGTGAAGACGTACTACTTCCACGAATACAACTTATTTCGACCGATATGACGCTCGAGTTCAAACGACTTCAATTTTCAAAACGCCTTGCGATCTCTATGACTATCAATGAAGTGCTAGGGAAATCTTTGCAAGTGTGCGGTTTGAATTTAGAAAACGATTGCATGGGCAATTGTGCGTTGCATGCTCCAGAGTCGGTAAACCGTCTGATATTTATGTTTATGCAGAAAACGGACAAACAAAAAATGTAGTCAGTCCACTAGCTTTACAATAAAAAATTATTTACTGTGAAAACATCTTTTTTCTTCCTTTCTTTTCATTCTACAGCATAACCAAAGCAACGAAAGGCAGGGTATTGAATTGAATGATGTGTTTTTTCGGTGAATATATGTTCGCTGGAATACTTTTATTTACTTTCCCATTCATTTCATATCAGACTGAGTCACAGCGAAGCGTGACCGGGTTTAGCTAGTCTATTTAATAAAATATGAATCTCCAGTGTCGATGTATCCAATGGCTCAAGAGTCTTAGGGTTTATGTATTAAATGGAAAAACTCCGTGAATAAAACTATTCGAAAATTATAAAATTTATATTTCATAATGTCGTACCATACGAAACAGTTCCACGTCATTAAGCCCAAAACGGTATCCTAAAGCGTGGAAATTCGTCATGTGGCATTATTTCATTTGATCGGACTTTAAATCGTTTCTCTCAACTTTCGGTCAAGTTTGTTAGCCTATTATACTACCACGGCGTGATTTTGTAACCAAATACCCATCTCTATCAGGAATTAGAAGATCCGGGCTCGGATCTCGATCAAGTCAAATTACTTTTTTTGCGTGGAATTTCCACGCTCCTACCATGATGCATCTCACATCCTTCTCAATCGTACCCTTGTCCCCGTCTCGTGATTCATCCTGTGCATTTCACTCGGTTTTTATCCCTTTGGAGTCGTTTTACCTCCTTTCTAATTGCTCTGCTTTGCTCGCTCGCTGTCTCTTATCTCGTTCACACAACACGGTTTGAGGTCAATATCGTAGACATCCTTTCTGGGGTAAAAACAGAGATCTACGTCTAGGTCGAGTGGAATTTTCGATCGTGTTATTTTTTGAATTTTTACCGAAATTTTCCTCATCCATGTCCGGGGAAATTAGGAATGGTTGGAAGCCTTACTTATATGGCATATACTTAGGATATTCGGTACCGGGAGTGTCTCAAGAAAATTTGTCCCACGCTGAAGTACGCTTTTCAAAAACCCTCGACATATGAATGCCTTATCAATTGAGTCGCTATCATTAATAAACAATATTTTGGTGAGGTAAATTAATTCTCCGTATATTCTTGCATAGATTTTTTATTTATTTGTTTATCAAGCACTGGAACCTACCCAATAGTTGTAAAATATTTGACCATATAGAAACATATATAATACGGAGTACGAAATGGGAGTAGAGTACACATGAGTCATGGAATATAAATATGAGAAAATTTTAAAATTGAATGAAAAATCTCTTAACAAATTTCCAGCACAAAATGAAACAAAGCAAAATGAAAAATGTGAACGTTTACATTCCGCCACCAAATTCAAAAGAGATTGGAAGGACTTACTGTTACGCATGTAATTTGTCCTGAAAATATTCTATGAAAACTATTATCGTTTAGTGTATTCCCATTACGGATTCAGAATGTTTTAAATTCTAAAAGACTAGCGTAAGGTATTAAGCCGTGAATAATTTCATTCAGGAATAAAATATCTGATTGGATTGCTCTGCTTTTTAATGCTTGTAATAAATAATGAAGCATACTGTTCATCTCTTTTGGAAAAATTAGATTTGAGATGGAAATATTTGACAAGGCAAACAAACACTTTTAACATTTCCTTTTGTCTATAAACTACACCTATTAAATGATTTTAATTTAAATAATGAGAGACCGCTGCCTCATATCAATACATATTGGTGTATTGTTATTGGCATTAATTTCTTTCAAAACTGTTTTGAGTTAAATGTTATCTCGTGGTAATTGACTTGTAAGTCTTCATTGTATCATTGACAATTTGATATTTATTGTAAAAATGTCTTGATCTTTTTTTTATTTTTATTTCCTTGTCTTTACCTTAAAATCGTATATGCACGTGCTATTTACTCTATTTTTGTTTTTTAATTACATCACGAATCATGTACCGCAGCATGAAAATTATTTTGGTACTACCTATTGTTTATTTTTTCATTTCTAAATAACTTTTACATATTTTACAAGAATTAGGCCGTTGGGAATGCTTTCCATGATAATAATAAGTACGTTATTAAAACTAAATTTTGTTCCGGTTAAACCTTGTTGTGGCGTCCCCTTAGATGGAAGGCGGCGCCCCGGACAACTACAAGGGTCACCCGGACCTCAGCTGACCCCTAGTTGGTACTTCGGTAGCACATAGGGCCTTGAGATCCATCCCCATTTACCTACCTTCACTCCACCTACCTCTACGACTGCCCCGAACTGTCTACCAGGATGTCTCAAAGGTCTGCTCTTAAAAAAATGCGGGGCTTTTTCTCAATGTCCTCAGGGGCTGTTGAAGGGGTAGGTTGGTGGGATGGTTCCTATGGGGCAGTTTTTGGCGCTGTTGCATTTGTTAAGGTGGGTGGTAGTGGGGCCATCCACAGCCATAGGGTCGCCGGATAGGGAAAAGGCAGCTAGAGTTACATATATATAAGGGGATCATTTTGAGACCCTAGATTTTCTGTCCTCGGGAAAGGGGCATTGATAAAAGAAGGGAAGCTGCTGCTGTTGAGGGTACGAAAGGGGGATGGTATTTTTTGGGGGGATCCGTAGGGGAGTGGTGAGGCTGGCAAGAAGGGACCGTATCTTTGGGCGTCGAGAGAGGAAGTGTGTGTGCAGGATGCGGTAATGGGGAGAGACCTTTCCTTGGAGGGTAGGAAGCGGTTGACGAGAGTGGCTTGAGGTGGTGGTTGAAGTGTGCGTGGATGCTTAGAAGGATCTCATTGCTGCGTGGCTGAGACCTTTAGATGGGTATTTCGGAGAGGGAACTATTTTGCAAAATATCGTAGAGTGAAATATGGTTTCATGTATTTTTGAGAATGGAAATCCTGTGTGAAAATGGAGGTCTTTCAGGTTCTAATCATTTCTAGAATAAAAATGGAAATCTACGCCACGTTCGATCGAATTGCCAGAACTGTCCTTTTGCTTAACATTCTACCAATTTATTTCCATCGATTCCGCCTGAATTTTAGTATTCCTATCCATTAGTATCCGAGTATATTTTTTATTTGGAATTGAAAAGTTGCATGATTAACCTCCCCTCCAAGTGGAAAGGGCTCAAGAAGAGAATAAATCCGTTTAATAAATAACGATTTATCACCAAATAAATTCTCATCGGTGATGATCAAACTTAACGTGTACTCTACATATAATTTGGCTGGTGGTCCTACTCGCCCTGGGCAGGATTACTACGCGAAAGAGATTATTAGCTGCTTAAGTCAAAACAAGTGAGAAACCACTCTCAAACGAGAAGAGTTAAACTCGTACTTTATTGGTGCGTACAAATTAAAATTAATGAAATAAAATTATAGCCATTCATCAGTTTTCATAAAATGCCACTATTAAGAAATAAAATTTGTTAATTTGGTGAGAAAACACTTATGTTTCAGTCTTAAGGCCGTTTTACACGATGAAAGATTTTGTACAAACGAATGTACGTGAGATTGTACGTTTGTCTCAACGAAATTAGAACAGGTTCTATTTCCCGTGCAGGCATTGAGACATTCGCACAAGCGTTCATACAATTTGCCGCTTTACACGATACATTTTGCCTCATGCAAGAGTTCACGGAAGAGTTTGTACAAACAAATGTACCGTGTAAAACGGCCTTTATAGATGTGCGATCCGCCATAGCCATGCGCCAGGGGTCGAGGTCAGCTGATCCAGTATACGCTTTCTTTTTGGTAAAACAAGTGTCTTTAAGGTTATAAGGTAATTATGGAACCCCATACTGCACCAAGCGATGAATTGATTGCGTCTAGGAGTTCCTTCCTAATCGCCAGCCCCTGGGTGCTACAGAAAGAGCACAGCCACTTCGTGTCACAAGCGTGTAACTGGGAAGGCACTGGTTTACAATGAGCTACCTTATTGAATAATAATAAATTCTTTATTTATGGGAGCGGAGTTGAAATTTAAGGTTGAGTCGGCAATGTAGGCCATATTTCACCTCGTGAGATACTTTTTAGAAGATCTGTTTCACACAAAAAAATAATCCTGACTGGCATCCTCAGAGTTTATTCTAAAATGAATGAGTGCCGTTGGTCATGCACATCACCGTAATACTGTACTTTGGGACGATAAGTGTAGATAATTCTAGCCAAATGTAGTAAGCCCTGTGCACAATGATGGACGATTCCCGACTTTCCATCTCAGCCCCCAAATGCCTTCTTGGTTCTACCTACCAACCGTTATCACATTCTAGCTCACTTGACACCCTAACACCCATGTTTCTCCTTTGGTTACCATCACTAAGGAGACCCTCGTACCCGTAGTCACTCATCTACCAGCCTTAACACTGCATCCATCGGCATTATGGAATAGAACAAAGCATAATGCCCATATATCAATTAAATATCTCCCGTAAAAAAGTTAATTGTATATTTTTCTTATTTTTAAATCCACTGTAAAGTATATTAACCTGCTCCATGCCACCAAACGAGCAAATAAAATAAGATTTTGCTAAAGTTTTAATCTAAGCAGGCTTAACTTTTTACAGTAGTACGATTCGTAATTTTATATAAGTAATTGTACGACTGGTAGTTTTGCATACAGCCATTTGTTGTTTACAATAAACGGTAGCATTAAGATTACATTGGAGGTACATGCTTAACAAATTAAAGATTTAATGTCCTCATCAGCCGTGATATTCGCCATGATGAATGGATCTGAAAAACATCGACTGATCATGTAATTGACCCATTATTTGAGAGAGAACTTTCAGTCTTGGCAGAATATACACTTAATGGCCATTTCGATGAGTTTTAAGAATTGTTAAATCGATTAGTGGACCCTATTGAATCATACTCTTGGCATAAACTTCTTGACCTCTCTTATGTATGTATGTCCAGTTACTTTAATATCGCCGAACTCAATGAAATAGGGAACTATGTGTGGCGGTCGACTGTAATGTATGCGGATTGATCATTCATAATTTCAAGTTATCCAGGATGCAGTAGCTTACGAATTTGTGTTTGAAGCGTGAAACTTTAAAGTCTGAGATTGGAAAGGAAGTTAGCTCCCTGGGAATAAGAGAAATCAAAATTTCTGTTTGTTCTGCAGAACTAGGAGGGGTCGGGGACCGCTGCTGAATCCCCGGGCACACCAGTGAAAGACGCTTTGGATTTGGGGAGGGTATAAAAGGAACCAGAGGAAGGGGAAGGGATTCAGGAGGGGTTATGAGGGTTCACTGGAAGGAGGGAATGAGTTAATAAAGCTTTCAACCTTTCGCTTACATTTCTCCCTTTGAATTTGCTCCACGAATGCAGATCGTTTAAAGAATCAATAAAATCACCAAAAAATATTACTGGTATTATTCGCGAAGACGGAAGGTTTCGTTAATCTTGAAAAATCACGTTCAAGATCGAAAGTTAAAGAAAAGAATATTGGGTATTCAATCACTCTTAGATTTTCACAAATCTCAATCTCTCTTACATCACGGAGTTTTTCCCGCCTGTTTGCTTTCTCATTACCCACTTAGTTTTCGATCTCCACAATACTAGACCTCGTGTTATTTCTTTTAGTCCTGGAAACTGCGTCCATCTATCGCTAGGTTTATTTCTATATCTCTGCTTTTCTCCCTGGTTGAATTGAGGCCTCCACAATCGGATCTGATGAAGCGGGATGTGGAGGGACAGGCATGGGGTGTGTGGGGGCAGCCACGTCCAGGGCTTTATAAGGCATTGAATTAATTCGGAAGGCATATTTTGTGAGAGAATTGGAACGGTTTGGAAGAGCCCTGGGAGAAATCGACAAAAAAGGAAATGTTCTTCGATCCTTTGATTGAAGGGAATAAAGGAAAGTCCCAGGGATAAAAAAAATCATGTAGTAAGAACCTGCTGCGGGCTCAAGAGTATGTATATTAATGTAAGAAATAGTACCAGGAGAGGAGTCTTTTTGTGAAAATTACTTTTTTATCCTGGCTGAATGAACTCGCTTAGTAAAATTTTTCGCTGATGTATTCGGAACCAACCATCGTTGCCACACGTATTTTAATCATCTAAGTATTCAGCAAGTTCGTGAGTGAGGTCCAAAGCATCAGAGGCATGCGTGAAGAGGCATGGCATAAGGCATCAAAAGCTGCGTAAAGGGTTATCGAGAGCAAAAACTGTTTTAAGTTCGTTACTCACATCCAGGTTTTAAAGTTAGATAAATAAAAATAATGTACGCAATATCCACAATAATTTATTTCTATTTGATTGTCTCATTCTAGTTTATAAATATGTTTGCTAATACACGTCTTTCAAGTCCTCCAAACAAGTTGCAATATGGGTTTTATCGTAAATCAATGAAGTAGGTGGGCTTTATCCGGCACTGAGATACTTAAAGGTATATTCTAGCCACGTGGAATGATTCAGGGGATAAAACTTACCTTTATCTCACATAAACAACTAATGGCACTTCGTTTTACAGAAAAAGATAAAACTCAAGAAGATCCTATGTGCAGAATCAGAAGTATTCGGAATCTCTACATGTTCAAACGGTCAAAATATACCTTATGACTTTGTACCGCCTTTTTTAAGTATGTTGAGGCTACAGAATACATTATCCCTGTGTAACAAATAGAGGGAGGCAGAATTTTTCACCTATATAACAGCTATTCTTCTCAAATGTTCGTGTGAAAGTTTCTATGACGTTTTTCTTTCGTGAAAACTCTTCTCTACCTCATCTTTTTTTTAAGTATTCAAAGATGCAAATTAAACGCGTGAAATTTCATACGGTTTAGCTATCTTTTATATCCGTAGCTGGTATTTTGCTATAAAAACTGTTAATATGTATCTCTAAAAGCAAATATACTCGCTCGTCATCCATTTTATTTCGGGAGATGCTTCAAACTGTTTTCTTTCAATTAGCGACAGTGCTATTTACCATTTACTCTCTAAATACATATATACCACATGAAATGGTTCCAATACTTGGTATTTGGGAAAAGAGGATGAGTGGCGATTGGAATCCTTCGAGATATGAGTTTGGAGGAGGACGCAGATGGTAGGTATACTATGGAGTAGAGAGGAAAACAAACGGTATTAAATATTGGGGAAGAGGAAAGGAGACTATGGTAAGATTCGATGACGGAAGGAGAAGTGGTTGGAAGTTGAAATGAGTGGTAACGGGCTCTTAAAGAGGGTGATAGGGAGAGAAAGTTGCTGGAGAGGGAGGAGAAGAGTGGAGATATTTGATCGTGTAAGAGAGGGAAGCATGTCTAAGTAGATTGTGAAAAGGGAATTAAAAGGAATAATGGAGTGTTTAGTGACGATGATTTGGAGAATGAGCCGTTGACTTTTACGAGGGTAGCTCGGTAAAAACTGTCCTTGGACGTGATATTATTTGTAGAACACCTAATATTAATGCTGATGATATGGCATTGATTAGATTTTATTATTTTTTCACAAATAAGTACCTTTGACTTCTCAATTTTCTACAGCTGAAGAAGGGCCTACATGCCCGAAACGTCCCAGTAAGTCCTCTCTCTCTTTTTACTTTTCTTTCCCCACCCCCTGTCAAGTGTTTATATATATGTATATATAAATTCAAACTTACAGGAGGTAGGAGTATATATATATATATATATATATATATATATATATATATATATATATATATATATATACTCTAGATCCTTCTAAGCAACATGGGTTGTCAGAAGGTTCTTTATTTGCATATTAAGTAAAAAGTTACAAAATAATTAATCATAATTTTTGAAGAATGTAGTAGAAATATTGCATTGCAGCTAACATATCTATTTAACATAGTTGCATGTAGTAAATAAATACTGATGGCATTCCCAGCCTCGTCGAATTTTTTTCCCTGTGATTCGTCCATTATTCCATCCTCACATCACCATTGGACTTCACAATTTCGTGTATTTCCTATCCTCTTTCTTTCACCCTCTATTTGAACGAAAATATGTATTATTTACACCTGTGAGCGGTTTGTGTGAATGAATGAATGTTTGTATGGCCGGAATGGCTCATTTCTTATTCGGCTCCGCGTGCCCCGAATCGCCTCTGTATCTTTACCACTGTTGTGTGCTTGAGTAATTCTTTCCTTTCCTCTTCTGTTCATTCCTTCTCTGCCGGTGGGTGAAAAATGCCCTGCGCCATCTCTCGGCGACATTTATGGGCTACTCCTGGGGGTGTTTGGTTCACATAAACCCCCCGCCGATTCCAGTAATTCTTATAAGACTAGATAGCTCGGTGGTCTGAGTATTCGGCGCGACATCGATAGGTCCGTGGTTTGATTCTTGGCCTAGTCGAAATTTTTTCACTGTGAATCGGCCATCATTTCATTTTCACACCACCATTGGACTTTAATATTTTATGTGTTTTCTATCCTCTTTCTTTCACTATCTGTTTGAATGAAACAAATATATATATCCAAACAGGAGAGGTCCCAGAATAGAACCTTGAGTAACACCATGTCTTATAATCTCAGTGTCACTATTAATACCTAATATTTGTACTGATTCCGATCTTTCTATTGCCTTGGTAGCTCTTTAAACAAGATAAAATATTTCCTCTTACACCGACATTTCCTAATTTTCTTAACAATATTGACACTCCGACAGCATCGATTTATCTTTCAAGAATCCTAAAAGATATATAAACGTATTTTTCCAAATTTTTATAGCTGAACTCAAAATGGATATGGAACTATACTTTTTTAAGTTTGTTTTACTTCCACAATGATAGACTGGTTTAATAGTTGTAAGATTTAGATCTTCTGGTACAACTCCTTCCGTGAGACTACTTTTGATGAAAGTAGCCATGATTTTAATATTTAATTTAGGATTTTCAGATCTCTCATTCTAATATAAGCATAACCTGGGCCATTTATAGGGAGATTTGATAGTATTTCCCTCACATCCTTATCAGTGGTCTCAGCAATGTAAACATCCTTCCTCGCTAGCAGACGCCCTCACTCCTTACAAGGGGTCCTCCGTACCTCAACAGTTTCTGTTTCCCACCCTTCGTCCCTACTTAACCTACCCTAATAAGTTCCTCTCTCCTCCCCCACCCTCATTTTTCTTATATTTATTTGAACGTATGTTTTGAAAGCTTCACTTGAAGATGATGTAATAACATCGTAAATAGTAGCATTAAATCTTTAACAAATAGAAAACTTCAAGGTTTTTACTACTATCATTATATAAAATTTAGTTTAGTTAAAACTGCGGTAGCCTTTATGTATATTGTATTAAAGTATCCAGTAATCACGTAGAGCTGTTTACTTGGTTCTCTTTCAGCTAGAATTACATCAATATCTTCTCCTCACATCTTGAATTAGAATCTTTCAGTGACAACGGGGCTTCCTGAGTCCTAATATCAGGTGCATTTTTCTCCATGATTCTTTGTTTTTCATCGGACGATAAGAACTATCGCGCAGTCCTGCACAGCCGTAGTGCATGCTGGTATTGCATCACCAGCACTGCAGTAAATCATCATCAGAAGGTAGAATTTCTTCACAAAGGGAATAACTCAGTTTCAAAGAAAAGAGACTTTACAATAAACGTAGAAAAATGCACACTTTTGTCGCTCAGCGATATTAAACTTTCTCAGGTTACGTAAATACAAGAGAAGTGTAGAAAATTGATCTCGTTTAATTAAGCATCACAAATCACCAACACTTTTTCTAAAATTTAGTATATTCTTAAACGCAATTGGTATACAAAAACAATAAAAAGAGGTGAGAAACCACATATTTCAAGGAATATTTCCACAGCACATAATCCTGGTGTAACTGCAATGCCAGCGCTGCCTATCATGTTTTGATGTTTAAATACGTGGTATAGGTAGTGTTTTTTCCTGTTGATTAGTAGTACAAAGATTACCTTATAATAGAATAGCCATCCAAAACCTCGAAGAAAACTCTATAAAGTATTTTCATATGAATTCCTTCAATGACGTCAAGGGGTGGAAGAGTTACGCCACACGAAGCGACGGAGTAACTTTCCGAGAATTCTTCCCAGAGATGTGACTGTTTTCCGTATCCACCTGAGAAAACAGGAAGCCAGCAAAAGGAGTTCTTCCTCTTGGTTTGACCCTGAAAGTAGGCTCTCCTTCTTTTGCTTCGCGTAATTCTCGCGATTTTCTTTTATTCACCCGATGAAAGTAAAATCGAGATAGACGTCAAATGAGATAAACCTTCAGAGTGGCTGTAATCGAAGGAAGAGCGTTCAGTGGGGTGAACAGATGAGGTCGTGAAATGAAAAAAATTCTTATCTACTTCTCCTGCATATTTTCTCCTTCAGAAGGTGACTGAAGAAGAAACTTTTTATCTCCGAAGCAGACCGATCTCTATCGTGGAAGAGATCAAATTTAAAGGATTGACTCTTTCTTTGGCTTTCCCTTCCCGTCTTCGCGATGTGTTCGTTCCCAGAAAGGTAAAGTTTCTTTTTTATACTAAAGAAAAAACAATCGGAATATTCTTCCTCGATCAAGATTTTTCCAATAGACGATAACTTCAGCAAAATAGTGTTGTAAAGTAGAAATAGAAAAGTGCTGGCTCTGCAACGGAAAAGAACTTTTTTTATGTTCCCCGTATATTTTCCTTTTATCTAGAAATAACTTACGTGTCACCTGACGTAATCTGTTAATAAAATTATCTATTGTCATTGGCTGATGGAATGCCTACTTTTTCGAAGCATTGCCAACGAATAATTTCAAATATCTTTAACCTTAAAACTGAAAAGTTACTCACTTTAGCTCATCTAAAACTGAGATTCCTTTCAAATCCTTCATTTTATGGTAAGAAAATTATAATTATAGCTTTAAGCAATAAATTTAGTGACAAAGAAACAATATCCCTGAAATCTCAACGTCGAAAAACGAGAGCCTACACTGATGATAGTCCATTATGAATTTCATCGTTCCAGAAAAATTTCGTTGTTTCCTGGTGATTCCAGTGAAATTCTAGCGTAATCAATAAATATTAATTTTCACAGCCTCCTTCACTTTATATAAAGTAATACGAACAAACTTGATGTTACTCTTATCTGTGGAAAATCATAATTTATATAATTTATATAACATTTAAACAATTTTACGTGACATTTTTAATTGATAAATGATTCTATCCAAGTTTTTGCTAGCCTACATTTTGAAGAAGCTCCATTTTAAAGGATCCCGTTTAATGAAGGTGCGTCTTGATTTATCGCACGCCAACAATCGTCCTAGTTTATTCCATAGCGGAGCGATGCAATATCCTCCGAGTACTTTTTATATTTTTTTTAAACTCGTAAGTGCCTCACTTCCCGCGACACAGCAGAGCTAAAATATTGTTTAAAAATACGGAGTCCTCGTGACCCGTTGGCTTTTGTCTTCATTAAGAACTCTATAAAGAGTCGAGTAGGGGGGTGAGATTGAAGGAGCCATCCTTTTCATCCCTCTCCGTATTCTTCCTATCCAATTAAGAGGGAGCAGCTGATTGGGTCGTGGAACATCCAGCAGGCGTCTCCACGTCACGAGTTGGATTATCTTTTTCTATCTCTCTCTATCCGCATCGTCCTCCTCGATGCCCTGTCCCCTTGAGCGATAACTTCCACGCATGATCCCTCATGATGCCCTCTCAACAGATGGCTCTCTCTCCAACTATCTCCAAGGACGCTTTATTACGGCCCGAAATGCCATGGAATCATCGATATATAGATTCCATAACTCCCCCACCGGAAATGACTCCCTCATCAATACACTATATTATTGCGAAGCGTCCCACCAAACATTCTACTTCTTAAGGGTGATATCGATTCGGAAACAAAAGATAACCAATAATAAGGACAGATTACGTTAGAAATATTTTCTGTATTAAAAGTAATAAGAACTAAGACGATGCAATATTCCACAGATAAAAATTTTTAATCGACCCGTGTTTCGATGCTCTGCATCATCATCAGGTGATGATGATGCAGTGCATCAAAACCCGGGTCGATTAAAAATTTTTATCTGTGGAAAATTGCGTCGTCTTAGTTCTTATTATGTTCATATTCCACAAAATCTCGCCTGATACCTCCCTTTTTCTGTATTGAAATGGAAAACTTTGCCTGATACCATCATCAATATTTTTTCCCTAATTTTTATGAATCCCTCGTTAAAACATTTTTCCGTCTATACGTAGCAAGACATCATTTCGAACGATTGAAGTCGTTCACTTTCAGATTTTTAATCGTTTGCGTCGCATAGTGAATAAAAATTAGAAGACGCAGTGATTCTCATTATTTATATATTTACATATTAGATATCTCATTTTTTTCGCTCTATTTTAAGATCTTTATTCATTAAAAGTCGAACTTTATTTTACGTTATATATTGCTGAGAATATTTTTCGGAATACTGAGTATGTAATCCTGTGTACAATATTGGTTTACTGGCTCAACTCTACGTAAAATGTTTGGATTCTCACTTCTATGGAATTGAAAAATTACGTAAGTAGCTTGAAGTCTACAATCCATTTTTTCAAAGAGCCGAGTTACTGGTATTCGATTCTTTCAATTGATGATCTGCAGCTCTTCCATATCAAAATGGGAAAGCTGAGGTAGAAGAAGAATTAATGACATACATGCTGCTTATCTAATGAATCATATGCCTTTGTATTTCCTGAATGGCACCACGGCTCCCACCGTTAATATCAAACTATTTACAGTATTTCTTGATTTCCCTTGTTTACATCGTTTCATTATATCGTTATTTAGGATGAAGATATTCATAACTGCCTAAAATACCGGCTATTCAATACGTAGAAATTGCCACGAGAAAAATCGGGCTAGAGCGGGAATCGAACTACGAATCGGTGCCTTGCCGGGTTAATGGGCAGACCACCACGCTACCCAGGCTTCCTAATGCCCGTGGACATTTTGGAGCAAGCAAGGCTATGCTAATTTTTCTAAAGTCAAGTCAAGTAAAGTTTCAAATATATGCTAAATTCAAAGCTATGCTAAATTTTTTTGAACCTATTTTTTCTTCTGGCAATGTCTACGTATTTCATAGTAGTACTTCATCTTTGGTATTTATGAATATCTTCATACGTAGCCTAGCACGGCCTAAGTGCTGGTATAGAATGCAACCACATGGGTTGTGGCTTCTTAGAAGTTCTATTCTCCCTTGCGTTGCCATCTTTGATTGAACGCAAGGGCTTATCATACAGTTCCCTTATATCCTCCAAATTTCCATAATAAATGGGGAAGACTTGATAGAGTGGTGGTCGATGCATTGACCCGTTAAGACTTCGATTCCCGTTCCAGTCCGATTTTTTCTCGTGGTAATTTCTACATCGTTATTAAGCTGTAGTTTATTTACGTATTTTAATTTAGCAGTATTTAGTTGTAATTATCAAATAAGTTTTTCTCTATTGTTTCATTTAGTCTAATGTGGCTAATAACTACAAAATGGTCTCAGGAGAAAAAAGATATTGACAAACTGATAAATCAGGTAGGGCATTATTTTCAAGAAACAGAAAACAGAGCTTCAACATGCTAAATAAATTGTCAAATGAAAAGAATAATGAGGAAATTATTCTATAATTTTGTCATAACTTAATATGAAAATACTATTTTATCAACTTTTCTAATTGATGCAACTTAAAGCAACCTGATCCTATTTCAAGCCTCTGGTTTTCGACAGAAATACCCAATTTCATTATAACCACTATCATAGGGTTGCCACGCCAAGTTTTCGGTCCAAAACGCCTCTTTTGTCGCTGTAGGAGACATGGGTATTCAATCTTCCACCATGAACATTGTAATCTCTTTTTGACGCATCGGCTGTCCAGAACTTCTGTTTGCTCGCCAAACACACCTCCTCCATCAGATGTGCGAGTAATTTCCTCAATTTTTGTTTCTCCGAACGTGACTTTGAGTGAAAATGATAAGATAACGCCCAGCCATGACCACTTAAGCATGAGTTGTGTACATGACCTTGTCCGGGGACCATTTAGGTACCTGGCGGGAATTTACCTCCTTATTTCATAACCCGTCACGCTTTGTGAACTCGTTGCCCTGGAAATCAGATACTATGCCAAAACAAAGCCAATCTTTGGGGAGGATGGGGTGGCGGGTCCTCTCTGTGGAGCCTTTTTGACAAGCTACCCGCATCCGAAGGATCTCATGCCATTGCCATATGCTGCCGCAATAAAGTCGTGATTCAGCGAGGATCTTATTTGTCCATTGGAAACACCGTGGGGAAATGTTTTATCGCCAATATTTTTATGACAAGGTTTTTAGGGCTAGCATGATACCATAAATGATAAAAATAATTCCGTTTGAAAAAGTGGCGTGTTTCGTTCACTTTTACTATGGTGCATGTGACTGGAGATATAAACGTAAAACAGCGATTTTTCTACAAATTTCCCTTTTAATCGATCTCATTCGATCTGAATTGTAAATGAAGTCCCATTTCAAACTCATTTATTTTCCGATAAACCTTTAGAATCGGGACTTGGCCTCTAAGGCAGATGACTACTGCGTGCCTTCTCAACTATGATACTCTCCCATGACCTTAAGTTTCCACATGCTAAGTTTGAGCTTAAATTTGGTGAAATTAAAGTTTCCGAAAAATCTGAATAATATAAAAAATCAAAATCTAAGCGTTTCCTGCTTTATAAGATTAGAAAGCTCATCTTTAGATTTATTCTATCTTGTAAAAATGTACCAGTTGACCCGTAAGAAGTTACATACCGCAAAGTTGAAAGTTTACCGAGTAAATCATCGTTCTTGGAGCATATTTATGGCGAATTATGGTTTCTCGGGTTTCCAACCGGGTGAGAGGTTCCATTTCCAACGTTTTGAGGTCCAACACGACTCAGTATCTCTAATTTGTAGTATGATCTCCTGATAATAATAATACTACCTAATAAATAATACTACCTAAATACCAGTTAGCTATTCCACCAAGAGTAGATCCCAATACTCCAAAAAATAACATAAGTAGCGGGTTGTAATGTGACCCAAAGCATAACATAGTGTAAAGTACAAGACCTTGATGTATGGGTAAGATAAGGGATAATACTAGTCTATCTGTGAACAACAGAAGATAATTTTCCATATGAATTTACCAAGTACTATAAATCAGGGATAATGGTGTGGATGACTTTGATAGTTCCCAATATATAGCTCCGGGTCTCACTCAAGTACCCTCTGTTTGGTTATAATTTTGGCGCCAATATCCCACCGTAAGTTCGACTTATTTCAGGACCGGCAGCCATGTCTTGCTAAGGGTAAATCCTGAGTCGCGTTTAAAATTATTTTTCCCTATCCGTATCTCAACAGTTTCCTTGGTCAGTCGGTCCCAATAGCTGGAGATACGGCACAACAACTTCACTCCGTCGAAGTTGATGTCATGGCTGCATGTGATGTCAGGCTCCGCTACGGCCGATTTCTCTGGTTTTCTAAGTCTCATGTGCCGCCGGTGCTCCTTGAGACGCGTTTCTACGTTTCGGTCAGTATGTATGTAGGCTTTGCCGCACCCACAGGGAAGGCGGCAGACTCCAGGGGTCTTCAAATCAATGGGGTTATTAGCTCGTTCGACCGTGTCTGTGATTTTGGCCGCGGGCTTGGGAATGGTCGTGATATTATGCCTCCTCAGTCTTTTAGAGATCCTGGCGGAGATGGAGGATCGAAACATCGGAAATGGAACCTCTCACCCGGTTGGTAACCCGAGTAACCATAATTCAACAGTCGCGTTTAAAATTATTTTTCCCTATCCGTATCTCAACAGTTTCCTTGGTCAGTCGGTCCCAATAGCTGGAGATACGGCACAACAACTTCACTCCGTCGAAGTTGATGTCATGGCTGCATGTGATGTCAGGCTCCGCTACGGCCGATTTCTCTGGTTTTCTAAGTCTCATGTGCCGCCGGTGCTCCTTGAGACGCGTTTCTACGTTTCGGTCAGTATGTATGTAGGCTTTGCCGCACCCACAGGGAAGGCGGCAGACTCCAGGGGTCTTCAAATCAATGGGGTTATTAGCTCGTTCAACCGTGTCTGTGATTTTGGCCGCGGGCTTGGGAATGGTCGTGATATTATGCCTCCTCAGTCTTTTAGAGATCCTGGCGGAGATGGAGGATCGAAACATCGGAAATGGAACCTCTCACCCGGTTGTTAACCCGAGTAACCATAATTCAACAGATTCGCCGGCAAAGCACCAAACCTTTCATCGTATATTTATGGCCTCCTCAAATTTGAGGAACGTAACTGCCACCGGAAGAGACCCATTCAACTAAACGTGAATAGGTGCACTTGATCAAATAATAGGGATATGAAATTCGGAGTCTCTCTGAGTGTTGTTACGTATGTTTGGCGTTAATGTGCTTCATCTAGTTAGCAAAACGACGTGTGATTAGTCTGTATTTCAGTGCATTTGTTTTAAATGAATAAATACTTCGCAAATAGAATCCGCAAAGAATAGAAAATAGTCCTCAAAGAGAATCGATAAATATGTAGTCCTCTCTGATAATGCGCATTATCGCATGCTGTACGGTAAGACGTTCCTTGATATGTGGGAATGTGGCCTTAGATATTGTACATATTCCATCGTTAGGGGTTCGTTCCTCAATAAAACGCCATGGTAGCTCGGATAAAATGATTTACCTTTCTCCATTAAGTAGGTATCGGTCTCCTATATGCTGGCATAGTAATGACTTGATAATTCTTGCAACGAACTAGCTATTCCAGCCTGATGTACCATAACCATAATCCTAGAACACAACCTAGCTTGTTCATTTTTATTTGGCTGAATTTTCGCGTTTCATAAAATCAGAAATGGTTTGATTAAAGGGTAAGCTACAATCAGTGAGCATTATTTAAATGTCTCAGGGTGCTGTTGCTTAAACTTTTATGTTTAGAGTGTATTATCTTCTTTGTAGGCCCTTCTAGATTGTGTCACTAACTTTGTTTCGTGCTAGAGTAGAGAATTTAAACTGGTTGCCATTCTTGGTTGTATTGTGATTACTGCATTTATTCGACGCGATATTTCTTTGCACCACAACTGGTCCTTGTTTGTGTTGTTTGTGAATGAGGCATTGTGCATGAGAGAGGTATATCTCCTGCGTTCTTGTAAAAATATGTAGGCAACTCTCTGTACTTTTCTATTTCAACTTATTTTCCCATGCATTTTTAGAGTGACTTTGGAAGTAAACCATGACAATTTTACTTTGGTGTTTGGGCTTTGAATGTCAATATCTTGATTTTAATTCTGTTCTTGAAATATTTCAGTTTCCTTGTCATTGCCCTGACTTAGCTCGTTTTTTGAAGCTTATATCGTGGTTGTGAAGAAATTCTCCCTTACATTGATTTACTATTTGTTTGAAGCCCTAGAACACAAAACATCACGAGTATAATGCTTGAAACGTATCAATTAAATAACGTTTCTAATTGTGGTAGCTTAATTATTTTAGCTAATTTATTACAAGCCTTATCAAGCTGCATTTTTGCGTTTACAGTTTCAAAGAACCATTTCTTTCAGTCGAATTTATTTTTAATGTTAATATACTGTCATTTTTATTGTCATTTTTATTGCCATAATTATCTATTGTGGAGTTGCATGAAATATTATACTCACTCTTTAAATTGCCATCATAGCCGGAGTGAACGGACTGTTCCTTACGTTCTTGTTTTCATTCTTTCAGGAACTCCATTTTGGTGCCTATTGGATATTGTCCCGATCAAAAATGAGAAGAGAGAGGTCGTTTTGTTCCTGGCCTCCCACAAGGACATCACGCACACCAAGATGGCGGAGTTGCAGCAGATATGTGAGTTTCCAAGCAGCGGTGAGTGACTGGACCCAATTAAGTGGCGTCCGTATTATTCAAACTTCAAAAAGTAAAACCGCGACTTAAAGCCTGCATAAATTACAGCGTGCATTTTGCATGGTATATTAACACAGCTCTAAGCAAATCGCTTGCAAAAAGGTAAGACCTAGTTGTGTATGTGTGTGTGTACCCTTACTAAAAGCTACGATGTTTGAAACTTTCAATCCTTTATTTTTTCATTTTTTTAAGTGCCTTCTATGTTTTGCTTCCCATTTATTTGAGTTGGCAGTAGGTATTTTCAGAATGAGACTGATACCATTAGCTTTTTATGTGAACCTTTTTGAAGTCATGTGGTGGCCAAATTACGCCTAAAAAGCAATGAGTGATATTAGCATAATTAATATGAGGACAATTCACTGAAAGTTGCCAATTCACGCAAAGTTTGTATTTAAGTGTATTCATGATGATATCGAAGTTATTATTTTACCCGAAGACAATACACCGTTGATGGGTTCACTAGCATACTATGAAAATTAAATTTTTTTCTCCATTAGGTTAAAAAAAATAACAGTCAACCTTTCTGAAGATTCGGACATTTTGCGAATAACTTCCTTCTTTTTGTACGCTTTATGCTATGATCTCCAGTGACAATTGAAACATTAAATAAGTAATGAAGAACAATAGTTTTGAAATGTCAGCATCATAGCAATTGAAGAATAAACGCAAAACTTGCTTTTACATTCGTAATTGCATCGAATTTGGTGATATAGTTATTACCTCCTAAAGTATGATGGTTTTAACGGAATAGGTATTTCGTTAAAGATTTTTTTTGCTTCTTTAGGATTAAAGGCAAAAGGTGTCAATTTAGCTGGAGGTTCAGAAAATATCCATTAATTTTTTCTAAGCGCTTAATTTTCATGTGTACGGAAAAGTCCAACCCACATCTGAGGACCTCCACTGGCTCTCTTCTCAATTTTCTCCCTCATAGAAAATGAGTCAAGTTGGAAACTAGTTTTGAGATACCAGACTCCTCGTTTATTTTCGCAAATGAAAGATTCACCTAGGGCAGAATTCAAGAAGGCTCTGGTAAACAGTTCCGTCTTGAGTTTTCCTCCCAGGACTCCTTCCCTCTTCAAGGGGAGAGCATGAGGAGAAGGAGGGAGCCATCTTGACGACGGGAGGAGGAATAGTGAATGCATAATGCTGGTGAACCCTTGAGACATAACTTGCCAACTCTCCCTCCACCACCGCACCACATTCCGTCCCATCTCTCCTCCACCGCCCCTAAGGGTTCATTGGCGGGCGTTATAAACGAACCCCAGCCTCACCTCCAAGCCACCCACGGTTATCGTCACCCTATGAACCCCCAAGAGACCCTTTAATAATACGCTTTCAGCGCCCGCACCCTTTGGTGCTCTACCCTTTATTTGGAAATTGGGAGTTCAGTCGAAAGATCCATAAAAAAGACCCGCACACGTTCAAAGAAAGGACTTTTGAATGTATCTCTAGAAATATAAGGTGACACCGAATAATAACTGATCACGACAGCGGTCACAGACCCTTTTTCTGGCGTAAAATATCGCTGAAGGAATGGAGTTGATATGGTGGTTAGAGTACTGGCTTTCCATACCGAGGACCCTTTTTCGAATCCCGACGGTCGAGTAAATTTTTCAATGGAAATCCCAATTCCCACTTGAAAGCTGTATGGAGAGGACTTCAGGTTCAGTACTCCGTCCGTTGGATGGGATGTTAAACTGTGATCCCATTGTAAGAGATGGCTAAGGTAAAACGCCAGGTTTCTTTCCACCATTCCTCCGTTCCTAAAATAATACGTTGCTCATCCACCTGCCCACAAACTCCTTCATGGCACAGCTGCCAGCCGCCTCCCCTGATGACCAACCAACCATGTTACTAAAGAGGGAATCTGGTTTATGTGGTTTTGGGAGAGCTGTTAACCCAACCCGTGGGCCTGGGTTCTAATCCTGGCTATGGAGGATATTTTTCAAAGGACTGGGTAATCCTATGCGAACGTCAGGTTTTTTCTGCACCCTTCCGTCTACAGGGTATTCAAGAGTCACCTCCCATAGTTACTACACCACTAAAGGTGGTACAGGTTCATCTTTTTAGGCTTACGTGATAAGACTGATAAATCATGAGTAAAACTTCCTTTGCTGCTGTCCGTTCACGCACGGTAACGATTCTAATCGCTTACCTTATTTTTTATTTTCAAACTGAATTTTTTTCTATGGAAACAAAGTTAATTTATGTGAATTGAGAAAAAATTGAGTTACGATGCTTAGCGACTGCCCGAATCCCCGAAAGTGGCTGAAGGTCTTCATAATTCTTCAAATTTCATCTTAAATATGATCCGTTGAATTCAAGTACGCCGTAATATGACTCAAGCTAGGCATTGCGCAGCTCGCTAGGAGTCATTGGTAGCTTATCATAGTCAAGGCAACGACCCTCATCCCCTAAGCATAGTAATAAAGCAAGCCCACCCTCATTAATTGATTTGAGGTTTATACCAGTGATAACTTCGAAATAGTGTCATTTACATAATACGTGTAATGTATAAATGATTAGCTTTTTCGAATCGATCCATTAGGGTAGTAATGTTTTAAATGGTACGAAATTAACTGTAGGCGTCGACGTACTCTAAAGAATTAGTGATTGCAAGTACGTAATACATATTTAATACTAAAGTGGAAGATCTTTAGTTATTGTTGCTGAAGATATGAGCTGCCAATGGGTTGGAATTTTTTGACACAATTCAATGCTGACGTGACGAGTTTTTTCGCTAACTTCAAGTCCTGATAATTTTCCAATCATTGCGATTGCGCAAATGATGCGGTATGCAGTCACGCGCACTGGTACGAAGTTATGCACCAAAGACGGTGATATTGCTTGGTGGTGTAACTGGCTAACACACCTGACCGGCAATTGCGAGATCCGGGTTCGAATCCCGGTCAAGTCAAATGATTTTTATGGCAAATTTCACCGTCTATGGTGTATGTATATTCAAGTCTTTGGTTGAGATCCTTCGCCAAGGCCTTATATTCACTGTGAATCTGGTTTCTTCCTCCGTGGCGTGGACAGTGGCGCGCTGCTGACGTCAACCTAAGGAAACATCTAAACATCCCTCCCTCTGGTGTCGTCCTCCCGATAGCCGTTTTCTATAATCACCTTCGTCCCTCAATAACCCATCCCGCCCATCACCTCGTTCGTCTCTTGGGTGGGTCGGAGTCGGAGGAAGATACTGCTGCTTGCAAAGGAAATATTCCCGTCCTGAACGACTCTTGTTTGCAGAAGAGGATACTAAAAGGAATATTCTAGGGCTGGCTTTCTTGATTTTTTTGGGGAGGCGACCGATAACTGAAGTCATTTGCTCCGTTAAGAAGTGGTTTATTTGCGGAATGGAGGAAGTATGATGAGAAACTAGCGTCCCGGCGTTAGAATTATTCTACTCTTGATGACAGGTATATAAATTCCACAGGTTAACGTATCGGACGAAGGTAGGCGTACTGCACTTGAAGGGTGCTCCAAATGGAACCCCGGGTAGAGATTTGTGCGTAAGAAAAATCTTTGCTCCGGGAAAGATTGTAATCTGGACCACCAGCAGCTGGTACTACAGCCGTTCAAAATTCTCTCAGCCAAGTAGGATTCAAGATTCTACTGAAGAAAATCGCCGTTAATGCCAGGATTTGGACCAGCTTCTCGAGATGGACAGTTAGTATTCTAAGTCATAGAAATGGCCAAGTAGAAACATCCTCCTAGACCCGAAAATGATCAACGGACCTTGGACTAATTTACTTAAGAACCCTGATTCTCTTGGTAATTTTGCAGGGGTTATGGGAAAAGTATGTAACCGTGTATATATTCTTATACTCTAGCCACCGCAACAACCTTATCACCTCGGTAATGGAGAGAGACAAGTGAAAGGTGCCGGGTAGTGGACGGAGAGATAAATAGCTATGACTACAGTAATTTGGTAGTGCTCCATCATCTACAAAATTTACTGCACGGTTAACATTTTGTGAAAATTATAAAATTGCGCCTCACGACCCGGATTTTGAAGACTGATTTTCATCATGAGGTCACCAAGTTAAGATTTACTTAATAACGTCTGAGGAGAATACCTTTTTCTTTTTACCTTTACTTTTCGACGAATGATCTTCAGCATCAGGGAGTTGCAATTGTTCTTGTGGTATTTGCAAAAGTTACTAGAGCAATATGTTTTTATTAATGGATGGAGGGCAAGGATGAATTCCAGGGGTAAAAATAGAGAGAAGTATTAAGGAGAAGGGTGTTGGAGGAAGAGGGCGAAAGAGGAATGCCTCCCTTCCCCACTCCGAGAGCCACTTGTTTGCGGAGGTGGAGTCGGAAGGGTATATCCTAGGGGTAATACGGAGTGAGGGTTTTCGCCCGACCGACCGAAAGCAACGGAAAGTGGCGGTGGTGGTGTTGGATAGGTTTGCGAGACTCTTCCTCGTCCACGCCCTTTATCTCTCAGTTCCTGCCCGTTTTGATGTCGTTAAGGTGTTCCCGCTGGGTTTGTAGGTGCGAGAAGAGACCACCTTTGGGAAGTCAGAGGGTGCGTCGAGGGGTCAGATGAACAAAGGATGAGGTTGAGGGCGCGACTGTTCGATAAAGGGGATCTCAACTTTGAACGGGAGGGACCGTGAGGCGAAGGTAGTGTGTCGTGGTTGAATATCGAGAGGGTTTGCTGAAGGGCGTTTTGCGAAGAGGGATTGCAGGGTGGATGGAGAACTTAAAAATATTTTGCTCAGAGGGAGGTGGAGACGAAAAGGGACTCTGAGACGGGTAGAGATGTGAGGACGACGGTGAAAGGTTAAACGTGAGTCAATGGACTCCTGAATGAATCGCAAATTCAGCGAAACGACGTTGGAGATGGTGCGCTAGAATATTGTACGGTTGTATTCATTTAGAAGTAAATCTATTTATGCAAATAATAATGAATTTTGATTATCGTTTAATTTTTACTTTTATGTATATATCTTATTTTCAGGATTTATTGAAACATTTATCATGGAAAATATCTATTTAATCTTCCGACAACTTAGAACAACAACAATAATTCCGACAACATCGAACGGTTCTATTACTTTTTTTTTCTCTGAAATATGTGAATGAGTGTTGATTTTTACCCAAATATTATTATATAATAATTCAAGGAAGCGTTTTCCGACGCGTCACTCAGTTGCTTTATAGTCCAAGAACATTTTGAGGTTGTTTTCATTGAACAATTGCATCATATGAATGAGGAATGAGTCTGGGCTCTTGCTTTTGATTTTTGCTTTCATGGATTTCATTCTCAGGATTAAAAAAAAACATTTTGTGAGGATTGTTTCCGTACTATTCCAAGAATAGGTATTGAACGATTATATTTTGATCATATACAATGAATTAGAACTGATTAACGATTCTCTTTTTTATTTTCATAAATCTCAGAGTCTCAGGATCTAAAGACGCATTTTCTAACGAATTTACCTTTAGAATATTAAACAGCTGTATTCATTTGAAAGAAACCAAATGACATTAACGAGAACTGTTGTGAACTTGAACTTTTGTATTTATCTTTTATTGATCTTATTCTCATGATTATAAGAAAAATGTCGTCACGATAGTATCAATACAATTTCATTCGTAGTCCTGAACGGTGTATTCATTTTCATTAAACATATATTTGTATTTGAATGAATGATGATTGAACTTATTTGCATTTATTTATTGCTGAATAAAACTGTTTAAGAATTCAAAGAGGACTGTTGCGAAAAACTCGGCGATGCATTTGCATGGAAAATTAAAACTGTAAACTTGACGCGATGGAACATTTTTCAAAACAAACTTAGATCAATCAAAAATTAATTATTATGCAGGCATAGGTTTTCCTCAAACTTCCGTCTTATCTTAGTAAAAGACATTAAATTATCTTCTCACAAATCGTTCGTTGCCATAAACAGCACTCCACACTCAATTGTATTTCGAGTGGCTTTTTAGACTTCAAAGTATGTGCTCCTCTACTGAAAGTCTTGATTATCTTTCAGGCGTTCAGAATGAATCCAATATTAAATTCCATTCCCATCCCATTATTATCACCAACTTATGGAGTTTTTGCATTCTTTATTTGATTAGTTTTAAGGTTCTCTTCCTCCATTTTTGAGAACATTATCCAAAATAGGGATAAGCTTTCTGAGATATCTATATACGTATCACTCGTTTTTCTACTTACGAACGGTGAAGATTTCGTAACAGTTTAAATCCATTTTAAATTTTTATATGCTATACTCGACTCGAGGGCTACTTTTTATTTCCAACCCAATGCCTTATTTTTTTCAAATTACAAATAGAGTAACGTTACTTTCTTTTAACGAAATGTATACGTCGAACATAATGCATTAAATCTTGGCGAAGCTATGAGAAGTTTCTCTTTCCTATAAGGTGAGAGAGTTATGTCTTAATTTTGTTTCATATACTACAACCCTAGTTTCTCTGGAATTTGCCCAACACTTATTCGATACACCAAGCATATTTATGTCCATCAATAAATGATGCGAAACTAGTTGAAAAATATTCAATCTTCCCATTTGAGCAATCGATAAAAAATGCTGAAAGGTGTCTAGGCTCGTTTACTTTCCCTGGGAATATCCAAAGGGATTTACTGGGTGCCACCACCCTACAAAGTGGGTAACTTTTATGTCTCCGTCTACCAAATAGCCAGAAAACTGACCCGCATTGTTCACTTTAATCACTGTTCACTAATTAACTAGTCCGTCATGCCTGTAAACATTTGGCATGAATATATTTCGTGGCCCGAAACAGACCGAAAAAATAGTCACATTCACGAACAACATTTTAAAGAGATTGTTCCTACCCCATTTTTGTTCCTACCATATTTGTTAACTTTTACTCCCACATGAAAAGCGTCGATTTCCGTGCAGGGGTTGCCATCCACTGACTTTTTTGAATTGACTGACACTTTTTTTGACAACTTTTTGCAACTGACACTTGTTTTGCTTTTCAAAATTGTATGGAAAATTCAAAAAAATATAATGCTGAAATTTTCATAATTTGATGGACAAAAAATTGAAAATTGTACTTCTTGCATTCTATTTTTGTATGCGATTCGTTTTTACCTAAAATTCCGTTTTTGGCTCCAAGATCGTTCAATTGTGTTTAGAATTTCAACCATTGAGGTAGATGGAGAGGGTGCTAGCTTTGGTGACCAATGCTTGAAGCTGTAGCCGTCTGCCATCTTTTTTCCCCCGATTCACCTTAGCGCTTACGGGCTGATGCACTAATTTCGTAATTTTACTATGTTTTCCATCCATAACTCACTGGGAATCAGCAAGCATTTACGTCTTGAAAAAGCGGTATTCATATATCTACATTTATTTAAATTAATAATAATCCGCATTGCGAGCGAACACCATAAAAAATCGAGTAGAATCAATAGTTCTAAGTAAGTAATATTAGTTTCAGGAGTTACTTACCTAAACTTTTCAATAGAAAGTATATATCCCTCATATATATCCTCTAATGTGTTCACTCGTCCGTGCTATCCAAAGGCAGGCAAGGAAAGAACAGGGGAAAGCAGCAGGTGGATATTTTGGTTGTCAGGTTACAGTTTGATGACATTTTGCCCTCTCCATATGCCTCAACGATTTCAAAAATGGAAATTTTAATTTATTTGGAAACCGTAGCATAGGCTTATGCCCAAGGCATTTGTGTCGTGAGTTACTCAGTAGGTATGAGAATTGCAGTGACATTTTAACTGCCGTATTTTTCCCCAATCTCTCCGTGCATAGTTAATGACTCCCACTTTTAAACTTTTAATGTTTTCGTTGATTTTCAAGGGGCAGTATCCCTCTCTTAGTATACCGATAACCTCCATTGGTGTCGAGTCCACCGATTGGACTATTTTATCTCCAAATTTATAATTGCACTTATTTTGTGATGTGAATGATCTACGAACCATGACTGACAAGGCAATGAATCAGCATTATTTTTAATCGTAGTAAACGTCTGGTGACAAAGTCATTCTTTTTAATATGGATTAATCAAAGAAGAGAAGCCTAGGCTATGAATCTCAGATGAGGTTTGCATATATTTTGATAATTTAAATTCTTTCTGTTTCTTCATCGCAAATTTACCTGAAAATAAGAGTCATAAATGTTCTGTTAGATCAGAAAATCAAAACCTCGTCCTTGAAAAAATACGTTCCCTTGGACGGTTTTCTATGAATATGAAAGTAATATGATTCATGGAATAATGTTCTTCACCGAAATTTTGCATTCATGTTTGAATTAAAGAGGTAGCGTTCGGGGACTAGAAGCATTTTCGTGACTTAAGGTTATCCTCTTAAAATAAGAAAAAAAAATTCTTATACATTGCCCAGTCAGAGGGGTGGAAATTTTATTATTTCCCGAGAGGTTTTTATGACGAACTTTCCTCCATCAAATTCGCGAAAAACGAGATGTACCTACAAGCGGAGAAACCCGATACCATGAGAAACTTCCACTCATTTTCCGCCCGAAGCACTTAAAAATGATTAATGGGGGGGATAGGGAGGTGGGACGGAGTGGGGGAGGGGAGAATAAGTTATAAGAGATAAGTGCGTTGAGTTGGAGGAATTGGGGGAGTGGGTGAACAGCGGAGAACGCGTAAATGCGTGAAATACGGCGACGCTCGAGTGATATTCAAGGAGCCCTATTTAATGCTTCTAGCCGAGGAATAGCAGGTAAATTAAATCCTAGGAAAAGGTCTTGCACTGAGGGCCTTGATAAGAGGTACTTAATTTTTTGAATATGAAGGATATTAGGGGTAGAATACATATACATAATACGTATAAACTTTTTTTAAGAAAAAGTTTTTCTTAACCATTCATAACTTTCATTTTTTTTTTTATTTTATTGTGTCCTTAGTTGAATTCCACATTTGTGTCTAATTTCAAAGCTCTATACTGTTGGGAAGTGGGCGAAAATGTGGTCGCAAGAGGTCACCCACATCCACAGACATTTCGGTGAATTGAAATAAAATCGTTTAAATGAAAACATCAGCCGTTGCTGATTTAACACCATTGAGTGAAAATTCACCCTTGACAAAAAATCAGTTGACGTGATCACGATTCGAACCCTGTTCTCCCATTTCCTGGTCAGATTTGTATGGGTTATGGTAGGAGGAGCACTACTTCCTATGTGAATTTTTAAAACTTTTGTACCTATAGTGAATGATAGAATGCAAGCTGTTGCTGAAAAGCTGAATATATCATTTGTGCCAACCGATATTGAATCCCATAACTGCCCACTGTGGGTAAGATGTCAGTGACATCGTCAAGCCATCGTAATTAGATCATCTGCCGCTCGCGTGGACGAATTCGTTGTCTAATTCGCAGTCGCTATTATATCATATTTACCCGGCTGTATGAAACTCCCGAATGAACCTTTAGGCTACACTCGGGAGGGAGCAGGCTAGTAAAATAAATGGAACCCGAAGAACTTAACAATTTTATTTCACCCCGTGGCGTGACTCGAAAATACAAAATGGTGGCTAGCACTCGACTTTGTACAGAAAAACTACCTAATAGTTTTCTGTCACGGCCGGCAGAACTCGACCGTCATTTCCTGCCACAAACAATCTTTCCCGGCTGTGGGGTCCAATCACACATATTTATACTAGGTCAAAAAGTTACAAATGAAAGGTTAATGCAATGAAAAAATTAATCTACTCACTAACAAATTCCGTAGGAGATAGAATTCATGATTTTAAAAAACACAGTACAAATTCCACTATTTTGTATTGCGGTCGACCGGCTTTGACGTCTAAAGCGTCATTATCAAGGCAACAATTGTTCTGTTTGTCTTGATTATGACGCTTTAGACGTCAAAACCGGTCGACAGCAATAAAAATTAGTGGATTTTGTACTGTGTTTTTTCTCATCATGAATTCTATCTATAATTTCCACCAAGTATCGCCACAATCGATTAATTTGATCCGTAGGAGATGTTTTAGGTGAATTTCCGAGGGGCTTCTCTTCGGAATTCGAAATATGTATTTTTGCCTCCAGTACACGCAGTAGCACAGAAGGTTCAGTCGCGTCTGATAAGCCAAGGTCACGTAATGATAAACACAATTTCTCGGCCTAGAAAAATCATAGATTAAAACTGTATTCACTGCGAAATTGGTACAATTATTAAGGTACACAGTAACACGTACATACACTAGATAGCGCTACAAATAGGTTTGATTCTCCATGAGGAAATCATTCGAAATGCCCGGGATTCCAACCCTAATATCCCGATTGCCGGTCAGATGCGATAGCCTGTTTATCTACATAGAGAGAGTAATTACAGGTGAATTTCCAATTAATCTTTAATTGAAATTCAAGTTCTTATCTTTATTTTATACTGTAGCTCAGGATACTCTATGCAGTCGGTCGTGCTAGGAATGTCATCGTGATTACCCACTCTTGAAGTGTTATATCTTGCACTCGTGATCGCCACTGCGGACCTAGTTACACTATTACCCTTCTCTAAATTAATATTGCTGTGGAGTAAATAGTCTTGATGAGTTCACTAGGGGGATGCTGTTTTGCATAAACGCTGATAAAAAAATGAGAGCTGGCAATGAAATTCAATTCTATCTTAAACTTTTGAATAGCACCCCTATCGGTTTCCCTCATGTTTTCTATTACTTCTGTTTTTTATCATGATTTTCGTGAAATACGTTGTACCTGGACATATTAATTCTGCTAAGAGCATGATAGAACACAAAATAGATGAAAATATCTAAAGGCAGACAAAGAAGAATCACACAGAGAATGATGAAGGTGAAAAGAGCAATTTTCGGGGTAAATGTGCATTAACGTTGTGCATAAGATAAGAATAAAGAACTAATGTTGATCAGCCAGAGGTTATTAACTCTCCTACTGAGACATTTCTGAAATATAAGATATGTTATTATCTAAGTGACAGCAAAACATTGGAGCATATGGGAACAGGCAGAAAATAATAGGTACTTAATAGAAATAATATTCCAAAAATAAAATCAATATGTAGAACGGAGCTCATTGCTTTTAGCACTTTTCTATATCATTTACTTCCGTTCTTTGCCATTTACGTGATTACTAAATTATGAACTACGACATGAAGTAGATATACTTAGTATATATTGCCGAGAGGAGGCTATGCCACTGGTAATTTGTATTCATTACAGTAATCTACCGGTTAGAGGTAGGTTGTGATGAAAGTCAGAGAATATCCAACGAACTCTTACACGTGCTGTGCCCTTTCTACCTCTTGTATTTCTTTCTTCATCTCAGCATAAGTCCTACCTTTCTTCATCCCGTCCATAAAACCGATTCTCTTCCTTCCCCTTCCCCGCTTACCTAACATCCTTCCCTCTATCACGACCTTCAGCAAACCATCGTCCCTCATAATATGCGCCTAATGTCTGTTACTCATGGTCAATTTTTCTGTGAAAGGGCTATATTTGTTGTCAAGTTTTTGTGAAACGATTTTAAAACCCAATATTCCGGCTATATTTAAATAAAGTTAAAAAAAATTAAGTTTTGATCGAAATCATCTACAGTTTTTAAACCTTGCAATTCTGCATCTGATTCTGTGAAAAGTTTCTTGAATAATTTTTTGTGCGTAACCAGCATTAGAAATAACTCCAAGCGTGGAGTACATGGTTGTAGTTTACTCCACTTTGATTTGCGATTAACGTCCCATCGCCATGTTCTTTGATGAAGTTCAGGATTAGTGCATTTCATCCCCTTATAATCTACATTTGTGAGCTTCAGTTGCTCATAAATCACTCATTAACTTAAGAGGTAAAAAATGAGGTTCTGGGGAGTAGAACTCATGCGTTTTGAAAGAGGAACTCGTGAATTACCGCTTCGGTGCTCGCTCTCTTTCAAGTTTCTCTTTATGACTTAAGTAGATCGTTGGTATCTTCTCAAAAAAGAACATAGTTCTGAAGAATTTGATTTCAAAACATCTTGCGTTTTGCTTTTATTGCTTCGAGCTTTTGATCTCTCGATTTAGTAAACACTGGAGGAAATACTCTGACTACTTAATGCACCTATGCTCATGGAAGAATTAAAAAAAACTATCAGTTCTGATCAGAATATTTTTGGAATTCAGAGCGGCGCGGTGTTACGAATGAAAGTTTGCTTTTGCGTTTAAGTAATAAAATTCAAAAAACGAAAACAATGTATACATTGGAGCTGATATCAAAGAATGCAGGTAAGGAAATGGATGATGGGTATTGGAGGCCTTCATTTTAGGTTATACACAAAGTTATGTGCTCACGTGTGAAAATACGGTTATCTCATCGTCACTTTTACGAATATCTTTCTGGAATTGCATGTACCAGAAGGTGCACAGTAATATAAACTGGTAAATAGATTCAAAACTCTGGCGATTAACTAAATTAATTTTCGACCATTTTGCATAGTGGCTTTGAAACTGTTCCTGTTTGTCAAAGAGAGCGTTCAAATGAAAGTATTTTATGCATCATTTGCAAAATAAGAACTTCCGATTTGATTTGGGTTGTTGTTTCATGAAACATTTACATTTCCAATTTGCTTCAAATCAGCATGATTTGCTGCCCTCAACTCACCTCTGCCCTGAGGACGATGCTCGACTCGAGCATCGAAACGTTGGCCGCCACGGACCTAACTACCCGGTGCAAACCCCGAAAGATCCCTGATAGAAATTTGACTACTTTGACGACACGAATTCTTTAATTTTTCCTATCCCAACTGTTTTAATTCGTTGTATTCATTCGAGGTATCTTGACTAAATCCTCCACGACATTCAAACTCCATTGGCTGTATATCCGAGAAAATGCCACTCTAATAAAGGGAACTAGCTCCCTTCTGAATGAGAAAGAATGGGTCTCAAAGGAATTGTCGCTTTGCTTTCTTCCCTGGCTAAAGCTTTCAAAGTTCCCGGCTCTCCCCCGTCACTCTTGACTCCCTGGCTTTTGCCCGGGAATGGGATAACCCTACTCTTGCCTCTTCAAAGTGATAATCTTAAGCCCGCACCCGAAACGCACCATCGAACGCAATCCCGGGAAAATTTTCGATGATGAGCTTCGAGCCGATAAAGGAGAAGAAAGCGAGGATATGAGGCCAATGGAAAAAGGGGTTCGCTGATAGTGGCTGAGTCCACGGAAAGCCCTGAAAGTTGGCAGAGGTAAGATGTGAGGTTATTGAGACCCGGGTGAGGCGCCTTCCTGTGTAAACCTACCTCGGAATTCGAGCCCAATCGTTGACTCTCTTGGCTTATCACGGAAATGTGAGCTGCGTCATTCGATCTTCGCCGAAAGGCTCTTGAGGTTTGATGCAAATTCTTGCGCATGGATCGACCTTTAACGTTTCCCGAGTGAAAGTGAAAAGAACCGTTGAGAGAATAGTTATCTAATTTATTCCTTATTAAATGACAGCTGAATGTGTTCAGTTGCCTCTTAGATCATATTCCATTCACCTTGCCTCCTCGGCGGAGGGAGAAATTGAGCTCTATGTGCTCTGGTCGTGATTACTTTCAAGAGTTCACAATAACTTTTTATGAAATAACCAATCAGCATTGAAACTATATTCTGTTTATTCTTAAAAAAAGGTATGCAAACTCAAATGTTAAAATCCACACTCCAATATTTGATTTAAGTATAAGTTATTCCAATCTTATGCACGATTACTTCAGTAAAGATTAGCTGTGTAAAAATATGTATTTTTCTACAAATCAGAATATTTCTATGTTCTCGTAATAATCTCCGCCAACACGGAATCGGGTTCTTCATATTTTGTGCTGCAAAAATTTGCTCTCTAATTCGCAAAAACGAAATCTTGGTTATTCATTAATATTGGCGTATTGATCTGTATTTGCGTATAATTTCCATGTTATTTAAGGAAAAGGCGAACTAACCTGCGAATAGAATTTCAATTTCTTATACTTTTCTACTCTCCAATGGATAAAATAATTAAAATAGGGCTTATTGAATCGTTCACTCAGAGGCATTAACGAATCTTCATTCTTAAGAGTTAAATTAAGCTAATTTTGGACACCAAACTATAGCTCATCTTTAAAAAGTAACCTTTGCAACCGGATATTTTCTTCAGAATGAGGTTTGAAAACATCCTGTAAGGTGATTCTGTGGCGTGTACGGTAACCTCACTTTAAAAAAAGATAATCTTATAGCTCTCTCTTTGTACTCAGCAGTCATCAATCCGAATAGCTTGCGACAGGTTTATTCTCTGTTCTCCTTGAAGCAAATAGTTTCATAACTTCATGTCTTCATTTTGAAGACCTTCCTAATTTTCCTAATGTATTTCATCCTTGGTCTCATTTGGTATATCTTTGTATTTGTTATGCTTTTCGTTTTTGGTTTCGGAAAACTGTTGTGACTAAGAATGTGTCCCATTCGTGTATCTCTTCAATTTTATAGTTTCGTATACCTATATATGCACGGAGTTTACTCTTATGAATACAATAAATAAGTGAAATGGTCGAGGAAAAAAATGTAATAATGCCTTCTGCTAGCTTTACCGGCATGCAGGTTTCCAAAGGAAATTTCATTTATTATCTACCTTTTCGAGCCCAATTCTGCACTTTAATTGCTTATTTAACCTGTATTGTGATGTTTTTGGCTGCATTTTAAGTTTTAGAAAACGTTTCATTTATACCCACCACCAATTTTCCATGATACAAAGATGAGCTGAAATCATATCCCGAAGTTTCTCTGTTAAAAAAATTAAACGTGCACTTTATCTCTTATCTTATTACTGTCTCAGCTGTTCTTAGTGGTAATTTTATCATCCATCTATCGATATTTCTATCTCGTTTCGGTTTATAGCTCTCGCCATGCCCAAAAACGAGTATAGTTTTCGGAATATTTACTACCGGATGGACGCTACTTTCTCTATACCTGTCCCATGAAATACTCTTATTCTTTTACTTTTTATCATGACTCCCGTGTTCCATCGATCGTCAAATTTTATGTCCTACGTTGTGTTATACTTAGTTTGCGTTGTGATACCAGACAGTAAATTTTGTTTCTTTCAACGAGCCCATGAAAAGCCTACCTTGATGCTATTTATTTACTCGAGGTACGTTCTATTGCTATGTATTACGCAAAACTATGTCTTACGTAACTTTGGTCTGCAAGACAGTTGTTCTTCATCTTTCGACGATGGATATAGTGAAAAAACATTCATAAAGATCTAAATAAATCGCTGCTGCTTCATATCTACGTACAGATGTATTTCATTTTATATAACATTACTGCTTTTTTTAGTACTTTAAAATGCTAGATACCATGTTTTTAATTGCCTTATGGTTGAATGTGGTTCCAATGAGCATGCCAAATGCATGAAGTTTGTATTTATGTGAGCATGGAACGAGTAGGTATCAGTAATGTTTGCTGTTACATTAGCATGGAGTTCCTTTAATTTTTAATCTTATTTTTTTGTTTTTTTGGAGTATTATTATTCAGCCTTCATGTCTTATGAAAGAAGTGTTAAATTTTTTCAGTGTAAGATTTACATCACACACTAAAGATAGGTTCGTAGAATCTTAGAATGATAGAATACTTTATGTCCTACATAAAGTATTCTATCGACAGTATTCTCTCCGCGTAAAAAAGTAATTAAGAAATAATACCGTGAGCTTGAAATTGAATCAAATTACTATGAATAGAAAAGGCTAACTTAGTTGTCTATGATCTAATATTGTTCGCGCTTACCGTCTATTACCCGCAGAACATGTTTTTTCTTTCATAAACAGAAATAATGGATGTCACGCTCGAGGTTAGTTTACGTTTTTAATATCCGTCGGATATTGTCCTCCGTTGAATGAACGGCCATGTAACATAAAATAAGACTTAGAGCGTAGTTTACAAAGTATCATGTATCGCTGCTTCATGTTTTCATGACATTTTGAGCCAGTTCTCAATTGAAGTTGAAGTATTTACATCGGGTCTTAATTAAGACGACCGACCAATACTAATGAGCATGGAATATCACTATCTCACTGGTTTCCATATCAATTACAAACTTAGATAGTAGTTACATATATTTAAAAAAAACAAATATGAAATTAAATGGGTAAAATTTGGAATATGACAAACACGTTGTTCCCCGTGTTTTTTACTAAGTTTGTCTCATAATGAATTTGATGTATTTCAATTTTTGATAGACCCTTTAATTCAGGATAGCGTTTGATTATGAAGGAGAGAAAACATAAAATACATAGAATAAACGACGGAAAAACGAAAACGAAAATGATAAATAGACTCGGATCATTTGGCTGAAGTCCTTTCTGACTTCAGCCAAATAAATGTAGATTCGACAGTCTCTGGCGTTATATGGTGGAACAGCATTTTAGTACTTAAATAAAACTGCAGTAGTTGTATTGTCCACTTAAATTTTATTGTAAAATATTACACAACACGTGTTTCGACTCTTAGAGCGTCAACATCAGGTCTACCTGATGATGACGCCCTAAGCGTCGAAACACGTGTTGTGTAATATTTTACAATAAAATTTATGTGGACAGTATAACTACTGCAGTTTTATTTAAGAAATAAATGTAGAATAACTGAAAAATTACAAAAAAAATACTAAGGATAAGAAATACTATGGGTTTAGAGGGTAATGGTTGGTGATATTTTTACAATATAAATGTATGCCAATAAAACAGCCAATATCACACACAAAATTAGTTTAAATATTTATCCATCCGCTTAAATTGCTATCCGTGACGACAGTTCTTCTCTAGTATTCCTGGATTTTTTAGCTTTAATTATATTTTCACCTTTATCCTTTCCTAAAAATCATCTAAATATTTAATGCTGTGTCGTCCTCTTCCTTTCTTTCCATAATTTTTCCCTTCTCATATCACTCCAAACAACCTTTTGTGTCTCAATACATGACCCAAGAATGTTATATTATTTCCATAAAATCTTAATCTGGTGCTCTAGTGGTGTTGGATAGGTCTTTTGGCTCGTGTGAACGTTGACGCTTCTCAAGGTGTGTGACCTTTTTTTGGCATGCAATCTCGGGCGAGCGTTCCCTTTGTGAGGGATATAGAGCAGCCCTTCACCGAAGCTACTGAGGAGCCTTGGAGAGGAGGCCGAGAGGAAGAGATCGTTCTTGACCACGAAGAGACGATGACGGCGTCCTTCCCAAGGGCGCGCGGAACGGCTCTTGCAAGGGAGCCGAAGACGCTCATGAGGTGGCGAAAGGGTGGCGCTATGAATAGAACGTGGTATTGCGCTCAAGGGGAGTCAACGGGGGAAGGGGGGGAATATATTTTTTGTTGTCACAGCATGGGAGAGATCATGGGGACTTTTTTTTACGCCTTCTCTCTTTGTGCCTTCCGCCGCACGTCATGGAGGACATTATTGGACAGTTTGAACTTATATCGTAGGCCATCGATAAAGATTACGGACTCCTCATGTTACGACGCAGTATTTTCACGCACTTTAGTCTTCTCTTACATGCAGAAAGGGTCAA
The DNA here is from genome assembly GCA_963573305.1 of Pyrrhosoma nymphula. NCBI lineage: Eukaryota > Metazoa > Arthropoda > Insecta > Odonata > Coenagrionidae > Pyrrhosoma > Pyrrhosoma nymphula. Next base: position 93,167,463 of record OY754335.1, on the reverse strand, counting down.
AAAAATCTTTTCCAATTTCTTTTCTTAATATTGAAAACGTTCAGTATCCTCGGTCTTCCGGATTCATGCTGGGAATACCCTTTGAAATACCTCATATTTGACTCTAATGATTATTGATGGTCTACTTGATTCAGATCGGTCATAAAAGCTTCTTACGAATGCCTTGGTCTTAACATATTTCTTCGTCCAATTGAATTCTATCCAACTCAGTGGTTAGTGGAATGAGATAACGAAACACTTTACTTTCATTGTTTTGTGAATGAATGGAGTGATTCTTGGAAAATGAATGCGCTCCATCTGAACGTTTTGGGTGGAAAACCGATTTAAGTAGCAGGTGGATTTTTTTCTTGAACCAAATTTTACGTATCAAATCGCCGTAATTTTGGGCAGGAGTTAAGCAACGTCAAAGCTACTTCTGTTCTACATTTTGACGGCTGTGAGAATGATCACGAACAATTGGTATTTGGGCACTACTAGTTGACACCAGCAGGTGAGTGTTGGAAAAGAAAGGGAGGCAAGTAATCAGGTAAGGTACTAGTGGAGCCAACTAGCGTTGTGGGTCAACATGAGAACAGAGTCAGCTAGTTCGTTGACGTACTTATTGTGATAATCAAATCTGTAATATAAATAAGGATTTGTTTGCATTTCAAAGCATTAAGGTACTAAATTTATTCTCAAAATATTTAGTTTTTAAAATTTCCGTTGTCTTATTTTAGAAGTAGAAGTATGATAGCAATTCAGTTGTTTACATTTATATGTAAAAAGAATGGTTGGGAGTTAGAGAGGTTATAGAAAATAAATTCTCAATTATATATTAGTGGAGGAATGAAGAAGTCTACGGAGTTATTTATAGCTGTTTGGCATTGGAGGGTTGATGCTAGATGGCCCTGGAGTTCTTGGGGTGAGAAAGCGAAAGGTTATAATTTCATTTGGAATATCCTCACCTGTTTTGGCACCTTATTCTTTCAAACTGCTCCTGAGAATCTAATTTGATATTGCTGTCAAATTAATGAGGAGGTTATTCGTTAAACATATTTGTTGAACAAGAGTTTTTTAGCATAATGGTATTTTTACATTTTTTTCCCAACGTGTTAGATTTGCTTCCTAATATCAGGTTGTCCCAAATATAAAAATATACAGCATTATCTATTATACATTAACGGAAAATCACCTAACGTTTCCCTAACGAAGATTAAAGTTCTTTCAAATTCAAAGGATTTTTACCCAGCCACATCGTATCTTGTTTGTAATTCCTTAATTCGGTTTTACTAATTTTCCCATTCTAATTACCATCCTTTAGCGTTCAGCCTAGTCTAGGATTTACAGGTATCTATTTTCATCGTTGCATCTGATTACACCCATCTATTTAATAGACTATTAAATCAGGACGATGTTAGCCAAGATACTTGTGGAAGGAACTTTGAAAGTAGTCGTACTGCGTTCCTAATTAGGATTCTTAGGTTTACATTACCTTTACAAAAAATGTATCCTCAAGGAGAAGCACGCTCTCTGAGAGCCCTAATCACTAATTATTCTAGGAACTAATCAAATTCTGAATAAAAATTCATTTATTCCACCACACTCTTGCGTAATTTGCCGTGCTTTAATCGAGGATTTAGTACGCAGATGTAACGCTTGCGCTATAGCAGCCATTTGTTTGTAGCCTTACAACCTCTTTGGCTATGCTATTGGACACTTGAAGATAGGGTTCCTGCTATCCTAATGGCTAAAATTAAGTAAATTCATTGTACTATACGCCTAAATATTTTATACAGTTGCGTTTAAAAAATTCATTATACACTTTAAAGTAATTATTTCATTACATTCGCCAACATAACGTTCTACCTCAACTCGCCCGATAGAGTAAACATTCAACCTAATGAAGAACATAATTCATGTTTAAACAAAATAAACGGAATGAAACTCCTCCCTGATCTCTCTGCACATTTCATTGAAAAATGATCTAATATTATGGAAGTTGAGGTAAAATGAAAATGTATGTTCTCTCTTATGAACGTTCCCTCGTAACCTAATATCTACCAAGCAAAATAAGTGTTGTGGGAGAAATGAAGTGGATGGTGGTGAATTTTTAAGAAGTGGTGCAGCGTAACTTATGGCCTTTCATAATTGATGTAGACAGTCCTTTATTTTCATTAAGGCCACCCCTTTCTTTTACCCTTGAAACACGATTTATCTTCAGTTTCGGCTGGTTGAGATAATTTTTTTAGAGCCTAGGAAATAAAAACAATCAAATTACAAATCATTGAATTCTCCCGCATTATATAGCACACATAATAGAAATTTATGTGGATACAATTTTCTTCTATAATTGTCCGGTTTGGTGAGATAATTACCAGAGTTTTTTTATATTTGATCTGTCGTCGTATGGGAAATAAGAAATACTAGGACTTAATAGAGTTAGCAATGAATATGGAAGAGTAGAGGGCTGTAGTTAACCAATCTTAGGATTGAAAGACTGATGATTACGTCGTCCTTATATCACAGCGGCTAAATATATATTTACTGATTTTTACATATTTTATCGCAGTTTGTTCGTCTACAAAAATGCATATGCCTTAAAAAAATAAGTTGTCGTCTGACTACCACGGATAAAATGTACCTAAATGAAATTCGGAGTTTTTCACGATTAAAAATTGAATATTCGGAACATCTTCCAATTGGCGAGCTCAATTTACGCTACGATGTTCCTCTGAACGTGCTCACAGTCCCTTCTCATATTTCAGAGACCCTAAAAAATACATGTGTCATAGTAATCAAGTTTACATTTTTCTCTTTCATAGAATAGAAAATAGTGCATCAAGGCCACAAGGTCAATAAGCACATCTCTTGAAGAGGTTGTTCGATTATTCCTTCGTACATGCAGCATTCGTAGTAGTAGTAGCATTTGGTTTAACGTGCTTCGACAGCTAAGGTCATTTTGCACATACTGTCTGCCACGTGCTGACAGGGGCAACATCAGTCGGACGAATCGGAGGATCAACCCTCCAAAGTCGAGCCGAGCCCAACGATACTTCGGTTTCTGATCGGGAACTGGTGTATCCATCGTGGCAGGCCGTTTCCCATGCAGAATTCGTGCTACACACAGAGGTAAGCAGCCGAGTCATCAGAAGCATCTGAAGGAGCGACATCGTAGTGCATCAGTGGCGTTCCCGAAATAGAAGCGCCCGTGAAAGATAGATCCAACCGAAAATGCTTCATCGTATTACCAATCATTTTAAGATAATTTTATTTTTCTACAGAAAGAATGCTATTTCCTTCTAATTTTAAAATACAGTACTCGATTGACGTCATGGATACGTGTTGAAGAAGTGCGACATATATCGAAACGACGTAAAACGGAACCAGATTTCCGTGACTACTTTAATTCAATTATTTGCCAGGGCTAAACTTGACTGTGGCATGATTCCCTCGGTGGAAGTTTTTAATGCTCGTATTCATGATAAAGAAAAATGTTTTGTACTTTTCTAAAATATTTTATTATGCAGTACGACGCGTCTCGCCCGATTTACGGCGTCGTCAGGAACAGAATGTTTACATTGCCGATAGACAGAATCGTATTTTTTTCTCCTTCTTTCAAAATCGAACAAATTTTAAGAACGATTTAATTTTAATGGCTACAAATATAGGACTAATAAACACTTAGTTTAAAAAATATTAAAGTTGTGATGAAGCCCTGTGATAAGTCTTGAATTTTGGAATGCACATTCCATTTTTCTCCAATACACACTCCTATGCTTCTAACCTGGACACTGACAGTTGGATATCAATACACGTGGCTTTTGAATTTAGCATTCTATTTCATACAAGTAACTGCTCTTATTTAGTTTCCAAACTTTTGCGAACGTTGTATTTTTTTTAATTTATGATGTCGCATGCTTAACAGAATCCACTATGTATCAAAGAAGATGGTCCATAACTGTTGATGATTTTACTAGTTCACGCTAAGGAAATGAATTTCGACCACAATCATGAAAGGAACATAACGACAAATACATATGGTGGTTACTGTGGCTTCACACAAAACTTACGGTGGCAGAGCACAGTAGTACGAGAGAATCTGGAAAGTTGTAAGAGGACTGCCCTCAAAACGAGGCTGTCCAAAGATTTCAGTGTTTGGAAATGGGGATAAATGCGTGAATTTGAGCACTGGAAGGGACGGAGGGAGAAGGAACAGATACTTCGTCGATTAAAGACTCGTAAGAGCGATTACTAAATTATTGCACACATCCTTTGCCGTCAATTTTCCCCTCTACCTTCATCTCGCTTACTCTGCCAACTATAGCCACGAACTTCTCGAGCGCTGGTTTCTAACAAAAATGCATAATATATAAATTTCAAGTCACGATTAACAGTGAAAAGGTGGAAAGTAATACATATTTGTTGACGATATCACTAGAGAAAATAATGCCCTGCTGATGGTAGTAGAATATTTTGGCAAGAATAAATCATGATTACACAAAAGATAAATATTTATTTGCTCTTAAACTTATGCAATTTCATAAATATGGGGCTTTATACCACCGTCAATTGCAATGGGATGTGTGTAAAATCGTTGCATCAATATTTTATTAGGGAAAAAATCTGATAAAATTATGTCCAAAGGAGAAATATGTAGTCACATAGCTATTCTAATGCATTTCCACGGCAAGAAGATATGCTGCTACTCTTAGCGCTTGGCACCTTTGTTTTGTTGTGTTGTGAAAAAAGAACGAAGGGTAGATTGAATGGGCTTAATTTTTTTACGCTGTATATTTCCCTGTAACAGGCCAATGCGTCTTCAATATGTTGGGAACATTTTCTGAGTCTCTCCAAACTGGAATCATCCTCTGTAAAAATGTTTACTCCTGCTGAAATTGGGCTGAAGGCATAAGACAAGAGTTTTGCTGTCAACTCTTTCTCGGGTGGTTACAATTGTTGGTAAAGCTCCAAAAAGTCTTCCATTATTGATTTCTTTCCACATGCGTTAATCAACATGTTGACGTGATCTTCGTCCAATTCATTGAATCCAAATTCCTTCGCCAGCTAAACAATTTGCTGTCAGATTTCTTTTTCAGGAGTATCTTGGAAGCGTCTAGAGTTAACAACTTATGGCCAAATGTTTTTCCAACAACCATTTAGTGTTGACTGTGTCACCTAATACCATTAAGTACCAATGTTATCCACGGCTTTGCTGATGTTTTGCTTTTTCCAAAATTCGCGAATTAACCCCTTACTATTGGTTTTCTTTACTTGTTTGTTCATCACTGGACAAACGTAATAAACTTCAAGCGTTGCTATGACATCTTGGTCCTTTTGTTGGATCAACGAAGTAGGATTTGGTGGAAGGAATACCGTTTCAATATTGTCCGCGCAATCATGAACATTCACTGGATGACCTGGGACATTATCTAAAATTGATAAAGCCTTATTTGTGAGAAAATTTCTTCACTTTAATATTTCACCAAAGGTGTATTTCTTTCGCAGTACTTTTTCAGGAATGGTTTCAGTCACAGCCTTCATCTAAGGTGAAAAATGTGAGTGAACCCATTTCTGAAAAGCTGTTGTCGTCATCCAAGCTTTGCCAAATTTCTTCTATATTACGGGATGGTCAGTCTTTGATAGGCTTCTTAAAGTTATGGGCTTTTCTGCATGGTATATTACAAAGGATTTTAATATTACATCACCCTCAGAATTTTCACCTAAGAGGAGTGTGAGGCAGTCCTTGGACGCTTTGAAGCCAGGAGCGGCCCTCTCCTCTTTCACAGTGTATGTTCGCGAGGCTCTTCCAGAATAAATAAGTTTCATCATTCAATACTTGCCATAAGGTATAACTTCCTATTTCTAATATTTGTGTGGTTTTTCTAGGAATGGTTCTGCTGCTGCAGTGTCTGCACTCGCTGCATCACCGGTAGCTTTGATATTACGTGAACTCTTTTGCCGCTTAAAACGTGCAAACCACCCACGACTTTCTTTTGAAGGTGTACTCACTCGTTTCTTCCTCCTTCGTCACTTCTCCTTTCTTAACACTTGCTTTTTCTCGTAAGTCCTTCCACATTGATTTTGCTTTTTCCTGACTCAGCATTAGACTTATTGGAATACAAGTAGATCGCTGATTTTTGTCTTAGATCCGTGTTATGAGAAGGGGCTGCATATCCTCCCCAAGTTTATCCCATCACTTCATTATTTGCGCGGAACTCCTTTGAAATACACTTTCTGCAGAGATTTTCATATTTTGTGTATTTGTTCGTCTGTGGTAGGTAGAAAGTGCAAAGTGCGTGCAATATCGGCACCTTGTTCTCCGATTTCTAAACGGTGGAGAACCTCCGATTTCGCATCTAAATTGATTGTTTTGCGAGGACTCTTTGTTTACGCACTTCCTGTAGGTTTATTGTCCATTTTTATGGATAGCCAGTAATCTAATGGGTTCAAAAACCATTTTTTATGTCTCAACTCAACTTTGCTACGAGGACGAAGAATTTCGTGTAGCAATCAGACGATTCCGAGAGAAACCCGACTGACTCAATTCTTGCCCCAAGAATTTATTCAGTAATAGCTACGGAACGATGACCAACGAAATGCTTATTGTAGCTATTTTATGATGATGGATCCCTTTCTCGCAGGCCAAGGAGGGAGGGGAGCACACGGGATTTTTGTTGGCTCAAATATTTCTCTCTCTCAATATCTCTCCCCTACTCAAGCCCCTATTATGTATTTTCTGTCACCACTTTAAGCTATGTAGTTTACAGAAAAGAGCCACTGGTACATCCGGCTAAAGTGCCAAACAGAATTCCACATGTCACTCGCTCGAAAGGACGCAAGTTGCTCGTCAGCAATGCGGAACGCGTAAACTTCTCCAGGGGGGTTATCTTATAGCAGGATTAACCTACTTAAATAAAAGAACGAAATTATTAAATGATTTTCACACTAGTAAAGAGGTGATCATGATATTAACGAAGAATGTTTTTGGGTTTATTCTTATGTATTTAAATTAGCTATAATTATTTTTTTATTCAATTTTACCGGGAAAAAATTTTCCAACTGCTCTCGGATATGGACGTAACATCGAATCAGACGTAAATCGGAACGACGTAAATCGAGGACATGTATGGCCCATTTATTTTATTAAAGTTAAACATATTAATTAAACAATTATTTTGATCCTTGAGAAATTATATGATATTTTGGTTTTGAATTTGAGGAGAGATTAGAGAAAAGCATTAAAAAAACTAAAACACTTAAACAGAAGATATCACGGCAAGAATTATGGCTGACTTATTCCCTTGATTGGGCAGTACACTTAGCAATACATTCTCGAAATGCTCCTGACCATTGCTAAAAGCGTGCTCCATGTATTATGAATTTTTCTCCCGGTATAATACAAACGGTTGATGTGGAAGATGCCTGTGGCGTTTCCCGTACAATTGCAACTGCTACTATGTAATTTATTGAGGTATTGCTTTCCATTTTTAATTATAATCTACCAATCGCAATAGTAGAATATCTAATGGCATTTTTTCAAGTAATAAAATTGTTTTGAATAAATCTAGCGACTCGAACTTCAGTTAACCCTGCTTAAGTTGACAATTGACTTCTAATTGAGTGTTCTTCATTGATTGGGATCTAAATGAGAGTACTTCAAAGGTGATGGTAGTGAATAAGATTCAGATATGGAGTAATTTGATCTATTTGATGAATTTCGGGAACGTTTGGATAGCACTTCGTATTCACCTCTTATAACTGATTTCAGTGTGTGTACTTCCTTGAATGTTATGTATATTTTTTAATATAAATAAGACTTTTTAATTCTAAATAATTTCTTGTTCTCACATATAATTGTTTTTCTTTAGCCGCACGCACCAGAACACACTGTTTGAAACCATTCAGCTGCGAATTATTTTCAATGGATCATTTTAATGTTTTTTATGTTATTGTCAATGTTTATTTAGTCTAAGCTTGATCGCTACTTGAACCTAATTCTCATGGCATACTGTCCATATTGTTTTCTTCGTATTTATCTCTGTCAGAAAGACAGGATTTTCACCTCTAACTCAAAGGAAGACTTAGGTTTTCTCCACCGATTTGTATAGTAAGGGGCCTAAGGTTTGTTCGTGATGTACATAACTTTTGGGGATCCTTGCCATGAATAAGCATAGTCCGGACAACGAAGATATTGCAATAATAAAAATCACGCTCCCAGGATCCATATTGCAATAATCAGACGTCTAGAGCGTGCCATTAGCACGGCAATGCAGTAATTCATCGTTTATTTTCACCTTACTGTCGTGGTGTTACCACTTTATAGCCAGTTTTTTTTCCTCCAATCGTTCACTGCAATTGGACTGATTCGGGAACGACGGCGCTCCGATCCACATCTAAGATATTATTTTCCCCAGCAGAAAACTTTAAATGTCATACACGGTCGCAGTGGGATAATTTGGGAGATGTTGCACGCTCTTGCTCCCTCCGGATTTCCGGTTAGCTGTCGTAGATGGAATCCACTGAGTTCCCTTGGTTATAAGTATCCCCCGATGCTAAGGAATGTTCTCCCGGTCCAGCAGTCCCAGCGGTCGAGCGACGCTATACATTGGAAATCACGAGAGTAACTATGGAACCCCATAGGAATTAGGGTTTAATGGATCTGGAGCCGAACCACGGACCCCCGGCGTAACAAGCCAATGCACAGGCCAATACGATACCCAGGATACTCGACTTCTGATCGTAATTTTGGGTAATAGGAATTAGCTGATAGTAGAAATAATTTGGTTTCATGTGCCTCGACAGCTGAAGTAATTTCGTACCTATTACCTCCCACTTGCAGACAGTGGTAATTGCGCTCGGGATAATTGGACTATCACCAATACAAACTAGAGACATTATGGTGAGTAAAGTATGGCAATCGTCAGTAGACTTAGGTAGTTCGCGAGCGAAGGACTCCAAATGAACTTTTCACTTTAGTGAAATAAGGAAACTATTCATTACCCCATACCGTGAATCTTTCAGTTCAAACAAAATTCCATTATCCACCGCAAACTCAAGTTGAAATGCCTTTTCGTTTGAACTCGCCACCAAGTGACGACAGTTCGTTCAGTGGATAGTTCACGAACGATGAGACCATCTAGCTCGTTGCCAGGCGGCACAATTTTTAGTTTTTTTCAGTTCAAGGTCTATTATGCCAACGTATTTGAATGCTTATTAAATTGACGTCGTTAATAATAATTACTGCGTATCAAAGGAATGGGCCAATGAGAAGGAATTGGTTATTTCGAAAAGGAGAAACTAATTACCTGTCCAAAGTGATGGAGGAGAAAGATATGATGCCCATGAAGATAAGCAACACTATTAGAGACGGTGTTTTAAAGGGGAGGGTATTAAGAAAATAATTATGTTTGCCACAAATCGCTTAGCCATATTTGCAGCCACTGATCAATTGGGCTGGAGGCTCTGGAGAGACATAGCAGTGAAAGGCATCCGCGCACACCGACATACCGCACATTTATACTTCGCTTAAATTGGCAAACGAAATGAGGTAATTCAGGCGTTTCTATGAAAATTTTGAGCCATTTATTTACTATTGATAGTAGGCACTGGTAGGTACGATCTAACTTTGAATGGTTGAATTGAAAATTTTAATTGGAAGAACTATATAATTCAGTGAAATAATCCCTTCAGCGATCAATAATTCCCATCATCACTCGATATGCATGATCGTGCTTGAAGGAATCGACTCTCCACGAGGAGAGATCTTGTAAGTTGCCACGATGCGTGATCTAATGTAAAGGCTTGACTACATGATACATGAACCCATACTAGTTCATGCATAAATGCATGAATGCGCGAATGATCGGAGTTGGCCCGGGAGCTAATACCTAGCCATGCATTCACGCATTCCCTCAAGTTGTTGTGATTGCACGATGAATTTTCGATGGGACATGCATTCATGCATGAACTCGTGAGGGTTCATGCAGCCTGTAACCAGGCCTTAAGATATTACATCACCTATCGCAATGAACTACCAGAAATGCATTAAAAATAGCCAGAGGCTTCTTGGGACTGAAATCGAACCACGGACCTTAGGTTTTCTGAGCCAACACGCGGAAAACCACGCTACACAGGCCTCCAAATTACAAAGGAAATTTCTGAAGGATCTCTAGGAGCTAGTTTTGTGTCATTACAGCAAATTCCCAACGCATTCTTAGCTGTTCATCGCGGTAGATGCGCAGTAATAGTAATGAGGAGGGAAAGGAATGAGGAGAATATTGGAGGGTGGTGGAGTGGGAGTGGAGGAGAGGAGGGTTGGTGCCGTGATGGGGAGGGGCTGAAGGGAGATGAAGTTGTAGCGCAATTAGGAGCCGAGCCCACCGGGGTAATCCAATTTCGCGCCGCAGAGCGGGAGGACTGGAGGCCCGGAATAATTTCACTCCTGCAAACGCCATCCGATTCAGGAGCGGCATATTAAGAGGAGTAACTATATTTTTTTTTAATTCATGGGGAAAATAAACCTCAGGTTAACGTGTAAGCGGTGAAGGGAAAGGAAAAACACCCCAAACTGTTTGCTTGCACTTGGCTCCATCAGGCTGGACCATCCTCGTTTATGTGAGCAAACCCCGTGGGTCCTAGACCAAACACTTGAGGAATACACGCTCAAGGGGAGGTCGTGATGTAGTTATGCCGGGAGAGTTACAGGAGGGATGGGTTGGAGGGGGCGGGGGGTTTGGAGTAGCGGTTTCGGAGGCAATTTTGTAGGAAGTTTATTACGCGGATTTCGGGGCTGTGAGTCTAAATTTTGATGCTATCACGATAGAGTTTGCAAACGCCGGGAAAGGTTTATAGGAGGTAAGTGAGGAGGGTTGGAAATGGATAGTGGGGATGGTGTGGAGGACTCCCGCATGCCGAAATCGTGCTAGGTAGTGGGCGACCCGCCTGTGTTGGTACTTCTACGACCTATAACGTGCTCTCGAGACCTTCTTTTGCCCCTTAAAACCGCCAAAGGATAAAAGGAACTGCCCTACACTTGAGTAATATTGAGCAAGAAGAGGATTAATGTGAAATTAATATTCACTCATGTGTAATGAGTGTGTGGGAGGAAGCCATTAAAATTTGTGCAAAAGGTCGTCTTATGTCGAGTAGTTTCCTCCTCTGAAAAGCGTATTTCAAATCAATGTGACTCTAAATCTGTAAAAGCTTCATAATCTTTCCTTTGCATCGACTGAGAGCGAATAAGTAGGTCACCTATATCAAGCTCAAATTAATGGTTTTATAATCTTCATGAATTTATCGCAGTACGATATAAGTTGATTAAATAAATGATTATCTCTTTCTACCGATTTGTGATAGTTGTGCGTAGTTAATAACATAAGTCATACGTGTTATTATAGCATTTTAAGTAACTAATTCAATGATTTACATTTGGTAAAAAATACCTGACAACAGCAATCTCTGAGATTGAACATTAGGTTATAGTATAAATTAAACTGCAATTTGTTTACAGATTCTAGGCAAAATAAAATTTTTTCTTCTATTATTAAACCTCAGAAAATGAAGTCCTAGCTTTTCAAGTGCAGTTGTTGAACAACAACTATTAACCAAGCCTTCTGGTTTTTATTCTCATTTTTTACTTTGGAAACTCTTGTTTTGGGTTTCGGCATGTCATCTCTGATATCCTTTCATTAAAATTTGTATTGCGAGTACATATCTGTATTCAATACAATCTGTAAGTGATTTCCTTGCGTTTTAATTAAAGGAAAATAGCCATCTACATGTATTGAAGTGAAAATTTCGTCATTTGCAAGGGTAATATCCCAAGGCGTTTATTAAATTTGGCCAAAACTCGTGAGTGAGGTTATTTTTATCAATAGTATCTTCCTGATCTTGGTAAATTAAATTTATAAAAAAGTTTGAATTTCATTTATCTTTCCCTATTTTACTTGAAGCATCTTTCATCCAAACGAATTGATTTGTACGATCTTAGTATAACGTAATCAATCATCATTATTTTTTTTATTTCATCTTAAGAAACTACGTGGTATTCATTTTTCGTCCAAGTTTGATTACTGGAGAAGGGTATTCGAAATGGCGGATCATGCTAGTAAAACTTTGCAAGAGGCAGACTTCAGTTGAAACACACGTTACTCGAACCTATAATATAATTCCAAAATTACGGATCGAATGGGTGCAAGAATGAATCATCTCTTGGCAATGGGAATCTTGAATGAAGATGAAAATCAAGTTTTTTAGCGTTCCTGGATGTTAACAACGTGGTTCCCGGATGCGAACAACGTGTCTTGCTTGCTCTCCCCAATTCTTCCTTCTTCACTCTTCCCTAAATGTCCTCCTGTCTCATTTTGGGAAGTTAATTTTTTGGAAGATTCATCTTAAAAAACCTGTGGTTGAAGCTAATAAAAAAATCTTGGCCTCTAATAAGAATCTTGAGCGGCTTTTGTCTTCAAGGCCAATCGCAAATCTATCAATTATATATACATGCTTCTTATTTTTTATGACAGAACAGTTCAAATAAAACTAGATGTCACTACACCAAGTTGAATTTCATTCTAAGATTCAAAGAATTAGTTCTTAGACGTAGTATTCCTGGATAATTTTCGTAAATTAAATTTATGAAGGTTTTTCAATTTTTGTGTCACCCTATGAAATTTTATTGGAATCAAATCCTAGTTAAGACACCTGGCGAACTCATATTTATGCTGAATAAACTTAAAATGATAAACCTATCAAAATAGATTTTTACATCAAATTTTTTGCTTAATTCTCCTGAATATTAATGTTACGTCACCTATTTCAAATCACTCGATTGTCAATTTTTAGGACTTCTTCTCTCGAGTTGTTTTTTATTATTGAAACCATTGAATATTTTTTCCCACTTATTGAGATTTTTTCCACATTATTTAAATCAATCGTTAACTCTTACTACTATTGCCTTTATCTGTGGACCAGATCAGTGCAGCCCATTTTCATTTTCCCACTACCGTGATTGCGCGTTATCGAAATATTAGGATAATCTAAATGTAGTCTAATCGAAGCTTCGTAGATTAAAGATATGTTAAATCTATAGGCGTAATTCTGTCATATCCTTCTAAAATCTTTTCAAATGCGTATCGAAGCTCTTGTCACCATAATGAATCTGAGATAACTTACTGATCATTATCGAACTACTTGTAAGATACACTATTTTACAAGCCATTTTTTTACAATAAAGCGAAAAGCGGTCTCAAAGACCTTTCCAAATTTACAGCTTTGACATTTTATAACTTCGGTTGTTGAGGGAAACCAAAACGCTTCTCTGGCGAAGGTGGAAGCGTGTTGACACAGTCTTTTCCCCTAAAATGAATCCTGATTGCTCCTGGCGGCCCTAATCAGGGTTCATCCGACCGGGAAATCCGTCATTGCAGGCATCATTTCCTCGGCAGGGTGGGTACTTTTCGATGGCTTGAGTTATGACCTCAGCGAGAGAGGCACCACGAAACGGCGGCTTCTAAACCTGGGACCTATTAGGCTAGCGTAATAGAGCCTACGCTACATCGATATACTCTTGCTCTTTATGATGCAAAAGAAACGCTTTGTACATCTACATGTATATGTAATTGACCAATCCACGACAATGTCCCAAGCATCATTGTCATGTTTCAGTGGTGAGTTTCTTTCCGGTTGAATTTTCGTTTTTAACGTTATGATGTGCACGTTGAAATCTATTGGTCTACTAATTGGGTGTAAAATTATACTATTTATTTTGCATCATGAGCGCTAAGTTCCCCAAATTTATGCCTGAGTTTATCAATTTCATTTAACATGCTCCTTCTGATGGCATCCAAAACCCTTGTTTTAACCTGCATCTTTACATAGAAGGTCACCAGTTACCATAATTGTTCCTTGAAGAGAGGAATAACGATCGAATTCATTATGAATTGGAATTCATTCATGAAATGAAAAAGGAAACATCCACTTTCTCCAAATATCTTCACGATAAAATGATATTAAGAATATTAATTCCGTTAGTCGTTATTCTAAAGTGATTTGGTCAATTCAGCTCAGCACACGTGTATTTTTTATTGAATCCAAGATTTATGTTATGGCCTAACGGATAGATGCTGCCAAAAATATATCCTTATATAGAAAAAATGAACGTGTGCTTTCAATCTCTCTTCAAAGAGTGAAATGAGAAAAGAAAACGTGTTCCCAAAGACAAAACATGACCACAGTCAAATAGTAATAAGACAAATAATGAAAAGGAAAACTTTGTTCTGTTCCACCAATGTATTTTACCGTTCTACTAGTTTCGACGCAGCGGCGTCATCTTCAGGTACAAAGAGTAAAGGCAAAATCATGATGCATATATACCATAAGGATAAGTAATAAGACTATCACTTCCATGTATCATACTCTTAAATAAATCCATTCGATAATTCTCAAGAGGTTGAAGAAGGTAAGGAATCGCTTTGTTGTATTTTGTTTTGGGAAGACATTTTCCCCCAGCAATGAGGAGATAACTTTAAGTACCTTACCATATTGAAACAGACGCTTGAGCGATAATTTCTTCTAAAAGCCGGAAATATACAACAAGAGTAATCTTGTCTGTTCATAAGCTCTATCTGCTTTGTTAAAATTCTATGCAAGAATAAATGGATCACAGCCACCTTTGAAATAGAATTCCTTTGTACATAATGTATCGCACTGTCTTGATGAATTCGCATGTAGTGTAACGTATAGGCTCTTCTGAAAAAGAAAGAATGCATTGACGATAAGTCAATACTTCAAATGTACTCACTCTTTGCTATATTTGCCATTGATTCGCCTTATTTATGGGACTATGGCGGCATTCAATGTGAACTTGTACCAGTTCCATTCAATTTATCAAAGCAAATCAATTTCTAAATTTTAACCAATTTCCTTTCAAGGTGACCAGTTTTCACTTTTTTATAGTATTTTTTAATCGATAGCTTGAGGTAGTGGAGATTGCAATAGTTTGCTATTATAATGTTTGTATGAGTGAAAAGCTTTTTATGCTCAACAATGGAAAACCCTGAAACATTGTGAATGGAAGTTGTAGAGACCTATTCTGTTGCTTTTCGCCTTCATCCCCAGGAGCCTAGACGTTATTCTGAATGAGTAACCAGTATTATTTTTCCTTTACAGGTAGCAATGGAAACGCAGATCCAGAAGCTCCACCAGCCAATTACGGACGCAGAAGAAGTCGCGCTGTGCTTTACCAATTATCTGGTCACTACAATAAGCAAGATCACAAGATGAAGAGGACGAAGCTGAAACTGAACAACGTAAGGAAACCGGTACAAAACGCACAGGCTTACTAACAAATCAAAATCTCGGTGTTTTCTTCTTCGTAAATTTATTACTTTTTAAATGTTTCAGTATAGCTGTAATTTTTTACTGATACAAAATATGGTCAACTATTAATTCATTGTTGATTTCAATTTGGCATGGGTGCGAAGTACATTTTGATAATCCCATTCCTCGTAATGAACTGGAAAAATCATTCGAAAACGGTACTTCTGTCGTAGAACGCAAATTTGAATTAAACTAGTCCATTGAAAAATTTCCAGATGAGAAATAGCCTTTTTAATCAAGAAATATACACCTATGTTAATGGAGTAAAAATATGTCCTCTTTCTTCGTAATAGACCCCTTAAATGACAATAATTTGGTGAATGTTATAGTTTATATCATTCATTGGGTATCATTTACTGTTTCATGCTAGCAGTTGATATAAATAATTCTAGTGTCCTCATTTTTAAGTAAGTTAATTAGGTTGTAATTTTTTTATCATATCTACTGTAGGGACTAAATTTCAAGTTTAAACAAACGTATCCTTAAGAAGAAAACTCTCAGTTAAAATAACCCACGCAAACAGCAATATAGCCACAATACTAAAATTATTCTCTAATATTTATGTAATGAATATTGCTAATACTCACGTACACGTCATTTGAAATTAATTATTTTGCTAACACTTAACCATCTATCTGTCACTGAATCTTGGAAAATCATAAGCAAATGTATAAAAATAAGGTCTCAGAAAAATATTCTGAATATTTCTAAAATTCGATGGATTTATTTCATAATTTTTCATCATCGTTCCGCTTATACGGAGATTCATTTATTCTATAAGCTAGTTAACTCGTCTTTATTCGGAATTTCAGTCATACCATGTGCCTTTCTTCTCCATTTCCGACTTGATTTAGCTGGTCATGTTCTATAAAATAAAGAGAAACAACAGTTATCGACCAAATCATTCGTCAGCACTAGTATCGCAATGTGCCGTTTAAACATGCTTGTATTGATTCTTTCCCTTTTTTATAAATTAGGTCATTCGTTAGCCTCATAATAAGTAGATTTTTTATTTCTAATATCAGTTCTCAAATCTTATTAACATCTCATTGCTGCAAATACGTAATATTAACTTTTTGTCTCCGAAGAAAGTCCTCCTAAAAGATAACATGTATTGCAATCGATTGTCTATGCCACCATTATGGCTAAATTAGCGCAAGATATTGCTTTGATACTGTTTGAAAAAAGTGGGTGTTTTCGGGAGAAAATACATTTATTTCTTTTAAAGTTGGATCTATTCGATATTTATGAGCTATGCAATAGTGATTCTCATATTCGTATTTTGTCGTGGCATGTTTTAGCCAGAGTTGTCACCTCTTAATATTTTCATCCATAACTTTCATTTTGTTCCTTTATGAGATTTTCATTTCCGTGTTTTTTATCTTTACGTTTTGTTTTTTTTTCGAATCAATGGCTTTTGAATATAATTTTTAGGTGCATAGCTAAATATTATTTATTTGTTATTCTTGTATTTTATCCATTTTAAGTCATTATGATTCGTGCATGTAATGGAATAGCTAGTCGATTCGCATAGTTTGCAGTCTATTGAATGGTTTACAGCTTAGGTTGGCATGGAAACTAGATCGCCATTCCTATTTAGAGCTACTGACTTTCATTTTTAATGTTAGATGTCTTTTCCTAATACGCTCAAAACATCATGAGTCCAAATATACCTATCATCCTGTTTATCGCGTCAATTTAATCGCGTAATACCGCCTTCGTCAAATAATTTTGTAGAACTCAGTAGCGGAGCGGTCTAATGTTTGTATTACCCTTTTAGAATACAGCGCATCAGAATGTAACTTGCTCAATATGTCAAAATTCGCCCTCTGGATTGGAAATGTTTACGCGTTTTAAAAAGGTTCCTAACATTAGCGTCATTTGAATTACTACTTGTAGTAGTCATTTTTTTAATAAAGTAAACGTCATTTTTAAGCATGGTTTTGGGATTTTCTGTACCTGAGCAGAATTGACTTTGAAAATTACTTTTCATAGTTTATTGAGTGATGCTAACTAATCTGATATTTTTATTCAACCTATAAAACTTAAGCATTAATAAATTCCAGGTCTCCTGAATAATGGGTGAATGCAATATGCTTGATAATATTTAGGACGTTTATGTTAGCGTATTCACTCGTTATACCACTTAAATCAAAACAAAATTTGTCGGTCGAATTCGTTTTCCTACGTCCCTTGAGATTGGCCAGTATTGGACTCCTTATTGGTCAGTATTGGACCCCTAATTATTATTAAAATGTTTTCTTGTATCAAGATTTGTCAAAATTGAGCGTTTTATCGCAGAAATACAGGTGCTAAGAATTGAATTATCGCTAAAATAACCAGCATTATAAGAATGCTTCGGCCAAAGTTTGAAAGACATCTCGAGTTACAAATGGAAATTTTTTTTGTTATCCATTGACAATTTCCCAACAGTATTAGCTTAATGTTAATAGTTAGAATAGAATCAATGCAGACTACATATCACAGTCTGTAAGCCTGTACACTTTATTTCGCACCATTTATAACAGAATTATCTTAATTTGTGAATAATTTAATTGATCGTTGGTGGATATTTTACGACATAAGACGTATTCGCGAGTGTTAAAGCATACGGGTTAAAATATTTACTCACCTCGTTCAACTCGCTAAAAAAAAATTGACATGCAGCGGCGGACGCAATCAGGACACCCACGACACCAGCCACACGCCACAATACCTTCCGCTGACGTACGATATAAAATAACATGCCTCTCTCGCTTGCTGTCCTCCACGTGATTGCAGTCACTCCTCCAGCCCCGCAGCGCGGCCGCCCCCCTGCCCGAGTACAAGGCGGCGGCCGCTGGCGAGAAGAGCCGCCTCGTCCTGCGCCACTACGGCACCTTCAAGGCGGGCTGGGACTGGCTCATGCTCCTCGCCACCACGTACGTCGCTGTCGCCGTCCCATACAACGCCTCCTTCGTCGCATCCGACGGCAGGCCCTCCGTCGTCTCGGACGTGCTCGTCGAGGCCCTCTTCATACTCGGTGAGTTGCACTTATCTCGCTTATCGTCACAGAGTACGTACAGCTCTCGCGAATGCTTATGGCGTTCGGATGCGAAGCGTTTGTGTTGTCCGCGTCATACAAATTCCATTTTTTGAAATGCACTCATTCATGGCACAAAAAACATTCCTTCACTTTCCCCGATGTCCCTTTTACCTACCCCGTCCACCAAACTTTACCCCTCCACTACGTCTTCTTCTGCGTATCCGAACGCTATAAGCTTTCGCGAGAGCTGTACAAGGAGGCTAAGAAAGCGACGACTTTCGTAATTTTTATAGTAATCCACCACGTTCTTAGGGGACTTTCAAGTACTACGTAAGACGATTTATGCAATTTTTGACCCCCGCCCTTCCTCTTATGGAAGACAATGTAAGATTTTCCCAGCCCCCCCTCCCTCTCAGTTTTACGTAAGACGTTAGTTATTTGCATATATTCTACGTTAAATTCATGCTTTCTGCAGTTTAATCTTTCCATATACTCCATTGTACATCTTTGAGCATTGGATATGATATAATTATTCAGTGTTGGAGTACTACATTCATTGAGCAAAGAGGTAATGTAGCTAGCCAGTCAGGCGAAATAATAGAAGCAGTGGTGTAGCGGTGAGATTACGGAAAACATGCCATTAACGAGCGGACGCTCCATGTCACTGCTAAATTTCATTCGGAAACGATAGATACAATGTTTCAAGACGGACAAAAATCTTACTTAAATTGGTTCCAGACCCCCTGAACTTGAATGGCCCCTTAGCAAGTTCCTAACCCCCACTCCCAGCCGATAGTTAAGTAGTGGCGAGCAGTGAGAGCAAATGCCATTCCAAAAAGAAAAGATAATTCATAACTTCTATCCAACGTGATCATGTCTCGTTCATATGGTTTTGAGTCTGTTCCAAAATATGGACTCAAACGCAAGTTCAACGAAGGAAAAAGCGATTCGCTTGGTGTTTGAGTAAGTGATTTGGTGCGAACAGATGAAATAGTATTGCAATATTTCCTTCATGTGTCCTTTACGCGAACAAAAAAATTATGCGTCGCCTTTGACAATTGTCGGGTTAGAAGATTCTCTAGCGATCTCTTTGAATAGCTCATTTTTCTGCCCAAATATACCAATGGTTTTACGTGTCTGATTGGAATTACATTATTTGCCTTTTGCACCACTTCGAAACGTACAACTCGTATTAAATCATTGAGCTCACAACATTGATTCCAAGCCTTGCGCCTAAGGAACTGGTGAACAAAATTAACGCATGAAGAGCGAGAAGGCTACCTTCTTAAACAGTTTATTACCGTTAAATGGAGTGTGTTTCCTTATCTACGACTATCACATCGACGCAGATCTCTACCATTATTCGACTGATCATAGCATAGCATGCTCTGGCACTTGTTAGGTGATTGGAAAGAACGATTGGTTGTGGATATATGTATTTAGACGTTTTTGATTCTATCTTATGATAATAAGCAATTCACGCCTATACAGTATTAAAATTTTCCTCAATATGTATTTTTAGTTAGGTTCCTATTTATCAATTAAAGCTTCTTGGACTAAAAAGGATAGTTAATTAATTAAGAACGGACGTAAGTTAATTAAGTAACGGAAATAAAACGGAATTTAACCATAGTGATAATTTTAATGCTGGAAGTTGATCCATCTACAGGCGTCAATCTCAAGGCTGTTACGTATAAAGAGGAAAATTCATTGCACAGCAACCTTTAACGAAACTGCTACAGCTCTGTTTTTGCTCATCCAAAATGCATTATTGGACGTCAAAATCCATAAATCAAGTGCGGAATTCCTCACGAGTAAACTCCGTCCCATCTCCCACTTATGGGTGTTTAAGGGAGCGCCAATAGGGGTGCCACAGTCGTTAAGGCAATATTCGATACTCACCGCAGGAAGGTGCAAAAAAAATGGTTTCCCGAACGAGCCCTCCGAGTCACCGTCCTCCGAAGTCTGCGGAAAGGCACCTGTTGCCTCCGTCTCGAATATTCCTCCTCCCCTCTTGTCCCCCCTCCTCCTCTCCATCTCCATTCCCAACTCCCCTCTCTTATCCGCCACCCCCCCTGCTCACCTCTTCCACCCCTTGCTGTCCCTCTTCCCCTTCATTGCATTCCTCCCTGTCATTACCCGTCATCGCCTACTCCGAAATTCCACCCTTCTCGCCGAGAAACAAAAGCAGTTTACTTTCCAGAGCTCTGGGGTGCCGTCACTTAGCCACCTTTTTGATGCCTCCGGAAGCCAAGATGGCGCCGTGCAATAACCACGGTGCTAGTGATGAAAGGCTGTTCAGAGCGGGATAAATAGAGAAAAATGGAAGTTAAAAACCCGCTTTTTTTTCATTCTCATGCATCAGAAATGAAGCATGCTCTCAACTAACTTTTTGGTATTCCATCACTAAATTTACTTGCGGAGTCTTTTGCAATCTCTACTCACTCTTCATCTTTTAGATCAATTCATCCATTTATAAGATTAATCTACCAGTTAGAGGTAGGTTATGATGAAATTCAGAGAATATCCAACGAACTCTTACTCGTGCCATGTCCTTTCTACCTCTAGTATTTCTTTCTTCATCTCAGCATAAGCCCTACCTTTCTTCATCCCATCCATAAAACCTAATCTCTTTATTCCCCTTCCCCGCTTACCCAACATCCTTCCCTTTATCACGGCCTTCAGCAAACCATCGCCCCTCATTACCGCTTCCAGCCATCTACCCTGTCTTCCCCTAATCTCTTGCATAAGTTTCCTCTCCTCGCCCACCATGTCAAGCACTTCCTCATTTGTCTTCCTTTCCGTCCAACGCACCTTCTCCAACCTCCACACCTACATCTCGAATGCCTTCAGCCTATTTTCGTCTTCCTATAGTTCGTAAAAGTTTCCATATGCAAATAAATGTGTACGCATTTGGCACATAGCGGTTAGAATAAAAAAAACTTATAATTTTGAAAACATGATCAATTCCGTTGTTATATCAATCGCAATAAATGGATTTGATTTTCCGAGTATTTGCGCTGCGTTTATTTTGCGGGTGTTATTTTTTCTATTTTTTTTTCGCGAAGCCACGCGACTCTTTCACTTGTGGGCTCATCCATACTCACCTACATGTCGCCAAAACAATTTACTTGATAATAATTCTGATGCCCTGTTAGATGACTCTAGGCCTATCTAGCCTATACGTGATGTAAGGTATCTATAAATTCACGTAAGCAATGTTTTTCGGAACACACGTGTTGGGCCCTTTTCTTAGTCTGCAGAATCGAGATTTTTCATTTATTTACCCTTTTCCCAATAGAATACGCAGTCAATTGACAAGCAGACATCTCGAAGCTTAAAAGTTTTTCCAGCTCCACGGAGGAGGAGCGTTGAGAAACTGCATCCGAAGGGAAAGAGAAAATTGAGGAAAAGTACGCGGAACCGCCTCTTGAGAAACGTTTCGATAGTTTGACTTGCCTCTACGTCTTCCCATGATTCCTGCCCCCCTCCCAACCTCTAAAGGATCTCTTCCTGAGCCGAAGGGAATCAAGCTACTAGTGATGGTGTGTGTGTGTGTGTGTAATGTAAGTCCCTTCCGTTGCCCTCCACAGGAGACCCCAAGTGGTCTCTCGATGTATTTCCCCATCGGAGAAACCTCACGTTTCCCATTGCTTACCTTTTGAAAAATAAACATCTCTTTCCAAAATCCCTCTTTCTTCTCCGATTTTCCGCGAATTCAGTCAATTTTTCCACTCGGTTTGATGGCCGTATTTGTTTCAAATGTCAAAGCGTGCTGAAGACGACCTAACGTCATGAATAAGATATAAACAATGATGTTTAACCTGCGCCGCCTTCACTGGTACGCGTAGGTTACAGAAAAAACACGGCAAATTAAAATTGTCGTAATATGATGGTAGTAAGTTAATGTTATACAAATTTATTTAAATGTAAATTAACGATATCTTTTGAACAACCTGAGCTGGTGGCCAATGTGAATAACGTTCTCAAATCCGGAGTTCGTGGGTTCGACTCACAATCAGTGCATATGGGTTAAGTAATCTCTGTTTAGTCAGCTCTTTGGTTGTATCGTTAAAAAAGAGGCTGGTCAGGATTCATGAGACACCATACCTTCTGTCTACAAAAAACAAGGTGATTGTTTTCACCTTATAAGAAACAGCCTTCATTACTCGTATGCGACTGATTATGAGTATGCACCTCTGACTAACTCATGGAGTAATCACTATATATATATATATATGTATATCACTTCTTGGAGAATCACTCGAGTGATAAATATAAAATATGTCAAGAGGGTGGTCGATAAAAATATAGACACAAGCGAAAGACACAAATTAAAACTTCCAAAATTTCGGTGGGATTGGCATCCACCTTTCTCAAGGTAAGGAGTGGGAATCCTACTCCTTACCTTGAGAAAGGTGGATGCCAATCCCACCGAAATATTGGAAGTTTTAATTTGAAAGTGTCTTTCGCTTGTGTCTATATTTTTATCACGTTGGCACATTTATATATATATATATATATATATATTTATTTATTTATTGATATATATATAATTTCTTGGAGAATCACTCGGGTGATAAATATATAAATATGCCAAGAGGGTGGCCGATAAAAACATAGAAACAAAACAAAGGAAGTTTTAATTTGTAAGTGTCCTTTGTTTTGTTCCAATGTCCAATGGAAGATGTGAAGGAAACTGAGAATGAAGAGTTCAGTGTGGAAATGAAAGAAGGTAAAGAATCACGGTCGTGAGGCCAGAGAACGGCTCTTGACTCTTCGTTATTTTTCCTTAGTGTATTTAAATTTGGTTATGGTATTTAAACGCTAAAAAAAGCCCATAGAAAACTGCTGATATGTTATTCTTATCGCTTTTAAGGATAGGTTTTCTTTACATGATGTTATCGAGGCTCAAAAACCTAACCTACCGTTGCGTATCCATATAGCTAGACCTAAGTGGAATGAGTAAATTTTAAGTATTTATTGAGTTAAGCGCCTTCAATTATGTCAAAATTAATGCATCATCCGATCATTGGGCAACTTTAGCTACTTAGACCGCTAATTATTAATGTCAGTTCTCATAAGCTATAGCTAAATATACGTAGTTTAATACGTACAGCAAGTCATAATGTAGGTATCATGGCATAATATAGTGTCATAATATAGGTAAAGAGTATTAAGAATCTTTCCGCTATGTAGCGCTGCCATTTATTGTATTAATGCCAGTCGCTAAAGTGCCTACATTGGTATTTCAGCGACATTTTTATTCTACCCAGTAAAACTCTTACATGCTTGATTCTACCTCCGTTCCCTTTTGCTGATTATACGTTTATATGTCGGCTACTGATCGTTGCTCTTCATTGGTATTAGCGATATACAATTCCTATTTGAAAATTTTTAATGTCTCGCATTGAAGTGAGTTATCCGTGAATTATTCTGTGTAAATTGTTCTGTATATGTGATTACGCTAACATTTACCTGGTATCTTTTGCCTTAATTATTAATAATTTTAAATTAATTTAATTTACATCCCATTTCACACAAGTAAATAGTACCATAGTTCCACTTGCAATGGGTGCGACTTAGCAGACATATCCGTATGTTTCGCGCTACAGCTGATCAAAATTTGTAATGTGATGGTGAAGCGCAATTAACTCTAGCCGAAGTTGCCCGTACGGGGGGGTCTGATGTTGTCGTTATTGAAGCTCCGAGATAACCCCTCGTCGTAACTCCGATTGGAATCATTTTAAGTTCTGTATCAACCAAAGGAGCTTCGCCGGTCATCAATACTCCTTTCACTCCGTAACATGGGAGTTACCCTATGATGCCCCACATGGAGTGAGAGGGGCAGGTGATGACAGAAAATAGGGTAACGAAGTAGTTTAATATGATTAAAGGAAAAATTGTAAGACAAGCGAAGCCAGGGGTAACAGGTAGTACAAATATAGTATACTCCACATATTTTCTTGGATTAATATTTACTTGTTCAATGCTAATTTTAGTATAAATCTTATTAATATGTCAATAATAAATTTTCTGTACGATATTTCTATATGTTTATCACCCCTTACGCAAGTTATGGCCGATTAAATGTAGGTAAAACTAAGATATTGCAGTTTTCCTCAAGTAATATGTATGGGTAATAGGTTTATTTCAAGACTACATGAAATATACTTAATGGAGGTAATACTCAGTTGTTACAGTTTTCCACAAATAGGTAATAGGCATAGGTAATAGATTTGTTTCGCGACTACATAGTTCCACTGAACTCCGTCAGTATCCAGTGGCAAGCTCAGGTATTTACGAAATTCTTAAGCTTGCCACTTGATGATGACGTTGTACGTTGAAACTAGTTTAGCAACTTGCGAAAAAATGCAACATCTATGTTTTACCTCCATCATGGACCATTTCTAACATTTCAGCTCCGATTTGTTACTTTATGTAGAGATATACTTATTTACACGAACATGTACAGGTATAACCAATTTTTATCCAGAGGCCTCCAAGGCTGGAAAAAGATAGGAAGAAGTTTGAATTTTTGCGGAAATATTCTCAGTTTTATTATTCACTTTAATCTCAAAAAATTCGGTAATATTGAGAAAATTCGACTCCTTTAACTGAATTAGAACATTGCGATAGTTTACATCTTTCACTCGTGCACACATCTGTCATCCTTAAAGTGCTTGTGGATGCTGAGGTTGACTCGGAGGTGCGAACGCGTGTTAGTCGTTGCCTCAAAATGATGAATATGCATGTTGCATAGCAAATGGTGCCGTGGTGTTGTTGAGGCACGTGAGCAGAGCGGAGCGCAAGGCTGCGGAGAGGATGTCTTTAGACTCAAGTTCCCATGCATCTCGTCTGCCTTGGGTCCAGAACTTGAAGAGAAATTCCTGGTAGCCCAGCAAAAGGACCTTACCCTTCTCTCTTGAAAGTGAGAATTCCTTATGCCTTTTGGGAGTAGTCCGTTTAGAGCCTTTATTCAGCCTTGCATCTGTGTGAAATTCACAGTGAAAAAAGTCACTTGGCTGGACTGGGATTCGAAACCAGATCTCCCGCTTTCGCGCCTGGTTCTTGAACCAATAAGGCGTCCTTTCGATGTGCAAACTTTAAAGGAACAAGCAGTTCTCACGATGTACCGTGCAAATAATGCTACAAAGTACCTATATGAATGCGCTTGGCGCCACAGTCCACGAGGTCAAAGCCCGTTGAAAACATGTTCCCCCGTAGCGATAAGGCCCGTTGAAGTTTCATCCGTTAAATGAGTACAGAAGACAATAAACTAAGCGTGTTTTCACAAGATTATATTTATGCGCAACCAGTTTCGCCAAAATAGGAGACATCAAGAGTAGGAAGAGGATAGGATACATTGAGGGGAGGAGAGTCTGAAAAATTAGTATTCGTGAAACTCCCAGGAGTTTGAAATGGGCTTTAACCTCGTGGACAGTTGCGACAAGCGCATAAATATAGGTACTAAGTGACATTATTTATACGGCATCTCGTTACCATGACGAAGCAGCCGCACAAGATATCGCGTTGTAATTCCATTGTAAGTTGTAAACGTGCTGTATCAGACCTCCACAGTCCACAACGCACTTTCTTTATAACTTATTTCCAACATCATTACACCGCATTCATAACGTGACAATGCGTGTTGCTAAGATGTTGTAAGTACAATCTTGCAATGGGCCGGCATCCGCACTCAACAACGCCGTTACAACGCGAATTCAATGGGGCTATGCGTGTTGTAGGTCCGTAGTGAAAACGTTGTTGCAACGCACGTTCTCGCGCAGCCGGCTATGAATTCGTAACACGGCAAAGCGCGTTGTAGAGATGCTGTGAGATCGTCATTGCAACGGGCATTTGTCCACTCTCAACAACGATGTTACAACGCGAAGTCAATGGGGATATGCGTGTTGCATATCTGTAGTGAAAACGTTCTTAACGCAAAAAACGGAAAAAATCTTGTTTATTCTAGATAATGTTGCATGTTTATTCTTACTATGAGTCAATATAGGTTTAAATTAATTAATCCCTAATAACTGTGATCGTGATGTAATGGTATTTCCTATGACTATCACGGAGTTGCAGTTTCCAAAAATTAGTTCTCGAAGTCACATTAAGCCACGGAAGTGGCCACATATATAAGAGTTTCTTGGTGGCAATTATATCAATATGAGTGCGAGGATATGAGCGTAGAACCGTAGGGTAGCTGAACATGCGAGACAGATGCAATGTCGTTAGGTAGATACCAAGGTTGTTCCTTTACTAATCTTGGGTGGATACAAGGTAGGATGATACTATAAAACATGCCATCGTAATAGCAACATTCACATTCTTCTGAATGCAAATTTTAATTTTTTAAAGGGCACGGAAATATGGGTTACAACGTGCCCAACGTGCCGAGGATGGCAATGCGGCTGTAACGCATTTACAACGCGATTCTTCGAGCACAGAAATAGGGTTTCAACGTGCCCACAGCGTGTCGAGGATGGCAATGCGGCTATAACGTGTTTACTACGCGATTCTTCGCGTAAATTAACAGGGCCAAAACGTACTCACAACGTGATGCCAACGCGATAACTACACGATTGCAACATGCTGCCTCCCATGCACAAAACGGATCCACAATGGGATAACAACGCATCAGCAACGTGATTCACAACTGACTCACAACTGACTGTCCAAATGTTACAAGGTTACAACGCGGTATTCGAGGCAACTGAATCATACTTCCAACGAGTTTACAATGCAGCATAGCGCGTGATGAACAATGTACTTGAAACGTACTTCCTTCGTCAGGGAAGAGCAATGTGTTCTGAAAAGTCCTGGAAAAATTTCAGTGGAAGAGGACGTTAATTGGTATTTTTTGTATTTTTATTTAACGGGCTTTGACGGCTTAGGTCATTTCGCACTTACTGTCTGCCACGTGCAGGCAGGTACAACAGCACTCGGAAGAATCGGAGGATCACCCCTCCAAACTCGAGCCGAGCCCAACGATACTTAACTTAGGTGACTGATCGGGAACCGTTGTTTCCATCGTGGCAGACCAGTGCCCTCTTTAATTGGTTAGAGCACTTGGCGCGCAATCGGAAGATCTGGGTTCGAATACCAGTCGAGGGTTGTGTGTTAACTGTTCGAGATAATTCCGATCACGTAACTAAGGAGTCACGTGTTACAATCATGAAGGGAGGTGTATTTGAACCATTCTTACAAATTTAAGGCAGCCTTCCCGATCGGGTTTTTCTCACCGGGATATTGTTGATTGTCTAATATTTCGACAGGAGTAGCTATAATCAACACATAAAACCCTTAAGTTATCCATCCGAGTGAAATAAACAGCAAAATCTCGAGCCGTTCGTTATTGTATCACGTGACTTCTTAGTTACGCGATCGGAATTATCTCCAATGGTTCAGACCGTTCAAACACACACCTTTAGGCGAATGATTTTCCAGAGTGACTTTAACACATTCCTCTGTAGTGGTTAACGCCAGTTAAAGTTTATTGATCCACATCCATCCCATTTTTAGTTTGATACGTGAGTCTATGCTTACATTAGTATGTACATTGCAAGTTATTTAAAAGTTTATGAAATAAAACATGAAAACAAAAATTGCTAAATTATGTAATTAGTTTAATCTTTAAATACAAACCTATGTTTACACTCGCCAGGACACTTTCTTCAAATTTATATATCCTTCTTAGTAATTAACAGCGGTATGATTTGAATATAATTTTGGTCTTGAATATAAAAATGCTTATATGTTTTCAAATTCATAGACATTCCTTCATTATATTCGATGTATTTTATGTATTAATCATCAAATTGAGTTTGTAACCCGGCCCAATATGAATGATAAAACATGCCGTGGGGGATTATTTAATAAATTGTTGCATCTAGTTTGTCGCTCGCCAAAATACTTTCCCATCATGTTCCCTCGAATTAAAATGTCCTGACATTTCAAATGCATGGAAGCATACATTTTTAGCTCTACTTAAGTCTCCCAATTTTCAAATAAATTAATGAAATCATTGAATAATTTAACCCATGCGCGTTGTACTACCAGAACTACCACTCAGATTAAATTCTCAATTATCATTCATTTCACATTGTGAATGACTATCTTATTCCTTTTAATTTAAACTTATACAGCCTAATCTGGCTATTGATTTACTAAGGCTTGAATTCATGTACACATGTATTTTCTCGCCTTTCACTGTAGCCCGGCGGTTTAAAATAAAATGTAACCAAAGCAATCCTAAATCTGGCGATGGCAGTGAGAAAAAGATAGCTGTCAGGTAGACCTCAGCAACGTCAACACTCCCATATCAACTTCATCGCTTCGCTTTGTGAACGTTGGGTACTACTGACACCTTCAAGACTGACAAAAATGCCCTAGGGGCCCTTACGGGGAGACTGAATGGGGAAGATTCGGGTTTCCCTATGCTAATTGAGACTAATTCTGCGGAACGTTTTAGCTGGCATCCACTTCTTTCCTCGCAGAAATGTTGAGTTTAGGGTGATATTGAATCGGGGAACGCCGAACTAGCTCGCCCCTACACTCAAGGATAGGGAACGACGGAACAACCATAGTCTACACTTTACCCCATATCTGCGTCATATGCTCTGAATCTGGCACATTTCCTTTCTCTTTCGCTCCTCCTTCTGTCTTCAGTCTCCCAGCCCTTTCACCTCATGGTCAGTTAATGCCTATTCCTTTTGATATGCATAACTCTTGTTCCGTATGTCTTTAACGGGCTTCTTTACGACCTGGAATCCAATGAATCGTCGCATATTCAAATGGAAATACCTTGGAACTCTTGAGTTCAGCTCAACGCTTTCTCCATTTCGTTTAAGTTAACCTTTTACGATACCTTTCTCACCGCTGACCGAGGATTCAGATCGCTAAAAAATGGTTACTCTCATGTACATGACACATATCGTATGCCAGGAAAAATAGCAGAACCTTCAAAACATTCCCCGTAAAAAAAAAGAATTGCCAATGTCGGTGATGTCACTACTTTGGTATTATTGCGACTGCGTGTT
This sequence comes from Pyrrhosoma nymphula, assembly GCA_963573305.1. NCBI lineage: Eukaryota > Metazoa > Arthropoda > Insecta > Odonata > Coenagrionidae > Pyrrhosoma > Pyrrhosoma nymphula. The sequence goes on along the minus strand of OY754335.1, from coordinate 93,138,039 downwards.
TGTTTGTATAATTTGCAAGAGAGGTGCTGGAACTTGAACACACGCGCAAAAGGAACAATATTTCGACATAAGACCCAAGAGCAACGAAGTTCCTAAGATATGGCGAATGGCATCAAGAAGAAAAAAGGTTGAATAAGGCGGAAACAAATATATTTCCTGGCGTTGTGTGAGATGAGGATGTTCACTGCCCAGTTTGGTACACTCCATCAGTCATGATAAGGTCATGTTTTCAATACTTTGCGCCCCATTTCTGTTCTACAACAGCAAGGTCAACTTAAATTAAAAGACCAGTTTCAACTACGATGTTTTCCTCCTGCAAAATGACGTCACAATATAAGCACTGTGGCCTCGTGCTTTTATTCAGTGATGCGTCAACATATGACCTTTAAATACGTTCAATGGCTAATTTAACATTTTATTCTTACAAATGGTTGCCAGCAGTATCTATTATTTTTTGCCAAAAATTTTCAATCTTAAAGATGAAAATCGGGACACAACGCATATGAACCTTCTTTCAGAATACGCGGCTAGGCTATGGTTGGAAAGTTTACTCATCATTCTCTATGTTCACTCCGGAGAGAATATTTGACATTGGCGGACTTTTACGCTGGTCAGGCTAAATAAGTAGTTTAATTTCACCTTATTCTCAATGTATTTTTCAATTCGATTTCCATAGTTCAATATATGTTCCTAACCGTAAAAATTTTAAAGCAGAGTTTTAGAAAATCGTTAGCAAAACTGCTTATTTCATTGTATTGTGCTTTGTCCATATTAAGCTGATCCGTGAAACTGGTTTAATAAATCATTCGATGGTGCTGGTTCTTTTTCAGTAAATTGGTTTTATGAAATTGAAAATTTACTAAATTCTTTCTCGGGAAGTTTTACTGTGTACAGAAGGTATAAAAGTGTTCATCAGGTATAAAAACAATATGAGCAAAGTTTGAACCTTTTAAGTTTCGCTACAATGTTTTCAAAATATATGTACCCGCACGTAATGCCAAATGTGAGATTAAATTAAGCCGTAACTAGTGATTCACGCACGACAAACAGCCGGGCCTTTTTTACGTATGCTTGTCACGTCTCAGCGCCTCTCTTGTGGCTACTTAATACTGGATTCTTAATTTATTCTAAAGACTACTCGAGTGACTACGTGATACAGTGTTATGGGATACATCACATAGGTAGAAGAAAGCAAAAATGAATCTTGATGGCTGTGTAAACTATTCGTCTTCTGGAAATATATTATCAGTACATTGTTATTTTAAGTTTGGATGGGACAACCGCTGTTATCATGTTGAAAGTAATGCAATCAGTAATGAATGACGATAATGGAACCAACTAAAGTAATCGCGATTGCTTATTTCCTTGAAAAGGTTTTGTAATTTCTCTCACATTTTGACGAAAGCATAGTAAAGGAAACAACCATCGTCTCCACCTTATGGGGAAATTGCGTTAAATATTAGCTTCGAGGTAGCTGTTACTGCAAGAAGAATGAAACGTTCAGGGGAAAATCTTCCTTTTAAAATAAGTTCATTGCTAACAATGATGAATTTTAACTCAAAAGACGAAATTTTCCTGGAAATGCAGATACACCAAAATTTTCTCGATGGTTAGGAATGCAGTGTCTATCTCGCTACCGCCTCATTTTCTTAAACGCCTTCATACATCATTATTTAAATTCTTTTCAACAGAAAGTTATCCAGTTTCAGTGACAACACAGTCAAAACAATGCATCGTCAATCAATGTAAGATTATTGCATTTTTAATTTAACAATATCGACAACAAACACGATTTACAAAAAATGTAAAATACGCATGTTCTGATATCAATCTCATTGCAAGAATTATTGCTCAATAAAACAAAAAAAAACCTATACCAATATAAATCTCGCGATGCTTGTGCAATGATCAACAAGTAATGACAGAAGAGAACGAGCTTATAAAAACTTTTACGGAAATTAGCAGAAGCAAGTTTAAACTAATTTCCACCATTATGTACTACCATAGAGTAATCATTACTCTGTGGTACTACACATCAAAACATTAAAACAGCGTCATCATGGGGGGAAAATCGCCTAATTAGCTACACCAACAGTAAACTATATTTTAAATACTATTATTCGATGAAATCTACTGATTTGGCAAAGAGAGAAATGAAAAGTAAACAATGTTTTCACGATCTATGACGTAAGTATTGGCCACCATCTTGGATTTTTTAGTCTCGTGATTCACTTCCCTTGACGGCAGTTAACGTGTTCACTGATTGGCTACGTTTCTGTCAACTGTTTTATTATCATGGGCGCACTTAACACGTGCTTAAATTTGAATGTCTGTTGCTCTCGATAAAATTTTCTGTTAAAAATATCACAAAATCTTTATATATATATATATATATATATATATATATATATATATATATATATGTCTATAAATTTCTAATGCAAATTTGAACGTGTTCATAGGTATAAATTTCGTGAAATTCGAGTTTATAAAAATTTCCACGGAATAGAGTTTATTTCATTTCTATTTTGTGTGCTTCTTATAAGATCAGCTGAGTAATTATTAGAACATTTTACGAAAACTTTGACCATGAGCCATCCATAGGTACAGTTGCCTTCATCATGCACAGCAATCATAGCTCCTCAGGGTTAACCTTTTTGTCATCACAATGCTGTCCCACATTATATAATGTCAAGTGTGAGCTTAAATTAAAATACTGTGATTTACTTGCGCGCCGACAACCAACCAGGTCCTTTATGGCACACATCACGTCCCAGCACCTCATTGCCACGCTTCCCTTACTCCAGCCCGTTTACCCTCTCTACCTCTCTCCACCCCCCCCAGTCCATCCCCCGTGTCACTGACCTTTCCCTCCCGGAGCAACAAACACAACCTGGCCCTTCCCCCAAACTCATGCCGGTCCACCACTCACCCACCGGAGAGAGGGGGAAAAAAAGAGTACCCTAACCGCCGCACATAACACCAGGGTTCCCTTTCCCCACCGCTCCCGCCCCCCTTGGAACATCACCTGTTGCCTGCCTCTCTCTCCTCTCCATACTCGCTCTCCCGCTACGGGGTTGATGGGAGGGGAAGAAGGACGGTGGAAGGAGGAAGATATGCCCTCCCCCCTTTTGATTTTCGTCCTTCCTTCATGTCCTCCTCTCTTCTCATCCCCCATTTACAATACTAAGGTTTAATTATGGTTAATGTCCCGTTTCCGCGAACGGGATCGTGTTCCTACACCTGTGGGCCAAAACTGCTGAGGAAATGCCCGGTTCAGACTTCTATCGTACGGACCATCGTAGCAACCCTGCACGCATTCACACTACTATCGTAACTCAGTGCTACCCTTACCAGGAATCGCGACGAACAAGTAAAGAGCAAGCGAACAAAATAAGGATTCCCACGTCCCTGTGGCGTTTTGAGACTTTCGACAAGGTTTTACAAGCAAATAACACCTATCTTTGTTTATTCATCAAAGTAGCACCATCTGCTTCAATATAGTAATTAACTTCTTTGATTATCGTCATTCATTATTTCCGGTTTCCGCTCGTAATACCAGAGCTTACCACTGTGGTGGCAGCGTTAATAACTACGTTTTACAGCTGTCTGGACATGCACTTACACTACGATTTCTGCCTACTATCGTAAGGACGAACAGACGTACGATATGTGTGAACGAGGCAAAATGCACGTCCTGTAACGTTTGATTTGCTTTCGCACGATTTCCCCCGCTGTTGTATTTTGTTATTTTAGTGCGCTTGTCAGCCGCGGAGGTCGTCGTTGAGTCAGGGGAGGAGAAAGAGGAAGCTAATGGTGAGTTCAGTGGGTTCGGAGTCACCGTGTGAACGACTTACCTCTCTATCTCCTTCGGACCAAGGTATTACGTCTTTAGGTAATTTGGATTCCTTTCTTCACCTTCATCTCCCTACCTTTTCTTTATATCGATTCTCCGTGATGACCAGGTGGCAGCGATTCCTCGCTTGACTACCGTACTGAGATAATCACAAACCAAAATAGTCCATTTAGGCCTGGCCTAGAGGCACAGATAGATTTAGAATTTTTTTTGTCTTAAGGAGGAAAATAAATTTAAACAAATGCAATATATTTCACTTTAAGAGTGTTATAGTGATTTTTAAGTAATTCAGAAAACCTTCCTCATTTCCACCCCCTTGGTCCGATTTTGCCCGTTAACGAACTTGGCCGAGTTTTATAAGAAAAACTTCGAAATCTACCTGCTCAGCTACGTTTCCATGGACGCGTTTCAGGCGATGAGACGCGAAAACGGGATCTTCGACCAATCAGAATCCCGGATTTCTTCTCGTGAATTCGCGTAGAGTAGCGTCGCCCGACTTGAAATTTTCTTAACTTGTTTCTACAACAAACTCTTCAACATGGCGAACTGAAGAATACGTGGACAATTTTAAAAATTATCGACACAGAGATCGTAATCTAAGAGAGAAAGCGTGGAGGCAGATAGGAGTCTCCATTGATATGGAAGGTAAAAAGAACTGTTATTTCCGTTGCTGTTCTCAAAGATTACGTGTGTTGATTTAAATATTAAAGTTGGATCGAGTCAGAAAAACAAAGAATAATTGGTGCCTTCCATTCGCTCTAGTGCGCTAATCACTTCGTAACACAAGAGCTCACTTGCCCTCCATTCGTTAAAGACCCTGCGCACTGGGTAGTGCACTTCAAAACAGATCGGGAGCATAGTTGATGAGCGCTAAATAACAAATGAGCGTTGATAATGGCATGCGTGATTGTATTCAAGTTTGTTTATATTCAGTAAAAGCGGCAAACATGCATATTGTAAAGGTTTAAATTACTCAATGACAAAAATTTAACGTTTTTAAATATTATTTTTGAACGAACGATTAATTTTACACAAAAAATTCGGCCGTGACTGCAGTTCAACCACAGAATGCTACCTACCGGCAGGTTACAAAACATTTCGCCAGCGTACATCGATCCCTTCAACGCCGTTCGTGTGCGCTAGAGCCCGCTGATGTGTTCCGATGTGCGCTAACTTCAACACCTTAAATGGAAAGCTACCATTATCAACACCGTTGTAAGGTAAACACGGTCTTCGTGTGTCGTTTATTTAAGCATTTTTTTCTCTGTTGTAGAGAGCGCGCAGGTGCTTCCTACGTGTAGGTTTGCTTTCATGAGAACGGTTCACGCGAATAAATGCGTCTCGTCCCGCCTGCGCGCCTTATGCCCGTTTCACACGATACTTGACCCAGCACAAGGTCGAGGATACTCGCTAGCATGATAGCTTTCCAGTACCGTGTGATATAGAACCAGCATGCTGGCTAACAAGCATGATAACTATTATACTCGCTGGGCTACTTGATTCGTAATTGATGCGGTACTAGTTTGCTACTAGCTCCCAGTAGGACCTAGTAGCCGTCGACCAATCACGTTAGCTTTTACAGTCGCAGTGCGATCTTCACTTTTTTTAAATCGGCGCCTTACTTTTATCGCGGGTGTTACGCACTCTTTGGCGGTGAAAATGTCGCGACAATCCCTGCTATTACTGCAGCAGCCAAAAGTCTCAATCTTTCATGGAAATTTTCCATTTTCTTTTAACAGCAAGCGACAGAACAACTTCATCGCAAGCACAAGTTCAATGATCGTGTGAAACCTTCTATCACGGTTTCTATCATACTGGGTTCCGTCCTCAATATCAAGTACCAGCTAGCATACTAGGTCTTGTGCTGGATCAAGCATTGTGTGAAACAGGCTTTAGTCCGCCCTGACTTCAAGGTTCTGTGATTCATTGTGATGCATCGGTTGCGATATAACGTATCGCTTCGTCCAGATGAGTTATATGTTCCAACGTGATCTTCGCGCCTTTTTGGGTAGACTTCCGATACCAGAACGCGCTACAAAACCTATGCCATCCAACGCTATGCCATCGTCCTCTGCCATCTCCTCTGCCAGAGGACGATGGCAGTCTACGTCGTCGAAACGTCGGTGTAACTCACCAACATCACCCGGATGGAAACCTGAAAAATCTACATCACAATCATTTACCGGTTTTCGATCAGTCAGCGTCGTTGTGTTCGGCTTGAATTAGGATGAGTGGACCTCCCTTTCAATGTGCCACTGTTTCCACGCGGCAGACTGTAAGTGCGAAATTTCCTTAACCGTGGTAGCATGTTAAACTCAGGTATCGCTTCAGAACGAATGATTATTTTTTCACTACGGATTTCGCACATTTGTATTTCCTCAGCCGAAGACCCAGCTAAATGTACTAGTACTTGAAATAGGGATAAACAATTTATACCGTTCATTGCGCGTTCTTTCGCCATTACTTCTCCCAGTTCTCTCGCATTTACCGCTCCCATTCCTCCTATTCATCTTCCTCCGACCCTTTTCTCTTCGTCTGTCCTACGCGTTCTCACGCCTCCCCATGCTTTCACACCATTGCTTTCCTCTCGCGACTCCCCGTATTCCTCCCGCGAGGGAGAGGCGATGTATCAAAAGAGCCTGTCAGCGCTGAGCCTCCCTCGCGACCTTCATCTCTATCGTAAATTTAAATAACTGAACCCACCGTAGTACTCCTCTGGATCATGAGAAAAAAGAATGGACGGAAAAATAAATTAATCTGAACGCTCATCCATCCTGTCTTCGCACCATATTAGCGTCACTCATGGCCGATTCAGATTGAGAACAAGAAAATTGCTGAGAAACATACCGTAACTTAAGCTATGGTGGCAATCGCCCGTGCCTTTAAATTCAACCTCTACGAACACTTCTTTATATTTTTTAGTTGGGAAAGGTTATCTGTCTATTATGATGTCCTCTGTTCGAAAATGGTCCAAATACATCCAACAAATCGGAATAGGAATTTTTTAAATTTTTATATTTTATTTATTTTACTAATGGATTCGCTCACGAACCATCTCCATGAGAATAGATTTTATCTAAAGAAACTTGCGCTGAAGAAGCATGTATAATAATGTGAAACGTCGGCAAAGAGAATAAATAATTTACTGATCAATTGACCTATATCATTTGAAAGAAAAAAATACTTGCATAATAAAAAAGAGAACATGAAGAGGAATCATATAGAAAAATAACTTTCCTTTACTTATGAAATTTACTTTCTCGTCACCGGCCTCTGATTTGTCAAAGTAAGAAATCACTCTATTTCGTGATTGACCCACTGAATGGCGTATTTCATGAGACGAGAAGCAGTCGTATTCTGTGTCAGGTCTTTATGGTACTTTGAATGATGAATCGAACACGTCACATAAAATCAAAACATCAACCACTTACCGCACTACTTTTCGAGATATTTTCCAATAATTCTTAGCCATTCTCGAATTCTCGAAATTCTAGAATATTGCACTTTTATGCGCCCCATTTATAACTTATTTAAAAAAAATAGGAATTTCTGTCAGATAGATCGTGTCATAAATTTAACGGTGTGTAGTTCGCGGGATATTTCCACTATTTTTTTAAATAAATCAATCTCTCACTCACTGTAAAGCTTTTCACAAAATAGCAAAAAAACTTTATCGTGAAGGCGTTTTCAGCGTACGTTGTGACAATTTGTCAAATTAGAGTATTGTATACTTATATTTAGTTAATTACTGAGAATTGAAGTCATACAAGACAAAGGTTTTTCGTCCCTAATATGACAATATATACTTCATGCTTTGTACTACGGATTAATTTTTCAAATAAAATTAGAATTTGATCTCTAGTATGACTAGAGAAAAATCTCGTTCCGACTACCTAAGGGCGTTTTGAACGCTCTCTTTCTGAAGCTCATGCCATCTTAAGTTACGTTCTTTTGCTGAATGTAAACGGGCCTTCAACACACTGAATGCGGCATTCACACCCTAGGTCTTGGGGGACAAAACGTGGAAAAGGAGAATAATATATGAAACTGATTGCTTCATCCTTCCTGTCGACCCACATTGCCGTCATTCTACATATTTGATGCGTTTAAGGCATTGACGAGCTGCAGGAAATCCATGGTTTTCCATTGGGAACGGGTCAAATGTGATTCCACGGGATTTTTACGAGCTCCTGACTGTGACGCATTGCAGACCTGCGGTAAGAAAGAAAACATTTTTGAAGTCCAGCGCAGGGGAGATATTTGCATACCGCACTCTTCACTGAAGTGAACTTAGACTATGTAAGCTTTCTCTTTGACGTTAAGTGGAAATAGGCATGTATTTAGTGGCCCTCACATTATTTTGTTTTTTCGACTATGAAATATACTGCCGATGTTCCTCCGTCATGAGTCTCTCACAGAAAAACCTGTAGAATTTCCGCATACTTAATCAAGATAAATGCATTGATGTTAAAGAATTAAATGGATTGCATCATATCTATTTAAAACTCACGTTTTTTATTGTGGGCAGAAATCGGTAGTGGTTGAAAGTAAAAATCATGTCACTTCACCCCATGATACTTGTAAAAAATGTTATTCTTAAATTTGGATAGTTTCGGTGTTCATTCGATTTTGATCAGCAAAAGTGATAAAATCTGCAATCATTTTTATAATTCCACAAGTAACTAATTATATTTAAATTAGTAACGAGTTTCTGTTACACTTAGCGTGAAAACAATCCAAAAATACAACCTTAATTTATTTGAAGAAGTTAAATATTGTTTAATGAGTACCTGTATGCAAACAAATACATTAACCTTGTAGATATTCACAAGTATTACGCTGACGATTTTTTTATTCGTTGTTAAATAATGATGGGACATTTTTGCATTATTCTATTTAATATTGACTAACTTGAGCTAAAGTGACAGGCATTATTCTATTCATTTGAGTAACTAGTTCAAAAATTTACTAACCACCTTGATATTTATCTTCAATTCCTGACTTCAGATTTTTTGCAATAAACCAATATTTTACCCAAACTGCGAGTAGTTAATGTAATATCCGGGTCTATCTCTCTGGTTTCTGCTATTGATTAAATTATAAACGGAATGAAATATTTTAGTGTTGCGTGATAATTTTCTTCCCCCAGAGAACATAATTTACCGCAATTCTTGTCGACCGAATAGAAATAAATTTCTATATTGTTTTTATGAAACAGTCTCCTTGATTTTTAGGCATTTTTTCATTTCAGATTGCCTATAATTAATTTAGCTGTATTTTAATCTTTTCTTTGCTGATAACCATTCCAAATTTGCTTAGCCTTTATATATTTACTACAGTTCTTCTATGGGTTTCTGGCAGCCATGGCGCCGCGTCGTGTCAATTGCGGAAAATGAGGTGCCGCAGATCTTGAAGATTACACGAAAGTTGATGACATATAATGTTTATCATGATGACGCCATGTTATGCTTATCAATGACATGTTATGCCGCCATGTTCCTTCGTTGTATTTTATAAATGGAGTTCGAACATGCGGGATTGACGATTCGAACAGTGAAATAGCCTAGCACGCAGAAACGCGTTTGGCCGGTCCTTAGGTTCAAACTTCGATATGTCCGTCTCAATTACCACCATCAACAGCTCACGCATAAAATTCAGGTACCACTCTACAAGTTGATGCCCATCATAATGGTAGCAACACAAGAACCTTTCCTTTCGATCCACTTTCCTTCTGGCCTATTGTAGCGCAATAGGTGGAAATGAATGCATTTCAGTGGATTTGAGTGAAATATATCGCTGTCTGTTCGCAGGGGAAACTAAAATATTAAAATGAATGGCCTCTTTCTTCTTCTGGGCTTTCCGTCACTTTGGTTTACTTGCGGAAAAAGTCTCTTTCCCTACCCTGGAGGCTGGGTCGAAGGTCAGAGTGAGGTCAAGGTGCCTCCAGGAGGAGAGAGACTGCTGTTCACGTAACAACGGAAAACCTGGGAGCCAGAAAAATTAAGCCATGATCTAGCAAATGCCGCGAAGGAAGCCTTTAATAAACCTCCTTGCATGCATTTTTAAGGGTAAGAGCAGGCTTTGCCTCTTATTTATTCATTAATCTAAGGTTCTATAAGCACATTATTTCGTTAAATTTCGGAAGGTTTCCCACTTTCATTCCCATGTCCTGAGACAAGGCAGTTTTACAATTACGTTAAAATGTTAAAGTTTCCGTTTCTATCGTTGTGTTAATTTGCATTTATAAGTTCTCCATTTCCTTGTAGGTATTTATAGTTATATATTCATAATTTGCGATTTTATTTCCTCGTGTGTTTTAATAAAATAGAGCTTTCAATTCGCTGATGTACGGGTTTTTTTCTACAACGCAAGTGAATAGTGATTCTAGTGCAATTTCAACTACGAATTTCAAATATAAAATGAGAATTTTCCGTCATTTTCCATTCCACAAAACGTCTTCCCAATATTAGCGTTCTTAATGGTTTGTCATGAGACGTTCTAAGTTAATCTTTAGTGTTCTTTCCAAAGTGTAATATAGCTGAAATACAGGTCATTGAGATTGCGAAGGATTTTTAATATTCAGGCATCGCAATAAATTGAAATAATTTTATATTGATCATAACTTTTTCCTCTTAACCCCTCCAAGGTTTCAACTACACTTCAGTCATTTTCAAGGTGAGCATGATGGCCGACCATTCCAGCAGTAAAATTGACCTAGAAATCGCCATTGAAATGTACTGGTTTTGACGTATTTTGCACTAATTTCACGTTATTACTGATTCAATAGGCTTGTAGTATATGACAAAAGTCAACTCTGGCTGGTTTTAAACTTTTTTTAAACATATTCAGTATGAACATATGATAACGTTCAGTTTTTTTCCTTTCTTGTGAATGAGGAAAATTTTTATTCATCTAGATAGGTGTATTAAGATGCTTGAAAGGACTATTTGAAAATTAACCATTAAGTGGCATATTTCCATTTAAAATAATTGATAAAATAATTATATATTCAAAGTATATGTTCTCATCTCCATTCCTTATCAATAAATGCATTTGGGATGAAATCTCACGTTGACATGGATTAAAATTATTAGAATTGCTGTTCGACGCAAATTTTATTTATTTACCCGCGTCTTTTTTCTCAAAAGTTATGGAAGCTATTTTCTTTGCTTGCCTCTATATTTTATTTATTTCTTCTTTTGCTTCTACCTTCTGTATAGATTAGGTCTGCTAATAATCCAATCCACCGGAATCATGTTGGTGACTTTCATCGCGGGTGAAAAGTTTTTCCATCTCTTTCCTTTCCCATCAGCCGAGTTGTTCATTTCTCGTCGTATATAACTTCCCAATCCCCGAGGGGGTGAAGCATTACAAAGCCGTTTCCATTTTCTTCCCGTATTGGCGTAGAAGGAAACTCGACTCAATCCACTAATTTGTCTTATTTTTTCTCCCTTGGCCAAGTCAATGGTGGCGTTCCTCGAAAAAATACAATTCTCTCACAGATCCTCACACCTCCATATTTCATCAATCTTTCATCCCTTCATTTTTCCTCGTGAGAATTCTTGTTCCTTTTTCTCATTATTTCAACTACACGCCGTTCTTAATTATCCATTCTGCTCGTTGCGCAGTGCGCAATTTCTTGATTATTCTCGTTTCTCTCTCTCTCTCTCTCTTACCTTTCTATGCCCATTGTCCTCATTAGTTGCATCTGTAAACGAACAGTTACCTCAATTGATGAAAATTTCCTTTGTACTGTCCACAATTCATTAAGAAAATAATTACGATACATGCTTCATTACGTGTTTCAGCGCTTATTCTTTATCAGTGTGGCTTGATATCGTTGAAAAACATATCGTTTTTTCTAAATAAATAAGTAGGTAGTACAAAATTTCATTTCATATGAAAACAGCTAGTAACGCCAAATGTGGTCTATAATATAGTCGGTTTCATTTAAGTTGTAATTATGATGAAAAGTTTCAAAAGGATTACCATCAATACAAGTGATTACAGATTTCGTTTGATGAGATCGATTGTTATTTGATTCAATGCAATTTAAGGACTTTATTTTCCTCTATCAATGTGATGTGCAATTTAGCCAGTGTCTGACTTTGCAACGCTTGTGTTTCTGCTTACGAATAGTATGAAACCAAAATTTAGCTGGGTTTCAATTGGGCTTTTTAAAATAAGTTATTTAAAATATATCATTAATGAAATTTTTGATAAATAATATTTTTTCTCAGTTTTTTGGTAAAGCTAAAATGACAGTACCTACCATAATTTTCTCATACGTTGCCTTTTTGAGGAAGTTAATGCTACTTTGGTTGTTTTTAAACATAACATGTTTTGTATACAGAGATTTCAATTTTTTCATCAGGGGTTCCTTATTTTTCCTCTTTAAAGCTGTGTCTGTCATAATTCCCTAACTTTGCCTCAAAGCCCCACGCGAGACGTCATAGCCCAAGGTTTCCCAAGATTTTTACCAAAATTGGTGAGAATACCCTACTGACTTTAAGTGTGCTTTAAGTGTGAAGGGAACCTTTATACTTTTAAGCGAGTGAATACCTTTCTCTGAGTTACACTCACTAACATTTTTCAAATAGACCTCTCTAATAACAGGGACGTGCAGCTCAGTATCGATATTTGGGTATCCAATCCTGAGTATCCCTAATTGTGTGACCAATATATAGTAGCAATCCAAACTTACTGGTAGTTTTAGATACAAAGAGCGTATAAGCATGCGTTGATTGCTCCCGTACCAATCTAATTGTAAGGAGTACGATAGATGTTTGGTTTCTAAAGCAGTAAAGCCAGAATGAGAATTTAGATAACAGAAGCGTAGATGTTCAAGAAATACATATAGCCGTCTTTTGTGGCGAGATGAAGCATTTCCGTGCCATATGATCTTCTTAAAAGCCTCATGTCTCTAAATGAAGTATTTTATGAGTTTCTTAATTATAGACATTACATCCTTGAAATCCTTCGAACTAAAATGTATTTTTATGCTAATACCGCCATTCTTTTCTTGATAACTTTCTAAATCTCCTGTCGACAAAATAATCTAAAGATACTATTCTGAGAACTACCATTTCGCTTTTCAAATCAGTACACTAATTTGGCCAACTACCATTTTCAAATCAGTACTAATAATGATTACTTTTGATTTTTAGACATTATATCATAGCTATAGGTAGTCTGGTTCAATTTTCAGCGCTCTTATTGAGTCTCTTGTTCAAATTGATATCCATTCCTTGTGTGAATATTTTCGTCAATGTACCTGAGATGATGTGTATGAACAAATGTTACAAAGCTTATGCAGTTTTTCTATAAATAATTGAACGAGGTATTGATAGTGCCAAGTTTATTACTAAAATAAGAAATAAGTATAGGATGATAAACCCGTGGACAATAAAGGATTTATGCTACAGAATTTCTAATAGAAATATTTTATATACAAAATGGGGATTCAACCATATAATGAGAAATTGAAACGCTACTATAAATCTTATAAGACTCGTCTCGATTATGACATTGCTAAGCGCAAAGAGTCGTAGTATTTGACACTTTTTTCAAATAATGGTAATGACGCAGCAAAACAATGGAGAACTTTGAATGACATCTTAGGTAGGGACCGGCCGGGAAGCAATATTAAAAGATAGAATCACCTGAAAATGGTAATTAGTTGTTTCGTGCTCAAGATATAGCAAATGAATTCAACAAATATTTTAGCGAAGTTGTACAGAGGCTGACTTGCGAGTCTACTAATTACGGTCATTGTATTGAAAAAGAGTATGAGCAATGGTTTCCAAGCTGTTTCCAAGTTATAATACAATCGTTGTATATGTTTCCGATAGATTTTAAAGAGGTTAGTAGTATTAATAAATAAATGAAGCCCAAAAAATCAATGGGTTCTAATAGAATCAGTGTCAATACAATTAAAGCGGTAAATAAATTCATTGCACCAGTTTTTACATATATAGCAAATTTAAGTATGATAACGTGTGAATTTCCAAACAGTTAAAAACTGCTGTAATAGTTCCAATTTAAAAAAAGGTGAAAATACAAAGGTTTTGTAATTATAGACCAATATCGCTCTTACCTGTTTTTCCTAATTTTTTAGAAAAATAAATTAAAATTAGACTGTTAAATTTCCTAAAAACTAACAAGTTCTTTAGCGATAGGCAATGCGGATTTTTAAAAGGTAAAAGCACTGAAGATGCAATTTTACAGTTATGCTATGATATATTTGATGGGTTCAATAATAATAAGAGAGTAGTAGGCTTGTTTGTCGATATAACAAAAGCTTTCGATTGCGTAGATCATACTTTATTATTGAAAAGATTAATGCAAGCTGGGATATGAGGAGTCGCAAATGACTGGTTCCGGAGTTACCTAACTGGGAGAACCCAGTATGTGAATATCAACTATAGTTACAGCCAAGATACGACTCTTTCTTGCGTAGTCCCCCAGGGCTCAGTCCTTACTGTTCCTTATATATGTAAACAATTTCATTACTGGAATATTCAACGGTAAATTAACATCCTTTGCGGATGATACAGCTTTGGTGTATAGATCGAGTAATATGTATTGTCTTTACTCACAAATGCAAAGTGATCTTGATAGAATAAAAGTTTGGTTCAGAATGAATAAATTGGTATTAAGTGAAAAAACTAAAATTTTATATAAAATTTAAAAAAGAAATTTTTCGAACAACAGAGTATTTATTATAGATGTCTCAGGTGTAATAATGAAAGAAACTGCTCCATATGTTTTCAAATTGAGCAAGTCATTTTTATAAAATACCTTGGAACAATAATAAATTAAAACATCACCTGGAGATTAAATGTCAACAAACTGAAATTGGAAATGTTATCCATGTTAGGAAAATTCTTTCTGTTACGATATGTATGTCCATTAACAGTTTTTTGTTCCGTCTATTGTGCTCTGGTTGATTCCAGATTGCAGTATGGCATTTTTTGTTAGGGAGGAGCCTATATTACCAATATTAGTAAGCCTCTACTGATTGCCCAAAAGAAACTTATAAGAGTGATATTCAAACAGCAGTATGGCATTTTTTGTTAGGGAGGAGCCTATATTACCAATATTAGTAAGCCTCTACTGATTGCCCAAAATAAACTTATAAGAGTGATATTCAAACAGCCAAGTACTCAGCACTCATTACCTTTATTCAAAAATCTTGATGTACTACCACTAAGGTATTTATTTGTCTTTAAGGTGCTCAAGATGTTTTATATTCGTGGTGGAAACAGAACAAAATCGATTGAATACTCAAGTAAATTAAGATCAAAACAAGATATTTCTTTGTTAGGCTTAGGTATTGAAATACCTAAGCCCAGTAACGAAGCCTTTAAAAAAACATACGCATACCTTGCGCCAAAGTTGTTCTGCTCCCTCCCTATTGAACTGTGGAAACAAAACTCCACGGCTATATTTCTGCACAAATTAAAACAACGGCTTCTATCCAAGAAGTGTGATGAAGTGGAAAAATTATAAAAAGGTGTTGTGTGATCTTCCTGATTTTGAATCTGTACTTTCTTTTGCCTTTTTTACATATTGCTACTGTTATATTTTTATTTGTCAACTGAACACACTATGAAGAAAATTTAAAATTAAAATTGCTAAACTACTAGGTAAAAAGTGTATTAGCACCAGCCGCTGCCTTCGAACATTTATGATGGTAAATCCCAACACAGGTTATCCTCGGGGGTACCTATATTCCCCCTTAAATTGTATATATGTGTATTAATTTTACTTGTGTATTATTTAAAGTGGGATACAATTAGTATTATTATTTCAGTTGATGATGATGTTTCAGCCGTGTATCTGGTCAAATTCCCAACTTCTGCGTTCAATGATTGGTCTTAAGTTTATGATAAAATTAGGAGCGCTGTTTCTACATTCAGATATTTTGTGGATTTCATGAGGCATCCAACAAGATCCAACCATCCTGTTATTGCAGCGGTTTTCAAACAGCAGTATTCAACACGCGCTGTTTTAATTTTCATGAAAACTTTGTCTCTCGAGGATGGCTTGTCTCCTTGGGATAGAGAAGAAAAAAAGCATCGATATTCCACTTCGCCATTTACGCTTGTCTTCTTCTTTCACTTCCAGTCCCAAAGCCCATCAAACGGTTCCGTGAGCGTCCCCGTGTCGGAATCCTTTCTCCCATCACCAACGCCTTTTCTGCCTCCCCCCACCCCACCCCCTCACTACCCCGCACTAAATGCCAAGAGACGCGGGAATTCCACGAAAGGAATCGTCCGCTCCGCGGTGATTTTTTCATTCCGTTTATTTTTTTTGCCATCTTATTTCCTTATTTCTCCATCACCCTGTCTCCTTTCCAACCTCCCTCTCACCCTGCCTGTCTCCCTGTGACCTCCCTCCAACCTCCCCTCTCTGTTCATCCTGCCCTCTGCCACACTGGCACTTAATGGGCCGTCAAAGTGGTCGTCATGGTTACTAGGTGGGGAATATTGCCACGGCGCGAGCGCGTGAGAATGTTTTATTCAACTATAAATCCTTATATACCTCCATTTCATTCCACTTCCTTTCCTTTTTATTCACTTTTTCTTTGTTCTGTTCTTTATTTTTTTGCTTTTCTTTTTGGTCCTCCGTCGTAATCCCTTCCCCTTAGTCTTCCAATTCCCGGCGTTTCATTCTTTTCTCGAATGCCATCTCGTTCCGATTCCGTGACATGCGTGTCGCGCCTGTCTGGGGCTTGAAGGAAAAGAGCGTTCCGTCCCGTCCTTTTCCTCGCCACGTCCCCCTCCTCATTGTGTCTTCTCCTCCTCTCTTTGTCGTTCTCTCATCGTCGTCTGCACGCTCTCCGAATTACTTTGTTGGCCGCCTTTTCCGAATGGGATGAATCGACCTCATTTCTTCGGAAGAATTGCCCCCTATCTCTCACTCTGCTCTCCCCGCATGCCTTCCGCTATAACTTTGGGTTTTTGTACCACTCACTCCTCGTTCTCTCTTTTTCCCTATCTCCCCCAATCTCTCCACACTGCACGATTGCCATCATGCAGGTTTTCTGCGCAGCGGAATATTCATTGCCCCAAGGTCCCGTGGGTGTGACAGGTTGGAATATGTTTTCTCTCCTCCTGATCCGATGGGCTGAACTCGACGGTATGCTCACGGGTGGCATTCCGACGACGCGACATTGCAGGGTGGTTCTGGTGTTCCATTATCGTTCTTCTCATCTGCTTCTATTTTTTTCTACAATTTGTTTTATTTCCCGGTGGTTCATATTCGTCCGATATCGTTCCAAACATTGTGTTTGTTCCGCCTTCATTATTTCATAAGCCCTTTAGGGTCATTCCATGGTAATATCAACCTCACGCTTATTTTTTAAATTTTAAAGAAACCAAAATATGTCATTTTTAAGAGAATTTCCTGCTGATTCTGAATCTGAAGAACAGTTATCACCTCAGCATACAAGAAATTCAAAATGCAGCACTAGTAATTGACACAAACCTGTTACTTTATCAATGGAAATCATAAGTTACGTTGGTCACGGTTACGTTGGTCACAACCCAAATTTTTTTGTTGAAATTATTTGAATAAGAATGGCAAGAAATGTTTTTGTGTGACTGTGCATATTTGCTTGGAAAACCATACACTCCAAATATAATAAAAAAGTTTGTGTTAAACTGATAAACTTTCAGAGTAATATGCAATTAAACTCTACTAAGTAATGTTAAGGTATAATTTTTGTTACATTGGTCACAGTGTTTAATAAATTATATTTTTTTTAATTTTTCCCTAAATATTGCTAATCTTCACATTCCTTATTTACTATAGCAAGTGTCAAATGCATTGTGGTAAGAAAAACTGCATAAATGCACAGGATTTTGTATGAATGTCATTAAAATAAGGCATACAATTTGCTAAAATGTTACGTTGGTCACCATGGAATGTCCCTTTAGGTAAATGAATAAGGACGTCCCGAGTTATGTCATCTTCCCCCCGAGTGCCCATTCGGGTTGGATATTTTTTTCCTTTCCGTATGGAATGGCGGGCCATTATTGGGATTGCATTCCTAGATGGAAGAAGGAAACTTCAATTTCTCTGCAGAAAAGATCATAACCCTTTCATGGAAACTGTCGGGGAACATTTTGCTTCATTTCAATTAGCAACATATGGGAAATTAGCTTTTGGTGATGGATTGGGTGGCTGAAAGAATGTATGAGATTTATGTATATTTATTGAGCCATTGTTTCATGTATTCATTCTCTCATGCGTTTTATGCCATCGGCTTTGAATTCCATGATGCTGATGCATTTCTGTGTTGTGTATTGCACTTGATAATTGAGAAGAGAGAAATATGACATCTCTATCGAATTAGTTCCTTTACTTCACTCAGAGGCTTTCTCAGCGCTGTAGAAATAATAGGTGAATTCAGAACCCTGAAAACTCCTTAAGGTATTTTGTTTATGACCATGGATTCATAAATAAAATACATTGTGGAAATTGTAGTGTTATGGATTCACATTTCATTCTTACGACGAAAGATTTTCAAACAGTTTCGCCCGAGACTGTCAACTTTCACAGCATTATTTAGGTGGAAATGTAGTTTATGTTGGGGATTCTGCTTTTGATTATTTCGGATTTCCACGACGATGTTTTGGATGTACTGCAGTTCCCACCTTGAGGTCGTTAGCTAAAGAAAATGGGTTGCATCCAAGGCGTCTAAAAGGAAATCGTAATTCGTTCAAGCATTGATTGACGAGTTTGATGGCTCAGCAATCAAATTGCTGGAAATCTATCAAGAAAGAAATAGCATGCTAATATTTTCGTCCACTGCAATACCTACCATTTAGTTTTTGCGTTTACAATTAGGAGGGGAGTATCTCAAATTTGACATTTGTTTTCACGTTAAAAGTAGGTAAATTTTTATTAAATGATCTTTGCGGATCTAATTGTGTTTGCTGTTTAAACTCTAGTTGATTTAGATTTTTACAACTTGAACCAAGTTTAATTCTATGAATTTTATGTCAAAGTAGTTTGCAAGCAAGTTTGGAATCAGTGGGCGCACAGGAATATTATTAATGAATAGTTAATGTTTTATCTTCCGTGATTTACTAAGCCTAACCTGTTAAATTATGTATTAGTTTAGGAAAAGCCGACAAATCTCCGATCTAATAGGAGTGATTCCATCATTTTCAGAAAATATAAATGAAATTCGGATAATATGCTTCAGTGAAGCCTCAATGATAAATATTTCCCTGAGAGATCATAGTTCTTTGGAAAATGAGTGTTCAGGTAAAGAGTTTCTAATATTTAAGCTATACCTGTATAAATATGTAAGTCATGTAAATATGTGATAGTATATTCATCACGTAAAAGCCATAATTTTAATAGTTGATTCTACGTTTATGCTTAGCCGTCTTTTTAAAATGAAATTTACTAGCTAAGAGTTGTTAAAAATTAATGCTAACAAAGCTATATCAGTATAAACGCGCTCTTAATAGCGAAACCCGGCTTAAATTTAAGTTGCTATATTATTTTTGCTATTTTTCTTTCATCAGCATCCCATCTCTTTTTTTTCAAAACGACATTTTACGTCATAAAAAATCTATTTAGACATGGCTCAGCCTAAATGCACCATATTACCAGCGATATAAATTAATGTACGTGCTCAACTTCTCGCATTGCTTCATTTTGAGCAATATTTGCACTCTTCATATTTCTGTAAGCTTGAAAATATAGTGAGGTATGACCTGGATTTTTTTGCGTTTAAATTACCAGTTGAATTCCGAATCGCTATTTGAACTCAAAGTTCTCCTTGCTTTAGGCAAATTCTTGGTCAACCGAACAGAACATTAAATATTTTGAGTCTCTTGCTGTTATCGTTGCTATTTTGTATACGTTGCAAGTAGCATACTGCTTCGCGAATTGTGATGTAAGCTACAGTAGTTCCCTTGAAATTCTCCGCCAGTGACGTAACTAAGCATAGTGGATTATTTATCTGGCAATTCTAATTCCTAGGATATTTTGTTGCAGTTTATAAGCTCACAAAGAACAGTGCATTCCATTCGGCATTTCGGTTTACTATTGTCCACCGTTGACCGATCTCCTCATTTTCCATTGCTCAAAGCCCCTTTGTATGATCTTCGCCTTCCTTCAGAAGCCCTTATGGATCTTCGAACTATTTCAGTTCTTTGTAACATTCGCATTTGCGCTTCCTTCTCGAGATGCGCAACGGAATTCTGCTCGAAGTGAGTGCATTGCGGAGTTTAACGTTGGCTGCACAGTTGCATAACGCCTGTAAGTTCTGACACAAAGCTCGTTACTCACTTGGTTATGGGGATGAGAGGGATTTTCATAATTCTGGTATCCTTTGCGACCGGGAAAGCATGCGTAATATTACTATGCGGTGTTGAGCTGCACTTTAGAACTCCCTGTTCTGCCTTTGCAAGTACATCTCTGCCTTACTTAGTGAGGCCCGAATTAATTTTTGACGCAAACGTTCAGTTTAATCCCTTAATTGTTTCTCTTATAAACATTTCGTTAGTTTAAATGCAAGTGGAAGTTGTCAATTTCATTTTTTTACATTATATTGTGCAATATGATGTCCTTTTTCTATTACCTAGAATATTCCCCCAGTAATAGCTCACTTGAATATTTTGTCACAAAATATGAAGCCACCACGTGTTTAAAAGTGAATCAATCATCGTAAATAAAACTTTGTAATTTTTTTGCTCTTCTCCATTACTTCCTATTTACCTAATTTTTTATACATTAAGTAATACCATTGTTTACTGTTTTGTTATGTTCTTTAAGTATTTTTTTTTGTTTTCTTACAGAATTTTAAATGCATTACTTATCGCATAACTTGTCCCTATGTTATAGAACCACTGAATCATTTTCGTAGTTAAATGTAATCTATGACTCATATTCTGCAGCAGAGTTCTTCATTCCGCCCCATTTTTGGCGTTTCTAGCATCTAGGCTGCGATCAAATTTAGCGCCTACTTAGCGCTTAGTGAGCTGTCTGGAGGTAATTGGACTAGTCCATGGCCATTGAAAAATACGATGTTTTGCCATACTTTTTGACTTAAGAACCACGTTCTAATCTATTCTCTATTAAAAGATACCAGGTGAGCGGGAGTTAGAGAATTTCGACAATCTCAAGCTTTCAAGAGGGATAGGAGATTAACTCAGTCTTCAACTCTAAGGTCAGTTTGATAGATGACTTGAAAGGTCACCTGGTGGCAAGCAAAGTTTACATTCAGGTCACGGACAGTCACTTCCTTACCCTCATAAACCCTAGATTACCTATGTGTATGACTCGGCCTGGGAAATCACTTATCTTGGTTTTCGCTAAGCGAGGTGACTAAAAGCCATCACCAGGATGTTCTAATCCTCAAAACACATGAAATTGGAGTTTTCACTTGCCCTGGAGGTAGTCAAATTTTCCCAAAAATTGATTTGGGGTAGTTCTTAACCTGGGTTCTGAAAGTTTAATATGAAAAGTAGCAGAAAAAATTAAATACTGCCTTCTTTGGCAAAAGTATTTTATCGTAATCCAAAAGTATTCCCACTTCTTCCCTAAGCTCTACTAAGATATTATTCCTATTGAACCAACAAAAAATACATCTGGTAATTTTCATCCCTTTCGATATAAGTTGCATAATACTCCCTGATATCTCCAATGTAAATATGGCATGAATGCATTTTGGTGGCAAAAAATATATGCATCAAAATATATGCAGTTAAAGTCCAGTAAACAATCAAAAATCCAGTAATCTTAGAAAGTAGCTCCAAATATTCCATTTAAAGTATTTATTAGAGGCACAAAGTAGCATGAAAAACTACAACTCAAAATCATTTTTTTCACTTCGTGTAAACATATCGGAAAAACGGGATTTTATTGTTCCATAGAAAGTACTGGATTTTTTAATCTTTTGCCAACTTAATGAGGTTTGTGGCCTAGAATTTTCCTTTCACGATGTTCTATTTCTCAATAGCCTGCATCCATACTTGTGGCCCAATAAAATCCAAAGGTATGACTTATATAGCATATTTCATTAAATGAGCATGTGAGTAGCACATTTCATGAAATGATTGTTCTAGTAGTAATATCTGATAAATTTAATGCGAAACCTGCCTGACTACATGGATGTAAATATCGACCTAGATTCTGTTCTATTCTGGGGGAATGCTGCAAAAATAGAGACCTGAAGTGAGCCTTGGAAACTTTGAGCGGTATCTTTGGGGATGATGGTAAAATACGGGACTCAAAGCGATGAAATACTCTTTTTCAATTTTTTCTTGTCCAATTCGAAATCTAGTTAAAATGAGAAACTAATGGGCTTGCGTTCTTATTTAAAACTGAGTATTTAGCGCTGGGTATTAAAAACCCGGGGTAGTTCCGGTTAAACACAAACCGGATTTCCACTCCATATTTACTCTACTCATATTTTTTGTGCATTCCACTTCTGGGTTTTATGGCCTTTTTGACGGGGTTTCTTCATCATCTTTGATTGAGAGTATGATGCACATATCTTTCCCATTCTTTCCTATCCTCATAAAACCCTAGAAGAAAAGGTTGATACGTGGAATACAAAATATCGAAGAAGGGAGGGTCGAGGTGTTGTACCGAGGTCGGGTGAGGGTTGCACTAAGCATGTGGGCCTGACAATCTGGGACGCATGAAAAGGAAGGAAAGGTTTAGCGGGTGAATGGGAATGGAGTGAAATGCTTTGGAATCGAGGTCGTTCGCTGAATAGCAGAAATTGCGTTTCTGGGGATTTGAGGACAAAAGAAATTGAGAGTTGAGTGAGGGAGTAGGTTCTGAAAACCTCGGGTGGAAACTCACATGAAGAAACAAGTAAATGGCCCGTTTTAATATATATATTCTCGAACACCGTGAGAGTTGAATCCCAGTTTTACATATTTCATTCTATACTGTTAAAAAATGTGATTCTACAACTCAAGTGTACGTTGACAATAAAAACCTAGTGCAATGAACAAAGCATGTCTTAGTTTCAATGTTAAATTTCTCAAATGTTTCAAAATTTTTATTCAACGTATGATCTTCACTGAATGAGGTTCGATAGAAACATGTGATCAAACTGAATTTCAGTTCCCCTGGAAATATTTTTGACTCTTGATTATTAAAAATCGAAATGTCAAACAATAAATTGTTTTTGAAACTTATATATCAGCATTTAATTTTCTGAGAGCATGGATCGGATTGAATTATTACACTGTAGATTACGAATTGATCCTCAGGAGAGATATAATCTAATATCATTATGTTAACTGCTTATAAGTTAGTTCATTTTCAATAATATCCAAATTAATTATAACCATTAAAATCGTAAATTTTCCACACGGTAAACGAGATGAGGGGGCAATGTTAGAAATTCAGAACTGAAGCTAATTATCCCATTTTATCCCTCTGTAAATTAGAGGTCCACAAGCAATCATCTAATTAATTCTCGTTAATTCTTGACTTTATCACAGATCAGTCGGGTGTATCACCCGACTATTGCCTATTGCAGTTGGCAAAAACGTATAGTGACACATAGATAAAAAAAATTGGCTGTGCTTATTCATACGTTGAATGTCATAGAGGATGTGTATGGGGTATGAATGAAGTAAAATACATCACGGAATTTTTAAAGATATAATGTCCTTAAGTTTCCCCATTTATTTCAAATAAAATACATTCTGTAATTTTGAAGGGCATAAGGAGTTTGCTCACAAACCCCAAGGCGAATCAAGTGAAGCGACCTCAACATTTTATTACCTTGCATAAATACGTAATATTAAACAGCTAGTAAAAGTTATGTCAAAGAAAGTTATTGACGACTTTGATTTCTTTTTTAATCACGTTGGAGTTTGAAATGTTCTGTGAATCTACGTGATTTTATTTACTGATAGCTTTGGTGATCAGCATTCTGACAATGTTTTCTTGTAAATATTTTGATTCATGGACGTATATGGGCTGATGTTTTTCAATGAAAGAGTGGTTTGGTCGCGATTCTTTGCAGACTTAGCTCTTCCAGAGTTATACTAAAGAAGGACAACATTTCTGTTGTTCATTCTCTGAAAAAATGTTAATATTGGTATTTTGCTAAATATTCTGTCGAAAGTAATCTTCTTCTCCCAACGAAAGCTACCTTCCGATTGTTACGACTAAAAAAAAGGCCTACTATGCATTTAGACCTCTGATTCGTATTTATGATCTTGTTTTTCACTATGCGATCAGTCCCTTTAATAATAAAAGGACTGGCACTATATTCATCGGCCGATGATATTAATACCGAATATTCCAGACATTTACTAATCCGATACTTAAGGAAATGTTGGAAATATTGGCTTTCTGAATTTTTAGAAGGATGTGAGGAATTTTACGCTTTCCGGGCCGATGCGTAGGTACGTAGTCAATGTTCATATAATTAATGATAACCCTCCATATATTACATACATAACGGTCTATCTAGAATGATAGACGTAAGTCAGAGTCTGAAATATTCGGTCACTGAATTATCTTTTATAGTGGACTTAATTAAGGTTAAAATCCCACTTTAAAATTTCTATTTGTGAACAGGGTGTTAGGAAGATATTGATGTGAAAAAGATGTAAATGTTCATGAACCTATAAGTGTTACGCCTGAATAGTATTGGGACACAATAAGAATGAATAAGACTTTTTTCTTTGGATGTTTTATTTATTAAAGAGTTTTTGTTGTTGTTGTTTGTTTTTGTTTGTACAACATTGTTTTTACTAAGCTGTAGCATCTTTCAATGTGGTGGCATTCATCAACATTTCAGAGCTGAGGAACAATATGAATTGAGGCTGACATGTTTACCATTTGATATAAAATCTAGTTTTGCCCATCATCTTTAGACGCCTGAAGAATATTGGGAAATATTAAGAATGAGTAGGACTTTTTTCTTCGGATATTTTATTTATTAAAGAAATATAACATTGTTTTTACTAAGCTGTAGTATCTTCCAATGTGGTGACAATCATCAACATTTCAGAGCTAAGGAACAATATGAATTCAGGCTGTCATGTTTACCAATTGAAATAAAATCTAGTTTTTCCCATCACCTGTATCGGGTTGGCAGTATCGAAATATCTGCAAGTAAAGTGCTTATTTCGTAATGTATCGGAAAAAGCTGGTATCTTGTCAGCGTTGTCTCCATCATATTTTAGGTCCATGGCCATGGCCGAAATGGATGTTTCGCGGAGACAAAGCATGCTTTGGTAGTGCGCGGGTGTTCTTGAGTGAACATTCTGTTTTCCGGAAACGGCCGATTCCTGTTCGAATATCGAAGCCGGGAGCCAAAACATCTAGAATCAGCCAGAATACATATCAAGGTATTCACCAAACGTGCTGCGGAGGCTTGAGAACCTTCTTTACGTCATCACCGCGTCACGCCCAAGCTGCCCAAGCAGGCTTGAAGGTTCGGGCATGACTCATCTCTTAAGTGTGGAATTGGCTCTCCAGTAATATCGACAATCAAAATATCGGTATTGCATGGTATCGGAAAAGCTGTTATAGAGCCAGCGCTACTTCCTATCCTTTTAAGTCCTTCTCTTTAGCTCCCGGGCCTTCTTTCGACCAATCCCATCGTGCCTCTTACCCACTACTCCCCGCCTTTCTCAGCCGTAAAAACAAAGCTTCTTTTCTCTCCTCCCTGTCCTCCGGACCCATTACCGCCTCGTGTCTTTTGCTCTTTTATGTATCTCTTACTGTTTCGCCATTCTTCGTTCACCATTCCCTCCATTCCCGGTGAAGATTCCTTCATATAGGTCCAATCTTAAATTTTGTTTTTCCTCTATTATATTCTACCGTTTCACATTACTTTTGCTTTTTATTAACAAAACTTCGATACGCACTGTACTAAATGTGATATTAAATAACTTAGTTTACCCAGCTTTTGATTTCGAACGTTAAGAGTTAGAGCCAAATACTTAATTTTATTCCGACCACAATATTAAATGTTTCATATTTGTCTGATATTTTCTACTCTTGTGATTCATAGTGTTTAAATTTTATGGTATATATCGTATATTAATAATGTAATGAACTCAATCCGTTCTGGCGTAACTTTGTGGAAGTCCATTTTCAAATAATGTGGATTTAAACATAGTTGGCCTTGTCATTATTTAATTATGCAAATTCATGCTATTTGAGTAATAAATATTTCTATTGGTAAATGAAATCACGAAATATGGAACTGCTCCTAGGCTCATTGCTCACGAAATAAGGCTCCTTATTTCGTGAGCTCGCTATAGCTCTTTTCATTTTTTTCACTTTGATGTTTTCAGGTCTGTATTTTTAAGCTTGTACATATAATTGCCTACTCGGCTGACTAGATTGCCTCCCAGATTGCTGATAGATCTAAACTTGATGGAGTGCTTGAAAATTCATATCGCGCGAATTTCAGCGTGATAAGGATAATATTATTTTAAGTCCATACTATTTCTACCTCTATAATTGACAGAAATTACTAAATAAGAGAGGTTAATTTTCGAACATGTTGATAAAAAATTCCTTTTCCCCCTCGTCATTCATGCCTGCAAAACAGAGCGACATCCGACAAAGATTTTGAAGAAATTTTACTTTTGGATTTTTTACCTCAGTTAATTCCTTTTCCCTATTCCATTCCCTCTTCGTGGCAAGTGTTTCAAAACCTCGTGCCACACACCCAATTACTGGCTAGCATCAGGTTAGTATGTACAGCGAAGGTAATTGTAGTTCACTGTAGGGAATAGTTCAATGGACTATTGCTTTCTAATTTGAATTATTTAATCGAACTATTCACAGCTGTGCTGGTTGCCTGCTATCCAGGGTAAAAACATGGCGTGACTTTGTAATAGAAACGCATAGGTTACCTTGTTTCGTTCGCCACTTTTAGCCAGGCATAGACCACGTGAAACCACGGAACTACTTCGTTGTATTTCCGTGCTATGTTCTATCAGCTTTTCAGTTCTATCAAAACCTTTATCCCTATTGTACAGTGGCTGTGCTATTTGTGATGCCCGTATGATTTTCTGAATACCATCGTCCAGCCTCATCTTCAAAACTTCGTCTGTAATTGTGTCGCATACCTTCACGGACGTATTTTCCATACCCTTTTTCTTCATCGCTTTGGCCTGGTATGTGGTTTCTCCTTTTTGAAATAACTAATTCCTTCTCATTGGCCCACTTCCTGAACATGCATCAGTTTAATTAATGATTCACTGTTTGGGGTAATGAATAGTTCACTTATTTCTCCAAAGTGAATGGTTAATTTTAAATTGTTCGTTCGCGAACTGCACTCCTCTTGTATGTATGCGTAGCTTATTCATCCCGGGTGAGTAGGAGTTATGCAGAAGAGGGGAAGTCTAATGAAGGCATTTATCTTTCTACCTCTTTTCCTTTTCTATTCATAGTTCTTGTAAGAGATCAGACGGAAGCTTCTGAGGTCATCTGCGCCATTTGGGGCGTTTGTGTAATTATAGGCTGCATGGGGACATTAAGGGGTGAGAGAGAAGGAAGGGAGGTCACAGATAGACGGCGGGACCAAGGATTACCTTGTCCTCTTGCATAAAGGAAGCTAATGGGGTCCACGGGATAGCATTGCATCCCACATACGAAGCACTTCGCTTTAATTACACTCAACTCTGCCAAGAAGACGGGGAGGAATACCGTGTCATCGGGACTCCAACTGCGGATCTTTGAGACAAAGATATGCACTCTATTAACCGCACGAACTTCCTGTTTTACGGTGGCTCCCGAATAAAACTTTACTGGAATTGTTCTCGTTTTAATTCCATGACGTTAAATTTCATGAATGCGTTCAATGACCGCAGCGCCGATCCTCTAAAGTGAATATAAGTTTGGTTCATCAAAGGTACCTATTTAACAAAATGAATGGTTGGTCCATAGACATCCTATAATTTCCCCTATCGCGTTGAGTTTCGCAAAAATCTCCTTACTTCGTAAAGAATGGCTACCGAGTTGGGGTGGTGGCTAGATTAGATTCCTATACTGGGAGCCTGAAATAGAATCCCTCTTGGTGAAGGATATTTTTCAGTGCAATATTTCCCTTTGGGTACCAACTAGAGAACTCTTTGAGTGTAGTACTCCGACAGTCGAATGGGACGCAAAGATTTGGACCTTTCGTTAAGAGTAGGATGCCAACGCCGGGTTTTTCTCCATCCGTCCTCTATTTCTCAAATAATCCTTCCCTTAACAACCTAGCTATCCGTGAGTGCATGAATGAACTCAGCTGACGATTGCCTCCCCAAAATTACCTCCTAACTAATCTTATGGTATATTTCCTGGCGAAATCGTTTATTTTTCCAGTGCTAGATACTTACAAATATATTATTTCGTATCTTTAGCATCCCTTCATGAGGTCTACAATTCCTGTTCTCCTCCATCTCCAGTGCTTACCAAAAATTCTTTCCTCAATCTTCTACAACACCAAGTCGTCATCTGAAGTAGTTGACTATGGCTAATTACGACGATGAATTACGAATAAATTACCTCGAGGCCAATGCGCAGACCACCACCGCTACCAAGGCAAATGTAGCGTGGTGGTCAACATATTGGCCCGGTAAGCCAAAGGTCCGTGGTTCGATTCCCTATCCAGGCGGATTTTACCCTATGGCTATTTATTTAGATGTCGTCACCCCTCCGATTACGCCATCTATCCACTTATGCTGCCTCTTTCGTGTTTCTCCTGTCAGTCTGGACTCCTCTCCTGCCATATCCAACTTTTCCTTGTTTTCCTCTCCATCGAGCTTACCCTTTACATCCTCTTCTGCGCAACTCAAAGCCTCTATTATACGCTGTTGCTCCTTCCTAAGTGACCACGTTTCTGAATCATACTACGCTATGCTTCATATTGAGATTTAAACGTATATATTCTTATGGCCAGTTTTTTAATCTCTATTTTTTTCTGGGTATGAAATCCAAAGTAAATACTTTCTCTCATCAACGACGCTCACTTCAACTTACCGACAGTCTGATTCAAAATGCAATACTCGAACCCTCTTGTCAACATCATGTTAACGAAAAGGATCCGTTATCTTTCAGTTGACGTGAACTGGGCATCAATAAACCGGCTTAAATGCATCTGCGCAGATTTCTCCTCATCACTTCCCTCCTTTTCACTAACGCTTACTTTACTAAAGCAATCCTTTGCTTTCCAACCTCGCCATTGAGTTCATTCTCACCCAGAACACTTTATTGATATCTAAACCGTTCCACCCCTTAGCGTGTCATTTCAATGTATTATATTATTTTTTCGTTCCTGGCTTTCCGTAGATTTTCGTAAAAGTGTAGTCATTATTTATATGATTATCTCAAAATAGGGTTCCATTGTTTTAGACTGGAAGTATGAGTAGGTTTATGACAGTTTCTATTGGATAGTCTGAAGCCCACTGAAAAATATCAAGCCATTTGGTTTTACGTGCTCTGTAGCGTTTGACTCGAATGGGGGTTTCAGGCATTCGACACGTTCTTCCGGTCCCTTCCTCCCTTTTAACGGGTGGCTGTCAGCAGTGAGTGAGAGATCATAAAAAAAGTAGCCCCGTCCGCAGTTGAAGGAGAAAACCGGGTGAATCGTTCATAGCCGTGGGCTATTCAGACCTTTAGCACATGATTCCTCTGTAAAATGACTTACATGTCATTTAACTCATTCTAACCAATAATAGAAGTGTTCTCTTTATTTTAAGAACAACAAAACCCTTCCTTTGTGTGTAATATTTTTGAACTCAAAATTGCATGATGTTTAATGCAAGAATCGGTGAAAAAACATGGAGAAAAATAGTCTTTATCTATGTAGCATGAATGCTATTTTTGCACTCCAATGGAAATGGCGCTGCGATCTGCTCTCATAGCTGAAAAAGTGTTCATTAAAAGTATATTCGTCAACTAATCTGCATATTTCGTATCTTAATTTCAGTTTCTAATAGCTAAGGCATGTCATCAGTGCAAGTAGTGTTTTTTATACAATGGAAACGAAAAGGTAAATTTAGTATTTGTTTTGACTCAAACTGTCGCGGTGAACCCTTTACATATAAGTTTCTCCTTATAAACAATCCACTCATTGGTTGACTATATTAGGAGGTGACAAAAAAACAGGCGTTTGGAGCCATTAAGATAAGGTGAGTGGACTGATAAGTATGGGGTTATCGGAAAATAAACGAAGGGTGTAGCTCTTGGGCATTAGCATACCATTGATCAAAGGCGCCAAGGGGTCTTGAGTTTAACGTCTTATCCGACGGATGGAGTGCCCTCCTCGTGGGACTCCAGTAAGAATTTGCTATACGTACTTGTAGAATACTAAAGCAGAGGATATTCATGATGATCCGCGCCAAAGCGTGGAGCTGCATCCCCTGCGATCTTTAGATTTTCAGTGCGATGAAGTGGTGATGAGTTACTTACGATTTTGGTGTGACCGAAAAAGGGGTTGGTGTAATTGCCGTAGTACTGGCTTCCCCACTTCGAGGGCCGAGTTTTAAATCCCTGCGAAGGTGGAGATTTTTTTCTTCGGTGAAAATTGTCTGCCGGGGTTACGAACCTGGGCCATGTGTATGGGAAGCCAGTACTCAAGCCACCACAATAAACTGATCCTCCAGAGCAGAGGTTCCGAAACTATGGGTCTCGCCCTACTGGTAGGTTACGGGTGATATTTTGGTGGGTCGCGGAAAGACCGTTCACCGTTCAGGTCTACAAAAATACATATTTATAATATTTTCTGCTTTAAAAATGTAGCAAACTATTATTAATACTTTAAAGATAAAGTCGTGAAGAAATGTCTTTAAACAGCTGGGTGAAAATACAGTGTTTTATTGAACAGTCGGTCGGCATTATAACTAGGTAAGCGTAAAGGTAAATTAGTTGGATCAGGAAAATATGTTCAAACTTTAAGGTGGGTTTCTGAACATTGAAGTTTGGGACGGCTGCTCCAGAGTATTAGTAGCCTATGGGTAAACAGCTCGAATGAATTATATCCTCCCTTTACATAGGTAAACTACGCTGTAAATGGTGAATTGCTCACTTAGTACTTAACTCGAGCGTCGTAAGGTGTGGTTCCACTTTTAGTTCACCGTGTAAAGGTTGGCGCAAAAAGTTCCCCGTGAGTAGTTGACGAAATGTTTCTCTCCGCCTCTTGGTTGCAACACCTTGAGCTTTCAATGAACGCTTCACAAACTGTTACACAGTTTTACGTTGCACCAGGTGTTTCCACCTTTAGTTTTCTCTCCACTCAATGGCCACACGGGGCCTGGAGCGACTTCGCCGACGCATTTTCCAACGTACCGAGGCGTGAATAGTTTGCGGGTTGTACCTCCGCTTTACTTCGCCACCAGATGGCTCTATTTACAGCTCCCCATGATCTACTTTGGTCCGGTCGTTCCTTTTACTGGTCTTGGTTGTGAAAACATTTGAGCAAATTGTTTTTTAAATTATCTTCTGTTTTAATGTACCACGGGCGATGCCGATTTCAACTGCTTGCGAGTTATCACCTGGAAATTTCTTCAATATTTTTGCCTTCGATGTTTGTAATATGGAATCTTAAATATCCAGGATATTTCATTGGCGTACTTCTAAATGAAAATATTTAACCCTGAGGGTAAGACTTCCAACCAATCCATAAAAGTACGGAAACTACCACTTTACCTTGCTATCACTTACCTGTTATGCTCCAAAATCCATCGGATAAATATAATAATAATGATACATAGGATTCAGTGTGTCATATTACCAATATATGAACCTTATTACGGTTATATTTTAGATTAGATTAGATTGCTTGTAGGGGGGGCCTTCGTCAGGAGCCCGGGCACTTAGACCTTTCTTGGTCCATTGTGCCAACCCCATGCCTGTCTACCATTTGTAGTCAGGGGACAAGAGCACCTCGGTAGAGGTATGGAGGATTGGCCTCCCCCTGCCTCACCCCAGTATCAGGTATGGAGGATGTCCTCCCTCCAACCGGCCCGGTCTGGGTCTCCCTCCGGCCTCCCGGTATAGGTATGGAGGGAGTATCATCTCTCCATCCATGCCTGGTTGAGGTATGGAGTAGGGTCACCCATCCAACCACCGTCCAGGCCCAACGTTGCTTAACTTCGGTGTTCTGATGGGAACCGGTGTTTCAACGTGGCTAGGCCCTTGCCCACGGTTATATTTACACCCAGGGTATTCAATTGCCTAAAACATCTTTTGTACTTTTCGGAACAATATGTGTCAGAAACTAGGGGAAACTAGAGGAAATATGTGTTAGGTTTACTCCACATTTTGGAAATCACAACATTGTCAGTCCTTAGTTGAAAGAGCATCCATAGCGAATAGCTTAGAAAAAGATCTGATATTTATTTCATTTTCAACTGTGTTTAAAACCACAAATACAGCCTCAGGAACTCAGCCTGATTAGTACAAATGTCAGATTTTCCCTTGCTCTTTACCCTTGCGTGTATGAAATGAGCATATAAAACGTGATGGGTCAAATTGAGCGAGACGTAACTCTGTGAACTATCCCCTGGAGTGAGCAGTAATCCCCTTTGCTAGTACAGAATGGAGATTTTTGTGTCCGGGCCATGACCTGGGTGACTGTTTGTCTGACCTCTGTCTCTCCTCGGTGAGTTAACTGTGTCACATCACTCAATCCTTACCCAACTCCTCATGAGATTTACCTCCCTTCCCTTCAATTTTCGATTATGAAACGCACGTTCGCGTGCAGCAAGCAGTGATCGGGGGAAATCATAGAACGATGATATCTTCTCCTTACCATTTTTTCCGAATTCCTAGAGAACTTGGCCCATTTACTTACTGCTTGCTCTCGCGTCTTTCTATACTTCTCCTTGGCCTGCAAAACCAAAATCGGGCTCGTTTATTTTGATAATTTAAATTCGAAATAATTAATGTGCGAGTTTATATGGCAACTGAGAGTGTTGATAATAAATGACTTTACGATTGCAATGAAATGGGGTATTTAAATTTTCAAGTGACTAGCCTTCATATTGAACTGTGATTATTTCCTGCTTTTCATAGAGTTCATATTTTGTGTAAATCATCAAATTCTGATTTAAAGCTACTCTATCCAATTCCATTCTAAACCTCATGATAGTTATGGCGGCTCTGCTATAGTCGAATCAACAATGAAACGATTAGTAATTTGTTTATCCCGGAGCTCAGGTATACGAAAGATAGCAGCGCCTTAGCACAGATAAATGAAAATGACTGGCAATTTTCCACAAGAATATATTTAAAAAACGACCGGTTTCAGTGTACAACACCATCATCTGATGATGGTGTTGTACACTGAAACCGGTCGTTTTTTAAATATATTCTTGTGGAAAATTGCCAGTCATTTTCATTTATGATGTTATTCCATAAAATTAAGCCTGAAACTACAACTTTTAGCCTTAGCACAGGATTAACTTCCACCGAGCCTCAGAGACAAAAATTTATTTCCGATCACCAAATTAATTTGTATATGATGGAAATAAATAAACACTCTGAGAATTAAAATGTTTAAAAGTTAGCAGCCTTACAAATAAATTTTTTCGATACACATGCAATGTTTTGAATATTTTCCAGTGAATTTCGTACATTTATTAAAACTTTAATCGTTATTTCTTGCATTTATGCATTCATAATTTTAATCGCAACATTACATAGTTTTAGGCAATGGTCGGTATATGTCAAAAATTTATGAAATGTACACAAATTTATCTAAAATAGTATCATTATATGTGATTTATCGAAGTAATGTTGTTCCAGTTAATAACGGCAAATGTTTCTCTCTACCACTAAAAGGCATCCGACTGATTAATGGCATCTTATCAGGCGAGGGAGTCCCTCCTTGCCTGTGTCGAGGAACAGAAGGGATTTGAGAAAAGGAAGGGAAGCATATGGTGGAAACCTTAAATCTTAATTACCTTAAATGAAATCCTATTAGATCGCTTGTAATGCCTCCAACATATTAATTATGGTGGATTATGAGGTCGATTTCATCTCGATATACGATTTTTTAAATCGAGCAAATTTTTGTTGAGAATTTCCTCGTGAACAGTTATGTTTCATGACACATTAAATAAGTTGCACATCAAGCGTTCGCATTTCCGAAAAACTGTAAAAGAATTCTAATTCTTCCTATTGCTATGTGTCAAACGATGACGATGCTTAACTTTGTTTTTATAAGTAATATTTTAAGTCATTGCGCTGTACGTACCACCTCCTCTGCTGTAAACGTTTTACTTTATCTTGACTAGCGTATCGGCAAAGTATAATTTCTAATTGCTAAAAAACAGTTATTTGAATGCAACCATGTGGTAATGGAGTGTTTCTTCTTTAACAATCAAGCATTGTGAGTTGTCCTTATTCTAATACCCTCAATACTTCTGCTGGTTCCTAAGTGCGTCATTTATGATGTTTTCCAAAATGTTTGTTTCCCTATTTTTCGTATTATTTTCCTCTTCATGAAGAATGGATGGATATCTTTAGCTTACAGTTGGTAAGAGCGCCCGATGGAATGGTTTGTCTTGGAACACAATCGTGAGGAAGTACGAAAGATAAGTCCAACATTCATGAACAAGCCAGTCGTGTCTTAGTGGAAAATTAGTTTAAGGAGGGCTTTTTATGGTAATCCGTGACTGTGTTTGCGAGAAGAATTCCGCACCACAAATACATTTTGAGCTTTATTTTAATTGAAGTTGACAAAATGTGAACCTACTTACTGGGTAAACTCGATCTTCAAATTTTGTGTAATTATTCCTGGAGCGATGAGAGCAATATTAATACATTTAAATGGGTGAATCGTGAATGGCTTTACTTCAGATATTTTTCAGTTTGTTCAGCGCAGGATTTCTCTTTTTGTCACTGCTGTGATCCTCTGCTTTATTATACTACAAGCACGTATAGAAAAACTTTAACAAATGTTACCGCCGTTAAGGTATCTGTAACAGCTACTCTGAGGAAATATAATCAATTTATCTACGTCCTTTATTTTCCGTAAGTATGGCATTTTTCTAAAACCTATTAAAAACATCCCCACACTCAAGATATTTATAATTTCAGCAAAGAGGAAATACAAAAAAAACTTATGCCATCGATTTGTTATACGACCTCGGTTGACTTCATTGACGGGTTGTTTTTTAATGTTTTTACTGATTTTTTAATGCTATTTACTTAAATGCTTTCAGGGTATCGTTACCAGGAGACCTCTAAATGCTTTCTTATTCATGATTATCCGCTCCACAGCGTGGAGCTACTTCCCCTGCGATCTTTAGATTTTCAGTGCGATGAAGTGGTGATGAGTTACTTATGATTTTGGTGTGACCGAAAAACGGGTTGGTATAGTTATCGGAGTACTGGCTTCCCCACTTCGAGGGCTTAGGTTGAAATCCCTGCGGAGGTGGAAATTTTTTTCTCCTATGAAAAGCGATCCTTACCAGTGAGCAGAGTGGAGAACACTTCTAGGTGCAGTACTCCGGCCGTTGAATAAGACACTTTGGTCCTCTTGGCGCCTTTTGAGGAGTCTAGACGAATTCCAGTGCCGAGCTCCTCTCCACCCTTCCTCCATTTACCGCTGATCCAATCTTATCCAATCCAACTATCCGCCCTTCTTAATGGCAAAAATGAATCATGTCGCTTATCCAAATGACGAAGCCAAAAAAACGAAAAATCAGACAATCCCACCCCACAGCTCCAAACTTCCTAAGTTTTTCCGGATGCAAAAATCGATTTTGTAATGATATCTCGTCATTTGGACGAAAGGAGCGCTCTTTTTTGACCAGCTACATGCTTTTTGATCATTAGCTTATTGGCTAGCACGCCCTTTGGTGCATTAAATTTCCCCTTTTCGCTAAAAAATCTTGTCAAAGGTTCGATGTGTACAGTGTACACTCGGGGGGATCGAGACCGTTTAATGGTAGAAGAAAACGCGATTTAAGCGCTAGTTTCACATCTTTATGTTCCAATCATATACGTCACGACTAGTTTTCTGCCTGATCCATCTTGGATTGGACGGGTAGATCAACAACAACGTTACATGCCACATGACCTCAAGGTTTGTGGGGCAAAATCAGCGAACAGCAATTCGCTTTTGCTGGAATAACGGGAGAGCGAGCTCAATAGAGCGTTTTAATTGCGATCGTTACAATATCAAAGGTAATATGAAAGTAGTTCATTTTTTTAGATTTTGTGCCTTGTGATGTCATCGATTATGTTTCCTTAAAATCAAATATTTTTGTTTAGATAGTCGTTTCCCGCAACGGGTTTGAGCAAACGTGCGGTATTTGGTCAAGCCGCATTCGCACCGCCATGTTGCCCACCCGTTCATTCTATCCGAAGTAAAACTAACTGTAAGTAAGCCCAGCCAGGCAGTGCTGCAAATGTAGCCTACAAATCCAATTTGGGTGCAGTCCAATGAGGAGTTACGGGGCTTTAAAGGGACTTAGGAATCGGTTCTGCGCGGGGATGGATTGTTGATTACGATGAGGATCACCGCACGTAGGCGAGAACAATCCGTGCCCTTCTCGTCCCGCTGCAATGGCACCTTACGCTATTCTGGGATGAACTGAGAGGGTTTAGGATCGGAATGATGTTGTGGCTAGAGTACTGGCTTCCCACCCTGAGGGTCTCCGTTTGAGTCCCTATAGTTGCGGAGATGAGATTTTGCATTGGAAAACCGTCCCCTAATTGTGTGCCACACGAAGAACACTTCAACTACAATCCTCCTTTCGTCTTGTGGGACGTTAAATTGTTGACTTTAAAGCTTCTTTCGTTAATGGTGGGCTATTGACGACCTTAGGTTTCTCTCGACCCTTTAACCGTTCCCAAAAAGTAACCCGTTGCGTTACCGGCGCACGTGACTTCACATGTCGGTTTACTGCGCTAAATACAGCTGCATATAGTAGTTGACTCTTTGATGGGTCTTTTCCAACTTATGTTAGTCTCTATGGCTAAGGGAGTAACGTTAAAAGTTTGAGTACCTAATATCAAATCAAATAGATGGAGGCAGGCGACACTTTGAGGAATTTTGCTACGTTTTGCATGGTGAAAAGAAATCACTTGTACCCTTCCACTTAAGTTGTTAATCACCGATCGATATTTCAATTTTACTTTTAAAATCACGCATAGACGTTGAAATATATAGGTGATAAGCAACTTAAGTGGAAGAGTATAAAGTGATTTATTTTCACCATGCGAAACCTAATGTCAAAAACTAATGCCCAGAAGTAAACCTCGGTTGGCAGGTTGCTGCTGCCAGGTGGATGTAATTTTTCACCCATATGACTCGATTCGCACTATCCGACCGATTCACAAATGATCGATTTTATTCCGTCTGGTGTTACATAAAGAACCCCTTCACCCCTCAGGCTATTTATGAACAATAGTGAATGGATCAATGTATACGCTGATATTGTCATGAAAATATATCATGATTGCGAGACAGTTGATCGATAGGAATGGTGTTCCTAGTACTGGTTGTCTTAATGAAGCGCTTTCTGCCGAGATGCAACATCTGTTTCGGCTTTCTGTGTAAAGACCTATGCATCACATTTCGATGGTAGTTATCCTGGTCCCTTATCTTCTGAGGAAATAAAATCTTCCACTCAACCTTCTTACCTTACGAGCCGCTGCAAGAGTGATCGCGTGATCTGAAATTTTCTAGCAATTTTATCCTTGCACGTAATCACCGGTTTTATTATGTATGAGGAAACATTTAAGTTATCTTAAAACTTAATAACTATTTTACATTCACTATTAAATACAACCGCTATTAAAATATAAGCTTACTGAGATACATAAATGTCAAATATGCCCTATTTTATAGATCGTTTACGATCATCCACTCTAATTTATAGCCACTTTTACGTTGATTCATGCTCTTTTTATGCATTCCTGACAGGACTTTAGTCCTTTGATAGTAAAAGGCTGATTCAAACCTAGCTTTTTGGGTCCAATTCATGATAATAAAACCAATAACTTAGTTTTTATTATAATTGTGTCGATAAGTTCTAAACTATAGTTCTTTTATCAACTTTTCCATGCACATATTTCATTTGTCGTGTTGGATTTAGAAAGGAACCTTTCACTGAATTCTGCGTGACTTCCCTCCTACCCCGATCTGGAACGTTTAAAGGGCTTGTATTTTAGCCGTACCTACCAACAACCTCTCCATCCCTCTCTCAGCCCGAAGCCCATCACTCCCCATTCCCGAGACAAGCTCCGCGCGCCGGCCCCTGTCTCCTCCACCCTGCCTGAAACCCAAACATCCTTTCCAATGAGTGAACCGCGAACGTCTCTCGAACGGTTTCCCCAACCCAGAGACGCTCTCCAAGGAGTAAACAGCTTTGTGAATTTGCTTGTAACAGTGTATCCAACTCGCTGGTCTCACTCGGGTCTTTGTTGTCTCCCTCGTAGCGATCCCTACATCTACATACTATTCCGCCAGTTGCCGAAAGGGCACGTGGCAGGGACACCGACCATGAAAAGGTAGGATTGAGACACAAAGGTTGTGGTAGGAAATCGATTATTCATGAGTTGTTATCTGGTCTAATTCGATCTGTTTTTTTATTCGTGACTGGAGCATGAGAATAAAGAATCTCCTAAACTCTTCTGTTCCGACAGTAAATTTCTCTCAATTTGTCCTTTACATGCAATGTAAGGATGAAATTTTATCCGCAGAGTAGAGCCAAAGCTCTACAGGTATGAATTTTTCCGGTGACCCTAGCTTAGTATGTCATTGCTATTCTTTTTCGGGAACTAACTCAGTACTTATGATAGTTTATTCACACTTAATGTTCGTTCCTTGCAGCTTTTAACGACATGCGCGTCTTTTATTTGTATTTTATTGATCTCGCAGACATTTGCTTATTTGAAATACCGAGTTTTGCTCTTTTCTGATGCTTGTCTATAATGGATCGCCTCCTGTTATCCCTTTTATGGAGGCATTTATCAGCGTCACTTTTTTTCTCCAATCGATTTACCTTCCATCCTTTAGAGATAAATGGGGCTTGACTCTCTTCCATGATTTTATTTATTGAATGAAATGAAACAGGGAGGGAAGTCCTAAAGTAACAAAGGAATATGACGAAGGAGAAACATCAGCGGAGAAAGTCATTCTTTTATATCTTCTTTTTCATCCTTGACCTTCAAAATGCCGCTAACTTCGCAGAATTAAGTCCTTTCTCGCCACTCTGCCTTCTCTTGCATCTCTTGGTAGAGTTCCGCCATTTCCATCGTAGAGAGTATTTCCAATGTCACTCTTTTGTGACTTATTACTCCTTTATGTCGCACATAAGGTGACTGGGAAGTAATTGGGCATAACTCTCCGTATATCTTAGAAAACGGCAATGCTTGTTAATAATCCATTATGACTGATTCATAATAGGCTTTTTAGTTCAATTTTAGCATTTATTGCAGCTTCAATTTTATAATAAAATGCTGAAAATGAAGTAGGTATATATTTATATATACTTCATTATCATTCGCTTTTGTTCTTCGAGTTTTTCTAAATAGGAACAAATTTGCTAAATTGATATTGTCCATTGTTCTTGGACATGTAGTGGTACCTAATCAAAGAATTAGAATTCTCATGGTAATTGGCGAAAATTATTACATATCTTTAAAAAAAAGCGATTAAGTAACGTGAGCACTTGATTTTAAAGCATTTGAATGAATCTCGCACTGAGAAACACATACCTCAGAAATATATTT
Organism: Pyrrhosoma nymphula; assembly: GCA_963573305.1. Taxonomy (NCBI): domain Eukaryota; kingdom Metazoa; phylum Arthropoda; class Insecta; order Odonata; family Coenagrionidae; genus Pyrrhosoma; species Pyrrhosoma nymphula. The sequence goes on along the minus strand of OY754335.1, from coordinate 93,098,486 downwards.
TACGACACGTGACGTATCTAGTATACTTTTCTGGATTTCTTGATGGAGGAGATGGTCATACGTGTGTAATTTATTCAATGAAACACCTAAAATGGCAATATATGAATGTATGTATCCATTGATATTTCATAATTAAAGCTGAGGGGTATGTCTTTACGCCATTATTTGTCCGTTTCATTCATTTTTTATGGACTTTCGTGTGTGACTCAAGTACTCGTAATACAGAGTTGTCATTAAATTGGGGGAATACCAGAGAATTACCTAATTGCCTTTTAGAGACTATATTATCGCTGTGGAAACTTGCTTCCGCCCTCATGCATCAGGAAAATAACTCGGCGTCTTTATCATCAACAGTCATCAATCCGAAGACTGATTTGCTGTAGGTTTCCAATCAGCTCTCTTCATAGCTAATCACTTTATTTCTTCGTTAGTCTTTAATTTATCGTCCCTCATAATTTTATTAATATATTCCGTCCTTGATCTTCCACATTTATACTTCCCTTTTCATTTCTCTGTCCAGTACTGTTTTCCAGGGTCTCAAAATATATCTAATAAGTTTGTCAGCTCTGCTTGGTATAGTTTGCAATAAGCACCTTTTCTCTCCCACTCTTCGTTGGACATTCATTGGTGATTCTGTCCATCCGTTGTATTTTCATCGTTCATCGATAACCCGCATTTCTATTTCTTCCAACCTTATTTGCTGCGCTGCAGTCATCGTCCACGATTCACTTTCCTATATGAGAATGCCACGAATATGATCCATATTCGAAGTTAAAAATTTACTTTTCCAATCCCATGATTGGATTGCTATTCCAAGGATTTCTTTCGCATCAGGGAGAACTTTGCCTGATGAATGAAACCATAATAAAGGCTTTGGGTTTGTGTTCTACGGGGATGGTAGGCTTCGGATTCTGCTCGGCGAAATTCAATTCTGAAATTGGTTCACAGTAACCCTCCATTTCTGCCTGTAAGACGTCAACTCTCTTACAAGCTGATGGTGTTACCAGCCTGCATCTCTCAAGATGTGGAATGTCATTCACGTATCTATCCCTTGTACTTTCTCGCGGGGCCTTCCCTTCTATTTCACCTTGTACTGTCTTTCTTATGAATTCGTCGTGTCCCATAGTGTGACCTAAATGCATTTGGTTCTTATTCTCAGTACGTACGGTGTTCCACGCAGTCCTCTTCTCTCCTTCTGTCCTGTACACTTCGAGCTTTATCCGTCCTCTATTCGACATTATATTATAAATACATTTTTCTACCTATTTAATGCCTAGGTATGAGTATAAGTATCTAACCATCTTTCCCAGTGAATATATATATGGAGGAGGCTTTTTATTTTGTTCTCTTTCCGGTGGATACTTTTCAAACGAAGTTTCATCTGTAACTCAGGCAATCATTACTGTCAACTTATTAAATTTTGAGAGTCCGATGGAACGACCTTTTGGCTTTTGGATCAACTAAATAACATCAGTGAGCAACATTTCTATCTCTCCACGTCGTAGAAAAAAAGATAATTCATACAAATTTAAAAACGCACTTTCTCCTCCCGCGATAGGATCGCGATTTCAAAGATTTCGCTAGTAAAAGGCAGGACCTGTGACCGGAGAACGGAAGCAAAACGATGGCGCGAGCGCTGTGTTCTGGGGTCTGGTATGCTGCAGATTCGTCGTGACGAAATAAAAGAGGACCGAAAGAGAAAGTGTCCGCATGACCAGAGGGGAGGTCTGAAATGGAATAAAAGAAAGCAAGACAACGGCTGAGCAAAACTCCTCCTTCAAGAAGGGCGGGCATCGATAAAACATGCGCCACGACCCCGAGAATGAAAAATATAACAGCTGCGCCCTTTCGGAAAGTGTAGGGAAAAAAAGAAGTAGGAAAAGCCCTTGTACTCCCTCGCCCGAGAAGGAAATAAACGAAAAGAAAATAAATATAGTATCCGCGAGAGAGAAAAGATTCTTTCTGTCTTTCTTTCCTTCCCTTTTCTTGCCGAGAAAAAAAAGTTATTCCGTTAAGAATCCAGGGGACCTTTCCCTCCCTTACAACCTATCCCTACCATTCTCTCGTCCCTGTTGTCTTCCCTCTTCCATTCACATTTGTTCTTTTCATCTCCCATCTTTTTCGCATCCTTCACCCGTCATATTTTCCACCATATGAGTGAGTAGCTGTGACAATGCTCTCTCACGGAGGGAGAGTTGAGCTTATCGAGCATCCTTCAAGAAAAATTCCCATCGAAGCGGGGGACGTAGCGCAGCGTCGGGCCACCGCTTCCGTCAGGACCGGGCGGATCGTGCTGAGTCATGCGTCGCCCATCTAATATCACCGCAGACAGCGTTTCATTTGTTCCTTTTTGTCCCTCCAATGGCATGGCGCAGTGATGCTTATGAATCAAGAATTCCACAGTAAACTTTGGGAATTTTCCCGGGGATTCAGCCATGGGGTCATCGCATTGACATGGGGCAAAAAAATCGTATTCAAAAAGCTTAAATATTCCTCAATTAAGAGCATGGTTCCGTTGGTAAGAGCCATGCTCTCTCGCATGGTCTTTCGTCAATCCTCACTGTCGATTATATTGCGGTTTTATGATACGTATAGTGAAAATGGTTAATCAATTCCAGAACTTTTACTATCACTTCTCGAAACCATTTTCAACTCTTTAACTTCAAAATGTGCCCTCTATCACTATCATCCCCTATCTTTTCCAATAATAATGCTAATTTTACTCTAGAATTTTGCACATAATTTGTACAGACTTTCCTTCCTTCCTTCCAAGCACATCGCTTTAAAATTTTAAAGATGGAGCGTTAAATAGATCAAAAAATGGATGTTTTTACCCCTGGGCTTCTTTAGACTTCCTAAAGAGAACTGGTACTAACATAATCTAGCAGATTTAAGTAGTTTGTATTCATGATTTAGTAAAGTACTTGGTACTTTTCAACAATTTTTTTAACTTCTACGAAGTGAAGCATGTCACTGTCAAATTTAGCTATGAGTGGATTGGAAATTTTTTTTCAATAAATTACGAGCAACAAATGATCGCAGAAATAAACCTTAAATATTTGTATACGCCAAGACGCTGTGACTGCGTACCACATCATTTGTTTAATGCAATGATTGGAAATTTTACTTAAGTATTTGGTTCTAAAATGTTAGTTATCACGTTGTGCGTGATGAATAACGAGGGAGATGCCCCTGATCATTTCTACATCAGCGGTTCCCAAACTGTGGATCGCGACCCACTTGTGGTTCCCTGGCAATGTTCTGGTGGGTCGCGGAATGACCCGTCTGGTCTACAAAAATATATTTATAATTCGTCTGCTGTGAAAATAAGACGAACACACGTTACTTCTGAAATAGCTTATCGCTAAAATATATATTTAAAATACTGTGTGAATATACAGTGTTTATTGAACAGACTGGCTCTACAAATAGACGAGCGTAGTGATATATATATGCTTCTGATGTGGGTCGCGAAAATGTACCAAACTTTAAGATGGGCTCACTTACAATTAAGTTTGGGAACCGCTGTTCTACATTATATTATACAATATGAACGAGCATAACGAAGGTGGAGACGTAACGATTACAAACGGGAAAAATATTCGTTGTGATCGTGAATGCGATCTCTTCACAGTTTTTGTGGCGTAAAAACATAGTTAATCCCGCTGGAAACGGATGATTTAACTTACTGTAGGCTTTTCTTAACCTGGATTTAAATATGATCGAAGGTATTAAATTTATTAGGTACTTAAAAATACGACTGAAATTCATCGGTAGTAAGTTTTGGGGCATATCGCCAATCGGAGATCAAATTAAACTGTATCAGCGACTACATAAAAGGCTATACCGTGTATTGCCCGAAAAAACCTGGCTGTTAATTGGCGAGGGATAAAGCCATATCAGCTACATTGTTTCTGTTGGCCAACTTTTAATGTGAATAAATTATATCACCTGTTTTTTATACCAACTGCATATCAATAAAATATTATTTTACCTGCTGGAATAATACATTTATCCCATTTCTGGAGTTTAGTTGTTTATGCTTAAAATTTTAACCATAATGTACTTCTAGCAAACGTTCGCATTGCGCGTTTTCCCGGTGCCATTCAACATGTGATTAACAAAGTTGTACTCGCGGATAATAGCCTGATTTTAGCGTTTTTTTATTGGTGAGAATTAATATCCAACCAGTGAAGTGGAGGTCTAACCGGATATTTTTTGTTTGAGAATAGTTTTGGCAGGCAAATGGCCCTCCCACCCCGCATTAACATACCATAGCATTTACGAGAGCACTAAAAAGTTTTAGCAGTTCGTCTATTCTAATTATATGATTTGGACAACTAAATACTTCATAAGCTTAGATGACATGTCAGAGTTAACTGGCATAGGAAAACCCCACAACTGTTCAATAAGTTTTAGGTGGGATTTTCGCATTGGTGTAGTGGCTAGGGTCCTGGGTTTCATTCCCTCGGGTTCCGGTTTGAATACAGGCAGCCGTAGTGGATATTTTCTCTGCAATCCGCATCCCTAATTCAAGTGCAGTACTCCGACCGTCGCGACGCGTCGGAAGGGATGTGTAACTGTGTCCCTTGGCGTCTTTCGTTAACAGTTGACTAGTTCCGAAGCCGTATTTCCCTCCACCCTTCATCCATTCCCCTAAGTAATCCTTACGTTAACAGTCTAACCATCAATTCTCAATGGCGCAAATGACATTAGTGGCCTCCACAGATAACCAAGCATAGGTATTAGATGGGTTTCGACGTAACTACCAACGCACAAGTCGTACCAAGTCATATACCGTACTCGTTATTATTATCAGCGATGACATAGATATGTGGAAAGTTTTTACCATACCCTGCCGAACCTTGCTTGGATATAATGTTGAGAAAGGCTCAAAGGTGCAAAGTGCGTTCGCCTATCAGAATTGGAGTTACCTCGTGATCGTGAGTCAGACCTTGTGACCGAAGTCGACGCTTCTCATCAGTGAGACAAGGATAATAAAAGTGTCTCTTTTCGTCTCCCCTTGACTCAAAAACAATGACTGCCTTTTAGATGAGATAAAAGTACATCTGATGGACCACAGAGACTCGTTATAACGCTAATGTGTACCTTAATTATTTTTCTCGGGTCAGCTTCGCAGGACGGCATTTTTTTTCTAGAACTGAGAGAAGATCCAGTGATGCTGAAATAGAATTTATCACTTCCCACTCTCTCATACGATGTCTCTGTATTTTCAATTTGCGTCGCTACGCCAACGAGTTTTGCATTTTTTTAAATGTTCTTAGTCCCCTAGTCTTGATAAAAAGGCGCCATTTCTAAAATGAGAACACGAGTTTTCCATTGAAAAATATTGGATTTTGTTGTTCTTGGGAGTGATATTGCACCCATGTTATATGCATCACACTGAATGGCAAGTGATGCATGTTAACCATGGAGTGTCATCAGTGGATGCATGGACTCATTCCATGCCTAACGAAAGTAGAGATATGAAGGGGAAAAAATGGTTTATTCAAAATTCGGACACGCCACCAGCTCACTATTCAATGGTTGTTTCCTTCCACGTCATAAAACGCTGTGAATAAACTGCATGCCTACTTTATGGTAGCGTAATATGATGGGAAATGACGCAGAAGCAAAGAAGAGAGAAACTTTTAAGAGTGACAGAGATGAAGTTAGAGGGTAGCAACGCAAATCTATAAGAGACTATTGAGAGGAATGGAATATCAACGGCGGAAATACGTCTTTATTCTCTAATTGAAGATGTCATTCTTCTAAACACTTAAATTTTTTACCCTTTCAAGCCAACTTTAAAAGACTGCTCTTTCTTTTATGAATGGCGACCGAAGTGCCTTGATAATAGGTTTTCTTAGAGCTTTCTCCTTCTCCACCGTGAAACAATGTGTGTGAACGGTAATGCATGCATTGGGGCAGCGTCAAATGATGTAGAAGCAGTGAAGAGAGAAACTTTCATGGATGTCTCTTTGAAAGGAGAGGATTGAACCGAAAGATAAAAGTGATAGTGGGAAGGAATGGAATATGCATGACAGAAGAACGCAGGTATTTCTCGATTTGAAGATTCCCTCAGTAGACACTTGCCGATTTTTTAAAACCCAGTCGAGTCAATTTTGGAGTAACTTTCCTTCAGTAATGAATGGGAGCCCAAAAGTGCATTGAGAATACGTTATTACAGGGCGTATTGTGCACGTGGGAGCTTGGAAATGGCATGTATAAAAAAAGGAACCAGATGGAATACCTTCCCACAGTCTGTATTCGTGTTCCCAATTCCAACTCGGGCATTACGAGTCCGTCGTCCATTCTTCTTTCATGGCCTTAATCCATTTTCTCTCTCCTGTATATTGTTCATAGCTTTGTCATCGCGCGCCAGCGACCTCTATGACGAAGGCACAAGCCTCCTGTCTTCTTTATTTTTTCATTTCTCTATTTGCACTCTTTCATTGCTCTCAGTGGAAACCTGCGAATAGAGAACCCGAGTGCGTCTGATTTTGCGTGCGGTTTACGTACTCTGTCTGCTTTCATCCGGGTGTACCCGCACACTGGATTTTTTTTAAAAGAGTAAATCCAGGTCTTGTTTCTTTCTTCCATCTCTCTCTTGTTCTTGTTCTCCTCTCCTTTTGCTCTCCCATCCGTCTCTCTAGGAAGCTCAGTGCGTCAATACTGCGGTAAAGTATTTATGCTCATTGGCTTGTTTGGATTCTTTTGCTTCTAACCACAAGGGGATTACACGGCGTCACCTGCGAGAACGGGAAATGAACTCGCTTCAATTTACAAGCAAAAAATCAATTGCTCACCTCTTTGCGCCTGTCAAGTTGCTGTCCTGATCGATTTTAAATGTTTGATGAACGATGATTTAGTTTTTTTATGCTTTATTAACCGTCGGGATTGACTCTTTCCCTCTCTGTCACGCCCTCTTTCTTTTTCCGTCTCTCTCTTTATTCTCTGGACTAATTAAAACCTCAGCCAAGAGAATGAACGGTGACCACAGGCGGGAATCCTTTAATATCGTTTTCCTCTGGCAAATAATTCTATCCATTATTAAAAGGTTCAACTTTATCCATACGAAATCATGATTTACGTTTAAAATTTGATTTTCCTCCAAAAAAGCAATCCCTTTTTTCCGGGCACAAATTCCATCACTTTGCAAGTATAAAGTGGTCACGATTTCCAGTTTACGTTTAAAATATTTAAGTTCAGCTTTGTCATTGCTAGAAAAATATCGTTTAATTGACTACATCACCTACCCATGGCTAAAGTTTTCCTATTGATTCTGTTCATCGGTTGAATTTTCGGTCATCATTGCAGGTTATTTAACGCACAAGTCACTAATAAAATGTCATAAATGTATTTTATTTCATTGCTACAACTTACATACCTACATAGTGTAACATTATCAAATATATGTGCCAATATTTAACCTCAGTCATGTACAGTTCATTTTCTAAAAACTCCCTGAAAAAAAAAGTTTTGCTATCAAAACATCTTTACATTAAGACTACGTTCAGAAATTCTGAATGGAAACGGACAGACGGTAAAGAATCAAGACTGCAAGTTAACATGTACGTCAAAAATGGTTTATTTTGCTATAGCTATTGTTTATGCACAACATATAAAATTTAGTGTGTACAAGTACAATTTCCACACTAATTTATATTTTTTAAATGACAGTGTTAGAGTCCCTCCTTTTCCGGACCGGAATAAAGAATAAACGAGTGAGTTTTATAAAAAAATACGCCATGAGTGTTTTAACACATATAAGCCCTTGGAGTAAAAAAAACCGTTCGTTGATGTAAACAACAGAGAGAAATAAAATTTATCTGGCATAGAATCTTTTCATTGAATCAGCATCCTCAAATCAATTTCTTTGCGCGTTTCATCTTTGTCGACCACCAATTATTTATCCTCTCGCATCTGCCTATTTCGTGACAAAAAATCCCGCGACAAGCACTCCCTTGACTCAGGTGGAGAGAGAGATGGAGAAAGCGGGACCTTTCAGCGCTTTTCTCGCTCGACGATGTTCACGAGCACTCTTAAAAATAAAGCGCTCCGCCACGCTCCTCGAAAATTCACGCCAGCAGCAGGATCGAATATAAAATATAACTTACGTGCGAAGGCAGCAAATGCGCGAAACCTCGCGAATCTGAGCTGCTGGTGCCTTGCCCCCCCCCCCTTGCCTCCTGCTCCTCCTCCCTGCTCCGGAATGAATAAATCCGATGAAACCGCTTGACGTCCAAGTAAGCTGTCGTTTCCAATCTGATCCTTACAACAAATGAAATACGAGCCATTTCGGCGCTCGTGATCGCTAATTTAAATTCAGGAGGCCATGTCGCATTGTATCATAGGAATTTCTCACTACTTTTACCGCATACGTTTGTATCTGCATATGCATTATTGCTGCCCCGCAATTCACCGTAAGGGCATGTGTTAGAGGCTTGTTAGGACACCAGCCATTGACAGAAAGGGGATTGGGGCGGAAAGCGATGATAATCATATCTCTCCTATTTTGTCATTTTTTCCTCTCGTGAATATTAATGTTGCGGGTATTATATCCTAAATGTTGACGTGAAATTCGCGATAGATACGAAAGTTTCAAGTATTCTTATCCCAGTGTGTAGCCTTCGAGTCTTAAGTGGCTCCAAAACCGGTTTTGGCGTCACTTCATGAAATTTCTTCATTAAGATACAAGAAAAAGTAAGAACTTTGCTTTGTAAATTCCTCTCAAAATTTAAATTAACCTACGGCTTTTTGAAATAAATTACAGCATTACACATAAATGTTAGCACTTTTCTCCAATTACTAACCGCTAAAGTAATAGGTCCTTAGGGCATGGCAAGTTGACTTTGTGTAATTTAGAGTTCATTGGGAATTTAAATAAGCATTCCGCCAGTGTGGAATTGCCAATACCAATAAAACAGTGTGGAAGTGCTTAAATTAATCATTTCCATACTGGTTTATTGGCAACAACCCCCTACCGGTTTTGACACTTTCGTGTCATTATCAAGAGGATTGTAATATCCTTTTGATAAAAACACTATCCTATGAACACGGAAGAGTTGAAGCCGGTCGGGGGCTGTCACCAATTAACAAGTGTGGAAGTTACAAAGGGTATTTAATTTCTCATTGCACTCAAATACTTTAAGCGTGGTGACAGGAAAAGTTTTGGAGGTAGTTGGTGGTGATGCTAGCATTATCATGATTCTTATATAAAACCATTCAATTGGATGCAATGAATTTAGAAGGTAACTACACGAAATATTATTGAGCTGTAGCGACAGAATTGAGGCATGTTATGGATATTATTATATCATATAGCCTATTGAATCAAAAGGTTCAATCATCATAAATCACCTCAAAAGCCTCTGTTAGCATATACGAATTTATAAAGATGATTATTAATAAAAGTAAATATCAATGCGAAAGATTTCACCCATATAGACTAAAAAACCTGGTAAGAAAAGTCATCAACTGTTGCCGCAAGCAATATTTACGGCGTCAGCCATTAATGGAATACTTTTCTCCTCTAATTAGTCCTTAACTAAATATATCGAGTGCAATTAACCCATGAAAACATTAATTACATTTTGCTGTAGTCATTTTTCCACCGTGGATTTTGTTTTTTATTCGAGTATGTAGAACATTTTTACTGTATCCTCCGTAGAAAGCACGATTTACTCGTAATAGTGGCAAGGTTGTGCATTTATAGAGAAAATTTTGTTCGGAACGAGCGGATCTCTTCCTCCGCCGATATCCTCCCCGAAAAATGTGGCATTCCTGGCAGGTACACGGCCGGGACATGTGGAGACCCGAGTTCACATCGTGCGGATGAGAATCTTTTCTCGGTGAAATTCCACAATTTCTTCGCGAGGTGGCGCTCATGCTGGTGACGAGATTTTTTTCATCTGGGCCTGTCCCGAAGTGTAAATATTCACTGTCTTCTTAGGGCACGCCAATTCGCGCGTCGGGCTCTCCCATTCCAGCAACCGCCCTTCCAGAGGAAACAGATTTCGGAGTAGAGGGTTAAAGAACTGTCGGTGTACTACATTCTTCCACATGTCACTGCCATTTTTTACTTAAATTTCAGCACAGTTGGCAACCAATCAACCACTAATCCTGTCGCTCATAGATGTAAATTTTTATAAAATATTTTATCAGTTTTTAAACAAGTTTTTATTAGAATAAATCCAGTTCTATTCAATAAATTTATCGTTTTATTGAACTAGGTTTAACAAAAAGGTTTAATCACTTGTAAATACTGTGAGCTACAGGAATTGAGCGCACATCCCCACGAGTAGAAAGCGCCAGATAAGTTTAGGATAAATAATATATGTATTTCCAGGTCCTAAGGAAATTTCTAGGGACCTTCCGCTGGAAGAATTCTTCGTGAGATCTGTGTTTCTTTCGAAAATGGCAAATGAAAATTCATCAACTCTCGGCTTTTATTCCGCTCTTGGCCTTTTGCGTCTCGTCTCATCTCACCCACCTATTCTTTTTCCTAGCGACTCGATACATATTGGCGGAAATATTCTTCCCGAAGAAAGTGTGTTCCTTGGCGGTTCATCGCGCCGCTGCGATACTTTTATGGACTCAGCATTTACGATCACATTCTGAGAGATGGGGAAGAGGATGAGGAGGGAAGAAAACCCTTACTAGCCGCCTCGTATTAAAAATCCATTCCTACGATATTATCCTTTCGAAAGGCGTTAAATGTTACGCGAGCCTTCTCTTTTATGCATCGTAGTGTCATGTCTCACCTCTTCTAGTGTGTGCCGTCTTATTCGTGTCTATCGCCCTTGCCTCGCCACGGTTCTTTAGTTTTCACTCGTTACGAGTGTCATGTTATCTTTCGTTGCGCCGTTATCTTTCGTTACCCTTTCGTATCGAGGATGAGATACATCACTTTTTACGCCATTGCCGCGTGGGAGTTGTTCGTTTCGAAATTTATGTCATTGAGTGCAGGCTTTCGTCGCGTTTCGAACCATATATAAAATATTCTAGAGATTAAAAGATAAAAATATAGGTCTTGCCCATTTACGCGCCCTGCTAAGTTAATAAGTGATAAAATTATTTTACGAAAAAGTCCGCATGTAAAATGTACTTGTGCGTCAAAAAAAAGTATGCTTCAGAAATCCTCGGTACCTTTACAGTATGTGAACGTAATTTGGCGCTTTTTCAATTCATGCACACGCAGAAGTGCTATTACTGAAATTAATACATTACGTTTTTGAGGTTAGGGCATTTTGATTGATTTTCACTCGCTAATTTGCAATCACAGCGTTTATTCGCTCGGATAGTAATTGGCGAGTTTTAAATGCATGCGGTTAGCAAATAAATGAAGTTATGTAACGAAGTTTTATAAGGGCTTATTTTAATGCAAATATGACTTTGCTTTCATAATAATTAAAGCAAAATTGAATTGAGAATAGAGAGGTGGATAGATTAATGAGTATCATTTAATAGCAGCAATATTTATCTTATGTAATGCTGTCATTTTTTTCACCGAAAATATTTTCATTCGGAAAGATTCAATATTTAACTTACTATAGACGTGTATGTTTCTTCAGTAAAAGACTTTTTGCAGTAATGTGGGATAAATTAAAAAATATAATATAATGTGCAGCATTATATTTCATGTGTTCATAATTTTGTTCAGTAATTGTTGTTTTTTTGAATAAAATTTATTGTGTGGTTATTAGCCAAGAATTTTCCGTCAAACCGTATGAATTATTTTCTATTTTGACAATTCTCTAAGAATAATATATTCAAAAATTTCTAAACAACTTATGATAACGATCGCAGATCTTTTCATCTAGCATCTCTTATCCTCGCTCTCAAAAAACTTCTTCACTGGGATTTTTCTTTTTCCGCTTAGGCATATGATCATTGTTATAAATCTTATTCTATTTCTGATATTTCATTGTTATAAATCTTCTTTAACACAATTTATTCTATGTAAAAATGTAGTATTTAAGTGCTCACGTATAAAATGTGTTCCAATTATTAGAACTTTATATTAAAATCAGTAAAATTCACGATAAATAGTTGGTAAAATAAGCAAATTTTAATTGAAACTCAGAAGGCCGACCTGATCAGAGAAAAATGTTAGGGTAAACTCGCAAGGCAGTCCATCCCAATGCCATTATTCCCACCTATCCCCCAACATAGCAGTGTGAACCAACTTGATGTCGGTCACCTCTTATAATGGCCAACTAGGAATGAAAATGCCTTTTTCCAGGGAATTCGGGGGAAGAATTTGATTTCGTTCACGGATTTCCGGGCGAGTCTGTCTTCGTATCCACTTTTATTATCGCCGTTCGCGACGGTGTACAACGGAAATCATTTGGAGTCGAATGGAATTACTGTCTGTAAAATAAGTCTAGACACCCGATTTTGAGAGATTATATCTCCTGAGAAAGAAAACGGATTTTAATTCAAGAAAATCCGCCTAATAGCTTGTTTAGTTTTACGTTTAATGATATACGTTTACAATTATTTCAGCCCTCACTGCACTTTTACTGAATTTTGTTTGCAAAAAGTCACGGTTTTTGGCGCGTAAAAACGGATTGCTCATGTTTGAGCGCTTGGTATTCCGTTAATATTCAATTGGTTGACTAGTAATTCTAAAGTAAGAATTCCTAATGTCTTGATAAAAGTTTGCTGAAAACCATTTGTTTATATCACTACAATTATAAATCACAACAACCAGCGTTGTCAATAGTGATTTTTATTTGCATTAATTTCTTTTTTCTGTTGTAAGGGGAGACTTTCTCTTTTTAAATCCATTGTTAGCGGCTCCTTCAATTGTTGGCACACAGGCTGAGTTCAAACTTATGATAAATAAAAATCACTATTGACAACGCTGGTAATTTTTTTATTATTTTCCTTAAACCTTCCGTTATGCTGACATTTTAGCGCACGCAAGTATCTCACTTAAATTTCAATCAAGTCATTCATTTTGAAGTTAGTGGAGTGTTACATGTTTTACAACAACTCCTGTAATTGAAGTGATATAAACAAATGGTTTTCAGAAAACTATTATCAAGACATTAGGAATTCTTACTTTAGAGTTATCAGTCAGCCAATTGAAAATTAACGGAATACCAAGCGCTCGAACATGAGAAATCCGTTTTTACGCGTCTAAAACCGTGACTTTTTGCAAACAAAATTCAGTAAAAGTGCAGTGAAGGTTGAAAAATTGTAAACGTACATCATTAAACGTAAAACTAAACAAGCTATTAGGTGAATTTTCTTGAATTAAAATCCGTTTTCTTTCTCAGGAGATATAATATCTCAAACTCGGGTGTCTAGACTTACTTTACAGACAGTAGACATCCAACAGAAAACTTAAAGAGTGATTGCTCTCACGTGAAATGAGTGCAAAATACTTCGTTTGATATTGAGGGAAATAAAGTTCAGAAGAAGTTTCCCGAGTAATTCTTCCAAACAACAACTTTCCCACCCACCTGTCTCAGCCGTGCATATTAGGGGCTGTCCATAAATGACGTCCAACGATTGGGGGGTCACGAGGGGGGTTACCACCTTGTGACAATGTGTGACAGGGGGGAGGGGTGGGGGCTATGCTTCATGTGACATCCAAAACTCCACTGTATATTATGCCATATTTTTACTCAGACTGTGGAGGGGGGGTAGAAGATTTTTCATTTTTGTAACATCATTAAAGGGGGGGGGACACTATTTGTGACCAACTGTGACAGGGGGGGAGGGGGTCTAGTTTGGTCCAAAATTGTGTAACATCATTTATGGACAGCTCCTTACGAGGCGTGTTTTTTAAGTAAGTACCGTTTTGAAATTCGGCCGCTGCAGTGCTGCGGTCGGCATTTGGCACATGTGCGCTGTGAACCTACATCTGTTAGGAAGCCACTGACGCTATTACGGAAACATTCGACCGTGTTTACGTCTTTTTGTGAGGAATTAAAATGCCTCCGCCGATTAAGAACTACGCCGACTGTGAACTACGCGCTGTGATTCGTTTTCTTCGTGCTAAAGGTGTGAAAGCGGCTTAAATTCATGGTCAGATCAGTGAAACTTATGGAGAAAACATTAAGAGCAATGGAATAGTGCGAAAATGGGTTAGAGCTTTTAGAGATGGCCGCAAAAACGTTTAAGCAAACGAAAGTTGTGCTCAGTTTGGGTACCGAAAATGTTGACTGCTCCATGACAATGCCCGTCCACACACGGCTAATCAAACTCAAGATCTCATCTGATCATTTGGTTGGGAGCAACTTGATCACGATCCGTACAGCCCCGATCTGGCGCCCACTGACTACCACCTGTTTTTGCATTTGAAGATGCATCTGAGTCGTCAGCGCCTCGAAAACGATGATGAGGTCAAAACGACTGTGTTGCAGTGGTTGTCAAATCAGGAAGCAGACTTCTTTGAGGATGGGATTCAAAAGCTAGTTCTACGATACGATTAATGCCTTAAAATTACTGGAAATAATGTGGAAAAGTAGATTAAAGTACAGTCTTTAATAAAAAAATAAAATTAAGAAAAGTATACTTGTTTTTTTCATATTTCAAAACAGTACTTACTTAAAAAAATCACGCCTCGTATATCAGCTATCGGTCGCGTTCACCCGAATAACCGATCGTCAACAGCCTTTGATACAAAGATTCAGCTATCCACTCGGTTAAATGGTTAACCCGCTTTATTTCTTCATACTGGCTTAACTTGACATCATTCATCATTTGCTTCATATATCCCATCCTTGGTAATCAACGGAAATAGGTAATATCCGACAGAAAACCAAAATAAATTACCCATTTCTTATAAATTTAATTGTTTCTTCCAAATTACATTGTTTGATAACAAGAGGAAAAAGTGGAACCCATTTACAAATACTTCTCAATTCCAACTGTTTTTCCAATTCCTGTATGTTCTCAGCGGTGCAATGAACCTTACTTGTCGGTCACCTCCCCTCTAAAAATTAACTCGGAATGAAAATGCCATCTTCCTCATGTTAGGAATTTGATTCCGAGTGAGCCATATCGGGTCGTGTCAGTCATTCAAATTCTCTTTTGTTATCGCCGTTTAAAAGGGTAACCTTACGCAAACCAACGTAAATAGGTATCAGACAGAAAACCTTAAGCGGTGTGATCTTTCCCTAAATAAGTAGTACATGCATATTGGTTAGAAAGTATCTCTGGTTTCACTGAAAGAGGTTAAGTGCAGAAAGAGCCTTATGGAGTGCTCTAATCCTCGCCAACTTACCCAACATATCCCCTGTGGTGTATATTGCCTCACATGCATGTCGTCTACCCGCTAATGAGCCAACATCAATCCGAAGATTGGTTTGCTGCAGCTCTCCACTTTACACTCCTATAGGCTAATCGTTTCATTCCCTCTATAATTTTTCGTTTTTAACACTCTCCAGCCAACAGCTTTATTCATTCACGGTTTCTCATTTAGACATCCACAGTACCCTTCCTGTATTGTTTTTTGTCTCCTCGGTGATTCTCCCCTATTCGTAATACAATCACATTCATCTCTCTAATAATCAACCAGGAATGAAAATGCCGTTTTCCCTGGGGGTTAGGAAGTCGATTCCGATTTGGGGGATATCGGGGTGGGTTATTCGTCAAATCCTCTTTTGTTATCGCCCCTTGCAGCGGCTTGCAGCGGAAATCTTATTCCCCGTGGCGATTCCTAACTTGCAGCGGTCCCAGGATTTGATCGATCCACACCGTTTGGTGTGGTACTCTACTAGGTGGATGGGGAGCGGTAGAAGGGAAGGGGCCAATGGAATGGGGAGTGCGGAGAGGGGACACAGGGGTTTCAGTGTGTGGCGAGAGGGCGCGCTGGAGAGCAGATATCCGGTCCGGGACCAGGGGAGGGGGAGGGGTTAGAGGGGGGTCTGATTTGTGCTCCGCGGTCACTTTAACGACCCACATTTGCGCGGCGATAAATTGCGCGTTTCATCTCTCTCGCATATCTCTCTCTCTCCTTCGTACACACATCAGAGCCCGCCCGCCTGTGGCATCATCGAGGACGCTGTCGTTACGCGCTGCACGCCGTAGCGAGCTTTGATCGCCGTGGAGGGACGAAGGTTCGAATTTTCATTCCCAGGGAGGTGGTTGGTAACCTAAATCCTCTCCAAATCCAACCCAGAGTGAAAAATGTTGCTCGTTCCGCGAAATGCCGCGAGGGAGGTCATTTTGATCCATATTTATTCATTTTGTCATAAATATGGATGACTTTAAATTTTATTTGATGTTCCAATTTCGGAAAACTCACACAGAATATTTGCGAAATGTCCCAAAATTTGTCCAAATATTTCTCAAAAAATGTCCATGAACTCCGGAGACAAACTGAAAGTTTACTATAAACTGGAGTAATTATACGTATACACCAAAAGGATGCGTACGAGGGCTTTTCCATATGTATGAAGTTTCTCTAAGAGGCGTAAAACAGCGTATGAAACTAGCTAAATATAACATTAAATGAGGTGCTTACACTAGTGACTAAATTACTCCAAAAGTTCTGGTTGGTTATTTGGGGAGGCGACCGACAACTGAGGTAATTTGCGCCATTTACACTAAGTGGGTAAATTGGTAGGGGAGGACGGACAAGTTTTGGAGAACGGAAGATGTCTGGAGAGAAACCCGATGTCGGCATTTTTATTTGACAAAAGACTACCAAGTATCCACGGTGTAATGTCCCATCCGACGGACGGAGTACTGAACTTGAAGTGTTTTAAGTGATCCAAGGAAGGATCGCGATAGCGCTGAAAAATCTCCAACAACGATGGGATTCGAACCCAGACTCTCGGAATGGGAAGCCATAACTCCAGCCACCACACCGATCTGGGAGTTTATTCTGCAAATCCACTTCCGGAATAGCTCTTTCGACCGAGGATCCTACTCAATGTACGATTCATTTGAGCTTTTCCGCTCTCGAAGTGCCACGGCAAATCACGAATTCAAATAGTTGTTCAAGCAGCAGTCGATTGGAATGATAACAACATATTTGAGGAGAATTTGGACGTTAATGCTCCGAGTATAAATAAAATGACTACAAATTACTCATTTACAATTTATACAGGACACCACATTTAATAGAGAGATATGTCATGTATGATCCCCATTTTCGTAACTGTGTCCGGTGAGACGTAGTGGGAGGATATCATAATCAAACAGAATTAGAAAGCATTTATTCCACATATGAAATAAAAGGTACAACGCATTTCAGTTGTAAAGCCATCATCAGGTGCAGGACGGAAAAATATTTGTACGTGGTGATGGCTCTACAGCTGACATGCGTTGTACCTTTAATTAAATCTGTGGAATAAGTGCTTTCTAATTCTGTGTTTGATTATCCCTATTTTCATCGAGGAATGAGCACCAGTACATATTCGGAGGTTCTTCGCTCGCACAGCGGTGCCTAATACTTAAGTCTCATATAAGCCGCCGAGATCCATGTGTGAATTATGACGACCTCCTTATGAGATATGGTGATAAACTTAAATCAATCGGATGGTTCCGAGCTCAAATATAGAGAAGCTCATGTTCTCTTAACTTGAAAAACTGTTTATTTCACAATTTTCTGTTTAGGTACTAACAGTTTCAATACACCGGCATCATTTTCAGGCCATTAGATTTTGCACATAAATATTACGCCTTATAGCCGATTTCGCCTATTAACTGAATAAAATATGCGGAAGATACGAACTTTTTCTCAAAATGGTAATATTAGATCAGCTATCTAAATTAAGAGGCGTATTATAAAGATTAGCGTGCATTAGCACCATTTTTACAGTCTATTCTTCTGTGAATGTTGAAACCTTTGCAATCATCAACTTTGTGTAAGCTCTCATCATTAGGAATCCTGGTTGCTGGCAGAACTTATATTTATGTCAAGTAAGACGTTGATTATGGTCAGCACTTAAGAACACTACGACTTAATTTAAAAAGAATGCTTGTTTTCAGCCTTTAATGGTTCAAAAGGTGAATAGCTTTAACCCTTGCAATACTAATGGGACGCATTTGTCCCAGCGAATATTTCTGTAGAAAATGATTGATGCGCACGGCAAGAACGAACATTTTCAGAGAATATACTTGTGCTACTTCAAACATACAAAGAAAAAATCAGTCTTTAAAGGGATCTAACTATGAATTATCGTCTTTTTGCTTTTCAATTGTGCTACTAATTTAGGTAAGAATATACCACTTATAGGCTAAAAACAATGAAAGAGTAAGTACATTAACATTGTACTTAATTTCACCCTGTTTATGGTGAAACCCATTCTGAAAATACCTGCCCTACTGGTGATTAAAGAATGACTAAGCAATAATAAGAGTAAATATGGATAAGTAGATGTATACAATAATTTGGTTACTAATTTATTATATCTTTTTAATCCCTAAACCTTTCATCAAAGCTAGAGTGCTTTTAGACCATGGTATCACTTTTCGTAATTAAACTTCCTATTCATAACTTTGTCACGGCTTTTAATCATGCACATAAATATTCGCGAGTTATGTTTTATAAGTGAAAAATATTTGAGTGACTTTTTAAAATAATGCAACTTTATTAAACAACCGAAAATTCTACTTCCCTGTAGCCGAAGTGGCTGGCGATGTAAATGTAAAATGTCTCATACGTTAGGTGGCATTTCCTTCGGGCACCTTGCATGACTATTCTGAAGATCGTCGCGGAACCATGTCGAGCGTCATAATGCTTCTACATCACCAAAACGCGTATCTGCACTCTTTCTCATATTGCGAGCTACGACCTTGGTATCCTCGAATTAATGATGGAAGTTAGAGAAAGTAATTTAAAGTGTTTGAATACTTCCCGTTTCAAAAAGCTGAGTGGCCCTGTATTAAAGTTGATTGGGAATTTTTCGCGAGGATTTTAATGGCACAATTTCAATGAGCACGCGAGCTCGGAAAATGCATTTTTCATCTTTTTTTATCGAAATGCTCCATAAAATGCTGCTAGGGCGCCGAGAAAGTAACTTTCAAGGCTTTGCTTACCTCTAATACGTATCTCTCTTTCTATCTCCACTCCACCACAGCACTTAATCCGTGCTCTATCTGTGTCCTTATTCGCGCTTTCCTATTTTCATTTTTTTCTGCTACGAGTGGCGACGAAAGGCACTTCGGCGCTGGAAGAGCAAACCAGATGGCTCCCCTCCCCCATATCCCTCACCGGTCACGCCATGGCTGTAAGCACCGATTTGTACTGCCTGCCATTTTTTCCGTCTCGGTTAGTAAAGGAGCAGATGTGTCCATAGGTCGCATTTTATGCGCACAATAGCAGGAAAAGTCCAGAAATAATAGCATCGCCAATCCTTTGCTATAAAGGACCTTGAAATCCCCAAGGAAGCAAAATAAAAATGCCCTTTTCGTATTTTACTCTAAAATATCATTCTTATGGGAGTATTGACGCTATGCCCGTTGCTTGCGAAATTGAGTTATGTTTACCGTTGGAGTCGTCTTGCTAGTACCGTTGGATTTGGCAAGTTAAAAAAATATGAAAACAACCGTTTTAAACATCTATTACGAAAAGGTAACACCTAAACTTTGATATTCTGATGTTTCAGAGCCTACTTAACTTTAAAATTGCTCTCCTGTTATATTTGCAAAACATGACATAGCAAATTTATCCATCTTCCCACAGAAATATTAATGCAACTCGTAAGAAAGAGCGAAATTCTCTATAGAAAAAATCATTTGTCTTGACCAAGACTCGAACCCGGATCACTCGATATCGCGCAGAGTGCTTTAGCCAGCTAAGCTAGAGGTTTTCTTCTCCTGTGTCTTCCTACTCCCCTGAGGGATCCTGAGTTCGAGTCACTGTCAAGGCGACTGATTTTTCCTCTGTGGAATTTCGCACTTATGTGCACTTGAGGATGACTCCGTTAAGGTAATGCCGTGGCTAGTCCCGGCATCCTCAAAATTCGTCAAAAGAAAGGTATCCTTTTAAAAACTTAAAGTTAACTAACTT
Organism: Pyrrhosoma nymphula; assembly: GCA_963573305.1. Lineage (NCBI taxonomy): Eukaryota > Metazoa > Arthropoda > Insecta > Odonata > Coenagrionidae > Pyrrhosoma > Pyrrhosoma nymphula. The sequence goes on along the minus strand of OY754335.1, from coordinate 93,078,505 downwards.
CCAAATTTTCCAGTCCCCGTCTTGGAATTTTTGATATTTCAGATTCATTACAGCGTGATTTTACTTTTGTAAAGCTGGTGATTACCTTGAGGGATATTTTTACTTTACAAGTATTATTTTCATTTTTGCCCAATTGGATAATGCACTATCCTTATATTTTTATTCTCTTAAGCTTGTGAAAATACTTTGACTATTTTAATCTTCTTTTTTTTTCAAACTATACCTCTAAGAAGAACAATTTTGCGCATGTGAAACCGGTCTTAATCAGATTTGTAAAATACGTAAAAATACGTAAAAAGAGTACCATTAGTTATACCATTACCATAGATATATTTTGAGGTCACTTTAATATGTTTTCTTTTTTATTGCATTTTATCTCGTCGTCATTAATAATTTATTCCTGAGAGCGGTCCAACTGCATCATCTCCTCATCAACGTCAATTATCTCACTCCCTTTGGCATGTATTAATTCGACATCCCTCTTCCATTGGTGTTTTCTCTCACTTGTAAGACCTTTGTGTTTCTCTATTGATTATTCCCAGAGCTTATCTATTATACTAATCTCGTAATTAAAGGTCATTCCTCTCCATCCTGAATTTTGGGTGCGTTTGGTTCACCGTTTGAATCTTCCTTATATTTCTTATTTTGCCTTTTGTAATCTGATTCATTCATTTGATCTTCACCTTTATTACTTTCAGATCAGATTTTCAAACTTTCCGGGTTTCTTATTCTTTGACTGCTACATTTACATTCTTTGGATGTTTTTCCGTAATGCTTACTTGTCGCTGTTTGGACTCATGAACAACTTGAATTATTCTCCTTTGAACACGATAGTTGACCCTGCATCACTAATTCCATCTTATCTTCTGTTCTATTCTGTGCATGACCTCCAATTCTACCTATCTATGACTTTGATCTACTTATCTATTCGACCTAGATCTTTTCAAAAATGTATTCACAAGCTAAACTTTTCTTCGGCCTTCTTCTCATTGCTTCACCATTAAATAGAAAAACTATTTTCATTTTTACCTCCATATTTTCCACGTTGGTTTGGGCTCTGTTCTCTTTTTCTAGCGCCATATGATGTTTTCAGAAGCCGGCGTAATCTCTCTGCCACTCCGTGATATGCCCATCCGAATCGTGATTTCATGCACCGCTCTGCCATTCCCAGATCGCTCGATGAAACCTTATCAAAGGCCCCCTCTCCCGTCCGCTGACTTAATCCTCTCACAAATCTCGATTCCGTGGGCTTCTGAGTTGACGATTTTACTTTGACTCTATACTTCTCTCTCTTTTGATCATTTTCTATTAAATTAATGTGTTTTATTTGAAATTCTAAGTGCTTGACGGCCTAAAAATATCTCCTCTTTTATACGAATTGGTACGAAATTCGTCTGTCAGCTTTCTGGCAAAATATATTAGAGATCTTCTTAGTGGAATTCATGATTATTTTGATGTATTTATAAAACAAAACTCATGTGAATCCGACCGCGGATTCAAGTGCTTTTGTCATGGTAAAAACTACAGTTGATGACAATAGTATAAAGGTCAATTGCTATTAATGGTATCGTAAGCTTGCCCCTTTATAGTAACACTTGTATGCTCAAATCACGGTAGGGTTTAAGTATTGGTGCGAAGGCTTCCGTGGTGCGTTAAGTTGAAGGCTGCATTTTGCAATTGTTTCACCGCGTCGTTTTTAAGACGTCGTTTTTCGCTCTTTTAGGTGGTAGACGACCTGACCTGTCCTTTCTTTGACCTGAAAACGCGTACTGGAACTCGGGTGAAACTTTTTTCTTGAAAACAGCGACGCAATGAAGCACTCGACAAAATGCAGCCTTTAGGGTTAAAGTACGTTTGTCGAATATTATAAAGGTTTAATTTCCAATAATATGGAAATATTCTTAGGATTGAAACCGCAAGGTGTTAAAAGAATTTTCATTTTGAATTGCCTTCGCGATAAACGTTGGTCTGCATTCAGAATTCCTAAATCGACATTGTAAATCAGCTCCTATTATGTAATAACATGCTAGCCTTGTTTATAATTTTCTGAGTACTTTTCATATTTCCACTCGCGATATTCGGATGCTTTTGACCACCCTTTAGTCTCCTGAACATATATATGTTTTTTTTTCGTGGTAAATATGATACCGAATTTCAATTCCCTCGTACTCTGTACCTATCCCATTTTTACGTTGTGAGGATCTTTAGCGCTACTTTGTGGTATTTGCCAAGGTTTCGTCAGTACCATTTGTGCATATTTATTTCGGTGAAGCTTGGCCTTATTTATTTCAAACTCTCTTTAATGGTTTCATTTTGGACATTTTCTCGCCTCCTTATTTTCATCATTGTTTTTTATTTCTAGTGGCTTCAAATCATTCCTCATTATCTGCATCATTAATTAATGCTCACCTTATTTCATTCGTAGATCACCCTTTCCTTTGAATAGTTTTCGGATTTATTTTTTTAACTTCAGGCGTCTTCATAGCTTGTAATTTTTAAATGCATCTTGGGCTAAAACTTCTTCTCCGAGTCTTGTGCTGCAAGGTATAATTAACTTACATCAGATATAATTATCTATAGTTACTGAAAGCCATTCGACCTTCTTTTTTCAAAGAAATTGCCCTTCTATTACATCTCCTTTATTTGAGTTATTTTATTCCTAAATACCCCCTCAACTTCCTTTGCATCATTACCTTAATTTGTCAGATTATCTGCCTATCAACCACGTCTCTCCTTTAAATGAGTTTACGGCCCGTCACCTCTGCTTCTGCAATTATTTCCAACGCTTCAAACCAAAGTGTGAATTTCCTTCTGAGAACCTGTGTTTTAACTATGAAATTAATTCTCATATAGGTGAAAAAAAAACCCTTTCCTACTCGTTACAAATAGTAATATATCATGGTATTTTTGGTCTTAATGACAATTTTGATTTGGCTTCTGCCCCATCTTTAGCCATTTTTATGAAGATATTGCTTGCAGTTTTGGTCAATTAACTCCGAATAAAAAATATACCGTGGTATAATAGCAGAAACTCTTAATTGCATTCCGAAAACTGAGCAACATGTAAGTGTTGTGTAACACTATACAATAGTTGTGGCTAAGTAAGTGATTTCATACCCACGAGCTTCAGCGAAATGACTACTATCGATCTGAGCTCCAAGCTCTTTATCTTTTGGTCTTACCCTCGCTTGTTTTTCTCCTGAACATTTCAACCTAATGACTTTTGTGATACTTGCAGGTTTTTTGATAGTTTATCTTAATTTACTCCATAAACTTGAAAATTTTATGTGAACTGTTTATTCTGCATATTCTATTTTCTGGATGAACCTTGAAATTATATTTCAAATTTTTAATCAAAGATTTACGTTTAAGAATTTCTAAATGCATGAATATTCTAAGATTTTCTTTTTTCTTGTTCATTTTCACTTAGAAGAAATCATCTCTTCATTATTATTATCATTCTCAATTTTTCTTGCTCGTTATAGTTGTCCTTATTCTTAGTTCTTCATACTCGGCGCGTTATCCTGGGATTACGCTCGCTTATTCTATGCATGGCCCTAATTTTTTTATTTTTACAGGCTTTTGTTAGTTTTTATAGCTTTTAACGGAATTGTTTTGGTTTCCACTCCTTTTAAAGAGTCTGCCTTAGTTTCAATACCCTTGATTACCTTTCTCTGCACACTAGTACTTTCTCTCATTTTGCAAGAACAAAATCATCTAGAGACGAATGATTGGGTATCGGAAAATATGTGTAATTTTAAATAAATGAGAATCTTCGACTTTATAGTAGCTTATCCGCGAGGTTTAATAGTGGTTTAGCATATTCATGCTCGTGAGATATCTCTTGAAGATGTAATTCAGCGTCCATGGAGGCTTGCAGCCAATGTCGTTCATATTTTTTTCTCCTACATGTCTCCCTTGATCACGCAACGCATCCGATAAAAGTCACCCCATTCCATCTATCAAAGCAGAATGTATGCATTGGCCATTTCGTTCTCTCGTCTGTATAAAAATAAACGCTCGAGACGACGTTCATGATCGGTTCACGTTGGGATATGCGCACACAGCACGCTATGCCCCGTGGACCCTTACTGAATATTAGTAGGATGATATATATTTCAGGTTGGCATCGATATCCCCAAGGTCTCGCCCGGCCTGACTCCAGCGTCCTCAGGTCCTCATTTTCTGCCTTACTGATTTATACTCCGCAGTCAATTCCTGGATGCCACCTGATGAATGATTATGATGAATAGATTAATTTATTAGCTATGTCTCTTTTCTAATAGCTTTCGGGCTCTGTTTAATCTTGGATTTTTGCACTCGAGATTTCGCAACCACTATAGTCCGAATCTTCAGATATAATAGTTTGAAATACAATTACGGAGGAAATATATACTTCCTTCCCCCATTTCCCTCCGGCACCTGCGTTATGGTGGGTCAGTCTCCATCCTCAAGGTTCTCCCTCTCTCGTGTGTCACTAGAATTTAACTTTCAAATTAAATTTAATTTTAATTTTTATAATTTAGGTTTCAAATGATTATTTCTAAAGACGTTACCTGCTATGGTAGCGAAAGCTCGATTCCAACTGACAAAGATGTACCAAAGCCCGAAAGCCATTGCATATAGAAGACTTACATCGCTGCAGAAGCCTACTGTTCAAATTATTAGCATTATCGTTTCACAATTTCTGTACGTAACATTCTGTAATGAGAGAATACGTCAATAATCATACTCTACTTCAAGCATTATATTTTGCTAAAATTCTCCTTTCATCAGCATTTATGCACATTACATAAATTGTACGTCTCTATGTCAAACTGCAAGATCTGAACATGCGCCGTTTAAAAAGTTTTCAGAAAATTCAAAATTAGTTCAACAATAAATTAAAGAATATAGCTTTTTTTTAAACCTCGATGGTGGGAGCACTTTTCGGGCAGTCAGACTCATATATGGCATAGAATATAATACGATCTTTTCTTATCATTACACTGATTAGCCTCGATGGCTCTTATTCACCTTTGACACTGAGCCATCCAATCGATCATGGTTGCTATCTTCATTGGAATCGTTGAAAACTGAAAAAAATCCTGAAAATCACAACCTTATCGAAAAATCTGGGAGTTGTCCTTGATTAAGACAAAATATTTTAATTTTGTTATGATTTTCCCCGGTTTCTCTGATGGCTAAGAATTATTTTGGGATGTTTTACCAAACCATTTATCTACTCCTGCATACATTTTTGAGGGAATCAAATTGTTTCATTTCAAATCAAGAAATCGTTACTTTAGCTGATATTTTATGTTATATTCTTTGAACCGACTTTTTCCCAGTTACTCCCTCAGTTCATTTTTTTTGCAATTACTTGCACCTTAAATCTCAGATGTCAAAATCTAAGATGCTTGTTAAGTGAATTGTCAGTCCGAAAACTTTCCTTACAAAGGTCGGTGGGCAGCCATATGCTGCCCACAGACAAATATAATTGCCAGGTTAAGAGTTACAAAAATAACTGCTCGCAACTTTTAATGTAGCAATTAACATAGAACTTTTCTCTCTTTTAATGGACGGTTAAATAAATATTAAGATAGTTTAAATGTATGACCATAGGTCTTTGACGTTAAAAATGACAGCGTTTTGAAATTATGGTCGGTTCCAAATAAAGATAATTGAAAATTTACAAAGTTATTTTAATTAACAATCGGTAATGGTTGGAGTCTTCAATGAAAGCTGGTCAGATGGCATTTAGGAATTCCTCAGAAATAAAATTAAAATGGTCTTGGCACACTATTACACTTATGAGTGATATTTTTTTCATGAAATTCAATAATATAGATCGATTTCTTTTTTCCTCATCAAAATGTTACTCTTATTTTCAGATATAATACTTAACTTCAGGACCACGTACGTGAGTGGCAAGGGTGAAGTTGTGTCCGACGGTCGGTCCATCGCCCTGCACTACGTCCGCGGGTGGTTCCTGGTCGACCTTTTAGCAGCCCTGCCCTTCGACCTGCTCTACGCTTCCGATCTATACGGTGGAGAGGTTGGTGCTGCTTCATCTGCTCACGCATGTGACCCAATCATAGTGACTATCTAATTTAAGGAGCCATTTTAGGATGTGTATAATGTGTTGAAGCGGATTTCATACTCTACCCCGGTAGCAGCTGGCCTTAGAATCCGCCCTGCATTAGTCATATGGGTATTTGGTGGCGTGCGTATGAGTAAAATATATTTTCAGGCTCAAAACGAAAAAAAAAAAGTTTCGATAATTTGGACAGAATTATCAGAAGAATTTGCACTCATCGGAATCGCTCCATGTCGACTCATTTTTTGTTCTTTTCATTTAAACTTATCAGAGTGATTAATTTATTCGTACCTTCAAATTGAAAATTAATATTGAATGAATGAAACTAAAGAGATAATTTGTACTTTTTAAAGCATTTTTATGCTGAGACTAGGTGTGGAAATCCATAATAAAAATTTGCTAGATTACTTTACCGGGAATCGAATCTTCATCTCCCAATCTCGGGTCACGAGTTTCGGCCATTTTGGCAAGTTTGGGATCCGAATCGGAACCCCAGTCTACGATTTAATTCATTTCCTTTATTTAATTTATTTCTAGTTAATGGATTTCTTCATTCTGAATTGCCACGTCTGAGTGTTATATCTTGCACCCGTACGCGTGACTGCGAACAATATAATTTGTGACATTTTCGCAATGGGTATGCTTCATAAAAAAACCGTTGTCATGATGTAATGGTTGAATATGTCAAATCGACCATCGTCATCGTTATTCATGTTATTGCATGATAATTATTTATACTTCGCATTACATCTCTGGAATAAAAAATATGTAAGTTGATGCAGCAAAGCGAATCTACAGATTATCGTCCCTGGATTTTTTAGCCCTAATATCAAGGCGTTGTTTTGATGTTCCGCACTCTTTTGGATATAAAAGTACAAAGTGATGCCAGATGTAAAATGGATTACGTACCAATAAAGGGGGACGAAGATGTGCAGCTTCGTCCAACCACGGGTCAAGGGCGATCACACTCAAGTCCGTTTTCTCTTATGATCGAACGTTTTACGAAACCGCCCATCAACTCCTTCACTTTCCTCTTCTCGTTCTGGGCAAGCCGTATACATGATCTAGGCTAATCTGCTCATCTCTCGCAAACGCCGCTCCTTGGGTCCGTTAAACGCATCCGTGGGCTCGCTTCCGTGGGTAATCAGGGAGTGTTTCGTGCAGCAGTCTCATTCCCTCTCGAAAGTTTTCATCGGAACAACATCTCGGGGGAAACTCATCCAACTTCAATCCTCAGTGGTCCAGAAAATTTATTTCCATCACCTGAAACGCTCATCCACGGACACATAAAACGGCGCACGCAATTTCCTTCTCCCTAAACCCTAAATCAGTGGATTAACGAAGTTTTTGGGGTTTCTTTGTGGTATCGAACAAACGGATCCTTGTGAAAACTGGAGGCAAAAGTTTGCTGTTGTGCTTATAGGTAGTAGAACGGATTCCACAAATGTGTTCTAAACTAATGGACACCGAACAAAGCATGAATGATAGAGAGTAGCCAAGAAAAAGAAGAAATTCTCTAATAATAGTTTACAAGCAGCTAGCAACACTTGGTGAAAAGTAAGGAGATAAATTCATGAAAACGTGTTTGGAGCAAGCTATTATTTGGCGGTGAAGCTTAAATGGTAGCAGCATCAGAAAAGAGGTATAAAACTATAAAAATATGGTATCATAGAAGAATTAAAATGACCTAACGGACTGAGAATCGCCAAAGAAGAAGTCCTACTAATATTTAGGGAGAAAAGGTGTTTAATGTAAACAGTGCGGATTATAAGAGGCAAACTTATTTAATACATTTTGCTGCCGGAAATTCTCTGATAAATGAAAATGGGAAGGGCAGCTTACGGGAAATAATGCCGAGGAAAACGAAGGATGGTATATTAAATTATGCAAATTATGAAAAGGTGGTCATATTGAGAAATTATGAAAACATTTAGCCGTTAACACAAAAAAGAATGGAGTCGAGATCTGCGGTAAGCCAATCTCTGGATGAATGGGGATTGCTACCAAATAAAATTTGACGTTTTTCCTGGAGACACCGAGATCATAAAATAATAGGACGGCCTTAGTGGCGCAAGTTACGTCTGGGTCCTTTCTGTCAGGGTCCTTCATATTATTGGTGAATGGTAACCTGCAACAAGCCTATTCACTAATTATTCCTTTTAAAGTTAATTTAATTTTCTTAAATGGTGTGGACTACTCTTCTCAAAATTCTTGAAAACAGGGAACTTATATTTGACATAAATTGGGCATTCCTCCTTGATTTTCCTGGTTTCCTGGAATATTGTCGGGGTAATGCTGTAGAATCTCGAACTTGGTTTCATGGGCAGTATAACTCGTCGATTATGAATCGTTTCTTTGATCGATATTTCCCCAATTCTGCTTCGAAAGTATTTATTTTCTATCATTACATTTAATTTGGCCTATGCTTCCATCAAAGCACCCTTGCTGCTGGCTAGTATTATTGCTGACGCGATCGCATTATTTCATCACAATATGATGGGAGTCCATCTCTCCCTATTGTATAGTCAACTGTCTTTGTCATAGCAGTTGAAATTCTTTTTTCTTTCTGTTTGATCCACCTCCGTACAGCTTTGGATGGTTTTCAGCGGCAAGACCCCGCAGAACCGTAGCCAGAGTGGCGTTTTATTCAATGGTGATTGGCTTATGCGGAGTGATATAATATCCTCACGTTTGGTTATATAGGGTATCAAGTGCGGTGAAATATTTGCAAAAGGTGTTGTATATAATTACTACACCGCGTTAAATTCAACACGTTTATAGAAACTTGGAAAATCACGAAATCGTCGTGGGCATCAATAAGCGTTATGATTTCCAACGAAATATGATAGGCAATTGAAGTTCAACCGTCATAAAAACATAAGGTGTAGAGAAATTATCGTTAAAATATTCCTTCTGACTCACGTCTTTTAATTCATTTTTTATTTAATGGGCAAGCTATGGTATCAGCTTCAAATAGATGTTTTCAGTATTTATTTACTTGAAATTTATACGTAAAGGCATGAAATAGCTTTTCCCGGGATATTATTATCGAATATATCCATAAAATTCATTTCGTCAACTAAAAATGAACTGTGAAGCTGGAAGACGATATATATATGTACTGAGGTGTTGGGCATTAATTCTGTGGTTTTAAATCAAGGGATGCGGCGAACGATATTAGAGGAATACGAATATTACATTTTTTATCGCTCTAACTTTCACCTAAAATGGTGAAGGAAATGCTATCGTAATTAAATACTGGAATGTTGAGCAGGGAAAGAGGAAAACAGCATTTTTGTTCACAAAAATAATGTGCAAGAAGTGAATATTGTTTTCGATATCTCCAGTATAGGAGATTCTCACGTAAAAAGTGAAAATAACGAAAGATAAAAACGGTTGAGAATTTTCACCCTCCATAGTATAGACACAAAAAAGTTATTAAAATGTATTGATAAATAGATTTATATAATAGAAACACATGTTTTCTATCGTAGATTTCCGCAGCGTTGAGATGAATGAATGTTTCTGCATTTTCGGGTGTCCGCCACGTAAGTTGTTTTTTCGAAACAATCGTGCTTTGTTCGCAAGATTGTAAGTGATCACATAAAATGCGGGCTACTCTTCCTCTAACCCGATAATTGGATTTTCCAACAATTTCATCTTCTTTTAGTGCTGGTCTATTTCCTCTCTCCAGCTCAGCTCCGCGGAGAATCTGTATGGTCTGTGGGTGTGGTTTTTTTCGAGTGATATGCTACGCATCTTTCGCCGCCAATGTCAATGTCTCCTTATGAAATGTGTGGCTTTTTAATGCATTCTCCCTTCCCCTTTTTTACCATATTTTCCCCTCTTTGGACATGTTTCCCCTCGGCGCGACTTAGCCGAAAGATTTGCCCAAGGCGCGGCCCAATATGCGAACTAACGACCTAGCACCAACGGCGCCAACAATGTCTACACATAAATTGCAGTGACTACTTATTGCCAGCGACTACTTGATGCCAGCAACTTCTGCTAGTGATTTTTGCCGTGAACTTTGCCCGTGACCTTTCCCTCACCAGGTCAGCTATCGTTTATATAGTGGTCGGCACTGGAGAAATCCGAGCCCCGCTAAGAATACTGACAACGGCACAAAGGCTGTGACCCTATAATCCGCAGACGCAGACAGAAACCAGTTCCTGATGCTACAGTTGAAGGCATCCATCCCGTCTTTATACCCATCCCACTATTTCCTCCCCTCCAAGGCTACCAATCGCCTATATCCTGTACTTCATCCACTCCACCTCGACCTTACTGAAAAAGTCCGTCCTGAAACTGAATCATCCTAACAACGCTTTCTGTTCGGGACTAGACGGCGAGGAGTTCATATCGCTTCCATCACTCAGTCAGTTTTTAATTAGAAAGCACGACAATTGCTGTGTTGATTTGAGGGGGAAAAAACCAATTACAGAGCAGTGACGAACCGCAGCCTCTCAACCAGAATTGTGGTTGGTCACTGCTGTGGAATTGGTTTTTTCCCCGCAAACCAACACAGCAATCGTTGTGCAATTTAGACGAGTGGTGCCAATTTATTACGGCCATTGGAGATTTTATAACTTTTTACTTGAGTTATTGGTTATTAATTTGGTTTATTTTGTGAAATATGTCTGTTTTATTAGTTGTTCATCGAAAATAGTTCTTTCACGCTGATTTTTGCATTTTTTCACCCAAGCTTGGAAAGAGTTTGCTTCTAGACGGGCTTTTTCGGCGAGAAAATAATTTCCCTCTCTCTCTCTCTTCGCTTCAAAATGAGAAAGTTCGTATGATCCAAGATTTTATTGCGGTATAATTTTAATGAAATTTGTTTCACCTTAATTGATGTTTTTATCAGATCTTCTCAATTGATCGATTTATAGATGCAGTGTCCACTTATTCGATGAAATCTACTAGGGATAAGCATCAATAGCCAATAGTCAACAAACATCGATAGTTCGATACATAGTCCGAAAGTAGATATTTTTCCCTCCGACATTTTTTCACGTATGTTTTCTCTATCGATGATTTTATTTCGAAGGTTACCTTCATTGCTTTCCTCGAACATATCGATGGTTTTATTTCGACGGTTTCCTTCATTGCTTTCCTCGATCATTTCGTATAATCTTGGCCTAAAAATTTCAAGCTCTAAACAGTCATTTTTATGCTTAGTTCTTTCCATGGTTACTACTGAGTGTAGACTCCATGGCTATTTCAATGCAAACAGCTGATGATCTTAATCTTTCTAAGTTTCTAAGCAGAAAGTATATGTTTTACTAACACTGTCCGAAGCATTTTCAAATCACAATTTCAACGTGAACTCGGAAGTAAATACCGTAATTTAAAAATTGTTCACATAGTTTTCGTGTTAATAAAATTATGCAAATTTCTTTCAAAATAATTTTTATTTTGATCCGGCCATGGCGCTGACAACTTATGAAAACGATAATATTACGTTTATATATAGAGATTTCGATTACTCAATATTGATATTTCCTCTTCTTCGATATTTTATCTTCGATGGTCTTTTGATTCCAGCTACCGATGTTTTTCTTTCAATGTTCATCCCTAAAATCCACTCCTTGCCGTGAATTGCCCATCTCCAGTTCGAAACGACCCCCAAAAGCTTTCTCTCTCGTGGTACATCATTCAGGACGGCACCAGTGGCCATACGGTGTGCATGAGCATTATCGCAACCTTAGCACCGAATACGTGCAACACGTGCGGGTGCTGCATTTCAAGGCAATCATGATGCTCTTCCAGAGCACCAATGAAGTCCTACGAAGAGTTGGGAATTAAATACTCTTCGGCTGAAAATTTGGCTTTGAGGTGTGGACGATTACAGAGGATATGAAAAGAAGGCTGAACGCGATGGAAACAGGATTCTGGCGGAGATGCTGCGGCGTATGGATCATATTCCAAATAGTTAACTGAGGGAAATAATGACAGTGCAAATGACGTTGAATGAAAGCGTAGAACTAAAACAACTGCAATGGTATGGAAATATGATGAGAACGTCCTAGTACAGACTTCCAAAAGTGTGTTTTAGTTGGATATCAGAAAAAAGAAGAAAGAGGACGTGAAGACGGGCGAAGAACTAGATGGAAAGAGGGCGTGGAGAGGGTAATGGAAGTGAGAGAGAACAGAGAGGCATGGGGTAGGGGAATTCTGAGAAGAGACAAACTTATAACTCTAAGAAGTAACAGCTTCCTAAAAACAAAAATGGAGGGAAAATAGATGGGAATAATCACCAAGGGAAGCCAGTGATGATATATTTCAAGTAAATGATGAGGGATTTTAAACCATTTTACTGAATAAACCTATTTCTAGTTATATTGTCAATGCTTCAAATTCTAAAAAATTTTAAAGATTAAGATTTTCACTATCTATTAAATAAAGAAAATGTGGGCTGCTTTATTCAGAAATAGCATAATTTTTATTTTGAACCGTTGTTGATGGTAGCCAAATGACCGCTGTAATGTACACATGTTACTGATATATACTTCTCAGTGGAGAGAAATATATTACAGCTTGCGTTCTTCAGTCGAACTTCTCAATCATTGGATGAAAACATTCATTCATATATATCCGAAAGTAGCGGGAAAAGGGTTTAATAAGGAGTTATGAAGGTTTAAGGCGTTTAACTGATTTCAAAAAATGAAGCTGGGAGCTTCAAAAAGCTAACTCTCGGAATAATGACTGTTGATGATGTTTTATTATTAATCACTCGTACTTTATTACCTAGTTGTATTTCCTCGTATCATTTGCATTCGATAAGCCACTGACAGATCATTACGTGGAACATCCCCCTGTAACTAATGTTGGACGCCCTACAGTGACACCACGGTTCTCCTTCAGCAGTAATCCTCCTTAAGATCCCGGGGAATAATGCATCCCCTTCCAAGATCCGCTCTGGACTACTTGCGTTAGGGCGACACATTCACCTGAGTCCCGGGCCGTGTTAACTTAAGGATCGATTTGTTTTGACTGCAATGGCGTTGTAGCTAAATCTGTTTCGCCAGGGCCTTGGCATAAAGCGAACCGATGGTAACGGCTGGCATTATATTTAGACGATGGCTTTCATTTTGTACGGATCTTACGCTGCTATAATATGCCTACCACTTCAATAGAATACTAGTTTATATGGAAATCATAAACAAGGCTGACCATTACTTAGCATCCCCGAGCTTAAGTACTTCGTGTAACCCTTGTATGCTCTTATGAATATTGTTTACTCTATCACCCTTGTATGCTATAATTACAATGAAGCGTAGAGTGAAAAAAGTATTTTTTTCAATATACATGGGCAATTAATATATAGTGTAATGATGGTGAGCAACATCGTATGATGCAGAACTGTGGACTCAAGCGGAAAGAGAATTAGAATAGGTTTTTGCAGGCATTTGAGATGTGGGTGGTGAGAAGAATGAAGAAAGTTCGATAGACGGAAAGGAAGACGGGCAATGAAGTGCGCGGCATGGTCGGTGAGAAGAGGAAGCAGATGGAGGAGATTAGGAGGAGAAAGATGAGGTGGTCGGAGCAGGTGATGAGAGGCGAGGGGATGCTGAAGGCCGTGATGAGGAGGATGTTGTGTAAGTGGGGAAGGCGAAGAACGAGAGAAGGTTTTATGGATAGAATAAAAAGAGGTGGGATCCATGCCGAGCTAAAGAATGAAATCGTGGAAATCTGCAGATGCCCACTTCAGTAAAAGTCTTGAAGATTTTTAATCTTTTACATTAGAACTTACCTTAACTAGTAGATCACCTCTAGCAACAATATTTAATTCAGATCTTCATAATCTACCTGCCAGCTTTTTAAATGATAAATAAATAAGGGAAGATATAGTGTTCTATTGTTAGCGATGGTAACAATATTTCCGGTTAATAAATAGTGTAGAGGAAAATATAAATAGGTATAATAAGAAAATAGGCCGTGTAGCGTCTGTCCTGCCCCTAAGCCTCATCGTTCGTTTCATTAACAGCGTTAGGTGGTGTGGTGTGGTATAGGACAATTTTGTTTACACAGATGTATATCCTTCCTCCATTGGCTATCCAGCGCATTGGAGTGTCGTTCACGATCTAATATGAAAAGCGTTGCATACACTGATTTTCTGCTAGAGAGCCCTAGGCCAATGCATGCTAAATTTAGCGGAGACACCACCTTTCCGCCCGAAAAGATGAGATGGGAAAGTAACGGCCCGAGGAACCCCGAGGCTCGGACAGAAGTCTGGTAGATCGGGAGTGGGTGCAGTGGTGAGAAGAAAAGAGCGGCAGCAAGTGGGTGGGTGTGGCGAGGAGGAGCGGGGGCGTAAGGGGTGAACGGGGGCCGCAGAATGCAAGAAGTTCCCGACCGGCCGGTCGGGGAGGGGGTCATCAAGTATCCCCGGAGCGTCAAGCGTGCACTGAATGCACGAGTGACCCCGACCACTGACCCTTCCCCTCGTAGCGCCTGTACCCTCTTGTCCCACCCACCCCCATCCCCAACCCTACCCTTAGTTAATTTGCTCCCCCTCGTTTAATCTAACCATCTCCCTCTAGGCTCTCTCCCTGCTGTCCCCTCATTATAAGGCCCATCTCCCTGCTCCCTCGCTCTCCTTATCCTCGTTTCCGTCTGCCTTGGAAACCATGTCCATATTGTCTCGCTCTTTTCTGGGTCACGTGCCTCCTTTCCTTGAAAAAATAACACCACATTGCCGTAACAAATATTTCACCGGTTCAATTATCGAGGATATTGACAAATTTTTGACGACTTCTGATCGCAAATTGTATACATATAAGGTTGTCATTTAATTTAGGTGTTACTAAGGTGCATTCTAATATAATATTCAAAGTGATTACTTAATTCTTCATAAGCTATGTGTATGACGACGGGTTTCCGATCAGGGTGGAGAAAATTACGGATGTTCTTCATTGCAACCAATATGAGATTTATAATGACTGGTGTGCGTAATGGCCCACTCTCCTTGGAATTATTTTGTAAGTCAGTATTGTAAGATGTGGATGCAATATTTTCTCCAACCCCTGGATATTTAGTAAACTCGTGTATATGAAAAAAGTTGCATCTGAACTCAATCAGATTCAGGATTGTGTCTTTACTTAAAAGCGCTGCTATGTCAACAATTTATGAAATATCAAAATACAAGAAAATAAAACGTTCCGAAACTCTTTTTTTTCCAATTAACATCTTATATTAACAACTCTGGGACTGCGTATGTCATGCTGATAATTTGAAATGGGAGTTTGATTGTTTAACCCTTAACATTCGCCCAATTTAGGCGTCAGTTTCTCTACAAAACACCTTTTTGGTGAACTGAACTCGGGATTCTTGGAGACTGAAATTTCAGCATAGTGAGATCGTTGACATTTGGAGCTTTCGAGCATTTATTAAGTTAGTTCCCGATACCAAATGATGCATGAGCGTTATCGAATGGCTCATAAACAGAAAATGTTCTTAACCACAACACTACAGAATTGAAACACGCGAGAAGTGGATATGCCGAAATTTCAATATTATTTCATCCCTTAAGGAATAAAATTAACATCGCTCTACTTTGGCCAGGTTTTTAGCTGCAACATTCCAACAAATGAGTAAAATCAAAGGGCCACCGTTCTAAGAAAAACTCCTTTTAACTTTTCAAAAGCAAAATAAATGCCCTAAATTTCAAACTTTTTCATTTCTGACGCCACGTTGTCGCACACATTACAATGTCTTTTAAAAGGTTCATACCAATATTCTCATGTATAGTACTTCTGCGGTGTAGCTGCGGTCGAAGACATTCTCGACCTAGTTTTATTCGTTTTAGCGGGGACTGACCAAATTATGGTAATTGCTTTCTGTACTTTTGGAAAAGAATTTCGGTAAATCAAACACTCTGTGTGTGACATGTTCACATATTTAATGGAGCTTAAATATACAAAAAATATAATTCGTTTATGTATCACTCTAAATACGAGTAGCTATTTTGCTTGAAATCATTCAATCCCATGATCATGAAATGTCCCACGGTGGAAATAGCGTATCTGATTTTGGAGTCTTGAGCTTTACTTCTTTCTTATAATCATTCATCGCATATTTTCAGTACGCATTTTGAAAATAATTCTGTTATAAACCGAGACCTCAACTCTTCCATCACTATAATATGGGATTTCCTTGATTACCTACAGTTAGAACATATTCTCAGTTTTTCATTCTTATTGTTGTAGAAAAATAATGCAATTCTCAAATTAATCTCTATAAAAATTTCATAGTTTTCACTGAACGCAGGAATGTGAAAGGTCTTGTGATCATAACAGTCGGCCGCGTCTGGCTTATAAGTATCCGGAGCCGTTCCACGTCTGAGTTGGAAGTGCATTGAAGAGCCCGAACCACTGGATGGAAAGTATTGATTAATGTTATTTTTACCGGAAGGCAAAAACAGGCTACAAGGCTTTTACTACTTTTTTAATTTTTCTAGTGCTGGTGATCTTCATTAAAACAACCAAGCCGAGTTTTTCGAGGGTTAAATAACCGAAGCAGCCTGAATTCTATACGATACAGAGTGCCTGTGTCCTCAATTTTCCGAGAGGGCGTTGAATCAAAATGACGGGTAGCATCCCGGTGCATTATTCCCTACTACTTTATGCCAACCATCCTGTTAACCGAATAGGATAGAGGATAATATTTCTTCTTAGTCAGTATTTTCTATCCTTATTTAATCTAAAATAACAAGAAAGGGTTCAATAAATGAGTAAAAGGAACTTTTTTCGTTCCACAGTGAATCTGGTACTCAATTACCTTTCGTTACTATATGATTATAAAGGTCGAATAGTCAAATTTGACGCCGCAGTTAGGGCGGAGCGGCAATTGCACACCAGCTGCTGGCTGGAACAGTTCAAAATAGGTTTTCGTTTATCAGATGGTTAGAATTAGCCTAAGCTGTTACATATATCCTTTCAAAGGTTAAAATACACGCGTGAAATGCCAGTGTTAAAGCCTGTATTTCATCCAAGGAAAGCGAGCTAAATGCTAACTTGGTTAACAGTAGAAACCGTAAAAAGAGATCGGAGATTTCCCCGAATTAACATCATTGTAACGTACATGGATGTCCTATTCTATTGATATGGCTTGAAAATAGCCATAACGAAGGTTATGTAACAATAGCGCTTCCCAATACACGCCGCGTCACAGCATTCCCCTTTGCCAGCGGGAAGATCCGGACTGGGCCGCACAATCGAAAAGTCGATTTTATTTTCGGCGTCGCGAACGGTCGCAGATGATTTCTTCTGATTCACAATCTGAAAATTTTATTATTATCGTGATATAAGTATCTCAGTGTCCGTCGATGTCCATTTTTTTATTTTGTTACATGAAGGCGAAAAATTGACGAAAAACAGGGTCCGCCATTTTGTCCTGTATCGATGAAAAATATAACAATTTTGCCCAAAAAATAAGTAATATTTCTTGAAAAATTACCGTTGTACCAAATAATTTCAGTTTTGATTCCACATCTTTACTACAAAAGGTTCAGAATTAGCTTAAATTCGGTGATTTTCGGGAAAAAAGTAAGGCGGGCATTCTTTGCGAAATGTGTCCAATTTTGAGCCAATGTATATTGTTAACGCGTACGAATTATGACAAACGGCTGCAACATCACATACACCAATCTATGGTAAATGACTGTGCAAAGTTTTAACTTCGACTGAAAAAACCTGTTTTTGGGTTTCGGCCAGCTTTTTCCGATTTCAGTCCACTGTGCGCCGTGCTTACTGCGCGACCCGTTGTGCACGTCTGTTGGGATGTTTGCCTGCTTACAGGCGTTTAAATTACCTACTATGATATGGCATCGTAATGATATTGTTGGAGTTACACCTTTTCTTTTAATTACCATTTTTTATTGTCCCTAAACACTCTTTGGTGGCACGGAACATGGATTCCCTTTAGGAAATGTTCAAGATCTTGGAAGATAAGAGCCAAACAAGGGGGCTTAGAATTAATGAAAGAAAAACGAAATACATGAAAATATCTGCATTGGAATAAATATAACCTTTGGGTGATATCACTTTGAAAGTGTGAAGTGTTTCAGCTACCTTAGTACTGATAAAAAATCTGAGAACTCAGTGGCAAAGGAGATTAACAAGAGGGTAATGGCCAGAAATACAGCTTGTTTTGCCAACATAAAACTCCTGAAATCAATCCTTAGACATAGAGATTTGAAAGTCACCCTTTATACGTAAAATTGAAAAATCTAAGTAAAAAAAATCCGATCTAAAATTGAAACGTCTTCAATATAAGACTGCATTTAAATGCCCTACATCAGGTGGCCAAACCTGACACATCCCTTCATGAGCTGTAGCATTTTTATTGAAACTATTTTACATAGAACTCTTCTCATCAGCTTACAAATCATTTAGTTCAATTCGAACTATAAATTTTCTCATCCAATAAATGGCAATCTATGGTATGGTATTGTTCTTTGGAACCAAATTGTGATACCTTTTGCTGCTCGGTGATTGGATAAATTTTTCATTTCTTTCTAAATCTGGAAAGTTCTCCATATTAGACTGACGCCTCCATATTAGCAGTTACATTTTCCCAATTTTTATTTTTTCTTCTCACTCAGGAATCTGGACACGGCGGTCGTGTACATCTGCTAAAGTTGACGCGACTTCTTCGTTTGGCTCGTCTTCTGCAACGAATGGATCGACATTCTCAGCATTCTGCAGCCATTCTTTCTCTGCTTATGTTGTCTTTCACCCTATTGGCTCATTGGCTTGCCTGCCTTTGGTATGTTGTGGCCGACACCGAAAGAGGGAGGCATAAGGCAGACTGGGATCTCGGTAAGATTTATTTCTAATTTAAGAGATAAAAATGGTAGAGTTTGCAGAGCTCTTCAAACAAAGTAAATCGCAGTGCCTTCAAGTGGCAAAATGGGTACTCTTTTATAAGGTCATTTCAAAGCCAGTAAATTGTGTCCAACTTTTTCTGAGGGTGAACAACATCTATGTGGTTATAAACACAATTTACAGAGATCTTATATTTATAACTTTTTTTATTTTAAGTTGGTTTTAAAGCCAACTTAATATTCAAATTTGTTATACATATTTTCAATCCATACTGATATAGTTAAAATACAATGCACTTTGCGAATTATTATTTTTAAAAAAACATGTTCAGCAGATTTTATAAAATCAATTCAGCCACTGCAGTTCACCCAATGAAGCAATGGATATAAACCAATACGATTCCCTATTTTCTTTCCTATGCCTTACTCTTGGAAATTATCTGGAAATTTAAGGATTTTTAAGATTCCTATTTCATGGGAAATGATGCCGTCAATAATGTCTGTAGCCATAAAATTCATCTTTCCTGCTGAGTCATCAATGTCATGAAATCGATGTCTAAGATATCGGTTTGATCCTGTGACCCAAAAAATATATTAGTCATAACATCATTTTTCTCTAAGCAAGCATTTGTGCTTGTTACTGACTTATGTTAGTGCTAGCTCTCAAAACTTTAATTTTTTTGCAACTGAGTCAGCAATTGTAAGGTTTTGATGTACCTTAATGAAATAAAGTTCGACTGACTTCAATTTTATTACAACAGTTACTTAGTTTGTTTTGATTAGAGGCTCAGAGTGTAAATAGTGTCTGGAGTTGTTTAATTTGTAATAATAGTTGCCTAAGTTAATTGGGTATCTTCTTTTAACAGGATGGATCCATCATATGGCAGATAGGCTTAAGATGAATATTACATCTGTGACGCATGCTGAATCATACATTACAGCCTTATATTTTACTTGTTCATCCCTAACTTCAGTGGGTTTTGGAAATGTATCACCTAACACTAATTCAGAGAAAATATTTTCCATCTGCACCATGCTAATTGGAGGTAAGTGATACATACATTTTAATACCCTACATTGTAATATATTTTTATATTTTTATAAAATAAATATAACTATATGTTACTATATATCTGTGCTGCATTTTTCCAGTACCGAGAGATGTTTTGCTGTGCTATTTTAAATTTCCCTTTTCAGTAATTTTTAATGTTCCTTCCATGTTACTATATATGTTTTCCTCCTTCTAATGAGTTAATTCATTTTTATCCTGAATCATTGAATATAATAAGAATTGAAGATGATTCAAGATTGAAGACACTCAAGATTGTTAAGTAATATCTCATAAAATATTTGAAAAATCCATTGACCCTCCTGAAAAGTGATTTTTCATCTATTTTCATGCAAAACAAATTTTCTAAACGCTTGTGTAACTTTAAATAAAAAGGTTTAATCACCACATCATTTTCATATTGAATTAAAATCTTTTAAATGATGTACCATTTTACTTACCTAGCCTTGATGCATGCGGTGGTGTTTGGAAATGTGACAGCTATCATTCAAAGAATGTACTCACGACGTTCACTCTATCAAAGCAAGTGGAGGGATTTGAAGGATTTCTTAGCGCTCCATGCTGTTCCAAAAGAATTACGGCAGCGGATGCTAGACTATTTCCAAGCTACATGGGCTCTGTATCATGGAATCGACACCCATGAGGTTTGTGACATTTATATTGTTGTTCTACAAGAGTGTTTATTGTGAGTATACATTAAAGTCACTTTTATGGGACGAAGGGTTCACATAGTGTAAATACTGTATAACTTCGAGTTTAAGTCTATTCGAAAAAAGTCAGTGTTTTTTTTGCGCAAAAAATATCACCTAAAATTCGTGACATTTTTTGCGCAAAAAATATCACCTAAAATTCGTGACTCGAGTACAAGTTGAATCCAAAATGTATCAAATCCGAATCTCTTTTTTGATGGAATTTCAAATACCGAATCTTGAATCCGAATCCTTCTTTCACTAAATTATGAATCCCAGTTCCTTTTCATTACCAATACGTATGTTTTAATATAAAAAATATCCAAAACCATTTTTTATTTTTTTGTAAATCTATACGTCCATGAGAGCTCTAGGTTTTCCTTCAATCACTAATTTAATAATTTTGCTTTAAAGGAGAAATGATTGATGGTGAGCATCAATTTGTTTCACAATGACATTTAGAAATTCTTGAATTAAGAATGCTAAAGAAATTTACATTAACACAAGTAACTTGTTTATATTTTATTATGAAATGGAGAGTTCTTCGTCTAAATAAAGCTTTCTCTTCAGTTAAGTTGTGGTGCTCCGTATTTTCACAATATTTAATCAGAAATAACTTTTATAAAGACCACACTTAACACATCTAGCACGACCCGGGTTTCAACGATTTATCATCATCATCAGGTCCAGAGATGACTACTGATGATGATGAGAGCAGTGAAACATGAGAACATGAGTGGAGATGAAGAACCTTACCCAGTGGGAAACCCGAGAGAATTTCACTGCAGTTAAATGGTGTTTTTGTAGAAGGCGTTCTAAAACCTTTCTGTGATTAGTTTTTGTTCGAACTTCAGGCTTTTACTGCTTCACAGGCGATAACTGATATTTTTTGTGCTTCCATAGTTCTTTTGTGCCTTTCCAGACAAGGAAGTTAAAATGAAATGGAGATGAAAGTTGCGACTTTAAGAAAGTTGCGAAAGTTGCATTTTTCTGTGAAAAATGATAACCAATTTTAATGTTGGGCGATTCCACTCAACACGAGTACTTGCGGTCCAACTGGTTTTGATTTTTGGCACTAAGAATAAAATGTTAGCTCGTAATAGTCAAAAATTTAAATGATAGGCTGGTTTGAATACATATCTAAATTTAGTGCAAAACAGAACGTAGCAGTTTAAAACTGTGACTCAATTTAATGTCAATCTGAAGGCCAGATTTTGAATATAATGACGTGATAATTTTAAATGAAACTTTCCCTGATTAATACCTAACAATTAAATCTCCATATTCATGACGTCATGAATTTTCACACAAATTATGAACACTTTTGTGGTAAAATGGCGTCAAAATGCTGAAATTTCAAGGCGATATTTTACCATGATTTGCAGTTTACTGCGACGGGACACATATGCCACCCTCACAACCAGGGTTCGAATCCTTGAATCCTGACCACATCACTATGTATATAATATCTTTAGCTGCTACAAAATTGACCGTCACAATGTTTACAGCAACCTTCGACGCGATTGTATTTGCATTGCGTGATGAGGCAGCTGCGTCATCATCATTGTCATGATTGAGGGTAGCATCATCTTCCGCACCATCCGCCATGGCTATCGCACCCATAGTGTTGACAGGGCGACAGGTGGTAGCGTTGAAGGAAAAACCATAGGTCGGTGATGAGAGATGTGATGTTCGTTTGCGGAGTAAAATGTTGCCATGTAATAAATTATTGACTTCAGTGTTTTTGTGTACGATCCAAATGATTTTGTGTACGATATATCCTAGAATTCCCCAAAGAGGATAGAGAAAGTGAATTTAAGAGGGAAGAGAAGGAGAAGATATTCTTGATACTTCAGAATTTTTCACAAGGCGGACTTAGATAGGCTGCCTGTGTTTCACTTCAACGACGATCCACCATCGGCAATGTACCCTTGAGCAGATGGTTATGAAAATGTGAATAGTTACCGGAAGAGAAGGATATTTCCGTATAATTGGATATCATAAAAAAAATGTAAAACGGCTAATGAAGCTAGTGGCAATTAAGTCGTAACTGACTCAGTTTGCCGTCTTGAGTTGTATCGCAAACCATAGAAGCGGGAATCGGATTCCCGATTATATGACGAGAAGTCGACATATTTTCATCTCATCGTTATGTTCAGTACAATATTTATGATATTTAATGTCATTTTTCTTAAAGTAATTTTCACCGACGGCATGTAAGAAAATACGCAGCATATCTGATTAAGGTTTCTCGGGTTTCCCACCAGGTCAGGTACTTGTTGGCCAACGTTTCGATGGATAACAAAGGAGGCAATAGAATTCCGGATGGAGACGAAAAACTTCAACTGTGACACTGGATACCCACTAAGCGAATCCTGGAAACCAGCGCTCCGCAAAATCAAGTGGGGAAAGAGAGAAGAGGGGCGCCCACAAATCACATCTGACATGATCTTTTGGCAGGAATCCGTCCATATAGATAAGAAGGCAGATTTCTTCGTACTGACATGCCCTGAGGATGATGGCAGAGGCTGCAATCGAAACATCGGCCAACAAGTACCTTACATGGTGGGAAACCCGAGAAACCTTCATCAGCATCATACACCAGGAAAGAACCAAATCAATACAGCATATCCATCAGTTTATTTACAGAAATTTACGGCTCCAGCATAGCCATTAGTTAAACCTGAAAATCATAGTGTTTTCGGGTCTTGATATGTGATATTTGTACAATACAATTGACCTTGTTGAATGCATTAATATCGCAAAGCTGAAGTACCAAGTTTATTTAGCCATGGTAGGTCCTTATACATAACTTTGAGCGTAAATATAGCGCATTTCTCGGCAAATATTCACCCTGGCTTATGAGTAATAGGAATAGATACATAGGGTTTTATGCAGCCGATACACTGAATTATTATATGTGAAAAAAGTCACCTTATTTAATGGCTCAACTATGAGTCGCAGGTAGATTTTCATAAGCCATAAATTTCTCAACTTAAACTGAAGTATGTTCGGCAAAATAGATCAGATCAAACATCATGGATGAATTAACACTCCAATTCTCAATCAGTTCATATTAAATTAATAATTATCAGTGTATGGCATATATGGTAACAATTTACTTTTCTGGCACATGAAAATGTTTTCGGTAATCATTCCTTGTTTAATTCAACTATTTTAAAGCAAAATACAGCTATTACTCATAAGCTTAAGCAAATAATTCTGCATGGTAAGAAACAGTGTAAATGCAATATTTATGTATATGACTCTGTCTTTTGGGTTTTCATTTGAATTGGCTGCTGTTAGTAGTCATAAGTTTCTCTCCCAATCCTGAATATATACAATGTACATCTAAGTTACGTATCACACTATAATAAAAAGATGCTTTTAGGGCAGAGGGAGAAATAGCTATCTAAGTAAAGCGACAATGAGCACAATGGTAAATCTGGAAGAAAACGAAACCTTTACTGAGATATCGCAGAAGTCTTCAGAGCAACAACAATATTTATATATGTATTATTAGAATGAATGCAGCTTGCAGTTACCTGTTTGTTTGTAAAATGAAATCTAGATGACATGTTAGCATGACATAATATATGACAAAATTTCATCTTATATTATGTATCTTAACTTTATATAATATTTTTCCAGACTTTGAAAGAATTTCCTGAAGAGCTGAGAGGAGATGTATCCATGCATCTTCATCGTGAAATCCTATCTCTCCCAATTTTCGAGACAGCTCCTCAGGTGGGATAAACTTCTATATCTACTTTATTTGATTGCATGTTCCTTTGATAGTTATTATCATAACACTAGCAAATTTTGAACTCTGAATTTCTATGCAGTAATACAGTATGATCAAAATTTCAAATTAGAGTTTATATTAATGATAAGTGGTTGTTTTAATTAAAGGGATGTTTGAAGCTTCTATCACTTCACATCCGCTCCAACTTCTGTGCTCCTGGAGAGTATCTTCTACACAAAGGTGATGCCTTACATTCTCTCTACTACATATGCAATGGGTCAATGGAGGTCGTTCAAGATGGAATGGTTGTCGCTATTCTTGGTAAGAAAGATTTTTTAATTTATGTCTTCCTCAAACTCTTGGGCATGCTAGAAGATAATTTATTACAATAAATTAAGCACCAATAAAGCTAACATTTGGATATGGAATAACATACATAGTTTTTCATTTCATGGTCCGTAGATCCCAAAAACCATCACCAACTCAAAAAGTGATGGAAATGCTTGATGGAAAGCTCAATGGGGTGGAAAAAATGGGTTTTTTGGACAAAAAAATCATAACCTCATTAATATAGGCACAATATCAGATTCATTGAAAGTATTTGTAGATCTTCTAAATATGTATTATCTAAAGTTTTTTTCTGATCCAATTTTTTATACAATTAATCCTTACTGCAAGGGGTGAGCAAAATGAGCTGAGTGTATATTTTTTTATCCCTGTTGTCCCAGCCTAGAGGCACAGGTAGATTTCAAAGTATTTTTTAAATATAAATTTTGGTCAATTTTGTTAATGGGCAAAATCAGACCTAGAGGGGGGAAATGGTGAAGGCTTTTTGAAAAACTGAAAAATCACTCTAACTCCCTTAAGGAGGGCTCTTAAATATAAATTGCATTTTTTAAATGTATTATACTTCCTAAGACTGCTACCAAAAATTTGTGTTAGATAGGTTTTTTTATGACAACAACTATTAGCTCAAGGGGCGGAAATATATACTTAATAGGGTTTTTCATTCAAAAAAATCATAAATTCATGACTTCATTAGCAGGCATAATATCATATTCGTTCACTGTTATTATCGATCTTATAAATAGGTATGTAGGTAATATCTAAAACTTTTGTCTGGAACAATTTTTATATGACTAACTCTTACTGCAAGGGTCGAGCAAAGTGAGCTTTGTGAAAAAAATTCAAAATCTGCCTGTACCTCTAGGCCTTGCCTAATGGGATTTTTTTCAGGCTTAGGTGAATTATTTTTTAATACTTACTTATAAGCACTTCACAAGTTACATGTAGCTTTGTGTAACATGCAAATTCAGATTAATCAAATGATTTTAAGTACAGCTCAGAGATCATAGGCATTCCACTCCACTCAAGCTTAAATATTTTGCAAAAGCATTCCAAATATTTGCTCCTTATCTAAGTAATTTCATGATGCCTTTCTACAGATATTTTTTGGTAGCATCATTTTTCATTTCCCCATAATTTTTCATGTTTTACTCCCTACAATTGGAAATAGAACTGCAGATTCTATAATGCTGATTATTATATTGAGAATCACCAATTCTTTCTATGCTAGGATTTAATTGAAACTGTTCAAAAAATGTATTGCCACTCCATTATAATTGTCATGAACTTCTCTTTTATATCTTGAAATCAATTTTATAATTAGGATATAGAAAATCTTTTATCCATTATTTTCTTTTGTATATTTATATATAATAATTGCATCAAAGTAAGAATAAGCTACTGATGAATCAGAAATCTCAGCTGACTCTGTAGTATGTGCAAAGATGCAAATATATTACATACATTACATGC
The DNA here is from genome assembly GCA_963573305.1 of Pyrrhosoma nymphula. Taxonomy (NCBI): domain Eukaryota; kingdom Metazoa; phylum Arthropoda; class Insecta; order Odonata; family Coenagrionidae; genus Pyrrhosoma; species Pyrrhosoma nymphula. The sequence continues at coordinate 93,052,279 of OY754335.1, read as the reverse complement.
ATTACATGCAATACATTACATTCCTCTATTGATGATATTAAATTCATTATTATTCAGGTAAAGGTGACCTTGTAGGATGTGATATAAATGCCTATGTTGGCCAGTTTTCGGGTGTGCCAGCTATCAGCACTGGAGACGGAAAAAATATGTCAGGGACAGGAGGAGTGGCCAACCAAACTGGTAAGGCCCTATGTCCAAAATAAAACTTTTAAAGAGTCAATACATTTTTCCTTAATTTTTTTATCATTCATTTATTGTTCTTGGGTGAAAATGGCAAGTAAAAGAACTGAGACAAAAAATTACAGAGTGAAAAAATTATAAAGTTGAACAGTGCATGGTGGATATGTTTTTGAGAAATCCTATCCTAGTTAATCCTTAATGTCTCACCTGCATACTGTGCATTGATACCTTTGAATACCAAGACCCATTGGCAAAAAAGGAAATTTCTTAATTAAATACTTTGTGGTACATTCCCTAAAGTTTATATTTTCATCATATTTTGAATTATCAGGGACAACAGGGGGTCCTGATGCAAATGCTGTGGTGAAGAGTAGCTGTGATGTTCGGGCCTTAACCTATTGTGACCTTAAATGTGTTAGTGTATCTGGATTAGCTGAAGCATTGCGCTTATATCCAGAGTTTTTAGCCCAATTTGCTGCCGACATAACTCATGATCTCACATATAATCTAAGGGAAGGCTATGAAGCTGAGGTAAGTCTGGACTAAGTAATGTATTTTATATTTATATTTGGTGTCTCCTGCCTAGTCTTGGACCCATTCATGGCGCTGACCCTCATCAACCCCAATGACAATTTTAATGTTAGTGATATTGAGAAAGAAAGATTGAATTCTATATAAGAACCATTAACTTTACTTATATTTTAATTTAGCATCAGTTGTTGCTTTTTGCTCAGATTGATGTATGGAAGTAGAGCAGGATAGGTCCTGTTCACAATGCATTCATCCATTCAATTAATAGCTTGCATAATGCAATTTTTACAGAGCAGCTCTCAAAGCAAACCTTAACAAAAATAAATAATAATAAGATAAGGGTTTTGGCTGTCGTAAAAACATAGCTTAGAGAAATTTATTGCATTCTATAAATATTTCTTCACTGAAAAATATTGACACAGCACACTCAAAAAATTCTAATAGAACCATAATGCAGTTAAACTGGGATGCTTTCTTATTTTAAAAAATAATCTCAAGTCATTTTTAAATTACTCCATTCTGTTATTACCTACAATCTTTCTGTTACATATATCTTTCGGTTGATATTATATTTTTAATAGCTTTTCCAGGCAGCACAGGGGATATCCCTTACAGATATGGAAGGGCAAAAGTGGGGCAAATATATCACTAAGGAATCATAAGGAAATTGCAGGGAAATAACTTCCCCTACTTTTCCGTTTCGGGGGGCTCTAGATTCAATTGCTTTAAGTGCTTATGATCCATTGCATTAGTTGCTAAAATGAGACTATGGCATTATATTATAATGAGTTAATGAGTGAGAGGCCCTAAATGAGTGAACTTTTCCATAAGTTACAACTTATGCATAGGTACCTATTTAAATGTCAGGGTATGCCACTTTGCCATTCACATTTCCATGGGAAAAACTACATATTAAAGATGAGCTATATTATTCCGTTAGGAAGAGATGTTACTTCAAGATGCATATACAAAAGAACTTTGTCTATTTTATACTCCTGATCCTTGTGAATACCTTATTTAGTATACTGTGGGTGAATATATTTTTTTACCAAAAACATAGACTTTTCCATGTCATCAATACTTCATTATTTTGATTATATGTTGCATGTTGGTACAATAGTAAGTTCGTCAGTTCCTTGTATGTAAAGTCACCCTTTTTTTTCATCCATTCTATTTTTCCTTCATCACTAATTATCATTCATTCATTTGAGTCACCAATGTGATCTACGTTTTGATTCACGATAACATCAGTGGGAGGTTGTTCGCAACTGCAGGCAACTGTTTGCAACCATGGGGGAAGGGGAACGAGTTCTTTGCATTGCTCTGCTTCATTCAAGTGACACTGTGGCCAATTGGGTTAAGGCACTAGTAGGAAAGTGCGAGTCAGGTTCTAGGGTTCGCGGCTCTCCTGCGGCACATTTCTTTCGGTCGAATATGAATCCAAACCAGCTGAGGATTTTGCATATCGTGTTTTATCTGGTTTGGGGCGGACAAACAACTGGATTTATGTGGAATTTATTCCATTTTCTCATGTGTATAAATGGTTATGAAGCACTAAATCCACTGTAGGGAAAGGATTTCTGCCCAATACCCGAAACTCATCCATAGTATTTCTCTCTTTTCCCTACTTTTGCCCAATCGTATCCGGAATATTTTTTCCCTTCAGGGAAAGGATTTCTTTTTGATATCTGTGTATTACCAGGATAATTATATGCTATTTGTAACATTGTGCTGCCTGGGTTTATTATTAGCATGTTATAAATTGTTTTAACAACTCCAGTTGCAATGCTTTCCTTGTAAAAGAGAAAAGAACTCCAAAAATAGAATAATTGGCAATTAAAAAAGGAAGTGACTGAAATAAGAAATTCTGAAAAGCAAAATGAATGAAACTTGTCAAGTAATGCTTGATGTGGTCCCTAGTGCATGGAAATGAACTGACCAGTTGACCTCAAAGTTGGACTGGCAAGGTTTCTATATTGTATTTTTATAAATATAACAAACATTTTACTCTCACCTACAGCAAGAATGGGATACGAATGGTGGAGCACCATCCCTTACTCTACCATCCATAAGTGAGGAAGAAGATGAAGATGGGGATGACAAGAGAGAAGGCTCACCCTCGACTCCCCCAACAATAGTAAAAACCTCACCTTCACTACTCAAATCACCAAAAGCAAAGTCTTCGTCTCGGTATGCTAAATTTTATTTAAATGTTATGCACATTAATTAATTAGCTACATATTATATATGTATTTATTAAAATTATTCATGAAAATAAGGGTATGAAAATTCAGTGGCATAATAAGGTAACTACAGCAGGTGTTTGGTATTCTCTGGCTTTGGTGCCAACCAAGTACATATATCGTCCGCACCTGTGAAGGCCTAGGTTCAAGTCCCATCTCGTAGACAATTCAAAACCACTGGCATATTTGTGTCTTCATTGATTTAGGTTTTAGGACTTTGAGTGCTGGCCATTTTATTTTTTCCTGCAGCAGAAGTGCTTTCACTAATTTGGAGGAATTTTTGTAAATTTTGCCGTAAAACATAGGAAAATGCAAATTATACTGTCTTTTAGTATATAACCTCAAGTTTATAACTTCATGTTTATAGCTTCATCATAGTCGAGTGATTCCTCAGATGTTAATTTTTTTATATGATGCCTATACTATAATATATGCCAAATACTTATTAAAATTAAAAGGAATGTAATATGTATTATGTTGCCAGCAGTTCTTGGGAGATTTATGGCAATGTAATATTACGTTGTTAGCATTCAAAGCATTAAAGCACACACAAACAGGGAAATGGTGAGTCCAATAGAGAAATGAAAGATGCATTTTTAATATCATTAAGAGGCTAAAGCCTTTAAATAATTTACAATTTCCTGCAAGCTAGTTGAGCAACTGGCCCTTCATGTCAAAGGGAGTTGGGCCCAGTATATTGAAATGTGCCATTGTGGTACTCAAATCTTCTACATATTTATATATTTTACTCAAAGTTACTATGCAATATTTGAATTTTTGGAAAGGTCTATGGTTAATTACTCTTGAATTACAATAAAAAATATTAATGAGAAAGTTAAACAGACCCCTAAGGAAATGTTACATCTGCCCAGGCCTTGTTCTACCACTGAAATAAACAAGCATGCTTGAAATATTTTTTCATCAGAAATTGTATCACTGCAGTCAATTATAATTATGTATAACAATTCTAAGGACTTCAGCCCTGTTTTAAGAAAATGAATAATTCAATACAATGAATTATCCCTAGTGACATTCAAAAGAGAGTCTCGTCGCCACACATTTTCATGGATTCAATTGTTTTATGTCCATTATCTCATTGTAATTCACCTTTTTTAACAAATACATAAAGCTTAAAAATAAATAATAATCTAAAGAATCGTCCTAAATCTCACTCCCAGTTCAATTGGTCCCTGTGATTTCCAGCGCATATTCAGCATTGCCAAAGACTTCATCAGAACCACCTTATAAAGAAAATGATAGTGATGAGAGTGAAAGAATAAATGGGATATTTATTATAATGGGAATAAGAAGCAGTTAATCATTGGATAATTTGATACAGTTACTATAATAATTGACGGCGTTAAGACACTTAAGCTTTCAGTTGTATCAGGATATAAGAATCAAGATGCGTATGCCAAGAATAAGGGGAATGATTGGATTCCAGAGAAAAGAAAGTCTTCAGGAACATGACATGTAATATTTGAGTGATAGAATTCACTCAAATGGAATATTTATGACATTCAATACCAATGGATAATAGGTAGGTACCTATTTAAACATGTGATTCTGACATTGCTCGATTCTTTTCCTACACAGAAAATAACCCCTGATAAATTTCCAATTCCAACAGTTTTATTATTTTTAGGTACTAATGAAACATTGAAAAAGATTTATTAAAAAATATATTTTCTGAATGAAAATTTATCCAAAAGGAAACAGAAAATATCTCTCAATAATCGTTAGAAATTTTACAAATTTATAAAACTTATTTTTTTCCGATAATGAACCAGAGTGGAACCAAATGTATAACACAAAATGTTTTATGGGACATGGACTGCTTGGGACCAGAAACATAAGATGGTGGAATAGAATAGGCAGTAAGGAAAATGAAGGCAAAAGAATTGAATTGGAGTCCTATATTGATATCCAACTCCAAGAAGAAGAAAGCAAAGATTTAAGAAGATTACGGAACAATTAGCCAATTTCTATCATTCTACATTGTTTTTTTTTATAGGTGGGAGTGAGGAGCTAGCTTGAGACTGTCCTTGAGTCAAATAGCAATGGGGAATCTCCTATGGAGATGATGGCATGTTGTTTGAAAAATCAATAAATTAACTTAAGTTCTGTACACCAATAACACTGAAAATAACACCCTGCTGATGTTGTCACCTATTCCAAGAGTGCTCCTTACACCACGGAAAATATTAGAATTTAGCTACATGATTTTCCCTTTTTTACATGAAAGGAATAAGAGTCTGCATTTGATGACACATTTTTTTAGATAAAGTATAGTAAATTATACCACAAGTGAAGTTCATTTTTCCATTTCCAGATTAGCATGTCTTCATAATTTTTGTGATTTGCAAGTTTTTAACAAGTTATACCCAAAGGAGACATATGTTAATTATTGAATAATGGATGTGATTTTCAACTTCCCTTAAAATTAAATTACATTCATCAAGCTGATACATACAATAATGTACACCTGAATTTTTCACATATTTTTAGTTGCATTTATCTGTGATTTTTAGTGTGCTTAAATTATTTCTCAGTTCAACAATTCACGACAAAATGATGCCATTTAAAATTTTTCTTCTTCGTTTAGATTTTTAAAAGCTTGTGTTGAACTTTTACTATTTGCACTTGAAATATCATATCTATGCATGTACCATGCACATACTTTTTCCCAAGAAAATAGCATGAAAAATATCATGTTCGTGTAATACACAAGGATCTCTAAGATGGGCACCGGCCAACCATGTTCATACTACTTTCTCGGATCTCATATGGGTGTTCACAATATACTGTGTTATGCGCAAAAGACTTGTTTTCCGTTAAAGTTATTCACATTCATGTTTTATTCCAACCTGTTCTGCCTACTGTACAACAAAAATGTTTGGGAAATATTTTATGCAAATTTCTCGGCTAATATTTCTGTGAGCATCTTGAATGGTGCACATGGTACACATGTAAATATGGTATGTTTATATTTTTGTTACTTGTATGTTTAAATTTATTGTGATAAGTTTGCCAATGTCTTCACTCTGCTATACACAGCGCTATTACAACAGCAAACGTCCTATCTTCTGTTCAAAGTAAAATTGTGTTGGAAGTTAAGATTAACCAATTTTCTACAGAGAAAAACTGTTTTTTAATGTAGTTAACTTTCAAAGCTACTAAAATTTATTATCCACAACTATACATAAGGACTTATTTAGAGGTAAACTAAAATAAAGTAAAATTATTTTACTTGCACCGCCTTTTGGAAATGAGAGTAGATAGGCTTTAATTTTCAGATGTAGAACTACAACATCAATAAGCTTATTTGCCACTAGAAATAAATATTCTCACCAACTTTTTATATATTCATTCTGCATAGCTCTGAGTTCCTTTCATTTGGTTATTTTTATCATAGTTTTGCACTGTTAGAAGGAATGAGGATTATACACATTAGAAATCTGTAAGTGAATGTGACTGCACCTTAGGTTATATTCCACCTTCTTATTATAAATAGTGTAGAAAAGCTCAAAATTCCTAAAAGATAGTCTTTTATTTAGAAAAGGGTTTTACTATTCAATATAAGTACATACCTATGTTCATATTCCTGGCAACAAAAGATGTTTTCATTATTTATTTATTTTTCTTATAAATGCACATTAGAACTTTTAAGTAAATTTGAGACATGGTCTATTTCGCTGGAAACTTGTGGCTACGGACAAATATTCTACAAAAATACAAATGAGCTAAAAAGTCTTTCTGAATAAACCACTTGTTGTTAGCTAGATCTCTCAAACATATTGTACAAGTTTTCAATGTGAGGGAGTCCAGATATTTTTCGACACCTTGTACCCTATGTTTACGCTGTTGTGGCAGGGCTGCAGAGGGTGTAAGGCATTTTGAGTATGGCATTGGGAGGGTGCCTGCAAGGGTTAAGGACACTCATTCGAGCCCAAACTCCCCCCGCAGTGGGGTCGGACACCACAGGAGATCGAGGCGGAGGAGCATGGACGACGAGGAGAAGGCGCAAGGAGAGGGGAGTGGCACTGGGGAAACTAGACCTCCCGAAAGCAGCCAACTTGTGCCAACTTCACTGCAAGAAGACGTTGCCCTACTGTCTCAGGAGGTATGATCACGAGTACTCCACATAAATTAACCCTTTCACTACCAGCACATTCAAAAGAGTGACAGTGTCATTGTCATGATGTTTTTAATGATGCAGATCTTAAATTTACAAATCATTAAATAATATTTTCAGCTTATTAGAGGCTCAGGCATATTATAGACAGCCTTAATTTGGCCACATATTTTGAAAAAGATAATTAACCCATCTTCTACCTTTCAATACTACATAAGGCAAAACTGACAGGCAAACTTTCATCAAATTATTTTAAAAATATGATTCATTGACTGACAAAAATAATGAATAGAGATTGTATTTTGAAGGAAATGAACATTAAGAAACTTGTATTTATATGCATAAAAATACCAGCAGATAAATTAGTCTGGGTTAGTTTTTGCACAGGCATTAAAGGCTGCTAGAACAGCTCACCAACAGCAAGGGTTTAAAATCAGTCATGGTTGGTTGCTATGGATGATGGTTTAGTTAACTCTCTTTTTTAAGTAAATTTCATGCTCTAATGAAGTGGTGTAGGAAAAGGTTTTTGCTATAGATAAGTGGAATGTGATGGCTGCATTCTCACTGCCTCCCGCTGTATGTGTTGTTGAAGAGTGACAACAGTTTGACCAGAGCTATGACCTGAAGGCATCAGCTGTAGCCAGGGGTGGATTAAGAGGGGGTACAAGGGGGGGCGGCTGCCAACCATAATTAATGGTCCGCCATAATTCCTTGTAAAATAGCAGAAATGGTGGTCTTAAGGTACTCCATACCCTCCAAACCCACATAAAATAGCAATCCCCTCCCCCATAACAATGACCTTAATCCCCCCTGGCTGGTGACCCAGTAACGCTGGTGTATCTGTTATCACTCCTTAGCACTACATATATGAGCAAAAACCCGAAAATTCATCCTTCTAATGAAGTTAATCCATCCATGTCTCAATTCCTACTGTCTATCCACACTTGACCATGCACAAAACATAGTAATTATGTATATGGGAATTTTAAAAAATATTTTTAATATGATCAGACTGAAGGTTTTGTCCTCCAGGCTGTGTGGATGTACATCACAAAGCATTTAATTTTTAGAAAAATGCTGTCCTTCCACAAAGTTGTGTTGGAATTCATCTCATGAAATAGAATGAGGAATCATTCTAAGTGATTATGTGATAAAGATTATTTAACACTAGCTTATTCATTTGATTGTTTCAGGCTTAACTTCAAGGAAGTGATAGATATCCATTTTGAATTTTAAAAACTTCGTACTTCGCCATACTTTATTTAAAACCTGCGACTGGTTTCACCTTAATAAGGCATCTTCTGGTAAATGGCCAGATGGATAAGGCCAGAAGATGTTTTAATAAGGTGAAACCAGTCACAGTTTTGAAATAAAGTGTGGAAAAGTACAAAGTTTTTTATTCAAAATGGATACCACTAGCTTGCCTAAATGCAGTGGCGTACGCAGGGTTGACTTCTGGGGGGGTATTGACTTCGGGGGGTTTTCATTAATATTTATGTGCATCATCATAAAATGATATTTAGATTATTATTCACTAAAACAATAACTAAATTAACATTCTCTTTTCGTGAAGACAATTCAACTATATTATTTAGTCCAATTATCAAACTTCTAAATGCTAGTTCAGGTAAACGAACAAAAACGAATTCAGGTAAACATGTTTTTGGGAGGGGTTTAAACGCTAAACACCCCCCCCCCCCCCCATCCGTCCGTACGCCACTGCCTAAATGAATAGTGTGGACATAATTTTACTTAGAATTCACTATCTCATGTGGGTAACCAATTATGTATAATATTTTTTGTATTTATGTTTCCTTGTCTAAGTGCTATGTACTCCCTGTAAATTATTATGTAACAACATGGTCTCCTTCTTGGTACTTATTTAATTTAATTTTAGTCACTTCCTAATTTCTTACCTAGTAAACAATTCTGATTTTGAAATCCACTGGAGATGTGAGTACAAATGAGTAACATTTCCATAAAATATCCCCTATTCTAATTCTGAGCTCTCATTCTTGCTAGTTCTGTGTTCACTTATACTGGTAAACCTCATGTAAACAGCCCTTTATGTAAATAAAATTAGAGAGCTATGTCTCTGACTGCAGCTCCCTAAAAAAATTAATATTGAGCTTTTAAACCTTAAAAAACACTGAACATTTACCTTCATGTTGATTGCACATCATTAGTAATGATTTTTTTGCTATTAATTAGCTACAAACTTTGAGAGCTCTGTTCACCATGAAATAGTTTGCATTATGTAACATTAAAATGAACTAACCCTTTGAAAACCAGCATTTAAATTCTCGCTGAAAGTTCCACTGGCCAGAGTTTTCATGAGCACTTCATTTGACCTAACGTAAACAAGTGATCCCTAAAGTTCCCATTTGGCAAACAGGATCCATTTTTTGGTGGAAACAAACATTCCCTCATGGTGGATAAAGGTTAATATGTGTGCCATAGAGGTTTGATGTGCTATGTTTGAGAAATAGACTTGCTGTATTCAAAGCCACTTATTCAGGCAACATTTTTTTATGCATCAGGTGCGAAGTGCTCTCCAGGTGCTGCAGGCTTTGGCCCATTCGTCAAATAACTGCCTTCACTGCTCGGGGCACATTCACGGGAGCCACAGACAGAGAACACCTTCTCCAGGAAGTGCTTCTGTCTTGGGACAACCCACTCTATCTCACCCCACGCTCAACCTCCTTTCCCCCAACACGGCCGAAGAAACACCTCTACGGCGTTGCTCCTCTCAGCCTCCAAACATGTTTTTGGTCACGTCGGGAGATGAGGGACGCTCGCGAAGAACCTCTGAAACAACATCGATAATGCAAGGGCCAGATTACATGAGGTTTGGTCAGACTTCTCCCATTTCAGCACCCCTGTTGACTGGTTCAGCAGTATCTATAGGAGCAGCCTATTCAGGACACCAGGGCAGTTCTCAAGCTTACCCACAACAATCCTCACGAGATAAGTCACAAGCCCAGCATTCCATTGGAAGTCCTAATGCATCACATCAAATGCCTGCCAAGATTCTGGTGATCACCTCAGATTCCAGCACAAATTTGACAGGGCAAATGAGTGATGCCCTCGCCACAATGCCAACAGCTGCAAATGAAAGTGAAGGTAGTGGAGGGACAGTGAGGGCGATTCCCACTTCTCTTTCATCTCCCCACCCACTTCTCCACAAGCCTGACACATCTAGCACAAGTTTGGGGCCGTGGGACACAAAAGTGGAACCAATGGCGTGCAGTACTTCTGGAGCAGATTCCTCTCAAGCCCACCCAAAAGCAGAGGCGGAAAGTGACAAGACAAGTCATTCACATTCTCGTCATCCATCTCTTTCCTCTTCCAGCCATTCCCTGGCCACTTTAGCACATGCACAGCTGCATTGTGAATACAGCGTTGGTTTTGAAGCAGGCCTCAACCAACCTAGAGTGTCACCTACCTGTTTCCCATCCACGTATCCTTCATACACCTCAACCACAACATGGGCAAAAACATCTCCATCTGATGTAAGCCGTCTTGCCTCCCAATCTAAATCAAGCCCATCTCTACCTCTGTCCCTCTCCACATCCATCCCTATTTCATCTCCACTTATCAGCCATCGGCAGTTTTCCAGTTTTTCTGCATTACATCAGCAAACCTCAGGACCAGCTGAAGGGCACACTTATGCCTCACCTCAGATTACTTCAGAGAAGGTGGTGGAGCACAGATCTGGGAGCAGAGGCTTCCAAGTGGGGAAGCAAAGAAAAAGTTTACCTTTAAGCCATGCCAGGGAATCAAAACCTCTCATCCCCCCTTCAAAGTCATTTTCTTCAATGGAAAATTATGGAAAATTCAATTCTAAATCAGGGCATTTTTATTCTCCTGTTGCTACCCAAGTTATCAATCATATGCCGCAGTCACAACCATTAGGTATTCCAATAGATCGCACAAAACCTTTACAAAGCATGTCTTGTTTACCTCCTAATAGTGGTCTCCCAAGTGGAACGTCAGTCACATGTCAATCATATCCAAATGTTTATGTTCCTAATAGCAATGTCCTTCAAAGGCCACATAATTCTTGCTGTGATATCCTTCATGAGGCCAGCATGCTCCATGATCACAATGCACCCTCTTCTAATATGCAAACCCCTTGCTCAAAACATGCAAAGAGTCATTCATCTTCTTGCTTATGTCTAAGCCGTCAGCCAAAATCTACTAGTCCCATAATATCTAGGGATCAGTACTTTCCAAGTCCTCTTAACAAAACACCTTCTCTACCGACTTTAAGTGCCTCCTCCCACACCAAAATACTTCATCATCCCCATACTTTAGGACATATCCTTCCACCAGAGGGACTTCAAACTTCAGGAAATAGCAAATGTTCCACCATTCCTCATTTACAAGGTATAGCACATGTCAACAATCCATCCATTTTGGCAAATTATACCAGTTCACTATCAGTAATTTCACAAGGTCCCCACTCACCAAATTCTGTGCCTGAAAATGCAGTCCAATCACCTTCCCACCATGTGATGCAGCAGTTATCTTCCCCTACCCACCCCCAGCCCAACTGCAGCTACACTTCTACCTCTGTTAACAGTCACCCTAGAACATCAGACTTAGTCTCTTTAGCTCCTTTAGAGGTGGGCATACAATCTACACATCCAATGACTGCACCCACACCTTCACCATCCATGATGTCCTCTGCCTCAACACAGACAGAAGAAGACTCCTGGGTACCATCCTTTGTTTTAGCCAACAAACAGAGAATACTTAAAATCCTCGGGATGAACTTACCAACCAAGCCAAGAGCTAGAACTGGATCAGCTATGTCACGCTCCACATCTGATCCCCTTCATCGCTCAAAATCTTTGTCTTCACCAGCAACTTTACCGGCATGGAATTCTGTACAATGGCAAAGGTAAGGTGTATATGTAGATAGCAGCTATTTAATAACTTGGGGTTTTTCATGATGGATAGGCAGAGCCATGCTAAGGGTGAGGTAAACAAGGCTCTTGCCTCAGGTTTAAAACTGAAAGTGGCACCAAAAGAAAGATCAAATAATTACCAATGTTTTTATTGCATGTTTTTATTTAATTAATCTCCCAATTTTCCATACTAATGGCTGGTAAGGGGTGCACAGATAATTGAAAAACACTGAATATTCACTGGCAAAGCTCTTTCCAGGCTCCCTTCCCTGCAGTGTGCAACCAAAATAAATAAACTCCAAAAGAAAAAACCACCATCTGCCAATGACTAGATTATCATTTTATGACAGAAAAGAATCCAGCAATGCCATCCTGGCTGTAATGAAGTGTACGCAAGCCCCTCGGGTGGTACGAAGCTTGGCATGAGACATTAGACCAGCTAGTAGGGCTTCATGAAAGTCACAATGGGAAAAAAATAACTGAAGTTTACTTGCCTATGAATACCATGTCAGGAGTCAGCAGAAAAAATTAAGACAGTAGGGTATCCACCCTTGTTAAAAAACTCACTTTTAATCTTATGCGCAAGACTAAAGCATTTTGACTTCTTTGTAAAACAATCAGTTATCACCCTTTGTTTTATGGATTTGTTTAGGTTTCCCTTACATCACTCCTAATCTTTCACACATAAATTATGCCATGGAAATCTGCATTTTCACTGAGATCTGGTACCTTTTAGTCCAGCAGAGTGCCTACGCAGTTAAGAGCAGTTAGATTACATGTGAGGCTGTGTGACTTTGCCTTCTCTTTCACTTGCACTTTCTTCAGTGCCTGCCAAATTTGAATCACACTGGGATACCTCCAATATCTGCTCGTTGCAGGAAATTTAAACCCAGGATCTTGAGAGTTAACATAAGCATCTGCTCCTGGATCTCATATTTCTCCACTTTTCAAATCTGAATGCCGAAGACTTCAAACTGGAGAGTTTTGCGGCTTGTGCATCTAAATCTGGCTGATTCAAATTAACATTGTTCTTCCATTGAGATTCTCTAATTGTTGAAAAACCTCTCATTTCATATCCAATTAGGAGTTTATTCCTACATTTCATCAAAGTTTCTCCCATCACCATTTCAAAGTTTCTCCCATCACCACCCTCACCTTTAAAGCAATAAAAAATGGCACTTATGTGTGGTATTCTCTTCCAAAAAACAAAAATATTTTCATCATACACATCAACCATCAGTAGCAGATCTTCCCTGTAGTGTTCTTTAATGGATGCAATTACTCCTTGATCCAATGGTTGAAGAGTGGAGGTCAAATTCAGTGGCAAAAATTTAACAAATATCTTTCCGTTATCCGAAACTAGGAAGTCCTTGCTGGGGTGAGTGGGTGCATTATTTAGTAAAAGAACAGTTTTCTCAGGGAGTTCTTTTTTTAATCTTAAATATTCATGGGCGTCAGGAACATATTCTGGCTCAAAACAGTCCTAAAAAATTTCCCAATTCATCCAAGTGCTTCCAGGAGCACTGTAATAGTGAATGGAAATGCTTGTTTCCCATACTTTGAAGGAGTATGGATTTTTTTTGCCCTCTCTATCATCAGAAGTTTCATTTCTTATCTCGACCTATAAGCATTACCACAGAATAGAACTCTCACTCTTTCTTTTGAAGTCTTGAGCCCAGGATATGATTTTTCATTTTCAGCAATAAGTGAACATTTTGGTAGGCACTTACAATATAGGCTGGTTTCATCAGCATTGGTGATTTGCTTTGTAATCAAATTCCTTTCTTCCAGTAACTTTTAAATTTCAACACAGAATTTATCAGCTGATTTTGCATCGGCACTTATGACCCCACTACTGCCATTTCAATAATTCCATATCACTTTTTAAACCACGTCAGCCACCCTGACGATTAACAAAACTCTCCATCAATCCCCAAAGAATCGTGAAAAAACTTGCTGTATTTGCCAGATTAGGACCTCAAATGGGAATCCTTCAGCTTGCCTTTTGGTGGAACCACCGAAGCGGCACCGTGTCAAGATTTTAGTAGGTCGATTTTTTCATTGACTTTCTTTTCATTACTACAGTGACTCTGTCACGATCGTGAGTGAATCCAAGCAGATTCAATTTTTGTTTATAAAAGTCACGTGCTGCTTATACCCCAATCACCAATACCCCAATACACAAAATCATTTGGTGCTTAATCAAGAATTTCCTGTATACCAATCTGTTTTCACGAAGGATGAGAAACTTTGCCTTTCGTCAAAGCACAACATTTGCAATTTCACCTTAATGAAACTAAGCTTGAGTACACAACTATCACCATTTATGCTAATAGTAAGTCATGAGGTATCTCATATATTTTAGTAAATTTTTCATTTAGAAAAACTGTTTCACTCTTTCATTGTCTCTCTTGCAAACATTTTGCATTTACAATTTCACAAATGTATTGACATAATTAATACTGCTTATTAGGATAAAAATCATATTTATTTTATTTATTGTCATCCTTTAATTGTTCCAAATTTTTATCAGAATTTTTTTTAATTAGTTATTTTTGTATATCTTAGAGCTGGGGGCAAGTTTTGATTTTTGCCTCAGGTACTGAAACCTCTTGTCATTAGCATGCACAGGTATAGCAAAAACAAGTTGGCTCTTGTGCAGGAGACCCTTTACAGTGGAAGGGTTCATTATTGCCCACAACCTACCTCAACAAAGGGATGTTTTCCAGTTATACTCTGGGTGTGACCGGTCAGGATCCTATGGTCACAATCCTTGGTTACCAACTTCAAAATGCACTTTGTTATTTTCATCAATTACAGTGCTCTCTCTTCTAATTACTCTAATTTTTTAAATGGGCTTCTCCCTTTGGTGGTGACAACTATCAGCTTATTTTATTATGGCTTATTTGGTTAGTAAAAATTGTCATGTAACAAGCAGCTGACTCTTACGTGTCCTCTCAAGTAAAGTGCAAATATGTTGGCTCTATGTAGGATGTTGTTTTCGGGCAATGCTGTTCATTTTGAAAACTCAACGTTTCGCTTCTCTTACTGGGAGCGTCTTCAAGAGAATGAGTGTTTACCGGCTTCAGTTTTCTCTTATCTAGCATCAATGTCTGTTGCACTATTGTTAGGCCGATTTGAAAATTGTTGGGCCCAATGGCTAACGTCTTCCGGAAAAAATTCAAATCGGCCCAACAATAGTACAACAGACATCGATGCTATATAAGAGCAAACTGAAGCCAGTAAACACTCATTCTCCTGATGATTCTTCCAGTAAGAGAAGCAAAATGTTGAGTTTTGGGAATGAACAAAACGCAGCATTGCCCGAAAACAACATCCTACATAGACAAGAAAAGCTGCGAAAGCCTTCAAACAAAAAAAAATGTTGGTACTGTTTCCAGCCAGGTGCTCTCCTTTGCCTACAGTTTCTTTGCCAAACCCTTCCAAATGTGCCATCCCCTCCTCCCTTTCACCAGCGCCATCCCTCTTCTTGCCAGCCACTGCCACCAAGTTTGACCACAACTGTATCTGTAAATAGTAGAATTTCTAGAATGCTAAATGATTTTTAATGCTACTTACAGGGACAGGGACTCAGATAAATCACTGCAGCCACTAATATCTGAGGAGCCAGGTTCAACACGGACATCAAAAGTTCAGCAATCAGGTAAAAGAAGCTCACTGCCTGCAGGACAAGAGGATGCTATGTCAAGCACTATGGAAACTAAAAATGAAAAAACATGAATTAATAAGTTGTGGCTTATTAGGATTTGAAGATGAAATTGCAGAAGTATATCTGTACATTTATGAAAGTGAGACTAAAAACAGGCATTGTGAGCATTAAGTTATGGGCAAGGCTTGCCCTTATTCTAAGCATTCTCGTCAATAGGCTGTGAATCATTCACACCTAATTCATGTTCAAAAATGTTATATGATTGCATAGCATTCATGCTCTGGAATAGAGAAATATGTTTCTGGAAAAACTGTTAAATGTTGAAATATCTTAAAAAATGTAAATTTAAAATGACAATGTTAATTACCCTTTTGCAGAAATTTTAAATGAGATTATGAAAATCTCTGGACCTATAGGCTTACCTGCTCCTAACTTTTGGAAATGAAGACGCCTACTTGAGAGGCAGTTCTTGTTATGAGAAACAATAATTTCTCAGCTTATGTGATGCATTAATAATGCAAATAATAGGTTGATAGATTAACTTGTTCGTGGTTGTTTTACTCCAGGTGCCCTTGCACTTTGAAAAATTTTACGGGTGTTTACTGTATTAGCAGTCCAAACACAGTGGAAAAAGATATTCTTAAGTGCAATACGACGATTATTATTTGACATAAAACTAAGGCTTTATTTCAATAAATAACTAGAGGTTGTTTCTAGAATCTAAATGTATAAACTGGTGAAAATTTCCAACGGTGATTGCAAAAAGTTCCTTCTGGAGGTTTTGCTGGTGCTTGAAAAAAAATTCCACATTCATGCAACCAATACACATATATAACATTATTTATCATGCAATAATGAAATTGTAAAAATGCTACCCACTCTTCAGAAAGGTGTATTACTGATTTTCTAATATGTGTGTACGCCAAACCTTCATGACTTAATCAAAAGAATCAAATTACTTCAAGTGGAGTGTATTCTTAAATTCCAAAGTACACATGTAGTCATTTTTTATTCATGGTTATGGCTTTGTTAAACATTAAACTGGAGCTTTATAAATTTCAAAATTCTAACATTCTGCATTTTTTTTAGTTTTCATCCAGATTAACTTAAAATGCTAATGTAGGGATAAATATTTTATGCCTATTTAGCATAGTTGGGAAAGTTACCAAAAAAAGTAACTGATTAAAGTTAAAGTTAATCTCTGTAAAAAGTAACTTGTTAAAGTTAAAAGTTACTTTTTTGAAAAAGTAACTGATTTAAGTTGTAGTTAAAAAAAGTAACTTTTACGTAAAAGTTACTTTTTCAGTTACTTTTAAGAAACTTCTACAAAGAAACTTAAAAGCTATTTTTTTGCATTTGGAATAAAATAAATGCAAACTTCAAATTCAAGAAAAATGTATATGTATAACTTTTACTTAAAAAGTCATTAAACTTTAGTCACATTCTCATTTCAAAATTTATATCGGACATCTGTCCCGGTTGACAAATTTTTGCTGTCACTCCACTAAACCCCGCTGACGATGGGATGTCGCCGAGTAAGTTATGCGTAACCTGGCGCATTTTACAGATACATATGTTACTTTGAATGAACCCGTCCCCTCGTTACTCGTCATAGGTTTTTTGATGATCCCCTTTCTCGTGTTCAACTATGTAGTATTGATGACACGACGTCGCCGAGTAAGGCATTCGTGCCCTTGCGGACATGGTCTTGGAGTGGTCTCGTGTTTTCTAGTCTGAGGGTGCGTTCCTAAACTTTGGGGGTCTATCCACTAAACCCCGCTTTTGTTTGTATGTATTCATCTGGGCCTATTCATTGCATTCTTGCACAACTACCCAGCTTTATTGTATTCTTAGATACCATTTTATTTTCCCTTTAGTCTGTTGGGCAAACTTTGCGCCCAAATTCGAATTGATCGACATTTGCCAAAAATTAACGAAAAAAATTAACTGAAGTTAGTTTTGTATCAGTTAATGTATAATTTTAACGATTCTTCTAAAAAGTGATGGTTAAGCTAAATAGTTACCTACATTTTTAACGATTAATTTTAATCCTTAATTTTTTAATCGTTAATCCCAACTGTGCTATTTAGTCTTTTAAAGGTAAAGCATAAGGATTTTGTTGGGATAGTATTAACACAGAGTTCATACAGAGAGGCTAAAAGCCACAATGGCTGTAATCATTTTATATGCAATGCAACATATTCTTTGCCAGTTCCACCCCAGCCAGTCAATAGTTAAGGAAAAGAAAAGGACTTTTTACAGGGAAAAGAATACTTGAAAATAATGTCCAACGTGAGCATTATATCTCAATTTGATGTTTCCCAGTCAATTCATAGACTCAAACCCAAGTTCAACGAAGGGAAAAGCAATATGCTTGGTGTTTGGTTATTCTTTCTTTATTGTTCCGTCGGTCCAAATACATGTCATAGAACAAGGTCAATAAGTAGACAGATTGAAACCCAAAAGAAAGTATAGAAAAAAATCATCATAGCTTGTCATCTAATAATTCTAAAATTGAATAATGAGCTTCGAGCTGGAGTAACAACTTAACTATATTCTTGAAGATAGCCAGGAAACTAGTGGAGTTAGGGAATTGTTATATCTTAATACAATCAGTGTGATATGGTTGCTTCAAGCCAATCTTCAGTTTATAGCAGCTTAGGAGAACATCCAGTTTCCTGCAAGTGTCTTATAGATGTGAAGTAGCATTCACTGGAAACAGGTGAGGGAATTTTGTTACAAATACATATTACACACTGTAGGATATAAATTTAAGGAAAAATAAGAATATCCAGTTTTATAAATAGGGACTTTTCATGAGTCCGACAGACTTGGCATATAACCTAAATGGCCTGTTTTTTTAAGTGAAAAGGCTTTTATCTGTCATTGCCCCAAAATATTACACCATAAGATAGGAGAGAAGGAATTTTTGCATAGTTACGTGTCTTCCGGACATTAACAGTCAGAACAGGAGTCAGTTTTCGCAGCATGAAAAAGCCAATTGCAATCTTAGGTAAGATTTTATTATTATGTGTACCCCAACCCAGGTCTTCACCAGGGCCGGATTTAGACTTGATAAGGCCCTAAGCTATTTGATATATGGGGCCCTTCATAAATCCAGATATTCTATGTCAGTGCCAAATATGATTTTTGGACACCTAGAGGGTTAAACTCAAATACAATTAAGAAGTATATAGAGTGTGAAATAATAAATCTTTAACTTAAAATCATTTTTATTCATAACAAACTTAAAAATGCAAACTCTGGTAAAAAGAAACAAAAGTTCTTTTAAAAGGCACAATTTGCAAAGGCTTTGGGGGCCCTCAAGAAAGTGGGGGCCCTAACAGGGCCATGTTAGGACATGCAGGGACCCCTGAGCACACAAAAATTTCGGGCCCCGTTGGAAAGTAAAAAAAGGGAATGACAAGAAAAAATATTTTTCTGTTATGATTTGATATTTATTATGCTTATGGCGCAGTTAATCAGTTTCAAAAAATAGCAAATAATACATATTTATTATTGTTAAATGTTCACTGTTGACTCTCTGGAAACAATTGAAAATCTGACGGTAATTTTAGTCGGTTACTACTTGAAAACCGGAAAAAATTTAGCTCCTTTTTTTTGTCTAAGCAAATATATCGGCATTTCGGGGCCCCCGTGAGGTCGGGAGCCCTGGGCTCGGGCCCCGTGTGCCCTTGTGGTAAAGACAGTATTGGGCCCTAAGCTATAGCTTGTGTAGTTTATACGTAAATCCTGCCCTGGTCTTCACAGATATATAGATAGCCCAAGGAACTTGACAGATTCATGTCGAGCAAAGAATAGATTTTTCCAGTTGTTGTAAAAATTCTCCAATTTTATTGGAAGGAGCTCTGTAAATGCCACAAACTGCATATTGTCAGAATTTTAATTTAAAATACACACTGAGGCTTCGAACACCTCTTCAATGCTTTCATTATACCCAGCACAAATTACATCAAACTTTGGTTTGCTGTAAATAGCTACACCTCCACCTCTGAGTGCAGATCAACAGAAATAGGTAACACAGGTTCCTTGAACAGCAAGCACAGAGATTTCATTAGTGGAGAGCCAATGCTATGTATTTAAATCTTGAAGAAGAACTTCCAGTTAGTGGTCTTTATTACAAATGGACTGCGTATTTGCATGATAGAAATATATTACATAGTCATTATGGTATATCAAGGTGAATGAATGAATATATTGAAGCCAAGAGCAACAAACATTGAAATAAAAATATATAAAAAACACTTTTTAAAAGCTGGTCTTATTTCAAAATGCACTAAAAAGCAAAAAATAAAAATGCACTAAAAAGTAGAAAATAAATTTTAGATTGAAATTTACTTCGTTAAGAGACCTTCTATTCCAAATTTATAAATATATTGAAGTTGAAAGTGAAAATGAATATTTGTTTACTTTATCTGTGCAATTCATCGATGATTATGAGGCAAGAACGTATAATCGTACATCTAATTGATCATCTAGTTGATCATCATGATTATAAGACCAGGGTGCAAAGTAATTTACTAAGTTGAATTTGAGCACTCTGGTCTTATAATCATGATCTTCAACTAGATGATCAATTAGATGTACGATAATAAGTTCTTGCCTCATAATCATCGACGAATTGCACAGATAAAGTAAACAAATATTCATTTTCACTTTCAACTTTAATATTTTTATTAATTTGGAATAGAAGGTCTCTTAAATTTGCGAATTTCAATCTAAAATTTATTTTCTACTTTTTAGTGATTTTTATTTTTTAGTGTATTTTGAAATAAGACCAGTTTTAAAAGTGTTTTTTATATACATATTTTTATTTTCTACTTTTTTGTCTTCACTTTTATTAATTTAACAATTTAAGTAAAATTTCTAATGGTTCCATGAGGACCCTATTGAAAATGCCGCATTGGATTCCTATAGGAATTATGTAAATTCCTATAGGAATTAAAATTTCCTATGGGAACAATAGAGGGTCTTATAGGAACAATAAATTTCCTATAGGTACAAGAAATTTTCCTATAGGAACAAGAAATTTTCCTATAGGACGAATATTTTCCGAAAGAACAAATATTTTCCGAAAGGACAAATATTTTCCAATAGGAACGAGAAATTTTCCTATAGGAATGAGAAAATTTCCTATAGGACGAATATTTTCCGAAAGAACAAATATTTTCCGAAAGGACAAATATTTTCCTATAGGAATGAGAAATTTTCCTATAGGAATGAGAAAATTTCCTATAGGATGAATATTTTCCTATAGGACGAATATTTTCCTATAGGAACGAGAAATTTTCCTATAGGAATGAGAAATTTTACTATAGGACGAATATTTTCCTATAGGAACGAGAAATTTTCCTATAGGAATGAGAAATTTTCCTATAGGATGAATATTTTCCTATAGGAACGAGAAATTTTCCTATCGGAATGAGAAATTTTCCAAAAAGCATGAATATTTGACGATAGGAAAAAGGTTTCCTATTGGAATTAGCAATTTTTCTATGGCACAAATATTTTACTATAGGTACAAGAACGTTTCCCATAGTGAAACATTCTAATTAATTCGAAATTAAAAAAGAAAACATTTCATTTTATAAATGGTTCTGGATTCTCACAATTATAATGCATACATCACCATAAATAACAAGTTATTACAATATTTAATTTCAAAATAAAACATTTGACATTAAAGACATTTTAAGAAAAAGTTAGACATTCATTCCATTTCAGTTCCATTCCAATTCCACTGCAATGCAAACTAGGTATATCTGGCATAACACATGAATGTTCTTCTCCCTTTGCCTATGACTCTGTAGGTGTGCAGCAATCCTCTCTCTCTCAACTTTTGAGTGCTTTTATCACAAAATACACAACCCCCGACATTGATTCAAATAATATATTGATTATTTGGGCAAATGCACCACCTTTTAACTCAATATTGGAATTATTGGTTTTTATACAGCTTGAAGAATTCATTTTACTATGACTTATCCCTCTCCATATAAGCCTATCATATTCAAAAAGTGTGCCCCCATTGGGCATTTCATTGATATTCTCAGTAAACCTGGATGATTTCCCAAGAAGTGAGTAGTTTTCCTTAGTCTTGACACTCTGAAGAAGTTTAGCTTTCTGACCACTTATCTGGCAAAACTTCATAATATCAGGTCCTACTTCAACTACTTTGCTTAAAACTCTGAGTGATTGTGTAATTTCTTCATAATTTAATTAGGAATTTTTTTAAGTGAAAACTTCTTTTGGCCTGTTGGGCACTTTTGGCATGGAGGAAAAAGAGCAAACTCGCATCAAAAGTACTGTACTGCACTTTTTTTCTGGGTCACGCTTAGCATGCCAAATTTAAACTCATGAGAACGCTTTCACTTCACAGATTAAGATGGCGTAGTGGTTAGAGTAGGCGTCCCACGTTCCGAAGGTCCCAGGATATATTCCTAGTGGTGGAGTTTTTTAAAAATATATTATATATATCAGAATATCGCCATATAAGTTTACACTTCTCCCGTGTGGTCTTTTCTTATATATTATTCTCTTATATATTATTCTCTTATATATTATTATATTTCTTATATATTCTTGTCTTATATTCCTGGAGGAAAATTATTTCCTATAGGATTTTTTTTCCTTTAGGAAAGTGTTTGAATTCCCAATGTCAAATTCCTGTAGGAAAAAAAATTCCTAAAGGGCATTTTCACTAGGGGAGGGGTTCAAAAATTGGGTAATAGATATGAGATTAAACTCACGAAGCAAGTTGAAAATTTGTCTTCATATTAATTGTGCAACGGTTCTTTGAAATTTAAATTATTAGCATTTATCTCAATATAAATGCTAAAATGATGGTTGCAATGAATTGCAACAGCACCGACTGCGAGCAGACAATGTAATCCGGGTTGCGTAATTTTAGGATAAAGAAATATAAAATTGAAACCATTTAATTTTAGTAGATTAACTTGGTAATTAGTTAATATAATGATTGATTCGTGTACTGTCATTGAGATTAAACATGTATGCAATATTTGGGAAAGATTGAACAACGGGAAGGGTTTCAAAAATTGGGGAATAGATATACGATTAAACTCACGAAGCAAGTTAATATAAGACCAGTAAAAAGGAAAGACAAACTCTCAATTAATTAATCAATAATATTTTTTTTTTAATGTTATAAAATTGGTCATGTATGTGTCACCAGAGTCCTTCGACACGACTGTCAGCATCTGTGAAAGGGCAGTTATGTCATCATCACCGTCTTGATTGAGGGTATCATCATCTTCCCCACCATTCACCAATGATACCGCACCCATAGCGTTGACAGCAAAACATTTAATATAGATGGAGGAAACACGATAGGTCAGTGATGAGAGGCATGGTAATTCTTGTGACGTAAAATGTTGCCTTGAAATGAAGTATGAACTCTGGAGAGTGATTTTGTGTACGCTCAGATATCCCAACATCTACCAAAGATGATAAAGAAAGTGGAGTCACATGAGAAGAATATATTAGTGATTCTTCAGAATTATTTTGTATCATAGACTCCAATAGGTGGCCTGTTTGAATTCAATGAAAACCCATCATCTGCACAGATGGTTACGGAAATTAGAATATTTGCCAGAAGAGAAGTACAAATATTTGGGACTCAGACAAAGATTTAAAATGGGATCCATGAAACTAGTTGCGAGTGTTGAATGACTCAGTTGACCATCTGAGTGTGTGGCAAGCATAGAAGTGGTGCGATTCCCAATTATGTGACGAGAAGTCTACACGCATTTGTTTCAGCTCATTTATAAGTTCAATATTCAGACAGCATATTTATGGAGATGAAGGGCCCCAGCGTCACCTGTAGCTCATTGGGAAATCCTCGTGTTTTGGGTTGGTTATGCGATATTTGTACAGTAGAATTGACCTTGAGGAATCCGTTATTATCGTAAAGCAGAAGTATCAAGGGTATTTGTCAGTGATAGGTCCTAATATGAAACATAATTCTAATGCATTTCGTGGTGAATATTCTCTATGGGTTATAGAGATATATATGATTTTACGCAGCCGATACCCAGAAACATAGACCCCAAAAAGTCACCTTAATTAATGATTGGAGTATAAGTCGAGTTAGGTTTTCATTGACCGAAAAAGGAAGAAATTTTTGACTTATACTTGAGGGTATACGGTAGTCAAAAATCACTGAGTGCACCAAGCTATGCATCTAGCAAACTGGCTAAGAATATAGTGGATGCATGTAACAATCATTACTGAGTAAGTATATCATATGGAGCAATCGATTTGTCCTCTGTATATATATATTCTGTGGTATTAAAGAGTTGAGTTCTTCCAATTATAATTTAAAAATAGCTCCTTTTTCATTTTACTCTTTTCTGTCCTGCAAGCCAAGAAATTTAGGAAAATATAGGAATCATTTTTCCAATCTAATGTGGGCAATGAAGCCTCAGCTTCTATTCATCATCAAGTAGATAGTTAGGAGTAAGCAAAGTTGGCTAATTTGGCATCACAGGGATTTAATTTAGTTGAACAGATCCAAATCATTTAACTTCATATTTTTGCATGCACAAAAGTTTTAATATTCCATTCCTTAACCAAAGCCATTGAAAGGCTATATCAAACTCATTTTAGGAATGAAATTGCATAAAGTTATGCCTACCAAAAATGTAGTATCTGATGTAATAATTTCATAATGCATACTAATCCTTTTGCACCAGTGAACTTTTCACGGAAATATCTTTAGCATCCTGAGCTTCATGGGAGACTTAGGTCATCTCTGTACGGAGGCATTTCGAAGGGAATATCCTCTTTGGCGTACCAACCCCACCCTCCCGTCCCTTCCCTCGGCAACTGGTCTTGACCCTCCGACTCATTAGCAGACCCTCTGACAGCATTGGGTTGCGGTCATTTTTTTAAATGCACAGGTACCCAGTGGTTTTTTTAAACAATCATTTATTGCAAACTTGAGAGAATTGATGGCTGAAATTAATTCTTTGTGTTTGCTTGATCATTTTAAAATTTTAAATGAATGTAATGATTAAAAGAAAGCAGAAGAACACTCCGTTAATCTAAGAGCTAGAATATTGCTTAAAATTTGAAAACATGCTACAAAACGCAAGGAGTTCATTTCAATGTTTATATTTTGGGATAGCCAAAAAATATTTATTTCGAAAATCCACTGCACATACAATTAGTGACGGTGGACACATGCTGAGAGAATAGCCGCTAAAGGGCTCGAGGGTCAAGCGAAGTTGCTGAGGGAAGAGTCTTGCCACCCACTAAGTAGGGACTTGAAGGGTCGAAGGAACACCCTTCCCAAATGCTTCAGCAGCGGTCACTTTCCCACCCTCCTCGATGTCTATAGGTGACGTCCATTCTGTTCCTTATAGAAATCCCCAACATCTATGGTAGACGTACGGTCTTTTGCGTAAAGAAAACCCCGACTACTATAGGTGACGTTTGGTGCAAAAGGGTTTAGTATACCTACCATATTCAATAATCAGAGGTTTTATGACACAATCCTTTTAAGTATTTTGGAAAATACTTTATTGGTGTCTACTGTCCTCCAATAGTTTTAATTGGTAGCATATTTTGGAAAATATATACATATACCAGGTCGCACATTCATAGTGTCAATTCTCCTCTCAGATGATTAAACCAAAAAAATGATGGTCGATTACCTATTTAAACCTTTTAAACATTGATAAATATGAAATAATGCATATGCATTCATTTTCCAAAGATATCTTAAAAAGACAATCAAGTGGAATATTTTCCATACTTCCAAATCAATTTAATAAATAGGCTGATGATGATGATAGGCTTTAATTTAAGAATTAGATAACTTTAAGTTAGTTTGCGGTGCTCTAATTATTGTGCCCAAATTGATTCAAACTTTTAAAAATTGTAGTGCTATGCAAAATATGTTTGGAATCCAAAGACTTCATTGTCAAAGATTTTTGACTTGATTTATCTTGAATTTTCTTGAGGTTGGTTTTACAAAAGGTCTTTAATATTTAATCTTATCTCATTTACAAATTTCATTGCTTTTAAGTTGAATTTAGGACTTTTAAATCATCATAAATTTATAAGAAAACAGATTTTGGTGTTCTTGTGGTCCAATGCCTTTTTAGGTCTGAATGATGATGGTTGGAAGATTTACAAGGAAATGTGCTACAGTAAAATATGTTATTACCTCCTGAGTTCTCCTTTGTAAAAGTGAGTACTAAGCCCTCAAGTCTGAGCGACAGAATGTATTAATGGATTTTCTATGCGTACCAATAAAATGCTGCTCAGTATTTGAAGAAAGGAGATAATGTAGGAGAAAATCCCCAAGAGGGCATTTATTTAGTTTGGATGCATCTGTTAGTATGATCAAGACAAATTGAGCTGAATTGAGATAGAGTAAAGGTAAAAAATATTCCAATTTCCAACTGACTCCAAAAAAGTTAAGAGAAGAAGAAAAGTTAAGTAGTTCCACCATTCTCTCTTCCCCTCCAAAAAAAGTCCATGCTTGGCCTTATGCAAGAACATCAAAATTGTTATTAGCAAGGATTTCTCCACCACATATGCTACCTATACCGAGTTTTACTAGCTATTTTCACCCTTTGTTAATCACCTGTGAAAAAATTACGATAGACATAATGTACCACTTTGACCAACAAGATGTTCATCAGTATTTCTTATTATTCTCTTTGGTATTTTTATGAACATTTTCATAAACTTGACTTTGATTACCCTTCATTTTAGCTACGTATGTCTGCAAAAATAATTTAATTTTCTTTATCAGCAATTATTAATATGAGTGGGATTGATTCAACCTAGAATATCAGACTAATATAGATAAACTATTAGCAAGGTTTTGCAAAAATGTATGTATCAGGTTACAAGACATGCTAAAGCTTAGCAATGGCGATGGAAGGATTTCAAACAATATTGCAAAATATTCAAGTAAGGAAATACTTAAATAATGAGAAAAAGCAAAATAATGCTTTACTAAGGAGGAACAGGAGACATGTCAGAACATGGACACTGTAGAAGGTAAAAAATAGATCTACATATGTATTGTGTTGAATATTTTTAGAAATTTCCTTTACTGCAAGTAGCCTATCTGCCAGGATATGGGCGGCTGTCTATGAAGGAGCTGCTTCATCACTCACTTACATTAGTAGATTTTATCATTCATCTAATCTGTTTCTAGACAAACCTCTATCAATAACTTGCCAACCACATGTCAATATCACCGAATCACATAGCCTTTTCAATCAGATTTTTATAAACTATCGCCATTATTTTTTAATACCCCTGGTGAAACTTTTTTTGAACTGCGAGGAATGGAACTGTTTTATCATGGAATATTTGAGACATTTTTAACAATGATATAATTGGGATAAACTATGGTAAGGTTAATCATATTCTTGGCATAAACAAGTGTCCACTACTCAAAAGTTTCCTCAATTGAAAAATTTATCTTGATTTTCTCCATCCTCCAGTCAAATCGCTCTCTTCCTGATTATTTTTTCTCATTCTTTTTGGCTTATCATACTATTTATCATACACATATGACCAGTGGTGAATATACGGGGGGGTCGGGGGCTCGCCCCCTCCCCCTTCTGAAATAAGGCTGTATGGCCACGGCGAGATGCACTCAGTGCATGCACAGAAACCTAAACTACAGCCAGTTGCCGCTAGCTAGCCGGTCTTGCCCCCCCCCCCACAAAGTTATAACCTATATTTGCCACTGCATATGACACTATAATCATCATACTCCAAAACATATCTATCAATCAGGAGGGGTTATATATTTCATAAAAGGTTTCAAGAATCAGTGCAGACAAATATGATTATTATATCAACACAGTAATTTATGCTGGCTACCTGCTACCTTACAAAAGGCACTCAAATTTTTAAGAAATTCATTAAAGTTCATCACATAGAGTTTGGTATTGAGAATTTTTCACTCCAATTTGAACAAGCTCTCTTTCTTTATTAACAGAAAAATTTTATTATCTATATTATCTGGTACAAGCACTACCTGCCAAGAACTATGATTTTTCACAAAAGCTATGGAACAACTTCTTTAGACATTACCTAAGTTGTCTATAAGGAAATTGTTGAAAATTACTTGAAAAAAAATATTATAGGTAGGTATGCTATATTTCTGTGATACGCTTTGTAAATCATAATTTTTCATGTTTACATTGTCATAATGACAAGAAATTAAGTCTTAAGAATTTGGTACTAATTTTAAAGGATGGAATGGAGGTTAATGGGTATACTTATTCTTTCCCTTTGAACAGGAAATAAATTTAATGAAGCCACGAGTGTATCAAAGCACTAATTCATTCAGCATACACCTTGCCTCATGTAAGGTTATTTTATCTTCCATAAAATCTATATAATTGATAGGTTGTTGCATTTTTATGCCTTCTGCCACTATATAATTATAGTGAATTTTATTTCCTGTGGCTTTGATAAATGATGACTACTAAAATCAGCACATTTGAGATTATGAAGAATTGAACATTTATGAACTCAATATATGTAACAGTTTAACTTTAACCTAAGCCTCTTTGTATATATTTTTCAGAAAAGCTATTTTGTTATTGAAACTGAACTGAATAAAGACATGAGCTAATGTTATACTATTTGAGTATTTATTCAATCTCTTTCCAAAGTGATGCTATGCAATCAGAATGTTTGTATTCAGAGTTATTGAAGGATTAATTATCCATCAGTAAAAAAAAGGAACCATGAGTATCATAGTTGCGGTCATTTCACTTTGGCTAAAGTAGATATGTAGATTGTATGGGTGGGTGAGGGCCTTCTGGAGCCCTCCTGGCACTCAGTTCTCTTGGTCCATTGTGCCGTCTTACATCTAACATGCCTGCCACTTGCAGACAGGGGACAAGAGCACCATGGCAGAGGTAAAGAGGAGAGTCACCTCCCTCCAACGTTCCCGGTCCGGATTTTCCCTCCGGCCTACCGGTATACGTCTGGAGGAGGGCCATCCAGTAGCGTAGCCAGAGGGGGGACAGGGGGGGGCGAATGCCCCCCTGCCCCGTGTTCGGGCACCCCTACGTTGGTGAATGTTTCCACTCTTATGTCCTAAATACGTATAAATTAATGTGTATAATATGTTGTGAATTGTCATATTTTGTGCGAACCCATCCACCTATTGCATCACCAAAATTGGTAAAGTTAAGTAAACTGGTTAATTTATGAGTCGGCGCCCCCAAAAATTTTCTGCGCCTCCTAGACCCAAAACCTGGCTACGCTACTGGGGCCACCCCTCCAACCCCCTTCCGGCCCCAATGTTGCTTAACCCCGGTGATCTGACAGAAACTGATGTTTCAACATGGCTAGGCCCTGGTCCTTTGGAGAGATGTCATTTCCCCTCAAATTTAAGGGTGTATTGCAAACTACAGGGTATTTTTTAAAGAAAGACTTACATGGTAGACGCTCAAGTTTCAGACATGTAGTAAGTACCTGAAATAACAGTGAAAGGCAATAAATTTGTTTTTACAAATGTTAAAAGAATATAACTAAACCACATCACCTAAACTTCTATAGCTTTAAGAAGTAAAATTTTATTGTGTGACAAATATTATTGGTACTAAAATACAACTTTGATTTAAAGGGAGAAAACAATCATTCAGCGAAAGTGTGGTGGAAAAGAAGCATGTTCTTTATACCTTCCTGCAAAACATTTCTTCCGGAGGTCATTTCATTGTATAAATTAAGTATCAATAAAATGAAGCCTATTCAAAAATAATGTCTCGCCATAGCCACCGAAGGCAATTGTCTCTTTTGAAGAGCTGTGGGCTTTCCTGCTTCTTGCCCTCGGCCACCACAGGGAATTACTGCGGCAAGTCAGCAGCATTGAGCAGCCTGACGTAAATGATGGTAATGATTTCTAAAGACGTGTTCTCATTGGTTGAGTTCTATCGCCGAGCTATGAAGGTGGCGAAAGCAGAGGTTGCTTCAATGATGTGTGAGGTAGGCTCGAGATTCACATTTCACCACGGTGATTGGAAATTATAATCTCCTTACAGACAAACCTATTGAGGTATGTAGCAATGGTAAGAAAATGCCTACCCCTGGAAAAACTACTTCGGAGACTTTCAGACATCTTGAATATACCTACTATTTTGAAAGATACTTGCTATTTTTTATTGAACAAAGAAGACATCAACTATGACCTTGGAACTTAAATGAGAAATAATATCAATTTGTCAATATATAGGCCATCACCTGAGTCTACAGTTTTTTTAAAGAGATTTTTTATTCTTTTTACTGCCGATTCGGCTAAACAATTACAATTGGGAAGGTTGGGACTAGAAATGATATGTTTAACATCCCATGAGTTAAAAAATTCTCAGAATACAGATGAAGAAAATATGAAGCTCCATCAGTATAAAGTTTATCAGGAATTCCATGGCGACTAAAAATAGCTTTTAATTTTTTCACTATTGTCTCGCTATTGACATCAGGTAGGCCAGCTACCTCTATAAAATTGGATAAGTAGTCTACTACTACTAAATACTTTTTCTTTTGGAATTGAAACACGTCAGATGCCACCATTTCCCATGGAAACTTAGGAATTTCTCTAATAATTAATGGGGCTTTAGTCTGATTATCTTTAAATTTTTGATGTTTTACATGAGTTTACACTTCAATATGTTTATTCATATGAAGCCAGAATAAACAGGACCTTGCTCTATCTTTAAAACGTATGATGCCCGGATGTCCCACATGAAGTATTTCCAGAAAGACATTAATCAAGACTTTGGGTAGTACGATCGAATTATTCTAAAAAATTGCCTGTTTAACCACAGAGTTGTTCCTTGAAATCAAAATACGGTCTGATCTCAGACTTTAAATCAATTTGTACTTTGGCCATCCGTATAAAATATGATGTTTTAATAGGATGAGTTCTTTATTCTTGATGGATTCTTCAATTATTAACCCATACAAAAAAATCTGTACCTACTGTGACTGCTAAATCTGCACTCCAACTGTGCTAAGGGACTGCGCTGTGGTTGCACTGCAACTGTACCGGAATTGAAATACCACAGTGCAGTTGTCATAGCATTGTCACAGTGCAGTTGCCATAGCAGAGTAACCAGTGAAGATGCCATAGCATTGTCACAGTGCAGTTGCCTAAGTGGTGTCAGTGCAGTTTCCATAGCATTGTCACAGTGCAGTTGCCCGAACACAGCCACAGTACAGTTGTCCGAGCACATCTCTGTTGTTACCTACTAAAATATAATAACTCGAACATATTTGTAATGGAAGTTACGAAGATGGAAACACTTTCCGCGTATATAAATTATACATATTATATGTTTCACGACTTACAGAATTGCTCAGTTACGGTACAGTTTGAGCTATAGTACAGTTCAAACCCTCTTACACAGCTCTGTCACAGTACAGTCTGACCTATAGTACAGTTTCAGTCTTGGTTACACAGCTGTCACAGTACAGTTTGAGCTATAGTACAGTTCCAGTCCTGTTACACAGTTCTGTTACAGTACAGTTTGAGCTATAGTGCAGTTCAAACCCTGTTACACAGCTCTTTCAAAGTACAGTTCCAGTCCTGTTACACAGTTCTGTTACAGTACAGTTGCCACAGTACACTTCCAGCATAGTGATGCAGCACTGTTACAGAACAGCTCTCTCCACAGTACAGTCTCCACAGCAACGCTTCCAGTGCAAATCGTCCCTCATAAAGCCCACCACAGTACAGTCTAGTTATATGGAATGGAACTGTGCTAAATGCTGGAGTTTAGTCCAGTTTTAGCTCAGTTGCAGCTCACCCACAGTACAGATTTTTTCCCTGGGAAGTCCCAATTAGTTTTAGACAATGGAAGATTATTTAATAATAAGTTGATTTGAATCTCCAACTAAGAGTCAAAATTACATTCTACATCAACACTTTTATCATTGAAGTCTCTGGACAAGGTGTCTGCGATAAATAAACATTTACCTGGTTTATAATCTAACTTTATTTTATAGGGTTGAAGCCTCAGAATCATACGTTGCAGTTTTATTGGAACTATATAGAGCTTCTAGAGGGGCTTTATAGTGAACAGATGGCGAACGCCATCTACCGGGATGAGTTATAAGCTCATACAACAGTGTTATAGAAATTTCTGCGGCCATATAAAGACTCAGTTTATTATGATTATAATATTTATTTATGCTTTATTCTTTGCAAAGCAGCCTTGATAGTTGCTTTTGGATTCCATAAACACAATTTGAACTGCTATTGGTTCTCATATGCACGGAAATGACTTTGACCTTCCATAATTGACACGTTGCACCAAGATAGATAAGAACGGGATTAAAAGCATTGTGAACCATATAATGATAATTATTAATTCAAATTGGGGTAAATGTGAGCTTTCGTCTCGCCAGCGTTAACGCGATTTTCACCCACTTTCAACAGACATTTCGGAACCAAATTCACCTCACGCATAATACCAAACCTTGTGTATTTGTAAAATACTTTCAACATAGCAATGCGCTTCATCTACTTTCTATCCATAGTTTTATACACGAACATGCATGTTCATGGTTTTATATAATGGAATCAAGTCATCGCTTACCTGACATAATACATCTTCTACTGACCAGCAGAGTGAAACTCTCGTGAATCACTATTATTCCAATGAAAACATTCATTTTTTGCAATTCACTATTTTAATATGTATAATTATATGCTGTCGTGGGCCATTATTTGGAAGTCATTATAATTGCCTGATTTGACTATAACTACTACAATTATGCTGCATGAAAATTGACATTTATTAAACATCGTGCTATTTATTCATGACCTTCAAGTGAACGATGGGACGGATGAGACACATATTGAAGATAAGAGGAAAAATGCTATGAAGACAAAAAATCTCTTACGTTTTCCTCGTATTACGAAGCAATTGCAGAGAATTTAAAATGCTATTAGGGGACAATTTAAGCCTTAGTAATAATCTAATATCATTTCATCAATATCTCAGTTATCCCGGTTATCACTAATCAGTTTCCGACATTAATCGTACTACCGCGGTTTTTATCTTTAGTTCTTACAAAATCCGAAGCGCGTCACTGCTCCCAAAAGTCGTCGTTCCCGTGGTTTCCCTTTAATAGCATCAGCGCATCAGCATAATGAGGTAGTAAACAAATTCATATCCTCCGTAAACCTGCGAACGGCAGTTAGCAAAGGCATTATTTGTGGGTTAAACATGTTCGATTGTCGTCCATATTCAGCCATCTAGTCAATTTTCTAGTTTCACTTTCTTTACCCTGCTGGGTTTGTTACATTTTCAGTTATAATCGTCTTTCGTGGAGGTTAGTGAACTTGTTCAATTGATTCATTAATCTTATACCGACTAATGTCGAATTTATGGTGGCAACGCTGTCTTAACTGAAAACCATTACTGGTGTTTGGGCATTTTATCAATGTACATCGTCTTCCTTTGCAGCGTTACGTCTACCGTTGCTAATAGAACTGCATAGAATAATCTACGGAGCCGACAGGAAGTCGTTCTAGCCATTTAACATGGCGCGGAAGACTTCAACTCGTTTAGAAGACTTGGATTTGAGCCAGGATGAATTGAATCGCTTAGGGGAGGCTTTGAAAAAGGAAGAATTCCGTGAACTTCTCTTTCAGTATGCCCGTGAAATCAACGACCCGGAAAACAAAAAGCGATATGAGGAGGAAATAACCCAATTAGAAAATGAAAGAGGTGTTGACATCAAATTCGTGCATCCTGAGCCGCAGTATGTTTTGAAAACATGTTTTAATCCAGGTGGTGAAAAGGTATTCGTGAACATTTGCAGTAACTCCTTGGTTGGTAAACCGACCATGAAGCCTTCCCACGACTCAAACGGAGCCTCCGGTATCAGTTGGTCCATCCCACTCATCCAGGCTCCACCTCGGGAAGACCTGGATAAATCAGGAGTGTTATGCTCAGTGTATGATGTATTATTCCATCCAGACACTCATGCACTTGCCGCGAAGGATAAGAAATTTCGTGCTTTGTTGGAAGATACGGCTTTGAATGCCGTGGAAGAGACATTTCATGTGAAGTTAGATCGAAGCTCTGTTAAGAGGCCACGCATGAAATTCAAAGGAATACCAAAGCCAACTGTAATTCGAACCAGGCTGCCGGCATCGAATACTACTAAGGAAGATGATGAAAACTTAATACAACAGTTGCCATACCCCTACAGCATGCCTCCGAAAGAACCATCCTGTGTTCGCGAGGTAAAAAGAATTCCCATTTTCTATTCATTTTCATGAGGATGCATTTTGTTGAGGTTAAATTCGTTCTTTCAATCAGTCCCCCTAATTATCAATTCCGTGGCCGAGTCTCAAAATGTTGCAAAGGGCCGTGAACAACAGAAAAATGAAAGTCAGTATTAATGGGGAGACGATTAAGTATGATTTTTTCGAAGTTTTTTGTTAGACAGAATCTGGCTCTCTTCTTGCTGTGTAAGAGTCCCCCCAAATGTTACTACTCTATTATTGCACTCGTGTGTATGTAAATCACATGTGTACAAATGTTACTACACTATTATGGCACATCCTGTAATTGACAGCTCGTTGGCATTATGAGACTCACCTTGAGGATCTATGCCAATTCTCTAGTCTTAGACCAAGGTCGAACCATTGTCCCCTCAATTAATTAGGCCCGGGCTAAAGTTTGAGTTCTTGAAGTCAAGCCAGCGACTGTACTGTTTATGTTCCTCTAGGAATAGAGACAAACGATGCATTACCTGAGTACAAGAAAGTATATCACTTCATTACCTGATATCACAGTGGAAGGTGTTACCTATTTTTAATTTTGGTAGGTTATTACAATGGCCGAATGGACTATTTAGATTAAGGTAATTAATAGCACCGGTAAGTGATATGTCTGCTTATTGAGAAGACCACTGTGAAGCATTATTATTCCCATCCTTCAAGTGGTGTTGGATTTACTACCTTCGGCCAATTTCAGAGACCATTACATGTCTCTCCATTCATACTTACAATAATTTTTTGAGTCATATGGCTTTAGGATCAAGTTCAAAATGTCAATTTGAAAAACAACTGCCATATGGGCGGAAGGAAGCCTTTTTAATCGTCTTTCATTCCACTTAAATTGATTGAGTGTGAATCCACTCTTTTGTGTTGGTGGCTGATATTCTACTTGACTGAACGTTACCCGATTCATAGTTTGCTTGGCTTGCCAATTAATTATTCTTAATCTGTACCCCAAAAATTCTTATTATGGAAGATAGAGTTCGGTAGATTTAATATCTGAGTATTTGAATTGATGCATAAGGCAAGTGGAAGTACGCTGTATGTCGAAACGCTGCTTGGAGAGAAAATAGGGTCTGTACACATGTAGGTCAAAACTACTTGAGAGGCTTAAGTCCATTTTACACGAGGCACTTAAATCCACAATTTTGTGTTCAGAAATTGCGAGAATGCAGGTGCGGAATTAAGGCCGTAATACAAGAGGCACTTTATTGCACAATCTGATGTAAGTTTCAATGTACTTACATTGAGAATTGCATTAATAATAATTATTGTTTTTATTTGCCCAAAGACCAAGGTACATTTGTCCGATGATTAAGGCACGTCAATCATAAACAAGTTACATTAACAATACATATTTAATCAGTCAAAACATTTATCACAAATAGTTTACATCCAATACTCAAAAAACACATTGAAAATACTTCATCAAGTCCTTCCTTTACGCACATAAGTATTCCTCCAAAGAATAATAGGACCCTTGTAGAAGTAACCTTTTTAATTGTATTTTAAAGGTATTATAATTTTTAATTTTAGCAGGAAGTTTGTTGTACAGTCACATCCCCATTTCCCTGGGGCCAAATTTGTTGAGGTTTGTTCTTATATTTGTGTTGTGTATATCGTGTTTGCATCTTGTGTGGTGGTAGTTATGGTCACTATTAAGGAGGAAGCTGCCAATATTCGCTTTGATGTTCAACACTGCGATCATTATGTAAATGCAAGGAAGTGGTAGAAGGCTCAGCTCCTTGAATAAGGATCTGCATGAATGTCTAGGGTTTTTGGGCTATGATTCTGACAGCCTTTTTTTTTAAGTCTGAAAATGCACAATGAGTTAAGATGAGAGGAACCCCAAGAATGATGCTGTTTAGGATATGGGAATAAAATTCCTCTTACAAGGAGACATCGCGTGAGTGATGTTAGGGACCCAAATGACGCAATTATTTTCTGAAACTAGAGATTGTAGTTGTAGGTAAATCATTCATATATATCAAGAATAGAAAAGGTCCAAGAATAGACCCTTGTGGGACACTCACTGAAGATAAACAAATATTAGAGGCATGTTTAGTACCATCTATCAAAAGGTTTACTGTCTGAGATCGATTGTGAAGGTAAGATGCAATCCAGTTGAGGGGGGTGCCTCTGATGCCCATACTATCTAGCTTGAGCAAGAGGAGCTTATGATTCACCAGGTCAAATGTCTTGGATAAGTCGAAGAATAACCCCAAGGTTTCATGTTTGTTATCCATGGAGAGTAATATATTGTCAATTGCTTGATAAATAGCAGACGTGGTGGACTTCCCTTGAAGAAAACCATACTGGTCTTTATAGAAGAGTTTAAATTTTTCCATTTAGGATATTAATTGTGTATACATGATTCATGCAAAAATTTGGAAAATGTATTCTGTAGTGATACCGGCCTATAGTTATTCAGGTCATCAGTGCTACCTTTACTTTTGTAGAGTGTTATTATTCTTGACCTTTTTAGTGGTGTTGGGAAAATACTAAGTTTTAGTGATTCATTCACGAAGTGTATTAGTATTTTATAATATCAAAAAAAGATAATATCACTTTCCCAGTAATTTCATCTGGCCCAGTACTTTCTTTGCGACTTAGTCTGGTAATGATTGACTTAAGATCAGATTCTCTGCTAGGACTAGTTAAGAATGACAAAGGAATGTAGAATGATGGCCTGTTAGGGATATTGGATGAAGGTAAGCTACGGTTTTGGAAAAATGTTGATTGAAAAGATAAGCAAGGGCAGTGCAACCTATTTGGGAGCCTGTTGTAGGATCCTTTATGTTAGGTAGAGAGTGATTTTTGTTATTTCCTCTGGCAGTACGTATTTATAATTTTCCAGGTGGTTTTTGTTTTGTTGCTTGCATTAAATAATGTGTTGTCATTAAACATCCTTTTTGAAGTAACAAGTAATTTTCTATACCAGATTTTCATTTCTCTGTAATGTGCCTTACATTCATCAATACCTGATGCTTTCGATTCAATTGCAAGGTTTTTAAGGACTCTAGAGTAAAAACGAATATCATTGGTGACCCAAGATTTACGCTTAGAGCAATTCTGGATTTTTTTGGTTTCTTGTGGAAAAGCCACATCGAAGTGATATTGGAAGGCAGAGTAAAAGGCCTGAAAGCTTTTTTCAAAGGAACTAGCATAAAATACTTCAGACCAATCCTGAGATTGATGAATTTATCGAAAATATGCAATATTTTGATCACTGAAATTTCTCTTATTGATCACTTTGTTCGTAGATGGGAGTTTTGATTGAAACCGTAGTGAGAATGGGAAAATGATCGGAGATTTCAGTTTCTACTACATTAATTTTTATGACACTGAGATTAATATTTGTGAGGACATTATCTATAAGTGTTTGTGATGATTGAGTTATTCTTGTTGGTTTGGAATTGGTTACTTGAATACTGAAACTGGTGATTAAACTGAGAAAGTCAGTTCGATCCCTTAAATCTTAAAGCAAGTTACAGTTGAAATCACCGGCAATAATGACATTGGTAGGCACAGGTGCATATGCAGCACCTCATGAAAAAGATTCAATTTGTCAAGAAAAACACTAAATACACTTTGAGGAGATCTATAAATAGAAGCAATTACAAAAGATCTATTATTTTGTCACACAACTCTCAAAGATTTGTGCTTCGTTCATATGGGGGGCATTTACAGAATATATATCAATGGACTCATGAGCATAAACCATAACTCCGCCATTTTTGAACTTTGATCTACAGTAGGCAGTAACAATGCGATACCCTTAGAGACACATTGATTCTAATTCATCAGACTTCAGCCAGTGTTCATTCAAACAAATTCATTCTGGTTTATGTTCATTGACCAGTACTTCAAGTTCTATAAGTTTATTTAGCAGAAATTGCATATTAAGGTGTAATACAATCAGTTCTGATTGAACTATCCGTGAGGGAGACTCACATTAGCTTTCCGAAAAATTGATTCACAAAAGTCATTATTCGAACGCAGTTCCTGGGAAATTTGAAGTGCATGCATCTCTGTATATTAAAAAGTAATAATCCGTTCATTGTTTACTGACTTAAGAAAGAGCCACGACCAATCGACGCCCATCCTATTCACAGAAGTCTCCTTGTATTTTCAAAATCTAAACATATTAGGCCTGTCAGCATGTGAAATGTCTTTTCGCCCTAACAAGAATCCCGAAATTAGCTTCGAAAGTCTCCCAAGGGGGTTGATTTAAAATCCATAAAATTGGGTGAAAATTAAAATATATTGTTGTTATTGCCATAAATGTATGTAAGGTTTTGCGCAATGTACAGTGACTCTGTAAAATATTAGAAAGAAAAAAATTGACCGGACTGGGATTCAAACCCGTGCCGCATTATTGGTCCAGTGCCTCTAACCGCTCGTCCACGGTTTCTGTTGGTAGGCAATTGCATTGCAAAGGATTTATACGGAGGGAAATTCTTTAGTTGCATTTTGCTCTCGAACTCTGGTCCAAATGGAAGAAAGCAGTGACACTTTTCCCGAATTTTTCTCTATAGTTTCAGAATATAATTGCGTCATTTGGATCCCGAACATCAGTCACGCCATGTCTCCTTGTCAGTGTGTTGTGACAATAATATCACTCCCACATTGTCGTGTCGACCATTGTCTATGTAGACATCCCTCCAACCCCTCTCCCCCCCACCAACGTGGACCTTCGTTGACAACCCTCATACCCCTCCATCCCTGTTTGGTGTCTACATGGATTATGGACAGCCCCTTACTTCAGGATTCACTTTGTGGAAGTGGTATATATCCATGTTATTAAAATGCACAACTTTTTGTGATGATGCCTATACCTGTGGCAATGACTACCTGAAGATGCCATAACTGTGAAACTTGTACCAATAAGAGTTCTGTGGAAAAGTACGTTGTGCATTTTAATATTTTTTAACATTATCTTTGTAAGAAATGCCCTTGTCACTCATTCACTAACTCAGGAACACTGTAAGATGGAGCCACAGTCACTTAAATTTTAAAATGCTGTTATTCAACTGCTTGCAAGAAATTTCATAAAAGCGAGAATCATTTCTGATTTGGCTCCAACTGAGACAACACTCCCTTTCATCTTCCGACGACGACAATTTCCAGTGAATACAGCATATGTGATTACAATCAACAAGTTGCAGGGTCAGTCGTTTGACCACAATGAACTCCAAACAGCAGTATTCTCACACTGACAACTGTAAGTTGCTCTCTCTTGCTCGAGAAATTCCCACCAAGTGAAAGTGTTTATCGAGCCCAACCCTCAGCAAGGACCACTGCTCAATGATAATCGTCAATTCATACGCAATGTGAGAAATAAATGGAAAGAATGTTATTTTTTTAGTGTTGGGAATTAACTCATGATATCAAGTGTCATATAATTTCAATATCTTCCTTGAAGTGGGTGCCATGGGCATCTTTTTAAACCTAGTTTTAATAAGATATTCTTGGGTTTTGCTCACATCAGAAAATCTTCCTAACTCAAGCAAGAACCAGAGAAGAGTTCATGCATGTAATATGCTGGGAAAGCATTGAATCTTTCAGGCTAAATAATGTTTACATGTTCAGAATATTTTAGTTTGATGCCATGGTTTGGGTTATTTTCAGCTAAACTCTACAGGACCACCAGTTGAAAGTAATCCTGAAATGAATTTCATCACTCCAAAATACACCCTGAAACAGAGCAGTGATGTAGATATGTCAAATTATGAGCAGAATCACCTTTCTCATCATGATATCACCATTCCTCAGCGAATAGTTTTGATAGTGGATCTCCCTTATGTGAAGTCTTCGTCAGAACTGGAGCTTGATGTTGAGCAGCAGAAGTTGTCTTTGGTCAGCACTGGAAAAAGGCGGTAAGAGAAATGATGCTTGCTGATGCCATGGCCTTATTATTTGGATGGAGTTCATAGTGATTGGTTAGAAAGTGAGCTAATGGTTTCAACTGTGGTGTTGTCACTTTGTAATCCCATGCAGTGGCTGAGTGACAACTCTTCTTTTCTCTTGCATTGCTAGTTGTTGGTGTACATTGACTTTGTGCACTTGAAGATTGATTTGTTCAAGGAAATAAGTCTTCAGTGTTTAGCTTTTTATTTGTCAAACATTGTTAAGAGGTATAACTTGGTGGAATTTAGTCCCATTGAAAAATGCATGCATTCAAATTAATTCACTGGAAAATCAATTATAGTGTTACTTATAAAGTACATATGAAAAGTACATGGAAGCGAAAATGTAAGTAAGATAATACAAATGAACAGCAAAATGTCTCAGATGTTTAATTATGATGCTGTAATATTGTCTGGCCCGGCATGCTTGGATATGTTGAGTGACTTCATCTTATTTATCTTGTTGATTAAATGAAATATCATTTGAAATTGTAAGTTGGTCTTGATGGAAAGAAACATAAAAGCAGATTGAAATGTTTTGGTAAATTATTAACTTTCATCAAACCTGTCTCTGAAATGCAAAGGAACAATTTAAGCTCTATGTGATCATCTTTTTGAAGAATGTGATCTAAATGCTAATGGGAGTGAAGAAAACACTAATTAATCACTGTATATTTTATTTACTAATTTTTGAAGCAGTGTGTTTGTTTCTATTTTGCCATTTTTCATGTATTGCATGTTTTAATCTTTAAGAGTAGATTTTGTGTGACTCCTCAAAAGAATTATGTTGAAGCATTCCATTTTCTTTTGTACATTGTGTACTCTTATTCTGTTCAACCAGGTACAAACTTGAATTGAAGCTGGCTTATCCAATTCAAGAAACCAAAGGAAATGCTAAATTTGATCAAGAAGCAGGGAAGCTGATTGTAGCTCTTATGGTTGACCGTGAGAAAGCTGTTAAAAAGAAATACCATCATCCAGAGGGAGACAGTGGAATAGAAAGTGATATGTGTTGTGGACGGGCCAGCAGTAGTGAAGAGGAAGAAGCCAAGTGTGCCATGGAGGGGGAAACCTTAGTCACAAAATTGAGGGAGCCTGAAGATGAGGAAGCTTCCTTCAAATCATCAACTGATGGAATTGGGTGTGTGAAAGAATTACACAATGGATGTGAATTTGCTGACAACTTGCACGGTCATGCTGTTCCTATGATAAGTGATTCAGTGATGCAAATGGATGAAACATCGGCTGGATTAGAGGAACTTCTGGGTAAAGAAGCTGAAGGAGAAACATCTCTCAAGCCACCAAACTCGACTCAAACTCTGGAATTGTTTGAAAAGTTTCCAGAAGCTTCTGAAAATGAATTCTCATCCTTTGCAAAATATGGTGTGAAATGTCAAATGTCTCAGGGTTTGCTTCTTCCTGAAGTACAGTACACTGTTCCTCCATTTTCCTGTAACTATCACCGAGAAGCTGAAACCATGGCCATTACATTTGTTCTTCAGGCTAAAAATGTTGACCCTTCGTCAGTAAAGAAAAAGGTGTTTACTGGATTAGGGATTTCCATGAATTCAACAAAACATAAGTCTATACAGGATAATCCTTCTGATGATATTTCTTTGGCTCCTGAAAATGGATCTGTGTGTAATGAATATCGGACTCAGGGTCAATCGGCTATTCTATTGCCGGGCCCATTAATGACTAATGGCTCAGATTGGCAAAAAGGCTTAGTGGATTTTGATTTTGATCAGCTTAGAGATAATGTTCCAGACAAGAAGATTACTGTGCATGGTGCTAAAATGTCAGTGTTGAGTGAAGTAGTGGAAAATGAAATGAGTGAGAAGCTCAGGGATAGTATTGTGATCAAGGAAGATGCTATGAGAAGCCCTTGTGATGCTGTCATGTGTGATGAAGAAGTTACTTGCTTTCATGTAGTATTTTCATCTATCGGTGCTGGTTTTTTTCCGCAAAACTTTGCTTTCTGTGTGGGAATTCCTCAATCATTGTGGTCACACACTGATTCCAATTCAGCAGAAGCCATTCCTGTAAACATAGAGGTTTGGGATAATAATGTTGAGCTGCAGTTGAAGAAATCGTGTTATGAGAGTGGTGAAACAAAACGAATGGATTGTTTTGTTGGCAAGGATCCCAGTAGTTTGCAGCCTTATACACTGCCTCCATTTGAAGATAAATTGATGGAATCAGAGGTATTTATTTTATTCATTTCTGTTATTTTTTTACGTCTGTTTTTAAACATTCATGACTTGACTTTTGGTTTATACTCATGTCAGGTATCCTTAAAATATCAATTGATCTTTGGTCAATACTGATGCTTGATATATTCTCCCACATCACTCTATTACATTAATTACATTTGTAAGCCGGCTACGATGAGTGGGCTCGGGAAGGTTCATTAAGGTAAAGAAAACCGAAACCTTAAGTATTTGCACTGTTCATTTAGTCATCTCACTCACATTTCACACGCAACTCTCCCACACAGGTGACACCCAAAGACTACCTCCCTCCTCCCTTTGCTCGACATCCGTTGTCCCGCTTGCCCTGAGCACGTGACCCTTGTCCACTCCTCTCATTGGGCTGGCAACTAGGGTTCTCTGCCCACACGTGGACCACCCGCTCTTTTCCAATGCCTTCTGAGAAAGTCACTCATCCTGCGTTGAGTGTGAAAGGGTCGCGCATGGTGGGCCCATGGAGGTCCACCCTTTTGTTTCTCCAAAGCAGGGTGCTCAACTCCTGCGACGTCAATCCCTTACATGAATCACTCAACACAGGACTTGATTGACAGGTTGCAGTGGCTAGTGTCATTCCAAGGGCCAGCCAAGCAGAGGGGATGCAAGACAAAGGCAAGGACCGTGGGATGGTACTCCACTCCTTACACATTGATCACACTTATTAACATGTTCTTTCATATGAGTGCCTGTAGTAAATATCTTATCTACATTGTAATTTTTTCTGGAACACAATTTGCTATTTACTGCAAATCTTTTGTGTACAGAATTTCATTTTTGTTGTGATGAATCTCTCTTGAAGTAAGATTGGTGTGTCCCCATGTTTCAACCTCCTAAAAATAAATTAGTAATATCCTGAGAGTTCATTATTTATATTTATAATATTCTTTGTAAAAGATAACTACCAGAAGTAATTTGTGTATGTAAGAAATCAATATACCACTCCCAGTTTAAATATATCATCTACGTACATATGTACTATTCTAAGCATGTAGAACCTGTAGAAATAATTAGCAACCTGTATTTAATAATGTGGAGCAGAGTTTTTTATATAAGTGTAATAACGAGGAAGAGAACATGCTTCTATTTAATTTTACCCTATTGTTAACACAAAAGGACATCATATTATTGATTTCATGTTTAGCCACCACAGATATTTCCTTAGCATGTGAGATGATTAGTATCATCTGCATAGATTTTGGGTGCATATGGTGGAGAGAACCTCTCCATAGCTGCTCAAATCCAGTT
Organism: Pyrrhosoma nymphula; assembly: GCA_963573305.1. NCBI lineage: Eukaryota > Metazoa > Arthropoda > Insecta > Odonata > Coenagrionidae > Pyrrhosoma > Pyrrhosoma nymphula. The sequence continues at coordinate 93,008,882 of OY754335.1, read as the reverse complement.
TTTGGTGTGATCCGAGTGACCTCTCATTCAGTTGAATGCTCACAATTCAGTGCAAGAAATGCTGTGGTTGAAAGTTTCAATGGGCAGATTAAAAAAATAAAATAAAAATCCCTTTAGGCCCGGTCTAGAGGCACCAGGTAGATTTCAAAGTTTTTTTATATAGACATATAGACTCAGGTAATTTTTTTACCCCTTTCTAACATGGTTTCGTGTTATTCATATCTAAAATTGTTTTAGACAAAAGTTTAAGATAATATTTATAAGATATACAATAACTTTGAATGAATCTGATATTGTGCCTACGAAGTTATGATTTTTGTCAGAAAAATCCTATTTTTTTCACCCCTTAAACTAATGATTGGTGTTATCAAAACTTTTTCAGACAAAAGTTTTTTGTGATAGTCTTGGAAAATATAATAAATATAAATGAAGGAAATATATTTCATGTTAATTAAGGGAGTTATTATAGTGAATTTTCAATTTTTTAAATGGCCGACAATGGCCGATTCAAAATGAAAATATGTAATTATTCCTTACATGTTATCCAAGTAAAAGTATAGTATAGTTAGTTAGTTAGAAGTATGCTTCATAGCTTCTTATGCTATGAGAATGGGCAAGCCTACGAAAGGTGAAAAGCCATCTCACACCATTGAAATTTCTATCACGTAATTACATTGTTTCTTTTTTGTCTTGACTCTTATAAATCTTTTTGTTGTAGTCTTACAGTGATCCCGAGTTCAGTTCACTTACCTCAGTTTCTGAAGATATGCGAGAAGAGGGAACAAAGGATGAAAGTGATAGCAGTGGCATTGGGAAAGAGAACCATGAATTCAGAAATAAAACAGTGCTGTCTGCCTCTGAGAAGAGGAAATTCTTCCAAGAAAGAACCTTGTCTGAATCTAGTGTGGAATCTGTAAGTTTCAAAACAAAGTATTTTTTTTTAATTTGCAGGAGTGGTCCCTGATGCAAGTTTTTCTACAAAATTTTTAAGTTCCAGAATTATTTTTTGTAAATATTATTATATTTATTCTTGCGAAAGGATTATAGCTGCATAGTTAAATTTTTTAACTTTTTAAAATGAAAAAAAAATTGTTTCTGAAAACCCTATTGAATCGTGTATCCGTATGCATGTTTCTTGTGCTTCACAATGATGGGCAGGGAGCATGCATGTTTCCTGTCAAAACTCTAAAACCTTGACCTTACATCCTTTTGTAATTTGGAATTATGTTTTTGTGCATGTTAAAACCCTGAGAAAGACTTTTTCACAGTCTTTTAATTTGAATTCCTTTAAGTATTGGTCATTGAATACATGAATACTCTGTGATAATTTGGTGATGATGTTTGCCTGTCCCAAAAATGCATACATAATTTCCAAATCATAAGTTAGGTAATTGCTGCATTTTACAAATGTGAAGTTAATCGTTACCTTTGAATAAAGCAATTTTTGAAGTCTCCATTTCTTACCTAACTTAATATTCCATATATCAAGAAAATGTAGCTTGTTATGAAGTTGATGCATTGAAAATATCATCACGATTAAATTGGGAAGTTTTATATGATATGAATTTGTGTGTCTTAATTGTTTTATTTTCATGTGTAGATCACCTTCAAGCAAGTCACCAAGGGAATTTTGAAGAGGTCTCGCCAAGCTTACCTAGGAAGAAGTTTATCTGAATCCAGTGGTGGAGAGGAGTACAGCTGGATTGGATCTGCCCAACATTTGTCACTCTCTTCTTCTATGAATTCATCACCATCTCTCACTGAAATCAATCGAGCTACTCTGGGTGAGAGTTTAAAGGAAGAGGCAGAGGAATATGATGAAGAGGAGGAGGATGATGATGAAGATGGAGAGAAAGTGAAGAAAATAGTTCGTTTCAGTGATGTTATTTATAAGCAAACATATCGGTGAGTGAATTTGTTTCATATATGCATTTCTTTTAGCATTCCTTTTGTGCCATGTAGTAGAAACACCGATGAAAATGATGCTGATGTAACTAGTCTTATCTTGGACCATTAAGTTGTGCCGTGGAATAACAAACTTAAATTTCTTAGATACGTTTATTACAGCTTCACGTTCGGAGACAACTGCCCGACTCCCTTCCTTGCTCCTCCTTTTAAAGGGAGACGGGCATTCGACCCCCCATACATTGTAACAGGTTGGGCATTTAAACCCCTGTTGACTCCGAGCCGAGCTCGGCTCGGCTCAAAGTATAGATAAGTAAATAATACAAGTTCTTTATTAACTTTGTGGTATTCCATTTTAATATATCAGATGATTTAATGGAAACTTTTACAAAAACCACAACTTAAAAACACACACAGACACGACCCGGGTTTCGACGCTTGAACGACCTGAAGATGACGCTCAAGCGTCGAAACCCGGGTCGTGTGTGTGTGTGTTTTTAAGTTGTGGTTTTTGTAAAAGGTACCATTAAATCATCTGATATATTATAGATAAGTAGGTTGATGAGGGAAGGGTGGAAAGAAACCTTCCACCCTTCCCTCATCAACCTACTCATCTATCCTTAATGGTCCAAATGACCTCAGCTGTCAGTCCTCACCCCAAATGACCCACTAACTAATCCAAAAATGAGGGAGAATTAAGGTTGTTGACCGGGTGAGAAGAGGTGCCTATAAACAATACCATTAGACGATTATAATTTACTAGTTCCCCGATGATTTTCCTAAAATTTTGCGCAGCATCTTGATCAACTGATTTCCTGATACCATGGAATAGTTTATAACAAGCCAGCCATCCATCAGAAAATTCACATTTCCCACCCACCTGTCTCCACCGCTTTTGTGGTGTCATGTAGCAAGCATGCTTATTAGGGTGGTTCGAAAAAAATATATTATTTTATTTCGGAATGCATTAGTGCTCAAAAGTTGCCATTGGTATACACAAGAAAAAATATTATTAAAAACTTTTTATTTATATATCTTCCGGTCGCACATTGCCGTTAAAGTTCAATAAAAATCGTTAAAAACCAAAAACTTTCAATGCTTTTTGTAAGTATGTAATGGTGGTATGACTGCAGTCCTATATTGTGTAAACAATTTTACAAGTATTTAAAAATGACTTAAAATTATATAAATTATATTTATATCATATATTTTGGTCACGCATCACTATGGAATATGTGATAAATATGCGATTTTTGCAAAACTCCAAAGTTTTGCATTTTATAACGATTTTATAACAAATCTAATTGAGACACTATAGTTACATTTTTGTACCTAGAGGTGCTTAGAAAAAAAGTACAGTAAAATAATCTGGTAATACAGTAAAACTGGTCGCGCAGCCGCATAAAAAGTGACTAATCCCTGTATGACGAGACGCAGTCGTGTGCTCGAACTTTCTCTGTGGCTGCACGTGCATCTGTCTGCCTTCCGCCATTTTGTGTTTGTTTGTTTTATTTTCAACTGTTAGTCTGCTGTAGGCCTTAGTCACTATTGAATGTGGTGTTGTTTCTGTGTTAGTACATGACTGTTCTCTTGTCTATTTAGTTAGCAACGTGTGCTTTTTCATTAAGTGTTAGTGATTACAAGTGCTAGTGTATTACTGCTATGATGGATGCGCCACAGAATGTGGGAGTAGGTGTAATAACTAGAAAGGATTTTGAATGTCCTACATTTGGCCACCAGCAGGACTTATTAAATAACAAGCTACCAACACATGAGGATGTACTCCATTGCTGCTTTCAAGAGAGATATATTTTGGCTGTGGGAACAAACAACAAGAGTGTCTCCTTTTTAAAAGTAGCCACAACAGTTGCATAGAAAATTAAGTATTTGTATGGCAAGGCTTCTATCCCTCTTGATTATGTTTTATATTTAGCAGAATCTTTTGTAACAGTTTAAATGGCAACTTTATTATATGGTTGTGTTTTTTACAGCTAGTTACGGTTGCCGTTTACTTGGCATATGGTCATGACAACAATCATCTTAAGAAACATTATTTTACATTTTACCATTAGCCAACCATAGCCAACCTTCAACAATCCCAACTGTGATGGAATACAGAGTGGTCCAGCTTATTAATGCTTACAATGAGTCATATTGTAAGCTCAGAAAATCATACAATCGTGACAAAAACAAAGCAACATTTCCACTGAGACTTAACGAATTTAAAGAGAAGGGTTCCTATCTTTTTGACATTACTGCATGCAAATGTCAGATTGTTGTTAACAACTGCACTTGCAAGAGAACTCCAGATGCCTGTGTGTGTCCAATAAGTATTAGCTGTATGTGTGAAAAAGAAAAATAAATCCCTGCCCTGGAGCTACGATTTATGTATATCTATATCTATCATGCATATACGAGCTGTGTATATATTTACGACTTCCAATCTGAAAATGACTTATCATTTAACAAATTAGAAGTGATTAGATGTGATGACACTTTTATGAGTTTGATGTGGGAAGACCTTTGGAATGGAGAATTTGTCTTCTTCATTTCAACGAACGTCTATTCCGCCACCTTTTCAAGTACATAATTAGATGGTATGACAACAGGCCCAACAGATAATTCAGGGCCAATTGGAAAAGATCTACCTGGGTGTGAAAAGATACCGGTGATTGAATTTGAACCTTACGATTGTGTGATTCCTGTAGTAGATAGGCAGATACTCAGCAAAGATCAATTGTATTTACTAGACATATCAAAAGTCATCCAGTCAGGGCAGTGTTCTGAAGATTTTTCAATCCGTGACCATGGCCCTATGTCACACTCAAGATGACTCACTACCGCTAACAGGGTATTGCACCTATATATTAGTGTAAATAGTCCTGAAAATATGAGGCAAATAGTCACTTTTATTTTAAAGTAGTGTATGCCTACGTGGTTTACCAGTAAGGTGAACAAGAATTTCACTGACACACCAAAACACATTTATCAGGCCATTCAAACAACACGGTATCTGCCACAAGAGCTGCTTCAAGTTATAGACTCTGTTATACAACGGAATACTTACTTTGCCCATCCTGAAAATTTACTTTAGGCGATGGTCCTTCGTCGCTCATCGTCAGGGGGTCAACAGATTCGCCGGAAAAGTACTATCTTTCAGCAATTTACGAAGTTAAAACCAAATATTTATTATCATATTTATGCATAGAAACAGTAAAAGAAAGATATTATAGAATTATCGCTAACTGGATTGAAAATGCCTTGCATAAAAAAGACCGCTTCATTTCATAGCTTGAATCTGGCAGATTAAGAGTTGATGTAGTTCAAATTTCTGTTACGAGTGGCACTGTATGAAATTCCCTCCATATTCAAATTTTTATAAAAAATAGGTGGGAGGTTCAACGTTGGAAACATAGGAAATTGAATGGGACTTCCCAAAAGTGGTGCAAATTGCAGGAAAACGTAATTTCCGATAACGCAAGTATGAGGTTTCACTGTACATATATTTCAATTGCAATTGTTAGATAATTTATTCATCTCAGGATATGTATATATGGTACTGTTCGATCAGGACCCTCCCTTCAGCACATTCATACCACCCCTTTGGTTCTTTTCGCCCCCCTTAGGATAAAGCACCTGGGGGTGATAGCGCCCACTTTGAGAACCACTGATCTATAGCATCAGAATAAGAGATGTGTGCTCTATTGATAAGATTGCTTTTAACGTTACTTCATTCTACACACTATAGTGGTTACAACAAAAACAGAAAGATACGCTAAGACACTCAATTAACATGCATTTCACTTTTCCCTCTGTCATTTGTCCTTTCCCTCTGTCTATTCTTTTATCTCATTCTTACCTTTCATCATGGAAGGTGTCCTAAAAAACTTTGCCTCATACCCTTGAGGTGGCTATCATGGTATGTAGTTTGTTGATGTAGAAGACTGTTTAATTGCTGCTAGAACTAATATGTACTTGTTTGTGTAATAACCAAGTAATTTACTTATTAATCAATAATTATGGGGTACATATTTAGATAGGTCTTTGTTGCTTGTACATATGATATTGAGGTAGAGAATTCCTATCCATCCTTACCCTTATTTTACAGTAAGTGCTATGAATAGCTTATTTTTTCTAATTTCCAACTCAAATCAATTTTTATTTTAAAAAGCAGTCAATTTCCTTTTGAAGTGAATCCTAACAATTTAAACCTATAAATTTTTTCCAGGTCCAATGCAAGTATTCTTGGCCAAAGGAAGAAAAATCAAAGGAAGTCAAAGAACAAGAAGCGTGCAGCAGAGAGAAGGGCCAGCGAGAGTGAAAATTCTGTTGATGAGGTGGAGTCAGCCTCAGAAAAGACAAACATTGACTATGTGTCAGACTCATCTCCCCCACAGTTGAATGAAATTCATCTGCCAAGCAATCTAACTGCAATGCCCGGACCTGCAGATGTTCAGTCTGTGAAGGGAAAAAGTAAAGGTTCTTCAAAGAAGAAAGGTAATGGGAACAAGGGCAAGGGTAAGAAGATCCCTGAGCCACCAAAATCCGATGACTCATCTGGTACTTCTTCTTCCCCATCTTATGAATTCAAAAGTGATCTAATTTTTCAGCTGGAGATGTGATGTAGCTGATTACAATGAAGTCGAAATGGGGTCATTATTTGATGGTGCTACATTTCTAAATAGAAGGGTTTGGGTGAATAAGAGAAATATAAAATTATATAGTTTCCTTATTAATAATTCTAGTTTATATACAAGCATCTTTGAGTTGTGCAGTTGTGTTGGGCCATGAATGTTAGATGTTAAGTATCAAATTAGTACAAATAACTGAAAGTATATTAGAAATATGGGCATAGGTTTTTGATGTAGTGATGGTAATGCAATAATCCAATGCACTTTTTCTCTTAATGAATTATGAATTATTGATTGGCTAATTGTATAAGTACAAATAAAAATAATTTAGCTATGGAACCTGATGTTCTTCTATGGAAGCCATGTTTCTGGATATTCTCATGAATGGATTTTTTTATTTACTGGTATCTCAAAATGTTTCTTGGTTTAATATTGGCAATGTGCTCATTCAAATCAGATGCTTCCCAGTATTATCGAGGAAGTTTTTTTTGTATCCTCCTTGTTAAGGTATTTGTGATTTGAGTTTCATCGGCCATTTGTATGAGCTGTGATTTGCATTTAATTATGAATGCATCCATGTGCTCAACAACTTCCTTTCATGTATTCCAGTTTAGGTGTTCCAGGAGGAAGCAATAATAATGGTAAAATATCAATTGCTGAACTCTGCGGTTCTTGAAAATATTTTGTAGTAAAGTCAAAACATAATGTAGAGTGGGCTACCAAAGTACATTTGAGGCAATAAACTAAGTACAGGGTTAGAGAGTAGGGATTTCCTGCTTGTCTTGGTTAGCGTATATTGCTGTATCACTTAAAGGACATTTTTCTTATTCTGTTATTGACTTCTAAACAAAATTCCTAGTGGGTAGAGTACACCTTCTCTAAAATAATTGTTTTAATTGGTGCTGTATCGAATGCTAGTATGTAGTATACTAGCTATTATTAGTGATGAGTTGATGTATTAATTTTAATTGAGCCATACTCTCATTGGCAATTTTTATTTAGAAGAAATAATTGAGTCAGTTAAATATTTACAGCCTTTTAAACCTTAATGTTGTGCCATATTTTTTTTTATTCCTCTGTGTTGAGCGCAAGAAGTGATTGCTGTAAAAGAAAGAGTCAGAAAGTCTACAGATGCCTTAATTACATTATGTGGTTGTATTTACTGATATGACTTGGTAATGTTATAATGTCAAGCTCCTCATTTCCAGTGAAATTTTTATTCCTCAATTCCAGTGATGCCCCCAAATATTCCTCTGTGATAATAAACTACAAAACAATTATTTTTGTCTTATCATTTTTGTGTGAATGTATTATGTCCAAGGGCTGTTTAATAAGCAAATGAAAGCTGAGGAATTTTCCCTCTCATTTGCTATTCATGTAATTTTTGCACCTGTTAACTGTTGTAGAATTGTTCATAAATTTGTTTACCCTAACATTTGTTTTTCCTTTTCTGACATGTATACCACCATCCATTATTTTATATCATTTTATTAATGTGACCAGTTTCAAATTAATAATTCACTATGCACACTTACCAGTTTCCTTTCCATTCTTGATGCCTCATTAACCCCTGCCCTGACAAGGACGAGATCACACGTCCAAACCAGTCGGGTCAAATCGCATCAGGGACAAGTTCACTCATCCATGGCCACTCTTTCATTTTCCTAGCTGCCAATGACGAGAAATCTCGTCCCCTTTGTAGAAATTCAATCTCTAGGCAGCAGATAGGACAAACAGGCTCATTTTCAGCCAGTTTTTGAGACTTATTTCGTCGCATTAGTGTATGGAATTACGTCATAATTTTACTAATTTTTACCCTAGTATTTATACATAACACGTGAGATTTAGCTCATTATTTGCTTGAGTTTTATGTAAATTTATCTCGTATCGAATTCTTACATTTAGGCGAAATATCAATGCATGTACACCACATTCAAATGTTATTACATTTGTAAAAGTATTGCATTTCTTTTTTATTTTTGGGGTTCATAACGCTAAATATAATTGATTCCAACATTCACGGCGATTTTTGGATGCAAAAATAAGTCGTGCGATTTACACTCGTAACGGTGCAAGGGCCCAGCCACACTGAGACACCGGTTCCCGTAAGATCACCAAAGTTCAGAAATTTTGGGCCCGGACGGTGGTTGTATGGGTGACCATGCATACCTTCAGACAGGCATGGGGTTGGCGCAATGGACCAAGAAGGTCTAAGTGCCCGGGCTCCTGTTGAAGGCCCCCCTACAAACAATCTATCTACACTCATAACAGTGACGTTATATTGGGAAAAATAAAAATAATCCCTTACAATCACTTCTAAATAATACATTATCTACCTACCCGAAAACTGCACCAAGGCGTGTAGCATGGGGTGTAATGCAACCAGCCATGTAAAAGACTAATACAGAATAAAGGAATATTCGGATAAGGCGAAGCGTGTTTTCACATAATTAGTCTAGATATGTTCATTTTATAGTCATAAATTGTATGGGAGAAGAATAAATTGTTGAACCTATCCATATTACAGCAAATTTCTCAAATATTTAGCCTTCCTTTCCTATCCTTCGAATGTGGTGTTGTGATAAAATAAAATCTGCCATGTTGACGTGATACTCGTAAGATACAAGTTTTGCAAGTAATTTCTCACACTCGTAAATAACCTTTGAGTCTCTAGTGGCTTCCAGTTATGCAAAAAAACTGCTTTTAGAGGTTGAGATTCAGACGATGATAGTCATTTTATATCCAACCCCCATAAATGTCATTTTTCGAGCGAAATCTGAAGAAATCTCTCAATTACAGCATCACTGACAATTCAAAAAATGTTCAGGAAAGTGGCAGTGGCTTGCTCTCCCTTTCATTAAATTTCGTTCTGGTTTCTTCTCACGCTCATGCACTACGCTGCAGCCCTTTTACTTCCAAGGTCACCCAAGATAAAAGGGGCAATAGAACAGGGGCGACAGCAAAGAGTGCGTTGTCTATCCGGAAAGCCCCAGGAAAATGGTTGGGCGTTAAGTCCCTTTCAGACTCTGCTTGATGCCTGTCTTAATAGGGCCATAATTTATTCACTCAAGTGGAACAGCGGACCATTATGATTGGGAAAGGTCTTCTGTGGAAAAGAATGCTTTCATCCTCCTTGCTTTTTGACCTCATCTGCTAGTTTTGCGGTAATCTTTGAACTTTAAGAATACACACATAAGGAAAGTGTTATACATACATATTTTCCCTCCTGCAGACTTGCATTTAGCAAGACTTTGAGCAGGAAGACTCCACCTTTGTTATTATTCCCCCTGATTTCCATCCTTATTGGTACCCCTCGCTTCTCTCTAAATCTTACCGACTTGTCTTATCCTCTTCGGAAAGGTACCGTTTACAAGCTAACGTCAATATCTCAGTGGATATTCCCAATGTACCCCTGAAATTCTTTTTCAGTTATCAAAGGGTGTCAACATAAAATCATTTCGATTTATCCTAAATTTTCAACGGAGGCATACAATAGTTCTTCGCTCTCCTCCTGAGCATTCACGTCTAGTGTCCCTTCTCGTTTCACTGAAATCCATTTTTATGTGATTAGAGATCGAGAGCAATTTTTGGTCACCGTGTTTTTTTACTGTTTTGCTTTATTCATTCTGCAATGGAAAGTGAGAGTGAAAGGTGTTGAGGTGGAAAAAGGAAATTTAGAAACTTCTGGATCTGAATCGAGCTTCTCCGAGCACACCATATCAGATGCCGAGTGCGAAGATGAGCCTAATGAAGATGACCAATGGTGAGAAATGAAAAGTAGCGAGGCTCCCTCTCTTGCACCCATAAGGTTCAATTTTGAAAGTGCTTCATCACTCAATTTTGAAGTTCAAGAAGATGGTGGTGTACTCCAGTTTTTTCAACTGCTCTTCGACAATGAAATGATAGGACTTATTTCTGATGAGACAAATCGGTATGCAAATCAGTCTGTGAAAAACCCTCTGGTTCCAGAGAACAATGGCGTGAAGTGAGCGTTCCCGAAATAAGAATTCCCGTTCCCGTTCTTGGCGCTAATAATGCTGCAGAGCATTGTGAAAAGACGGACCAAGAGGATTATTGGACCACACGGTGGATTCTGTGTACACCATTTTTTGGGGAAACAATGTCATATCGCCGATTTGCAAAAATTCGGCAATATTTACATTTCAGCAAAAGTGAAGAATACATCGCAGAAATATGTATGTACTAATCCAAAACTGAATAAGATTTGGAAAATCTACCTAAAGTTGAACATAAAGTTCAGTGAGTTGTATGTACACCCTAGATCGAGATATGACTGTGGATGAAAATCTGCTCCTTTACAAGGAACGATTGGGTTGGAGGCTCGATTCGCTCCAAGACAGCAAGATTTGGCATCGTATTATTTGTTATGTGAATCAAAAAGTGGTCATGTGTGGTCCACTATAATTTACACAGTCTTTGGAACTAAAACTAAATTGGACCAAGATTTTCACAACATTCCAATGTCATCACAAGTGGTTATGTCCCTTTTGTCATCACAAGTGGTTATGTCCCTTGTGAAGCCCCTATTTGATAAGGGTTGCTGTGTTGTTACAGATAAATTATTTATTCACCTAATGGAGCTTTTTGTGTGGAATTCCTTTGTGCTCTATCAAAAATCAGGTGGAGGGAAGCCATATTTGGATAATAGACTTGGCCTCATCGAAAAACATTATTATTGAGGAGAGCCATCCCCAATTTTTGGCTTTAAAGTGGGTCACCCACTCGCAACACCTCACCCTCTCTGCCCCTCAGAAAGGCACTTTCCTGAGCTGTCCCTAGCCACTAATAAGAAGGCAAGCCCCACGCACCAGTGTTTTCTATGTACTAGTAATAGAGATGGGCATGGGAAAATTATTCAAAGGGAAAGCAGATATTTTTGCCCATTTTACGTTGTAACGCTGTGGCTCAGATTGCGATGTAACGCTGTTTCTCACCATTTTTTAGGACTTACCACACAAAAAAATCTGTAAATAATGAACATTTATATTAATTGATTTGTATATATGATAGGGTTATAGAATTTTCAATAAAATTATAGATATGTATTTTGGCTTTCATACTTGTTCTAGCCAAGGTAGAAATGAATCTCTCTCACCTTAGATTATTGATAAAAGCAAGGATTTAAATTATTAATAAAAAAAAAGCTCAATGCTAAAAAAGAACTTGTTTTCTCATCATTATAACCTATACTTATTTAAAAATACAATAAAAAATATCCTTTTTGGAACCATTTCCTAAAAAAAATGCATCAGGGAAGGGGTTAATGTATTCCAGTATAGTGTCCAGGGCAGTGCAAAGGTCTTGTGCATTAGAAGCATAAAGCTTAAGGTTGTCCATATAGAACGAGTGGGTGACCTTATGCTTCCTGTCACCTGGAACACCACACATATATCCTCTGCCTCTTCACAGCCTTAGGGACAGAGGTAGGAGGGAAATATAGAACATTAGGGGGCTCAAGCTATTGCCTTGAAAAGCACCATGATGGTATTTTACCAACCCTGTGGAAACTAACTACTGGCCTAAAGTCGGGACAAAGCATGCTTTCCAATGTGGTAACAGGCATTTAATGCAGGATACAATTTCTGGGTGGACTTTCATCAACTTCAGCTTGATGATAATTAGCTCATAGCGATGTGGTGTCAAACACCTTTTTGTAGTTCTCCCAGATTGGTATTATTGATAGGTTTCACTTATGCTGGATGGCATATGCACCTATCAATGAGCAGGTTGTCCTTTCATTCCATGATTTCTCACTTTGAGCCCCGCTGTTCACACGTACCTCCCACACAGGCTAAACATGGTGGAGGATAAGGTCACTTAAGACCGAAGTGAATTCCTAATACAATAGGTATAGTGCACAGGACATATCAGCACCTGAAAAAACGTGTCTCATTATAAAAAAGCGGGAAAAAGTACTATAAAAATATTTTCTTGCTTTTTAGACCCCACAAGGAACACATTCATTTTGTATAGAATGGTGGAATAAAAAGTAACTTTTACTTTGGAATGAAACTAGTGGAAAGTCTAACATTCAAATACCGGTCAAATAATATGACATGGAAGGGTGGAAGACCTTCAGCAGAACCCCATCCTCTACACCTATTTGTGAGACACTTCCTAGAGTACATGCCAACAACAAAGAGGAAGGAAAAGCCATGTAGGCAGTGAGCAGTTTGTTGTGCCTGCCTAAAAGGATGGAATTGGCAACAATGTTGCAATGAATTGCGACAGCAATTATACAATGTAATACGGGTTGCGTCATGTTAGGATATCAAATGTAAACGATATTATTTTAGTATATTAACTTGCTAATAAGTGAATTTAATGACTGGTTCATATATATTCATCGAGATTAAGTAAGTGTGCCAAGTTTCAGCTCGATTGAACATTGGGAAGTGGGTTAGATTTTGATTACAAGATTCCATCAAGACAAACAACAAACAGGGCAAGTTAAAATAAGCATGGTAAAATAGGTTCTTTTGACAAGAACAGTTGGGACTTAGTACTGTACCATGCTTCAAGATCTACCATATATTGAGGGATTTTTAATAATGCTCAAATTAGTTTGATAAATACAATAATATGTGGTCAATCTAAAGAAAACAATTCATATTTTATACCAAAGTAAAAAAGAAAAGGCATGACATGAAAAAATAGATTTTTAATCAAAAATTAAAATTTTTAAAAGTATTGATATTTTAAATATTAACAATGATTTTCTGCGACTGTTCTCCTTTCCTCAACAAAAACTTAAGAATAGAATGAAAGAAATTGACAAAACCTGACACTTTCTGCGCAGAAAAAAAATCCCATCAGGCAAGTGGTTTAACACTAAAATGACAAAATATGCATTAGGGAGCAGTAAGCTTTTTAAACACATACAACTAAATTTTGTTTTAAATCTATAAAAAAATTTGTCTAAAAGTTTTGAAAAGATAATCTTGCAGCTGATTAAAATATTCCACAAAGAGAATTTTGTTAAGTCACATAAAAGTTTCACCAAAATCATGGTTCTCTAACCCTGGAGAAAGATGAAAGACATGTTTTAGAATGAACTGCCCAAACCAAATTTTCATTCGGGAGTTGTACAGAAAAGACATCGGATACTGTTTCCTCGTGGAATCGTCCACAGTCATGTCCCCTCTCAAGCCCTACTGGGGTCAATCAAAAGATCCCGAGATTATCAGCCCTAAGATTATCGTCAAATCGGCATGATGCCGACAAGATTTTCATCCCTGCACAGCTCTAGCTAAGTTGTTTTTAGAAAGGAAAAGATGTTTTGGGTGAATCAGAAGGCTAGGGAGGGACATTAGGGAAGATTTGGGCAGTGGTTAGGTTGTTGGAAACGAGTGGAAAAGGTTTCTTATTATTCTATCTTGCTAGATTTATGTTTTTCATTCAGTGCAGAGCAGGTTAATTAATAATGTTATTAATTCCCTCCCATATGGTATTATTGTAAATGGTTTCAAGTGAGCCATGGGTTTTCTGTACATATGTTACCAATTGATTGACTATTGAAGTTTGTTCGAGATCCGTTTGGGCCCTCAGGTATTGGACCTACATGTTGGTCCTATTACGCCAAACAGCTTCATGAGGTTTTCTCCTTGGTGCCCTAAAGCCTTACCAAAGGCCAAGATGTCCCCAATAGGTAAATCCCTAATGTCCCTGAATTCCGGAAAGAAAGTTCTTGGAAAACGATTCAGTCCTAGTAATTTCATGGCATTTGCATAATAGATGGGATATGGTTTCCTCATCCTCTTCGCATCATCTGAAACTTAGTGTATCTTCAAACCCCATGTTGTAGATGTGCTTCTTCATTGTTGGGTCTCTTCCCTTTCGTCATCTTGTCTGGCTTCTCTTCTTCCAGTGGGTAGGTCTGTTTTCTTTGTAATCTGACTATCGCCTCCCCAGGAGTATGATTACCACTCTGTGATGGCCAAAGGAGCTCTGAAGTGTGGACCAGTGATATAGTTCACTAAAGGAATATCCGCTCCCATATTGATTTGGATGTCATTGGTGCCTCAATCTACCCATGCACCCTCCACAGAGTGGTTGTGATCCCTCGGCTGACCCTTTACAGTCACCTGAAAATGGTCTTGGCTTCATGGCGTGCTGGCCCCATTACCCAGACCTTGGATCTTTCTTTTAATCACAATGATCAGCGTCTGCACCCCAAAAGTAGGTAGGTACTACCAATGGATACCATATCTTTCCTACCATCTCAACAATCCAGGCCACTGAAAAGGGGACGAGACTACATTGACCATGGTCTAGTCTCATCCCCTTGAAGGATACCAGTTCTCGGCTCTCTGGGTTGGTGCCCCAGAGATCCTAAATTTTCTTCTCCATTTCAGTGTACCAAATCATAACTTCGGGGTAGCCACCATCTTCTTCTTTCTTTTTGCGGCCTCGGCATACAATCGCTGTGGCCCGCTCAGAATCTTGACCGTCAGGGATGTTACCCTACTTTCTTCCTATCTTTTTAGGCATGGGGGTAGACCTTTCTCCTCCACCCAGTGTCCTTTGAGAGTCCACCCCTCCTCCTAAGTCTTGCCCTGAGTGGAAGATGTGCCCTCTTTTTCATTTGGGACTCCCATTTCTTCTTCCTTCTCAAATCCTAATCTTGATGCCTCCCTTAAAGTGGATGTTGATGTGTCCGTTTCGTCACCATCTGTCTCTTCCTAGGGATGGCCATCAGGTGCATTAGACATCTCTGTAGGGGTATTCAGAGGCTGGGCAGATGTACGAGAAGGTTGGACCATCTCGGGAGTCCTACATGGGTGCCTTCCAGAGTAACATTTCCTCCATAGAAGCTGTCAGCCTGGAACAGTTCATTGTACAAGGTCTGGCGCCCTTCTGTTGGTTCCGAAGACGGGTCCACGAGTTGATAGGGAAATTAAAAGTCCACATGCACAGAGACTCGCGTGCATGGGTAAAGCCAAATAAAACCGGGGGTTGCCTGGTTATCCAATGCTTCATCCACCCTTCAGACCCGAACACCTTAGCACAGGGAGTCTGCGTGGAGACGAGAGCTTTCTATAAATCATCTGGCATGTTCAGCAAAACCAGGGCTCCTGGATAATATGGCGTCCTTCACCACGCATGACGATCTTGGCAGGCAATGGGCTCTTATCTGCTTGTTTTTCACTCTGGGATCAGGGGTGGGTTAAAGGCTGCCCCCCGTATTCGGGACCAAGCCCCTCGGTTCACTAGGGGACCCCCAGGAAAATAGCGATCATTCCCTTCCACCAAACAGCGATCTTAATCCGCCCCTGTCTGGGATTACTTTTATATTACCCACAGAGATCTTCAAAGTTCTTCATTAATGTTTCTTTGATCTCCCGCCCTAGGCGTGGACTGCAGCAAATGCTGCCATCTATTAACTTAGCTGAAACTCAGGAAGCATACGACCACATACGACTGTGTTTCGTGCGGTTTCGTGTATCGGATCAGCCATTTATGTAATAGTTTTTACCGTTTTTACCACTTCGGATATTGAAGTGTAGTCAATTCGGAAATGTGCTGAGATATATGCATCGGAAGAGTATTTTTACATATAGTTGTAATTTTAGTCTCATTCTGCAGTATGGTATGACCTTTTATTCCCTTCCTGTACCTCATTTAATGTTGACGATATGACGCAAAGTTGACGTGAATTCCCCTGCTTTTTTAGATGCAGTTTATGCTGCTCTTCAGTCGTCAAGGCAAACTGCGTCTACAGAAGTGGTATGTGGCTCATCCTGATAAGTTAAAAAAGAAAATTACAAGAGAGCTAATCACTACAATTCTTGCAAGAAAACCAAAGATGTGTAGTTTTTTGGAATGGCGTGATGTTAAAGTCGTGTACAAGAGGTTCGTAGCCCTCATTCATGAGATGTTGCGTCGTATACCTACTGTGATATACTTCTTACACAGAGTTTTATTACAGGTATGCCAGCCTATATTTCTGCTGTGCAATTGAACAGGAAGACAATGAACTTCTGACCTTGGAAATAATCCACCGTTACGTGGAACTTTTAGACAAGTACTTTGGAAGTGTAAGTTGTTGTTACTGTCATTAAGCTAATGTGAAAGGTTGTTCGCCGTGCTCGCTTTCATCGGTATCTACGGGGTTGTTGTTGATGAATTATATTTGTGGGAATAGTTCTTAAGCAGTTACCAGTTGAAGCGTTCTGAAATTATTTTAATTCTAGCACTCTTTTTCCCACTAGCCCATACCTCGAAACAGTGTCGGATTACCAATAAGGCAAAGTAGGTAGTTGCCTATGGTCCCCGAGGATTTGGGGGCTCCGGAAGGGCTCTGAGAATTGTTTTCCCTTTCTTCTCTTGCGACTTGTTTATTAACGTGGGCCCCGTTGCTTATACTGCCTATATGCCTCCGAGTGTGTTAATCCGTCTCTGCCTCAAAATATTAGCCTACATCTCCCCTTCCTTGCTACCCGTATTGTCCTCTTGAAATTTCTCAGTATCTGGCATTTAATCGATTTCTGTTATTATGTGGTATATACTTCATTTTCATGTAAAAGACAATTTTATTTCAGCGTAGGCGTGGTTAAAATGCCCAATCACAGTTGTTCAGTGTAAAAACCTATTACTATTCTCTTAAATTTCTGCCACATTGTCCTATCACTGCATGCATTTTAGTGTGTTACATATATAACATTACTTTTTACATTCTCTCTTGTTCTTAAGATTTATTTAATTTTCCTTCTCTGGAGAATATCTTAGACCTTCTTCATTTATGAATTTCTCTGTATAACCCCTCAGGTAAATGAATCATAAGGTCCAGTCTAGGAGAAAATGTTTTGTGAGAAACTTAGAAAAGCGAGGGGGATTAGAGAAATGGGAAAGGAAAGTGAAAGGAATGTGCATTTAATAAATGTAAGAAAGAAAGGCATGAGATACTTAGTTTTTGAGAAAATAAAGTTTGAAAATGATCAAATTTGTTAATTTTTGGTGATATTTTGATGCCAAATTGCGAGATTTTTGGAAGTTCCAGTATAGGGATACAGACTAATTTCACATCTAAAATATGGCCTTACCCAACCCCCCCAACAATGTTTTGGGCGGACATGGAGTAAAACAGGGGTGCTAGGGTAGGATGGTATGAGACTTTGAAATGGCCATTTCCAAATGGAATAAAATGTTGTAAGAACTAAGATTTTCGCGGTGGTTTATGATGAACTTCTTCATATTTTCGGGTTCTACCGCATTGGTTGCTGTGGTGATGACAACAGTTTCGCTGGCACTACTGCCAGCGTCTTCAGGTCGAAGATGCTGGTTATCAATTTTGGTCCTCATTATATGGCGCTTCTTTCCCGCCAATTCTTGCTGCTGCCCTCCCATTGGTTCGTTTCAGAATTCTCCTCCAAGTGTTGTCCAGGTGGTATCCCTCGTCTCAGTTAAAATTGTCAGTCCAGGCTATCTTAATTGATTCCCTAATTAATCTAGGGTAATATCTGCCCTGTCTCACTATCACCTTGGCTTCGTCAAATTTTATGTTGTGTCCCGGGGTCCAGGCGTGCTCAGATATGGCAGACAGCTGAAATTGTCTATTGAAACTGTTGTCATCACCACAGCAACCAACGAGGTAGAACCCGAAAATATGAAGAAGGAAAAATGTTATTTGGTGGATAGTTATGTTTTATTTTCACGAACACCCTTTTAAACCAATGGGGCGGCCCATAGGGCTGCCGCTCAGGGCGGCCCATAGGGCTGCTGCCCATCCGTTAAATATTTGATCACTTGTTCTTCCTCCATCAAGTTGTGCTCTTGGTACCTACCATAGATGTACCAACTGCATAAATTAATATCCTAAGACCCCAACGGAAGTGTATGTACTAAGACTAGGAATTCTCTTTCGTTCTTAAATCACCCATGCATCATGAGGTTCTATTAGTCATCAATGAAAAAGCATACTAACATAACATTTGATTAAATATGTTTAAAAACAAAACAGCTTGTTTACGTCAGAGGAGTATGTCGACATTTATACACAATTAGTCTTCCATACATTTATGCATATACCTATTCATCTTCGACGACGAAGCGTATCATGAGGACAATCAAATGACAAATAGCTAAATTGTACGAAATAATACACACAAATAATAGAACATATGGAGAAGGAAACATCTGTGGATTTAATTTCCTTTCCACAAAAATGCACCAATCACGAGTCCCTGTGAAAGTCCTTAGCGCATCAGCTACTATGCATCTGTAACTTGCTTTCCATTCGAGAAGACACAAGTCGACTTGAGTTTCCGCGAGTTTACTGAAGACGGCGCATGAGTATCGAGTACCCCCCGAAGCAATTTATCATGGGGCCCTTGGGACTCTGGGCTCTTCTAATACAGATTTTTTTTCTACGTACTATCATGGGCCTGCAGGAAGGCGTGATATTTAAATGCTAGAGGCGTGTATATCCTTTGAAAATCAAATCTATGGTTGTCAAGGAAATATGTTATTGTTGATTTCAGAGAAAAAGGTGAGATTTTTCAGCTGAAAACATGAAGTTCAGACAAATACAGAGCGTAGAAGGAAATCGATTGATAAAATTAGAAACGTCATTTATTCAGCCATCCGATAAAAAAATCCCAGCCCTATATCTTGAGTGAAAGTAATTTTAAAAACAAATAAATGAAACCACTGCACCGAACCCAATGCTTAGCATGAACCACCAGGGGGGACCTTCAGGGGGCCTTTGGGGGCCCTTAGGGATTTTTAATATAGCATATGTTACAACCACATATGTTTTCTATCTGCATGCCAAATTTCAGCTCAATCGGTTCAGTAGTTTTTGCGTGATGGAGCAACAGACAGACAGACACCATTACATTTTTATACATATTAGTAAGGATCACACCCTTAACCCTGAAAAAATAGGGATTCGGTTAATTGAACCCTACAGTGTTTGTTGTCTATCAGTGACAAACTCGTGTTCCAAATTTCATCAAAATCGGTCCTGTGGTTTAGGAGGAGATGTGGAACATACATACATACATACATTGACTTTTATATATATAAAGATAAAGATTTGGACATTTTACATATCTCCAAGAACAGAAAATTGATGCATTTTTTGGTAGTGGGCGGATATACTGCATTTGGTGCTTTGCAACTATGACAAGGAGAAAGCTTTCAAAATATCCTTTTTAGGTCGTTTAGCTAAGGGCTTTCTTAATAGCCATAAGGAGCTTCAGATCATTTACTTCATCCATTTTTTTGTTATTAATGACATTGTTAAACTGTTATCTCCCGTTGTGTAGGCCTGCAAAAATCGTCACTTGCACTGTTTCCTTGCTCTTGAGCTCAACGTCATGAATCCACTAAAGATTTCTCAACGGAATAAGGAGGATACTTTATATCCTTTACATTGATTTATATTTGTGTCGGGAAAACTGTGCTTTGAAGAGCCCAGAGTGCACTGAAAAGAGAAAGTGTGCACTGTTGCCCAATCCGAGGGTGGTCCATAGAGCGCCCGAGAAATTTATTCTTTTGGGGGATAACCAGGGGCCTGTTTCTCAAAGCTACAAGTCCACAAGTTACAAGTCTATTCACTTGTAACTTGTGAAATTTTGTTTCTCAAACGTACAAGTCTACTAATTACAAGTTCGCAAGTTACAAGTCCATTTCACAAGTTACAAATGTTTACTCACAAGCGTTTTCATGGTTATGACACATTCTATTTCTCAAACAGACTTGTAAATTACAAGTCCTTGTAACTTGTAAGAAAATTTCTACTAGTCTTCCGAGGTAAGTAAATCGGAATATATAACGTAAATAATTTAAAATAAATGAAAAGCGATTTGCGACGCAAAATGGCAACGGCGTCACTACGACAGAAGCGAAATAAGCAACGGAATAAAAGTAAAAATGGACGTGGTGGAAGGTGTCAACATAGCTTTTGATGAAGTAGGAAGATATAGAAGAAGAAGATACTGGAGTAGAATAAATTTAACATTTAACACAGACTATGAATGCATAGAGAGATTCAGAATGACTGCGAACAAAATGGAACAGCTTATTACTGAGATAGGTGACGATTTGCAGTGATCTACAAATAGAGGCAAGGCACTTTCTCCAAAGTTAGTTCTTTGCATTGCTTTGCACTGGTTAGGAAGTGGTTTAAATAGTATCAATATTCAGTTAATTGTATTGTTTCTATTGTGGTACGAGGACAGGCAAATAATTATAAACAGTCGTGTAATTAATTATTAAAATGTACTTCTTGAACATGATGCTATACTTATCAAAACAAACCGACAACAGTAAAAAAACCGAGTGTATATGTACCATTTTCATAATTATTTATAGCTACACCACAGAATAGAGACCTAATTTTTAACTATTTAAATAAAGAGCAGTGAAAAAAAAGACATTTCGGTTAACCTATCATCGTGGGAAGCACTTGATGATTCCCTCAGCAGACAGAGCAACGTAGAACTTTTCTGGGTCCCTGGCCACACAGGCATAACCAGAAACAGGATAGCAGAAGAACTGGCAAAGGAAGGCTCAAGTGGGAACCCAGTTGGACCAGAGCCTTTCATTCCAATTGCACCCTCTTCAGGGATTTCGAAGATCAAAGAGTGGAACCTGGCTCAACACTCTCTGGCAGAACGTACAGGGGCTCAGGCAAGCCAAGCTCCTGATAGAAGGACCCAGACCGGGGCTGGCAAGAAAGCTTCTTTCACTGGACAGAAGACAACTTCGTACGATAGTGTGACTACTTATCGGACACTATCAGGTTATGAGGCACCTCCATCTCCTGAGAATTACAGACTCGGCGAAATGTAGATGGTGCGAGGAAGAGGACAAAACAACATCGCACGTACTCTGCAATTGTCCTGCTTTGATGAGGACTAGAGTTAGGCATCTGGGCTCACCGTTTTTGGAACTAGATGAAGTTAGGGGCATCCCCGTAGAGGACATGCTAGCCTTTAGCAGGGAGACTGGACTCTATGGGTGATTACAGACACGGTGGTTGGCACAATGGACCATTAGGTCTAAGTTCCTCAGGTCTTCCTTGGAGGAACTCCACCTATAAACTAATCTAACCTACCATCATGGACTTATTTATGTTTTGCCACAAAAAGTCTCTGACATATGTCCACGGCTTATTTTCTCCCACCAAACCCATGGCTTTAGCCGTTTCATTAACATCTTTCCACTTCATCATCTTCTCCTCCTTCGTTATAGTGTCTGAAAATGCACCAAATAATATGCCCTTCATTTCCTTTATTTTGCCTTATAACAGCATTTTGTTATCAAAATTCTTTGCCATTTTGCACCTCGGAAGTAATAATAGCTGTCTCTAACATAAATCAAATGACATATGATAATTAAAAAAACAATGAAAAGTCATTATTAAAACAGAATCAACATCATTTTGTTACTTCATAAGTTAACATCCCCATTGCAGTAGTACACAGTAGTTAAGTTTACATTACGTACAGGGAATCTGTTACGTATTACAAATTAATTAATACAAACGAAAGTAGGGCATATTCAGGAATAACCACGATACCACTAGGGTGACCAACTATTTTTGAAGAAAATAAGGGAGATATCTATATTCTAGACCAAAAATAAGGGAATTTAAAACAAGGCAAAATTTCACAAAAAAGAAAAAACAATGCAGTGTTTGCATAAAAAATTATAAATAACTTTATTTTATACTTTAAGAAGACCTAAATATATATTTTTCAACATATTTTGCTTGAGACAATAGTTTGCTATCACTTTTTGCAAATTCTAAAAATTCAGTGCAAGAATGCGTGAAGTTCATGGCAACTTGTAGTTCCGATTTGATCAGCTTTGTACTGCTCCTATTCCTAACATCTGTCCACTTGTTATTCATAAGAGGAAATACTCTCTCTGTATGAGAATTATTACCTGATGTGCTCATGACAGAGCATATCAACTTTCCCAAGTTTTCAGAAGTTATATTGCTCCCATTTCGCAAGATATGTACAGGCACTTCCAATGAAAAGTTACCACTGCAGAGCCGAAATTTTTAAAGTCCGGAGATTTTGGAAATATGACAACGCTGCGTCACGGCTTCCCTCTAGCGGAGCCTCAGGAAGCTCTGACCGTAAACAAACCCCCGTCCCTCCTCCGCCCTCCTTTCCTTTCTTAGCGGAAGGGACCAAGGGATTACTGACAGTCGGTCTTCATCACTCACTTCTACGATCGGTCGGTTCACTTAGAAGAGCAAATCACAAATCATCATTTTCACTATCACCCCCCCATTTGTATGTGTCCCTTGAGTATACGATAAATAATTGAATAATTAATTCCTTGGTTTATTGGTGTTGTTTCACGTTCTTGCTATTTCAGAGTGAGTTCATTAGTATGTTTTATTCTCACATCGATGTAGTCAGAAGCTTTATAAATATGCGATCTCAATGTTTTAAAACTAGGAATAGGCTCAAAAGAAGAAAATAGCGTTCCGAATTGTCGTAATTTCCACGAGTTTGCTGTAGGATTTATGGTATAGACTCGTAATTTGAATAATAACAATACCCATAAGATTACTGCTTGTATAATACCAATACACATCTTTTATTGGCCACGCAGCCGTTTCCCTAAAATCTGGTCTAATATCTGCTGCTATAAGAGACGAGGGCCTCCCTGCGACAATGATACAATATGGGGCTCTGCTAGAGAGATTAAGGACCTAGGTTGAGAGGAGAAGAGAGAAAAGACCTCAGGCAGGAGACTTTCCTCATGCGACTAGTTTCACCCAAGTCGTCGGCATATAGATCTTTAGTTGCAATACCTCTTATTTACGATTCTATTCTTCACCCGCGAAATTCTGCGGTCATAAACTACGGCCACTATTCACATATTCCTATAATCCATTAAAAGCAATCTTATAAATCTCCTTGGCGGTCCCTTAAACTTATAGGGCTGTTATTCGCCGTTAGTTCGCAATCCTTAGGATTGTTCTAGTAATACCTTAGTGTTTAAAGGCGGCCTTAACTTCGTGGACAGTGGCGATGTGTGCACCACTTCGGCTTGCCTGTGATATTGTAAGTACGGCAGGCACGTAGCATATTGTCCGTTAATGCCTCTAAAACTCTACATGGGAGAAGGAATATTGGTAAAGTATCACTGAATAGGATAATTGATAGAGTATCTGGCCCGGAAACGGGATTCCGGATTCTAGAATCGGTTTGGTTGATTTTTCTCCGAGGAAATTCCGCTCTACACCCTTTCTAACCTCTACTCGCTTCATGGATTAGTAAATACCAACCATCTAGTTATACATGACTCTTATTTCTCCGTGACATGTCTCCGTGAAGTAGTGACATTGTAGCTCTTAATTGCTTGTAAGTAGTTCATATTTGACGATGTTCACACTCTGCCACACACCCTCGAGGTGGCTTGCATGTTATAACGTAGATGCAGATGTTAACCTGTTGATCAATATTTTCAGATAGGTTCAAATGTTGCATAATCGATTAGATACATTGAAAGTCTCACACTTCCTAAGATAGACCGAAGAAGAAAATTTCAAAACATTTACCTCTGCTAAATAAACGGCATTCGCAACTTCCATGAGTCTACATGAGAAAGGAACCATTGCGACAGCTAAATTACTAGTGGAAATAACAACTACCATACGATCTACGGTAACAAAAGTTGTGCAGGAAATGTGATGCTGTCCAAGCTGAGATGTCCTGTGAGAAGGCTTTGTCTCTTATAATTTCCACGGAGATGAACAACATAAAACTCTGATAGCACTAGATTGTGATTGCGTATATCCTAGAAATGGCCGAATACTGCTACTTTAAAGCGTAGGATACCCGAAAGGTAAAATAATCACTGATAATATGTGCGAAGTAAATCAACTACCCATATTGAATCACAATGCGCCAATAATCCTAGCTGGTGTCCACTGTTCAACCACTCGGTGATTAAATAAATTTCTAATTAATTTGAAAGTGTGTATGAACAACATGCAAAAGAATCCTAACTAGTGTATTTCTGGAATGTTTCATGGGTCCTAAAAGACTCCACTCTTTTCAAGGGCTGAAGGGCGTGAATAAAAAGTATGTTCCCGGAGCGTACGCAATTAAAAATAACTTAATGGGATTCCGCGTAAACTTATCCGGTCGCACGGTTCAATACTCTCGCGATTTCATCAAAATAGAGTCCGTGGAGGTTAGTGACAAAGAGTACAGCTGAAAAACGACGAATTGGAAGCCTTAGGGTCCACAAGGATTCCGGTGGAAGAAATTATTAGCGGAGTTGAAAGCGCCATCGGACACCTATCCCGGGACGACGCGGAAGTGATACGAAAAGAAGATGCAGGAACTCCTGAAAAATGGTCCTTACCGCAAGATTGAGAAAGATCCGACCACCCGTTACAAAAGAAAAGTAACCGAATTCGTCAAAAAATGGGTCGAAGATCCAGAACTTAAGAAGAGGTTGACCCCACAGGATCCAAAAACTCCTTGCATATATGGCCTCCCAAAAATCCATCAAGAAGGCATACCCCTGAGGCCCATTGTTAGCGCTATCGATGCACCTGCATACAAGCTAGCTAAACATTTAGCCGGTGAATTGCAGCCTAAGGTGGAAGAGGCCAGCTCATACGTGAGAGACTCCCAGCATTTTTTGAAGATCATCGAAAACATCCGGGTTACTCCTAGTGATATCCTCGTCAGTTTTGACGTGGTATCGCTTTTTACCAGCATTCCCTGTGACGAGGCGATCGGCATAATCGAAGAAGAATTCGGTGAAAACATCGCCAAGTTGACAGAGATATGTTTGACCAGCACCTTTTTCCGGTGGAGGAACAACTTTATGGTGGAGGAACCTTCCGGTGGAGGAACAACTTTAACAACTATTTAAAAAAATAACTAAATACAGACAGGATGACGACCGCCATTTTCTCTTGTAAAATATTAGTTACAATTGTGGAGAATTCACAAGTCCTCCGTTTTTGTTTTAAAAACACTTGTAAGTCACACTTGTAAGATCAGACTTGTAACTTGTAGCTTTGAGAAACAGACCCCAGTTAATGGGTTATCGGTGGGCATTAGTCCTTGGTACTCAGAAGTAATTTTGGAAAGGGTTGTTTTTAAGAATGCATTACTCAGTGTCACTCAAAGGTCTGCGTGGAAACATACCTTTACTATGACTCCTCTCACAAAATGTTTTGTGACGGAGGTGAAGATGATTTTAAGTGCTATTTGTTTCTTTCGTCAAAGAGCGACTAGGAAAATAGCAACTACTATCGCCGCAAAAAAGGTAGAACGCTGAACTTAAAGCATTCGCGTGTTTTTCTTCACTCTTTCGAACGTAGGAGCTAACCGTTTACATTTAATCACTTTTCAATGAATGAATTTTGTAGTCAAATAAACAAGGAGTAAAACGATATATTACACGGCTCTTTGGAGCCCCGGCGGAATTTCGCACGAATGCTTAAAGTTCAGCGTTCTACCTTTTTTGCGGCAATAGTAGTAGGAATCAGAAACATATCCCAGACATTGTAACAGGTAGAACACCGTCCCTGAACAGGAACCAACTTCATCGTAGAGGCCAGAAAACGATTTATCTCCATCTACATACTACCCTGCGAGTAACCTCAAGGATGTGGCCGGGGAATTGAGGCTGATCATTTTACTGTGAGCTGTACCTCAGTCAAATGATTGTGGCGGCGACCGAGATGCCAGCAGAGGGCAGAGTCCGGGTGCCGGCTGGCAGCGGGAGGTGCGGGCCGCGAGCAGTGGAAGGAGAAGTGGGAAATATATAACGGTGGACACTGCGCAAAGCCGGGCTGTATTATTCACGTGTCATTATATGTGTGGTTTTCAGGGAGTTAAGATTCTACGATGGCGAGCGAAGCAGGGACTTCGTGGATAATACAGGCTAGGCAGGTTACCACATGTGGCTTTGCACCGTGTCTGCCCTTATATATTTCCAGCTTCTCCTTCCACTGCTCGCGGCCCCCACCTCCCGCTGCCAACTGGCACCCGGACTCCGCTCACCGCCGGCACCTCTGCCACGTTCATTTGACTGATATACAGCTCAACTGTTGGAGTGATTTATAGGACAATTCTTGAATTTTTCATAAGGAAGGTTTTTCCAGCAGTGGAGAATATTTTTCCGGCGTACTGTCCTTTTTATTGAGCCACAGTACAGGAGTTGACGACTAGTCAACACAGAGCAGCTTTTCCTTATTCTCTTGGGGTCGCACGGGCCATGTCGCGGAGCTAAATTTACAGAATAAATATAAATGTAAGTTTCAAGTGCATACAATTCCCACATACTAGGGTTACTATATCTTTGATAATTTTTGAAAGATGAATAAAACGATCAAAGCAAAATATTTTCAAACTTCCGCTAGTAGAGGTATCTCTTAGTTTTTAAATTCATCATAACTTTATTATCTTCAGAGTAAACCACTTCAAATTTATCTTGATAAAGTAAAATCATCATATTCAACAACATATTTGAATAAGACTGCCATGACCTTTGTAGTTTTTATTTTATTTAGTGTCAAATTTCAATTTTCCCAGAGCAAAAAAAACAGCCTATTTTGCTTTCTCGATAATAAAAATGAGTAATATACAAATATAAAAATATAATATTTTCCCATTTACTAATGTGCAAAAAAACCACTCTTTAAAATGGTGTTTATTTTTTAAATAGCTTCAGTCACTTCGGAGATATCATGCTTCAAACTCTGGTGACGGAATTTTAAAACGGATAGTAGATTATGCAATCCAATTGAAGTCGAGAATTTTGATTCTGATTGTAAGACGAACCCACTTTTCTGTGGGAGTCTAGAAGGGAAAAAAACATTGTCTTAGATTCGTGCAAATACGGTATATATTTATATACTGCCCTAAGTAAGTACCACTTTGTGTAATTCTTATTATTCCTGGAAAACTATATTCATGGAGAGATATCAAAGACCCCAGGGAATGCCAGGCAAAAAATAGATGCAAGTGCTGGAACTTTTTGAAAGAAACTAGTACCTTTAAATGCCTAGAACTACAATGTGTTCAGTATTTAATAAGTTTCGCAAAGTCTATGAATAAACAACTAAGTGAAATCACATGTAGTTATTTTCAATTGCATTCTTATACATGGTGCTAAATGAACCACTACTACTAATATTAAAAATTTGCTGCTTCATGTTGGAAAAGAAACAATTCGTGGGTATTTACTTCCTTTTTAATTTTTGCTCTCTTCTTTCCTTAAATTCTAGGTGTGTGAATTGGATATAATATTCAATTTTGAGAAAGCATATTTCATCCTAGATGAGTTACTTCTTGGAGGGGAAATACAGGAAACGAGCAAGAAGAATGTTCTAAAGGCAATTGCCGCCCAGGACTTGTTGCAAGAGGTTAGTTATGGGGAATATCCTCTTGAGCTTTGAGTGACACCACTCTGCCATTCAAGTACTACATTGTGTGCCTTGCTCTGTGTTACACTCCATTGCCTATTTCCTTGTCTTCATGGCTTATTTGTTTTGGCAATTCAAAGCAAACGCTTCACTGTGGAACAAGAGAAGTAATGTATAGAAGGAATGTGCCATAGATTTTAAGTTTTGGTTTTGCAGTCATGGCAATGATGTCATTATCAATTTTTTAAACTAAAATTTAGGTTCTCAGGTGTGAAATATCCTCTTGGTAGATTGTTTCCTAGTTGGTGATTAGCGACTGTACACCAAATTTGGGGCTGCATTATATGTAGTTGAGTGAAATTATCAATTGTGACCTCATTTAATTTGACCGATTTTCTTGGATATTCATGCATCTTAGAGTTCACTGACAAACATGAGAGCCAAAGTCATATTGGACTTGTCAACCATATCTCATGCTCAAATTAATATGTTGTAAAGTCAAGTAATGCCCCCATGAGCCTCGCATTTATGTACAGTGTTTTTCAGTTTTTAGTAATGTGTCATTTGGTTGTCCCCTATGCTCATTAGCGTAGTTATGTAGGTAGGCATTATCAGGGTATTACTCTTATTGGGATAAAAAAAACTCTTGTTAGTAATGGCTTTAGCATTGGTAATGGAATTTTTTAATTGTTGTCTATTTTAAAGATGTACTGGAAAGTCTTGCATTATTTTTTCAATGCAAGTTTTGCGAATAGCATTTTGCACTTCTTATGCCCAGCTATGTGGAGATCAAGTTTAGTACTAAATTCAAATTGGTAGCTTACTCGCTCATGAATGCCTTTCATGCAGCTTTAGAAAGCCCAAGTTATTAATGCATTGCTGTCGGTTGCAGCATGTTACTTAATGTGACTGCATGCCATATTTTAAGCCTTTTCAAACTTGTTTGAAGTAAATTAATGATGCAGCTTGAAAGTGATTTTGTGTACTCCTAACCATAGATTAAAGACGATATGCCAACAAAAAGGTTATAAGATCTCGTGAGCAAATACATACTTTCCTAATGAGCGAAAGCATGAAATTAAGGAATGCTTGGAATGCAAATTTGCCTTGAAGCATGTTTGGCGGTGATGAGCTTTTATGTTCCTTAGTTAACCCCTGAGCTTAAAGAATTTTTTTTCTCATAATAAATTTACAGACGTAGTTTCTTGTTTGTGACATGTGCCTACTAGCTTTTATTCTTCCATTGTATGATCCTATATTACCTTGCTCATGTTTTCAGTGTGTCCCTGCCTTAATTATTTTAAACAAGTACACAAAGCCATTATATAATCTGTAGAAAGTACTCAGGATTAATTTGATGAATTTGAGACATACTGTGCTCCTTTGGTGATGTAAAGTGCAGCTTTCACATTCAGTATTTTTATTTTATTTCCACAGCACTAAAGTATTAGTTAGAAAAATGTAATCACAAATTGTTGCCAAACTTAGTATGTACCTTTTTCTTTATTTATATATTTAAGTGATTCTAGTCCATTAGTAAAATGAACGTACATATATTTTATTGGTACAATCAATCAAATTATGTGTTTTAATCAAGTTTTGAGCTGGGAAATGATTCCTTGGCTTGTATGTGGTGCTTTGTTCTTAATGCCAGCCAAGGTATATTTTTGAAGGAAATATATCAAGGTCACTGTGTTTGTGAAGTGCCTTGTTATTATCCTCTCCTCCTTATGCTTGTCCCAGGGGTCTTCAACATCAGAAGGAAAAGATAATTCCTTTCAAGTAGCTTTACTTACTTCCATAAGACCCAGTTACATTGTGATTGAAGGTCTAATTTGCAATTATTTCACTTCAGATACTTTCTGTAGTATTTTTACTCTTTATTTGAGGGGGGTGTTGTTACCAGGGTTGCCACCTGTCCTCTTTTAGAGAGGACATCCTCTTTTTCAGCGCTTGTCCTTTCTGCAGCGTTGTCCTCAAAAAGGACAAGGACAGTTCTCTTTTTACCATTTCAAAAGAGGACGCTAAAGAAATTTGGTAAAAATGGATAATTTAAAAAAATATTCCCACTGAAAAGTTCGATAATATTCCCACAGATGCCGCAAATGTATTGAATATGAATTATTAGTTCTAGTTTTGCTTAATGCGTCAACCCCGCACCCCCAGCAGTACAAAAAAAGCTGTTGCCCCCCCCCCCCCCTCCGTTTAATCGTGTTGCCACGCCCCTTTTTCCAAAAACTTTGGCGCCAGAGGTGGGCTTTTCTGGGGGCTCCGCCCCTCAGAATCCCCCGGTAAGGTAGTTCAGCCTGGTGTCCTTTTTTCACATTTTGAAAAAGTGGCAACCCTGGTTGTTACTCTCATTTTGACCGTGGCATTTCTCACTTTCACTAATATGATTGGATTAGTGTGATAGGATTAGTACATTTTTCTGCAGTGGTGGTGGCTTTATTTCTTTCCACATCAAATCTTCAGTTAGATATACATAAATCAATGTAATGCAGCTTCTGGACAGAAAGTCAATTTTATACTCTAGGATTTTAGGTAAATTTTTAAACATTTTTGTACATGCTTTCTTGGAATCTCTAGGAAAATAGACTTAGAAGTCTTTTAATATTTGAACCTATCCACTACATATTAGTGGTAGATGATGCTAATAAGTTATTACCTTGTTAAGTTGGTTTACATTTGTGACAGTTGGAAATTTAGTATTTTGAAATTAGGTAGTAGAATTAACTTCCTAAATGTGTAGTTTTTTTTTTAATTGTTCATGTGGTGTTGAAGACCTCTGTTCAGATTTGTACCTGTTGTAGTGTTTAAAAAGTTTAGCCGTTCATCATTTGGTTTCACTAGTATTATTATGATCAAGATATAAAATTGTTTTGAGTTAACACCAGAGGTTTTATTTTATTTTTCATTCTTGCAATATGTAATTTCATTAGCCGTGAACTCGCAGTTGTGAAATGGAATATATTGTAAACATATGCTCCTAAAATAATGAATCCTTGAAGAAGTTCATTTAGGAACAGTTACCCCCTTGTTATGATAATGGAATTGTAAATGTTTATGAAAATCCTGGTCATAGTCTTTTCGTTATTCATCAGTTACATCTTGTTGACCCTTAATCTTCAATGGGCGCACATGGTTGGTATCTGGAGTAAACCATGAATAAAATTTGTATGTGATGAGTAAGTTACTCTTGTCAAGCCAGTTTGTGAAGTTGCTGGTTTGCCGTGTAATGATTGACTAGGCTCATGAAAGTGAAAGAATAATAAATGGACGCAATTAGTGCATTATTTGATTTTTAGTATGAGGTGTATTTAACTGTGCCTGCTGGGTGCATGACTACCATGTTTAATTTTTGTTGTTAATTAACTCTTTGTTGTGACTGATTATGAAATGTTGATGGGAAAATTATATAAAAGCATTTTATGAGAAGCAAAATATTTGTTTCATCAAATTATTGATTAAATATTGTTTTCGACAAAAAAGAAATCACATTTTCTACACTTTCATTTCATACTCCTTTGTTACTTGGTAGATGAGTACCCCAGTATATATTAATTCTATTCTCTTTTTTAATACTGAAAAAATTGACTTAAACCTGAAAATTTATTCATCCAGATTATATAGATTTAGCAAAAGGTTGTGTCTCATAACTATTTAGTTGTGCAATCACCTTATGCTTGCGTGTGACATGGACATAATTTATTGGTTTTAATGAATGCCTTTGAATAGGCAAGTCTTATAACATCCTCCATCAGGTATCCATAATTTAATTCACAAAATGTCAATTACGTACATTCATAGTACTGTATATAAATACTGTGAAAAATAAATCCCTCTATCAGAAATTCAGTGGTTGTATTATACTCATCCTCTGTAAATATTCATACAGTTTTGTGTTCCATTTGTAGTGTTTTCTTCAACCAACAGTGCTGTTCAAGTAGTAGATTGTCTTGTCTTTTAAACCGTCGTAATATAAATAATTTAAACTCACCTCTGTCAATTTTATTGAATATTGCTAGTTTTGTAGAACAAAATTTATTTTTTTTTACTATAATCTATGTTGCATGCCTAGCTTTATATCACCATATCATATACAGTGGTAATCATATTATTAGAGTTTTCCAGGGAATGTCCTCCGTGAATTACATATTTAATGAAATGGTTAGAAAACAATTATGTGCTTAGGTATTTAACTTGCTGGTGTGTCCAGACCTATTTAGTACACATTTTCAAAGTGAATTTCGTAATGTATGCACTTTTAGAAAAAGTTCATCTTCAATGAAGATATGTACATTATCACAGAGTAAGTAAAGATGGAGTGGCTGTAAACTGGAAATTAATTTTCTTGAGTGTATGGAAGAATTTTTGGTGCGGCATTGACTTCAATGATTGTATTACTTCTTGAAGAGAAAGAATGCCAATTTATGGAAGTCTGCATTGAGTGTCAATTGTGACCATTGCCCCAATTATATCTAATTGTAATTGTGAATTGGTGATGGCTATTGGTTTCGTCTGCTGCACTATTTAGCTCTCAAAGGGCCAGAGCATGATGGTAACCATATCCATGCAGCTCTTTCAAGTGCCCTTGAAACTTTATTTCCAGATTTAAGCATTGTATTGCCACTTTCTCTGTGCTTATTCTCTGTAGCTATCTTAGTTAAGTGTCTCTTTGAACAATGATTGTGCCATATATGACTTCAGTGGAATTGGAAAAAGAAATAATTTATTTACATGGTGATATCAAAGTATATGTTGGAGAAAATGAATATAGAAGTTGGATCAAATAGGTACTAAGAATGTAATCATTAGATTTTCATTGACTTACTTACTAGTTCAATGAGTTCTATTGGGATTAAAATTCATCTTCTGCAAGGATTAATATCTGTTGGAATAAATCTTGTTTACTCAAGTCAGGAAAAATTATCTATACCTTCTCTTGAGATACTTTGAATCTTGCTGATAATTCATCTGGTAGGCTGTACATTTGACTATTTTCTGGTATTCCACATTGTCAGGAAGATGCAGCATTTGATGTTAACAGTATCACATCTTTCCTGAAAATTGATTTTTCTGTGTGTGAAAAAATTACATGAATTACTTCCCGTACTTAGAGAGTTCCCATGAAATTAAACAAAACAAATTCTAAATCTGAAATACTGCTTTTATTTAAAGGGATGTGGTGAATTTTCATGGTTAATGTTTGTAGAGTTACTCCTGGTAGTGAGATTTGTAAAATTAATAAGAATTCTAACAATGGATTCCTCCTGATTATCACATGCCTTATAAAATATATATATGTACCTTTAATTTATGATATGTAAGATTTATGAGCTTAGGTTTTCAGTCGAATGATATCAATTACAGCTTCACTACGTCCCTGGTATAATACCTAATTTTATATCATTTTGGTGATCTCTAATCTATGATTTATTTAAATATGGAATTATGGTAGGGGTCATATAATATTAATGACACCCAATTATGGGTAAGTTGGTACTGAACTCCATTTAATGACTGGGATGTTTTTAAATGAAATTTAAAATTAATAGGAGAACTGCTAGCTGAAGAAAAGCCTCACCCCTCTCTCATTTTCTATCCCCATTCCCTTCCTTCCCCTGTCTTCTTTCTCTCTCTCTCTCTGTCTTCTGCAAGGACGAAGCCGTCGAGGGAGCACTAAGAGAAATAGGCCTCCTTTGATGGGAATACCCTCCCTGGCATCCCTCCGTCGTCACTTTCCATCCACACCTGAGCTACACCTGCCATTGGTCTATTTGCGTGGTCACGTAGTATGTGGGAAAATGTTGCAGTTTTCATTGTATAATTCAACAGCCTTGTAAACATTGGATTCGACTCACTTTCCCAGACATCCTGGAAATTGAATAGTTTAATGCCAAAATAGAGCACTTTTGGAAGTTTCTCAAATTTCTTCCTTTGGCATATATTTTTTTCCTGTTCATAAGGCACATTGATGTGATAATAAAATCCTTCCTATGATATTTTTATCAGTGTAAAGAAAGCTATGTGCTTTAAATTAAATTTTTGGGAGCAATAATAAATATTTTTAAACATTTTAAAGTTGTGGAATGTCAGATATTCTAAATGATTTGTTTATTAATTGCAGTTTGAAGACTTAAAGTTTAAAAACTTATCGTGTTTAGAGATTGAACTTTAATCTGCAAATGTCTGCACTAGCAATAGCACAATATCGAGAGCAGCCGTGGTCATATATTTTAAATATTAAAATAATTGTTTTTTGCACATTAAATGTGACACTCATAGATGTGAATCTCTGTTTTCCATAATTGAATGTTTTTTATCAGTGTTTGCAAGGCTAGGCCTTTTTCACCCATGCATACTAAGGTATCAAAATCTAAGTGGTTTCTTTGTTAAAATTTAATAGGAGTAAAAAAGATTTCAGTTAAAATGAAATTTATATTCCACCAATGCCCCTGCTAGTACCGAAAGCATTGGTGGTATCACCCCTCTTACCCAGTGTAGCTAATGAGAGCAATAATCTACTGTTCCTTTAATCAAGATTTGCAGCTAAGACCCTCTGTTTATGACCATGTTCAAAATGAAATTCTGTGTGAAACCCAGGAAAGTGGTCTGGAGCGTAGGAGATTATATATTTTATCTGTGTAATTCTACCTTTTTCTGGTATTGTGCTGCCCTTGTTCTGATGTCGAAAGAAGTTGTTTAATTTAAGCTCTATCTTCCTCACTAAGTTTACGATCAGTTCCATGACCACCATGGTCTCTTGTCATTTTTCACCATATTGCTTTAGGATTTTGCTCAATTACGTGACTGAGTTCATGACAAACTTTTGAATTCATTTCCTTTTATTTATTATAACTTTTTGAAGCTAAGATTATGTGACAAATGTTGGACATTGCATATATTGAAGTTAAGTCAAATTTTATGATTTACCAAAAATATTTTAATTGCTCTCTTCAAATAATGGCTTTTGCCTCGTTTTTACAAGTATGTATATACCTAGTTGTACTTAATGAATGATAAAGAAACTGATGAGAAAATCAATATGGCTTTTTAAGAATGATGGTTTTTATCTCGTTTGTTTCATTAAAATTTCCTTCTGCAAGACTTCACTTGGCTTAGTCAAATGCTTTCTTTAATGTTTGTCTTAAATTATGCCATGCAGTGCAATGTTTATACTCCTGTATGAGGTACATAGTAATTTTATTTTTTGGTGGCTATTTATTTATTCAGTTGATCTACCATGCAAAATTGCTGAATTGCGATTACTAATCCTTGCAATTCTGCATCGTGGCATATTTTTTATTCTTTTATTACTTTGTAGCTATAGATACATTCCTTCTGTGCCATTACTAATAGGATGCCTTCTATTGTGATGCCCTTCTGCTCCCAACCACTTCTTCAATGTTAAATAAAGCATTTGTGATGTTGTACTGTATGCCTTGTTAGATCAGTGAAAAGTGTACTATCATTGATCTCTCGGCTAAAGGTGCCTTATGATTCATCATCCATACATTTTGTATAGCAAGCCCTTTAATTTAAGTCATGGGTTAAAAAAACATTGAAGCCCAGTGGTTTGTGTCGTAAATTCAGGCCTTAGAAATGTTGGTGGTTCAAAGTATTTATGTATAGCATTGTCTTTAAATTAACTTGCTATTTTATTATAAAGTTCAAATTTTATCTCAGAACCAGTTGAGTTAATTATTTAGTGGCAGCTTTTATATGTTTGTACCATATTCAGCTTTTTTTATGGAAAAGAAATTATTTTGTATTCCATTGTAATATCATTTCTTGACTCTGGACTTGTGATCTCCCATATCTACATTCATATTTCAATGAAGTTTTTGTTATTATATATTGTGCTACATATGACTGTGTGAAGTTAATTTTTCATTTGGTTATACCATAAATATGTACACTGAATAAATTATGGTGTTTGACTATCCACTATTGATACATAGAAAAACTTGAGGTACTATTGCACCTTTTTATGGGGTGAATACTATGGATCCAACTATATTTCAAGAATGCTCAAAACTGGATAGGTATCCTTTTTTTTTATTTGTACATATTGACTAAAATGAGTAAATGTTTCATAAAAATTCAGTGACCAAATTTAAGTACATTATTATTAATATGAAGTAGAAGTTAGTTTCGGTGAGCTACAGTTGATTGTGAACAGAATATCAAGCAGTTTTTAATAGCCATTGTCCTATCTTACTATCTTATAATTAGAGGATTAACAGATAAATTATGCAAACGTGGCCGATCTCAGCATTACATCATGGGATTCAATTTGGAACTTGGTTCAGAAGGAAAAAGGCATGTTATTCAGAGTTCATGAATTATGATACTTTTCCTCAAATTTCTTATAAAAGATTCAAATTTACTTGTTCATTTTGTGATTGTTTAGTAACAAAAATGATGAACTTCAAGTGTATGCCTATGACTAATTAATTAATCCTCGCATTCCTACCTACCCGTTATCTACTAAAGTGGAAAAGGAAATTTTGTAAGCTCAGGCATATGCCTTTAAAAAGTTGCATATTTAAGTAAACCCATGACAAAGGGTAAGGTGCCTTTAATGTCAGTAGGGAAACTGATACCTTCCTTATATGTATATATATATGTAAAGGATGTTTGGGCCAAATGTATACTTGTTTTTCTTAGTATGATATGCTCGAAATTTATTTCACAACATTGTGAATGGGTCAAGCTGTATTATTTGGTGTTAAGTGTTATATTTTATTCCATGGCAAACCAATATAGTTAAAAATATATACATGTCATTATAATGTCTTTTCATTAATATTTTGTAAAATAAAAATTAATACAAGGACCTATATCCTGGCCAATAAGAATTGTACTTTATTCCATATTACTGAATAAACCTTAAACTGAATTTATTTAGTGTAATCTATCATTATTTATGCATGCCTTGGGACAAGATGTTTGGCGATGGGGGTTCATGTTTGCCCTATTGTTTGCTATGCAAGGAAATACTACGAGTTTACCCTCCATTTGTGTTTCCAGTGTTTATTTATTGCGCACGACTTGGATGGGCATCTTGTCTTTTCAATTGGTCATCTTCTGAAGTCTCTCTTCCGTCTCTCTTCATTTTTGTAGGAGGAAACACCACAAGGTTTTTTTGAAGACCATGGACTGGGGTGAGGAACAGGGTAGCTGAAGAGATGCCCTGAGGATTCTTTAAGCCTTTACCCTAACTTCTGTCCCCTTGCCTCAAAATTGCATAGTTCTCCATTCCCTTTCATTAAGAAGAATGAGAAATGCTTACATATTGTAATGATGTACATAGTTAAGGTTTAAATGAAAATTGCCCTCGAACTTGATAAGTGAGTGCAAAAAAAAGTCAAGATTCCAGTGTGTTATTATGTGAACATCTGCCTTCAACATCTGAGCTATCTTTTCTGTTATTTCATATTTTTTCTTTTAAGGTAAAGTACTCACAATAACAATGATTACTTATGCATGGTTGAAGTATCTTTTAAAATTGGTAAGGAATTACCCTGTGTATTATCTATCATGTTCATCCTTGGTGTGTACTTCATTCTCTTAGTTCGATGAATTCTCAGGAAATTTAAGTACTTGGTATAGAATTACCTATTTTTTGATTTTGTGATACTTAAAAAAATGGTCTAATATTAAAAATAAAAAGTTTCCATTCTTATTTATATTATGGAAAGATATCAATTGTTGCGTACGCACACCAACATTTTAGATTGTGTGAGTTGAAGGCAAAAGCCCACTCTGATTTGAGTATGCTTAATATGAGGCCTGATCATATTAAGCCTATTACCTAATGTGTTGTGGCTTGATCTGCTGCATTTAGTATTTTAAATAAAGCTTTACAGGTGTACGAGTAAATATATGCTTATATTGAGAAACAGCTGATGGCTTATTGTGTAATGTTAATATTTAATTTGTTACCTACATGTACTTAAAATACTAAGCCCATTGTATGTTTCTCACATGTTAGATCAGCATTATTTTCTCATTAAAGAATACATTCCATGAATTTGGTCTATTAAATGTTCAACCGGATTTGTAGGCAGCTTTTGACAATATTTATATTCTTCCATCCCATTGCTTACGTCACTGACATTTACACATATGATTTCTAACTCAGGGTGTCCGGTGACCTGGAAAACTTTGAAAACCTGGAAAACTCAGGGAAAAATTTTGTCCTGGAAAACATAGGGAATTTTTGTATTTTTCCAAAAAACCCTGGAAAATGCACAGCAGCTGATTTCCATTAAGGCTGAGAGTGAGGTTTAACCGGCGCCTTTGCTTTAATTTTTCTCCGCTCAGTGTAGCCTTGCACTCCCTGTTCATTTCATACTCTTTTCATAGCTGTGCGCCCGCACGCAGCTTGTGCTTCGCCACCCCACCCTTTGCGCAGTCCAGGGCCGATTGTGTAGCAAGGCAAATTCCACACTGAATAATTCCCATGTAAAATGGCCACTACAAATGGAATCAGAATTGATACCAAAATGCAATTGAATATCTCCGTCAGCGGAAACAGAATTCTGCACGGAAATCTTGATTCCGTTCAAAGAGCCATATAATTGGAATTCTTGGTGTTACCAAATTTACGAGAAAAGTAAACTTGAGCGTATGCACAGTGGCATTTTCTGCAATTATACAAATACCGTTTGACCAGCAACCTAAATAGATAATTGGTGAATTGTTATATAATTGATAATTCTCTCCCATTAATCTCTACCCTCCTCATTTTAATGTTTGCATAAATACTTTTGAAGGAGCGGAAGTACATTTTGCGGTCACTACGTGTTGAAATCATGGCCTTCGGGTTCAAAGCCGACAGAGTCACTGCACAATGGCAACCTTAACTAATTATAATTCGTGTATTGTCCAATAAATACAATTTTGTTCTAATTGAATTCTTCCACAAAATTTTGGTTAATTGGAAAATGACTTTCATGATTGCTTCCAACAATGGTGAAATGATTTGTGAATGCTACTTGCAAAATTACCTAGATGAGATAGAAGAATTATTTCAGTTATTTTGTTGGAGATATTTGAAAAAGACGGACATTGTGAATTGCGATAGCATCAGAAAGACGACTAGCCTCAAGGGGCACAATCGTGCATCCCCTTCTTCCTCCCTCCTTTAATTAATTTTGGAATAGCGCTGGACATCTAGGCGCCGCGATATCAGACGATATGCTGCGCTATGATATCGGAGCAGACGCTTCCAAATCAGTGTAGCAGTGTTATATCAGTGTTTTTAGGCAAAAGTGCCTCAAAAGATCTACTATCAGCATTTGAAGCACTTGCATCCTAGTCCAAATAGAATTGAAAGGGCAAGTTTATCAGGTCTCCTTGGACAGCCCAAAAGTAAGTAAGGCATTCTTAAAGGATCTAATAAGTCAGCTGAAAGCCAAGGGTGACCCAGGGGATCCTGTACTTTGGGATGTTTGGCTTACCATTCATGGTGCCTTCAAGACGGGTTGATTTAACGCTGGCTGGAACCTAGTCCAATGTCTAAAAGCGGTGTGTAATCTATCAAAAAATGTTCTTTCTCGGTGAGCAGATTTTACCAACATTATGGGTACCTCCGTTTTCCTGCTGAAGTTTTATGCCGTGCGGTGGGTCAAAAATAAAATGGTGGCAGCCAGGGCATAACAAATCTTACCAGCTGTTGAAGCATATGTGCAGGAAGTAGAAAGGGTAAAGAAGGAACAGGAGGAGGTAAAACCAAAGCTTACAATTGCAATTCCTGATAGTAACAGCTACCAGTGAGTGTTGGAGGTACAAGATGCAGAGAGCTTGCCTCACCTTCTTTGAGACTATGGCTGCTATAGTTGAGCAGTTTCTAACAAAATTTCAGTCAGGTTCCCCATTATTTCCTTTTATTTATACTTCCCTCCAATCTCTTGTCAGAGATTTTATGAGTAACTTTGCGGAACCTGAAGTCACGAAGAGTCAGACCATCTTCATAATAGATCTGACTTTTGGAAATTAGGTCAGTGAAGGACATGCTCAAAGAGTTTGATGGAGATCATGATTGTCTTGACCAATTCTGGATGATTTCTATTGGAGATAAAAGTGGATATCATAATTAAGAGATTTATCAGGCTTGTCTGTATTCTATTTCATGGCAATGCCAACCTTGAGAGAGGTTTCTCTGATAACTCCTTGCTTCTTGTTGAAAATTTAACTGAAATCACTCTGGTTGCCCTTCGTACCATTCACAATGCAATCAGGGTGGCGGGGGTGTTAGATCCGTATCTATCAGAAAGCAATTAATTCACAGTTTCGGGAATGCACATGCAAAGTACAGTAAAGCCTTAGCAGAGAAAAGGAAAGGTACCAAGATCTCAAGAGAAAAATAATGAGAAAGAGGTACTGCAATAGGTTCCAGACCTGCAAACCAAAAACTTAATTTCTTGAAATGCCAAGAAATTTGTTGCTGAAGTTGAGTCAGAAATACATTCATTGAAATAAATCACACCAGTCTCTTCTTTTACTTGTAAGTTCTCTATCAAACTAGTGCGATTCTAAATGATCTAAGACTTTCCTGGTGAATCTGATATATACATTTTTTACAGGTATTCCACCAGTTAATAGGCATCATATTTGCCATATAGTCTGATTCTAGTTTATTGTGTTCATATTGCTCCTGACTCGAAATTTTGCTGTCAGTTAAACATTTTTATTTATTTGTTGGCTGCAATAAAACCTGTGATATTCCACATTCCTTGTATACGCTATTATTTAACTGAAGTTGAACTGAAATTTGTTGTATTTTTCATGTTGGCAAAATATGCCAATTTTATTAGGAATTCGTTAAAAATATGTTAGAAACAAAGTGCTACAAGACCCTGGAAAATTGAAAATATTTGCCTGGAAAACTCAGGGAAAAAAGAAATTGAGATTCTCCGGACAACTTTTAACTTTCATTGATGATGACTTCCAAAAAGGATCAATCATTAGTCCTATTTATATGCTAGGCATGTTACTAATAATCACAGGGACTGAAGTGAAGCTTATTGCCCAACCTCTGCATTAAAAGGTAGTGCACAGTGATGCAGTGGGTTGAGAAAGCAAGAAGGGGAGACTTATGTGAAAGATTCATTCCTACCAGGGGTGGAAAAGGGGGAAATTTCCCCCCTCAAGAGGTCAGATGAGCAAAAGAAAAAGTACAGGACTTTATAGTAAACTAATACCCACAGCTTAATAGCATTGATAAGGTAGAAAAAACCTGTCTCTCTAACCACAGCTGAGGCTTTGTCTATCCTTTGTCTTACCTATGCCTCTTGCATAGCTGCTACTCCCATCAGCTAAAAAGTAAGGGATCTCTGGTGTGTGTCAGTCAATTTGTTTCAAAAAGCATCCCCTGATCCCTTAAAAAGTAAGGGCTCATTTTCCTAGTAGTTGGCGTGGGTTAATATGACATTTATTGAGTTTGTTGGTTGCTGCCTGACTCTGTGTGTTTGGGCACTAACGTGGTCTCATTCGCTCTTTACCATGGGTAGATACATCCGTGCTCCTTGAATGTGTCACATTGTTTTTTCTATTTTGGCACCTCATCTTGGCCGTCTACTTTAAAGTGTCTTTTATTTTACTGGGCTGACAGATTAATCATTTTTGTTTTGTCAAATATGTAAGTGGATTTTAGTTTTACTGGAGTTGACCAGGTTAACTCTTCCAAATAACAAAACAATCTTAAGTGCCTGGGCAAATTGATTTATTATGCTGGATTTGATGCTTCTCCTCACAGCTGTCGCATCCTACTATAATCACAGATCTCTGCATGCCAGTGACTTATTTGACAGTATTGCAGTACGTGTATGAAGTATGATAAGTGTAAGCACTTATTTTAAGTTTTACTAAGTTCATAACTACATACAAACGCTGACACATATTCTGCATTACAGTAATCATTTTTATGTCCGTCGAAACTAGCTTGCAAAATTAATGTGAGTTGCGTCAGAAAGCAACACGAAATCTCGGCGGCCCCTGAGTCTACGCAACCTGCATATTACCTTCTTACTGACGAACCTCCATACAACGAAGTCATTTTTCCGATCCCAGCGAATTTGTTATAGGGAGGTTTTACTGTAATAACAGGTGCCCGTGAAAATAAGTCATCAGCTATCTAAGGTTGCTAGAATTTGTGTCACTCGCTGTCATTAGAAGAACTACCGCTTTCTAAATCCTACTAAGATGCAATCCATCATTCTGGTAGTAAAAATATACTAATGATGTTGATTTTAGCATGCTCTTTAGAATTTTTGGCAAGCAAGTTATCCCCTACTAAAAAATCTGTTCTGATCCTCAGCTTGACTTTAACATGTAACTTCTCTTGGATTACGCATGTTGTCGAAATATCAACCAGAGTCAATAAAATTATTTTTTGGTTGAAATGTTGAAAAGAATTTTGTCCTTGTGCCATCTGAAAACAGGTTGTTTCTTCTCTCATGCTCCTAATTTTTTTATTGTTATAAAATTACTTTAATTGAAAATAGACTTAATTTATTGTATTTGATATATTTTTGAACTTCGTAAATTTGATTTCCTTACATCATATTCACTAGTACACAGGTTCTTTCCAACGGGAATATGAATGGGAGTACGCAGGTTCTTTCCATAGGAATTTTTTTCTCAGTTTTTTCTTAATTTCCCTTTTGAGTAATTACATGTCAAAACGACCAAGAAAAGACTGATATTACCTCTTTGATTTTTACTTATTTCGTTTTACCACATTGTTGGTCATGCCGGTCTGGGTTTACTGTCTGTGACTGCATCATATCAAATATCAGCCTCTTCTGTGTTACGGTGTAGACTGGGGAAGAGAACAACTTGTTCGTAAAAACTCCTGCTGAAATTCGCCTAGAATAAATATGGCTTAGTGTGTAATTAGCTAACATACCTGATCGACCTTTTGAGTCAAATGATTTTTTCATGGTGAATTTCACCATCTTTTCTGTATGTCTGAGTAGTTATACCTCCGGAAACATGATACTTACGTCACAGTACTAATACAGGCAGTCCCCGAGTTACGTAATAGATGCTTTCCGACGTTAGCGACGTAAGTCGAAATTTACGGAAGTCGAAAAAAAAGGAGTCTAAAATTACTCCTTAACTGAGTCCGTGCTCTCAAGATTACAATCGATTCGGAAAAAATACGGGGAAAAATACTCTTACTAACATTAATGCTTGAAAGTAAGCAACCATCCTTCCAATTCCGTAACTTTCGTAATTCCTGTCTTTTTTTGGGTAAGGTTACCACCTACGTAAGTACGGATTTACGTAAATTGAGGCTTGCGTAACTTGCAGACTGCCTGTACAATTATTATTGATGAAAAAATTGTGATTGATGAAAATCAGTTAAAATTTTGCAATTTAGAGCATCA
Organism: Pyrrhosoma nymphula; assembly: GCA_963573305.1. NCBI lineage: Eukaryota > Metazoa > Arthropoda > Insecta > Odonata > Coenagrionidae > Pyrrhosoma > Pyrrhosoma nymphula. Next base: position 92,965,560 of record OY754335.1, on the reverse strand, counting down.
ATTTGAATTTTGAAAACTTCCTATGCGTTTCTCTACAAACATGTACCCCTTCAATTTGCTATTTTTCATATTTGGTTGTTGAATATCATAGCTACCTGTCCTTCAAGTTGTGTGATGGTAATTTTTCTCTTATGGGAGAAATTAATTTTTGTGTGTTCGCTTTTTACACCTAAGTTTCGCGGCATAGGCTTGGGAGATGTTGGATTTTGGCTATCAAAAATACCACTTGCTTAAGTTGTGGGCTGGCGATGAGCTAATAAAAAAGAATGAGAAAGTACCAAATTGCAAAGTGCTTTTGTAGCGATGTCTCCATGTCGACGATTCAGAAAATTTGCTCTCGTGATTTGGATGTTGAATCACTTGAAACCTCGTCATCGTTATGCATATTTTTTACACTTATATATACACACACATATATCTAGTCTAAAAATACACCTAATAACACATTAATCTCCTCATACCTGCTCGATTTGCTTACATATTTTTTTAGTTCCCTCGTTAAACGAGGTGCCGAAGAGGTTTAACGAAAATCCTTTTTAGGAGCTGAATAATAATTTCATAATAGTAGAGTCTTGATTTTACGTAACACCTTTGGAACCGAAAATGGGGTGTTATGTAAAATCAAATTATTAGTGGGTTTTGAAAAATGTGCTGAGATTTCACAACATATCAGAACGCAATGATGTTGAAACTATTTTCACTACAAAGAGATCATTATATATTATATTCCGCGGTAGAAAATAAAAATTTTAATTGTGTTTTAGAGATAATGATATTTGAAACCAAAAAGTACAACAGAATTTCAGAACATAATCATAGCTTTTTGGCTGCTCAGGCTAAAGTATAGGTAGAGCATTTAAACATGTGGCTAAATCAAGTGTGTTCATAATTAGACAATCATGCCTGTAGAAGAGTGTGAATTGTACTGAGAAATAAAATTTGAAAATAAGACATTTTAAAAAAGTTATCCAAGATATTAATTAGAAAAATATACCACGCAATGAAAGTTAAATAACATTGCATAGCAAACTAATAAACTGCCTGGGAACAATGAAAATGAAGAAATTTCATTTACAGAACTAAGTCTTTTTAAAACATTTTGTGGTTTTTTGCAATTTTAATTGTTCTATTTTTGAGTGGATTAGTTTTCAATTTTTCTCACAATATCTTTAAAATCATCAACTTCATGAAGTAATGAGAAATGATACAGGATATTTCATTCCTGGAGGATATCTTCTTTTTTGGGTTCAGGGATGACCTTATCACTTTTATCTACTTCATTGTCAGTTAACATTTCATGGCTACAGCCATCTCCTTCATTTGTTTGTCAATGAGAACTTTTCTAGGTGTCGTCATCCAGCCCTATGTACTCCAGACTTGAAGTCTGTGGTGCTCCCAAACGATTAAAATAGCAAAATCACTGGCTATAAGCCCAGTCTTTGAGATGCAGTGGTTTCCGTTTCTATGAGGAAGATTCACTATTCTCATTAAATTTCCTCTAAGAGAAGGAATAATATATAAATCCAAGCAACATTATGAATGGTAAAATTTCATATTCCACCCTTTCGCTATGTAGTTAACGTTGCTCACACGTAGATTTTTCAAAGGAGGGATAAGAATGCCATTTATAAACGGTATAAATCTTTCCAGGCGAGAGAGCGAACGGCATGCCAACAAGGCTCTGCGGCTACGCTAGATGCAAGCAAGCAAAAATGGCCCAGGGGTAATTAAGGGATAAGGTTCCAATATGAAACGACCAGGTTCCCCATATTTCGTGTGTGCATCAACCCAGTGTTGGCTGTGGAATCCCCCAAAAAGAGGCCCAACCCCTCCCCCACTAGCGGAAGCCACCTGGGTCGAAGCGACGCTGGGCAGGGGTGGCAATTACAGATAATGCAAAGGAGCGATCTTCTCAGGTTACTCCCTTCTCTTTCTTGCTGAATGAGTTAGCGCTGATGAATTTTGTCGTGCCGTGTGCGAGAGGAGTCTTTTGGGGAAAACCAGTTTAGATGCGTCAATTATGTAGACCCAACTGAGCGATCGACCCTAAAAATGACAACTTTATCATTTCCCCAACCCGCTGGTCACTGGACCCTACCCTGGCCTGTAGGCGGGGGTAATCTCCAACCTTTAGTCTCAGTAGTAGATGCCTTCACTGCGGGTGTCCGTGGTCTAGCATTTGTTTACATACTCAGTGGATTTACTATAACAATATTTGTAGCATGCTGGGAACAAATAAGCTCAGAATTACATTTGTTATGTTTTTTTTTTCTGTGCACTTCCAAATTTTAAACGGAATTCTACTATAAATATAATTGTCGCAAGTGTTCATTATACAAGAACTTTGTAAATAATGACATTAAATTTCCGATTAAAATTAGTAAATGCAGAACAAAACATAAGGAATGATCTTCTGGACCTATATAAAAAAAAGGCCCAGAAGCAAATATTTGCAGCGGTAAATATTTTAATAAATGCACTGAGTAAACGAATAGTTGGCCGAGGAGAGGGTCATTATCACCTCTGCACAGTGATCGAGGAAAGGGTCCAGCTTCCCTGATTTGTGATCCAAGACAGACGAGGAGTATACCTGAGCGATTCCTTGCCACGAGTGAGTTCCGTACGGAGGAATACAAGGATATGCTCACGGCACTCATGTCAAGGGAAGCATTTTTCATTGCAAGGCTCTGGCGTAAAAGTGTAAAAACAGCGCAGGTAGCTTATATGATAACATAAATTGTAATTATCATTTATTAACAATTTCTCTGACATGAATTACACAGTGTTTGCTATCATTTTAATATTGCTTGGTTCTTCATTTCAATTTATTTAATTTTGGCTAATCCAAACCGAGTATCATATTCTGCTTTTAGCTCTAGATTGGGAAAGTACTGACAACGCAACCAAAACAGACCTATCCAGTACATGGGGAAGATAGTGAGTAAATATATTTCTACAGGAAAACGTTTATTGCCAAGCATTTATGCCGATTTAAGCGAATTTGAGCCGTGCAATACCATCAATTATGATGTTTTATATAATACTATGATGTCACCTATCTTCCCAATAGCCTCTGTTGCTGGCATCGGTCGAGGACAAACGTCAGTACTTTTTTCACTCAACAACGCGCGCCAGTGTCACGACATGTGTGCTTACAGGCGACCCCAAAGCGAGCTTCATCTCGTCACTTGGAACAGCTGATGGGATTCCTATCTCAAGGTCGTAAAGCTGTTTCGCATGAGCATTCCGGCGCTACTGTCTGGGCGTAAACTAGTAAACACCTTGAACCAATTGCTTTTCGTGCTGTAAGATGGGAAAGTAATATGATTTATATACAATTAAAATGTTATGTATTGATTCGTTACGGATGTATTTCACAGTGGTACGGCATTAAATTGAAGATTTCCTTTAAATATGGGCAAGAATCTTCCCGATTTGGTTTCAGTTTCTTTAATTTCTGTCGTTTCATTTCGTAAAATCAAATTGATACCTCCACCTTAGACCAAAAGAGCCTCACGTAAAATCGTTACATCGAATTTACGTAAAATCAAATAATGATTCCTTAAGAATACTATAGGAGTCAGCCGGGACCGCTCATTCACTTATGTAAAATCAAATTTTACGTAAAATCGGGTTATGTAAAATCGAGATTCTACTGTAATGTCTCTTTCTATGAAAGCGTCACAAGTATCAACTGACCTAACTGTTGTACTAGCCATGTAGTATTAACTTTAACTGGTTTGGCTAGCAGTAAAGTATGATTTTATAGATTCAGAACTTGGCTTTAAAAGCACAACATTTCTTTTAAATAGGAGTATTTTTGGAGGGATAGACAAGGAGAAATAACATGAGAAATTGGCGATTCAATGGCATTCCCCCAGATGTACGTACCTATCACTTGCAATAGCTGGGCTGTCATTCCAATGAAATCTTTGATTCATATTTTGCATTGGGGCATAAAATAGTCATTGATCACGGTGACCTTTATTTTTTTTTAATTTTTAACGCATCTCCACTTTCTTTGCTGGCAATGAAATCACATGCACAACCTTTAATTGTAAGATATCCAGAACCGTTTCATAAGAAAAGTAATATCCATAACAGTGTCTGGTCTGTAGTAGTCTACCGGAGTTCACTGTATCTACGCCATTACATTTAAACACGTCAATTTAAGTTCTTAGCATTCAGTGCGAATATCATGTATGGCACTACTACTGCGCACAAAATAGTAGTAATAGTAAATCTTTATTTGCCCGAAGATCTGATACATTTGTATGCATAGATATTTGATGCATAATCAAATACATATATTCAAATATTATATACAATTGAATGTTTTAACATTAAGAGTCAATGAGATATTCATCGATTGAATAGAATAGCTTATTTTTTAAGTACCTTTTTAGATCGGATTTAAAAGCATTGACGCTTTTTATTTCTTTTAAACATAATGGCAAATTATTGTACAATTTAATGCCCATTTCTTTGGCCCCCATTGAGGCAGCTCTTGTTCGTACATTAATCTGATGAATATCGTTTTTTGTCCTTGTGTGGTGATGGTGGAATGCACTATCCACTTCATAATTGACAATATTGCTCTTTACATACATTATGGTTAAAAATAGATATATAGGTACATGGAATCGGAAGGAGATTCAGGTCCTTGAAGATTAGCTTACTGGGGGATCTATTAGACTTTTGAGCGATGATTCTTACAGCTTTTTTCTGAATTCTGAATATTTTCAAATATAAGTGGGTAGATCCCCAAAAGATGATACTGTATGAAACATGTGGGTAAAAATCGCCAAAATACAGACTTAGTCAAATTTCCCGTGTGACTGTCTTACTAAGCTCTCTAAGTATATAGCAGCTTGAACTAAGCTTACTGCTAAGAAAATTAATATGCTCTGCCCAGGACATTTTATAATTAAGAAATAAACCCAAGAACTTACTGGTGTTGACTTGTTCGATTGATTTTTGTTCCATTTTTATTAGCATAAGTATGTACTTTCAGATGGCTGACTGCTGGTTAAAAAGTGTATCATATTACTTTTTTTGGGATTAACAATTAGAAAGTTATCTTGAGCCCATTTACTAATTTTATTGGCAACTAATTGGGCTTTGTTAGATAAAGATTTACGTGTAGTGGACGATACTATAACTGTTGTGTCATCAGCATACAGAATAGGGGCAATGTTGTCAATGCCAGATAAGGCAAGCGGTAAATCATTGACATATATTAGGAAAAAAAGCAGACCCAGTGTAGATCCCTGAGGTACACCGACATTAGAATTACGAGGTAAAGATACATGCCTAACACCATCAACAGTTAATGTTACAACCTGAGTTCTGTTGTTAAGATATGATTTCATCCACTGAAGAGCAATGCCTCTGATACCCAATTTTTCAAGCTTAAAAAAAGATGATCATGATTTACCAGGTCAAAGGTCTTAGTGAAATCAAAAAGTAAAGCAAGTGTTTCTTTTTTGTTATCCATAGAGAGTAATATTTTGTGTATTGCCTGATACATGGCAGAAATGGTGGATTTTCCACGTGTGAACCCATGCTGATCTCTAGAGAGAAGACTGTACTTATCCAGAAAAGATACTATACGATTATATACAATTCTCTCAAAAATTTTTGAAAATGAATTTTGCAGAGCAATTGGTCTATAGTTGTTCAGATCATCTATGCTCCCTTTGTTTTTATAAAGAGGAACAATTTTGGACGTCTTCAGAGAAGCTGGAAAGACACCCATTCTCAGAGATTCATTCACTAAATGAAGAAGTGGAATTTTAATCGTATCATAGCTACAGGATATTATCTTTGCTGGGATTCCATCTGGACCTGAACTTGAACTGCTTTGGCTGAGTTTGGATATGACTGACTTTAATTCCCTGTCATCACAAGGCCTCATAAAAAAAGACATTGGATTAGACATTGCAGTGTAGGTGGAGTGAGGAACTGTAGAGTTTGGTACTAAAGCAAAATGCTCATTGAATACATCAGCAAGGTCAGAGTAGCAATTTAGAGTTCCACCACGTAAAGTTTGGATATTGGGCAAAGCAGACGTTTTATCTTTATGTTTAGCATTGTTTATAATTTTCCAGGCAGCCTTAGTTTTGTTATTTACTTTAGACAAAATGTCATCATTATAAGACCTTTTTGCTTTGGTAAGAAGTGATCTGTACTGATTTTTTATACGCTTGTAATGCTCTTTACTTTCAGCACTACCACATAGTTTCGCTTCATATGCTAGATTTTTGAGGAATGATGAATATGAACGAATTTCATCAGTGATCCAGGATTTTTTTCTTTTTGCATTCTGAACTTTTCTAATCTTGAGAGGGAAAGCTACATTAAAATGGTGAAGGAAAATTGAATAAAAATTTTGAAAACTCTCCTCAAAGGATTCAGCATTGAAAACATCTGCCCAGTCTTGGGAGATGAGAGTTGTTCTGAAGTAAGACATATTTAGATCCGAGAAAATTCTAGTTAAATATGTTTTAATTTTAGGTGGCACAAAAAAACAATGTAGATATGATAGGCAAGTGATCAGATATTTGCTCATCCAGAACCCTTGTGCTAACATCATTACGGTCTACATTAGTAAGAATATTGTCAATCAAAGTTTGAGTGGAATGAGTTACTCTGGTAGGCATAAAATTAGTTACATCAATGTTAAAAGCTGCGATAGTATTAAGGAAGTCAATTTTGTCATTTGTCTCCTCAAGTAGATTGCAATTGAAATCACCAGTAATAATTATTTTGGAAAACCTCTTAGCACTGAATATCTCTTCAATCAATAGGTAGAATTTATCCAAAAACACCTGAAGATCAGTTTGAGGTGATCGATATACCGACACAACAATGACATGTACATCACCTTTGATTATTTCCGTGACACAATATTCGAAAAGCCTGTCTTCTGCTCTCGGCAAACGTGAACACTTTAGGGGAATATAATTAAGAGATTCATGAGTAAATATCATAACTCCTCCATTCTTACAAGATGTACGGCAAAAAATCAAATGCTATACACCTCTGGAAGCCATTTGCAAGAAATGTTTTCCTATAAGTACATAGTCCCTTCATCAATTTTAGGAAAAAATAACGCTAGTTATTCTTTTCACCAAACTCTATTGTCTGTCCAGCTTGCCTATAAGAAATTGCAATTCCAAGTTGTACAGAATAATGCGTATGCACCTTGTGTGCCTGCCTGAGGCGCGCTGACTAGTATTGAAGAATTCCGGAAATCAAAATTCATCAAACTTTGTGAGACCTACCCTTTCGTTTGGATGTCTCCCGTTCAAGTTGGTATGTATTTCTTGTAACTTTGCTAAGTAAGTGTCTTTTACGCTTGGTATTTCTCTGATAACAACTGAATTTTATTTTTTAAGCACTTATTTTGATTAGTGCATAATCGGAAAGTGTTTTACCTTGTTTTTGTGTTAAGTGCAAAACATTCCTTTTTCATGTAAAAGGTTCTTGTGTTTCCCTAGAAAAATAGGGAGATAAATATAACACTTTTTGGATTTTAGCTTAACAACATGATTTTCGAAGAATATTTCTATACTTGTACTTCATTGTAAAATGTAACTTTTCCATAAACTGGTGTAACATCTCTCTAGTTTTATCCTGATATACTTTGGCCACTATTGAATCAGTAATCGTCAACTTGGTGAGTTAAGGTGACTTTTTCACATTTTCCGAGGTTTGATGCAAAAGTTACGTAGCTAGAAGCAATCCTAATGCCCTTTACAATTCTATGAAAGTGGGATGCAGGCAAAGAGGGTTATCTGACAGTAGTGACTGTAGTAATTGGCTTGAGCATAAGTGGGTGACGGGTATGGAAGAATAAAGAAAGGCGTACACAAACAGAGAATTTGTTGAATATTCCTTCCTTCCCATTCTGGCGTTCCCTGTACCATATACAGGCATCACCAGATCGCGATAGAATTGTCTGAGTTAACAAACCCATAGTAAATGATGTTAAATAAATCTTCAATTGGCATAGTAATAATACAGGCATAGTCATGAGTAAATATAGTATGTATGACATAAGAACTCACGCGCAAGAACGTGCGTGCACTCACAGACCTATTCCCTCATACAAACTCCAAATTTCCCCCCCCCCCCCCCCCCCCCCCCACAAGATTGCTCCCTGGATCCGCCCGGATTCCTACTACCTAATTGAATGAGTAAACAGACTTCCGGTTCTGATTGCCTTCCCTCTTCCTAGGCTCTGGCCTCTACTGTTTTTTCCCTGCCCTCAGTTCAAGGTCTGAGGAAGGTTCGATGACTGCTGGCTTTGGGTCCATCCATCCAACAGGTAGAGGAGACACCGATCTTTGAGAATGATATGAAACCGTGAGGAAACACAATAAGCATGGGATTTATCAGGTGTTAACTTCAGACAACCTGTTCCTTCTCACAAGCATCCATGCTGCAAAAAAGGGCAGCTCCCCAAGGAAACACGTTCTGCTTACATAGTCATCACCTCAAGAAAGAGAACTGGTAACTCTCACCAGATATCCGATTTGCTGAGTACATACAAGTTGGTGGTAAAATTCCAATACATGTTAGGATAAATAAATTTCACTGCTAGTTACATGTATTGCCAAATGCTTCTGTGTCAATGAACTGGTTCAGTGAGTAATCTTGACAGGTGTGTGTGCATGCATTGGATCTCAAAGTAAAAAAATAGCAATTTTCACATTTATTTTTGTAGAAATGAAAATGCTGTTTCATCCTCACGTAATTGTTTATTTCTGCCTTCCCATCTAGCATCTAACTGTTAGTATGGCCTGACGCCATCAAGAAAACATCTAATTTGGATAGCAATAATATTGGTTGAAAGCATTCTAGATTTCAAATCATCAAAAATGTACTTCAACTTTTCACAAATATAATTCTCACACACTATCCCCTATTCAAAAGGTTATTGTTACAGTGCGTACATAATTCCAAACTAGAAAATTATCCTGAGTTGGTTGAAGGTCATGACTGGGAAGGAGACCACTACATATGAAATGGACGCAAAGACTACTTTGCCACAAAAGGTAGCATAAGAGATTCCTAATGGCAGTCTTACAAGGGTCAGAAGCCTGTGCCAACCAATGCAGGTGTTGAAACGCCCGAATAAATATGGAAACACCTATTTTAATGATTTCTCCAGTTACAAGACTGCATGTACTATTAATTTGAAAAATATAACACACATGGAGTCACAAGGCAAGTTCATTGACCATACTGAAGATGACTGGTCATGTTCACAGGGCACTACGTATAGTGAACCCTTCTCAAGGTGAACTGTTTGTAAAGCTGGGGTCAACTGTTAATTATGCTACTTGCATTCAGTAAAGTTTCTTAATACATATGGTTTGCACCAACCAGTTTACCCTGGGTGTCAATAAAATAATTTTTTCCATCATTGCCTAAATACATAGTCAATTGATAAAGTATCGCAACGAACTACTTCGGCAGTGCATAATGGTGAAAGCTCAAAGCAATGAAATATATCGGTTACCCCATTCCGTCTCTGGTGACTGTGAGAAATTTTGTGTACACTTCACCATATTCAGTCGGCATGGCATAAGGTTGAGTGGGACCATGATAAAGGAAAGGCCACCTTACTTCAGACGCCGGCACAGGCTCGCTCATAGACCATATTTCAAGGTGGAAAGAAGTGATTAAGGAGGGGAAGAAGAGAGGAAATTTACCGAAAGAGTGGAGTGAAGAAGCGTGAGACTATCCTAGTGAGTTCGTACTTTTGCGTTGAATACAAAGAAAAGAAGGCCTTTGATAAACAAGAGACTGATCTCCTATCAATGCACTGGAAGTTCAAATGATGAAGAGCCAAATAAACAAGTAGATGACCTGAAAACCTATTTATGTATGAATAAGGAACTTGAACATTATATTTTACAATATGAAAACCATTGCGCCTGTATAGTTGATAGGTTGGTGTTTTTTCCTGAAATGTTCTCATGCAAATTCTGAGATAAAGTATATATTTCCTATGGGATAGGTACCAATCCATGCAGTATTTAAACCAATTCAAATGGCTTCAAAGAACTTTTTTCATGAAAATTAATTTCATCATTTGAAGCAGCTAAATTTACTATAACTTACCTACTTCATTATGGCTAAATGTAAACACAACATTATTAAAATTTAACACTGTAACTAGCATGTAATCTTAATCCCCTGGGATCGAGTTGGTGTGGTGGCTAAAGTTCCTTGCTCAAGGGTCTAGGTTTGAACCATGGTGGTGGTGGTGATTTTTCAATGGAATCCTGAATACTAGTTGGGTACTACCCAGAGAGGACCTCAAGTGTGGTACACAGTGTCCATTGGATGGGGCATTAAATCGTGGTCCCCTTGGTGCCATTTGTCAAGAGCAGGCTTATTCCAACGTCAGGCTTCTCTCCAACCTACCTCCATTCTCCAAAATATCTCTTTCCATGTTGACCTACCCACTTGTCCTTAATTGTAGCGAAGTGTAAGTGTAAGACTTTGATTTAAGACCTCTTCAGTGCAAACTGTTTTCACCTGTTCAATTCGTAGTGCAATTGTGATACTTTTTTTTACCTTTTTCTACTAAAGTCACTAAATTATGACTTATTTGGAGTCAATAATTTAGCAAATAATCAACAATAATTATACCTTTCTCCTTCACTTATAGGCTACAGAGAATATTCACATCTGTGCTAAATTTATGTTTTATGTTTTGTATGTAGGCCTTCCAATGCCAAGTGCTCTTTGTACCTCCAAATCCATTCCATAGGGCTGATTGTATTGTATTAAGTACCCTAAAATACACAGCTTCTCAGATTTGCATCAATAGAAAATAACTCAAATGGCATTAAATATAGGGACTGATAAACTAACAAGTGACATGAAACTAAAACATTTCGACAATCAATGCTTCCTGATATATGCAACAAGCCAACACAGCCACCTTATTTGTACAATTAGCCTTACAGAGTACAGTTGGCCTTCTAGTACAATTGCCCTTGTGGAATGGATTAATATTGCCAAGTGGAAGCATCGGGCATATTTGGGCGTGGTAAGTCCTACTCCAAACATAAATCTAACACATTTCTCCACTAATATTCTCCATGGCTTAAGTAAAATAGAGTTATGTATGGCTTTAAGCAACCAGTATGTGGAACTATTGACCCCCAAAACGTCACCTTATTCAGTGACTCGACTATACGTCAAAGGTGGGTTCTCATCCACCAAAAAAGGAAGGAATCTCTCAAACTTTCTTCTTAAACTCGAATATATACGGTAAATGTTGAAGTCAAATACCAGGGAATCACCATAATTTCAGACCTATATTGAGATTAACACATTCGGAACATTTCTGATGCTGCATCAATGAGACAGGGATTCATCAAGTAAATAGAGTAAGGACCTCAGTTAAAAAAGAGAAAGGGATATTATCCCACACTTGATAGACCACATCTCAAGTACAACACCAACATATTGGATCCGGGACAGAGGGATTATTAAAACCATGGAATAAAATACAAAGGAGAGCCAGTGGCGTATGGATGGGGGGGTTAGGGTTTAAACCCCCCCCCCAAAAACATGCTTTCCTGAATTCGTTTTCGTTCGTTTACCTGAATTTGTTTTAGTTCGTTTACCTAAACTAGCATTTAGAATTTTGCTTATTGGACTGAAAAATATAGTTGAATTGTCTTCACGAAAAGAGAATGTTAATTTAATTATTGTTTTTGCGAATAATAATCTAAATATTATTTTATGATGATGCACATAAATATTAATGAACACCCCCCCCCCCCCTCCCCCCCCCCAGAGGTCAAAACCCCCAGAAGTCAATCCTGCGTTCGCCAAAAATCTCTCCATAAAATCTATTGAAAAAAAAACCTAATACCTTCATCAAATGCTTACTACTTAGCCAACCGTTGATTATTTTAAAAGAATCCCATCCTCTATGCTTGAAGAGGAATACCTAGATAGAAAAGTTTGTTAATATGCACATTATTTAACTCTATAAATGTATCTGAATAACTGCATTCACTCAAGCTTAGTATGAGTGATCTTTCAAAACTATAAAAGCATTATGTCAGCAATGCCAAAAATTATGAGTCAGATACATAGCAAGAACTACAATCAGCTAGGAAAAACATCAATTTATTCATGTAGTACACAATGAATAATCATATACGAAACGTATAACTAAGATATAAAGATTTACTTAATGATATTATAACACTCTGTGATACCATACCACAAAAGTTCCCAGAGCTAACCTATACACTAACTAAATATTACCCGTAACAAAGGTCAGTCATATGACTTTCAAGTCCTTGAAAATGTATATGAGATGATCACATTAGTTAGGCAATCTTTTTTTTACATTTGGTTTCACTCATTTCCTTAACAAATTTTTTTTATGGTCACAAGTTAAATGCTTAGTACCATATCACTCACTGGGATAGCACCGAATGTTCAAACCATTTATTAGAGATTTTCCAAGTGCCCACTACAATGAGGGCAGCAGTGCATTGGAGTATTATCTGGCGGCAAAGGAATACCACGACTGAGGGCAATGGAGGCTCCAGAAACTACAGCACTGCAGGCCGCATCAGGTATGCACGATGAAAAAAGAAGGCTGTTGTTCGCAAGCTATAACAAAGAACATGCATTTAAAAAATTATAATTAATTTTATAGCCTCAGGAAAAATTTGGGAGAGGATTAAATCTTAAGATGCTTAAATAGGATTCATTAACCTTGGTTCACCACGTAACCAGAGCAGCTAACAAGAGAACATCAGTCACAATAATTCCAGAATTTCACTTTCACCTGCATCCATACAATGACTAATGAAGTGAATAGGGTAAAAAGTTATGAAATGCTAGATGAGGAGGATGGACCATGTAGCCTTTAACCCTTTCATGTTGAATGCCATACCCATGCAACGGGGATTTGTTTCCCATGCATGAGAATGAACATTGTGTCAGTATGACCAGATTTTTCGTGTGCAATAGAATTAGTTCTGTGCCAGCACAACAGTGGAGTATGTATCAGGGAGTGTGAAAGTGAAGCTCACAGATATGCAATTTCACCCTTTGGGATCCAACCCACCAGTACCTTTGATCCTTCCTTGCATTGAGAGCTCTTATCACATGGATTCAATTAAATCCTATCGAATCCCTCCAAAAATGATTCAAACCCTGGTTGTGCAGGTGGCATATGTGCTAGGTTGCTGCAAACTGTTGTGTGGTAAAATCTCACCTCAACGTCGTTTTACCACAGAAGTTATGATAATTTGCATGAACATTATGACTGCCATTAATATTATGTTCGACTGAAAGGTGTATCAAGTGTAACAAGTTTTGTAAGGTTTAACAAGTTTTGAGCCACAGAAAAATATACACCTATCCTAGAATGCCTTGTCAAACGTCAATTTTTTCATGCCGCGGAAGTTGCTAAGTTCTCACCTAACCATTTTTTATGGTGTAAATGTCAGGAGTATTAGGTCAAATAAAAAATTTGAAACTTCTGCCAACGTTTCGTAAATAAAAAATCAACAAACTTGAAAGCCCTGAGGATTGATAAATAAATATCCGAAACAGCAGATTTTTCAAATTTTTTATTTGACCTAATACTCCTGATATTTACACCATAAAATATAAGAGGTCGAGAAAACATATCATTTGAATTACAAACCATTTTTGTTACTCCATCGTGCCATGGTTTTGCACCGCTAATATAAGGCCAAGCATTTTTAATATGGCCACATCATGACTTCAGTAAAATTAAGTCAGGTCCTTACTTAGAATAAATAAAGGAGTTATTTGATTCTAACTATGGTAAAAATAAGTAATGGACAAAATTAAACTGAACTAAGAGACAGGAATAGATGTTTTTGAGACCAAATGTTGACAGAGAAGTAAGGTGGTTGTCTCCTTTTCACATCATTACACCAGAAATCCAGCCTTTAGATTACATTTATGGAGCCACAGTTTTAAACTGTGTTGTGACATTTTACAAATTCAAATATTTATGTATTCAAATCTCCCAATCATTTACATTCATGAATATTAAGAGCTAATATTTTACTCTTCCTTTGTGCCAACAATAGCAATCACCTTATTCATGAATATTAAGAGCTAATATTTTACTCTTCCTTTGTGCCAACAATAGCAAAAATCGAAACCAGTTCAGCCACGAGTACTCATATAAGGAAATTTGTATGGAATCACCCAATAGTGAAATTAAGTATAAATTTTCACATAAAAATGCACCTTTGATAAAGTTGTAATTTTCATCTTGTGGAAATACTTACAGCGGAAGCCCGGTTTAACGAGTGCTCATAATCCCTCGCAAATCACTCGCTAAATCGAGCGCTCGTTGTATCCGAAAGTGTTGAATAAAGCCACCTAATTCTCATAGTCATTCGTATTTACCGTTTTTCTTTTGTTTCCATGGTATTTGACGAAGGTAAACAGCAAAAAAAGTCGTTTCAGGCACAATCTGGAGGAATATCAACTAATTTTAAGAAAGAAACAGGGCATTTTCCATTACATAAAATATTGATTCCTCCAGTTTCGGTGTTTTTCTTCCAGTTCTTCTATTTTTCGATCGCCGAAGAAAGCTGTAAAGACACCGTAACTAATCGGAATTAAAATATTAGGTATACTGTTGTTTTTGGATAATTTTGTGAATATGTCATGATGATAATATCAACTTTGTTGAGTTTTCGAATGTTAACCAGTACGTCCATCAGTTGGGAAAATTGGCCTGAAGGTTCACTGAAATACGGCACGTACCGGTGGTCGAAGATATTTCTCGCATAGTCACCTATTCCTAGCAGTTTCTATGATTCAAATTCAATTATCTACCGCAAATTAGTGTCATTGAGTATTTATTTACACTAGAAAAGAAAATACCTTAGTCGATTGGCTAGCACATCATGTTTCGTGCAAGTGTAGTCAGCTTTCGCCTTTAACATCGGACCGTTTATGGGCAGTCCTGCAGACCTTTGCTGACAAAACCACTTGAATAGTGCAGATTCCATTTTAGGATGTTCCCCATGCCGCAAATTTTTTTGGCTGCTAGGTCGTCCTAGTTCGGTCACTGCTGCACGAATTTTATCTTTGTTCTTTTATATTGTGAACAACATAGATGACGACACACCAAACCGCCTCCCGATATCAGTCTTTGAAGACCTGTTACTTTCGCACTCGTCTATAATTTTAATTTTGGTTTTAAGGTCCAAAGATTTACGTTTCGCGGACATGATGCTGCCGCACAAACCACATGAGACAACTCCGCCCCTCCGACCGAGAAAACTCCGCCCCTCCGACCGAGTAAACTCCGCCCCTCCGACCGAGTAAACTCCGCCCCTCCGACCGAGAAAACACCGCCCCTCCGACCGAGTAAACTCCGCCCCTCCGACCGAGTAAACTCCGCCTCTTACCTACATCACAACTCTCTGCTGCCGTGTGATTGGGCGCATCGAGTTGACGGAATGGTTTGAGTTTTTCAGCTCGCTCCGACAGATTGCTCTCATTCTGCTGAATGTTCCCTCTTCTACTCTCAACTTGCTTGTCGTCCGCCCACTCCCCTCTCACTGATGACTGGGCCTAACAAAAGAAGTATGTAAAATGGGAGCGCGCACAGCGTACTCAAGGCCGTAAATCACTAATGTTTGGACATAACTGGCTTTAGGTGTTGCAGATATGGCTCACATCTTGAATATTTAGTTTAATTAACAGATAATACAAAACAAAATAGTTAATTTTTGCTAGGTGGTGCATCGCCCTCGAGAGATATCTGTAATACCGAGCGTATACCGTGGAAGGTACTTTTTGGCCTCGCTATATCCACTTTATTTTACATGTAAAACATAGGCCTTTTGGCGGTGCAAAGACAATCACTCGCTAAAACTGGATTCTCGCAATAAGCCGTACTCACTACACCAGGCTTCCACTGTATTATATTTCCCATGATGTTGTACCTAAAGCCACTAATGCACTTTGGAAGCACGTAAAAAACTGTGAGTTCCAGCCTGTGAAGCAGCAAAAGCCTGAAATTATACCGAAAGATAATCTCGGAAAGGTTTTTAAACAGCAATTTGGTTAGCTATAAAAGAAAATGAAAAATCCTAACAGACTAAGAATGCTTCATTTCAAATAGCAAAAATGAATTAGTTACTTGTGTTCACCTAGCTTTCTTTAGAATTCTTAATTTAAGAATTAATGAATGCCATTGTGCAATAATTTGATAATTAAATCAGACTGATAATTATATGAAATAAATGTAAACATTGTGCATTTTTAAAGTTTTTGTGTCAGAAATATTATTTATTTACCCGAATGTTCTTGATGGTGACAGCAATAAATGCTCAAAAAAAAAGAAAACATCTCGCGTTCTGAAATGGAAGGTATGGCAAGCAGTGCTAGGTGCAATACTAGGGTGGCTCTCAGCCCTTTGTAGCACATAGATATCCAACCATAATGAGTGCAATGTGGTTTTGGGGTTTCTCGGAGCAATTAAACGACCTTTTCAATAATCTATGCTGTCCCAAAACACATGGTCACAAGATTACGAGTTCCATCTCTGAGTGTTGACCATTCTTAAGGAAATAAATAAGATTTAGTAAATAAGAAGGGGATTAAATATGGAAAGTTTAATGTATTTGTCGTTTTCTTAGCATGCCACTGACACACCTTTCATGTAGCCAATCGCTGCCCTTTGGCATTGCATTGCTTCTAGAAAGTACACTCCATCCTCATACTCAGACTTTCCTTTCTACAATGCTTATCATGTGATACCCAAAGGAAAAACTGGGAAGGTGAAAAAGCAGTTGATGGACTGGACTTTCTTTTAATGCACTTTGAAAATTACTCCCTTCTTGGATCAGTTGAATAAAATCTTTACCTTCTTTGCAGCTTGCTCAGCTGGAGTAAGAGCTTCTATTTCACCAACACTATCCTTGGTTCCCCATTTCCTCACATCAATGGCAGATGGTCCCAGCAATCTTTCCGACAACCCAGTTCCAATGCGAGATAGCACCACAGACAAATCCAAGAGGTTAAGGTTACAACTAGATCTCCCAGTGTGGCCACACTTCTCTGCACGGCTCTTGCTGCACCCAGTGCCCTCAATTCCAGCCCATGCTGGATCCAAGTTCTCACGCAATACAAGCAGTGTTCTATGAGAAAAACAAGTTTCAAGAAAAATACATTACCAGCAAGCTTACAATCATACCCATGAAGAAATACACTCATCAAACATCTAAATCATCTAAAAAAAATTAGCTTTTACATTAAGCTTATGGGTCACATTCTTTCTTTCCAATGGCTTCAATCAAATATTCATTAAAATGGCAGACGGTCCCAGCAGAGACTGAAACAGGGATTGAAAGAAGGAAAACTGCATGCTTAGTGGCAGAATATAAAATATTAACTTTACCACTGATTACCAAATGAAAGATGAAGACAGCACATAGCTGAGGAAGAGGGATGAGAAGGATATCATGGCTACATAATTTAAGACAACGGCTTGGATCACATAACACAGAAAGTCTTTTACACTCAACAACAAATAGACAACAAAGTATGAAAAATATGGTCACTACCACCAATCAATGTATAAGCAGCAGCAGAAGAAGAATAAAAATGTCGGAATCATTGATTTAATCAGAAATTAAATAAAGAGCAAAAATAACAACATCAGAGCCTGCTTTCAAATGAAAATTTAAGCATTCAAAATCTCCCGAGGGGTTTTCTGGGAAGGGACAGCCATAACTGCTCCTTGAATGATCTCACGCCCCTTTTCTTCCTGTCTTACTACAAATAGCCATTGAAGTGTCTGGGTATCACTATTTTTCAAACAAGAAAAAAATTTGAGATATGTATATCGTTAGAGTGAAAAAACATTTTCAGAAATAAGTGACTTGACTATCAATGGAAAAAAATCAGCACTTGAAACTTCACACTTATGTGAGAACTAATTACCAATATGTAGTTATAAGGAGATGCCAAAAAAATTGCAGGTCTAGAAAATAAGATAACAGATATAAAAGAAGGTAGAATACGTGCATACTCTTTTATTATCTACACACAGAACTCAAATCAAGTAAATGATGATGGCACCTGTATGTTTTCATTATTCCATCTTTTATAGAAGCCCTCTCTTCAAGCAACCGATTTACTGCCTCTTGTAGCTCTGATGTTCTCTGGCTGAAAGCAGCTTTCCACCGCGCTAACTCCTCAACCATAATACTGGAATGAACATGTGAAAATATAAGTACAGATTACCTCTCCATTTCAACCACTTACATGTGGATTGTGAAATTCAAACTCATTTGCATTTTTAGCCTGATTCAGTATTGGAGAGCATTTCATGTATCACTTACAAGCTACATTATATTAACTCCAATGTCATTGTAAACTCGAAATACATACTAGGTACTTTTTAAATTATATGCGGCGCAATTCATACAGAATTATGTCAATACATGAACTCCATCTCCACGATACAATAAGAATCAATGCATGTTAAATCATCCAGGCTGGTTGCTTGTTATTTTTTGTTTTTCCTGAACTTTTGTCAGTTAGTTTGCCAGTATGTTGAGAGTTCAAAACGAGGCATGAAAAAAGTTAGATGCCTAAGAAGTTTTTGGCAGCCATTTTTAAACAGAACCACCTGTACTTCTTGATGAAAATAACATTTAATGTAAAAGCTTACAGCTTTTTTTATTCTCAAAAGCAGCACAATAATTTTAAAAATAACTATGTGCATACATCCAGCAAGAATTAACCCTATTTTTCTAAATGATGCAACTTTTAGCTAAGCATTAAAGAAATTGCCTAAATTTAATTAAAAATGTTGAACTTCAGGGGCCGTATTCTTTAACTCGTTTCACCCATGATGAGTGACTACTGACGATACCCATCACCCATCACCACCTTTGCGATTCTGTATGCTGGCGAGGTGGTGTTCATCACCCAAAACGGGGTGAAACGACATCACTGCCTAAATAGCCGGTCTTATCCCATCACCTCCCAAACGGTGTCGAACCGTTGATGTTTTCATCAGCTGATGGGTTATCTCACATACGTAATTAGCGTAATTTCTGCGCTCAGCAGACTATTTAGGCATATAAAACTATGTACTATATTTGTAATAAAATATGACTAATGGAGCTGCCAATAAAAGTTTTGTTCGAACAGAAAACTTTATTCTATTAGGTGAATGGTGATTTAGATAACAAGTTCCGGGAATATGTAATTAAGAAGCCAAATAAATAAGCTTTCAAGACGATATCCCGTTAGTTAGTTAGTTAGTATGGGTTAGTGAAGCTCGGGTTCATATTGGGATGCATAGTTATTCAAATGGAAAATGGTTTCACCTCCAACTTTTTGCATAGGTTAGGTAGGTACCTACTTATTTTTGTGACACTACCAAATATGGATTCAAACAGCTCATGAGAATGGGATATATTAATATCAATTGATGCTGATGCTTAGGATTAAAATCTAACCATAAAATTTTAGTACAATTTTCATTTATGGAAGAATTAAGATAAGTGAATAGTTGCCATGCAATTATTTCATTACATATACGTAGGCATAATTAATCACACTTTTAGGTCCTATACCTCCATTCTTTGGAAGGTTTTCTCGCACATTAAAACTCATAAACCACTGAAATCATGTTACGGGAGTAAACAAAGAGATTGAAATGAAACTTGTGGTTGTACTCCAATACGTCACAACATTTTTAAGCAAATATTCCCGGGTATATACTGGGAATACGCATTCCTCTTTCGGAATTCTGATGAACATTTATGTGGAGCACACACTAATTTCATAGCATTGATTTACTATGATGTCCCCTTTGAATTTTCCAGCAATGTCCCACGATATCTAACATTATTGGAGACTTCAATGCCAAAATTATAACTTGTGGGCTGCTCCGGTGGGCTGTGGGTTAAGGTAACGGGGTCCGTTAGTGCCGGTGGCATGAGCTCCTAGCAGTAAATATCAGTGGGGAATAAGTCAAGATATTTCCTTATAAATCAGCCATACTTGTAACAGCAGATGATTCGTCAATTATAGCACCGAAGAATAGGTAACAGAGAAAACTGGATACCTAAATCATTTAACACAACCTAGGAGAGGAACTTGAAATAATGTAAACACGCAGTTATGCTATTTAAATATCCACAATATGTTCACATGAGGTTCGTGTGCACTATACGAGCAGCTTTATACCCATTGAAAGATAATTCCTCTTAAGATAGTGTACTCTTATTCCATAGGCATTTTTAGAGAATTTCCACTACATTTCCCAATCGTGAGCTTCGCAAACACTATAGTCTGCAGCAGTCCGAGGAGTCCGAGTCAGCTGTTTTGTTTACATTAGATCGATTTCTGTTTTAGGAGTCCACCGTCATTGGCTACCGAGAATCAGCGAGAATCATACCAAGATGTTTTCATACATATCACCATAACCTCGTATCACCTTGCCATCACCAGGTGGTAGAACTTCTACCCCTGGCTACAGAATCGCAAACGGTGATGACGGGTGAAGTTTTTCGGTGTTGTTCATCACAGGTGATAGCCATCACCCTAATTACTGAATATGGCCCCAGGTCATTAAAAATCATATTTTTACATACAAATTTCAATGGAGGAAAATAAGGCTTGCTTTTATAAGGTTTTTTATCAGGTAGTTCTCTAATAGTGGTGCCCACAAAAAAGCATAAAACCTGGGGCCCTCATTTTTAATTTTATATGATGCCACCTCCGACAAAAATTACAATACATAATCAAGAATAATATGTATCAAAAAAAAAAAGACTGAGCGAAAAAAAAAATTTCAGTGCATGATTTCCTTATCGATATATAGATTTGTGGCATTAATTCGATGACTGAGACATAAGTGGTTATGCATTGGATAATTTCCACCCCTCTATCTCTATCCTTGGTTTTGGTTGTGAATGATCATAACTGAAGTGAATGTAGACATGCAACCATGAGAAAACCACAGATTGCAAAAAAGTAAGACAATGATTTATCTGGGCAAAAAGGTATGAAAAGATTTTTCGTGAAGCTTTGATAAGACTTACCTGCTGGCAAGGAATTTACTTCGCCACACCTCACATTGACTAGCCAACCATTCTGTCTGCTCACGATGGGTGGAAAGACGCCTTGCTGATGAAAGTAAAGCACGAGAAAGATGTGCTTTATCTTCAGTGAGATTATGAACTCTACTTTCCAAATCTTCACCAACTGCAGCAACCAGAAGTGTCTTAAGCTCACCATTAACCTTGAAAAAAAAATTTATGAAAAAAACCAACACATACCATATAATCCGCTAGAAAATGAACTCAAGAGGACAATAGACACTATGGCTTCAGACTTCACTGAAAGTTTCATACATCCATAACACTGAAAGCACAGTGTAGCTTTTCACAGAAATTTTATTGGCACAGCACATTTTTACTTGCATTGGCATCGTCATGTACCCCTAGCCCATGGCTCATTCTCAGTACATATATGCATCCTTGGGCTCCTCTAACTTTGTGCTACAGTGACATGTGTCGTACGAGTAATATTTCTGCAGAAAAGTATGATGATAATGATAAAGACAAGAGGATAAATCTCATTTTTTTTAATCATAGATAATATAACTAGTGAGAGGCAGAGGATGACCACTACGCAATAAAGACGTAACTGACATTTTGGTTAGTCTCAACGTGGTGTCACTCTTTACCTGCGTACTTCTTGCTGACACCTTGACTCCTGAAGGGAAGATTTGACTCTGTCACCATCAAGCTATTCCAACATGTGCTGACTTTGACTTACTTTTCTTTTGACAGGAACTTTCGCAAGCAGATGGAGGGTGTGGCTACGAGATATCCATTATCACTTGCAATTGCAAACTTCTACATGGAAGTCTTTGAGAAGCAAGCCCTCAAATCAGCCCCACAGAGCCTGCAGTGCTTCTTCAGATATGAAGATGATATTTGTATAGTTTAGCCACATAGAACGGATGCACTGGACCTTTTCTTCAACTCAGTGTTCATCATATTGACCTCCAATTATTCAAATGGATTTGGTAAGCCTTGGTAATGGTAAGCCTTACCTTGATAAAACTAGATCCTTTTCCTGGACTAAATGAATAGCTAGCATCCCACTATCAAGTTAACGATGGAGTAGAAAATGGCTAGCTACTCTCGACAACCTTATCTGCAGTAAGAAAGATGGAAGTCTTGGGCATAGTGTTTACTGGAATTCTAACTAAATGGGCAGAGATCCAATCATCATCACCAATCATCCCAAAAATGAACCATATTATCCACTTTGATTCAGAGAGCCAAGACCATTGCTGATAAGAAGGGCATTCTGGCCGAATTAAACCAGTTTAAGAAGACATATCTACAGAATGGCCATAGCAAGCAACAAATTTCAAAGGCCCTTAAAAGGTCTGTTGAGACACAGAGGAGCTGCACAGGGGAGCCGCCTGAAATAAAAATTCCAAAGGAGAGACTAGTGCAGACATCAGAGGACTATAGAGGGAAGTAAATAAGCAATCTCTTCCACAATTTCTTGTGAAAGCCCATGCACTACCATAGACAGCCTACAGTCTTGAATTGATTTGTACATTACTTTCTTACTGAATAAGTGAGTAACTATTTGTCATCAATGTCTGATTTACATCACCATCTCCTTGTTCCACCACAAACTGGTCAATCTTCTTGTGGATGTTGAATTTTACCATTTGCATGGCAATCACCTGCTCCCACATAATGATTAGCTTCGAAAGTTTGCACCTAAAGATGACAAGGTAGCACTTCAAGGCACTGTGAGCAAGGCACAAGGTAACACTTCAAGGAAGCTGTGTGGTGCACTTAAGAGTACGAAAAAAAAACCATGTTAATTTACTGAAGGAAAAATAAAATAATAATTACCTATTGAAAAAAAAAACATTTCTGATACATGACCCATGTATATCAACCCAGATACATGACACAACCAATTTCTTTCAAAATGAGTCATAACATGCATCAGAGTGATAGAACTTCTTTATCATGTCCTCAGTAGTATAGTGGTCAGTATCCCCGCGTCACGCGGGAGACCGGAGTTCGATTCCCAACCCCCCCCCCCCCCCCCGGGGAGATTTTTTACATGGTTTCCTTCATGGTCATGCCTAAACAATTTATCAGTTTTCCAACATCATGCTGTCGATTTAATATCCAAGAAAGAACAGCTTGAAGCCATATTTCTTGACTTCTCGAAAGCCTTCAATTCTATCAACCATAGCCTCCTACTTCATAAGCTCAGTCAAAGGTTTAACATCTATGGTAAATTTCTCAGCCTCTTATCTACCTTCCTTAGTGATAGAACCAGCACGTAATTCTTTCTGGCACCTCATCTTGTTGGTCTCCTGTAACGTCAGGAGTTGCCCAAGGCAGCATCCTAGGACCATATCTTTTTAATTTACACATTGATGACTTAGCCTCCCTAGTTCACACCTCCCAAGCCCGCATGCTGTAATTGTAAATGTAACCGCTGATGATTGTAAAATATTTAAAACCATTCACTCCCCTACCGACTGTCATGAACTCCAGAATGCTTTAAATATGATCTCTCATTGGTGCACTACCTGGAAGTTAAACTTAAATGAGTCTATTCACCTAAAAAATTCCCACTCAACTTCAATACCCCTTAGCCGTCTTTAAAGGATCTTGGTGTATTGATAGATAACAAGCTTAATTTCTCCTATCACATTCAGACAGTTAAATCGATAGCTATGTCTCTCCTAGGCCTTCTATACCGCTAAACAGAAATTAAAGATCCCCAAGCTCTTTAGTCATATTTTTCAACGATTGTTCTTCCAGTGGTCACGTATTGCTCTCCTATTTGGACGATGTCTGCTCCATCTAATCTCGCAACCCTTAATACTGTAACCCATTTCTTCACAATGGTGAAGTACAGAGTCCCCCATATGCGCGATATGTCCACCAATGCCATTCTATCTTCTTTCTCCATTTACAATCTTCAATGTATCTGCATTAAAACTGACCTAAAATTTATTTACAACATCCCTAACTCCATCACAGACTGTCCTGAAGTCCTTTCTTGTATAAAGTTACGAGTACCCTCCTGGCCTACGCGCACCCACTTTCTATTCCATTTACCAGTTCCCAGATTATCGCTCTCTCAACGCTCACTTTTTTCTGCCTCCCCTATTTCTTAATTCCCTTCCTGAGAGTGTTGATCTATTTTCTATATCCACTAACGCATTTAAAAAACTGGCTCTCTCTCATCCCTTTGAAAATAATTAACACTACCGATTTATTCAGTTCCTTTCTGACTTTTTGTTATTTTCTTTGTTATGTTTGGTGTTTTCGTTTTTTAAATATATGTTCTGTCATTTGGACCACTGTAAATTGGCAACTGTGCTGTAAGTGGACATTTTCCAATAAAATAAGAACAGGAATCAAATACAGTAGAGGCTATTAACTAAATGGTTAGCATTTCTTGAAGACATTTATTTGCACCACGGACTGTATATCAAGAGGAGGATAATTAAAAGTGATTCACAGATGTTCCTGCATTGATGGAACACCTGTCCTACTTTGCATAACAGCATTTAAGTTGATATGAAGTTTTCCATGGGGTTTGATTAGTCAGCTTTCGGGCGTTCCTCCACATGATGTCTATGCTCGACAACAGTTTCTCCAGCCATCCTGCTGGCATCTTCAGGTCTCAAGTGGTGATGTCCGTTTTTAGTTCCTCTTTTATATCTTGGTCTCTTTGGCGGGAATTTCATTGATTGGCTCTTTGCTCGTTTCCTTTTTTAAACATCCTCTTCCAGGTACTTTCGGGAGATTATTACCGTCTTCTTGGTTTAAGTTTTCTGGGTTTTTTGTAATTTCTATTGCCTCCCAAATGATTGTGGGGTAGTAGTAGTTTTCCCTCGAGAGAATCCTTGGTTTACCAAAGTCCACCTTGTGTCTGGGTTCTGACCATACATGTTCCACAACGGCGGAGAGTTGAAATTACTTCTTGTACATCGCTCTTTCATGCTTTCTTATCCAGCATTTGATGGATCTTTTTGTCTGCCCAAAGTAGGACTTTCTGCAAGAGCACTTCAGTTGGTACACAACTTCAGACAGCACATGAGGGAATTTTTCCTTGGTTTAGGCATGTGGTCCCCCGTCTTTCTGCAGCATTTAAACCCCATCCCATGCGGATGTTGGCCTTTTCCCAGCTATTTTCTCTGTTGTTCCCGCTACATATGGTAGAGTTGCATAAGTGGTTGGCTTTTCTTTCAGGGTTTCTTCTCTGGTTTGTCCTCCATGATTTCTCCAAAAGATCCTTTTCAGGACCATCTCTTTTTGGTAGCCGTTTGTCCGTAATGCTGTCACCAGCTGTTCCTTTTCTTTCTTGAGAGTCTTCATTCAGTCATTTGAGGTTTTTTCGAGAATGTTTCACTATTTTGAAGACAAACACAACCCACACTTAGGAATAGACAAATACTTAAATACTACGAAGGCAGGGAACATAGAAATTTTCGAATGTTAACATCATTTACAAGCCATCAACACCACTAAAACCAATTACATCAAGATGGAAAAATTTACCTGGGCCTGAAATTTGAGCTGAGCTTCTAACTGGTCCCTCTCATCTTTCAGCTGGGTGATTTGATCTTTCATTTTTTTGCATTCGTCCTCCCATCCATCAGTAAAAGCTCCTTCGCTGAGCAAACTACCATCAAGGATGGATTCATTCTCCACCTAGCACACAAGATCGGTGAGA
This sequence comes from Pyrrhosoma nymphula, assembly GCA_963573305.1. Taxonomy (NCBI): domain Eukaryota; kingdom Metazoa; phylum Arthropoda; class Insecta; order Odonata; family Coenagrionidae; genus Pyrrhosoma; species Pyrrhosoma nymphula. The sequence goes on along the minus strand of OY754335.1, from coordinate 92,939,742 downwards.
AATATGAAAACACAATTAATAATACTAACAAGGCACAGAAGTTATACCACTGAATATCGATTTCCTCCTATGGTCCTTAAAAAAGAACAAAGGAATTACACGATTTATGATATACAAACGGAGATTCCATTGTTTTGGTAGGCATGTTATTCCTCAGGGGCTGCAATAACGGTATCAACTAGATATTGGGCATTAAAAACTCACTTGATTGTCATCGTCAGCAACTCGAGCTTTTGATGATATTTGAGAAGCTTCATTACAATGGCTAGAAACAAGGGATGACTTTCTACTTCTAACTGTTTGTCCTCCACACTTATTTTTCACTCTCTTTTTCTCCGGCGGCACAATTGGTTTCACAGCTCCTTTATAAGGTTCATACGGCACAAATTTTGGTTCGCGACCTGGAGAGATACTACAGTATATAAAATCCTTTCTAGGACAAAATAACAGCTAACGTTAGAAACAAATTACCTACATGGCAGCACTAAAATAAAGGTACCTTTTAAACTTCCAATAAATATTTTTTCCTTCTTCGGTTTAAAAACATTGTGAGGTGTAAGGCTGATTTTTTCAACCCCTAAGTCAGGAGGTGGAGATGTATAGGAACTTTTGTGCTCTTCTGGCCTATAAATCAACTTGTCAAACAGTGTGTGTCGAAGAATATTTTCAGTCTTGGGTTCTGGCTTCTCCATTCCATCGCCACTAGTTCTTATAGGTGATGGAACCCGATCTTGGCAATCGACTGGTTAAGAAAGGGCGTAGGTAACACAATTCAGGTTATACATTTGAAAGTAGGGCAATTGTCAATCACCTTATGGGTTTGCTTACTTTTAAGAGCCTTGACAATCCGTGAAATTTTCTCCTGAGTACTCTCCATAGGGGATTCTAGGTTGTCTCGTGGATTTGATTCGCTCATTTTGCCAACACAGGATGCATTAACTCACAGTAATCTCAATATCAACTTTCACTAACATAAGCACGCAGACCATTTATTTATTTAGCCACGCCATTTAGAATTTCGTTATTCAATTGTTCCTCCATGACAGCCGTGTCCGTCTCAACGTTAATTTCGATGTTACAAATTCGGCGACGCCGCGCCCCTTTTCCAGTGACGGCAAAGAGATGAACTAAACTCGCGGCAAATTTAAATAGGTGGCTTATTTTCTCCCGTGGCCTCCTATTGTAACGTCTTGATAATAAGTCAACGTTTACTAATCCTCTCATCGAGAAGAAGGAACATGCAACCTCCTACCTCTTCACCATTGTTCTCCATGCTGGTTCCCCCACCTCTACCCCCGTAACTTCCTTCCCTGACCTGAGAAGGAAAATCGGTCGGAGCTGAAATTGAACATTGTGGAATAGAACGAAGTGTTTTTATTTGATTGCAATGAATAACTTCCACGAAGTAAACTTAACAACCATTGACTTTATTAATATTTCAAGTTAATATCAATAAATTACCATAGTGTAAAGAATAAACAAAAAAACAAATAAAATAATATACAAAACTCAAACAAAGGTTGGGCTAAACATGCTGCAAAATTTTAACCTTCCTAGCCATAGCACTTTTATGACTTGCAGCAGCTGTCGCCCGGTTCCTTTTTCTGCACCACCAGGGTAACATTACTGCACATAAACACTCAGCAATTGACTGCTTTAGCTGCAGAGGGTCACTGCACTTGTTCACTAAACAATTGAAAATTTCATTCCCCAAAATTGTATCTTTCAATAGGGAACATATGTTTTCTGAGCATGCCAAGTGGGGAAGGACATTCTCCACAAGAGTTGCAGCCCTTCCAACAGCACTCATCAACTCCAAAGTAGGGTACGTGAGACACAATTTTTCTGATTTCTCCCTAAAAGAAATACCACTATGGAGGTATTTTTTGGGCGAGGTCGTGAGTAAAGACTCCCTACACTGTAAGCACTTAAGTTTTTCCACACACTTTTTTGCGATATATCCACTCACGTATGCCACAGAGAAACTGTCAGTAAGTATGTCAAAATCTTTGTATCTAATTTCCTTATCAGAAGGGCACTTTGAGGATCTGTCACAAAATTTTTCCTTACCTCCAGAAAGGAACTCCCCAAGATCATTTAGCAAATGACCTGGGTTAGCTTCTGCTTCACAATTTTGCCCCTGCAAATCTTTGAAAGCTAGCCCATTAATGATGCAGCCCTTCAAAGCTGCTACGAACTGGTGAGTCGTCGGGTTGCTATTTGACCCACACTGCTGGCGTACAGAGCCAAACAAATTCTCGAGGGCATCCTGATTAAGAGCCCTCAGCTCGAGGTTCAGGAAGCCCATCTTCTTCAATTCTGCCCAAAGAAGTGGCAATGCCGTCAGGGTAGTGATCCAACCATCTTGACAAGGTGGTCGGAACACTACGAAGTCAGCAGAGGCATCTGCATTGGTAGGAAGGGTGGCAGACATCCTCCTGTCGAACTTCCAGCCATCGATTTCCTTCACAGCCAACCTCCAGAAGTCCAAGTGCAAGTCCTCTCTCTCCCATGCTAAGACTCCCATCAGTTACCACAGTAGGTGGGTAAGTCAGCTTCACTACACATGATGTCTTAGCAGGTGTAGAAGTTACCATGCCCGACTCATCGAGCTCAGGTGGTACCACAAAAGAATCAGTCAGAGATGATGAATCAGCAAAATCAACAGCATTGGATGCTGCTGCACAATGAGGAGATGCAGGAAGACCATCACTTTCTAGCTGCATTCTTGTTATGCTTGGAGTTGCGCCATGAACAATGGTGGTCCTTGATTCATTTCTGAATTGGTTGCGTTTGAAATGACGCCCACAAAGGTAAAGTCCTTTAACTTTCTCCCCAATCTCAAAGTGGACTCCAGCAATATCAGCCCATTGTTTAAACCTGTAAAACAACAGGAAAAAATTTAATGCTGCTTAAGAGCAATTTATATCACTACACGACTAAACCCTTGCTCAACATAAACACAGCGCACAACATGATAATGACGTTGATAATGATTTATTCACGGGCAATTTGCCCATCACATTAACAGACAAAATTGTAAACATTAGAGTTAAATTTAACTCAAGTCCAGCAGGTAACTACAATGAATCAGGTTTACTAATAATTTAACAAGAAAAATTAGACCAGCTTGATTTTGGCATAACTAATGTGCGGGAATAATGATCAAAGACATTAAATGAGTAGTCAATTCATATGCTTACGTTGGTTTTGTAAGACATTGGCAGAGATCAGGCATAAAAATTTGTGCTTCATTTTTTCTATGGTTTCCCGATTGACTTCATAAAAAGGTAACCACACAACTGAACCATATTCTAAAATACGTTGAAATAAATTTAAGTGCTGATTCACACATCTCATATCTGACTGACGTCAGGATAATGTGACGTCGGGATCCCTCAAAATAATATAAACTTTCTTAAAAAACTCGGGCATTGCCCCTCTTTATTACAAGTCTCTTTCTCTTCAAACTTTTTAACAATCCCCTCCTTGCTCTGAAGACGATGGAGGAGTATTCCATTGAAACGTTAGCAAACCAAAACCTTACTCGGCTGGAAACCCGAGAATTATTTATTAATCCCCTCCTTTATCAAACATACATAGCAACGTTCTTCAAACAAAAACAATAAACAACATAAAACATCAACCCATCGAAACATACGTATTAACATACAAATTAATATTATCAAAAACAAAACAACGAACGAAATTAAATACATAAAGCCAAATAAAAATGGAGCTTGACAAGGCACGACGTTACATTAAAAACTTCCACAAATAAAATTAGAAAATTACCAACTCTTACCTGATAGCATTACGAGGAAAGCGGAACAATGTATGCTGGCTGGATACTGGACAGCCCGCCTTGCACTTCATGTAATTCGCCATGTTTACGAACAATGGAGGGAAAACAAGAACGTTGTCCTTGTATTCAAATACAATCACAGTCCAAAATCAAAGTCAAAACGGTGCAGAGGTCAAAACCAGGAGAGTAGTCCAAATCCAAAAGATGCAGGGGTCGATGTAAATAAAGCAAAAGGCGCAAACTAGTCAAACTCCACACAGCACACAGGCAAACACGTTTGTAGGATCACAAGGTATAATTCTCGAGTCGAAAACTTTCGAGCATCGAAAAATGGCTGCGATGGCACCCCGAGCCGACGGAGGGCGAGGGGCAACGGACAGCGCGGGGAAGCGGGGTAGTAACTTCAGCCGGCAACTATTGTCACTACCGTCGACTTGTGACGTCAATCTACGCGGGTTAATCAAAAACCCTTTCGCATTCGCTTTTTTACTCATATTCTTAGTAGATAACTGTATACAGTTACTAACAATTGAAATTGTGCGTTTTACGAAAGGAGACTAATTACCATTACGTTGGAAGAGGATTGCTTGCAAATAAAAAATTAGTAGTTAAGTTTAACATGTTTATTTGAAAAATTTTATGCATAAAACATGCCTATAGTGTAATAAACACAGTAAACAAATTAATGTAAAAGTAAATACGCACTGCCTACTGTGTTGTGGGAAAATTTCAATTAACAAATAAAAAACCATGACATTTCAGTGTAATAAACACGGGAAATAAATGACTTTTTAAGCAAATATGCATTGCCTACTGCACTGTAGGAAAATATCAATGAACTAAGCAGAAGAATACATTTCAGACGTAATAAATACATAGATAATGAATTTTTAGGTAAATATGCATTGCCTACTGAATTGTAGGCATACATCAATAAAAAAATCAAATGAACAACCAGTCACTGCAAAAAAGGACAAGTGAAATATTATGTACATCAATTATGGTCTATTTTTTATTAGGTTTCAAGTAAATATATTATTGAAATAGCACTCTATTACTAATTTACTCAGAAGAAATACAGGAAATTTTTAAGTAAATATTCACTGCCTACTGCATTGTAGGAATACATCAATGAAAAAATCAAATGAACAACCAGTCACTGCAAAAAAGGAGCAAGTGAAATATCATGTACAAAAATTATGGTATATTTTTAATTAGGTTTCAAGAAAATATATTATTGAAATAGCATTCTATTACTAATTTTCTCAGAAGAAATACAGGAAATTTTTAAGTAAATATTCATTGCCTACTGCATTGTAGGAATACATCAATACAAAAATCAAATGAACAACCAGTCACTGCAAAAAAGGAACAAGTGAAATATTATGTACATCAATTATGGTCTATTTTTTATTAGGTTTCAAGTAAATATATTATTGAAATAGCACTCTATTACTAATTTTCTCAGAAGAAATACAGGACATTTTTAAGTAAATATTCACTGCCTACTGCATTGTAGGAATACATCAATAAAAAAATCAAATGAACAACCAGTCACTGCAAAAAAGGAGCAAGTGAAATATCATGTACAAAAATTATGGTATATTTTTTATTAGGTTTCAAGAAAATATATTATTGAAATAGCACTCTAATACTAATTTTCTCAATGAGGAAATCCGGTAAGAATCACAATGTTCACAAACAAAATTAACTGCTGTATCGTGCCCTGTTCATGTAAGTGAAGGCTATTTCATTGGGTCAATTCATCCCTTGCTATTGACATTTCAATGGCCAAGTAAGTCGTACATTGTCCTCGTTTTTCCTAGCTTGTAATTACTTGCTTTGGAGGTTTATTTCAACTACCAACTACTCACTAAATTCATCACTCATCAACCTATGTGAATAAAGGCAACTCTGATGCTAATTTGTAATGGCAAATTACTTGGACAATGGCCACAGAGAAATGTCATTACCTTCCTTTTCATCAAATGACTATATTGCCCAGTCACTGCAGAAATTGTGGCCTTTGTTTGGCCAGATTGTAGTCCATGTATGACAAAATAAACAAGAACTGTACAAATGAAATATTTTAAACAATGGGGATAATTGAAAGCAGTGGAATAATTATTTATTGATACCACACCAAAAATGCATTCGAAGAAGAATTATTCATCAATAGCTCTGAAGATGTAACACAACTCAGGTTCCAAAACTTTGGCAGAAGAGAGAGAAATAACCCGGGTAGAAGCCTGAATAGCCTTCTTAGACTACATTTTCCAGAAAAGCTTCAGATTGTACCAGAAATGCATTATTTATGAGAGCAAAAATTTATAGTGTATGAACATACTGGTATAATGAGAACCAAACAGTTGCCAATTAATTTTAAATCAAGTAAAATAACATAGTATAGTCATTTGCCATTACTCGTTAGCATCAGGGTTGCCCTTTTTCACTTAGGTTTAAGAGTGATAAATTTAGTGCGTAGTTGGCAGTTGAAATAAACCTCCAAAGCAAGTAATTACAAGCTAGGAAAAACGAGGACAATGTACTACTTGGCCATTGAAATGTCAATAGCAAGGGATGAATTGACCTTGTGAAGAACCCATAATTCCTTCACCTATGCTATACTAATAAAATGTAATGATGGTAAATATATCCAAAAAAATATATATTTACAAATAATCAGGCACTTGACTCTTGCCTTTTACAAAATTGTCTAATGCCATACTCAATTAAAGCATTAGCTATATTATATGAGAGGTCATGAACAGGGCATTTCACCCATGACAACTCCTGTCTCACATTAATTATTTGATGTATTGTTTTTTTAATGCCCATCTCAGTGGCTACAGATGGTAGCACTTCATCTAATTTACGTAACAAAGTGTAAATGCATATCTGAATTCTTTCCGTCGGGAAAATGTTCCCTCCATTCTGGATGAAAGCATCTGTGCAGAAACTCTCACCAATGACGGAAGTTCCTGCACAAATGCTATTCAAACATTCACTGCAACTTACATCTTTGAGGACATTTTTTAAAACAGCATAGCTGATTTTCAAACTCTGAACTTGATGTGAAATTGGATCAAGTGACACCACGCTATCATTATGTTCATCAGTGGCATTGCAGAAACTGCTTCCGTCGATGCCCTCCGACAAACTCGGGACATTCTGCAGCAGCTCCTCCAAGTCGGACAAAAAATTGTCTTCGTCAGGCTCACAGTTTCCAGCTGCAGCACCTACCTTAGGCGTCCCATGCAACATTGACGTCTTCACTGAAGAGGCAAACTGTTGAACAGTTGGGTTCCTGTTGCACCCACTGTGGAAGCGTATGGACCCAAATAAATTTTCCAGGGGATCCTGATTTAGCCGCCTTGTCTCCAGGAATCTGAAACCATCACCCTGCAAAGTATCCCACAAAAGTGTTGTCCCCCTGATTGTAGTCATCCACCCATCCTGGGACTTTGGGCGGATCACTTTCCTGACCAGGGGTGTTCCAGAGGCTGGCAATATGTCTCCCTCAGCATTTTGGGGCAGGCTCAAGAAAGCCAATGTTTTCAATCTTTCAAAGGCATTGGCCCAAAAGGGGATATGGGGACTACCAGGACTTAATGGAGATTGCAAATAATTATTTTTATATTTTGCCTCACCTCCATTGAAACTTCTGAAAAGATTTTTAATAAACATAAGGAAATCAGCTGTAATGGCAGCACCCTGGTCCATAAGTCCTATTGGGGGAAGAAAATGTTCACAATAAGTATCAAATAGAAAATGTAATAAATTAATTCATTTTTATCATGGCCATGAATCATTATTGCCTGAAATGTACCTAGCCCAACAAAAACATCCATTTGTGAAGCCAAAGCATGGCTAAACACATGAGCTGCCATAGACACACTCATTTTCTCCCTCCATTTGGGGTTAAGGCACGCATCCGTTATTTTAGGGAAGGCAACAATGTTTCCGCTGTACTGCCTGGTGAGGCTGACAGCCTCCTCAATGTGTTGCCATTTCCCTATGGCTGTACTTTCTACCCCACCAATTGAAATCTAATTACAAATAGAGAGATAGTAATAGATTTACATTAGGCCAAAGACAGCAATCACTGTAATTCAATAACTGAAATGGATAACAACCAATTGATACATACCCTGCCCTCGATACAATATTTCTTAAACATATTCCTCGTACATTTGAGGAGATGAGGCGGGTCGTATACAGTAAAAATTTTATCTCCAGCAATACTGAAAAAATGATTTCAAGGCATTTTTAAGAATTATAGAAAAGCAGTGAAGAGGGGATGTTGATCATTTCCACAGGCAAAAGAAAAATTGTACAGCAAGTATGCATGTAAAATTTCAAAAGGATAGTAGTTTTGTACAAGGTGGTATAACATTTCTCATCATTAAATAATCATATCCATTAAAAAGTACAAAAAAGAAGGGTAGGTACCATACTCCCTTTGCCTTGGTATATACTTCCCTTATCACTTCATTGATAATAGCGATGGGCATGCATAGAAGGTCGAATAAAGGAACAGGTAAATAATTTTAAAATCTTACCAAATGAAAGGTTGAGCTTTTGTAGACCCAAGACATTTCAGAGCTGAGGTATTGTTACTACCCATGTCACAAATTGTTGCCACTACTTTCAACCCTGTGTCTTTGAGGGCAGTAGCAACCTCAACTATAAGAGTTGACAGAGTTTGCCCACGTGTACTTCCAGCACTGAAAAAATAGGCTATGGGCTGTTTCCACTGCTTCCAAATACCACGGACCATAAAAACAAGTGCCTCTGTAGCAAGCTCATTCGTTCTTCTGCCAACACCATGATCCTGAAAGCCCTCTATTACATCCAAGCGAGGGTTGTATAATAGAGAAGGCATAATTGACATCTCGTCAAAAATCAGACTGCAAAATTTATCTTTTTCATCCATCCTGCTAACTTGCTGTTTCAGGTATTTCAGGATAAAGGCATTCAGCCCTGGGTGAAAAGGTATTAGAAGAAGGAGAGCCTTTAAGGTTGACACAGAAGGAATGTTTATTATAGATGCAAGGTATCTGTAGGCCCGTGGACTTCTTTTGTAAAATGATAAAAATAATAACTTCTCCTGTACATTCCACCTCCTGCTATTCTTTTTAACATTGTAGTTCCGCAAGAGACCTGACAATATAACATTAGACCCTCCGCGACAGTCAGAATTTATTAATTTGGATATATTATCCGATTCCCTTTTCAAAATCAAAGAGATCTTTTTTTGGGTCTCCTGTCTTTGTTTTAAATATGAAAATTTCTTAGAGCATTGGCGTAATCTGTTATAAAGATACTTCTTCCTTGGAGTTGCCTGTGAATCAATTAGGCCTCGGCAGCTAAAATTTTTTGGGAAGGAAATGTTTCTGGACTTTTTAGGGGTGGAGGGGTATGTTAAAGGATTGGACTGGTGTCTTGACTTTTTGGGAGTGGAGGTGTGTGTCAAAGGAGTAGTTGATGAGTTTCTTTCAATGAAAGAGGTAGATATTGTGAGAGAGTTGTCAGAAAGGCATTCGCTGTGAGATGGAATGAGGGTGGTCATAAATGAAGAGCTAGGGGTTTCATCAGCACAATCAATGGGAATTTCTCTACTACTATGACTCCATGTGGAAGTGCAAGGTTCAGGCATGGAAAACTGCGGAGTACAGGAAAGAATATTTGAGCTGGTTGATGCAGAAACAGTTACAGAAGTTGACAAACTACCAGAGTGAGAGCTGATGATGTAGGTCTGTTTTACTGTACTTGATATAGATGATGTTAAGGCAGAAGTCATGGGTTGAAGAGGTATTGGGGTCATAGGGGAAGGAGGAGGGGTCCGGTTTCTCAATGAGGGAACGTGACTGCCTGAAGTTGAAGCAGGTGTACAGTCTGAAGGTGATGATTCACTGGTAGCCATGGGGAAGATGGATGGCAGGGCTCCCACACGTAGCTTTTTAGTAGCAGGAATGGCATACTGGTCAATTGTGAAATGATGTTCACAGAGGTATGCACTCTTTGACACTTTCTCCGGTGCTCTACTCTGTAAATTTGGATTTTTGGATCTTTTCACCCATTCCATACACCTGAAAACAGTATAATTAAAATGTTAAAGGAATTGGGATCTTACCAAAAATGTTCTTAACCTATATACTCAAGGATGTAAATCAGGAAATCTCTTCACACAAAGTAAGGATCACACTAGTGTTACATTAATATAATTTTGTTTCCATTATTTGATGAATACAGATGATGGTCAAGATGCTATTTTTGCTGCGGGGAAACCTAAACCTAATAAGATGAAAAGGCTTCAGAATTATTTAATTAACTAGGAAAAAATAGGTAAATGAAGGAGAAATTGAAATGTTTATTCACACAATAGGCATCATCTTATATCCCTTTCATGATTACAAGTTGCACTTCATTGGAAAAAGCACTGGTGTTGCATAAGCAATTATGTTATTGAGCCACACAATATTGTAATGCAACCATAACAACTGTGAAATGAATTTATTCACACAAGTTATGATGTCAGCCACAACTTGTAAGAAAATAATCCTGCAAAAGATTCCAATATGTAATTAATCGACCCTAAACTTAGAATGCATGACATCTTCAGAATCTTGGGATTCATGACATTCAGTTGACAGGCGGTTACCGATAAATACCTGAAAGCAACTGCACGACTTAGAAACCTTATCAAATCTAAATCACTTTCACATGTACCTACTTATGTGAAGCTTGCACTATAGTTACCATCAACGATGACAAAGCAAAAGTCTTTTGGAAAACTATTGGTCGAGAAATAATTTTCCACCGTAAAACGCCAATGATATACAATTAGCATTTGCCTACGAACACCCACACGGTTGTTCGTACACGAATGACAGCTATACATCATTGACATTTATGTCATTACTTTATCGCCCTGTTAATTCATTATCTTCTTCACATGTACTTACGCGGAGCTTGCATTATAGTTACCATCAACGATGACGAAGCAAAAGAAAGTCTTTAGGAGAACAATTGGTTGAGAATTAGTTTTCCACTGTTAAACTTCAATGATAGAAAAGTATCATTTGCCAACGAACACCCATACGGTTGCTCGTAGGGGAACGATAGTCATGTATCATTGAGATTTATGCCATTGCGTCCATCCCCATACGGAAACGTTTACAAGTCATGGACACTTTGTCGACCTGCAACATACAACTCCGTCAATTACAACATGGATTTTTTTGCATGTCATTCGCTGTACATTTCAGAATGAAATTTAACCAATTACTACCAAAGAAATACACTACTACTCGTAACTCTACAAATTAATTCAGGTATTATTTAAAACTACTTGTTCATTTTAAATTAGAAAACATACCACAAACATGCGAACTGCATTGAAACTAATGCAAGAGATAAAATGCAATATGATGTCACTCCCAACTTATAAGAAAATAATCCTGCAAAAGATTCAAATATGTAATTAATCGACCCTAAACTTAGAATTCATGACATCTTCAGAATCTTGGGATTCATGACATTCAGTTGACAGGCGGTTACCGATGAATACCTGAAAGCAACTGCACGACTTAGAAACCTTATCAAATCTAAATCACTTTCACATGTACATACTTATGTGAAGCTTGCATTATGGTTACCATCAACGATGACAAAGCAAAATAGTCTTTTGGAAAACTATTAGTCGAGAATTAATTTTCCACCGTAAAACGCCAATGATATACAATTAGCATTTGCCTACGAACACCCACGCGGTTGTTCGTAGACGAATGACAGCTATACACCATTGACATTTATGTCATTACTTTATCGCCCTGTTAATTCATTATCTTCTTCACATGTACTTACGCGGAGCTTGCATTATAGTTACCATCAACGATGACGAAGCAAAAGAAAGGCTTTAGGAAAACAATTGGTTGAGAATTAGTTTTCCACCGTTAAACTTCAATGATAGAAAAGTATCATTTGCCAACGAACACCCATACGGTTGCTCGTAGGCGAACGATAGTCATGTATCATTGAGATTTATGCCATTGCGTCCATCCCCATACGGAAACGTTTACAAGTCATGGACACTTTGTCGACCTGCAAGATACAACTCCGTCAATTACAACATAGATTTTTTTGCATGTCATTCGCCGTAAATTTCAGAATGGAATTTAGCCAATAAACACCAAAGAAATACACTACTACTCGTAACTCTACAAATTAATTCAGGGAATATTTAAAACTACTTGTTCATTTTAAATTAGAAAACATACCACAAACATGCGAACTGCATTGAAACTAATGCTAGAGATAAAATCCAATAGTAGTAACATGTTAAATGAACCGGAGGCGAAAGAGAAATTGATTAAGTAATAGAGAAGACAAGAGTAAGAATTCAGCGAAAGAGCAATACTTACAAGGATTCCTCACGGGGAAAAGAATGCAGTTTCACTGGATTATCCGGTGTACGCCGAACTCCACAATTCTGTGCACTGCACTTTCTAATGGACGTCATGGTTGAAATTCGTTCACAATTCCACTTCACTCGACTGTTTACAAATGGTTAGCAAACGTCCATTTTCTCTATTTACATCGGTTTGGCTTCTTATTGGCTGTCTACTCGACGGCTAGCGATAGTAGTGACAATAGGTGCCGGCTGAAGTTACTACCTCCCTCCCCGCGCGGTCCGACGCCCCTCGCCCTCCGTCGGCTCGGGGTGGCGATGGCTGCTATTCGCGGAAGAGGCGCATGCGCACTACGATTTAATCAGTGGCGCTCCTTTTCCAGCGACGGCAGCCTCGTAAGAAAACCTTACGTCGCCCCCCTATGCCAGTTACAGCCGGCTGCTCCATGAAATACGGGAAAATGGCTCGGTTGTCGTGTTAAGGCTGTCCTCCGAGTTGTAAACATTTCTGCGCATTAGCCGATATTAGTAATAATAGTGTGAATGGGTGAGAACGGCTTCACCTGCATTACCAATGATGCTGAGGAAAACTGACTCTAGGCTTTTCAAAAGTGTTGTTATCCATCGGAACTGTGTTACATGTTGCTTGTGAGGATAATCAGTGAACTAGTTGAGTGACTAAAAAATAATGCACGAGAGAGATAACGGTGATAGATCCAGGAGAAGATCGAGGGAAAGGGACGATCGGAAACGAAGAGGAAGAGATAGTAGGTCTGGTGATCGGGGCGGGGATTCGTCCCCCAAGGTGGACCGCGGGAGGCACAGGAAATGGGATGAGCACAGAGAAGAACGCTCTAAGGAATCAGAACGAAGTTCCGATCGCCACTATTCTGACCGACACAGGGATCAAGATTATAAAAAGTACGATGCCGGAAAAGGAAAGTATGACAGAGAAAGAAGTTCGGAAAGGAAACGTAGCGAAAGTTTGGTGCGGAAAAGAGATGAAAATGATTATGATAATAAACACAAGCACAAGAAGGTGCGTGAAGATCAGGACTCAATTTTAATGGGTCCTCCACAATCCCATCCAGCACCTAGCCAGCCCATTGCTGCAGCTCTTTTGGCTTTGGCAATGTCTTCATCCATTCCAGACAGTGGAAATAAAGGTGACGATAGCAATCCATACCGAAAATATGCAGCGATGGCAGCAAATCTGAAGTCTTCAAATCCTGAAGCCTTTCAGTCTCGTGGCCCTGATTCAGAAGGACGTTGGCCTCATGATGGATGGCAGACTGAAAACAGTAGTGGGTGGAGAGGAAGAAGTAACCGAGGGCCAAGTGGTTTCAGGAGAGGGGCCGTATCAGAAGACTTCATGGAACAGAGACGACGTGAAAGGGAACGAATTAGTTTGGTTGGTGTGCCAGAAGTATGGGGGAAGTCGCCACCCTATGCACCTGAGTAAGTAGGTTATCGTATTATTGAAACAATATATGAACTCCAGCTGTCAGGATCATTGCCACCCACATTGGTTTCTACTCACTGGCAATAATATGCTTGTTGAGCAGCACCTCGAAAGAACAATTCTTAAACATGTTTGTCTACTCCATGTCTCTGGAAATGATGACAGTTGGGACGTAACTTAAAGAAGTTTGAAGAGGCGTGGTACCTGCGTTTGAGGACCAGAAATGTCTTTGAATAATTCTCTTTTTTTATTTGAAGTGAACATCTTTCAGTGTTGGAGGCAATCTCTTTTGGTGGATGTTTGTGCGTACTGTCTCTAAATTTGCGAATGTAATGAGCCAATTTGAAGAATTAGAATGCCAATAGATGTCATTTTAACCACAATTTTTGTAATAATGGCTCTTTTATTACATCCCAACCATGAAGTAAATAATATTGGATGTGACACATTCCTTGCACTGAAAGAATGTTCATGGCAACCTTTAAATGCTGAAAGCAAGCCTTAATTTTGATTATATTCTTTTTCTCGGAACTTGACATCAGAAGTGCTGACTTAGTAGTTGTCTTATTGGTTGAATCTTTGAATCTATTTGTTGATCTTGTAGGGTTTGATTTTCTCCCGGCGAATAGCTGAAGTAAATTGTTCACGGGTTTCATGGAACGGAGACTTCATCAATGGCCCTGATGATGGAGGATTAGTCATCCTTCGAAATGTCGGCAGTGAGCAGATGGAGCCACTGACCCGGACGGAAACCCATGAACAATTTAATTGTTGCTCTTACCTTCCAACCACCCTTCTCTTTTCAGCCATTTGAAGCTAACACTTAATGTTATTGTGGTGATGGCATTAGGAGAAAAAAGAGGAGCCACAACTCTATATTTTAATGAACCTAGCATTAATTTAAGGAGACAACTGAAAATATTGATATCCAAATTTATTTATCAATTTTTCCACTATAGTTGCATTATGGAACCTCAAAATTATGGATTTAATGTTTTGTTCATTTTTATTGATTTGTCCTCATTAACACAATTATAGTCCCAAATTTGTGGTGCGAATTACTATAATGGCCCGAATGACAATTGCAATTAAATGTCGTTTGGGCCAATTTGAGGTGCATTCAGAGAAAACCAAAGCTTTTGTTACTGGCGCAGGATACTAGTTTTGGAAGGAGTCCCTATAATGGATGAAAGGGTAGTTGCTAAATGTGGGTTTGTACTTGAAGAAGGGCCATTCTGTGGCCTACTTCATTGTGTTATGTTGCTCAATTTGCAAATTTAGTTTTTTGCCCAGGACCATAAAATATCAAACTGGTTAAATGCTGACAAGTTATTTTGCCAGCCACTTTTCCTCCCCTAATCCCCTTTTCACTATCCTTCCCTAGATTTACTTAATCTTCTTTCCCAATTCCATCATGCCATGCCAATGCCATGATCTACGATTTCCTTGTTATGCCTGAATAATGGTGCATTTTCATTTTTAGGTATTATGAAAGTAGTGGTCATGAGTATGCTCTCAATGGGAAGAAAAAGGATGGAGAGGACTCAAGTCCATCAGGGGATAGGAAAAAGAAAAAGAAGAAAGAAAAGGAGAAAAAGAAAAAGAAAAAAGAGAAGAAAGCGAAAGCTAAAAAAAGTAAAGGGAAGGTATGTTATGCTCTCCTATACTTGAATGGCCTCACCCAAATTGCTGGTGTGATGAAACTTATGAGGTTTCCATTAGACTTATTTATTGACTGTGAAATCTATTGCTTCGAGGTACTCAAGAGGCATATATGTATTATGTGTTTTGAGAAATTAACCTTTAAAGGACTAGCCTGCATTTAAATATACGCTGGGGTGTGGGGTCCTACGGCCATGCGTGCAATATATTGTACACTGCAGTGGCGTAACCAGGACTTGGTTTTGGGGGGGATGGATCAGATTGAATAGCACACCATACGTTAATTCGTTATTTATGCAAATATACTACTAATTTGAATAAATTAGATGGGCCAAATTAAAACTAAAACATTTAATTACTGTATTTCAAACAAATAGGATTGGTGTGATACGAATATATTTTTATTTTAGGGTTCTGGGGGGTTCTATCCCACTCTTCCCCCCCCCCCCCCCCCCCCAATAGTTACGCCACTGGTACACTGGATGTGGTATTTAAACCCATAGAGTTTCTACTGAGTGTTCAAAATTAAATCCGGCCGGCAGCGTCCGAAGCAGGAATTTTAATCTGTACGATAAAGGTTAATTTAGCCTTGAACTTTATACCAATGACTTTCTTCAGCAAAAATATCCATCACTTTCTAATTTTCAGTAAATTTATTGCCCATTCATTTTGATTTGCTTATGGCAGAATTTTCACATTCAGCATTTAATGTGCAGTGTATTTCCTATGTATCACGACAAAGCAACTAATGCCACATTTTTAAATGTGGAAGAAGAATTCAGCATTCCCCTTGGCCAAAATAGGTCGGAGTGGGAATTTCTCTTGAAACTCTACAGTTCCAGGGAAAATAACTGTGTAAAATCATGATGATTGATGGCCACATAGTAATGTGGAATTTTTATAATTTTTGAGCAGTAATCAAGAACGAAATACATTTTTAAAATCACCAATGCATGTATTTTAAAATTGTCATGTCCAATATAAAATAAAATGCCTAGCAGTACTTGATAAAGTATTTTACAGAACTCTGGGCATTAAATAATGACTGTACAGGGTGGAAAATATCTAACTTGGTGATTACGAAACTCAGGATATAAATGTTCAACACAGTCGTTATCCAAATAAAGATGGCGCATGACAAATTCTTCATCCAAATCCATGAAACTCTCAGAATTTGCATCAACCAATGAAATGCTTATTATGGAACTCATACGGGACAGTAAAAGAAGCAGTATTAGATTGGTTCAGTCAAGGGCTATGTTTTATGACTAGGTCGAAAGGGAAAAGTCTGAATTTTGATATCATACATTTGCAGTAAACTCTCTTTATTGTGAAATGTATGGGACCCATATTTTTTAATTCACTCCATCTGTACATTTCAGTGATTTAGCAAAAGTTTTCATGAATATTTCCAGAACGCAGTATGATATTGATTTTGTTTTTCCATGAGAATGCACAGCATGATTTTTGATAAATGTTTAAAACATCATCGACCACTAGGAAGCAGATGACAACTCAATCTCAAATACATAGTATGTATACATATGTGAAAATTTTTTTGTATTCTTTGCAGAAACACAAGAAAGGCAAGAAGAAAAAGAAGGACTCCTCTTCGGATGATGATAGTTCAAGTGAAGGTGACGAGGAATGGGTGGAAAAAACAGGTACATCCTTATTTTGCATTTTCCAGTGTTTCAACTATGATAATAGGCTATGGACAGTAGAGATGGTTCAGTGGCATGTGCAGCCAAACTTTTTAAATATTTTTGTGGTGACTCGTTTGAATTTAAGTCATCAACTCTAATGTATATTCAAATTTAGGGTAAATTGAAATTTAACATAGTTGACTCTATGTTATGGAGGCACCAACCCCTGATATTAAGTGTACATATATATAGAGATGGGCTACTCTGAAAATTACCGCAGTAATTTTCGTAAATTACCATGGTATTTATCGTAAATTACCACGCCCCTTGAAAATGACCGTCATTTTCTAGATAAAACCCCTATGTTTGAGATAATTTTTCATACTGATAAATTCCCAATATATTCTTTTAAGTCATGTCCATACACATTTCCTATGAGTTTAATTATAAATTGAGGCATGCACAACTCATTTTTGTAATATTTAACTTAAATTATGACAATATAGCGTAATGCATGAGAATATTAGAATATTTTTCTTGAAAATTTCTCATAACTTAACAAAAGATAGCCAGATTGCGTGTTGCTGCCATATTTATTATTACAATTTTTAAATTTATAATAGATCAATGTTGTATTAGGTATGGTTTAAACATCGTTATTCCGCTTCCTATTGCTATTGGCTTTCTTATTTAACCATATATTTGCTGTTAAATGCTCAAAACTAATAAATACTGGAAATTTACGGTAATTTTCGAAAATTACCATAATTTACCATGGTAATTTACCTCAGATGAAAATTACAGTAATTTTTACATCTCCACTAGAGATGAGCCAGTCTGAAAATTACCTCTGTAATTTTCGTAAATTACCATGGTATTTTTTTAAATTTACTGCGCCCCTTGAAAATTCCCGTAATTTTCAAGATAATTCACATATGTTTGAGATTATTTTTCATACAGATAAATTCCCAACATGTTCTTTTAAGCCAAGTTCACATTTTGTACATGTTTAATAATAAATTGAGGCATGTACAACTCATTTTTGGAATATTTTACTTGAATAATAACATTATAGAATAATGCATTAGAATATTCTTCTCGAAAATTTCTCATACTTTGACAAAAAAAGCCAGATCGCATGTTGCTGCCGTAGTTCTTTTTACAATTTTAAAAATTTCTAATAGATTAATGTTGTATTAGATATGGTTTAAACACCATTGTTCCCTTCCTATTGTTATTGGCTTTCTTATTTAACCATACATTTGCTGTTAAATGCTTAAAACTAAAAAATGCTGGAAAATTATGGTAATTTTTTAAAATTACCATAATTTACCGTGGTAATTTACCTCAGATGAAAATTACATTAATTTTCTCACCTCTACCCCTGCCACACACACATTCAGAAGCTCGAAGAGTAGTATGTAGATGTAGATCTCCATCCATCACTTCAACTCCATAAATGATGAAACTTGTTGATAATGCTTCATAAAAAACTGTGCTTTGTATGTTTTAGATCAGCGTAAAGGTAGTTGTTAATCAGTGGGATATGGACTACCATAGTTTTCATTTGAAATACCCTAAAATACCCTATTTGGGTCTCGTAAAATTCCATGCCTTTATTTACAGAGAAAATCTTAAATTTTGACTCTTCTTTTTAGTTGTGCCTGCTGCTCAAGCCAAGACAAATGTAGACTCTGTGGCTGCAAACGATCTTCATTTACCTGAAGGCTGGGGAGCCAATAAGGCTAAAACTTCTGAACCACCTGATTCAGATGATAGTGAGGAGGATGAAGAAGATGTTGTGGGGCCCGTGCAAAAGACACAAGTTTCTCTGACTCCAAGAGAGTATGGAAAAGCCCTTCTACCTGGAGAAGGTGCTGCAATGGCAGCTTATGTTGCAGAGGGCAAGCGAATCCCTCGAAGAGGTGAAATTGGCCTTACATCTGATCAGATAGCATCCTTTGAATGCGTAGGATATGTCATGAGTGGAAGCAGGTCAGTTGTTTTTTATTTCATTTTCTTAATTTAGCACTCCGCTTCCCAAGTAGCACTGACTCGGTTAAGGGCACTTTGCATTAATTCTGTCAATAATTTTATACTCTTTCATTCTCATTAATGCTCTCATGCAATAATTCTGAAATGTGATGTTTAAATGCTCACATGTTTGGTGACAGTCCTGTGTGTTCTTTTGTTGGTGCCTGCAACGCCACCCGTTGATTCCCTTGAGTACTCTCGGTATTTTGCATTCCTAAGAGCAAGTTGCAATAAAGGAAGCCCCTGATCCCAAATATGGTGTGTTTCCAAAGACATCCAGATTCTCCTAATGCTGACCAATACCAATATATGAAAACAACCAAAGAATATTTCATATTAACGATGAGGATATCACGAACATTAGGGAAAATCCAATTATGGCTCTTGCAACTGCACCTCATGGTCGACTTGAGCCTTTCAACAAGTCCACCCACAACCTCACCACATGGTTGGAACAATTTGAGATATATTTTGAGTTAAATGAAATAGCAGAGCATCAGAAGGTCTGTCATCTACTCTCCTCATGTGAATCGGAGATATACAATAACCTGCTCATGTTATGCTTGCTGGCGAGCCAAAAACTTGAGTCTTGATTGCTGGTAAACATGTTTTGGGGGGGTTTTAAACCCTGAACCCCCCCCCTCATCTGTACGCCACTGAGTGTTGCTCTACTGGCCATTATGGTGTCCACATTCACTCATGTGAGGAAGGGTCACTACCCTTTTTTCTGCTTATTCCCCATGACTCCTTGTGTTGAGTATAGATGATTATTTTGCCACTCACCTGAGGGCTGACCTGCCATACATCACCTGGTGGACACCCTTAACCTTTTCGCTACTGTGGGCGTGCCAACGTGTCTGCTGCTGACGTGCCCATAATGCCCGATGTACCCTGTGGATTTCGTGCCGACTTTGCAAAAGACGAGTATATGCACCCAGCGAGTTTTCGCTTCACTGCGTTATGTTTTGAGTGGTGTGTTATGTCATTGATTGCTCTGATGAACTCTTGTGGGTTCTACATTATTCTTAGAAGTTCCCTTGGCTGTCGCTCGTATTTATGGACCTCTCTTTTGTCTGCTTTTTTTACTGCTGAGCTTTGAGATTTCCCTCTCTCAGAATGAAGGCCTTGGATTTTCCCCTTCTCGTCCTAAGCAAATAAGGGTCCATAATTATTCCTTATCTTTGCGATTGTGCTTCTGGAGAATCATTTTACCAACAGCTGGTAGAAGTACTGCCTCTTTGGATTTCTTTACCATTATTTTTTTCTGGATGCATCTTTATACTCGATGCTTCAGTCTTCTTCTCTCCTTGCCATTTTGAGTTTGACTTTTGGCATTTCCTCTTCTTCATATTTTGACCCATCGCATACTGTTTGGACCATGTCTTCAGAAATAATTCCACTGTGCATTTTATTGATAATACCTCTGGGCTCTCCTGCACTTCTCTTCCGGCATAGACCCCTGCTTTGTTTTATTCTCTGCTTTTGATTGGTGGTAGGGTGTTCTCTGGATCACCTGAATAGTATTTTCTTCATTTATTGTCCTGCGCATCATCTTAGACATATTTCAAGTCATTTTGAGACTTATATTGTTTTTACATTGACCAAAGCTTTATTTTGGACTGTTTTGGTGGCATCCTTGTAACTTAGGCTTTTTGGGCTTGGATTATTGTTGGCTTATTCTCCGCCATCCCTTTTGAGATCGTCATTGATTCTGCATGAAAATATGCACAAAGGACATACATATATCCTTCAAGAAGAGCATTACAATGGAAGGTTTTTGAAATTCTGGAGGAAAATGAGAGCGGGGATGAAGTTTTAGATAATTTTCCGAATATTACTTGCGGCAGAAGCAGCGACTGCGTCAAGGATAGGAAAGGAGGCAGGGTACCATTTATTACAGAAACCTTTGGGTCATTCCATGCTTTAAAAATTTCCAGTTGCTAAAGTGAGTTCAACTCCCTTCTGTTATTAGACCTATGTAAAAATGTCGAAATATTAATATGGGGTAATATGGGTGTGCCTTCATCCTGACGTGAGTGTCATGTACAAAATAGAATTTGGTATTATACAGTCGCATTGCAATGGTGATACATGGACACTAAAGTGATATTGAATTGAACCCTTGAACATGACTTTAAATGCAAGTATTTTATCTATTCATTGTACATTGTTCCCTAATGTATAAGAATTCGTGCTTATGTTAACTGGAATGTTTTTAATACCCTAGTGGCTCTTTGAAGTTATTCCAATAAAATTGTTTTTATTATTTTTTATTCAACAAACTACTTACCTACTAAAAAGCTACAATTCTTGAAGTAGAAAAAATGAGTATAAAAAACTGCTATTCGTGAAATAATCACTTATTTCTACCACATGGTTCAGAAACTTGATTATTCTGTACCTTAGCGGAAAAGCATTTTGTAGATATTCCGAAAATGTGAACGCAGCTGAAAACTATTTTTTTACAATACTAAATTTGCAGCCTCTATAATTTAAGATAATTTCAAGTGCCATGCAAAAGTAAACATTAGTACAATTAATGGCCCTCAAAGGGATCTATGTGAAGTAAAAGACATGAATCAACAAGAGGAAAAATCCTCCTGTTCCACATAAGTCCAAGCATGTGCTAGTGGTACAGCAGCCGATACAATTGGAATTTGTCCACCGGCCACACAGACTTTGAAATACGATCGAGTACTTAATGTCGAGGGACATCATAAATGAAGCATTTCTGCATAATCTTCTTAACTTTTCATTTTGTACCTAAATATTACATGAAATTCCATTAGGAAACATCAAATTTAACGATTTACATGCCAACAATATTGTTCATGAGTTTATGTAGTCATTAGAAAACCACAACTGCCATGATTTGTATATTGTGAGTGTAAAGACAAAGGAGATGCTTTTATTGAAGGATAATTTTTTATCTTGCCTTAAAGTTTCTGTCTCAGCTTGAGAGAACATGCAAAAATATGCTCTCCTTGAATCCTCACCACTTCTGCTATTGGTTGGGATTGCAGGGGGCCGAGGTGTAGCGCTAGTGGTCATAACCCATTAATTAGATTTGGATTTTTGTGTACTAAAATGTTTAAAAACCAACCAGTTTTTCATGTATTTCACTATAATGCACATTGTCATCACTATATGGTGTGCATGCGTTAATGTGTTTTCTCTTATCCTTGAACTTTCTTTATAATAACCCGCTTACGATAGAATGGATATTTTATCCTGGAAAAATGAAAATTTTGGCCTGGAAAACCTGGAAAAGTACTGGAATTTATAATTTCTGGTCTGTAGCAACCCTGGTGTAAAAAACTCGCATACTTATCCAGGAGCTGATGCAGACACAGACCACAACTTATTAGTCATGAAATGTCGGATAAAACTGAAAAAGATAAGAATGGGAAGGAGGGTACGAAAGTGGAATACGGAGGCATTAACTGGGTCAATGAAGAAGAAGTATCAAGAGAAGGTTGATGAGATAGTGGGTGAGGATCATGGAGTTAGATCAGTGGAAGATGAATGGGGAAGTTTGAAAAATGGAATTGTAGAAGTGGCAAAAGCAACGGTAGGCGTAGTGAGTGTAACTAAAATTAGAAAACCGTGGATCACGAAGGAGATGATAATGGAGATGCAGGAGACAAGGAAATGGAAGAGTGTAAACTCAGAGCTAGGTAAAAGAAAATACCAAAAGAAAATACTGAGAATTAAATAACAGGCTTAAAAGAGAAACAAAGAAAGCAAGAGAGGCGTGGTGGAGAGAACAGATCGACTCATTAGAGAAATGCCAAAAATAGCGAAGATCAGATGCATTATATAGGAAAGTAAAGGAACTGACGGGTGGTAATAAGGGAAGGGGCATTACAACGATAAGAGACAAGACAGGAAAAGTGATCGTAGAACCGAAAGAGATCCAGGAGTGGTGGAAGGAGTATGTTGAAGGGCTGTATGGTAAAGAAATAAGGCCCAATATGTTAGATTTAGAAAGGGAAGACGACATCGACAGAGATGGCATCGGACCTGGTATCCTAGATAGCAAAATTGAAAAAGCTCTACGAGTCATAAAAAGGAATAAGGCGTTGGGAATAGATGACATACCTGCAGAGTTTTTAAAAAGCATGGGGAAGAACGGAAGAGGAAAACTTTTTGCGCTTATTCGTAGGATTTATGAGGATGGAGTGTGGGCAGAAAACTTCCCAAAGACTATACTAATTCCTATACCGAAGAAGAGCAAGGCAAAAATGTGCGAAGACTTTAGGATAACAAGCTTAACATCTCACACGGCCAAAGTAGTTCTGAGAATTATAAACAGAAGGCTAGAGAAGAAGGCAAATGAATACCTGGGTGACGACCAGTTCGGGTTTAGGAGAGGGACGGGAACAGGAGAAGCTATAGCGGTGATGAGGAGGTTTAGTAGAAAGAAACCTAGAGTATGGGCAGGATGTTTTAGCATGCTTTGTAGATTTCGAGAAGGCATTTGATCGGGTAGACTGGACGATGTTTTTGCATGCTTTGTAGATTTCGAGAAGGCATTTGATCGGGTAGACTGGACGAAATTAATGGGAGTGTTGAAGAAATTAGGGGTCGATTGGAGGGACAGGTGTCTGATTCGGAATTTGTATATGAACTAGATGGCGCAGGTTAGGGTAGCCGATGGAGAATTGGGATGGACCACGATAGGACGGGGAGTGCGGCAGGGGTCCCCACTATCGCTGTTGCATTTTAATGTGTTTTCAGAAGAAATGGTAAGGGAGGCATGGAGGGAGGAGGAGGTAGGAATAAAGGTAGGAGGGGAGCTGATAAAATCAGTGAGATTTGCAGATGATCAAGCATTGGTTAGTCAGTCTGCCAAGGGGTTACAGTCAATCATATATGCATTAGAGGTGCAGTGCATATAGTATGGGATGAAAATCAACCACAAGAAATCGAAAGTGATGAGATTTTCTAGAAGTAAGAAGGCAGGGCTGAATATAAGGGTGGGATGGCAGAAGATAGAGCAGGTCTAGCAGTTTACGTATCTGGGTAGTATTTTAGAGGAGAATGGGTTTAGCGGTTGGGACATCAAATGCAGAATTGTCGTGGGTAAAGAAGCATTTTTGAAGAAAAGGGAATTGATGAGGGGGGTCTGAGAAGAGATGTAAAGAAAAGGCTGGTGAAAACTCTGATATGAGTGTGGCACTATATGGGTCTGAAACTTGGTCATTGCAAAGGGAGGATGTGCGTAGACTTGAGGCGCTTGAGATGTGGGTTTGGAGAAGGATGGAGAAGGTGAGCTGGGTGGCAAGGAAGACGAACGAGGAGGTATTGGATATGGTTGGAGAGGAGAGGAAGATTGTGGCAGAGGTGCGGAGAAGGCAGAATAGATGGATGGTGGAGTTTTTGAGAGGAGAGGGCATGTTGAAGAGAGTGATGGAGGGGAGAACACTGGGGAAGCGTGGAAGAGGAAGGAAGAGGATAGGAATTCTGGATGAAATAAGACAAGGTAGAAGATATGAAGAATTGAAGAGGGATCTAATAGCGGGACGTGCTTAGGAGGAAAAGCGAGACAATGTGTATGAAATTGGGATGCAGAATGGGGACTGTTCAAGAACCTACCAATCAGCTGGTAGAATACCTGAATGAATGAAACCAATAAAAAGCAATAAATCCTCATTGTAGCCACTTTTATCTCTTCTCTAATCGCCCAAAGGTAAGTGTATGACAGAATTATGGCTACTGTTGGTTTACTAAATCTGAAGATCACAAAGGCAATGATAACCAAAGCTAGAAGTGCAAGAGAGAGGTACCATGAAGAGTTGAAGGTAGTTCGAAAGGAAATGGAAGAAAAGGCCATCTCTGCAGCCCAAAAACATTCTATTTTAGATAAAATGAAGCAAATGAAAGACAAGAAGATAAAGGTTGTAGCAGAAAAACTGTCTGAAACACAGGTCATTGACGAAGAACTTGCCCGCCTGCAGAGCGTGATTCAATGAGCTGTTTTATTTTGAAGCGTGGATCACAAGCCCACTATGTGCTATCTTTTTTTGTGGTTTATATTTGATGTTTTATTTTATATGCAAGAGTTGATGTACTTTTACTATCAAGATAAGTGTGTAAGTGATGCTTTATATATGCTATATTTTATCTACAATAACTGATATACCTGTACTTCACATTTAAGTCCTTTAAAAGGAGGGAATGAAAGAAGCTGTATAAAATCATAATTCTCATTATTTCTTTAAATGAGGTGATTTTTAAAATTCAAGGAAAAATCTGTGTTTTTGTCTGGAAAAATCAAAACTGGTAATGCGTACCAACCCTGAATTATTTGGTACTCCTTTGATGCACTAAATTTTGGGTGCAACCACATATTGATACTGTAGCAGGGAAACTAACATATTATCATGGGTGCATAGTATCTCATAACTTGCCTTATTGTTAGTCATTGATTTAATATTTTGTGTGAGGCTAGATTAGTTCTTTATTTTAATGTTTATAATTTTTATTACTGTTTAGTGTGCTTATAGGCATAACCAAAATTTACTTTACAATTTATTTCAAATTTTCAGACATCGTCGCATGGAGGCTGTGCGTATACGTAAAGAAAACCAGATTTATTCAGCGGATGAGAAGAGAGCTTTGGCAATGTTTAGC
Organism: Pyrrhosoma nymphula; assembly: GCA_963573305.1. NCBI lineage: Eukaryota > Metazoa > Arthropoda > Insecta > Odonata > Coenagrionidae > Pyrrhosoma > Pyrrhosoma nymphula. The sequence continues at coordinate 92,914,084 of OY754335.1, read as the reverse complement.
AAGGAAGAGAGACAAAAGAGGGAAAATAGGATCCTCAGCCAGTTTAGAGACATGGTTCACAGTAAACTGCAACAGAGTGGTGGTGTTGGAGGTAGTGGAGAGAATGAGTGATGGATTTTATGTATCATTGTTGTAAAGATCATGTCAAAGATTTATTGCTCCTGAATCATCCTCAATACCATTACTTGAATTAATTGAAATGATTTTTCACTTTGTAAATACTTTTCATTCCCATTTTGGCTATTGCTGTAATAAATCCTCCTATTATGTCCTATCTAAGAAAATCATTGAATAATTTGGTCCAAACTGCATGCATACACCCTTGCATACTTGTCTTAAAATCTTAATTTTGGTAAGTACTTTTAGTCATGAAATTTTTTTTTGAGTAAATATTTGATCAGTCAAATTCATTATTCAGAGATTGACTAATGGAATGCAATAGCTTATTATGAATCTTCTTAATGGAGACATTTAATCTTTACTAAAACATGTTAATACGTCTGTTTTTTAAATTAGGAATTTTTCTATTTTTCCAATGATTCCTTTCCATGACTACCCATGTGATTTAATTAAGTCAAAAATAATTTTTGAATATTCATAATGAATGAAAACGCTTGGTAATCTTCCACAGATGTATTTCTTTGGCGCGACGCGTTTCACCACACTGTGGCATAGTCATGTGCAAAGACTCTTCCGTTACCTCATGGATATATAGGTTTCCACCAAGGCGTTAGGGAGTGAGGGGAGGAGGGGGAAGGCTAAGGGAGGGGCAGTGGAAACCTATATATTCATGAGGAAAAATATATAGGTTTCCACCAAGGCGTTAGGGAGTGGGGGAGGAGGGGGAAGGCTAAGGGAGGGGTGGTGCCTATTTGCACATGATTATGCCACAGTGTGGTGGAACGCATCGTGCCAAAGAAATAAATCTGTGCAAGATTACCAAGTGTTTTTATTCATTATGAATATCAAGAACTTCCACCATATCCAGCTTGAAACAGTTATATCTAATTTTTGAATGTTCTATCCCTCCTCAAAGTGATCAGTTGCATTCAAAACAATACATAATTTCTTGAGTGCTGTGTCTTGAAGTCCATATTCATTGGTTTCCTGATCCCAGTAACTTAGGTGTAAACTTGCCAGTTCTTTAAATCCTCCATAATGTTTTGAGTCATTGACACAAATACTTAGTGGCAATGACTCGAGGTCCCAAGGATGGACTGAGAAGGATTAACTGTTACTCTTATAGATGTGTACCATGTGTACTAAGAATTTAACTGAGACTCATGCTTCCTTCTTTGGGACTATTGCCTTCCATGCTCTCCTTACCCATTCCCTCTTCACTGTTTTAGATAACCAAGAGGGAAATTGTGAAACCAGTAATATTCTTAAACAAAAATATTCTAAAGTCAATGCCATACAATAAAAATTATGCTTATAAATAAGGTGAGACCAGACCCACTGCCTGGAGATGAATCCAGAGTAAAAACTTGAAATAATGAACCTGACTTTTACAAATCTTTAGTAAAAATGAAACATATGCCAGTACATTGACTGTACCACTTTGACCTTTAGTTTTAACCAAATCTCCATATTGTTGCCCTCCTTACCTTTTAGGATTGCTACTATTCACTTAGGAGATGGATCCTTTAGACTTGAGAGAGATGATGATGGGTTTCGATGAATATGGAACTGTATTAACCCTTTTACTGCCAGCCCATTTTGGGTGGGGTGTGTGAAGACTGCCAAGGCTATATTCAGGTTTTTTAAATTGAGCCATTAAATTCAGGTATTTGAAGTTGGGCCGATAAATGGCCCCGTGGCAGTTTTCGCACATCCAACATGGGCCGATATATTGGCCTGCTGGCAGTAAAAGGGTTAAGTATGGTTGTAAGATGTTATTGTCTTTCTCCTCCCCATTGTTACTCTTTAATTTTTCTTTCCAAGGCAATACAATAAATGTAAGAAATTGAAGTGAATACAGGAATTTTTAAAATAAAATTAGCGGGTACTTCGGCCCTTTGGGGATATTAAAAAAAGAGAATAAAGAAAAGAAATTAAAGTTTTACTCATGAAATACAAGCAAATGGATGCCTCATGAAAGTATAGGGGACTAGAGCCCTAAAAAAGTGCCTAAAAGCTCATTTTGACTGGCTTGTTTGCTCGAAAGCCAGACAGATTTGATTCACTTGTCCATGAATATAGATATCTATATTCATACACTTCTCCCACATTCCAATTTGCCTGTGAGCTTGAGCCTTGACTGAGCTCGATGACTTGGGAACCTAGGCACTAAAATACCACATCAACGCAGAGTCCATTTTCCATTCAAATGGCTTGAGTTTAGAGAATAGTTTTGACTCATTTTGGCATCTGATATTATAATAGATTTAAATGCAATAAAATAAGTTTTTACTTTTACGGATACTTTTATACCAAACACATTACTGACAAAATATTTTAAAATACCGTATATTTTGGCAGATAAGACGATAGTTGAATCGTTAAAAAAGGCCCCCAAAATCCGGGGTCGTCAAGGACAGATGCAAAATAATAGGGCAGATATATGCTAAAACTATAAAAATGTGACGAAAATTTACACCTCATCTTATCTGCGGAAATGTATAGTACTTTCCTTGCCTAAAAATTCTGAATTAAAAGAATCTAGAATAGGTGTAGAAATGAAGTAATGAGTTACCCATGTTATTATTAGAAGCATTAATGTATCTGTTAGAAAATAAATTTTCAATGGAAATTTTTGAAACAGTAACTAAGGATTGTTCTTACTCTTTGTGAAAATAGTTTCTCTTCTAATATTACTAATTAAACCTTATAAATCTTCAATATTTTCTCCTGATGATGATGCAGTGCATCGAAACCCGGGTCAATTAAAAAGAAAAATGTTATCTGTGGAAAATGGCATCGTCATAGTTCTTATTCAATATTTTCATGGTAGATACATGTCTGATGACGAGAAACTGTTATTTTGGGAGCATTATTATATTATCCTCTTCTTTTTGATGCCTCTGATTTTTTTATTTGCCATATGAAGCTTGGTGTACATAACCACTTCCATGCACGAATAATTATCACTGAATTTGCAAAGAAAAATGAGTTTGGCTCCAGCGTCACTTGTGCTGCTTTTTAGTGCAGCATGTGCATACATCTTTCAACTTAGTAATGTCTTCCACGGCAAAGAGCTTATACCCTCTCATGTCCATCAGAAGTGTTTTTCAGACTGACAGAGTTTATATGGGAAAATTACCAAAATTTTCATCAGAGGTAAATTACGGCAATTTTCAAAAATTATCGAAATTTTCCACTAATTTTTAGTTTTAAGCATTTAACAGCAAACGTATGGTTAAATAAGAAAGCCAATAGCAATGGGAATGGAATAATGATGTTTAAACCATACCTAATACAACAATCTATTTTAAATTTTAAAAATTGTAAAAAGAACTACAGCAGCAACTGGCAATCTGGCTTTCTTTTGTCAGTATGAGAAATTTTCAAGAAGAATATTGTAATTCTTTACTCTTATAATATTATACTTCAAGTAAAATATTCCAAAAATTGGTTGTACATGCCTCAATTTATTATTAAACTCATAGGAAAAGTGAAATTGGCTTAAAAGAACATGTTGGGAATTTATCTGTATGAAAAATTATTTCAAATACAGGTGAATTATCTAGAAAATTACGGTAATTTTCAAGGAGCATGGTAAATTATGAAAAATACCACTGTAATTTACGAAAACTACCACAGTAATTTTCAGAGTGGTCCATCTCTACATACACCACATTGGAAACGATCTACACATTTTACTGGGGAAACTCACAGAATCATACTGGCACACGCTAATCCATTACCAGAGCCACGTTTGCTCAGTTGTCACATCTGTAGAAAGACTGCGATAGTCTGGGGTATCTACGCTTGAAGTGTTCTAAAGGAGAGGTGTAATGTGTTAATTGCCCTCTGTCCACTTATTTTTTTGTTGGGGGATCGGTCTGCAGCGAAACAGTGATCTGCTTCCATGCCAGCTCTTGGGACCTATCTAGTACGAATGTACTTGCTGCTCGTAACTTGAAGAATCTTTCCAAGATGACTATTTATTTTTGCCACCAAGCATTAAATGCACCTCTTAAGCAAAGCGTCATGAAAGTTTTATCCAGCAATAACCTCTGAGAGAGATGATAGAAGAAAAGGGAGAAGAGGAAGAGAATTGCCACCATGTAATTGAACAGGAGGGCTTAGAGATACCAATGGTGTATCTATTGTGACAGTGAGGAGAGATCCAAATGGGATTCAGGACATTTATTCCGATATACTTATCATAGGTACATTTCCAAGTATAAACCCCTATTTTTAGTCAAATATCAGCTGTAAAAGAAAGCATGGAGGGTAGTGGGAGGCAGGTTTCGTGCATGATGGCAGAAAACCACTCCAAAATACTGTGGCTTATGGCCCAAAATAGCAGATAAAATTGATAAGTGTCCTAACTTAACTCGCATTGGTTAAGGATTAGCAGTATATTTTTTTAATATCTCACTAATTTTTCTTTGTTACAATGTTATAGCCATATTGCAGGTGATCAAAGAATGTATGCAGCATGCAGTACAATTGTGCCGAGAAAATTCCTATTCTTGGGAACAAACAAGGTGCATGTTGAAAGATGACCAACTTTCTTCATGTAATACAAGAAAAGTTAATATATTGCAGAATTTTTGTTATCATCTAGTTAATTTTTTGTTATTACAATTCTGCAACAGCCAATACTTAGACCAACCCACAATTATAGAGCTATAGCATTTTTCCATATATTTAATTCGATGCGTTTGAAAAACACTAGCTAACTAACAGGAAGGTTGTAGCAAGTTGAATGCTAACTTTACATGAATCACTAAACATAAGTACAGGAAAATCAATTGACAAGAGAGGACAAGGTAAGTGAAGACACTAAGGTAATCACAACTTGTCTTGTTTTATGCCAAAGCCCGGCAAACCATCAATTGATCATGGTATTACAAATACAGTATTAGTAATACCATGCAATTGATGACAAGCTGCTGGTAGCTCACAGGGATATCTCCAGAAGTGCACGATCAACAGTGAATGAATCCAATGGTTGTATCAAACAACTTTCATTCCATCTTTGGTCGGTCATCACATATTTGGAGAGTAGATCTTTGAGCTGGGGAGTTTACTGACACGGTTTATGCATTCCAACAATGCTGGGAGAAAACTATGTGCAGCTCAATGTAACTCTTCAACAATCAAACCTTCCATTCTCATCTATAATTAAAATTTCTGAAAATACTCATTCCTGAATCCCTCGATAAGTAAAACAATCTCACTGCGTAGGTTCCTTCTGTGCATCCAAGTGTCACACTAAGATCAATGCTGATCAACCACTGAAGAACTCTCAACAGGTGAATTTATTCAGATTACATACCAATCAGTGTAAAAATAAAACAATCTTAGGATCTATCATTGAGAATGTTAGCATTGGGATGCATTCTTTCCATCAGCACCAAAAATCCATTATGAGAATCACTAATTATGTTACAAAATCTAGAATCCACAAAAATATTTAAGTTAGGACTCCATCATCACATGAACCCAAGAATTTCAGCACCTATGCAGCCAATGTGGGCACATGGGATGTATTGCTCCTGATTTGAAGGAAATATGGATTCACCTTTCGTAGTATACGTTGCCATTTTTATAAAGAATGAGAGACCTAAGGGAGAACAGTTAAAAAAATTAACGACTTTATTTTAATCTACATGAACACTACATTTGTACCTCACAAGTGTTCCAATTACTTGAACCAGATAACCATTTTCTGTCCCGCATTCGATTCCTTTATGATTCTGGTATTCATTCAGCTTTCTTTAGACTTTCACTTTTAACAATAAATTAACAAACTGATATATGTCATGTATAAAAATTTTATAAAACAAAATAGAGAAGTTCCAAAACAACAGTCTGTGACATAACAATAACTGAATAAATTATCTACACTTGAGGGTGCACCTAAGGGTCACGGCTCTTCATAAATTTCACTGCACATTCAATACTTTCTTCACGGCTGATGTGATGTCATGTTTTCGTGGAATGGCTGCCTCTTCTAGCGATTGTGTATACGGCATTGGTATATCAGCTCCAGTCACTCTCACAGCTGGTGCATCCAAGTGAAAAAACGCTTCACTCTCCATTATTTGGGCCAGAATTTCTGACCCTATCCCAGCATAGGGCCAACCTTCATGTACAGAGATTAGATGATTAGTTTTAACAACTGACTTAATGATTGCATCCATGTCAAGGGGCCGTATACTTCTAAGGTTGATAACTTCGCACTCGATTCCCTCCCCTGCTAGTTCTTCAGCAGCCTCCAAGCACTTTCCTACGGGTCGTGAGTGCGACACTAAGGTTATATGCTTCCCTTCTCTCTCGATTTTAGCCTTCCCAATAGGTATGAGAAAGTCCTTTGACATTGCAGCATCAGACATTGGGAAATTAACTCCATAGAGAAGTTCATTTTCCAAGCATATAACTGGGTCGGGATCCCTGATGGCGGATTTAAGCAGACCCTTTGCGTCCTCTGATGAGTAAGGAGATAGAACCTTCAAGCCAGGACAATGGGCGTACCATGATGCAAAACATTGTGAATGCTGAGCTCCAACACCTGATGCAGCACCATTTGGCCCACGAAACACAATAGGTACGTTTACACGGCCAGCAGACATGTAAAACGTTTTGGCAGCGGAATTGATGACTTGATCAATTGCCTGCATGGAAAAATTGAATGTCATGAATTCACATACGGGCCTTAATCCAGCCATTGCTGCTCCAGTTGCGATTCCGGCGAACCCCATCTCAGTAATGGGTGTGTCCAAGATTCTCTTATCGCCATACTTTTTCCATAAGCCTCTGGAGACTTTGTAGGCTCCATCATACATTGCTACTTCCTCACCGAGCAGAAACACACGTTCGTCTCTTTCCATTTCTTCGTCCAATGCAGCATTTAGGGCGTCCCTTACAGTGACCTGTTTTCCAGAGAGAGCCACACCAGAAGTAGATATCCATCTTCGCAAAACGCTGCCAACGGCTGGTAATTTGATTGCATTCATGACTGAATGCTGCACGGTTGATCAGGAAAATCAGAATTCTTTAACCAGCAGCTACAGTCTGCGAGCAGGGTAGAGCAAAACGGCGTTAATCACAGCCGCAATTCTTTTGTTTCCCAAAGGATCTTGGGCTGTGGAATAAATTTAAAGAGAGAATTATTTCCTTCGCGGAAAAATATTCCAGCAGAACACAAATCTAACAACACCTAGACACGATATCGAAGACAAAAACGACAAATATGGTGGGACTGATAGCGAAAGAAATACTTAAAGACATGAGAAAACGCCAATGCAAACGTTTTCCATTCTAAGAAATTTAATATGCTACATGAATCGATGAATGATGCTATGATATAATCAGTTTCATTTGCCCTTACCACTAATAACCCCTTGCGACTGGAAGTGACAGAGAGACAACTGCACTACTCTATTATGGTTATGTTAAATAAGAATTTAAGGCATCTTAAAAAGTCACGGTTGATTATTGAGACTTAATAATTTAAAAAACCATATCTTGCCAATAAGACCGTCAGAAACATAATATTGATCAAAACATTAGTGTGCTCAATTTACTACAAAGTTGGTCATACTGTTAAGCCCGGACAGTATGGCTGCCATGGTGTTGGCACATTCCTAACAGCATTTCTCCTGTAAGAGAAGTTTTATCCCTATCGGATTGTTGTGTTGTGCTTATCTTATGCCTAAAATGTTAAAGAAAAAATAGTGGTGCAATTTTACTCTCGGTGATGATCGTATGTGAATTTCCTTCAGCCTTCGTAATCCACATCCCCTATGTCTGTAATGTTTAGAAAGTGCGATGCCAAAACACGGAAGTTGATGTGGAAGAGTAAACATCTTATCCATCGCCTTTAACTGTGTCGCTGATAGCTCACCGCAAATTTTTAGTGACCAGCACTTTCGTCTTTAGCCTCTGAGTTATTCATTGGGAATTTGAAACGGTTTGTTTTATTTTTTCCCCGGGCACACCCATGTTGTAGAAACGCCCAAGTACTCTGTTTGGAAATATGGTTGGCTTTGAGATTTGAAGTATGCACTCCTACATGACACTGTTTTCGCTAACAGAAATGCATGCACTGTATTAAGTTTTCACATAAGGTGGATGGTCGTGTGATATTGATCAGTGAGCCTGTTGTCTTGTTGATTTGCGTATATTCCTTATGTTAAGTGATCTTGTTTGTCAGTTATGCAATGCATTTAGATAGCACTGTGGGTCCCTTTTCGTTTTGATGATCTTCCGTTAATTTTGTAATGCAGATTTGCGATGTACTTCGACGCGACATGTAGCTAAATAATCAATTTTAACATTATTAGCCGTATTAGCTGCCAAATGACATCGTTCAAGGTAGCACGCCCTGTAATGTGCATTATCGTGGCTCTTTTAAATTTAATTAAATTTTAAAATTATTTTAGCAATTTTCCGAGAAATCGTTGCGTTATCTCATGGAGACAGCGGAAGTAACTAAATGTCATTAATTTGAGCACATCGTAGATATTATTATCACACAATTATCTCATTTAGCATAAGAACTGCGCTACTTTAAGTATGCATTTTGTTAACCTTAAATTTGTTTCAAATTGTGCTAGATAGCGATGCTGTGGAACTTTAGCCTACCTTTGCAATCACAAGCTCCGACAGTTATGACCTTTACTCCCTCACAGGATGTCCAGAATGTGCTGCAGCTGATCTGTCCTCTTGGTTAATCCCTCCCCACCCTGACGTCCAGCCCTCCCACCATTCGGTGTCTCCGGAATCTCCATGAGCTATGAGCGATGGGCCGGGCATCAGTGGTGGTGGGCCTACCACCTCCCCATCACACTCGCCCGTCTCCCTCTCGGAGAGGCATCGGCCTCTTCCTAGTGCCCAAGGCAGTACTCGTTTGTCTCCTGGGTCTGTTCCCACTGTACATGGCCGGACTCGATTGGGCAGCCACCAGCGCAACTTCAGCCTTGATTTTAAGTGAGTTGCTTTTATCATATAGAATTATTATCATGCTGATATTTGTTGGATGTTCTGCTGATAAGGTTTATCAGTTTATCTCTGCCTAGGTGTTGACATTTTTTTTATGCCTCTGGCCTGTCTTATCAGTCCATTTGTATTGATTATTACTCACCCTTCGCTGTTGGTAAGGATGAAGAATCATCTTTGTGCCTTATGTTTGATCTCTCAACAATTGATTTGCCATTTCATTGTAGTTTGAGAAGTAACATACCAAATGAGGTCATTCTGAGGTAGGCATTTTACTATTTTAACATACAGAGGGTAATTCATCAAAGTATGCAGTAATTTGAACATGTATTTAAGTTTCTTCATTTTTATTGTGAAAAATAGAACTTGACATTGTGTTAAGTTTGTTTTGGATAACATCATTTTCATGTAGCTGTAGAAATTTGAATGTCGTAAAGTTCATTTTACCTTGGAGTAAACTGCCTGAAGTTCAGCAGCAAATCTGAAATTTCTAATTCAAATAAACGATCAGTCAAAAGGAAAGAAACAATCTGTATTTTTGTGATATTTTTCATTTGCAATTGCCTTTGTTTTCATCCTGGGACTTATTGTGTTATGATTGTTATATGTATGGTGTTTTCAAGCAAGGCAATGTTTTAGGTGTAGATAAATGCTGAGAGAATTAGACATGATGCACAATCAAAGTTAGGCACATTGCCATTATTCATTCATTACTCATTATAAAGACTTTAAGTATAAAGTAAAATTTAGGTTACCATTTTAGTACTCAAGTCCTTCATTAGCAAAAGTCTACTAGCTCAGAAGCATTGCAAATAATCCTTTAAAAGTTTTGTGGCTGGGTAAGAAATGTTATCACCATTCCCTATCTTGTTTAACAATTTCAGTGAAACTAGAATTTACCTTGTATTACACGAGTGTGATCAACTGATAATCCCTCTCCTGCAATCATCTAAACCATGTATATCAACAAGGAATTGATCAATTGAATTGCCACGAGTTTTAAATACTGTTATTATAATATAATCTCAAAATTACATTATGAATTATTCAGCTAGCCAAAATACATAAATAGGTAACAGTAGTTTTTGTGATGAGCATGTTGCTCTTGACAGATTTTCTTGGTATGTACAAAAAAAAATATTTTCTGAATCAAAATGGAGCCCAGTTCCCAAAAGTAACGTACCAAGGGGCTTATACGGACAGTATTATGAGCATAGTTTCTACAGGATTTAAGGACAGCATTATGAGGCAAAAGTAGGTAGTTATTTCTACTTGAAGTGCTTGTAATAGCAAGAATGATTATGGGATGATGAAAAGTCAAGTAGAAATAATTTCTACCCAAAAATAAGCTCAGTTTATGAGGTGTTCTTGTTGCAGTGATGACCTATAGATATGAACTTGGCACGATTGCAGAGGGATTTTAATTCTGTGTACTCATAAGTACTATAGTGATAAGTAGAGTTAATGTAGAATGTGATGAGAAACAAGTACAGTAGACCCCCGCTTTACAATGGTAATCCGTTCCATAGGTCCGATCGTAATGTGAATTCCATCATAAAGTGAATCAGTATATTACAGGACGACAGATCGGTTTAACTACATCATCGCCAGTGCATTCAGTGATACACAGTGCAGTATAGGTACGAAATATGCCGGAATGAAATGATTTAAAATGTTATTTTACCAATATTTAAACTGTAATAAGGTGTTGTAAATTGTCAACATATCGAATATCATTGCAAGATGCACCTCACCTCTGTACTCCCAAGAAAACTTCCTGCTTACAATTCACCAGGAAAACCTGATATCATTCATCAGATGCTTATATTTGGAGGCAGAAACAGATTTTAAAAAAATTATCATCTTCCATCATGTAATTCTGATTACAGTCAGTGGTTGTAGTCTGAGACAGTGACTGTGGCTGGTTTTGTATTGCTGCTTTCTATTATTCCTGAAAAAGTACTTTTATTGAATGTTCCCAATTTCTATTACTAAGCTTCAGTTTCAGACCCGTATTTCATTAATGTAAATTCACTGTGGAGAAAACAAAATATGCATGATAACAACAATTTATTACAGCGAGGAAACTTTTACAAACCACATAACAATAAACTCAACCACGACCCGGGTTTCAACGGCTAAGCGTCATCATCAGGTCATCGTCAGTTATTGTTATGTGGTTTGTAAAAGTTTCCTCGCTGTAATAAATTGTTGTGATGGAATACCACAAAGTTTCTGAAGACTACGTTTTATTCATGCATGATAACATGCAAAAAATATGCTAACTCTTTTGTGCTCGATGTGCACCTTTATGTTCATTCCTGTTTGGTGAAAATTAAAGGATTTTTTTGGAACCTTATTTGTTCAATTTTTAGACACACTGTATTAACTGTCCGCACACAATTCTCTCTCATAAATGCACATTTTAGCAGATCCATGTACACTCAAACTGTTTGCACAGTTTGAATGTGTTGTCAAACTTTCTGATAACTTTTCTCAAAATAATTCTCTCACTTTTTGAACACTTGGTGCGTATTCCTGGAACTATTTTCTTCCCCTTTATTTCTGATGGGTTGAAAAACTAATAAACTAATATGTAGTTAAAAATTCTTCTGTTATTAAATAATCACTCAAACACACTCTTGTCCGGTGTTGGATTATGTTGATGTTCTATGTGAAGACTCACGAAAAGAGTCACACTTGTTCTGTTTCCCTCATTATAATCTCTTGTGCTTAGGTCCATGTTATTATAAGGAACATCTGGAATTTCATTGGTGGATACAAATTTTGAGATGGTTATATGATAAATTTGTCATATTCCATTAACGTATAAATGAACTGCTTTGCTAAAAAAAAGTAAACATACTGCTAGAAAATTTTTCATAGGGGTGTAAATTTTGTTCTCACGGCTGTCATACTAAATGTGAACATTTGAATTTTCTTTGCATTTCATAAACATTGTAACCTGCTTTGGTACCTTAAGGAAACTCAAGCAAATATTTCCATCTGGGAAAGATTAACAATGGCCCTTGCAGTCAGAAGGAGTGTATTCGAGTTACCATGCAGTTGCGGCAGTTATATGGGAGATAACCTAGATAACCTGCCGCTGAGTACAAATCAGGATTCAAGAACACAAGAGAGATGTGGAAAACAGACAATGGCAATAATCAGCCATTGCTGAACATTATGTCGGAATCAGGGCATATAATAGAATTAAATAAGCAAAGCTGTAGGCAAAAATCAATAATTTTACCTGCACCGCTTGATGTGCAAGTCAATAGAGATCGTGAAACAGGCTAATACTTTTCACTGTGATGATGGTTATCAACTCTCCCACTCCTGGAAACGCCTCCTAGCCAGATAACATGATGCAGCGGACTCCGCCTAGACCAATAGTGATGAGGATTACGGAAGCAGCTGGACTCAAAAACATCCCAAGTGGTCACCACAACCGATGACAAATGAGTGAAAGATCTCCAATTGCGGAAACACTCCCATATGTAAGGCAGCGATAATTACAGCAACAATCAATTCACTCCTGAAGATTCTCTCTGCAACAGGAAGGAAACGTTGAGCCACAAAATGCTCCCATCGTAGCAAAACTCTAAAACCACATCAGCATCTATCAACAGCTGTGAGGGCCTACACTCTATATTATAATGTTCTGATCACACATGCTTGATTGGTTGATATATGTTTGTGCCAAACATGGTAATTGCTTATGAGATAGATGTTAATGTTCACTTTTGTAATGAAGGCCAGCATATTGAGATTGGACAAAAGTCATAAAATCTCTCGTCGTAAGGCACCCTTGTAATAACTGATATGTTCTTTTGGCTCTGCTAGCAGCATAACCGTGGGAGTGGGCCAAGTTAACCACTGGGGTATTTGAAATAGTCAATTTGAAATTGTGAATGTGCATTGACAATTAAATAATTTCCCAAAAAAATTTGTTTGCTGGTCTTGGGCTCACAGCCATGGGTTTTACATGAATATGGCTGCATTAACAGGTAATATTTAAAAGAGTCCGTTGAAGTACTTGTACATCCAACTACGGCAATTTTTGGCATTATGGCCAATTTTTTATCCCTCCAACTACGTAAAAACAAGGTTTTACTGTAGTAATTTCCAAGAAATTATAAAGATAGAAGACCTATTGAAGAAAAAGTTCCAGTTTACATGGTGGAATTCTGATAGCACAAAGGAGCACCAGTTTTAAAAAAATTTGTGGGAAAAGACTTACATATTTCTTTAGTGAACTGTTCTCTCTCTCTTGTAAGGCAGATGCCGGAGCGTCAAGAATTGGAAGAAGAGCGGGAAAAGAGGAGGGGGGGTTTGCTCGTGGAAAGGCAAAAAGTGAAATTTGATACTTTTGGTTAGCAGTCGTAGCTGATAAAGGACACGCAAGGATGATGTGTGAGGTAGATCCTCATCATAAATAAGTCATCATCATTCTAGGGCTGAGAGCAGTGAGGTAAATTTAAAGGTCTACCTTTTTTTTTGCTTGCTCATCTTTATTTAACGCCCATCAAGAAATTCATCATCTGAACTGAGTGTTAAAACACACACTGAGGATAAAAGTTTGATTGGTATACCTCCAAACTGTACCTACGTCCCTTATGCAACATTTCAGTGTTAAAATATTGGAAACCATTTTATTAAGCATCATCAGCTAATTCATTGTAATTAATGATATACTAAATGACATGATGAGTTTTGACATATTTACTAGTGGAAATTATTCGTATTTACCAGTATTATTGAAATTTTTTATACTCTACCAAATGTTATATTCATGATTTTTAAATGCTAAACTTAGAACTCATAATGCTAAATCATTAATTTATAGTTTCTAAAAGTCAGCATCTCTACTTATGTGGTCTTACTGTTAATAATTATCTTTTACTGATACTTTCCGTTGGACGGATGGTAAGAGTAAAATTATTGTTTGACGAATGAGCTCATCCGTGGGAAATCCTCTCATTTTTGTTACTAAATGGGATATATTTATATGTAGTTTTAAAGTAACTTTTATGGAAAAGTGAATGATTCATTGCAAAATTTAAAAGAAAAGTTATCAATAACCAATGACAAGATTCTTTCATGGGATTATAGAGCTCAGTATAGGTCGTTCTGTAAAATTCCCCTGGAATAAAAAAAGGATAAAATAGAATATGCTCTGTGATACATGAATCATGTATTGAATATTTACACATTTTACAAACTTGTAGTGAAGTGTTATAGTAAAAGTCAACAAACAGCTTTCAAAATCACACAATAATGCGAATAACAATGGCAACCAATAGCTTTGCATAAAATTATTGTTATATTATTAATACTTGACGAACATAGTATGAGAAAACAATCAGCATGATATTCAAATTCTGGGAGAGCTAGAACCTGTGTTAGTATTTATAAGAGGATAAGGAACGTGAATTTGTTAATTTTTTTAAATTTATACTAGCATTTTGATCATACAGTAAGTCCTCGACTTACGCGGTTAATTCGTCCCAAAAATTTCCGCGTAAGTTGAAATCCGCAGAAGTCGAAACACAACAACTTATGTATCCATTTTTGAACCATTAGCCGTGCCAATTTTACTGCGATTGGCGGCAATCGGCGACTGTTGCAGAAAACGCCATCTTTCGAGAGGCCGTTTAGTTATCATAATACGACAATTCCGAGAGTAACACATCCAATCTTTATTTCACTGGAAATTTAAGTCTAAAATAAGTATAATTACACAAAACATAAATAAATTGAAAATTTGTAAAATTATCATACTCATGTGAATGCCTGTTCATAATTGGAATAGTTCTTAATAAATACCTACGTATTTAGCTGAAACGATTTTATTGATTTTATGAGACAGCTTTCTCATACTTGATAAATAACGATCCCAATGATCAAGTCACAACGGAAATACAAATTCGTCTGTTTGCTGTATGAACGCGTTCTTTTTTTGCTGTGATGTAGAACAGGCGTCATCTATGAAGTAGATAATTAACTACGCGTTGACTTACGCGGGAAGGTCAAATTACACTGAAAAAAGAAGTTCATGCCGTGTAAAGGCCGAATCACCCTAGCGTTCATCGGAGCGGTTAGCGGGTGTCGGTTCGTCCAATCACATTGTGCAACGCGGTTGTCGGTGCCGCTCCCGTGTACTGCCTTGTACTCCTCTCGAAGAACGTTCTGATAGAAGGCATTTCGAGTCCGTTTGTGAAAGGCAGTTGTCACTTGAAATAGATAATTGAGAGGTTATGGCTTAATCGAAGGAATCAACGAAGGAGAAGGCTGAAGTTGGCCGCTTTGCTCGTAATGATTGCAGAATATTATGACAGCATACCCGACAGCAGGATCTGGGTGCATCACTGGGTCGCTAGGTGAAAGGAACAAGGCTGTGATCACAATTTATTCAACCATCAAAAATACTTTTTCAAGATAAATCAAACCTTTGTCCTTTTTCAGCCCCATATTCTAATAATCTTATGAACTATAGAAGCGAGCCAGGAGGCGATTTTCGATAAAACAAAAACGTGTGCAACGGCAGCAGACGACGTGGTCACGTGGTTAAATCCGAGTCCGTGATTGGCTGCGGTTGCGATTCTCGGTCGGAAAAATAGACAGTCGGCTATTTTCACACCCGCACCCGCTCACGGCAACCGCTATATTCCAATTGGTTGAAGAGTTAACCGCTCCAACGAACGCTAGTGTGATTCGGCCTTAAGGCCGGTGACAGGCTTACGTTTTCTTCCCGTTTCTGTCGCCGCGACAGCTAATAAAAGGTCAAACACATAGATTCTTATGGAGCCGGTCAGGCCTGCGACAAGCGACAGATTTGAAAGAGCTACATGTCGTGTTTATGGCGCGATACGACAAAGAGCCGATGTACGCTTCCAATACCGAGGACTGGCGGACGAGTCACTGCTTTTCGCGCTGTGATTGCTCGACAATGATTCGCGGGTCGTCACCCGGTGTATCTGTCGTGGCAACAGAAACGCGGAGAAAATGCAAGCATGTCACCGACTTAACTGAACATCCGCGTAACTACGAATCCGTGTAACTCGGATCCGCGTAAGTCGAGGACTTACTGTATAAGTATTTTGATCAAAAGTCATCATACCTATTAATCCGTAAAACTACCATACCAAACTTGCTCCATTAAATAAAGTGGCAGCATTTCTTCTCCTTATATGGAGTTGACTTTGAATGACTCTCTTGACAGAATGTTATTGATAACAAAATTAATTAAAGGTAAAAGAAAGTGAAGCATACAATCTACAAAAGCAGATGAAGAAAATTACTGGAGGTTTTTTTGTGGCAAAGTCACTGCCGCTTACGTGGTAATGAAACATTTCTTAATCTGGAATTGGCCCTCGAAAATTTTTGGAGATATACTGCATGTGAGTGTTCTTTCTTAATATGCTCTTTGTGACGATCACATCTTATGCTGTTATATCTGTTTATGCCACTTCTTTATATTAGCCATCACCTTAGTTGTTTTCTTATATACCAACGACAACGTACACATCCAGGGAATTATAACTCCTTGTGGAGTTATCAACTAAAAACCCAACCTCTCCATCTGTTACTAATTTTTTGAATGATTTTATCCACATTATGGTGAAAAGACTAGAGTTTCTACTCTAAAAGCAGTAATAAATCACTACAAACTTAATTGATAAAAAGTTAGGTCTCACATTTCTGTTTTGCCACATTATTTTTAAGCTTTGAAGTTGCAGTGACATTATACGTTAAAATGCAACTCCTAAAATGCCTCAACATGCAGAATATAAATAAAGTTAGCAAAATCAAAATGTAGAAAAGAGTGACCCAAGGATTGGGAACTTGAAACACGTCCCCATTCTTCAAGAAGCACAGAAAGGTCTCAGTTGCTATGGACCCAGTAAACATCTAAGTGAAATATGCCACACAGCTTCATCGACCAAAAATGCTTACGATTCACAACCTAACATTGGCCCTGAACCCCCCCATAGTAATGAGGAAGAAAATCTCTTGAGGGGAGAGCCAATAGAGAGGGAAAGGAGTGTAGGATGACTCTCAGGAGAAATGGCTCCAAAAGCTTCAACGCGATCGAAAAGCGGGCTGCAAGGGCTCATTATTTTCCAAATTGTAGCCTTGAAATAGGTAATACGCTATATGTAATAGCTTATGTTTGTAGATGAAGAATTATATTTTGCTTTACTCGATAGAATTTCTCAAGTATGATTTTGCACCGTGCTGATAGACATTTAAAAAAGTCAAAATTTATCAACTTTGACAAATGATATCTTCACTTGGAAACCTCGTGGGCAACCCACACACATTGGAAGGCTAAGATTGAACTCATGTTCAACTTTTAATTAAAGTAACCACGAAGAATCTATTATGGCAGGAGCGTAAATTGGATAATAAAAAGCCTCTGCATCGCCTTCCCTGGCGACACTAGGGAGCAGACTTAAGTATGATAAGTGACGTTCTCTGCTTTCCATTGGTTGAAGAGTGGCAAACTCAAGGTCTGCCTTAGGTAGTATAAATTATAAAATTGCCTTTGCTTGGACATTTGTGGTGCCAAGTGTCCTGAAATGCGACACGTTTGTACATATTTACTGTTCAAATTTGTATTCCTGATATTTTTGAGCTCGTGAATTTGTGATATCAGTAAAAGTGAAGATTATTTATTAAATGCTTAGTCAATTCAACACCGTGGCTAGTGATAACACCTCACTGTTATCAGTAACTCATTCACATTTTATGAAGTAGGTCAACTGATAATGAACAATAATAAATTATTTGACTCATTTTAGGAATGCCTTCTGGAAAGTTTCTTAGTCGTAATGGAAATAGTGGTGATTTTAAGATTTTATGAGTAGCAGTTACTTTCTCATCATATCAGAATTATTTGGAAATCTGGGAAATTGAAGAATGTAATACAGTTGTGGAATGTGGATAATCTGTGGATTTTGGGAAGAATTATTGTAACCCCTGTGCCTTTAGTTTTCATTAGCAGAATGTGGTTAACTTTTTTGTAGATTTTCACAGCTCATTGTTTATGGTATTCAGGCTTTTGGTTCTGCGATTAAATTATTTAATATTATGCAACAGTTTCACCGTGCTATGCTGCCGGCTTCGTCGGGCTTTTAAGAACAACATTAAGATTCTACTTTCTATTTTGTTCTTAAAAGCCCAACGAAGCCGGCAGCATAGCACGGCGAAACTTTTGCATAATATTAAATAATTTAATCGCAGAACCAAAAGCCTGAATACCATAAGCAGAATGTGGTTGTTTTTTACCGGCGGCTGAGTAGTACTGAATAGTATTGAATTTTTCATCAGATTTAAAGCTCATCTGGTTAAATTTTATGAATCAAGGAAGTTTGTTTCTTGACAGCAGGATTCTTGACATCCTCAATTGATCATATATGTGCTCTTTTGACCACAGTCTTAGTTGTGGTGATCAGGGTGAAATTTCATCCCTGGGCTTTACCCCTGGCAAGCTGAAGGAAACTGTGGACATTATAATTAAAAGCACACAATGATTTAATGTTTTTTATCTGATTGGGTAGTTTATTAAATAGTTTGATACCCATTTCTTTAGGACCGAAGCAGGATACACTAGTCCTAACACTACCTTGATGGAGATATTTCGATCTTCTTGTCTCATACGGATGGAATTCCACACTCATGGGGAATTTGAACAGGTTTTGTCGAACATAGATGCAGTGAAAACTGCCTATAGCAGAATCACACGGTGCCGTAAACATTTTCCACTGTGGACAAGTTTCCGTCATACACAGGTTTGAAGCACTGCATAGGGATAACATATTCTTTAAGAGAAATCAACTTTCAGCATTTTATTCACATATTAAAATACACACATAGACAACATTGCCGTTAGATCGTACACACAAAGTAATAACTTATAATGGAATAATGAATTTTCTCGCTGCACATGTCTTCTCTCTGCATAATTTTTACAGTCATTTACCAAACTTAGTAGACCAACATCGTTGTTAACGAGACAAAAGCTTTTAATTTCTTCCATTCTCTGAACAACCTCTTTATAATTGTTAAGTCTTGTAGTCACATCCTTTTCTACTGTTTTTTTTTTCTTCCATATCGTCCTCCCCATCATCCTCAATGTACCCCTTTTCGCATACTAGGAAATCAGTATTAAAATCACCAGAAGTGATCGATAAGTTTCCGTCTATCTTTGCAAAGTCGGTCACACTCATTACATCACACTCCAAAATAGAAGCGAGGTCATAAATGTCTGCATTTGAATTACTGTTATGTTCGTTGATTATGTCTCCTTCACAGAAAACAAGCCAGTTCTGCAGAAACATTTTGTGACACTTTCACTTTGGACACTATTTATTGCTCTGGTCAACTAATTTATGGCATCCAGAACTGTTATTGATTTAGCCACTTCACTAATTTTTTCGGTTAAATCCACAGCTGTTAAAAGAGATTGCATCCAAAACTTTCTGTAACGAACTTTCACGTTACAAATAACCCCCTGGTCCATGGCTGGTGTGATGCTTGTGGTATTCGCTGGGAACCACGCAAGTTTCGCATTTGACAGATTTAGACTCTCGTCCGGCTGATTTCTTTCTCCGGTTGAAAGAAAGCAGCCAGTCCAGTATCTTAGCCATGTTAGAAGATTTGGAGTTGTGGCACCAGTTCACAGGGTCTCCAATGTTTAAATTTTTAAAGCATCTGGGTCGTGCGGCTATGCCAATTACAAGTGGCTTTTCCATATCTCCCTCCATGTTTCCGCAAATACAAATGGTAAGTCGCTCTTTGGAGTATTTACCACCACAACATTTTTCATCTTTAAGAGACAAAGTTTTAGTTGGGATCGCTCGGGGAAACAGTCCCGTTTAATCACCGTTAAATGTATCTGGTGGATGAAAGTTTTTAACTAAATCTTTAATGTTCAATTTCCAGCTGGAAACTACTGCCATATCTACATAATTTGCCTCTCTGCACACACTGTTCCACACAATATTATGACGAGCTCGAAAACTTTCTAGCCAACCATTAGATGCTTTAAACTCTGTATTCCTTAATTTCACAGCAAACACTTTCGCTTGCACTTGGACCATTGGTCCCGATAGTGGTATGTTTTTTGATCTCGTCTGAACGAACCACTCCCAAATGAATTTGTTTAATTCTTCGTTTCCAGTTTTTCTTATTTTGCTTTTGGAGTTCAAATTTGAACCTGAAAGAGGAAAAAAAATTAAGTGCCTTGAAATGTATTGTTACCTACTCATCCATAATTATCCATACTTTAACCAATATATGAAATAGCCGATTAGAATTGCCCGATATTTATGGAAGATCTTTTGGCTTGGTGATTGCAAGTAAAAGCCTGAATAAAAATAAAGTAAAAGACAGTCAATATCTCAAAAATTGATTATTTTTTCTGAAGATATTTTTAACTACCAGCGATTCACAATTTGCGTTCACATTTCATTAAAATGTTCCCAACAAACCACATGAGTGGCACTTATAATCATTAAAAAAACATCGAAATAAGTCACAATTAATTAATTCCAATTAATTTAACATTTTCTTATTTCGAGATCGAAGAGAAAAGTGACTGTAAAATACAGTAATTTTTCAGTACCCTTGGTGATGATTTATTTTCCAATATAAATGTTAAGTTCATCTTAGGAATCATTAAAAAATGAAAGAAAACATGCATTCATGCTAACACCAACCTTTAGCATATTCAGTGTGCAGCACTTCTTTATTCTTCAGCGTGCTGTACACCTGCGTTCCACATTTAAATTTCTTTTGCACGTGTTTTATGTTGCAATGATTTCTTTCAATGAGTTCTATGATGGCAAATTTGTCCTTCAAACTCAATGCGTTTCTTTTAGACATTTTACTCTCATTATGGATCCACTTACACCACTCGAGGTATTCACTGCGGGCACCAGGAAATGAACTTAATCGCGACAAGTGCAAATTTATGTGACTCAATAAAGGGGAAAATGTGGGAGAGGGTCAGGGGAAAGGCTAGTGTAGGCATTTTGATTGGCTTGGTATACTGGGTGGGTGTAAACGACAGTTGGCCTATGTAGAACGGGCGTAATGGCAGAGGGATGGGGGAAGGAGGAAGTGATAGGGAGAGAAGGATGGGGGAGGAAATGTGGGGGAAGAAAAAAAGGGCCTGGAAAATAAGGTGAGTAGTGAGTAAGAGTAGTGATAACAACCAAAACAATAACAGCATGAAAAGACCCCCCCAGTTCAGGGATCAGCTATCTCCTGGCACATGCAACAACCTGGGCGTCCTGTGGTGCTTAACAATCGTGCGAAAAATAGCAGAAGCGTGAGGAGAAGGACGGGAGGGTGGGAACATTTTCGTCAACCATCGAGCCCCCCTACAGGTAGTGGCATTCCCTTCTATTCAACTCCCTCCCAAACATTCCCCCTCCTTGAGGTTATCCTTGAAAATTCAATTCCGGGAAGATTTAGCGTGGCAATCCGTAAGTGTGTTCGAGCGAACATTGCAATTCCGTAATACACAGGTGAAAAACTCATGACTTTGAACAAAAATCATTCCGTTGTCGCGTCGAGCAAGTTCCGTTAAATGCAGGTTCAATTACATGGGAATTCTTATGTCACAGGTCGGGACCAAGAAAATTTTCCGTTATGGACTAATTTCTGCTGTATACAGGGTCCGTTGTAGACAGTTTTCACTGTAGATATATTTATTAGACATTAAACAAAGGTACAATGTAATAGTCTTCGTCAGGTATGCACATACAAACACATATTAAAATTTAATATCAGGATTTTTACTCTCCAAAAATTCATTTGTTGATTAAAATGCTTTGGTCAAAGGCCATGTGCGGAGGGCATGCTTAAACCTCGGTAAGGTAACATTTCTAGCCTCATAGGGTAAATTGTTGAAAAGGTGTTGTTCTATAAAATCAAAAGATTGGCTTGTTTTTGTCAATCTACATTGGGGCAATACAAGGTTATTTTTAATTCTGGTATTGTACTGATGTAGGCTAGCCCCGATTTTAAGAGTCCAGATTTTCTCTTACATTGCATAGGCATTTAAAAATGTATAGGCCATACACGGTCATTATGCCTTACTGTTTAAATAGAGGTTTGCAATTTTCCAGTGTGTGGGAATTAGAAATAATCCTCACAGCTCTTTTTTGCAGGATTAGCAAATCATAAGCTGATGAGGCATGATCCCGCAGCTCAATGCCATAATTTAAATGGCAGTGGAAAAAGGCGAAATGGGCATACCTCAGGTTGTCATTTGGAATGTGAATTTTCAGCTTACGGAGCATATAAATGGCTTTAGAAAGTTTAGTGAGGATCGAGGATGTGTGACTGTCCCATTGTAGTCTACAGTCAAGCTCAAAACCAAGAAGTTTTAGGTTTTCATGGTTGACTAATGCTAATTTGACTTAAGGAGAATGTCACCTGCTGCGTTTTCTCTTTATTCATTGAAAGTCCATTTGCAGAGAACCACTCACGGGCTACCAACAAGATGAAGTCAGATGGGTTATGGTGGTTGCCTGGGTCGTTTGGTCCATGTATAAATGTTGTATCATCGGCATATAATAGTGAAGCACATAGAACATTGCAAGGGAGATCGTTAATCAAAATTAAAAACAGGAGTAGGACTAGAACGGACCTGGTCCAGACAATGAAAACCAGACCAGAAAATGCTTCCGATTTGGACCTGACTTTGGAATAATAAAGGGAATTCATTCCATCGGAACTAAACTTAGATACAATTTTTTGAACACAGGGAATAACTATCATATAGATGGTGTTCTCATTTCCATTCGCCCGTAGTGTGATAAATAACTGAATAAAGAGTGTGGTGAATCTTTGTGTCTACCGTGTTTTTTAATAGGCTTCATTTATTCCAGGAAAAAAAATTGTGAAAATGGCTACCGAATGCAACTGCGTGAATGTGAATCACATTCAGCATGTTTGATACGTGGTTGGAAACCATATAAATTTATCCTTGTGGGGAAGCCATGTTTGAGGAAGTTTCACTAAATAGATGTTGATATTCCGACTGCTATATATGTACCCTATTGATTGGTGAGAAAAGTAATGGCTGGTTTTTTGTGTGCAAAAAATAAGTAATGAATATATCTTTGCTAGGTGAATTTACTAGTGATCTTATTTGATTTCATTGGTTGGTAAAGAATTGTTATGTATTATTAAATAATACATTATTAGTGAGGCCCTATTTTTGTTGTTAGAATTATACACGAGTTTTTTAAGCATAGAATTTTGCTTCTTATAAAATTAACCCTTTTACTGCCAGCGGGCCGATATATCGGCCCACGTTGGTTATGCGAAAACTCCCAACTTTAATAACCATAAAATAGCCTTGGCAGTCTTCGCACTTCCCACCCAAAATGGGCTGGCAATAAAAGCGTTAAAAATACATGCATTTTTTTATGAATTATAGTGCCTTAGAAAGATCTCTTTTTGAGTACATGCCAAGAAATCCTAAAATAGTGAGTATTCAGTCTTGCTAATGGTGTGCGTGAATCTTAGTGTGGTGAGGACAACGTCATTTCTCTTTTTAAAGTATAGGGTGAAGTGTATATTACTCTACAAGTTATGGCTGATACCTGAAACACTAAATGATACAAAATAGTTTAAAGTTCTTATTAAGCTGTGAATATGTTGAAACCTGTTCTTCATGCTACCTTTTAAAATAGATGATTCTTCTCACGAAAGCTCTTAAGTGTGGATAGTGTTCTAATGATATATGGAATATTATGTGAGTGCTGTCTGGAGATGCAGCACATGACTTGCATCTAATCCTCTGTAATTATTGTTTCACTATTTCTTTCAATTATCATTTTATTTGTCAGCAGGAGTTATCAGTCCAAAGATCAGAGGTTTTTTGCAGCTCTCTACTCCTATCTCTTTTCAGCTAACCACTTAATTCCTTAATAACTTGCTTGGGTATTACATATTTGGTCTTCTTTCATACCCCCGCTCCTATCCATTTTCCTACTATTTTCTCCTTCCATTGTTATTTTGAAGAGACTGTTGGATGGTAGAATGGGTGTAATAATTTTGTCTCATCTACATAAGAATTTTCATTCAATGTCTTCTCCCCCAAATTCTTTGTATGGCTCATCATAGGTGATTCTCTTCATCTGTTCAATCTTCATACGTTCTTCTCTTACAAATTTTTGTGGCTTCCTATCTTCTTTGATTTGGTGCCGTTATTGTCCAAGCTAAACTCCCATGTTATTGCCTGCTCCATATATGTTTCAATGAAATGTTTCCTTTCTTTTTGACCTCTGTTGATAGCTGTCAGATTTTTGTGTGCAATCGGTCGAATCATATTTTATTGTGATGAAATGGATGTGTGTATCTATTCGGATCATTTATTTTCTTTGCCTTAAATACTGGGAGTTTATCAGCCATTGTTATCTCTTCATCAAAAAGGTCAATGGGCATTATCCTTCCACCTGCTGTGCAAGGCATCCAGGCAGGAGCATCACCTGCCCGTCTTGGGCAACCGCAA
Source organism: Pyrrhosoma nymphula (assembly GCA_963573305.1). NCBI lineage: Eukaryota > Metazoa > Arthropoda > Insecta > Odonata > Coenagrionidae > Pyrrhosoma > Pyrrhosoma nymphula. The sequence goes on along the minus strand of OY754335.1, from coordinate 92,889,432 downwards.
AGTGGGACCGCCACTCCTCATTCTGGACCCCCACCCCCTCCACCCTTACCACCTGGGACCACGACTCTTCACCACCGAAATCGAAGTCTCGACTCAGCTCTTCAGCGCATACCTGAGGTGGATGTCACACCAAGTCCAGAGTGCGAATCTCCCATGAAGGGTGGATTACTGCTGATCTCACCCGGGGCAGTAAGTTGTGATACATGTAGAGATGTGTAAATTACGATAATTTTCATTTGAGGTAAATTACTATGGTATGTTATGATAATTTTTGAAAATTACTGTAATTTTCTAGTAATTTTAAGTTTTAAGTAAGGATAGGTCGATTCCAAATGTCGATTCTCGATTCCACCGATTCCCAGGCTTAGAATCGGTATCGAGAATCGATCACCTAAATTTGATTCCGATTCATTCGATTGCAGATACATAAAATATAGTAAACATAGACTATAAGCTGAAGATATGTTTGCTATTAGTCATTAAATACACTTTTTGAGCGACTTAATTGTCTTTGTTATTTTATTCCAGCCAGTACTAGAACTTAAATAATAGTCGTACGCTACTGGTATATCAATATCCCACGTGTTATTAGGAATAAGAATGAATGGAATCGGAATCGGGAATCTATTTGAAAGATTCAGAATCGGAATCAAAAAAATGTGGAATAGACTCATCCCTAGTTTTAAGCTATTCATAGTTAATGAAGGATTAAATAGGAAAGCCAATGGCAATAGGGAGGGAATAATGATGTTTAAACCATACCTAATACTACATTAATGTATTAGAAAAAAAATAAATATAAAAAGAAATATGACAGCCACACTCAGTTTGACACTCTTATGTCATAGCATGAGAAATTTTTGTTCAAATGAAAACCCTCTGCAAAATAGACAGTTCTCGGAGTATATAACAGGCTCAATCAAAACCAAATTGCTATAATTCCTTAATAATAATTTCTTATAATGCTTTGTGGTATAGCTTGTCCCAATGGTTCCTTTATGAGGAAGACGGTGTCTGAAGGCTTCAGTAAAACTTGGAACTGAAAAACTTTGCACATATCTCTAAACATATGAACCAATTTGTAACTTCCACTGGTGTGAACCAGTAAACTATTAAAATTGAAACAGCGGTAATGGAATACATCAAAATTACCTTTTGTGGTTTCTGAAGTCTATTCTATTTGTCTTAGATTCATCGGTAGAATCTTTTGACAGTCCAGTAAGTGCTATTACAAATGCTCCACTTTAGTTTTATACACCTTAGAGTAAAACTTTTTCTTAATACATTCCATTTTCCCTCAGCTGATGTTGTGAAATGTTCACACACAAAAGAGTAACTACGTGGCATTGCGTGAATGTAATTCAATAATCACTATAAATAAAGTCTCCGTGTTACAGCTTATCGAAGCAATCAGATTAGTGTACCAAAACGAAGCATTTACATTTCAACTGTTCCCTTTTGTTGTCATGTCGCTGTTTCTTTCTTTCTAATGCCAGGATTAGTACTGTTAAGGTTCATCGTGCACTCTTTGGACTGGAATTGGTCATGTTACGTTTAAAAGATTATATGTCATTTGAATTAATAACCTAAGAAGGAAATTTTTCCATGATAAATAGTTATAATTGGTAGAAGAAGCTGATAATTTTTTGAGAGGGCATTGGCAGTTCATTTTAGATTGAAGAAGTTATCTCTAAATTACTATATGATTGGTGGAGTCACAAAATGGACACAAAAAAATGAATTTTGGTATAATTAGTCTTCTTCCGATCTCATCCATTTATCGGAAAAGAAAAAAATTAATTTACCGAAAAGTTACTGCTCAATCACTTGAGTTAACCTATGTCATCTGGGATCTGGTTACTTACCTGACTCGAGGATAACGGTTAAATTGACATGCCAATCACTCCTGAGAGTGCAAATAAGACACATCTTTTAGTTTTTGATATACTATTTAAGAAAGCAAACTTTTCCAAAATTATTTCCTTGATCTGAGCGAGATATATCACGTTGCCTGTATGCCATTTTTATTATTTACTTAGTGATATGTGTACAACTTACAGAATGGCTCATGATCATGGGAAGACTTGTAACTGCAACAGCTTCACAGATGTCATAGTGTTTGTTCGAAAGGCGAATGGCATTCGTTGTGACATATATACCAAGAAGTACCTCCCTTTAGGAGAACTTCAATGTTTCTTTGCCTTTAACTTGAGAACTAGACGGCACATTGAAAAATGAAAATACAATTGTGTCATCTTTATTTAAACTGTCAGAATAGGTGATTTTTCAAAAAATAACCCATTTTTTTACCTGGAGCTTGTTGCACTACTTAGCATGTTGCTAACCTGAACATTTTGTGATCTGATAACTTGCAAATTTTCTGTCTCCAGAGTGCAGGATGCACTGGGAGCACCTCCCCTGGGGCATTACCTCGACAGCAATCGTCATCTCCGCCACCTCCATCTGTGAAACCGTCATCTGCTTCCTCATCTACTAGTTCCGTGTCGTCTTCGTCCTCAATAACAACCCGCACGTCACGTTGCCCCTCAGTGCCTCCCCTCCCTGGTGGTCCCTGTCCCGAACCAGGTTGGGTCCTACGGCGTGGTATCCTTGGATCTGATGACAGTGGGATTTTTGGGTCATCGGGAGATGATGCATCCGCTCCAGCTCGTGGTACTCCCTCTTCTACGTCACACGAGGAGCCAGGCTCTCGGGGACTCAGTACGGAAAGTTTGGACTGTGATGGAGAGGAAGAGATTGTTGAAGAAAGTGTTAAAGATGGCATTGATGAAGAGGTTGATGATGGTGAATCAGGTGATTGTGCTTGCCAAGAACATGTTGAGGAGGATGATGATATGTTCGAACATCCAGTTGATCCCCAAAGCCCTACAGTTGGAAAAGTGGTTGCCCCCTCTAGGACTTCTGCGTTAGGTACCCCTGGGAAGCCAAGAGGTGTCGATGGCAAGGGTACGTGCCTGGGTGATTCTCGTACTGGTGGCCAGAGTGGAGGAATAACCAAAGGAAACCTTCTTCTAAGGCTCTTCCAATGCGACGCTTTCAATATATCAATGGCAGTGTCATACCTATTCAAGTCAAAGGAACCTGGTGTCCAAAGCTATCTAGGTTAGTAGTGATTTCTATCTGTTTAGAAATGAATAGTTTTAACTGTCATGTTATATGATTGAACTACTGTAAAATTTATGTCTATTACTTGAATCAATTGTTAATTTTCTCTTTGAACAATGCTTTGTGGCAGTTTGCAGGAGTTAGCAGTAAATGGATGGGGAAATCCTGGAATGCTTTTAAATGTATTTAAACCATGCATTACATAAATTTAATTATATTTTTAAGTAATAAACAAAAGTATTTAAATTTTAGGTAGACTTTTTTAGGATTTTCGTTTGTTTCATAAAATGATTGAATGTTTTATCTCGAGAGTTTTCCCTATCTGAACCATCTCATAGTTTCATGGTGATATGTAAAATAGTAGTTTTTCCTCTTAAGTGTTCCAGAATTTGAGCTTTTCAAGGCAAAAAGGATAAATCAACATTTTTTATTCCATTCTGTACCATTTGCAATGATGTTAGAGAACCTACATTTTCTATAATTCAGATCCTGGTGCATTTGTCAATTGCTTTGCTCCTGGTATGGTTTAGAGGTTGGTGAAGGGAGTAAATTAATAGCCCTAGAGATAAGGGGACAATCATGAATGAAAAAAAAATAAAAGGGAAAAAAAGATGCCTCTAATATGAATTTTTTTGTAAATGGCATTGTTAACTCAAGTCATGGAAATGCAATTCCTAAAATCACTGGGTTATCCATGGCTAATATCTGCTAATGTTTATTTAAAAGACAATCTGCCTTTCAATGGAGTCATGTGTCATTCAGCACAAGGTTTTCAACTAGCCTTTTTGTGAAAACTGGTAGTGTCAGGCGTTACTTGGTGGAACTTATTCATTTTATAAATGAAAAACTTAAACTTTGTGGTTCCACAATGATAATCTTATTTTCACGACCCGGGTTTCAACGTACTATAACCTGAAGATGACGTTATAGTACATTGAAACCTGGTTCGTGAAAATAAAATTATCATTGTGGAACCACAAAGTTTAAGTTTTTCATTTATAAAGCCTTTTTGCTGTTCAAATTTGTGAAAGACAAGAGTATTATGAATTGACGATTGGTTTGGGGATTTGTGATTACACTCACATCTATTGGCAGTTATCAGCAATGTTTACTTGGCTATGCTATAGGTTAAATGCTTGAGCCTGACAAAGAGGGTGAAAACATTAATTTTCAATAAACAGAAAAGTTTTAAAAAAATTAACTCAACAGAGAGGCACTCATTATTTATGTACCTTATAAGTAGAGTTTTATGCAATGCATTGGCAGCAAAGTTTAGTGCAGTATAGAAAGTGAAATTGCCCATTGCAATCAATGAATGCTAATATATGTAAGAGAAATGCTTACAAAATATGAATAACATTTTTTTGCATTAATCACTTAATTTCATGCCGTCCACTCTTGGATAAGAAAAGCAGGTGGAGTGGGTTACATTCTGTGGTTATGAATGTGTAAACTGTTCCTAGAGAAGGGAGGTGAAAGGATATGGTGGCAGTTTAGCCTGCTGTCTGTTTTTGGCACTATAGTGACATTGTGTTAAATGAGGATTGACTGGACAAATAAAATGGTTTAAAGTGCTATAAATGATTGTCTTTTCTCTTTTACGTAGCTAACAAGATGTTCAGTTTTCCGGATAGTGAAGTGGATTTTTTCCTGCCTCAGTTGGTCACTATGTACATTCAAATGCGAGATGTTGCTGAAGCAATACATCCATACCTCTTGCACAGGTATTGTTGGAGACATTTTTTTGTTGTAATTCTCATGTTTTCAGTACATTTCCTTTATATAATTTTGCATATCCAGTTTTAATAATTATTTGCAATCAGTCAATACCTAGCTGTTGTTATGTCTTAATATTAAGATCATCTAGGTGACTCTTACTGTGGTAACTTTAATTTTATGGTAAGTTTTTACATAATGGACCATTTCCATGCTTACAGGTGTCGAAAGTCAGTTGACTTTGCATTTCGATGTGCTTGGCTTCTGGATGCATACAAGTCAGACACTTCACTACCCACCAAGAAAATTCCTTATGGCACTCGCTTGCGGAACAGCATTCTTGCCGACGAGCTCTGGTAATTGCATAGATTAAGCCATTGAACTGTCTTATAGGGTGCTTTATGCTGTGACTGGAGAGAGGTGGAAGAAGAAATGTGTAAAATATGTATGTTCTCCTATATTTGCATTTTGATTTGGTCTTTTCCACATCAATGAAGTATGTATATGAGCACATTAAAATATCAGAACTGAAATTCACGGGTGGAATATCTGCTTTTCGATTAAGTATGGAATGAGGAGAACACATCGGGTAAAAGTGTCAGGGGCAAACTCAACCAAATGGTTATGCACTCATGGCTCATGGCATCTTCAATTCTTTTGAATTTGGCATAAAGGAAGAATATAACAAGGAAAGTCGATTTGCTAAATTGTTAGATTTTATTATTTATAATGTCAAAGTTATGGCACTTTGAAAATCACAAGTTGACACAAAAAGGTGCACCACAGCTCTGAACTGTCACTCCAATACATGTTGATCTGATAATCAGATTTCAAAATAATGAAATTTTCAACATAAAAAGACAATATTCTCTGCTTTCTTTTAACTTTTGGCTACATAGATATCTATTATGGACTCTTCTTTTGGATAACTCCTAAACTAATTATTAGAAAGGGTCAGGCTTAATTTTTCGAAACAGTCACAATGCAGGACTGTACGTAGACTTCATAAACTTTTATTTGTGACAAACAACCACGGCGCTATGGATTAACAAAAATGGTAAGGTGAAAGATTTGCGACGTATGTAGCTTAAAAAAAGTGATGTTTGACTACTCGTTTTAGGTTAAAATATATATTAAACAACAGTTCAAACTCTTTCAAAAACAAATATAAAATTGGTGGGTTATTTAGTCAGAGGTACAAAAAAAGGTCAAACATAATGGCCTACAATGCACGCATCCGCTTTGAAAATGGCACGTTAGGAGCCCATGTGGGCGGTCTGCATATGTATATGCCTAGCGTTGAATATCTAAGTGAAAGGATATGTGACTATGTAATACCTTCCAATCTCCACTTCTGCCTAAATGAAAATTACTATTTTCTATGAACAGACGTGGGAAGAAAAGTAGGTATATCTTCTGCACATCTTCTGTTGTGATAGTCCTGGAAGATGAAAATTGATTCGAAATACTACACTCTTATGAATAATTGCCTATGTTAATTTATATGCCCTGCATTTTTCTATTGCTGTCCAACTATATGAACTGCAGTGCTTTTAGCTGAAGTTAATTCAAGATGAATTTCCAAAGAAGTATCATAGTAATGTACACGAAATTCAATACTCAAGTTCTTTCTGCCTAAAAGGTCCCTATAATTCTGCTTCCACAATTTACAATAAATTTTCAAATAAAATTAAATCTACCTACTCACCTTCCATTTTTAAAAAGAGGGTCAAACATTTTCTAATGGAGAGGTCTTATTACACTGTCACTGAATATTTAGAAGATTCACTGGCTGTTCTAATCTGATACTAATCTGTTATAATTATGTGTTTATTTTATTTTTTCTTCGGAATTACTCTTCATGTCTATATAGTATATATTGTCTATGATGTAGCCTATGCATGTATTTGGCAACAGTGAACATAATTAAAATAAAAAAATTGTTAGGGACAAAGTAGTTTGAGTTTAAAAGTTTGAGGATAAAATGTTTCTGAAACATTGTGGCCTCAATCCATTCCTTTAATTAGTTATACTGTGGAAGAAAATCAGGTTTGTGGGAGTAAAGGCACCTCTCTGATATGATTTAGGTAACGGGTGTCTCTGTATGTGTTAATTTGCAAAGCATTAAAGTGGAAGAATGGCCACCTAATCAGTTGTGGATATTACCTCTGAGAAGTGCCATAAAAAGCATTTTGGTGGTCATGAAGGGTACGTAATGTCGAGGAATACCGCGAGGAAATTCACTTAGTTTTCCAATTTTGTGTGAAAGCTGACATACAGACTATTATATTCTTACCACGCCAGTAAATATGGCTGTTTTTATAACAAAAACTTCGTACAATTATGCTGTTACTTTCTTGGAGAACATAGTAAATCTGTGAAATCTGGACTTCAAGAGGTAACACTGGATTTAAGTGAATGCGCTTATTATGAAGTGATATCTGGCACGTTAATATGTTGGCAATGTAGGCAAAAAAATTCTCCTTTCACTTCCATGGACCCAGTGACACATTACAATGATTTTTTAACTAGTGATGATGACATAAAAAATCAGGAGTTGAACAAAATTTTAATTAATGAAGCTTTATCAACCCTTGGAGTCTCACCTTTGTAAATCAGCAAGTGTGCTTCATATCAAAGATGCCTTGAGGCAATGTGGAAATTGGAGCAAGCAAAGAATTCCATTAAGGTGGAATTGGTGTCTTCCCGAGGAGTGAATGTTAGTGACACAGAAAGTGAGAAAGAATATTTGTGAGGTGCATATGCGAAACTGATAGGAAAACTGAAACCTAGAATTTTGAGTGCTGAAACAAGAGCGGGAAAAAAGTTAACATCCTGTGTTTAGCACCCACTTCATGGTCGAAATGAATGAAGAGGTTAATGAAGAGTACGGCATGAGTGAGCACTAAGTGCAGGTCACTTGTGATTTGATGGAGGTTCAAGGTGTAATTCTACCAATAAGGAAGAAGTCTATTAGGAGCAAATAAATTAGACACGAGTGTGGTAGAAAAGGCAAAAGTCTTCTTCGAAAATGGAGAAATGTCAAGGACTGTTTTAGAGTACGAAGTGCAGATTGAATAAGGAAAAGAGCGTAAACGGAAACGTCTAATATTTGGTAATTTGAAAGAACTCTACAAATAGTTCAAAAAGCAGCATTATGGCGTTAAAATAGGATTTAGCAAATTTGCAGATTTACAACAAAAATGGTATTTTACTTAGTGCTCCAGGAAATTACTGTTCGCATGTGTGTATCTCACCTGAATATTAAATTAATGAGTAGTGTAAGTTCGGAAATAAAAGTTTATAAGACTTTTCTTGAAGTAACTGTATAGAATTCTCACCAATCACTCAATGCACCTACTAGTGATTTCACCATGTGAGAGCAGTTAAATCATATATGTATCTCCTGGCAACTAACTAACCCAAATGATTTCATAGATTGAAATGAGGGAAATAGTGATAGTTTTCCCTATGGTCTCTGTTGTATTCTCATTGTAATTACAAATATATAGAGTATTATGATTGTTTGTATTGCTGGCCGCCATATTGAATATTTGGGTTGTTGTTTTGTCTTGTCTAGCAGAGCTCAGTTGTTGCCTACTGGTTGCCCATGGTGCACGAGTTATCAATAAACAGAATAAACATCCACTCGTATCGTTCTAGTTAAATAATTTTTTACTATATCCACCTACGATATAACACTCTCTGTGGTTTTCAAAAAGTTTCCAGGTTAAGAACTTATAATTACAAATGTCATTTTGTGTTCATAAGACAACAGTTCTCTGATTAAGATATTTTGGTAAACTTCATGGAAAGCTCTGTAAGAGATACATTAAAGCCTTCCTGAAAATGTTCTGTATAAATCTGTCATAAAATATTTTTATATTAAAGTCAAGCTAAATCATACTTAAACACTAGTTCAGCTTGGAATTTCTGGAAGGGTTAATGATTCCCATTATTCTATTTTGAAAGTACTTCAAAAAATCTTCCAGCATATTGGATTCACTGGTTTCCTTGAATTTTACTTTAGAAAGTTAAGCTTGAAGGCCAAAACATTTATTTTTTGCTAATTTGTTGTGGATAATGTTTTCATCTTACTTTGGCAGGGCAAAGCCGTCCAAGAAGCTTCTAGGTAGTGGGCCATCATTCTTGACCTCGTCCAAATCTCCGTCATCATCTGCCTCTGCCGTCCCTCTCAAAGTAACCTCCTCATTATCTGCAGCGACTGGGGCATCCGTCCCACCCACGCCTCCCCCACTCCCTCCTTCCCCAAGCTGGCTCACTGTGTCCACTTCTCCTGCCAAGAGAACCCACCAGAGGTCTCGGTCAGATGCCACTGGGCAGTTCTCAAGTCTCAGGCGGCTGCTCCCAACAGGTAATATATTTTCACAGTAGAAACTTGAAATGACAAAATTCACCCTCAAAAATTTTTTTGATTTTATTAAGCAAAATCAATCAATATAAATTCTTCACCCTGACTAAAATTCCCTCTCTGAAGCCAGTGTTGTTATCTGGCCCTGCTCAATTCTTTTGCTATCTGGCACTCATTGTCACCATTCATGCATTGGAGGCCATGCGGTCAGTATGTACAACTGGAAAAAGAGTGCAGTACGGAGAGTATAAAAATATTGTAATCTTCTTGGCTTAATAAGAAAATGTTATTCAAATAAATTAAGCTAGTGACATTGATGTTTAGAGTTATGATGGGGTCCAACAATCAACATTTATGACAAGTGATGGCAGATTCCGCAACTGGGTATAATTTGCTCAAATATTTCACATTCTTGTGTGTTGTGGGTTTAAATCCTTTGACAATTTTGCTAATTTTACCAAGTGTATTTAAGAAAAATTTTGACATAGGGACATCAACCTTAGGATCCTTAAAGAATTGCATTTGGGATATGAAAATTTCCAATGTAGAAAACTGAATAAGATCTCCCTGGCTGGTTATATGTTAATTCCAGATTTCTCTGAGTGCATTCCCTCCATTATCATAGTCTCCCCCCTTCCTCCCCCCACCTTCTGAAGCTTCAGTTTTGAAAAAAACTACCTTATGTACAGCTACTTACAAAAAAATCGTACCACTTCCCAACGCAACCCGCACGACAGGTTATTTAAATCATCGATGTGACAACACTGTCACCCCACTTGACTGCCGAACGCTATAGCGTCTGGGTGGGGCGGGTGTAGCGATCTCAGAAACAAGAGCACCCGATGAAACATGAGCTGGAGAAGCCAAGGCCCTGTGATAGAGGGGGGTGGAAACTCACTGGCGGCGAGGAGGGTTTTCTTTCCCCGAAACGAAAGAGAGGCATATGTTGTTGCTCTGTGCTTAAAATACGCCGTTCTTTTTCGAGCGCCTTTCCATTTATTAATCTCAACGTTTAATATTCCAGTGTATGACATCTAACATGGAATTTGATGTCATCGAAAGTTAATACGATCATAAGTAATTGAAGTGTTCTAAAATTTGATTTTTTATAGCTATCTCAATAGAATTTTTTTGCCACTCACCAAAAATTCCCACAATAATGGCTATTCATTACAATGGCTATATTAATAATGGCTATATTAGCGTTACAGTTGTAGGAATTGGCTGTGGAGTGATTATTAATCATCTTCGGTATTAACGAGAGTTCTATTTAGCGAGTGATTTTTCAGATCCCCAGAGCTCTCGCTATATAGGGCTTCTATTGTATATCTTAACATAGTCAATTTGGACATTCGTCCAGGAAATTAAGCAAAAAAATAGAGCATTTTGATGCAAAAGGTAAGATAGTTCTGATTTTTTGATATGTTGTTTGTATTTGGACACATTATTAATCCAACCTTGGCGCACCTCCGCACGTTATTTGTTTAGAGGAAAGCTGCTAAATTTTGGGACTTTTTCATTTTTTGCCCAATATCTTCTAAACTGTGTATTCCACAGAAAATGTTATATGTACCCCCCTTTTTTAAAGTAAAGTTTATACAATGTAAATAAAGCTCTCTACGTTTAATAACTACTGAGAAATGGCTTTTCACAGAAACAGCTTTTTCTGGGTAAATCGAAAAAAATTCAATTCTGTTATTTTTGCCATATATCTCAACAACTAGTACTCCTACGAGGAATTTTATTGGAATCAATTTTAAAGTACACTAAATTATCTACTGACTATATGTATACAGCTTTATGCTGAGAAAGTCTTGAATGTGAAAAAAATATCCGGATTCTGTTTCTCCAATATACCGATGTACTGATAACTGAATATTTTCCAGTATTTTTATTGGAAAATATTATCAGCTTAGCCCTAGTTGTATTATTACTGTTGGATTGTATTATTAAATTTGTTTCAGGATACTTTTAATTTATGCATGTAACTGTAAATAGCTTGTCACTGTTAGGGTAGAGGATAGATGGAAAGGACTTGAAAGCACTAATTTACATTTCTTGAATTTGTTTTTAAAGCAACAATGTAAAGAGTAGGTTTAGTAAATAAGCATTTTCAAAAAATGGTAATGAAGTATATGATAAGCATACTGTATTACTCACAATAAACGCTTTACATGGTAATTTATGTCAGTAAAACTGCTCGAGGCAATAATTTATTTTGTGTTTCTGATATTCATTTCTAGGAATGTACCTAAATCTCAATAAGGAATGTATGTACTTAAACCTCATTAAGCATTACGAGATTTGTTAAGATTTTTACTTTATTGCAGGGGGCTCTCCTAATCGAGTGTGCCTTGGTGATCTAGATTCGGGGCGTGCCTTTGATAATGGCTGCAGTTGCTTCGATTCCTGTCGAGGGGTGGTGAATGAACTGTGCGGTCGACGTACTGAGTGTACTTGCAGTGTGAGTGATGATTTTTGTATCTAATTATCAGTGAAAATTTTTAACCATGATTGCAAAAACTCCATCACAGTATTGTTTTTGTACTGCTTTGTGGAGGACTCAGATATTCAGCAAAACTTAATCCTCCGAGCTTCAGAGTTAAGATGATTCAAATATTATTTGATACTTAGTATTTTAAACTATGAAGTATATGCTCAAATGAATTGAGGAAGAGATAATTGCTATAAAGAGTTTAAATCAGTCTTTCATTTAGTGATTAGTATTAAATGTTTATCAAAATATTGTATATTACATACAGTGAACTCCCAATTATCCGTGTGCGTATTATCCATTTTTCGGATTATCTGTGCGTGGATTATCTGTTTTGTGGATTATCCGTGCGTGATTTTTACTCTTTGTCGATATTTTCTGCGGTAAATATAAAAAAAATTCAATGAAAAAACATATTTGGATTTTAGCAATCTAATACAAGCAAGACTTACGTAAGGCCATTTCTTGCCACTTAAATCCACCGTATAAAACGTATTTGTTTTCCTTACTTACTCACAATGAACATGTTATGTTTACCTCATTGTTCATTGTCAGTATCTTTCCAACTTTTAAGCCGTGAGTACGCACTCTCCGGAGCTTTCTCGCTGGTATATTTACAATAATTAATGGTTTTGTCCACAATAAACTTCATAAGTTCCACTGAAAGAAACAATTGTCGGAAAAATCTAGTATCGCACAATCTTCGCTAGCACTCGCCTTGCATCTAGAATCATGGGGATCGCATCCATGAATTCCCGGATTCAGATCTGTTGGGTGCCATGTGAATTCTGGGAATTTCTTCTTCGAATGTGGCGGTAAATCGTGAAAATCGTCTTCTGGGTTTTACATCATCTTCGGACGATGGTTTCGCCAGCGTTGCATTCATGAAGTGGTCGACTCAACGCCGAATTACGACGGCAACGCCGGCAAAACATTTCGTCCAAAGAAGATGGACCAACCTGGAAGCCCTGTATCTTCACATCCATCAACCCGCGGAAGCCGCAGAAGCAAGGTGGTAAATCGTCTTCATTTGAGCTATCTTCAGATTCCGAAGGTGAACTTGGAAATTATTTTTCTCTAGCAAAGGCTCCCACCCGACGTAGATGGTTTAGCAGATTGAGCTCTAGATGCCTCTTCCTCTTCAATGCCTAAAATTTGCACGCTTTCCCTTCCTCTCGATCTCTTTCAAACAGAACCATCGCTCAGAATTTTTTTAAAATTTATTTAACTCGATGAGATTTTATGGCGACGTGATCTGGAGGTTGGGGAAAGGAGGGATATAGAATAATCTTCGGAAAAGTTGTCTAAAAATTCATCCCCACGCTCATTTTCCTCCAGGTTTTCTTAAAAATCTTCCGTTGGAATACTCTTCTTGAAAAATACATACGTTCTTAATGTATTTTTGGACGTAGAATCAGAGAATGTCTCAAAAGGGACGGTGGAGAATAAGCCAACGATAATCCAAGGGCAAAATAAAGCCTAAGTTACAAGGATGCCGCAAGACAGCCAAAATGGAGCACTGGAAAAATGTCAAAATAATCAGTCCCAAAATGCAGAGAGAAAAGTCCAAGATGACGCGCATGACTATAAACGAACAAAACACTGTTGAGGTTGGCTCAGGTAATCCAAAGAAAGCCCTGCTACCAATCAAACGCAGAGGTTGGTAAAAAGTCCAGAGATGAATGACCAAACAAAGCAGGGGTCAATATCAGAAGAGAAATCTAGGATAGTCCAGGGGAGATTAACAATAAATGCACAGAGGACTTATTTCCGAAGACAAAGTCCAAACAGTATGCGATGGGTCAAAAAATGAGCGAGAGGAAATAAGAAATCAAACTCAAAAGGCTAGCGCAGTAGAAGAAAATCATCGAGTAGAAGAATGCATCAAGAAAAAAATAACCGTAAAGAAGTACTAACAGGCAATAAATCTAGCAGCTGTGGGTAATACGATACTCCAGAAGTACTGTTGCGAAGCTAAGGGATAACCATGGACCCTCATCAACTCCCAAGGCCAACATGCCTGGGAGAGGGAAATCGTCAAGCTGTCAGCAGGAAAAAGATAACAGACAAAAGAAAGACCATAAATACAAGCGAGCGCCCTGTGACGGTCAAAATAACTTCTAAGAATCATGTAAAACCCACAAGAGTTTGTCAGAGCCATCGGCGACATAACAATTGCCTCTCAAAACACAGTGCAGCGAAGCAAATTTTTTTCTTACCCCGAATGTCACTTCCATACTTAAGCCAATGGATCACGGCGTCATCACGTCAATGAAAAGGAATTAACGAGTATGTATTCTCAAGACGCTAGCCGATGAAGATGATAATTTATTGAAATTTAGGAAGAAAATGTCAAAATTGGATGCAATTCACGGTGTGTCAGAGGCCTGGTCCTCCGTGAAGCCTGTTACACTAGTTCATTCTTGGAGGAAACTTTCGTTTAACCTCGAAGGTGATTTTTGAGGATTTTCCGAGTTTGGGGGTTTAGTGAAAACCATGAAAGGATTCGAAAATGTTGATGCGGAGAACTTAGAAGAATGGCCAACGAGAGACGAAAGTGTCCCGGTCTTCCACCATGCGACTGATAGCGATATTGTTTCCGCCACGATCGGACAAGGGGGAGAGGAAGGGAGTGGGGAGAGTTGAAGTAGCAGGGATGAAGACGAGGGGGGCAGCGAACGCATAAATCACAGCCAGGCGCTCAACTTTGTAGATACAGTTTGCTACAGTATATGGAGCAGTGGGAATATGACTACAAAGACATTATCACTGCTAAAAAGATATGCTGTGGGGTGAAGAAAACTCGCAATTAGTCCATGAAACAATCTAAAATAACGGACTATGTGCGCAAATGATTTTACATCGTTTTTTTTTAAGTATATCATGAAAATTATCAGAAATAAAAGTGAAAGTTTGGATTATCCGTGTTTTCTGATTATCCGTGCATCCTCTCCCCATCATTAGCCCGGGTAATCGAGAGCTCACTGTATATATAAAAACACTTGCGCTGCACTTATAAGTGTGCTGAATGAAATCAAATTTTATGTATGGTCTTAAGAAGAAGATTAACTTAGTGGAATATTTCCATGATTAAATGAACACAATTTTGTCTTTTCCCCTAATTTATTTTTCACATCACAATTGGTTTTGTCTGTAAGTAATCATTAGATGCATAATCAGTGGAAAACACAAAGTTGTATTGATACATTGTTGTTCTATATTTTGTGAAACTATTGCTTATGAATTTTTGTTTTAGTTAAATGGTTCTTCAAGAATCTCAAGCAGTTTTCTTTTCTTACTTGCAGGCACTACGCCTGGCTCCAGAACGGGAATTCATTGCTTCACTAATTGCGATTGGGAAGTTGCTCAGTGCCCTCCCAAGTAAGGAAGAGCGCACTGCAAGATTACAGGATGAAATACATCGCCTCAATAGGAATCTTCCTGCTCGAGTTTGGTTACCAATATATTCAACGACTGTGCCACATCTAGTTTTGCGAATACCGCATCGGGAGTCTGCAGTTCTCAACTCAAAAGATAAGGTTTGTATGACTGTTTTGTTTGTTGATTGCAAGCCTCAATTGGGTATTTTACACGTATTTCAAACTATCGATATTCTGATTCAGTGACTTGAGCTTATTGCATTGGCTAAAAATTTTCATATCAAATTGTATGAATTTTGGTTTTAAAAGCTAAAGAAAGTAGAAGGTTACGAAAGTTCCCGAGCACACTCTGAAAACAACCGAATGGCCTGTGACGTCATTTTCGCTGTTTACATTTAGACCCAGGCATTTCCTTATGCTTACGGTGGAAACAAATTCGGCGAAATTAGTTTCTGACGTGTTCGTGTTTCTAGATATGCCTGTAAATGGCATCTAAGTAAGGGATATAGATTGGGTTTTGTGCCACAATGTACAAATACATCGGTTGAAACACCGAACAAGAAATTTATTCACGCAATCACGACATTGAATGATTGAAATTTCTTCCTTGGTTTCCTCAATGTCCACCCGTATGCTTTACTCCGCACTTTGTGTTCTGGACATATTCTTGCAATGTCTGTGCACAGTGGTCCATCTCTCTTTACTTGGACGTATTCTATAGCATTATCACCATAACTCTCACGAGAAGCTTTATAATATAACAACACTTAAATTAAACTTTGAATAGATATTTAGGAGATGAGAATCTATTTTTAGGCATTTCTACAGCAGATAAGCCACTTCTAGAAACCTCTACGAACAATCGCTAATTAGCAAATTAAAAATTAACGTTTTAGGTGTGTCGAGTATTGGCAGTACAAACATTTGGCGAGTACTGTGTTATGTTGATATGTTACTAAGATACTGTTTGTTTACTGTTGCATGGACTGATATGGACTTCGATAAAGAAAGAAGTATCATAATGATTATGAGAGTATTGGAAAAACAGTTAATAAAGTTCATACACCAAATACATAATTATATGTATCAAAAATGATATAAAACAGTAATAACGAATTTAAAAGCAAACTTTAGGCTTACATTTTTTGGACTTAAGCTCAACAAATTTCCGCAGCATTAAATCGCTCGTAATTCTTCATTAAAACGCCTACCATAAACATATCCACGTTGAGTAAATTATCTTATGTGGTTTTAATAAAACCATTGCACGCCATAGTCTTTGTTTTCAATGAAAAATCTATAAATATACGGTAGATCTTCTACAGTTACTCACTTTCTCCCTCACATCCGTCCATCGCTCAGCGAAAATGACGTCAAGCCAATCAGATTTCGTTTTGCAGTGGCGTAAAAAAATTTGAAATTTCGACTATTTGAATCTTAAATATCTCAATTAATATTGAATTAATTTTAAAACTACTTTCACTCCACAAGCTTGTTCGAGTTAAAGTAACATAAAAAGATCCGTAAACTTAAATTTAAAATTTTGGAAAATACCCAATTGTATAGGGTAAAGTTACTAATCCTGGGGTGACAGGTTTAGATCATGCTTGGATAATAGTGTAAATTGTTGTGTTTCATTGAACAAAGATGTTATAACTAAAGCTTGTATTAGCTTCCATTAGACTCCATTATTCATCCAGATTTTTAAATGCGATTACTGTAAATTCCCTTTTAAAATTGGTGATTGCATTCCAATGAATTTTGACAGGCATGTCAGTATTTTTAGTTAATCTATAATGCCAGTGATAATTGTCTATGAGATTCCTCTTTTTGTCTAAAATTACAAAAATAATTGTTTCAAATCTTGCCAAGAGTTGTAATAGCATTTCCTTTCATTATGCACATTGTGGGCTGGCTAGTCTTGGTGGCGGTGGGGTAACGTCCTCGTCTGCTAATCCAAAGGTTGTGGGTTCGAGTCCCACCTGGGTGGGTTCTCTCCACTCAGGGCATGGGTGTTAATGTGTAGTCTATGAGTTAAATGTTAGAAAGGACTGCACATTCCTAATTTCAGTTGACAAAAAAAATAGAGTCGTCATTATTATTATTATTGTCTCTTATGATTCATAGTCTCCCGTCATAGATAAGTGAAGAACTCTTCATTGGAAACCATGTGTCAATGTATCTTTTTATTTCTGCAATGAATTTTTAATTATGAATTAATTAGGTCTACTTACTTCAACTAGCAGTACTAAATGGGAGGATGCATATTTGATTTCCTGCCTAAAATAATTATTTATTATGTTCATAACTGGTTACATGGGGCCTTTAGTGTTAGAAGCACTTAAACCTTTTGCAACATCACATTGATTCCGGTGCTTGTGGCCACTGTCAGCTTATGGTACTGACTCATAGAATAGTAAATGAAGGGGTATTGCTGATTTGCTTCCATGATGACAACAGTTGGTATTTTGCCAGCTACCTTCTAAGTCTTCAATTTGAGCACCTAAATCACAATGCAAAGGAACAAATAGATTGCAGCACCTCTCTTTTCTGCTTTGAATCTTGGTTTAAATTTTTTATATAACATAACTCATATGAAATTCAATAAAAGCATTACAGTAGTTTAATCTAAAAATATCAACTGACTTATTTTTTCATTAACACCATTGGAGAGTTTTGGGTAGTAGGCTTAAATTGGGTACTGGTTTTTGTTCTGGACAATGTGGTAATCTTAATTTCATTACCTTTTGCTGCATTACAATTCTGCCTTAGTAGCACCTCAGAATAGTAAGCTAGTCTTCAGATTGGAAATAACTTCATTGATCTAAATGACCTTTACTTTCCACAGGCTCCATACATTATATATGTGGAGGTGGTGGAAGTGGATGACATGCACACAACACCTGTGCCATCTCGTGCTCATGGACCATCCTCCCTTCTGCGGCATACAAAGAGCGAAGAGAATGTCGCAGATTCATCCTCTGGTCCACCAGCATCCGGAGCCACAATTACTGCCCATCCGTCGCATCCCAATCTTCCCTCTGCTCCTTCAACGTGCTCCTCATCTCCTTCACTTGCCACCCCACACCCAGGGCCATCATCAAATGGGCAAGGCACTGGCAGTTCCTTCAGTGTTTATGGCAACCATGATGATGAGTGGAGTGTTGAAGATGCTGAGATATCTCAGTTAACTGTAAGTTAAAGTTCTTCCCATAATTTTTGATCGTGAAAATTGTTTTCAGAACACATGCTGTATCTCATTATAGCCATAACAGGTTAAGTGTGGGCTATAATATCCAATCTTAATTGCACGGTTTACATTGGAGCATGTATTGTTCCTTTGTGGGCCATGTTTTTATATTCATCAGACAGCCATTCAAGTCTCACAGTACAAGGGGCCTATTTTATGGGAAGCCTTATTGAAAAATTTTAAACCACATGTCCTTACAAGTAATGGAAAAGTGAGAGAAGATGAAAATTTTGTGTTTGTTATTGTTCAGCTCAACAACTTTTTGTGCAATGAGGAGTTACATTTTTATGATTTCATTTACCTAGCTGATGCATGAGCAGGGGCGTAAAATGGCGGATAGAGATACAATTTCACAGCTATCACAAGAATCTTCAGATTCCTCTCCTCCGGTCCTCATTGCTGCTGGAGATGTTCGCCGGCGATTGTCAGAAGCATTGGTTCCTGCTCCTGGAGCAACTTTCCCCCGCCACCAGGATGATCCATCAGCCTCAATGCTAAAGGTATATAAAACAGTCATCATTGAACATTTTTATGACAATTTAGTTATTTCTAACCTCTTCTGGTCCCCTTCCTTCAGTTATGCCAAACTGCACCCCTCTTTGGTGAAAAGCTAAATTCATATGTAATTTCTTGGGAATTATCCAAAAAAAAATACTGTATTTACTCGTGTAAGCCGCGCACCTTTTTTCCGAAAATGCCAGTGAGTAAATGGGGGTGTGCAGCTCACACGAATCCTCCAGATTTTCATGTAAGCCGCGCACCATTTTACCTTAAATTCCTGTCATTAGTTTCTCCAAAGTGAATTCAGTAAGTCCTAGACTTACGATCATTCGACTTACGAACTTTCAAAAATACAAACATACATATCAATCAAAAAATTCGAACGTGTGAAGGAATGTCAAATTTGGCATTACCGGATAAGTTATTTTGCCATTGCAGCTGGTGGTGCGGCGTGCAGCAAGTCGCGGATTGGTACTACGCCTCTTTGCCGTGACGAATTTTAACAATATTGTCTCGATATATAAATTTGCAATGTTCATTGTTTACTTGCGTCATAAATTTTTACGTATGATTCGGAAGTAAGATGAAAGCCGAAAGATGCCCTGCAAGTAGTGATATATTTTTGAGATATTGCTACTCTTGACATTTCAACAGAAATCGACTTCCGTGTGTCAAGCTGCCTTCACATCAAATAGAGGCATGATTCCATTCACTCATTCGTTTTGTGATGACAAATAATTATTACCGGCAATACAAGCCTCGATTCAGGTTATCGTGATGAATGGTAAAATATCCTTTCCAGGGTATTTGGAAATTGCCTTACAGGCAGTCCTTCCATCCAGCTATCCCTCTCAATCACTCAGCCGGAAACAATAAAGCTGTCAGATTTTAGGGTGATACCTCAGTCGGATCTGAACAATTGGCGCGTCCAAACCGGTTTTTCCCAGAAGAACCCTCAAGAAAAAAGTTCTTCGTTCCTTATTTCTGGGTGCAATGACATTCATCTGCGCAGGACTCATTCAGAAAGAAAGAGAAGGGGGTAATTCGAGAGGATTACTCCTTCACCTTATCTGTTATTGTCTACCCTCGCCCAGTTTCGCTTTTACCCAGGTGGCTTTCACTCAAGGAGGTTAGAAAAGAAATGGGAGGCGACATACCACTTGATTCTTGAAGCCAATTCTGCCATTGCAGTCGGCACAGTTTATACCTTCCTCTGGCTTACGAGTCCGGCGGTCGTGTTTGATTTTCGTCAAATCTAAGTTAAAAACCACAGGCAAGGTGATGTTTTGTGACTGGTTTGGCCTCACCTACTCGGCACAAAATCCTTCCCAAGCACCCCTATTCTTGCTTTGCTTTTGCCCATGAGCATTCACGGTCATGCCTCCTCCATTTCATTTTAACCTCCTTGGCTTTCACTAGTGGGGGAGGGGTTGGACCTCCTTTCAGGGGCCTCGGCACCCAACACTAGGTTGATACGGCCAATGCTCGAACGAGGGAGCCGTTATTTCGGTTGATTCAAATTGTAACCTTACCCTGGTGGTAACTGTGAGGTTGATTTTGCACTCCTTCATGATTTTTCCACAACCTGAAATTATGTTGCGTAGCGCCCGAGAGAGCTTTGTAACGCATCGTCACATCAATCGGATAAATAACGTAGTGCATCGTCACATGCAAAGAGAGAATCGGAACTCTAATCTGTTTTTACTTCGTTTTATAGGAAGCATCATTCACTTATGGAAGTGGAGACCACGCCAGTAAATTTTACATCGTTCAGAACGTTGACTCTTACATCGCCATGTTATTAGATAAAAAAATTCTGTTTTTACCGTTTGGCGCTGGAAGGATGTTCCTAGAACTTATTTCATTGGGCGTTTACGTGGAATCAACCACATTGGAGAAAAAATTAGTTAACTTGCCTAAAATTGATCATTTCTCGGAAATGCTACTCGGCTATGAGAAGTGATACGAAAATGAGCTTTGATATAAGTTCTAGCTGCATCGTTTATCTTTCAATGCGGATACTCCTCAAGTTGGTACGTAAGTTTAATACAATTACTGTAGTCGTGTAAAGCAAAGAGGATGTCCAGCGCTTTTTTCCATAGGCCTTCACGCCGAGCACTGGCGCTTCCGGCAGTCCAGTGAACATATTTTTGGGTCACGTCTATATAGCGATGTTTTTCCCTGCGCGAACGACTGAAACAACGGGTTGCGCTCCGAGGGTGATAAGTCGGGAAAGCCATCACAAGTAAACAAAATTTGGCCAGATTTTAAGGTGGATATTTATTTCACTTATACTCGTGGTAAACTTGAATAATATATGATCCTGGATACAAAGGCTTCTTTTCTAAATCGATTTTCACGTCAGATAAAAAGAAGAAAGAAATTACTAAGTTTCCTCTTCATTCGCTGTAATTTTAATGTCCTATAAGTGTAGGCTATAATAAAATTTCCGCCAGGGTATATTACTCTCTCAGGAAACATGTGAATTGGCCAGCTTATCAAGTCTTTCTTTACAATGGTCACCTGATTACATTGTAACCACAATCTACACGGAGTAGCTGTTACAATGTCTTCGCTCTCAATAGCTGGTTTGAGTTTCTTCTTTCCCTTGTTATCAGTTTCTATGTCATTCGAGAGTGGCTCGCACCTATAACTCTGTTTCCAGAATTTTGAAGCCAGAAAATTATACATTGTAAGCTGAGAGCGAGTGAAAATATTTTAGTTTCCAAGCGAGCAGAAGTCACGCGCATTCAGTCAGAATCACTCTCAACGTGAGGTGGGCTGTGTTTGTGATATCCCGTGTGCCTATAAGTAAAACAACGGATAAAACATCGCTGAGCAAAAATAAACGAGGAAGTCCGTGAGTTTGGTTACCATAAGGTCGATAATCAAGGAAGTACGTGATCGCGCGCAGACAAAAACAGAAATTACTTGGAAGTATGGCATTTCTTTATCGACGTAACAACAATCATGAATTCAAGGGAAAACATTTTAAGTCACACAACAGCATTGTCGAAAACCAAGGACATTTCATTGTCGAAGTTTGAACAGCTTGATTTGCAGATGTATTATTATTTTTAAGTGTCGACGATCGTGAGTGCAACTTGCCTATAACCAATTCTGAAGGAGAATGCTCAGATTTTGGCTCTTAAACTGAAGTGAGACAACTTTAAATGCTATAATGGGTGGCTAGAAAAATTCAAGAGAAGACATTGAATCACTTCACTTAAAATCTGCGGAGAAGAAGGGCGTGTGAACTCAAAGTTGTTGAGCAGTGGCATGAAATACCCGACGAAATTGTGTCAAAATATTCCCCTTGGGACAGGTATCATTTAAGAATCCTAATTTTGTAATAATACATTACTTATGTTCAAATTTTGATGCATTTTGAATATTTAATTTTTCATTAAAGTTTTACGTCTTTAGGTAAGAATTTGCGATCGCGACAGCTATCAGTACCCGTGAGTAAATAGTTATTACAAATCACCGCTAGATGTCAGCGCTGTAGAACGCATACGTTAGAATTTCAAATTAACTCGAGTAAAGTTCTAAAATTGACTTTCATCAGCTACGAAATATTATTGAAGGTATTTCAAACGGTACGTTTTCTTCAAAAAAGTCATTTCCTAGTCCTTGTAATGAAATATACAGGGTCAATTGGAACTTCGTTTTGAAATTTCCTAGTTAGAATGCATCCGTGTTTCAACACAATTCGACTAGCAATAATCATATCTCCCGCGCTAATTAATGCATATGCTTAAAATACTCCATGGGATGAATTAATTCACTTATTCCCCTTATTATGATATCTACCAACTTGAAGCTACAAGAAATTAATTCAGTTGCAGCTGCCAATTTCACACCATTATAAATTTGTAGAAAAGTATATTTACCTGTTTTTAAAGTTTCTTTTTATTTTTCTTAAGGAGAGCATAAAAAATATGCCACCATGTATAAGAAGTGTAGGTTTCTAATTTCCTTTTGTTCTATTACACATTTAACTGGATGTGTAATTCATTTTATTGAAATATTACCTCCTTTTTAATCCCATTTATTTTTATGAAGTGCGCTACTGAAACTGGATTGGGATTGTTGAGGTTTCGATTGCTTGAAAGTTAACCTCCAATTTACAAACCCTCTGATTTACAAAGCTCATATTTTTGGTTCCCTTCTACTTCGTAAAATAGAGGTTCTACTGTATACACAGGATAATAGTTATACTCATATTATTCAACGAGAAAGTGTTAATCCTTTTTATAAACAACGTTATTTTCAATCGTAACACAGGCAACACAGTTTTTGCCATATCTGCACCATCTGTTGAATAAAACCTGATCGAAATAGTATGATTGTCTGAATGGAATTAGAACAGGTTCTATTTTGCATTCAGTCATTCATACAATGGCACAAGCGTTCACACAATTTGCCATTGTACATGGTACAATTTCCTGATACCTGCGCTCGCACGATAGATTGTACAAATAAATTTACCATGTAAAATGGCCTTATGAAATTAAATTTTGATGATATATGATATTTTTAAAGCTGTGTAATGTGTAAATTAATTTTAAAGTGTAAAAAAGTGTTAGACCCACATCTGTAGCCCAGTAATGGAACCATTATCTAAGGAGTATTAGTTATAATGTTGAATGGGAAAATCGTTCAACTCAGACAGTACAATATTACTCTAGATGCTTCGGAAAGATTTCTTGGATACCAATTTCTTTTAATTCTGCAGGTCATGTATCACTCTGTAGGATTTAGCACTAGTTGTAAATGATTGAGTTGAGGTGCTCAGCGTAATGAGTAAGTTACTGGATGTTGGTGAGCCCTCTATCAATTAAATACCTTACAATTCTGGAATCACCTTGGGTCTTATGTCAGACTGGAGACAGTTGTTGGGAGAGAGGCAGTGTAAACAAGGGCAGGTGTTATTGTAAGGGCTCTCTCTTAATTTCTTAAAGTTAGCGGTTCAGAAGTTCTGTTTGCTTACATTCAATGACTAGAATAGCCTAAAAAAACAGTGAGAATTCAGGATCTTCCATATTACCCTAATGCCTACTGAAGAAACACACATGGAGGGCATACTGTTTATACTCGTAGTATAAGTTGAGAAATTTCTTCCTTTAGCCAGCCAGTGAAAAACCGTCGACTAATAGTAGAGTCACTAAGGTGACTTTTTTGGGGTCAATGTTAATATTTTGTGTATCAGCTGCATGAAACCATATGTATCTCTTTAACTGATTAGCCACGGAGAATATTCACAAAAAAAGGCATCAGATTTTCGTTCCAAGTTTCATTTGAGGACCTACCTCTGACAAATACACTTGATACTTCTGTTTTGCAATATTAAGGCATTCTACAAGGCCAACTGTACGAGTTTGTTTAGAGTTACAACTGTACGTGGGTTGAGTTCTTCTGATCTATGGACCATGTCAATAGATGTGGTTCTTTAACCTTTAGGAAAATATGTCCATTCAGTGAAATATATAAAAAAATGGAGTGTTGAAACGTCCTGAATTGAATGTTAACACATTCAATTCAGGACCCGAATTGAATGTGTTAACTTCAAATCATCTTCATAGAATTGAAAAAATGAGTAATCCTTTGCCCTTTTCTGTGCTAAGCTTCATCTCAGAGAACATCACCATAGGGTGCATACTTTCATTATTGGCATTTAAACTCCTGCTTTTTAAAATGCATATATGCATGCATAGCACTGATGGCACTGCTCCACCCAAACACACATATGCATGCTTAGCACTGAAAGGGTTGGTATGTGTTGATTTTCGATGGCAATGAATCCTCTGACACGATAATGAGTATTTTTTCCTCTTTCTTTGTTTATTACCATTGATTCATTTACACAGTAATACTGTGATGCTGATGCACCTGAACTTCCATCTTGAAGTTCATTAAATACAGTCAACTAATCCGGCAAGAGAAACACTTTTTATTTTTCTTTCTAGAAACTTTGGTAGCACTTCCAAATCTTTTTTGAAACTTATTTTGAGACATGAAAAAGCAGCACTTTGCACCAGATGCTAACTTATGATAAGAGTCACAGTTTAGCTAAGTCATTATTATCCACATTATCCCGCCTGTTTTGGGATACAAAGCATTGGAAGAAGACTCAGTGAAACCAGGGAAGATAGCATATTTGACGGCATATAAGATGCATTGGCATATAAGACGCACCCCCATTTCAGTAGGGCACACTCAAGAAAAGCAACCGTTTGCCTGTGGAAGGCCATACCGTCACAGGTAAGACCCGGGGGTGATATTTTAAACCCCAAATTTGAAAAAAAAGGTGCGTTGTACTAGGCGCTGACTGTCAATTTATCTCTTCAATAATTTACTTAGCTATGGCAACCTCAGCAGTGAGTTTTGCCAAGTGGATGTGATTGCCAAGATGTCTTGACAGCTTGAGGATTTTGTACATAAATTCACCTTTTATATCCAGCTAGAAGGAATGCAAAATCCTATGTACATAGAGTTGGTCATTTCTCAGCGCATCCCAAAATTTTGCGATAAAGAGTATATAGATTTTGAAAATCATGTGATTTAACACTGTTTGGCAGTGTGTGGCAAAGGAAATTATTTCGATGGGGACCCAACTTTTGGATGGTAGAGGAAATTCCATCGGAATGAATCTATGAGGTGGGCATTTGGACTAACAACATTTTAGCAATGGCATTGAAAGGTTAGTTCTTACATGGCATGGAATACTTCATAAAAAGCATGTTGTATCTCTATGATGAAATAAAAACTATAGTAAATATCGGTGAGTTGTTTTACATCAGGTTTCAATCTTTCTTGGAAAAAATAGTGTCATTGGCCAGAAAACTGTGTAAAAGCGAATAATCATCACAGCAAAGCTTGGTACTTGTTTGAAAACTACTTAAATTTGAACCTGTGTTGCAGGAAGCTGAGTTCAGCAAATTTACTGTTACATGTATGGTAATCTGAAACTGAAAAAATATGAGAATTTTTTTGCATCTGTTGTAGGAGTCTTGGGAGAGCAAGGAGCGGAGAGTAAGAGCTGAATCACCTTATGGTCACCGTGTTGGATGGAATCTGTTGTCGGTTATCGTGAAATGTGGTGATGATCTTCGGCAAGAACTGCTGGCATACCAATTGTTGGACACACTTAGAAGGATATGGGATGAAGCTGGACTCCCTTTGTGGCTGAGACCTTACAGGTGAGAGTAAGGCTATTATCTTGAAGTCAAGTTTTGCCTGTACCCAATGTTCCTGCCTTCACTCATAACTTTTCTCACACTTCATAACTTTCCTCTCTCGTAAAACATTACTTATATTAATGCTCTAGACTCGAGTGCAAGTTACTACTACTCAGTCCATCCACTGGGTTGCAGATGGTGGGTTGACCTTTAAAATGTTGAAAGGAGGTTAGCTGCGAAATAAGCGAGATTACTCAACAAATATGCAGTCATAGACAAAAAGTAGCGGTATGTAGAGGGTGTAAGGTACCATCCTTGGGTAAGACAGCTCAAAAATGCTATGAAAACCGATGAAGATGCTGTGACTTGGCGAATGGCTGCCACCTTGGTATCTTGCTAATAAAGCAATTCAAAAAAGCATTCCAGTATCTGAAGAACAGGAAGTTAACTTCGACCAGGCGGGTAGAGAAATGATTATGCAGCCATAATAAATATTATTAAGAAATGATTGAATGGTTTTTTGAAATATACCCTCTTTTGTTGATGCAAAAACGGCAGTTTTTCATACTTTGAAGGCATATTTCACGGAAATGCAACATTATCGGATCTATTAAAAAATATGTTGTCACTAATATGCCTAAATAATACATGTATAACTGATTTTTACTCTTTTAGCACATTTCATAGCTGTAAAAAAAATTGTTTAAGTTGGAACAATTTTCTGATTTTTAAACAATTGTGAAATTTATACTCCATTTCCTATTCAACTTCCAACTTTTTTCAAAGCATGTAGTACAAATACAAAGAAAGCACTGCAAAACAAAAAAATCTTCAACTTCCTAGCTTCATTATTGGCCAAATTAGAGACGTTTGAAAATTCACTGTTTTCCCCTTGCTTATTAAAATTGCCATTTTAGGTGTTTTTTTATGGCTGTAAGTTCATTAAAATCAATTTATAAAAATAAAAATGGCATATTTTTTAATGTTTCTTATTGGTCTATAACATATATTTTTTTGAAAAAAATTCATGAATGCGCATTTCATAGTGCTCTGCATGATTTGAGATGGAAAGGGCCTAATATACTTACCTATTTCATGACCTTTAAAATAAGCTCTTTTGTACATTTTAGCTTCAATATTCTCGGAGATATGCCATCAACATTTGTAGACAGTTATGTAAAATTCAAATTTTACGACATTGCCATATCTCTTAAGCGGTTGCATGTATTACAAAACGGATTAGGGCTTTTCAATATGCTATGAAATGAGGTCGTTATGCCAAATTTGGTCAAAATCGGTTATCCTTAGGACAATCACCTGGTCGAGTTGATATTGAATGACCCATATACATACATGAAATAAACCATTGCTATTCTACAGGATTATTTGTAGTATGACCTCATTATGTATAAGTAGTTACTGTGTTCTTTGCCCTGTATTTATTGAATGTATTTATGGAAAAAACATTGTTTTCCTACAGGATAATTTGTCTATCTGGAGATTCAGGATTAATAGAAACCATCCCAAACACTGTTTCCTTGCACCAGATGAAAAAACACCTGGGGCTAACTCTTCCAGAGTACTTTGCCAGAGAGTTTGGGGATTCTAATTCTGAGCGATTCCTGACAGCACAGAAAAATTTTGTGTTTAGTTGTGCAGCTTACAGTCTGGTTTGCTATCTTCTGCAGGTTAAAGACAGGTAATTATTTTGATTTTTCATGTATACTTGTCATCCCTTAGTATCTTGGACACTGTACAGACTTAAAGTATTCAATATTTCTGCACAAATTGAGAAATCATGAAAAGCTGATGAAATTCCAGTTGTCAGTAGTGCCCACGTGTGCCACTGAATTCTGAAATTACTATTCGAGAATCATATTAATTTTTGTAATCTTTATTCAAATAGATGAAGAGTAGCCACTGAAAATAAATTTTTTGCATAGGTATGACCTTAATCCAATGGAATGAATAAAAAAAACTATTATAAGCAGTCTTGGGTCATGTAGTAGAGGTTATAAAGCTCTCAATTTAAATTTTGGGTATCTGGATTCAAACCTATCCAGGAGGATAATTTTTTTCACTGTATCTCTTGCGTGGCAAAGGTCATTGTTGGTTTTACAAAATCAGACAATGGTTTATCTCATAAATTACTGAATATTTTAAAGAATTACATACTCTCGATTCATTGTTGCAAACTCCTGAATTTGTTACATTTTAGAACATTACTCTGTGCTCTTGTCCATACCTGAGCCAATGGCATTTTTTGTCAGGTTCAGGGGTTAGAGATTGTGAAATTTAAATATATCTATAAATCAAATATTTTTTTCCAGGCACAATGGCAACATTTTGCTTGATGAAGATGGCCATGTCATTCATATAGATTTTGGCTTTATGCTGTCAGCATCTCCAAGGAATTTAGGTTTTGAAACATCACCATTTAAGTTGACTCCAGAGTTTGTGGCAGTGATGGGAGGAGAGGGGTCTGATCTCTTCAACTATTTTCGTGTTCTGCTTCTTCAAGGACTTCTTGCTGCTCGAAAGCATAAGGACAGCGTTCTGCAGTTGGTTGAAATCATGAGAGCTGGTGAGTATTCTTGCAACCTCTTCTACAGAATGATGCTTTTCTCAATTGATATACTGTAAAACCTCATTTTTATACCCATTTCATTTATGTTACTCATGTTTATATGTACACAACATTCATGTCTATCCCATAAACATAGGAAATTTTAATGACAGACTCTTGATTTTATGCAGTTTCTTGATTTTGCAAATTCTTACCTCCGTTCCTTTGTGCAAGATATCATTTTTACGTAATATTTTCAGTATTGTGTACTTGTTGATGGTAAAACTTGTGAATATGGTAGTCAACCCCATGACTGCATTTTCATCCAACCTGCATGGAAAATATGTATAACATTAAATGTTCAGTCTTGCGCAAGAATTCATTCAAAGACATGGTCTTTCTTTGTGATATTACTGAGTTGGTGCTGACACTGTCATGTTGTCTGTTAATTTTTTCATAATGGGGAAGATATTTAAACTCCAATTTATTGAAAGCAGTTGGTTTGCAGCATTTCAAGCTAAACTATCATTATTAAATCGTAGATCCAGAGCTTGGGAGTCATGCACAAAATATTGAGGGATTTGGGGATCAATGAAGTAGGGGAATGTAAAACGTTGATGTTCCACCAGACACTATCTGTATTCCAACTGGAGTTATTATGTTGTAAAACAAGCTTTTATCCATTTTATGTGATACTAAGTATTGATAATGACCCCCTAACAATACATGAAAATAAGAAAGTGTGGCTCAGTCATTCAACATTATTGTGCTAAAAAATTACCCAGAGGTAGGTATGTTGTCGAGAAAATATGTACAGTTGAGTAACACTTCTGCATCAATAGAGAGAAAGACCAAATTGTAAAGTTGAAAGTGTCGTATATGCGGTAAATCAGCCATGGCTGATTAACCGTGTATACGACACCACCACCCGATGGCTACTACCTTTTCTTTTAAATGGCACTATCTGGAAATATCCTATGCGCCAATTTTTTGTTTATACACTAGTTTTTTCCAACAATTTTTTGAGTAATTGGTTACTACTTACAACAAAACATTTTCACACAACTAAATATTTTGTTTGTTAATCCCATGTACTCCCAGTCCCCGAACAGCGCTGACTCAATTAGAGCTCTATCACATTTATGCGGTCAATAATTTAAACCATTTTGTTCTCATTAACGCTCGTGCTTCACATTAGCGCTCTCCAAAACTTTCATGGCATTTTGTTAAAATTCGTAGCAATCGCTGCACCCGATACAGAATGTGTCAGAAACTGCGGTAGCTAGATTATCTGCAGCTATTAGTCCTTGAAGACGACTCTACAGCCGAAATTACACACTTTATCCTTGATTTTTAATGAAAGTCTTAGTTTTTATGGTAGCTGACAGACTTACTGGCATTCTGCTGAACTTAAGATGCCACAAATTTCCACTAAAGTCCTATTAATATGATAAGAAAAAATGCACTGATAACCTCCAAACGCACCATTTTCAAATTGGCACGCATGTTAGAGTCCTTATGCTTGCCCTTTTTTTGTGTGCTCTATTAAAAAACTCAAAAATTTCGTTTTTGAAAGACAAGTCTCTTTACTGTTGAAAAATATTCATATCAACCTAAAATAACTTGTCGAACATCACCATTTTCACTGCAAAAGTCACAGCATTTTCACCTTTACTATGTTATTCATCTATCAAGCCGTGGTTGTGTGCCTAAAATAAAAGTTAATGTGTTCTAGGCATAGTCCTGCATCATGACTTTTCAGCGAAATACAGGCTGGTCTTTTTAAGAATTTTTACAGGAGTATTTAGCCCGTAAACAAAAGAAATGATAAAATTTTACTTGTGTAAGAGCTTGGAGTAGATGTTGATGTCTCCAAAATTTAATAGAAAACTTAGAATTTGTCTCCTTATAATGAAAACTTCATTGTATTCTAAACCTGGTCATTAAATCAACATTAATTG
This sequence comes from Pyrrhosoma nymphula, assembly GCA_963573305.1. Lineage (NCBI taxonomy): Eukaryota > Metazoa > Arthropoda > Insecta > Odonata > Coenagrionidae > Pyrrhosoma > Pyrrhosoma nymphula. Next base: position 92,858,885 of record OY754335.1, on the reverse strand, counting down.
GGGTCATAGTTCGGAGCTGTGGAGTGCCATTTTGCAGTAACATGGAGTCTCAAAGCGCTCTATCTTTAAAATTATTAAAATTAAGGACTAATATTTTGCAAAATGTTTTTTTTTTATAAAAAATCTTAAGAATCAAAGGTTGTTAAGCCATGGCTACGACTGTTTCCTTTGAATCCACCTTTATGATAGTACATGTACAGTTTTAAATTGTTCAACAGAATCTTGGAAAGGTATTATTTATTATAGCATTATTCCTTGTGCAGTTTTATGCTTCAAAACGCACTGTTTCAATTAGCCCTCCAAATTCCTAGAACGAATTAAGAGTGTTAATTGGGGAGTGGGTGTATTGAGCACACTTCATCATTACACATGTATTATTCAATTTTAAAAAGTCTCCTTGGTCACTCTTTACCTTCTTCTGGCATTTACTAACTGCAACTATGCCCAGTCCTTTACGGTATATGCCCAGCAACTATCTATAATACTAGTGTTACACTCATTGCAAGAAATCAGAGTTCATGCTGATTGAAAGAAAACCACCCTAAGTTAATGGAATTATATCTGTTTCATAAAGGAAGATAACCACAGCCACTTGCAGACTTGAAGGCTTCTGCCCTCTTGAGCCCCATTCTTCTATGCCGAGGTTATAGCTGACATATGCTCAGGGTACATAGGTCACAGCCCCTGAGATCCCAGTCCCCAAACTTTCTGTGCCCACTCGAACTATCCTTGAAACAACAATGAAAGAGAACAAACAATTCAAGGTCACTGACCATATGAATAACTCACAAATAAGATGACGTAGATGAAGTGAATACCTCAGCCCTAGACTTCGCTGCTAGTGTCATGCTTGCAATACATAGTTGGATGGTTGATCCAATATATTCAAATAGCCTGTTTAATCAATTACTTTCTAAGTCCATGAACACTACCCAAACTTGATAATGCATGTTTTTCATGGTTGATTTTCTTACACCCTGATAACATGTATTTCAGTTTGCTGCTATTATCCAATGACTGTCCTAAGTATCCTAATTTTACAATGGTCAATATGTTAGAGCATGATACATAGTACAAAATCCAGTCTCTCAAGTGATAAAAACATTTTTATGACAAATATTCATCTGAATACAAGTAAACATATGCACTGAAGTGCTTTGAGTGAGCTTACTCTGGCTGCGCCTTCTCAGGGTAATGATTCCATGGACTCACTGTTATGCTACACTGTATTTTGTGCAAATAACCTGCTATTGGTAAAACCTTTTTGGGAACAAAATGTGACTGTATTATGAACATTCATATATTATGAATGAACTGTCCACCATTTGACTCATCAGTCAACCCAGAAATCCCAAATCCCGCCACCCCCCACTCTCAGAAGTCCCTACCCTCACCACTCCCAAGCCCTAACTGAAGGCAGATTTCTTCATATATATTCAGTGATCCCTCGAAAATGACATGTATAAGTTGAATGCTTGGTTGGATGTCTATAAAATTCAAGTGGAAAAGTTTCTGTTATCCCTGTTACCTAATGCTTTGTTTTGAGTTCTAAAGTCTACATTCCTTTGCTCAATAGGATCTCAGCTACCCTGTTTTCGAGCTGGTGGAGGCAGTACAGTTCAAGGCCTGGCAAATAGATTTCATCAGTCTATGACTGATGAGCAGCTTCAGTCCCATGTGGACACATTGGTGCGATCATCACTCGTTTCCCTGAGCACCAAATTGTATGATAGGTATCAGTACATCACCAATGGAATCCTATAGCCCTGGAAGTTGAAGTGATTTGCATATATAAAACTGTATTTGTTGTGGTAACACCTGAACTGGGAAGTGAGTATTGGTTATGTTCCTTTCTTTCCACTGCATGTTTTGTTCTGAATGTCTCTTCTTGACTATGCCAAGGTAAACCATGTAGGGTCTATTTTATGGGTTAAAGGCATATTCTTTTGACTTTATTATGATTTTTTGATAGTTAATGTCAGTCATGATTACATATGAAGATGTATCTGAGCTTAAGTAGGTAATATTTTCATTCACGTACATGGAATGCATTAGTAGTAGTTGGGTAGAAAGCTGTTGCAGGCTTGGCATGAATATCCTTCCGAAAACAACGTAGGTATCAGTATCTATGTTTCTTTCATTTAGTTTTGTATTCCTGTCCATGAACCACATATTGCCAATATAAGGTATGTCCTTAAACCCATTTTCTGACAGTACATTCCAGGTAGGATGTGCAAAGACTACCAAGTCCATTTTCGTTTACATTTCAATGTTTTAATATTGAAAAATTGGCTTAATTATTTTGCCAAGGTTGTTTTGTTGAATATAAATTATACATTTCGGAATGCAATAGTGTAAAATATTGCATTTAGATAGTATTATTACAGTAATTAAATTTTATGCATAAAAATGCTGACTGATATATCTGATGGTGGTAGTCTTTGCTCTTTAACCAAAGGCCGTAGATGCTGCTGTAAAGCAGCACAAGGGTTAATGTCTCATTTAAAGTAATTTTTATTGATGTTTTAGCTTGTAAGATAGCAATTAAAATATTTTTGTCCTTCTTAAACTGTGAAGGTTGAATTTTCAACAGTCCCTTAAAAATGAACGAGTGCCTTGCAAGTGATGTTAAAAATCTAATATTCATTTTTTTGTTCGGGAATTAAAACTGACTAAAAGAATGAAATTGTCCTAGGAGGAAAAATAGGTCATGAGGTTCATTATACAAGCTTTTACAAGCAATTATATATTGGAGCATGTCAATATGTTGATTTACCTTTAAAGGATGAGTGAAGTAATTACCTACCTCTAAAATAATTATGAAGGAATAAAAATGATATTTCAATAGCTAAGAATGGAATACGGATATGCCTTGTTTAGCGCAAGGGATGTGTTCCTAGGGGTCTTTGCACTAATCGAACTTTTGATAAAAGAGACCATTGGGAAGATAGGGATGCGTTTCTGCCACCATAGAAATTTGTTGTTAAATTTTCAGAAAACCATATATATTTCAATTTAAAGCCTTGAAAGTACTTGTTATAATCATTTATCGTTATAAATATCTTTAAATTTATAAGGTTCTTGCTTAACACATTCAGCGCGTCTATTGATGTGGTCCCGTCTATGCCGATCTATGGGACCACGTCAATCAACGTGGTCCGTTAAAAAATGGGTTCCATTTCTAGTGTCTCCCTTAAATCGCGACCCGCATTGATTGTGTTAATACCATTTCTCTCATATGAAACATTTCTTTGTGAGTAGTTTAAAATTTCCTTCCCAGAAGCAGGTTTACGTTTTTCTTTTGTTTGGGTGAGCTAAAATCTAGTGGCAAATGGGTAGAATTATTTACTCAAGGGCTATGTTGGGTTTGTTAAATATTGACAGAGTTTGCATGAGTGAAAATTATTTTTACTTTTAGCGAAAAAAGGACGAAAACCACAAAAAATAATTCGAGTAATAAATAAAATAGGTAAATATTTATGCCTCTTAATTTGAACTCAAATAGCATTTTTGTAAGTACAAATGAGGATGCTCTTACACAGATACCAAGTGTGTACGAAATAATACTTAAATCAAAAAGGTAAAAATAATTCATTACTTGCAGTCTCTTTGTGCAATTAACTGCAAATGAGGCATTTTGTTTGTTAAGTTGTCTGGCTTTTAGCTGTGCCATTCAGGTGAGGTGAATCACAGTAGACCCCTGCTCTATGATGCTAATCAGTGCCATCCCTAAGGTAGTGCGACAGGTGCCGCTGCACTGGGCCCCGCACCTATGGCCCCGCACCCCGCCCTGGCTTGCCTCTTTCAGACAGCACGTGGAAACCCGCCTATTACCCGAAATTACCCCACTACTTAGTGCACATGTAAATTTCTTTGAACTATTAGCAAGTTTGTCGGTTACTTTCCTTCTGTACATGCAATATGCTTAAATGATACTACTATATGTATCAATAAGGGAATGCAAAGTTAGGAGGCCCCCCGACTTTCGTTTGCACAGGGCCCCTCAATCTCCAGGGACAGCCCTGATGCTAATCCGTTCCACAGGACCATTCGTAATGTGAAATCCGTCGTAAAGTGAACCAGCATATTATCGGACAAGGGATCCATTTAACTGCATCAACGCCAGTGCATGCAGTGGTACACAATAGAGGGTAGGTATGAAATATGCTGGAATCACATGATTTAAAATATGTATTATTTAACCAATATTTAAACTTTGCATAAGATATAGTTAATTGTCAACACAATGAATTTCCTTGCATGAATACGCAAGATGTACCACCTATCCCCCGTACTCGCAGTCTTACTACGAGCCAATATCAGCAACTTAATATTTAATCGCATTTTCAAGTGATGCTAAGAGAACAGAGACTAGCAATTATTCAACTCTCATTATACCTTTGCTTACTACTCAGCGTCGACAATTAGGCATCTTTATTTTGGTCTCACGCCATCAACTCTACATTGCAATTACTTCAATGATATATGAAGAAACACCTAGAAAGTGGATTTGTGAGCTTATTAAATTTATGGACTCAAAATTAAGTATTGAGTTATGATAGAAATAGGCTAAGTATGAGTTAGAAGTAGCTTATGATAATCCATAGACGACATATGGAGGAACAATCAGTAACCTTTCCACAAATAATAATTTATGTGCCCATCACCATCGTCCCTCGCCTGTCTTATACTTCCTAAGGTCTTCCTTCTCCGTCTGCCGAGCCAACAGCATTGATATCATTCTCCCAGTCAATGGCATCTCTTGGAGATTGAATAGCCAAATAACAATAGAGACAGCAGCAGAGGGGAGAACCTTCACTTAAAGCCTTTTTCTCGGAACAGCTGACTGACTCTTTGGGGTTGGGACTGTTATCGGGGGTTGGTTGTTTACTTCAGGGACCCATAACCTTCTTAAAGGAGTCCATAGATCGAGTACCAGAACACAAAGCACTTAAGAAGAACACTGAGGACATAAATATTTTAATGGAGCTTTGCTAAGAACAAGTTGAACTTTCAATGCGAAACAATAATAACCTCTCTTGCGATGATAATGCAGGCACATTAAATGGTAAAAAATGATGCTGCGGGCATATTTAAAGGTAAAAAATTAAAGCTCTCCCTTGAAAAATTGGTGGTTTTTTAATCCAATCTTGATAAAGTATTTTGAAGTGTCCATTTACTTTATCTTCATAGTCATACGATAAAAGTTCACTCCTTTCTATATCAGGATGTTTCTTGATCGTCCTTTTAATTGTGTCCCAAGTAGCGAGTACTTTATGTCATCAAACATCACAGTATTTCCATCGTTAGTAGTATCCTCTTTCCAGCTACTTTCTTCAATTGTTTTCTCCAATTTTTGGAGTTCTTGTCTTCAGATCTCTTCTATGGTCATTGATGTGCTTCTCGATATTGCATTTCCATCAACCTAAAGCCCTAATGTTTGACCAAGGTTAATTATTTCCTCATTCATCACATACTCTTTATCAATTTGTTGAAAATCATGAACAACATCCGGCCAAATATTTTTCCAAGTGGAATTGTGGCACCTGGTGGAAACTTCATTCCAAGAGTCCACAATTAGGCGAACACTATCTAAAATGCTGCTGTGCGACTTCCAGAAATCTGTCAGTGAGATGGAATTCGGCTGCTGGTCTCCTTTAAGCACTTGGGAAACACTTTTTTAAGTAATTTTTAAAAATTGGCAATTACTTTCTGATTCATTGGTTGGAACAAAGAAGTGGCATTGGGAGGGAGAAATTGCACTTTAACGAAGCTGAATTCCACCTCAATGGATGCGGCAAGATGTGGATCGTGACTTAGGGCATTATTTAACGCTAATACTGCATGCCAGTTTTATTCTCTCAAGGTAACTTTTGACATAAGAGCAGAACTCCAATAGTACCCACTCACTAAAAACTTGGCATCTAAAAACCCAGGTTGGACTTGTGGGCTGTATTTTTCTTGAAGGTCTTATGATTTTCTGTGCCATAGATGATCATAAACCACCAACTCCTGGCAAGTTAAGTTATCAAATGGTTAATGGGGTTTGAAAAGAGACTGTTCACAGTACAAACTGCACCCTTCGTTGACAATTCCACTTCACACAAAAGATCCTCTAAAACTTTTATTCACGCAAGGGTAGAGTGCATCAGCAACTCAGATGGCAGTGCGATGCAGATTCTCTCAGTAACTCAGTGCGAAGTCATACGGGATTTGTATTTCTATTCAAATTTAGATAAGCCATTTCACTACGTCCCTACGTCACTATGTCCCTACGTAGAAGTGTTAAGATGCTATTCAACTTGTCTCATTGATGTGATTTATTATCTTGCGACAGCTGTATCCATTTAGGAATCATCATTATTTCGTTGGTAGATAATGCGCTCGAACAATAAGTTACTCTTCAGCAGAAGTGCTCATATTTTTCCTACGTGGTAAACAAATTGATACCTCTGTGATGACTAATGAAAGCCTTAATCTGAATTATCATAGATGTGACCTTGACTACATACAGAATGCTGCAGCTCTCGTTGAAGCTGAGTAGCAATAGAACTAATGATCGCAAAATTGGCTCTAAGCATGCGAACAGCTCCTAATTACACATATCATTGAATATGTTAATGGTTCTATGATAGAAAATGCTGTTCATTAACAAATAAGGCTTTGAATGCTGAGTGAATAACCAAAGATCGTAGAAATGGGAAATTTTAAAGGGTGCACACAAAATCAGCACCCTTTAAAATTCCTGGCATGCAGATCTTAAAGTGAATCCATCGTAAAGTGAACCCATCGTAAAGCAAGGGTCTACTGTAGTTCTTTGAAGCAAGATAAACTACCCCAAGCCTTGACATTCCACGTTGCTGCTGCGATCAAAGTTTGGATCATCTTTGCAAAATCTGTCATAATTTATGGTCAAACCTATCTGTGAGAACGTTTCTTGTCAATAATTTTTCTTTCTTTTGACGAAAACATAAAAACTAAGAAGAGTAAAGGTTAGCAATAATGCCAAGTCGCATCATGTGAGAGCAACTTTGTTGGTACTCGTGACTAATTTGCCTCAAGGGAGGGGGGAAGTATAGGAATTCGGGTGGGTGGCACTGGGAAAGTTCCACTGAGAGACAAATTTGCACTAACAGAGGTTGCGCTAAACGAGGCATGACTGTGTATGTATTTGCAAAATTATGCTGAGATAGTCTAATATGAAAAATTTAGTTTCTTTGGTTCAATAAGCTCAGTGAAGGCACTTAAAATATTTTTGCTGAAGGCATCCATAAAATAATGGTTGATCAGGTTACTAATGGTCTGACTGAACAAAATTTAATGAATAATATAAGTATTTAATGCTTTATTTGAAGTCAAAAAATGCCTAATTGTTCTTTCAGAATTGACTATAATGTCCTTTCTACCATTTTGAAGGTCGAAATCCAGAATTCTATCTTGGGCTATGTTTCTTTCTTACATAGACTGTACTTGTCATGCCTGTACTTGTGATTGTGATATAATGATTTGTTATATTAATTTTAGTCTCTTGTGGAATAAAAAGCTTGTATTTAACTCATAGTATGTGTGTACACATTGTCACACATTATGGTCAATTTACTGTTCAATGGAAAGTTTTAGATTCAAGTGTATGAGATGTGTTTTTATTGGTACAGTTTCAGTGATTAATCCAAATTTGATTAATAATTGAGGCACTAATTTTCACATTACTCTTGTGAATCTATTTTTTTCAACTTATTATTGATCAACTTCCTTGCTTGGGCTGTGAATAGGTAGCTGTCTGTAGTTTGTGCCAGCATACCTTTTATTGAATAGTTACATTTTTAATGCTATTTATTGTTTAATATTAATTACAAATTCTACGATAGGAATAATTTTTCAACTACCAAGTAAGAATTTGTGATTTCATTATTACCTTTATTACATATTGCATCTCATCATCTGCCACTATTAATTTTGCCTATTGTAGTGCACAACTCTTAGAAGTTTCGGATATGTATTAGCACAGATGTTCTTACAGGCTTGAGATTGAAATACAAGTGAACATTTTGTTGAATGCTTTGCCCCCACAACCTAGCCATCAAGATCAAGTGATATAAATTTAGTTTTATTCCATTAGCAGTCAACTATGCAGCACTACAAGTTACAGACATTTAGGAGGATTGTAGATTTGAATTTGCTTGTATTTTTGCTCATTTTAGAGTACAGATGAGTTGAGCTGACCTAATCCATTAATGGAGTTGTGCATTCTTTATCGTGTACTGTTCTAATTGCTTGCTAGCATCTCACATCAGTTTTCTTATGAATGAAAGAGAAGTAGTGCATTAATGTTTAGTTTTTAATGTTAGCTGGTTGTTGGTTTTAGTCAGTTAAATATTCATGGAGGGGCATTTTTGAAATTCTAACCATTGAATTCTGGTTCCTGCAGGGGTCTTCATCATTGCCTATCTCCTTGCCAAGGAAGACTTTTTGAGCAACCTTGGTGTTTCCTGGTTGAATTGTGATCATATTAATCTTCTGACTGGGTGTCATTCAGGGACTTAGGAAATGTTTCCTGTCCCAAGGAAATAAACATTCTCCTTTTTTTTAAAGTGGCAAGTGTTATGGTGAATGTTGGCATATTTCAGAGTGCTTCCTTTTTGCGTGCAAGTATATGAGTGATTGCGTGTACGAGTGATTGATTTGGGCTTGCGATTTTTTCAGTCAGACTTTGTGAAGTTTGTGTGCGTGTGTGACTGTGGGGATTCAGCTATGTTTCTCATGATTCCAACATGTTATATAGCCCAGGATTATCATAAAGCATTATTTATCCTAATGGGCTTCCATTTACATGAAGCTAAATAATAAAAAGCTTTCCATTAAGACATGAATTCGGGCTCAGCCATGCAGTGATATGTGTGGCACGTGATGTATAAAGTGTGTGAAATGGTAATCAGTGCTGCCTGTGACAATGCCCCGTGGAATTCAAGCTGGAGAGCCCCACTAAGACCACACTAACCAAACTGGTCAGCTCTCTTGTATTGCTCTCTCTATGTCTCAATTTGTGGGCATTAAAGTTGGACTCTTGTGGCCTCTTTAATTCTACAACCTAAATCTTTGGTCACAGTTTGTGGTCCACAATCTGGCTGTGCTATAATCTCTCGACCAATGAAGAGTGGTAGTAAATAATAGCAAAAGAAAAATAATTGTTCACTGGCTGAAAAAAATGACCTCTTCAGAGAAGCTGTGAACTTTTTATTCAAATTGAAGTTGTTTGATACATCCTCGGATACCTTTGGCTGTTACCAGATGCACTCTTTGTAAGGGGAATCAATGTCACCAACAGAGTGGTAATGCTGAACAATTGACTCCTTGGACTTAAAAAAGTTTTCATTACCCGTGAAATTTTGGCAAGCCTTTGCATTGTGATTTTTTGGCAGTTGTGTGAGCCTTTGCAAGTGGGTTTTGTGGTGGGTACTCATGGGAATTGGTTCCTCTGTGAGTGATAGTGTTTAAGCAGAAGTTGGTGGTGCTCCCTTATTGTTTCTTTCATCATTTAAATTTTTTAAAGAAATATTTCAGAGACAAAAGTAATGTATCATCTGTTGGGAAATGGCTAAAGATGCTCATTATGTGGAGGCCCTCATTGGTGCTTTGGGAGGTGTTATCCAGTTGCTGTTGTATATTTCAATTTAAGATTGCATTAAAGTAATGGAGGGAGGATGTGGGCGGCTGTATTGTACATACTCAAAAAAGCATAGTAATCTATGAGGCATGTATTGTTATTCTTTTATGTGTCTGCTGAATGTGTGTTGCATCTCATTCCAGTTTGTATTTTATGAAATAAAAAGAGGCTGTATGAAATATCCAAGTATGTTCCATTCATGAAATTCCTTTTACTGGTATGCAATTATAGGTGTATAACATACAATGAGAGAATTATACATTGCTACTGTAGGCTGCAGTATTTACACTTTCAGTCAAGTCTACCGATCTAGCTCAATCAATCGATGCATACCAGCTTAGGCCGGTGATTATATTTTTAAAAAATGATCCGATTTCAGAATTCATGGTCTCAAAATGTGTGAATCGGTGAGAAAAAAATTAAAATAAGCCCCAGGTTCGTGCGACGACAGATGGCCGTGACTGAGGCACCTAAAGGGCCTAAATGCAGTTATTTTGAATGTTGAAGTTTTCGACCTGGATAAAATGGTTTCTAAAGTAAACTTGGTATTTTAGAGCTCTTTGGCGAAATTTTCAACCGTTTTGTCATATCTTGATTCCTTCATGCCGAAACACTGCCTCAAAGGCGCCCGTCACACCCCTTGCCACCCCTGCCAGCAGTCATGCCATTTGATGCTGGGCGACGCCCTGAATGCTGGAATTACAAATGAATAACATTTTCCCCGGCTTGTTATTATTTTTCACTCTAGCTCCACTCTACCAGCATGTAAGGGGAAGGAAGGAAGTGCCACAGGACTGAGGAGTGTCGCGCATATCAAGCATTGCACAACGCGCCGTCCGGCATCAAACGGCGCGGCGGCCGCCTTTGAGGCAGTGTTTCAGCATGAAGGAATCGAGATATGACAAAATGGTTGAAATTTGGGCTCTAAAACACCATGTTTACCTAGAAATCGTTTTATCCAGGTCGAAAACCTCAACATTCAAAATGACTGCATTTAGACCATTTAGGTGCCTCAGGCACGGCCATTTGTCATCGCACAAACCTAAGGCTTTTTTTATAATTTTTTCTCACTGATTTGCATATTTTGAGACTACAAATTCTTAAATAGGATCATTTTTGAGATATAAGCTCTGGCCTAATACCAGCTATATGATAGCATATACCCTTTCAATCAAAGAAGCTTTATTGTGGGGGCATTCTAATCCATCTGCTGACTTGCAGTACTTATTAATTCTAATATTATTGGAATATTTCTCTTAAAAGTGTTATGAGATGTAATTGCTGAATCCTCTTTCCACTGACAAGCTTTCATACCACCACACAAATCAATTTTGGAGTATGCACGATCTGATAAATTGATTCAGGCTTAATTTGGTGGAATCTTTCCATTGTATGACAGGAAAATCACTCTCTAATTGTGTTGATCCAAGCTTCAATTTTATGTTTATATCTTAAATTTACAATACCATTTTGTTGCATAGAACAGTAACGAACCCACTCCTGTGTATATGCTAGTTTCTATGAGTTTTCCTTGCCTGAAGTCCTCCCACCATAGAATTTTATTTCCCAACTCCATCTTTCCTTTCCCTGCGCTTCCTCTTGCAGTCTATACCCCCTTTCTTCCTATGACTTAGACCCGTATTTCTAGGAGTCCACAATAACTATTTGTAGGGACATGCAAAACTCGCAAATGCGATAACGTGAATTTTTACATGAATGCAGGGGTTTTTCTGCAAAAACGCGAATTACGTATATTATCGCGAATTCCAACATTTCAATCGTGAATTTCAACATTTCCAACGTGAATTTCCTCATTTTGGTGGTCTCTGTCATTAAACTTGCAACTGTAAACATTTAGTTTAGCAGTACATATGTGGAAATGGCCTTTCCGGTACAACTTTATTTAGAAATGTTACTCGGATATAATATTCTTCAATCAAGTTTTGTGAACTTGAACAAAAGGAGTGAAAAATGCATGCCAAAATTTTGCTATACAGGCAGTCCCTGAGTCACGTAAGCGTCGGCTTAAGTTATTATGTACTTACGTAAGTGGGAACTTTACCCAAAGCGACTAAAATTACAGAAGTTACGGACCGCGAAGAGTGGTTGTCTACTTTCAAGGGGCCCATGTAATGGAAGTGTCTGAATGTTGGTAAATCCTGGCCAACCTGAGAAGGTGAAGACAGGAAAATTGGCCTGGTCAGCATTTGTAGAGTAGCATTAAGATACTGTGCTTTCCCACATCCCCGCAGTTGCGTAATTCGTAGTTATGATATTATGTAGTTTGATGTAAAATTCACGAGGTGCACTTTCAATGTAATTTTAACATTTTCGTTAAATAGTAATCTCGAAAAAATATCGCGTGTTTCAAGCAGCATACCGTCATTTAAGTAATTGGCATAGTGATTTTCTTTTGTGACAGTTTTATCACATTCACCAAAACTTATACATAATGCCGAAGTGGACGGTGACGGCAAAGCAGCGTGAGGCAGAATTTCGACAACATGGATTGTATTGTGCTGATGACAAAACAATTCTTTGTTGTTTTTGCAGCACAAATGTATCGTGGAAAAGGAAGGGCAGCTGCAGGAAACACATTTCGAGTGAAAAACATAAGGCTAATGCTGAAAAAAATTCTTCCAGTGGGTGTGGAACAAAACGACAAGCATCCATAATAATATTCAGAGTGGTATTTTTTTTACAAAACTACTAATTTCTTGCAAGCTATGAAAGCTTCTAAAGCAGAAGCTGTAAAGTCGATACAAGTGCAGATGGAATCAATAAAACTTTGTTCTCTTATGGTAGAAGGCCCAAGTAGAGTAACATTTGAAAACAGTTTTTAGCCCTCAAGTAGTTCTGACAACGGAGGTGAGCCCCGACTTGATCACGAAATTGAAAAAAGTTCATGGCCTTGAGTCACTTGAGATGGAAAAGTTGATGTTTGGGTTTAGGGAATCACGTCGAATATTACAGCAAAAAAATTCCTGGGTTCAGTGGATATAATGAAAGCGATTCAGTTACTAAAAATTTTTTGAACCATCATTTGCATTAAAGTGCCTTGAAGCGATTTGGACACCCTGTGCAAATGTGGACTCGGAGAGATTTCTTTCCTCCTACAATATTGCGCTAACAAATGGGAATACAAATATAAAAGAAGAAATTTTGACCACACTGGCAATTTTTTCATTTTAAAATACGGACATTTAACTGTAATTTGGCTCTTTGTGTAAATTGGTTAGGTATGTGAAATGTAAAATGTAAATACAGCATAGTATTAATGGTTTAAATTTTCCCTAATCAATGGTATTCAACATTTATTGCCAACGGGTGGCCCTTCTGGGAGGAGGGCACTTAATTCACACAAAATATTTTGTCGTGAAAATAACACCGATTTCAGGGTAAAATAACACCGCTTTTGCAAAAAATAACCCCACTTTTGGCTATTAAATAACCCCACCTTTTGCAGGTCTCTAACTATTTGTTTCCTTGAAAATTATGGTTATCCTGTCAAAACTGGCCAGTTAATGAAATGGAAGTGTGAACCAATTCTATTAATGAATGTCTTTTCTTTTGATGGCTTAATAGCCTGATTGTATTGGACATAAATCCAGGTAGCCAATTGGATGTAAAAGTAATTAAACTTTCACATTTGAATTCTACGTCTTGGCTGATATGTGCGTATTCTTGAGTGCTATGTTGCCAAGCCACATTCACAACCTTTCTCCCTGTAGCTAGTTTCCTAGATGGCCACAAAGCTGGATTAGGAGTTTATTTGCTTTCCTTTTACATTCAACTGGATATTAAGAATTATCTTCAATGAATATTATCTCGCTGATTAACCTCCTTATTGATATAAATGACCTGATTGCTGTGAAAGAAAATTTGCTTTATATTTCTGAATATAATCTACCCTTCTCAATGCTACGATATATTTTGCTTCTCTTGTGTTAATATATTTCTTTTAACTTTCTGTGTTGTACCTGAAACAAAGTGGCATTCCTTCTCTGGGGTATCCCCTCAGCTGCGTTAATTTAATCAATTTGCCTATTCATTCCTTTCACACCTTCCACTTTATTGTCATGTCTTTGGTTAAGCGTGATGGACAAAAACACTTTTTTCAAACTTTCATTACACGTTCTAAAAGATGTTTTGGAAGTGACTATTTTTGCAGCGTGACTATTCCAAAAGGCCTCGGATATAATACCGTGAGCAAAAATGTCAGGATGGAGAGGCGTAGGAAGACGAGAGTAACCCTTCAATGGAATCCAGCACATGTGTGCGGCCGGCATGTTAGGCTCTTGTTATCATCATAACTACTATAGGAGAGGGTGCCAGTTGAAATTCAAGTGCCCGTCATAATTTTTTGTTCTTATGTTGATGCACTTGTTCTGACGTATCTTTTCTGACGTTTACTTTATTCGGTGTAAATATCAGGAGATTTTAGGTCAAATAAAGACCTGATGAAAGATTCCTTTCAATTCTTTAATAAAATTAAAGAGCAAAAAATTCCTTTAAATTATAAACTGTGCTCACTAGACGTTAAATCACTATTCACAAATATCCCCCTTGATTTGGTAAACCAAATTGTAATGGACAATTGGGAAATACTAAACAAAGATGACTTTTTCGGACTTGATTTTGTGTTTTCCAGGGATATTAAAAAAAAAAATTGTCAATACCATATGAAAAATGGAGTTCCTATGGGTTCCCCGGTGGCAACCATTTTGGCAGATCTCACCATGAAAAAACTATTAGACACAGTGCTCCCAAAGATACCTTTCAATATACCTTTCACCTACAAATTTGTTGATGGCTTATACTTAGCAATACCAAATACAAAAAGGATAACACTATTTTACAAAATTTTAATGATTTCCATCCTAAATTGCAATTTGTAATAGAACATGAAAAAAATAATGAACTCCCTTTTCTGGATATGATCACTAAAAGAAACTCTGACGACTCCATAACAATAGATTAGTGGAAGAAACCACATAAAGCAGACAGATATCTAAATTTTCATTTCTACCACCCTATAAAACATGAAATAAATATGGCTATCGCACTCAAATTTAGAGTGCTAACTTTAAGTGATAAGGTTTTCCACGATAAAACTTTAAAAATAATTGAGGATATTTTAGGAAAAATCCACTACCAAAAAAATTAATCAATTCCATAGTATACTCAAATAAAAAATCATCTTTACGTACAATTCAATAATTACAACAAATGTGTCAAACACTAATACAAACCAATATCGGGGAATTGTTTAGAAATGGATTATCATAGCAAATTACAAAAGTATTAAAAAAAACAGTTTATAAAATAGCACATAAAAACCATAAAACTCATCAAAAACTTGTATATTCAAAACTTAAGTCAGAAACCCCTATACAGCTAAGAAGCAATATAATTTATTCCAGTCCATGTAAAGACTGACAGTAGATATATAGGCCAAACATCCCAATTTAAAAAAATAGGAATTCGCGACACAAAACTTCAATTTACACTATAGTTCAACTTTGTGCATTAGCAAATCATGTAATTACAAATAGTCACTTATTTAATTTCGAAGAAGCCAAAATTTTAGACTGAACAAAATTTATCAAAAAGATTATTCAAAGAAATGTTCCAAATCTCCAGAAACAAAAAAAGTTTCAACAAAAGGACAGACATTACTTATCTCAAACTTTTCAACAAAGAAATGGATCCAAGCAACCAAATTAAAATTGTAAATAAAAATCAGCTACAAACTTGAAAGGTAACAATCTTGAATATGTCCATGTATTTTTCTTTTTAGTGACTAAATTATATATTTTAACCAATTTGTAATAAAAAAAGGATTGTAAAACTTTATTCACTATCATGTAACATCTATTTACAGCCCTTAAGATGGATCAATAAAGGTCCGAAACGTTGGCTGAAGTTTGAAGAAAAATAATATATTATTTGACCTAAAATCTCCTGATATTTACACCAAATAGTATAAGAGGTCGAGAAATAAATACCATTTGGTTTACTTCGTTGTTAGCTATAGAAAAGATTACACGTGTTTTGCTGTGCTCGGCGAATTTTAACTTACGAAAAAATGGAACAGAATTCGCATTAAATTTTTCTATAAATAACGGAATAAAGAGCAGAACCGTATTGAAAGTGTTAAATTTTGCTTTTGGCGAGTCGTCTATGCATAAAACAAGCATTTACAAGTGGTCAAGTGTCTTTCCAAGTGGGCCGGATCGATCGAATGTGAAGGTTCTGTTCTCCGTTTTCTGCTATTTCAACGCAATAGTGTACGCTAACAGGTCGTACGGTCAATATGAAGTAGGTAGAAACCTACTATCTGGAGGTTCCACGCCGTTTACGCGATACCATGATAACGCTCAGTTTTTTGGCGAAAACACTCATGGCAACTGCACCACGTTAATACACCTGTTCACACTAAACAGCTTGTTCGCGAATTTTAGCGAAAAAGAACTCCGTTATGATGCCTCACCCTCCATATTCGCCAGACATGCCCCCTTGCGTCTTCTCCCTATTCCCTAAGATCAAAAAAACCACGAAAGGAGGACGTGTTAAAGGCAATTGCCAGCAATTGAGGAGAAACTGACAAAATCGCTGAAGGAGCTAAAGGCCATGCCGAAGATTGCGTTCCAGAAGTGCTTTGAAGATTGGAAAAAGCACTGGCGCAAATGTATTATATGTAATGGAAATTACGTTGAAGTGGACAAAATTAAGATTTGCGAATAAATAAAGATTTTTTTATAAAAAAAGAAAATTCTGCGAATATGTTGATCAAATAGATGACTATGTTTGATGCTATTGCTCATCTAGTTAACTTGGTACTGCATCGATGGTGATAATGTCAAGAAATGTTCATTCAAATTAGCGTAGTATAAATGTGCTTCTTTTGTCGGAACGAGGTCCAGGCGGTGGTATTAAATAGGCGTGTGTTGGGCTTTGTTCTATTCGTATTGAGTGGCAGGACAAAATCGACCTCACAATCCCAGTTAGACGTTTAATGGTTTGTCGTTAGAACGTATATTTAGCGCATTCACGTTCGTGTTATTTTATATATGTCAATTGCATAATTAATGTATGCACAGCATAGTGTAACATACCAGTGCATACCACCCAAAGACAAAAACAAGTCTAGCCTTAAAAAAAGGTCTCCAGGGAGCAGGTTGTTGACATTTATGGACCCCCCTCGTCGCAGCGCCGGCATGACGTGGTCATCGCTGGCAGGATAAACTGATGCCTCGGCTTGAACTCTCTGAACCCATCATGCCGTCTAGATATGTTTCATTCAGAATAAGATAAGGGAGCCAAGGTTCCTTTCCGAGCATCCCCTCAACAGATAAAGCTTAAAGCCCACCAGCGATGGAGAAATTGTCCGTCTTGAATATACTTCAGTATACGTTGGTGTTGATTACGAGCTATTCCATCTCTTCGTACAGTTAGCTCCGTTACAGTGTATTTCAACCACTATGGCTCTTAAAATTGGGTTCCTTGGTGCTGGGAAGATGGCTCAGGCCATCGCCAAAGGAATCATATCCACAGGTAAGAGCAAGCACATGTATAGATTTGTTAACATTAGTCGCGATCAGAATCAGGCTTGATAAATCCTCTGCCGTCGTATTACTTGTGTTAGTTCTTTGCGGCGGGTTTTGATTTACCATTTGTGAAGTTCGATTTCTTTCGGTAGTATTGAAATTAAGGTAAAAGGTAAGATTTAGCGTCAATATTAGCTCTTGACAGTTCGTCATTAAATATTGCTGTGACGTTTTATTCGGATTGCATTCTTAATGCCATGAAGTATTGTTACGTGCGGTATCTTACTTGGCCTAGAATCTATCTCCGCCTTTTTATATATATGGCTGGTCGTAATCTCGAATTTCTAACATACCTACTTATTTATCTCGTTTATAACAACTGACTTCGTCGAGGAAAAAGTGAAGGGCCTTTTGGTAAAAAAATAATTGATTTATTTTTGGGCATTAAACTTATCACCGGAATGTGAACGAATTTATCTCGTTTATAACAAGTGATTTCGTCGAGGAAAAACTGAAGGGCCTTATGGCAAAGAAAGAATTGATTTATTTTTGGGCATTAAACTTATCACGGGAATGCGAACAGATCGTTGTATTGATTTATGAAATATGTCAAGGAAACTTTTATTCTTTTATCTAGATAATGTATTCATCTACCGGGGCAAATGACCGATTATAATGTTGCTCTCCTGCCTCATATTAATCGTGATGTTGCCGTATAATTTTTTGTCTTGATAGAGGAATCCGCAGCCATTGTTCGGCGAAGTTAATCCAAGGCAAATATTGTTCCCCCAACAGTTTACATTTTGATAAGAGAATCAATATAGGATTCCCTGATAAATGCTTCTTTGAGTTTGCCGAGAAGCAATCCTTTCACTCATAAGCATTTGTCAACAGACTTGGGGGCTTATAACACGCTTGTGAACGCGTCGTTAAAAAAACAAGCAATTAACTTTGGTCGGCATTGAGTATTTAATCAACCCTAAAATTTTCCGCGGTTTTTTCCTTTCAATGACTTCCCAGAAATCTTCGAGCCATGTGAGCCGTTTACGATATCCTTTACGTCTATACACATACTCAGAAAGGAGCGAAAACTTGGCCAAATGGAAAAAGGTAAAATAATAGGTATCTTAGTAAAAGCTTGCTGCTCAATCTATTGAGATCAGGTTATCAGATAGCTAGGATTCCGATTTGGTGATTATATTTTAGAATTTTCATTGGATTCCAGATCCCTATTGGGTGTCCCGTGAAGAGAGCATTGATTGCAGATTCCATCCGTCGAATGGGTCGTAAAACTATGGACCCTGTGGCGCCTTTCGTAGAGAGTAGACTGATAAATACGCCTGGTTTCTCTCCACCCTTCCTCCCCATTCCTAAAATAATCCATTCTAAGCACACCCACCTGCCCTAATTTTCACAAATCATCTTAGTTGTTGGTCACCTGAACGAGTTGCTGGTACCTGGTTGAATTATTACAATTATTGTATTACTACGCTAAAGGAGAGAATAATAGGAAGAATTATCGAGGAAGCAAAAGGAGGGTTCAAAATGAAGACCGGTAGGAATAAAACGGTTACCGGATAGGAGATTGGGGTGAAGAGCTGTAGCAGACCAAGCTTCGAGTTGATGACTACTTACTGATGATTTCTGCTTTGTTCATCGGAAAAGTTTGTAATGATAGCCTCCACAGACGTAGTCAAGTCCAATGCTTTGAAACTTCTCTGGAAAGATTTAATTTGTCTGTCAGCGAAATCTTCGGATCCCCCTTTAAGTGCCTTTCTTGGGAATTAAAGATCATAAGAAATCCAATACTTATACGCTGTCGCATTAGATTATTCGCTAAGCGCAATAAAAGCAGAGGAGGGTCTAACGTTATGAGTAGCGGGTTAAATAGTCACGTAATATGCTTATTATACAAACAAACGTTCAAGCTTTTGGACCTATGGACGTGGAAGCGTTGGAGAAACATTATTATTAGAACATTTATATTTTGACGATATCAAAATTGTTCGTATGTAGCTGAGATGCATGTAAAGAGGTTCCTTATTTTTGCTTTTTCGATACGCGGTCAGTCAAATCGCCAGATAATCATATTATTGACATTGTGATATCCGCACCCATTCTCTACGTTTACCTTAATATCTCACATCGGTCTAGTTAGATTGGTTTGGTGAATCAAGTTGCCCAGCCAGGTCTGGAATTCAGGCAACTCGCTTTTGTTCCCAGCCTTAGATCTCAGATCTATTCGAGTAGACCGGTCTCTGAGGGTATCGAATCGAGGAATTCACTGGATTACCACTCATTACGCTCGTCATCCCTTTCTTGTTGACCGATGCAAAGTTGTAAATTTCGTTCGTTCCATCGGGTAATTCCTTCCCGTTTTGTTACTTCTTAGGCAACGTTTGACCTCTCATCCAGGAGACTTCTTCAGACAGACCTCGCGGAATCCCGAAGAGTGAAGTTTTGAATATTTACCTCAAGTTGGGTCAGTTATGCAGTCATAGGTATAGGTCTGCCATTCAGGATGGTGACATTAATAAATATTCGTGAAGTTT
The DNA here is from genome assembly GCA_963573305.1 of Pyrrhosoma nymphula. Classification (NCBI taxonomy): domain Eukaryota; kingdom Metazoa; phylum Arthropoda; class Insecta; order Odonata; family Coenagrionidae; genus Pyrrhosoma; species Pyrrhosoma nymphula. The sequence continues at coordinate 92,839,119 of OY754335.1, read as the reverse complement.
GTTGAATAATGCATGAAGGAATTGCTTCCAGCCTTGATTAACCATATTTCGGCGACATGTAATATTTTTAATAATCTTCGCCTGTTTATTGCGCCCAGCAGGAGTTATATTGTGGTACGGAACCTTCATTGCAGTAGAGGCAGTGGCTATTCGATGGTTGGCCGAAACAGTGGTAGCAGTTAGTAGGGAAGTTGACCGAATGCTCATTTCATTTTTGCAATGGAGGACAAGTCAGCAGGTTGGTTGGTAAGGGAGGGATAATTTTGGGGGATTTTGAAGGATTGCTGACGAGAATCCTAGCAACGGCATAACCCTACTCTTAGAAAGGTGCCAACGGGTCCTCAGTGTCCGATCCCATTTATGGAGTTCTCTATAAGGACTGCTCTCCACATTTCTCTCAATCGGGGATTGTTGTTCCACTGAAAAATCCTTGCCACCGCCAGAATTCGATCCCGAGCCCTGGGGATGAGAAGCTAGCACTCTATCCACCTGCCCTATCCCCGAACCCTTTAATACACCCAGGAAGCTCCTGTGTATATAATCTTTGCTCCTGACGACGCTGATTCATCGCTTGTATTTTCGATGGCTTGCATTGTTGCACCGCATAGATTCCACGATTTCAGAAACCAAATTTAATTTACTAAGTTTCTCCTGTAGGGCTACCACGTAACTGCCCGTGCTTCATAACGCCGCGCTCTGGAACGTCCGAAAACTTCGCCCCATGGGATTACGTATCTCCAGGCGAGGTTCTCAACGTCGGCTTTATAAGGGCGCTACCGAATGCATGAGAAAGTTATATTGCGAATTCATTCCACTCGGCCCGTCCCTTGTTCGAATCTTTCCATCCAATCCGAAGTAGAGAAAATCGTCACGTGACTGCGCTGAAGCAGAATTCAATAATAATAATAATATATTTTATTTGCCAAGGGGCAAGTAAATTGCATACATGTATATGGCTCGTCAAGTGTAGGTTAAAAAATTGACATACAATATTTACAATGTTGTTAGTAAGATAAACACAAAATAAAATAAAGCAATCATTGCCTAAATATTCATCTGTTGAATAGAATACTCTTTCATGGAGGAAAGAACTCACCTTAGATTTAGACATTGTTGGATTGAACATATTTAAATTCTTTTGGCAACTTATTATAAATTCTAATTCCTATTTCCACGGGGCCAAGTTTTTTGTAATAGTTCTGGTGCTATTTATATGCAAATGATCAGATTTTCTAGTGTAATACTGATGAATGTCAGAGTTTAGATGAAACTCGTGAAGAATTTTCCTGATAAACATAACAATAGAGAGTATACATACACATAGAAGGGGAAGAATCTTAAGAGATTTGAATACGGGCTTGGAAGGGGCACAGTATGATTTCTTAGCGATTACTCTCACTGCACGCTTTTGAATATTTTGAATGAATGTGGGGATGAGCCCCATAAAATAATATTTTGGGACATTTGGGAATAAAAAAGGCCATAATAAATAGTTAATAAAACATCTAAACTGACTGAATACCTAAAATAACGGATGAGGTAGCAAGAAGAGTTCTGTTTCCTCATGAGTAGTGCAACATACTCGTACTCATATATAAGCAAACTCGCACGTAGAAAACATTTACCTATGTATATTTTTGAAACCCCGGCAGCCAAATTGTACAGAAGGTTCCGCAGATTATTCTATTATATTAATTTTGCATAATCAGAACGCCAATGTTTCAATTGCAGACCTATTTATTCATATTCAAAGTGTTACAATATTGCGTATTCCTCCATATTGAACACCACGTGGCGGGATTTAACGACCACGTGAAAATTACAACAATAGGTAGGAACCGGAACCACGCTAGTTTTTAGAACATTCCAGATAAACGGAAGTACGTCAGTAGCGAATCTTCTAGGAGGACGACAATGCATCAGCGATCAGGTATATAAGCCGACGCACGAGGATTCAGATATATTAGAGGTTCCTGAGCTGCCTGTTGGGTTTTGCCAGGGTATGCTGGTATTAGAATCGGGTGTGAAATATTTGTTAAAAGAGTTACTTAGTTCATGGTAGTTTGATGACGGAAAATCAGATGTTTAGAGGAATTATTTTTTGATTCATTAATGATATTCCAGGAAGTTTTCACTTTGTTACTGGATGAATATATCATTTCATTAGTATAAGTAAGTGAGCTTAGCTTCTGATAGACGCTTTCTGTAGTGTATTTTAATACTTTATCTTCAGCTAGTAAATTTCTGTCATTAGAAGACTTAGCAGTAGCTGAAAGAGTTTTTAAGGAAGAAGATAAATGTTTTATTTCACCTGTAATCCAGGGTTTTGTTTTCATATTGGAACTTTGTTTAAAATGAGTAAGAGGGAAGGCAGTGTTGAAAAAATATAGGAGAATGCTGTGAAAGTATTCAAAGCTTTCTTTTAAAGAAATTTGCTTGTACACACCATCCCAGTCATTAGAATTGAACAAGCTCTGAAAATAAGAAATATTGTAACATGAATAATTCCGTTTCAATTGGAAATGTTTCTTTTTTGGAGGAATAGTTAAGGCAATAGGTATAGTCATTAATGTCATTATCTATAGCATAATGATCAGAAAAATTGAACTCCACTGTTTCGCCCTTTGTGAAATTCAAGTTACAAAATATATTGTCAATTATAGATGAAGATTGAGCAGTTTGTCTTGTGGGTGCAAACATTGTTTGCTTCAAGTCAAAAGTGGAGAAGAGGTCCCACACACAATTGCTCATATATTGCTAACCTCACCAAAGACAAAATTGTAGAATTTGTCCAAAAACAGATAATTTATCTGCGAATGAGGGAAAATTACCTGTCGGTGATCTATAGATCACTGCAACATAAATGTTACTTTTACCAATGATTAAGTGTGCTGCACAACACTCAAAGTCCTTGTCACAGCATAATTTAGAGGCCATTTCCACACTGCTGGCCATCAGGCCATTTTTTAAGTATAATAGGACACCACCACATTTCATTGATTGCCTACAGTGGGAGGCAGCAATGAAATACCCACCAATATTAGCACAATTAAGTTCATCTGGATGCAACCAATGTTCAGTTGTACACACTATATCAGCATCTTTGTCATTCAGGAATACCTCCAAATGTTCACTTATGTCCCTAATGCATTGGATGTTTAGACATAACACTTTTAAATTACAAACATCGTCATCTTAATTATCTAGTCTAAGATGTCATAAGTTGTTTTTATTCATGGAGCTAGTTTGTTGCCTTGTGACCATTCCAGTTCGGCTTCCTTAAGTATTACTTTAAGTTTCATCACGATTCACCACAGATTCATTAGCCTGCCCAGAGCGGTCAGAACCCTCATTCGTAATGAAAGAAGCGGTATCACTGGTAATCATGGAGTTGCAGTCGCTTCCATCACCCACGACAGAAGCAACATTGGATCCCTTACAGGCGTTAACTTTGGCGGCGTGATTGACAAACGAACCACCACTAGAACGGATAGGAACTTCGCGAGGAGGAAAAAATTTACCCATCACAACGTTTACAGTCCAGGTTGCCTTATTTAATAAGTCTTCGCGTAAGTTTGATGGGGCACTGACCTTAAACGAGTTTAAATGCTTCCCTGATCGGAAACTCTCGCAGATGAACTCTTCTTTGGGGTATTTTTACACAGATAATTTTCTATATCACTTACGGTTGTTTGTAGCTCAACCCGACCAATGTACAAGAGCAGCCGTTTCGGGACACCTAGAAATTTGGAATTTTCGTCGGAAGGAGAACTAGTGCCCATGACGAGCTTATTTTTTTTAATCTCTTGTTCTTCGATGTCTTCCAACCTCCGTTATCGTCCGAATAATGGTCGACATCGTCGACACTGTGTTCAGGCAGGGGTGGTTCCACGACGAGAGACGATGTTTGGAGCACCAACGGAACGGAAGGCCGTTTTACACGGCGAATGATCTTGCGAATGATCATGCGCACGAGTAATGCGGGGGGGGGGGATGAATGCTCCGGCGTCTTTGTCGGTGGGCCCCCCGCGAGTGAGGAGGGGCGGGAAGGGGGTCATCGGAGTCTTGCGCTGACCACATGTCTCCCCGGCCGGCGGGACGGGCGCCCCCTGCGCCTCGGGGGTGCTGGCTGCATCCGGGGTAGCGACTGTATCGGGAAAGTGGAATATGGAATACTGGAGTGGTAGTTGCAGGGTAATATATTGTGGGGGAGATAAGAGTCAGGGGTAGGTAGCTATGGTATTGGATGTAAAATTGGGGAAGAGGTGAACGACAGTATACTAGAAGTTGAAATAAAAGCACGCACGACGAATTTCGTTATGGTACAGAACTAGTATATGCCTAAGAGTAACCATAGGGAGGAAGAGGAGGATGGGGTGTACGAGAAACTAAAAGGGATAATTGGAGAATTCCCTGGCTATAAAACCTGGTAGTGATGGGCGACTGGAATACAGTGGCGGGGAAAGGGAGGGATGGATATGAATCAGTAGATGAATTGGGAAAGCAATACGGAAAAAGTGGAATGAAGATACATCGCAAGGAAACAAAAGTAAAAGCAATTAAATTTTCTTGGACAAAGAAAGGAAAGCCGGTCATAAAAGTGGGAGAGCTGGAGCAATTAGAACAATTTAATCACTTGGGTAGTTCGTTAGAAGAAAATGGACATAGTAGCTAAGATGTTAGATGGAGAATTGCGCTAGTGAAATAAGCGTTTAGTGATAGGAGGGAGCTGATGTCGGGGATCTTAGGTAAGGATATAAAGAAGAGGCTATTGAAGAATTGAGGGTAGCGTTGTGTGGTGCAGAAACGTCGACTCAGGGAAAGGAAGGCGAGAATAGGCTGCAGGCGTTTGAGATGTGGGTGCGGAGGAGGATGGGAAAGGTGCGGTGGATGTAAAGGAAGAGAAACAAGGAAGTGCTTGACATGGTGGATGAGGAGAGGAAACTTTTGAAGGAGATTAGGAGGAGGCAGAGTAGGTGGTTGGAAGAGGTAGTGAGGGGCGAAGGCGAAGTTTCTGAAGGCCGTAATAGAGGGGAGGATGTTGGGTTTGCGGGTAAGGGGAAGGAAGAGAATATGTTTTATGTACAGAATGAAGAGAGGTACGACGTATGCTGAGGTGAAGAAATAAATTGTGTAGGTAAATAGGGTTCTATTAATGTATAAATCTGGTGCTCATCATGCTAGTGCAAGGTCTCATTTTCAGTCAACGTCCATTCTTTAGAAGAATTTATTAATGATTGAGCAGTATTCTTCTCCTATATTACCCATTCTGTCCAAACCTGCTTGCTATATACTATCGATCTAAATTTGAGTGAAAGGTGACATAATGGTATCTTTCTCTCTTATAAATTTTACATTGTCTCGGCATTCCCATACGATTTATGTTTAAATGTATTTTTATCTTTAATCGTTTGCCTCCTTTACTATAGTTGTTTCCAAAGATAGATGGATTAAGTATGGATCCGCGACCGTGGCTGTAAGTTAACGGTTAGCTATCCCAAAACCATTCCGCACCTCATACGCGCGTCTTGCCCTTAACCTGTATAGGGTAGTTCCGAGGGGTACTATTCTGTGCGTGAATTGAATATGAGATTATCCAGTGATGTGCTTTAATGCTCGAGTGTACATTTTGATGAATGTTTTCCTTATCCATCAATCTTATCCGCCTCATCTTATTTTTACACAAAGGAAGTATACTTAAAGTGATAGCTCTATTCTATATGGGTACTGGGTAGTGTGTATTTAAGCTGAAGTTAATCCCTTATTTCGTTTGTTTAGGTTAGGTTCGTTTATAGTTCGAATCTCAAAGGTAGCGGAGATATTTCAGTTGCAACCCGATTCCTCATTGGGTGCTCTGCGTTTAGCAATTCACCTGCCGTACTCTCCGAATGAGGCGTGGATCCCGTTGGATCCGTGGATCCCTTTGGCGGCATTCGTTAAGAGCGGTATGAGTTAAGACTAATACCGACACAGGGTTACTGTTCTACAATCCTCCTTCCACCATTACCTACCCTCTATCTCGCGAATAGACTCAGCTGTTGATCACTTACAATGACAACTACTTAATACTTGGATTTCAAAATTAGCCGTTCTGTTTAGAAGATACATTTACGCTTGGTGTTGAATAATGGCAGCTAAACCGAAGATCAACCGTAAAAAATAATCTTACGAATCTCTACTTTGCCCTCGGGAAGACAATAGAACGTCCCACGTATCAACAAGCTTTCTTAGTATGGTATGCTCTTAAGATTTTCATAGCACAACTCATTTTGTCTACGAAGCGAATACAAGGGGTGACATGAGGTGCCAAGTGATTCTGTATCCGCTCCTGACCTTTGAGACATCGTAGAGAACGAGGTAAAAGAACGCGTAGGAATAAGCCAATAGTTTCCACTGCACCGATGTATATTTTTAGAATATATCACTTGTTTAAGCCTTGAGTTTGGTGGTTATAAGTTATCGATTTGATACCTTAATTGTTGTTTTATTTGCCTATAAGGAAAACATCTCCACGCGGAGGAATTTCCTTACGTACTCCGCCACGTCCAGTAAGAACGATGAGTTCCGTAGCTTGACCTGATGTGACCGAGGCGGATATTGTTTCCTTCGCAATCACTGAAGGTCAAGGAGAAGGGGTGGGGTATTGGGAGTGGCGGGGGAGAGGGGGGGTGGTAGCCGAAGCGAGAGCTGATAAAGGAGCTTGTCAGTGAGTCACAGCTGGAGCGGAACGCTGCGGAAAAACGTTAAGTCTTCTAAACTGTTTTTATCATGCCTATAAATTATCTTGTTTCTCACATTTGAAATTATTTTATTTGACTCGAAAAACTCAAATTTTTCCTGTAGCTTTATTTAGGATTGCTTCAAATGCACTGTAATTTTCTTTCTCCCTGTGTTTCCATATAGCGACTAATTTTATCAAAATGAACGTATTTTGTACGTACGCTCAAATCATTGCTCTTAATTACTGGTTGTAGCTTATGAAATTATTTTACCTTAAAAAGTATGTACTATTTCAACTGAAGTATATTTATAGTTTGTGTTCACCACTATCCCAAAATAAATTTACCTTGCTGTTCCTTTATTGTCATGATAAACTGAAGAAAATGTGGTATAGTTGTGGGATGCAACAGCCTCTTGAATAGAGTAATGGAAGGAGCAATGAATGGGAAGAATTATCAAAGAAGAACGAAATAAATGAAACAAATTATTTAGGATGTAAAAATGAAGGCTTATGTGGAATAAGATTGTTAACTGATAGGAGAGTGGAGTGGAAAGCTGTAGCAAACCACTTTTCTGGCTGACGACTGATGATTTTGATACTTTTCTTTTGTGATATTTGTGGAAATATATTTTCCTTGTTCTGGTAACTCGGTCTACCGTTATCGGAATTTCGGGAAAAATAATGGAGCTAAATTCAATATTTGTTTGTTTCTTCTCCTCCTTTCCATTACTGGGGAGATTAATTTTCAAGTTGTAACGGCGGAATTAGTTCGGTAGTTCTCATATTATCTGATTATTTAATGAATGGTAGTCCATGCATGTGAGTTACGTGCGGTATGCTGGGTTTTGGAAAAATTGCATTATGAGTAGGTAGCTGAAATCTATAGTTTGAGAAAGTATATGTACTAAACCAGCCAGCTCATGTACTAAACCCTTACAATAAGTATGAACTTTATGAGCTATGAGCAATATGTACTAAGCATTAACCAATATACTGAACCATCATTAATAACAGGCAATATCCAAAGGAATACGAAACACAGTCTTCTTATTACATGAGATAAAAAATTAGGTAACCAAGTGAATTAATCACGTCTTTCACCTCCCTTTGGTCTTCTCTACTTATCACTAAGGTGATCCAGACTTCTTTATCAAGTGATTCATTTCTTTCCCTCACTCACTCTCTCAGTGATTCAACCCGAAGGTTGGTTTGGATAGTTGAGGGTAGAGCTCATCCCGGACTAAGCTACAGGGTTTGAATTTCACACATTCAGGGTGCAGATCCTTTCCCTGGGCCACCTCACACTCCGAGGATTTTTGATCGGGGGCGTCCAAAGGCTTCACCCGGATTTGAACCCGGGACCCTTCGATCAGCAGCCAAGCGCTGTACCCACTAGGCCACCACGCTCCCGAATATTTATTTAATAGACCTCAAATACAGAATATCCGTGAAATTAGATAATTTGCGGATGATGCGGTCATTATTGGAGAAATTTCGACAGTGCTGACTTTCAGGCTCTTTCATTGGATCTTAACTACTTGTTTTCGTCTCAGTATTCTATTGATTATTGATTGAAATATATTATAGATAAACTATAAATTGATTTTCAACGTTTCCACTTCCCGTCGCGAAATCTTGGGTCTCCCGGGTCCTCTGCTTCCCGATTCAAGTCTCACCAACACCAATGGGTTACAGCCACCTGTATAAGTTACGGCTCGCCAGTAGATTGATAAATGCCATTTTTTAACTGTCATTTTCTGTGAGAGAAAAAATCGAAATATCCGTATATTTTGGCAACGATTTGCATTGTCTTAATTATTGGCTCCAATGGCAACTTTCCAAAGACAGGAAGTTGTGAATGTCAAACTCAGGCGACTTATCAGAGCCAAAGCTGCGAGAAATTCCAAGGAGTCAAATCTCTTATCTTCTTCTCTTTCTCATGTTACTCCACTACTGTTATCCACGTTGCCAGAGGTAGCGATATCTGATTGTATTCAAAAGCACACTTTGAGGTTCATGCATTAATTGATGGCACAATCTTACGCCGCAAGCAAGCATCACATTACCTCATTGAAAAATCGCTTTACCTCCAGCGCTACCAACTGTCGCTCTGTTAACTCTGCGGATGGAATATAAAAAGCTGTACCTACATACATGGTAAGGAAGATGATGATACGCTCAAGACGATGATCATGGCCACAACTGCCTCATCTCGTAACAGCGCTGGCAATCTCTTCAAGAGACACTGTAGATAAATCTGCATGACCGCGATCATGCAGCAGTCATGGGCCGTCACGATGAATTTTATGAGATGGAATTTGTTTTGAAATTGTTTGACGCCCTTTGTCTCAACATTTATACTCTTGTGCTTTACTGATTAAATGAGGAATCTGGGTGATTACGCACATTTTGATTAAATTTCGAAACATGCTCGACTCAGGGATTTTAATTTGTAGTTTTGGCAGAAAATGAGACTTCGACTTATACTCGAAGACATAGCAACGCTTTTTCTTCTTTATTATTTTAACTTATATCTCATCTCTCTCATATCTCATATACTTCATCTCATATTTTTACTTATGATGATGTGATGCTCTATGGCTCGCAAAGGTATACCTATAGGTTGGTTACGTGACCTCATTTGATTATGCCAAAGAGACTTAAGATTTCTTCTATTTCTCCATTTGTCATCTACTCCAGTGCCCTTTGGAGAGTCCTTATAGGTATATAACTTACACCAGACGGACGTCGTGTTTCATTTTAAGTTTTCACCTCAAGTTCTTCCCTTCAGATGCCTTTATCTTGATTCCCTACGTACTTCCGTAATTCCATTGACTATATACTCGCACTCCTGTGGATTTGGATGTCGGTGAATCTGCTGGTGGATCATGGTTGATAATTAAGATAGTTAATGAGATGTATATCTGGCGAATAAAATAGTAGATACCTATCGGATCTTGCTAACTCCAATATCTTTTGAAATGCATTCTTAATAAAAAATTAAATTACCCCTTGTCCCTGGCTTTACTGCTCAAAGAAAATATTACAATATCTGTTGTATTCCATAAAAAATCTGAAAATTAATCTGTTAAAATGTTGGGGAAATTTAGATTTTATGTCATTTAGAAGGCATATTAACTGCTCCAATCTAGATAAATATATATTTTCCAGCAACTATATTGGGAGAAATGCAATTTTAATCTAGATTCCATATAACCCTTTCTAGGATCATATGGAATATTTGTGGTGAATTCATATTCGTTGGCTGGCAGTATTTTTCGGGAATGTGACCTCTGTTTTACATAAATTGCAGGCCATAAATGTGAATACCTACAAGAGACCATCGCTAATCTGCGCTTTATAGGGATCGGAGTTGTCCTGATTATGCGCAGTCCGAATCATCCGGGTAATTCTAAAAAGGAACATTTATGGAGGTTTATAAGTGAACCTTCAGGTCATAGACAACTTCTAATTATTTTTCCACGAGGTAAGAGGCTCTTCCGAATTAAAAAGAAATGGTGGCTTGGATGTGATAATCATGCGCGAAGAAAATATAGCATACGCAGAAAAACGGTTGGTTACGGTAACCTGCAAAATTGGTGGTAACGTGATTGTAAGTTGATGAAACAATTGCAGTTGGTCACCCTAATTATCTACTGGCCACTGTAACTATCCGAGCTGGTAATCACTACCAGCACGACTGGTCAGGGGCGGATTAAGGTCGTTGTTTTGGGGGGGCGGTTCACTACTTCCCTCGGCGCCTGGGGGGTATGCAATACATCTCAACAAAATAGAGGTCCTGGGAAAATTAAAAGAAATGTAGCGCTTGGAACGTAGTTTTGGTGTGGCTATATTATGTACAAGAGATGTGATAAATTATTGAGTAAATCTATCTGATCAAATTTGAAAAACGTAAAAAAAACGATGTAAAGAATGCCATTCTTGTGAAGAAGTGAAGTGTCTTCCGGGTTTTACACCGTGTTTCCTCGGACGACAGTTTCGGCGGCGTTTCAGTCGGCTTCTTCAGGTCGGTGGAGTGAAGGTGCAGCCATTTGTCGTATTATATATCTCACCCGTTGGAGTCAGGTCTAACGCTTGAGATATATGACGGCAAATAGCTGCACCTTCATTTCACCGACCAGAAGAAGCCGATTACAACGCCGACGAAACTGTTGTCCAATGAAACATAGACCAACGCGGTGCAAAAGGCGGAAGACCTTCATCTTCCTATACATCAACCCGCGGCAGCCTACACAAGGATTTCGAACTCCTTGAAATAAATCTTCTTTAATGCCGTACAAAATGAAAATTAGTTGGAATGAAATAAAAATATAAGTACATGTTCAGAAAATACTATTTTCCTTTTATATTTTTATAATACCTAGCAACGAAAACGCAGTAATGCTCGGAAGTTACCGTCATTCGTCAAGGGCTCTTCCAATGATAATGTACCGTCGCGTCGTCCCGATGACCTCTGAATGGTATGTTCTGACAGCCAAGAAAAATCACATTTTTAAGTATCAGCTTCAGATTTTCTCCATTTTCCTTGATTTTCTCCCTTCTGTAGCCGTCCAGTTGGCTTGTGTTTTGATTTTCAGGTTTTTTGTATTTTCCAGAAAATTCAGGGCCAACTGGGCACTGCACCTTTGTGATAGACTGTGTGTTGGTGGTTTTCCAGATCATCTAGTTTCCCTAGCAGTTTTGAAAACTTTAACGGCTCTGTAACGAGGGATTTTAACTGCAAATTTGTACCGCAAGCTGCCGTTGATTGGGAAAAAAGGGCAATACCTAAAAAAAAAAATTCCATTCATTGAGGGAGAAACCACAAGCCAAGGGTACTTTTCATGATGTTCTATCCTCACGTAACGACGCTCTTCCGCGGTTCCCTTCCTATGAGTTGAAAAGGGATACTTGTAGTCGCTTGTGGATGTCCAAGGGCCTTCCAAAAGTTCTGCTTTTTTCCTATCATCAGGTCTTTCATTTCCTGGTACAATGAAGAGACCTATGTCACAGTTGAAATTTTTTTAGCCAACGTAAGTGAATAAATTGAAGCTTCAGTCGATTTTTCGTGGCTACGTGGATGGGATTGTAAAAGGACCATTGACTCAGCTTGAGTCTTATTGTCAGTTGTGCAGCATGAAGGCATGATGTTAACAAATTATGCATTTCCTCCTGCTGCTTCTGGCGTCTTTTGTTTTTGGACGCGAGAGAAATCTTCGAAGGTCCGCAGAGGCACTATTAGTTTTCCGCTTTGTACCAGGCCTACTAGAAGAAGACGCCTGTAAACAAAAGTAAACCTTAACTATTCCTTCTGCGACGAGTTGCAAAAAACATTTTAAGGATATCTTTTTCTCACCCTATAGCGTAATACTTGAAAAGTATTTACCTTAGAGAGTCCTCAATTTTACTGCTATCAAAAGGAGAGGGGACAAAACTATGGTGGGTGGACCTCTGACAGCATTTCTATGATAACACAATGAAGATGAAAGTCCAATAGGTGGGTGTTCAATTCCTTGATCAAAAAGCAGATAAATAGCAATGGAGGTTAATGTGGGCCCGAGCTTGAAGCCTGCCGTCCGACCCTAATGGCGAGCGCGAGAAAGCGCAAATAAGTTATGTCTTTGTAATTAACCGACTGAAATTACCATCTCTGGCAGAAAGGTTGATCTGCACGTCAGGTATAACACAGAATAAAGGAAAAAGGACGCAGGGTCCTAAATATGTGAAGAACTCTTGAACTTGTCACTCACTACAACTGAAACAATACACGCGCTAGAGCCGGGCGACTGACATGTCGCGACGAGCACGAGAGCAGAGGGTGTCATATAATAATAGGCAATGCTGTAGGAGGGCGTGGAGACTGTATTCCCCTCTCGCAGACGCACTACGGCTCAACTGCCCAAACTCGCGGCACTGTTCTCTGCATACATATTAAAAAGGTGTACATAGGTCTGCATACATAGTATAATAGCTTATAACTATTCCGTTACGGCACCAAAGCTTTCACAACACTGTTCATCAAAAGGCCTACTAAAGTACAATTGCGAACAACGAGCATACTGTGTCTGTTCAGACAAGTGGCTTTTAGATATTATCCAATTATCTTTAAACATTGTGTATTGTGCTGGTGAAATAAAAACTTGCATCGGAGAACCACCTTGATGATTACCATTTTTCTATTTTCCCGGGAATTACGGGGGGGGGGCGGCCGCCCCCCCGCCCCCCCCCCTTAATCCGCCCCTGCGACTGGTCGACTCGCTCTCGGTTGCAATGGCTATGCGGCTGGTAACGGGAACCATCTTTTCAAAGTTGGTGCGACAGGCAGCCAGTTGACAGGCAGCCAGTTGCCGACACCCACAACCAAGTCTGGAGGCTCGAGGAACCCGATGGAGTGGTAGGGGGAGCAACGTGGTAGGAGTGATGGTGCGCATGCGCTTGGAGCGGGAATTGGAAAATATTTTGTTTAATCTCAGTAATATTGTATTTATATGCATGCCATGTGGCAATATAGGTTTCCATTCATTAATGCCAAATAACTGTGATCGTGATGTAATGGTATTTCCTCAGACTACCACGGAATTGCAGTTTCCGAAAATTAGTTCTCGAAGTCACATTAATCCTTGGAATTGGCCATATATATAAGACTTTCTTGGCATTGGTTAATTAATATGGGGTGTTGAAATGTGCGCGATGGGTCGTCGGTAATATGATCATGCGAGTTAGATTCTGTGTGTCGATAGGTAAAATAGGTTATTGATATAAAGTAATATATGCCACAGTGTTATTATTACAAATTTAAAGTATTTGAAATATATGTTTTTCATTTTTTTTATTTTGAGTGGGCAAGGGAGTCTCAACAGAAAATTTCATGAGTGTCTCAACAGAGACTGTGTTGGATTCATGTCTAAATTTCCAACACAACTTCAAGAGTGATTCAAGGCAGCCATTTCAATATGGTTTCAACACAGATCCTTCCACTAGAGCTTGGTAACGAGACCATTTTACTGAATAACTCAGACAATGTCTATCACAACTATGGGTCTGGTTAAAGCATAAACCGCCTTTTGGTTCTGGTTTCCAGTACGAAGCGGTGACGGCAACCCACGCAAGGTAACCAAGTGAGATGGTAATCGTTACTATCTTCTTGGTTAAACGAAAATTAACCTTCTGACTTGGTAGTGGTTACCAGCCACCTACTTCTCTGCGTGTAGGTACACGATATTCCCAAATAGTAAGAACAAATATAAATGTTCATTTCAGTAACAAAATAATGGTCACGCGTTCGCAGTCATCGTAAATACAGATGCGATTCTATTTCCCCGAATTGATCGCATTAAAACTAAATTTATCGAGAAAATTTGATTATTGGCATAATATTTTGCACGTAGTACTATTTTCCATGTGTGTATTGATGTGAGCCAGCAGCGAACAATCAGCAAGTTTCTAGTCAGGATCCAGGATAGTGTTATTTCTCGTAATGAGACTTTGCCATTATAGTTTTTTGTGGAAAGTCTCAACATTCATGTGATACTTACTCTCGTTACTCTTCCCAGGGATTACTAAAGCTGACCTAATCATGGCTAGTTCACCTCCACAGGATCAACTATATTTGGATGTATTTAAGGTGAGTTGGATTAAATGTATTTAAAAGTTAAATGTTTTATTTCTCTAATTTTGAGGATACCGGGACTAGCCACGGTAGTTACCTTTATGGAGTCACCCGGAAGTGCACATAAGGGCGAAAGCACTCGGCGCGAAATCAAAGGATCCGGGTTCGAATCCCGGTCAAGGTGAATGATTTTTCCTCTGTGGAATATCGTTTCATTTCTCTCTTTCAAATATCTTGTAATTTTTATGAAGTGCATAGTGCCTCCTAGAATTTTCATTTAATTCCTTGTTTAAAAACTCCATTATCAATTATAATGAATATCATTGAAATACAATATATAAATTGATATGATGATTAAGTCCAATGTCATGAAATGTGTTACGTAATCAAATAGGTTTTTGTAGTCAAGAAGGATGTTTAATACATAATTCTGTCATAGTTTTTATACATATATGTATTTCCATTGGTAGACTCAATTTATGTTTATCGTCTGTTCTGGTTGGTTAGGCATTTTTATGTACTGCTGGTAGTGAGTCTTGTATTTAATAGTAAGTAGAAGGCCATAACTGTGAACGTAACTTGAAATTATTATGTAAACCTTTACTTCCCGATAACTTGTTGCCGTATTCAAGGGCAGTTCAATGACATTTTTCACCAAGATAAGGTAGGATTTCCCTCCTCTTCATCTTTCTAGAGTAAATACTCATGAAACCTAGTTTAACCTAAAATGTTCATGTTGGGTAAAATAAATTTGAAAATGTATTTTTTCTAAGTACCTAATTATTGACTAATTTGACTATAGATGTATCATTTTACTTTCATTTCTTTTGCAGGATCTCGGTTGTGAAATCACCCATCACAATGAGGACGTTGTAAAACAGAGTAATGTGGTGGTAGTTGCTGTAAAGCCTAATGTCATGTGTAACGTTCTTCAAAGTGTCAAAAATTCTGCTACCGATGAAAAACTCTTTGTATCTGTTGCCATGGGAATTGAAATTGGAGACATACGAGAGGTAGTACTGACGACATATTTTTTCTTTAGTTGAAGTTTAACTTAAACATATTTTTATGCTTCTTGGAAAAATGTTTAATCGTAAGCTTTGGAGGCCAGTTCCATAATGTCCCTCAACTGCAAAATGAGAAAAATCCAATTTAAATCTACCCAAACCGCATTAATTTGTGGAAAATACGGAGTCACATCCAAGCTTTGTCTGCCTACGTCAATATGTAATATTCATAGTGATGTGACTGGCTTGAACACCTGATCAAATATTGTGATATCGGTTGAAATTTCAAAGAGGTCGGATGATTTTTCTACGGTGAAATTCCAAACTTTAGTGGTATACAGTACACCCTCGCTAATAATAACTTTATAGGGCGAGGGTTTGCCCGGATGTGGCGTACTATGAATTAACGGGATTTTTCAGATGGATCTTTATGGTGTCATTCTTGGGAACCCTCTGCCACCGACTACGTTAAATCACTTTCCATAGTGTAAGAGACTTCCCAGAAAAAATGCGGTTCGGAAATAACATGCATACCCAAGAAAATATACATCACACGGTATTCACGATTATTTAAGGATCTTAAATTTTTCAAATACCTATATTGTAACAAAGCAATGGTAACGACTTCGCAGCATCGCGCATACTTATTGATTCTATTTACCGTAGTTTATTCCTTAGTAGTCGTTATTGGCTCAAGGGGTCAATAACGACACTCGCACCAATTGTGTTTGTCTTACCACCCCTTGGGAGAAAAAATTAGGTTTTTCATAGGCGTCCGTTCCTCTTACATGAGGTTCGGGTACCTAATTTTAACCTCTACTCCCATAACCCTTTACCATTCCAACCTCCACAGGATCCCACGGATTAAACCTTCGGGTAGGTTCGGGCCTGTGGTTGTACTAACGCTTGTAGTTAGATGTTTTCAAAGTGAATGTATCGTGAAGAAGTTTATCATCGCCATAAGATTTGGAAATTATTATATGTGTCAGTCGATTACTATTTGTCAGTAGCGTATCAACGCGGTAGGTACCCGTACCCCCAGCTGCCGGCGGATAGACTCGGACTCCTACCCACAATTAAAAATTCGATTTCATCCAGGCCGTCACCAACTGTCGCCACGTTTCTCTGTAGATTAACACTCTTGTATTATTGGAAGAGTCTCATGGTATGAATAAAACTTCTTTGTGTCGTTTTCTAAATATTGTTTTCTGCATAAAGTAAAAAAAGACCTTGGAAAGCGTCCGCTATTTTGAAATGTGGCGAATGTAAGCACCTACTACTTTCTCTCATTCAGTTCATGAACCCGAAAGTTGGTTTTGATAGGTGAGAGCTCACCCCATAGGGTAAGGTAGAGGGGGCACAAGCGCCCACCTGCGATTTTCCACGAAGTTCCCCGCGAGGCTTTTCGGAGGCGTTGCCCATGGAGGCTTCACCCGGAATTGAACCCATAACTCTCCCCTCTTCTGGGATATATTTACGAGGTGAATAAAAAGATGAATCTTTATCACTTATTTAACCATACATCTTCTCCAAGCATTATCTATACATTGCTAATTATTAAGTTGGGATGTGGCCATCGCAGTTATTGTCTTCATCTTCAAGCAATTGGAAGAGAATTGCGCAGGCGAAACAAAGGAACCTAATGCGTTTGCTAATTTCCTTTAAAAGCTATTGTTATTCCCCTCACACGATAACCAAAATATAATAATACAAGCCAACTTCATAGGATATTGCGGAAAATATATACTGTAAGGTAACTTTTGTCTGCTACTACGGTATAAATGCAACAGAGGATGTTCACTCCATTGCACACAATTTAGAATGTTAATTCAAAAGATGAAATTTACCTGGTAGTGCATTTTCACCTATATTTCTTCGACGATTAAAAACGCTGCGTCTAATCTTGCTTCTGAATTATTTTCTTAAACGCACAAAGTATTACCCGGTTTCTATGTTTAGCCATAAAAACCTAAAATCGTCAAACTTTGTCTAATTAACCAATACTTACATCTTTTATTTGTACTTTGTCGATAGTAAACGCTCGGTATTTACAAGGATGTCAAACATCCTATGAAATGCATGTCATAGGAAGACTGTAACTGCTTAAGTAACAAAAAAAGAAATACACTGCAACCAATGAAAAACACGCGAAATGTTCGACAAGTAATCACATATGAGAATTAAATATGAAAACTTACGCGGAAATTAGCAGAGATGAGTTAAAATATCAGTTCTTGTACTGTGCGCCAAAATATGTTTCTTAGGCGGCAAAAATACGCCAAATTATTTTCGGCAACACTAAAAAATATTTTTAATGCAATAAGTCATTTTAATATAGGCGTACTGATTTGGAAAAGAAAGTAATGAAAAGTAAGCAATATTTTCACGATATTGTGACATAAACAAAGGCACGTGGATTCTTCGGTCACATGATTCCCTTCCCAAGATGGCATTGAGCGTGTTGAAGTGGTTGGCTGCATTTCTGTCAACTGAGCTATTATCTTGGACACACTATATATCATCGAAATGAAATATGAAATTCATCCATTATTATCATCAGCATACATCGGGCATTGTTTTCTCCCATCTAACTTTTGCTGTTACAGAGGACACTCATCTGCATGCTGCATGGGCAATTTGCGCGCACGCTGACTGAGGTGGGTTGTAGTTGTGGAAACTCTTACAGTTAATGGGGAACTACACATCTTACAGATCTGTAGTTCCCCATTTGACGCTATCGGGAACATAGAGTGGTATTATGGGTAGATAGAGTTTTGAATTCTGCGCATTCGTACAATCGGTACATTGCTTCCTCTGACCACGTGACTCCTGACAAGAAGTCTCCGGGAAATAGGTTTACGTTTGATCATGGTAGTATTTGTGCGATTACAGGGTTGTATTCGACATCACGGAAGCAGGAGAATACAGTGTAGGTGTGTTATAAACTTAATATTTTATGAAATTGGTAGTTTATTACAATATTTTTCCAAGACATTGGGGCAACAGTCTAATTGTTGTGCGTTACAGAACGGTATAAGAAATGAGGGGGAATTAAAATTCACTCGTAAGTTTGGAGATGGTTTTGCTTATGCCGTATACTGCAACAATGACTATAAATACTTCTAACGACCAGTTCTCTCTCCATCTGGCGCATCTTTTTTAGACATTTTAGTAAACATCATTATTTCGTTCTTTTTATGTACCGACCTTAAGTGAAACCATTGAGGGCATTATTATATATTAGAGGTACCTTATTAAATTATTATCACTAACAATGAATCTCGGATTCAAATCCAATGGCCACAATCGAAAAACAATGCAATATAGCATGGGAACATTTCATGTCAAAAAACGAGACCATGCTCCAACCATCTCCGATTTCCACAAAAATTGATACATATGTTTCCTGTTTGTGTATTAGTATGTTTGCAAAATCGTTTTCCCAAATATCGAGTATAACGCGAGTTACAGCTCTTTGTTCATTTTTTTAATTTTACAATTAAGCCCTTAGCTTTAGGGCAATATCTCTTGATCTAATTGTGATATAAATCTCCAAAAAAGCTTGTTTTAGTTGTTGAAAGATGATATTATAGGGTCAGATTAAAATTTATAACAATTTTTTGAAAAAATTCAAAATGTTTAAATTTTTGAATCTGATTTGCAAAAATACGTACCCCCTCGATTGTTCTAGTTTTTTTTGATCAAAGGACTATGTGACCGCTACCGATTAGTGAAATCAGATCAATTTTATATCACTGCGTAACAAATTCCGAAAGAATCTCGTGCAGTGTACCGAGCGGCCCAGCGGCGCATCTGTTTTCTGTTTGCTCAGCGCTGCAGCCTTCCGAGGGTAGGGGAGGAAGGGAGAAGGGGTTGAAACTATACCAGAGTAAAAAAGTACCGAGTCAAGTATTCTGGAAGGAATGTGTGCAGTGTACCGGGTGACATAGAGTAACGGTTAAATCACCTCGTAGATTTGGCAGTTGTTATTTCAGCGACCTTCACCGCGATTGCAGGGGTAAAGCACGGAGAAAAAAACTTTGTTGAAGTTACATTCCCAATGCTATTGCAGCAAAATTCGTTTGTCAACATAGTAACAGCAGAACTCACTGTCACCCGAGCAATTGGCGTTTGCTACCTTTGCTTCGTTGAGCGAGTAAAATACATTTGCTCATGGCGCGCCTACATTTGCTCGGCCAACAAACGCGATTTGCTTCGCCAGAGGTCCGATTTGTAGCGGTAGCTAAGGGCATTGTTATTTCGGCATCCAGCTGCTAGTCCAACTAAGTGGTTTTGCAGCCTTAACAAAACTATTAGCAGCATCGGTTTACGGTATTTCAGCAAATCATTGGTACCGATTACAAAATGTCCGCTGAGTGCATCATAGGAATTTTGGTCTAAATAATAACAATGCTGTTTTATATTGAAATGTAACTTTTATTGGTATCAACATCAGGCAATGCATATCAAGTCATCGTAAAACTTAACAAATATTTTATGTTAGCATAGATTGAGATAAGTGTTGTAATTAGGTACAGATTCCTTGTTAAAAACACATACTAAAAACACCATTTCTTCCTATAAACAATTGGAAAAATTCATGATCGAAGAATAGCATTACAAAAAATCACAATCAATCAATTCAAGCGCAAGGTCCTTTATCTTTTACAATCTTTATACATTTACGTTATTTTCAGACAGCAATATTTGTAATTATGGAGGTTATTGAATTTCTTGGTTTTATTTTCCTTAAAGCTACACTTATCAGACGCTGGGGATTTGTCGTCTCTCTCATGCGGCTGCAGATATGGTTTCGCGGTCTTCTCCTTCCTTATTTCCAGAGTTCTGGGCCGTACAGTTTTTATCTTGGGTCTCCTGCCCGATTCCTTCCTGGCCTCTCTATAAATTCCTACAGGAATGGTTCCTCTTTCGTCACCGCCGCCGCCTTGTATCCGCTCCCTATCGTTTTTATTCTCCGACTTGGTCCTTTTTCCTCCTTCTCGTGCCTTTAGATCTTAACTCCTCCACTTGTCTCTGCTGACTGTCCACTGTTAGCCTTCTAGGCGTCTCCCGTTACTTATTGTTACCCGTTTATTGTTTTTGCGTCATCCTGAATTCCCCGATGTAAATATTGATTTATGTTTGACGTCCCTAGTTATCTATATTGTTGTGTGCTGTTTTATTATGATTTATGGCTATTAATTTGAATTGCGCTTTTATTTTCGGATTTATTTATGATGGTTTGGTTACAGCGTGCATCAGTATTCATTAACTCTCTTTCAACCACTTCGAACGGAAATGAACAGCAAATGGGTAGAACCGGGAAACCGAAGCAACGGATTAGTTATAGGAGCGAAGCATCATGGTATGGCTATGAAGGGCAGCGTATTGGCCAGCACCTAATGACCGCCAAAAATGGCTGCAAAATGAAGAACTCCGAATCTGAAAATACGTTGCTCTCTACGTTTAATCCAGCCTCAAGAGAAGCTTTAAAGATTAGAACTTTTCGAAGTCCTGCAAAGAAATAGCCATTTTGTCGCAACAATCATGTGAAGAGATAAATAATTTTGTAACTCTGGCAAGACGATTGCTCGCTTCACTAAAGTATTTGTTGTGGTTACAAATTCTGGCCTACCGATACCGTTTGCTCCAGGCGCCAACGTCATTTTGTCAGAATCATTGGTATCTATGGCAATTAGTTCTGTTCTTAAGGCAAATATTCAGCCTACAAATGGGTTTTTGCTCGAATAACGAAAATATTTTTTTCCGTGAGAAAATATTATAAGTGAATTGCTCATGGAACTACAACCATGGCTGGTTCCCTTCCTTTTCTTGTCCCGTGCTGGTTAGGGATCATTAAGATAAGGTTTCATTAAGCTAGGAGTCGGAAATCGCCTGTGGGAAGCTGCGGACTCTACTAGTTATTCCAGCTTATCTCTGAATCATTAATTAATTAAAGATAAGAGTGACATTGCCTGTAAGGAGCTGCAGATATGGAATTCTTGGTGGCCAATATTGATGACAAATCAGGTTGATACATGGGGGTCACATGGGGACGCCGAGTGATGTGGTCGTTGGATGGCGGGAATGAGAAGACTCCGCAGGTAAATCACGGACAAGAGAGTTTGGGTAAGAAGTAATGGGTAAGAAGTAGCGAGTGGCGGAGCGCAACTATTTCGCGAATGTGTGACTCACAAGGGAAGGCCTCCAACTGTAATCGGCGGATCGCGATAAAACTTCGTTAGGTGATAGAAAATGAAAATTAATTAGATAGACGTTTTCGGAAAAGCGTCCATTAGGCCCTAGTTTTCGAGATATATGCTATCGAAAATGTTTAAAACCTCCTGAATGATGCAACCCACAATACGCCCACCTAGCCCCTGCACCGTTCTCGGACTTATCTTCAAGGCCAGCGATGGAGTGGATGGGTCTCCGTATGACTCATAACCAAACAAATAGCTTTGAGTGCGGCATAGCCTGTATTTATCACTCGTCAGCACATTTTCTATGACTGAAGTAGAGGTACACGCGATCGTATGGTGAATGGACATTTGCCTTGACGCTTTCACTCGCAGACGATACTCGTCGAATAAAAACGCTATAAGATTGGCCCATAGAATGGGAATCCATCGACGTTAGACGGGCAGCGCTCTTCCCTTTATATATGGGAAAAATCTTGAAAAACTTATATTCCCCTAATTTTGTTCCTTAATTTTCCATACTGATAACTAAATTATAAATCTAATTTATTAGTACTTGGAACACACGAAAACACTTGGCCACCCTATTTAACTCTTCCGCTGTAATCGTGAATTATTAGTGCCGATTCATCATCTACAGTTTTCAATTCGAGAACTGGTGCTCTCTGGTATTTTAGATACCTATTCTTAGCTGATTAAAAACTATTCAGTAATAGCTTATTATATTCATTTCCTAACACTTTTCGTGGCTACTTGAAGACGAAATCTCTGGACCTTTCACACTGCTTCGTCGTGGGTGTTGATTCTCACTTGAATTCAGTGGAATTAGGGGACGAGAAATGGGTTGGTGGCCATTACTCGCTTCCCTCCTTGAATTTAGACCGCGATTTTTTCAGAAAAAGGACAAGTTCATGCAGAACCTAAATTGGAGAATATTGCCTTTGATCCGGTTATTTTCCTGATTCCGAGTCATAGGAAACGTAATTAAAATAAAAAATGGGCCATGCTTTTATATGTACTTTTCTCTGCCAGCGATGGTGAAAGAACACATAATTATACATACTTCTTAATTGTAATTAATACATTATACAAAACATAAAGCAGCGATAAGTTTTACACATGACAAATAAAATTACGTTATTTTCGTCAATTTTAATCTCATTGACATCACTTGGTGAGAACAAGAGAGCTTCTATTTTATTATTTCGTCGCTACTGAAATTCCTCAGTAAATAGTTCGAAAACCTCAGCTAAACTATCTCTATTTTTCAAACTTCATTATCAATAAGTAATGTTGGAATGAACAACATGAAATTTCGAGGATGAATTCTGGATAGCAGTCGGTTCCATATTATGCAGTACTTCCTCTCTATCCCAGCCAACCGATGTAATGGTATTTGACAAGAGCATTAAGAAACATTGTCGTCGAAGAAATGTACATTAGATAAAATATTCACAAGGTCAAAAAAATGGTGGCAGAAAAACAATATCTTGCACATATGTGCGATATTCCATAGAGGAAATATCATTCGCCTTGACCGATATTCTAACCCGGATCCCTCGATTTCGCAGTGCTTTAACCAGTTAAAATACCGAGGCGTCCTTCTCTCCTGTGGATTTTCTGGTGGCTATATAGGAACAAGGTGCTCAGGACTGCTAGCCATATGATGTCAATAAGCAGTCCAGAGTGTGCGCTTAGCGCCACAGTGCGCGAGGATGTAGCCATACATGGAAAACAATGAGGTGTTCACTCTTTTGACCAATTTTGAGGATAGCGGGACTAGCCACGGTATTTACCTTTACGGAGTTACCCATAAGTGCGAGTGCACATAAGTGCGATATTCTACAGGGGAAAAATCATTCGCTTTGACCGGGATTCGAACTCGGGACCCTCGATTTCACCTCTTCCAATTGCTTTTGCACAGAGAGAGACGTTTTTACTGGCTTGCGTCGTAGTCAAGCTACAATGTCGTAGAAGTTCACCACGATAATGCAACGCATTAGTTAACTCCTGCCTTTCACTATTTTTCTTAAAACTCGAGATGTTAAATGGGTGGCCGTCTTTGTCTTATAAAATCCATATAATATGTCGCTAGTTTGTGGAGTTGTGCTTGCGATCTCCATGTCACTCGGCGTAATTTCACTTGCGAATGACAACCCTAGAGCTGTTCTAACTGTGAGCGGCGCGAGTGAATACACGTATCTCTTTGTACAAGCATTGCAAGAACTTTCTGGAAACGGAAAGTAACTGTTCTCAAGGGATTTCCCATCTGCGTCCCCTGGTCAACGAAGGTAAGGCACCCCGCACCAAAACCGAGAGACGGAAGGGCGGAGAGTAAAGGGACTACAACCATGAGTTAGACAGGAGAACCAAACTATGTGA
The DNA here is from genome assembly GCA_963573305.1 of Pyrrhosoma nymphula. NCBI lineage: Eukaryota > Metazoa > Arthropoda > Insecta > Odonata > Coenagrionidae > Pyrrhosoma > Pyrrhosoma nymphula. The sequence goes on along the minus strand of OY754335.1, from coordinate 92,815,200 downwards.
CGGATAGCATAACGCTCTATCCCCTGTGCTCCGCCCGTGAAATATAAACGCCATCATTATCCCTGTTTTTAAAATAATTTTTGCAAATTTTTCACTGCATTTTTATGCACGTCATTACTTTACATTTCCCTTTTAAATAATATTCGTATATTCCTTAATAAAGATGAAAAGAGGAAGGTATAGCTTTCCTTCAACACGAATCGCAAAAACACTGAAACGCAGGAGAAAATGGCAATGGGCACATACGCAAATGGCTAATATTGTTTGGTTTACCCCAACCATGCCATGATGCTTACGAATTTCAGGCCTAACTTTTCAGATGAGTCAACACTGGTCACGAGGTAGTGATTAATCTGCTTTTCTCTTTGCGCTTATGGCTAAAGCCCAAAAGCTGAAGTCAAAAAAACACTTACTGTGGGGTCTCACAACAGTTGTACATACGCAGCCGCAATAATTTTTCCTTCATTACCATTTACGTAACGTAACTCGAATGTAGAAATGCACAATTTTACTGCAATGAAAGGCGCATATAATTCGATTGAATTAAATCCAATAAATAGAAATAGGTCAGAGAAAGAAATGTGGCATAATTAAAGGATGGGATTGGAATTGATGTAAAAATTAAAATTCTGGCCAGAATAAATTATTTTAAATTGCAAATAGTATAATTTATACACTAATAAAATAATTAAGCAAAATATTGCGACTTAATAAGGAAAAAAAATCGCCTTTCAGGAGATTCGAGCCGGATAAAAAATATTGGTAGTCAAAGAAATTACCACTCGACCTAATGTTCCAGTATTACTTGAGTATTTAAACTGGAAAATATATATTGTGACCGAGCATGTAAGGCGGGTTGCATCTTTACAAGGTTTTTAAAAAAATTTCAATCGCAAATATTTCGAAAACTAGGACCTGATGGACGCTTACCAAAAACACGGCCCAATGAATTGTCGTTTTCTATCAGCCTACGAAGTTTGATCGCGATCCGCTGATTACCGTTGGGTGCCTTCCCGTCAGTAATAAATGTCTTGTTTAAGAATTGTCGTTCCCTTAATTGACCCTCGACGGACCTCAAGGGCGATCGCTAACAATATCAACTTTTGCCAGACTTATATTATGTTCATATTTAAATGCAAAGTAATGTTTGAGTTCACACTAAAGATACAAAGGTACTTGGAATGTAGCTAAGTAGATATTTTAGTGCACATCCAAAGTCATTAACACATATTTGAATGTATAAGCTGTTACAGTTAGATTTCTTAAGTCAAATTTCCATTAAAGAACCACCAAAAAATTCACATTAAAACATGTGGTCCAGGAAAAAAATGTCCTCGACAGAGTTCGTTTCTCAATGCCGCCGAGTAACAGCAGCACACCTGAAATATTTAAAAAGCACTCGCTAAGTAATTAAATTTCGGAAAAAAAAGTTATCATGCTGAATAAATGAGAATTTCAGCACGTTTCCTCACCGAGTAACGGCCCCGATTTTTCCTGTCGTGGCCAACAGTGATACGCCATCCAGGTGGATCTTTACACCCTCTGTGGAAGAAGAGAGCGTCTTCAAACAGATGGTATCACTTGCCGCAGGAACAGCAACATAACGTGACCGTATTCTTGGCGTTTCCACGGACTTGGCGAACCGCTTCTGGAGATCTTTCCTCGCGGTTTCCACACCAGCGTTGCTGATAAAGAAAAACGAAATATTTTTTATGTTTGCTGAGGTCCACTCGTACAAATGACTGGGTGTCTGAATTCGTTGTTCATAAGGTCTTTGAATACTTGCACGTGTGGCTAGGCGCTTAATTGTGCCGCCAAGGCCGTCACTGGGCCCTTTCCCATGCGAGGTAGCATAAAATGCCATTTGCATGGAATGCCGAAATCTTCTTTATGTTTTATCACGTTAACCATGTTGTATCGGTTCTTGTATTGCTCTGCGGCACCGTCTTAAAAGTATATTATTTTCTTAAAGTTGGCGACTTTTACCTTAAAAAAATCCATCAATTTCCAATCCTCTGGAATCCAATCCTCTGGAATGAGTGTACAGCCGTCGTGTTGTGTGTCAAATGCTCGGATATGACCACGAAATTCAAAGGCTTGATTTCGTATCCCACGTAGCAGGAAAATGGATGAATAGTGGCTTGACTGTTGCTATAATGGGTTCCATTGGACGGCATCTTATAGAAGGAAAGAGAAGTTTTCAGAAAAATCTGCAACTGCAAGCACTTCTCCTCGCTTCAATTTCTCTCGCGTTTTCTTGAAAAACTCGCTCTGTTTCTTAGCAACTTAGTCATGGACACGGACAGTGCATGCAGCATCCACGAAGGAGTCGATGAAAGCATCACTTTCAAGCTCTACGGTCTCTAAATTGCACCTATCCACTTGAGTCCATTTCTTGAACGTGACACTTTCAATGGCGTTCTCTTAAAATTATTTTTGAATGAAAGAACGTAGCCTGTCCGTTTTACCGCATGTATTATTTTTGCATTTGCTAAGAAAACAGTCTTCTGCTGGTGGTTCACACGAAATAGTTCACAACAGACAATCTTTATAACTTTCGAACTGTTTATCGCCTTCTTCTGTCAATATGTCGCACATTTTGGCTCCTAGTACCATGAGCTTGAAATTCTGATGCGCTGTACAGGCGCAGACCGTATGCGTTCCTAAAGAGCCGGCGAGAACACATTCCGGAGGTCGCATCTCAGCAAATTTTTTGAAGCCTATTTTCTCATCGGGGTACTTCTTACAGAACGCTGCATAAATTTCCTTTAAGTTACCAAGAATGTTTCTTCTGCTTCAGTACTCTTTTTCCATCTTCACGGACACTTTTACATTTCTTCTTCCCAGGCATTTCGCGGCTAATATATTGCTCACGATAAAATGCCCTAACAAGATCCTCAGTTTCTTTGGATAGTGTTCTTCCGGGTTTTGGATTGGGAGTACAAAGAATCCCTTTACTTGTGACTAATTTCCTGATTAATCTAGCAAGGTACTCACTTGTCGAAAACTCTCGTTGTATGTCTGCTGTAATCCAGGAGCGCGGAAGCACTGAAATTACAAACACTTTTTCACTGATGGTTGATGAAGTGTCAAACTTGTCAATTGTTGAAGTATTTCTTTCCCTGCTTCCTCAAAGTACTCTCCGCCCACCGTCTCCCCTACTCATTTCTGGCACAACATCATATCATAGTGTAAGACTATAAGATTCATATGAAATTCTTAGCAGAATGGGATCATTCAAATAAGAATACCATCAACTCTTTATTCAGTATTATTAACTAGTGATGGGTCAAATATTTTTTTAAATTCGAATATGGAGCTTGAATATCTGAACTTACCTCAAATAATCGAATAGTGAGTACAAAACATCAATATCTCCATAATCCGAGGTCTGTACTCCACGAGCGTGAGCCAGCAAATGTTTCTCTGTCTCGCCATAATGAAATAAATTCTGGTGATATGGAGTTCAAGAAGATATCGAGCCAGAATCTGTTGGTGGTGGCTTTAAAATAGTCACTCAGAATAGGCATCTCAATCATAAGGCAGTAGGTAATTTACAGTTTGGGCTCAGCTCTAGTAAATGTTTCTGGCGTTACTCGAAATATGTCATGTAACTGCCTACATGGAGTCATGTAGCTGCCAAGCAGGGTAACGAGATCATAAATAGGTATCTACAAGCCTTTACTCCCATCACCCTTTATGATTATCTCGCACTGGCACCCTGTTTTTATTTTACCTCTATGATCGCGAATTATTTTAGTTAGACCATAACACTTCCCTGGACTCCTGGATCTTGGTTACATTTTTCTTGTCTCTGCAGGGACTCATTTTTGGGATCCAAGTCTCTTTTTATAATTTTCATCCCTCGCGTAGTCATCACTCTTTTTTGAACGAATTGGACCTCTCCGAGTCCTAGGGACAAGCTATGTAATAATATGTAAATGATACCTGTAACTAAAACTCCAAGCAGTTCTAAATATTCTATCTCATGGTGATATTGAAGGAAATGTATTCATTTATGGTACCATGTCTGGGCTCTATTAATGCTCAGCAAAACGATGAATAACAAAAATAAAACTATTGTCTCTTTGCGCACCCTAGAATATGTTTCTCTTGTATCTTTTTTGTAAAAATATCTCAGCCATTAGTTTACTTTGTCTTCTTCACTGTTAACTAAATTTTCTTAGATTAGAGTCTTGAGGTATTAATTTATGTATGACATAGGGTGAATTATTTTATGCATAGAACCCACCCTTAATTTATTATTGGCATCATCTTTAAATCATAGGTTGTCATTTTTGTCTGATATTAAAAAAATAGATATGGGTATCTAAAAATGTTCAACTGAATCACATGAATGTACTTATTCATAAAACTAGGTTCTCCGTCCTTCAAATCCAAAAATAGCCCGTGTTATGCCAAATACTTGTGTAAGTGTTGGCCTAGGGGCTTCTGCTTTCGTGGCATCGGAGGAATCCTCTGCCGACACAGTTACAAAACTCTTCTCTGCGGTTGGAACGTGCCATCGGCTGACAGATGAGTCTCAATTGGATGCAGTCACTGCTTTAAGTGGCGCAGGCCCCGCTTATGTAAGTATATACAAAATTAGGAATTTTGTTTTGATGATCAATTGATCAGCCATGGGGCAGGGGGGGATCTTGGATTTTCTTGAGGGGGGGCGTAGGGTGCAAGTTTTGAAGACGCGCCGGAATACCCAACAGCAAAACGGGAACTGTGAATCCTCCCCTGGAAAATTTAGGAGAGGTTGATAGCCAAGCTGAATTCCTTGGCTCAGCTTTTTAATTGGCCTTTTTTTCTCTCTTCAGGGGGAAAAAATAATTTTTTTATAATTATCACCTATGATATCACACTGCATAATGTTTTGCATGTTTTTCTACACAGTATTCTACATAAAATTCTGGTCATTTCGCGCTATTTTTCTGCATGTAGATTTTGCAGAGTTGTCTGCAGCAATATATGCAGATTTTTTTATATTTTCTGCAGTACAATTGTTTGGTGTTCGAAATTTAAAAAAAATAATTTGGTGAAAAACATGCAGAAAATATCCATGAAATAGCTATTTTCTATACAAGTGTGTAAAATGTTTTGCTGGAACGAGTGTGGGTTTTGTCGCCCAAGCGAAGCGAAGTGAATCGAGGATGACAATTACAAGTCGAAAAAACTCCCATTTTTCATTACGTGCATTTTACGCACGGAGTGATCAAAAGATCAAAGTGAGCACTCGGCGCGAATTCGAGGGGTCTGGGTTCGAATCCCAGTCCAGGCGAATAGTTTTTTCACAGTGAATTTCACAAAATTGTGTGACCATTAGTGGGTGACTCCGTTAAAATTACTGCGCGGCCAGATCCGCAGTTCTTTGAAAATTGTAGAAACAATTTGTTATGCTAGCCGTGGAACTATCGATTCAAAAGAAGATCAAATGGAAGGCCTCAGCTATTTTAAGTAGATCTGTTTTAAATTCAAATATGATATCATGCCTTTCAATCCAACGAGTTTCACAGCAGCTCCTGACGATGTACCAACACACTTTTAAGAACATGGTTAAGTTTAGCTGACCTACTAGAAATGTTGACACTTCTTTCATTATGCTTAAGGCATTTCTCACATTTTTTATTTAGCTACTTTTTGTTAAAGATAAATTTAATGAGTGATTTTTGCATGCACAAAGAATACTATTTAAAGCTCTTGCCTTTATTTCCCGAGCAGCACCATGAGCGTCAGAGATGTTGACGCTGCAGCCGTCACATCCAATTCCAACAGTTTTCTATATCTAATCCTACGCCCTCAATAGCCTTTATAACAGTCTGGCCTAGAACCTATCCAGTGATAGTTGGTTCTCAAGTTGGGTTGCTAGAATCATAATTTTCTTTATGAAGGTCAATAAACCCAATTCAATCTTCTCTTACTGTTGGATTTGTATCAGAGATTGCTTTGTAGACATATCGCAGCGAAATACTCAACTGAGAAGTATTCGAAATATCTGTAGTCTCATCAAATAGAATCGAGTAGTAGTAAGCTATTCTTATCCTTCTTCTTTATTGCTGCCCTCGTTTCGGAACTCGAGTCGAGATCCATCATCAGGGTTGAGGATTGATCTCGACTCGAGTTCCGAAAAGTCGGCAGCAATCAGAGGAGTGACCCGGCGGCAAACCCAAATAGCCTTCCATGACGCTATTCGCCGGGAAAATATCAGAAAATATATATCGCCCTTCTTGTCAATTCTTCAACAATTTCATCACCGCTGCATTTTATCAATTCATTGGTAGTTGTCTTGCAAATATATGTAGCATTAGCCTTAGAAGAAGTCAGATGGTCCATAAGCTGGGGATCACCACTGTCTACTCTGAATCTCAATAATGCTCGGAAGTTCCCGTCATTTCGTACCTCACCCACATCAACTAAATTTGCGTCAACTCTGTGTCCTCGTAACGGTATGTTTTGGTGAACAGTATTGTTCTTATGATTGGGACAAGACGAGCTCTGTTTTCTAGTACTTGACTTTTTCTTATTTCATCTAATACGTTATTTCTTTGCCAGGACTTTTTAAAAAGGACAAAGCTGATACCGTTTAACTCTTTGTTTAGTCCGCAATAAACCTTTTTTTCCAACCTGGGTTTCAAGTATCATTCCCCGTGAAGCAGCGAACCTTCGTTAACTCCGATCTTGAAAATGGTTACATGATAAGAGAAACTCCGTTTGGAAAAAGTAGTGAGGGCTGTACGAAGAGTTAATATTTAGCCTCTTACTCGTTGGAGTGTGGCGGAGACAATCCTCGGAGGTTTTCCGCTGTACACTCCGCTGTCCCGTCTTCCCCGTCGTTGCCTGCAGTGTGTGTTTCTACATTGTACTAAAACTGTTTCACGTGTTGCCTGCAACACTTCAAAATTTTTGCATGTTACACGAGGTCATTCCCTCCACTCTAACGCCTGCCCTTCCCTGTGACTCATCCTACAGCCTCACAAGTTGGCGCCGGTAACGTTCGCGGTAGTGGCAGCAGCATTGACTATCGCCCAAAAATCGTATCACAGTGTGTATTGTGTCAGTTGTATAGAACTCACTTTCCTCTGGGCACATAAGTGTTAAGGATTATTTTTCTGCTGTGTTCAGCAATCAATGGTACGATGCACTCAAATATTAGAGTTTTAAACTACTGAAGGCTTTCATCGCGCTTGGACATTAATGCAACAGTTGGATGAAAGAAATACATGATTTTAGCCTTTTATGCTAGTTTTCAAAATATTTTTTATTTTTACTGAGCCTCAAAGGGGGGGGGGTCGCCCCCCGCACCCCCTGGCTGGATCCGCGCCTGGCCTGGGGTATTAAATTACAATAGGGACAGATAGTATTTTAGGGAAAAGAATGTTGGGAGTTCCAGTAAGAATATCTTAAATCTAGTTTTGGCATTACTGTGGTTGTCTGTTAAAATTAGTTAAATTTGGAGTGCAGGAGGGGGAGGTTGGTGCAAAATAATTCATGGAAGCCAGCATGAAGCCAGTTACATGTGAGTCAAGTTTCAAGATGATAGTTTTAATCTGGAGAGTATTTGGAACAGGTGTAGCTAAATGAGGAAAAAATGCAGGATAAAAATAATTGTTTGAGGAATGCCATGGTTTGGCAATAACACATAGGACTATTTTAAAAAGTAATGGGAAAGCCATTTTTTTATTTTGAGTTAAATGTTTTACTGACATCATCATGTTTGGGCTAGAATCATCTTAAGGGTTATATTACAAATGGCTTGGCAGTATGCCTAGGCAGGTGATTCTGATTTGGTTGTAATCCCTGGAGCAATGACGAGCCTGCACTGCCCCGTGATATATGAAGTAACATGTTCTTTGATGACAGATTGAAGGCAATATGTTGTGCGGATGCTGCTCTCTTCAGACATTAGTTATTAGGTTCATAAATTGAGGGTAACTGGTAGTGAATCACTATTTTATATATTCAATAAAGTGTGTTTTCCATTAAACGGGTAGCTCAAGAAATAAATTGATTTTTTTTCCAAAAATGGAGAGAAGTTAGGGGAGGGGTGCTAATATTCAGATGGGGGCTCTGTTAGAACTAATACGGTAGATAATTGCTTACTAATACAGTGAATTATATTTCCACAGTTGTTTACAATTGCTGAAGCATTAGCTGATGGTGGTGTGAAAATGGGTCTACCCAGAATACTGGCCGTCAACCTCGTTTCCCAAACTATACTTGGGGCTGCCACAATGATTCAGAAGACTGGTCGGCACACCGCAGCCTTGCGAGATGAGGTCACATCGCCTGGAGGTATTTGTTTCCTCGATATTATAATGATGCTTATAATGATTTTTATTACTATCTTTTGAAAAGTGGATGTTTCCTTAAGGTTATTTTTTTCAAGAAGTTGATGAAGGGTTCAAATGGCGTTTGAACGAAAAAAACTCGACCTGTATCAGCTTCTGATGACAGATATGACCCTAGTATGACAATGGTTGTATGTGAACCCTTATGTAATTTATATAGTTCCTCATGCCTCTGAATGTTGCTCATGGCCAGTAAAAATGTGCGTTAAAAAAGTTTTTATGGCAACTACCTACTCGTCAAAATTAGGTAAAAGATAGCATAATTCACCTTGGTACCTATACATTAGTTTTTTGTTAAAGAGATAAAATGTTTCTGGCAGTGAATGTGGATGTTATCCCAAGGTTTAGAACAGAAAGGTATGCTGCTTTATCCAGTTTCCTCCTCAAATTGTCCCTTTTTCTCTAGGAAATACCATTGAAGGACTTCATTTTCTGGAAAAATCAGGAATAAGAGCTGCACTAATGGGTGCAATAGAGGCTTCAACTATTAAATGCAAGTTGACAAACAAAGAACTTAAGGAGCAGCTGAAGCACAAATAATTTTTATTTATCAGCTGAGTCATTCTTGTTACATTTTTGTTTACAAGTTTTATATTTATTTTAAGAAGAGAAAATATCAATGATATTGTATTACAAAATTATACATTTTGTGAAAGACATTTGAAAATAGCATCAATGTCACATGAATCTTTGTTTCCTTTTTCCTAACATTTAATATATTAAAACTCAGTATTTGTTAGAATTTAAAAATAAAAATTGACATATATTTACAATAATGCTGCATTTAAACTATTTTTCCTCTTCACACCCGTGGAAATAATTTTAATTTCCATAATGATCTCTCTCAGGTTTTATTTCTGGGAAAAAAGGCGGTGGAACTCAGTTTTCTATAAGAGTTACGAAAAAATCCAAATGACCTTTGATTGATTCATACGAGTTTAGGGAATTTACTTCGACCAAAAAAGGTGCCGGAACCTAGTTCCTGTAACTCTATTACTTGTTCAATGGTAAACATGATATAGGTAAAAAAGAGGTGGTAACTGTTTCCGAGTTTATGTAAAAAAATTTTGCTATGACCTTTTTGCGGAGCAACATATTGAAGCGAAGCCTGTATCATGGGGGAGAGGAAGATATTCCAGCACAAAAAAATATCACGTAACGATAACACTATTTTTTTCCACCTCATGTTTATTTCAATTAAAGGAATTTTACTTTTCATTCAAGGCGTGGAATTGCATAATTTCGGATGACAAATGTCATTACTCGAGCGCGGCTCCTGGAAATTTTATGTGAGTACATCGTTGCTAATTAAAAAGTTCATTGTTTACGGCCTTGAGAAAGACCCACAACCAATCGAAGCCCATCCTATTCACGGAAGTATCCGTGTATTTTCCAAATCTAAACATATTAGGTCTGTCAGCATGTGTAGCCTCTTTACGGCCAAACAAGAATCCCGAAATTAGCTTCGAAAGTCTCCCAAGGGGATTGATTGAAAATCCAGCAAATAGGCTGAAAATTTAAAAAAATTGTTGCTACTGCCGTAAATGTATGAGAGTGGGCAATTTACAGTAATTCCGTAAAATATTCGAAAGAAAAAAAATGCCGCAACCTGGGATCGAACCTCAGCCACCATATGAGGATAACCGAGGCACTGACAACATGGCGTCCGTGAGTGGTATGTTGAACTGTGGCACCTGCCGAAATTAAGTTGATACGGGAAATAAATTTATCTCCTGTGGCTATTGCACAAATTTATATCATCCTAAATGTTCTCAGTTGAGCGAAATTCACTTAAAAGTCTTAAATGAGTCGACTTTCATTGGAAGTGTTTCCAATGCCGCGCTACGAAGTACTCGATCGCCAATATGGCGAGCGACATCGACTTTCTAAAAACGGAAGTTCTTAGACTTAAAAAAAAGTCTACGTTGATACTAAATCAAAAAGAAATGTAACGGTTGAAAACTCGGCATCTCGGACCCCAGTTGTTGACCGAGACTTTCAACTCCGTGATCCGGTGAATACGGCAGGTGACGCGGTATCTACTTCTTCCGCGGAAACCGTCGAGACCACGCCGAAAGCTGACCCTGAATCTCCGAGTGTGAATCAAGAGGGGACCCACGACGATGGATTCCAAACTTAAGAGTTCATCTAGAAAAACTCAGAGGAGACGTAAGAAGCAAATTGTAGGCTGTAATCCGGACAAGACCGCAAACTGTTTTACTAGCGTTCCTAGCCTTGCCACAATTTACGTTGGCCGTGTTTCTCTTGGAATGTCTCCTGAGACCATTCTGAAACTTCTCTCCGCGAAATTCCGCTAAGTACACCTTTACCTGTGAGTCTTTTCGGGTAAATAAAGAGTTTTGTTCATTTTTAGTGCAAGCGCCACCAGGAAACACAGTGACATCAAGGAAAAGATTTTCTCAACAAATACTGGCATCACACTGAAGTAACACAGGTAAATTATATTTCTTTGTTCATCAGTGTACTGAAATAATACCAAGTTTGGAAAGGAATCTTAATACATATTTCTTAAGCAAATTCGATCAGTAAAAAAAGTAACTACGGAGACAGTAAATGTATCTAGATTAGGCCTTGGTGATTGATGCTGAGTAAAATTAGTGATTCTCATCAATGTTAAACAAATTCATACAATATTAAATGTTTACCTTGAAACTTTGCTAAAAATACTTATTTTTAATGCCAGTGGCAAAGTCAATAGTGCCTAAATTGAGGAGTAATATTGCATTATTAGCATGTTAATGCATATTTCACTGATTAGCTTTAACTATTTGTAACAGTTATGTTAGTATATGCCTGTGGACTGATTTACAAGGTGATTCTTGGAACATCAAAATTTTAAAAAATCAGATTTTTTACAAATTCACAGTGACAATTTAAGGTGAATATCCAGTTTTCTGGTTTAACTAGCCTCTTGAGTACTACCAGGAGATTATTTTAACAAACTTTCAGAATTTTTAAGGATGGGGTTTTTGAGATATCGCTCCTTCAAAATGCAACATTTTTGCATTTTGCATACTTAAGTAGTCAATTTCAGGAACTAACTGTATGCATTAAAAGTGAGAGATGAAACTATTGGGTAGAGTAACCACACAGGACTAGAGAATGGTGCAATTGTTTGGCTGATTAAATCCCTCTTAAGTTATAAAATAAAATTACAAACTTCGAGAAAAATGTAAATTTTCCATTCAACAACAAATTATTTGTTTAGTGTTTTAACAATAATTGACTGTTGTTCAGGTGTTTGGAGAAAGGTACACTTCAGGCGCTTCAAAGCAAAGAAAAGTAGAAGGTTCCAGTCCAAATAATTTCAGAGCAATAGAGATTTGAAAAATTGCATTCTGCACCCCTTTCACAATTAGTGGAGTTTTTTTGCCGATTTTCAAAATGCTGCAAATCGGTCAAAAAATGTTTTTCCCAAAACTTTTTGTGAGATGATAATTCTGTCATGTAGGAGTAAATAATATAATTTTTTCAAAAAATTTGAAGCGGGTCACCTGACACCCCCTGTGTTGAAATGGAATCGGTCAAAAGCGACGCAATGCGCGTCTGGGAATAAGATAACACTCGTTACCATTATATGCGATATAATACTAACGAGTGTTAGTTAGGAGAAAAAGCCAGTTGTCGGTGTCAAAATGAGAAAACCAGGTGCCTTCAATTAAATAACTGTTGTCTAACAATTGCTGTAAGAAATTAGCTATTAAGAGATTCCATTAATGGTGAGCAGAATTACAGATTTTCCAAATTCAAACCATTAGTGAATGAATGAATGAACATACAAACATGCAGTACAATGAAGACATCCAATGGCTCATGTCTTTGCTCCTTTTGTTGAAATTACACATGCTTCGCTGTACAAACGGATGTACTACGATATTTCCCATGAATCTTATTTCACTATCAATTTTCTTGTGTTCATCATTCTCTTTGCTCCATTTTCTGACATTATTTCTGCGTCAGCCGGTCTATAATATCGCACGCGAATAGTTTGCTCTTGCCTATTAATATAAGTATAAACGAATCACGTTATCCAGTGGTCTGTCAGAGAAATATTTCCTTCTGTTGACTCAATATTGTAATACCCTCGTTTTGATATGCCTGAATTTAGAAATGATATCGGGACATCTTCACCACCAGAGACTTCAGTAGATAACCTACTTTCTGTCCATACGAATGCAACTACGTCAGCGGTTTTGTTGAAGTGGTGATATGCGCTACAGTGATTTAATACAACCACAGAAATGGTTTTGTCTTGTCACATTCTCTTTAGAATTTCATTTGAATAGGATAGTTGTATGAGTATAACAATATTTTGGCTTTTATTATACTAAATTTAGCAGCCAATTCAGAAGGTTAATAATGTAATGGTGGTGGTCCATACTACGTCACCCATAGCGCTCTTTTACTTTCTGGTTTGTCCGTCCATTGCGCTCCTGACTTTTTTGGTCTGTGCCTACAGTCCTGGAAGTAAATCACCTTATGAGATACACTACCTATCGACAAATCTAGTCCATCCAGGATCGATCGTGGAACCCTGGCTTGGATCGCAGTGGATCCGGGCCTCCGTAGTTTCTGTCAGACATCGGAGCGTACTTCGTTGACCCTCGACCGGCAAACCGATCTTTTCGGAAACCTCTGAACCGTTCTGGATTTCATAACACGGCCGCGGCCGAGGCAGCTAGTTGTGTAGCTACTAGGGTCTGAGAGCTCTGCGTGTCTTTTTTACGGTAGACAGTAAGACAGGGAGTGAATCATGTCGTGGGTTATATATAAAACGGTCATTGTATAAAAATGATTATCGGTGGTGATTTTAACGAATCCTCGATAGATTATAATAATCCTTTTAATATATACTTGAATTCCATTCAACATTCAAGAAATTTCTGACTCTCCGCCGCTTTGAAGTTACTTTAAATACGTTATACTTTTAGATTGGGAGATTTATTACTTAAATTAATACATTACAGCTTGCTAGTACTCGTCACTGGGAAATCGTCACATTTTCATCGTTCACATATAGTATTTACAATCACACATCACTTTCTAATGATACTTGAAATAATCAAATCAAAAACAGAATTGTCTATCAAAATATCAGAATTGTCCAAAATGTTTAAAATATCTCCAAATTTAGAACCACAAGTTTTCTTTTCGCACCTGAATTAAAAATTATGATCAGTTGTTAACAGATTGGGAAAATTACTCAATTAGTAATTCAACATCGTCATGTGAATTTCACGTTAATGTGAACAACGTATATCTTTGGTATATATATTTATGTGATAGCTGATAATCTGCTGTTGCGTTTAGGACGGGGAATAATTGGTTCAGTTTCAGTGCAGACGGAAATTAGTATTGCGTCTTATTATTTATGACGGCTCCTACGCCTAAGTGTTTAATACCTTTATGATTCAAATAATTCTCATGTTAAGTTTGAAATGATCACTATTGTTTCTTTACGTGTGTTAGGTGTGAAACAATAGTAAAACACCTGTTCGCTGTTCAGTGTCTGCCGATATTTACGTAAGAAGCTGTTTTGGATTTGAGAAGTCATTGAAATTCGGAAAAAAAGGAATTTAAAAAGTTGATTTCTTCCAATTAAATTTAACCATTTTATTTGGCACATCAGTCCCTTCCAATTTTGAAACTATGTATATGTAGTGACATTATGATTAGTATTACACGATAAGTCGTGTCACGAAGATGTAACAAGATAGCCGTTGTTACATTAACTTTAGGGTATAGTTTAATGCACGTTGGTGAATACTCACCCCCTGCCACAAACCCCTGAGGTGGCTTGCAGGGTATTTTGTACATGTAGATTAATGTACGAGGAAAAATTGCATTAAGATCATGTTCATTACAATTAACTCTTTGGACTTTAAGGAAAATTTCACCAAAACGGCAAACAATCGCGTATAGATTTAGCAATGTATGCCATAGGTAGAAATTTTCAGACCACGCCGCCGCCGCCGCCGTGGAATTGGCCATCGGCGCTCATATCTATAACGAAGTGCCTGTTTTTATTAATAATGAAGGAGTTCCACGGAGTAACGCCAGAGACCAGTGTCCTATGTTCAAAATACCAGTGTCTTGCATAGTCGAAAATGAACATATAGGTACCTAAATATGTAGGTATAAATTAATAGAAACGCATCATGAAGAGAGATATTTAATATAAAAATATATGTAGGCTTCTGGTCCAAGTTATTCACTTTAATTATCGCATATAAACAAGGTTAAACTAATATGAAAATCTTTGGGAAATTATTTTGGTATGTAAGACTCGATTTATTGTCGTGCCAGCCATCTCGGGAAGCAGTTGAACTTCCGAGTTGTATCATCATGCTGTCGAAAGTTTCGGAAGTCCAGCAGTATAATGCATCCATGTGTATAATATAACTTTCTTTTGACACTGATCATAAATATAATTACGCGTCTACTACAACATAGTTATCCAGGGCCGCTGTCCCGGCCGGCTAGAGCCAGAGCCGAGCGTTGGCGGCCCGGAGTGGGTGAACGTGGCGACCAGCCCCGCCAAGTTCATTGCGCTATCATTGTTTTTTGGTTACATTTTTTGAAGCCGTTCGATATGTGGCAATAGTAAGGATTCTGATGGAGTTTGTTTATGTTTTTTCACTATCGTCACTTTGTTTACGCATGGCGGCTTGTGAGGATTTTCAATTGTTGACATTGAAAAATATTTATTACTCGACTAAAAATGGGTAAGAGATCATCTTACTTTGTTTCTGGATGCTCCAAAGGGTATTCCGTAACCGTGAGAAAGAACAAAATTTTAGGTGTGAAGGACATATAGCTTGTTTAAGGCTAATGTATGTACTCTGTTTTACTCTTCACGTTACCGTATAGCAAGGCATGGTCGATGCTGATCATTACCTATGTATCCATTGCAGACCTCTTCTTATTATTTTGACAGATGTTGGCTTTTCTTCTCTATGTGATGTAAATATCTTTGATGTGATCGTTGAATTACCGAATTCAAATACTCGTGAATTACGCTCATTACCCATACCGACCGAAAACCCTCGAAATGTCACTCCCATATTCAAAAGCGGTGATAACGAACTGCAATCGAACTACAGACCGATATCTCTCACATCTATCTCTTGCAAAGTCCTTGAACATATAATTGTAAGTTCAGTTATGAGGCACCTCGATATGCAGAACTTGTTAATAAAAACGCAAAACGGATTCAGAAAGGGAAGATCTTGCGCAACTAAATTAGCACCTTTTCCCACGATATTTTAGTCTCGGGTGATCAAAACGTTCTAGTTAATACAATTTTTCTTGACTTTAAAAAGGCATTTGATAAAGTTTCCCACAGTAAGCTACTCATGAAAGTAAAATCCTACGGGTTTGGCATATTCTAGACGACGTAATTTCCTGGATTAAAGAATTCTTAAGAAATCGTTAGCAAAGGGTTGTATTAGATGGCGCTATCTCTAATGAAGTAAAAGTCACATCGGGTGTCCCACAGAGAGGTGTCATAGGCCCACTTCTGTTCCTTTTGTAGTACATAAACGACATCGGTGAAATAGTTGACAGTAAGCTTAGATTATTTGCAGACGACGCTGTGGTGTATAAAGAAAATCGTAGCCTTAATGATAAGCAAGCGCTAACTAAGGACCTCGAGGCAATAAAGGAGTGGTGCGATGTGTGGCGGCTAGAATTAAACCTGAAAAAATGCGTTGCTATGAATTTTTGGAAACGGAAAAACGCTCCTTGTAACAGCTATTACATAAACAACAGCAAATTAGCGACTGTAGAATCGGTTAAATACCTCAGAGTTAAACTGACTAATTATCTCTCGTGGAGTAAACATATTCGAGAAATTACCGGTCAAGCTAATCGTAAATTGGGATTTGTTAAAAGAGTACTTGGCAAGTGCGACGATAAAGTTAGGGAAATCAGGTACTTCTCCCTCGTTAGACCCCACTTGGAATATGCTGCCAGCATTTGGGATCCTTACAAGATAAGCTTGGAAACTGAGTTAGAAAGCGTGCAGCGAAGATCGGCAAGATACGTTTAAGGGCGTTATGGTAATCTCGTTAGTGTTACTGACCTTTTGCAGCAACTGGGATGGGAACGATGGGAAACTCTTTCAGACCGTCGCTTAAAATTTAGACTCAATTCTTTATGTAAGTTCCAAACCGGTCTATTCTCTGACGACATTGATAATATTTTACGAAATCCGACATACTACGGTAGATCAGATCATGAGAATAAAATTAGATAACTAAACTGCAGAACGGACAGATTTAAAATGTCATTTTTCCACGAATGATAAGGGACCATAACAGCTGCCAATGAGACTTGTATCTAAGTTTGTCGATAGGTAGTGTAGCTCTAAGTAGTAGTAGTACTCCCTAATACTTGAATCCTTATCTGTTACCTAGTACTAACAGCACGCCGTGCATATTCCCTACATAAGTCTTGAGTTTCTTTCCAGTTGTGTAGTTGCAAAATACATATATATTAACGGTCCCTCTCCATTGTGATAATATCTGTAGTGTAGTGCATGCTTGTGAGGCTTCGCCTCGTGACAAGCATTAGCGATTTATGCTAATGCATAATTAGTTGTAGGTACACTAACTTTAGGGTATAGTGTAATGCATGTTAGTGAATACTCACCCCCTGCCACACACCCCTGAGGTGGATTGCAGGGTATTTTTTAGATGTAGATGAGAACCAATCCTCGTAGACCTAGCAATTTGCGAACGAGATTTGAAAATTAGGTTTCGCGTCTCCCAGGGCCGAAGGGAACCGCTAGAGACAAAATATCTGAAATCGAGTGTTTTAATTTATTCATGGTTGATACAATAATTCGAGCTATCGTTTCATCCACCAAAACATACAGTGGCCTTGTGATAGAAAGATTTGCTCGAGATAGAGATGCTAGAATCACCGCTGAGATTGAGATTCGTGCCTTCCTAGGTATTTTACTACTTTCTGGAGTACTAGGAAGTAACAGGAAAAAGGTAAACATATATGGGATAATTCCACAGGGTCTGAGTAGAAGCTTGCTACCTTGCTATGAGTAAGAAAAGGTTTCCTTTTCTCATGAGGTGCATTAGGTTTGATGACATTACAGATCGTCACTAACGGAAGGAATTTGATCGTCTTCCCCTATTAGAAGGGTGTTTGAACTTGTGGTGAAAAACTTTCAACGTTTCTTCACTCCAAGCGAGTACTGCCCCGTTGATGATCAGCTAATTGCCTTTCGTAGAAAGTACCCATTTCGAGTTTATATTCCGAAAAAACCTGCAAGGTATGGCATTAAAATTTATGATCTTGTGTGCGCTAGAACTGCGTGTATAGTAAACTTATAGGTTAATGCCGGTACACAGCCAGAAGGACCATATAAGCAATCCAACTCCTCAGAGCAAGTGACGCTCAGAGTATTTGAACCTGTAGCTAGCACAAACCGAAACATCACAACAGACAATTGGTCACCTCCACACAATTGGCCGAAAAACTGGAAAAAGGGAAGAAACGCTAGTTGGAACAATTAATTCCACACGTATTGGTGTTCCACATGAACTAAAACCAAACAGCCAACGAAAACCTCGGTCATCTCTTTTTGCCTTTCAGAGAAATTAAACCCTTTTGTCCTACTGCACGAAACCGAAAAAGGCAGTTATTTTGCTGTCGATAATGACAGACATAATGACAACGCAATAAAGCTGGGCCAGAGCAAAAACCCGAAATTGTAACATTTTATAATAGACCAAATATTGGCGTAAATGTCCTCGACCAAATGTGTGCCAAGTACAGTGTTGCTCGTAACATGAGACGCTGGCCATTGGTCGTATTTTTCGACCTGCTCAACATCTCAGGAGTTAATGCTTTGTGTATTTTTAAGTTCAAAAACACCGAAGTAAAGCCGATGCCTACACAATTGAGCTTATCAAACCACATATCCTCGTCAGAATGAAAAATACCGCCATTTCAGTGCAGGTGAAGAACAGGGGAGAGGGGCTTCTTGGAATTCAGGACAATATAAACGGAAACCCTAATCATCCTCAGGACAGCAGTGTAGGCAGCTGCTTTTTGTGTATGAGAGCAAAAGGTAAATCAACAAGGAAAAACTGTGAAAATTATGGCCACAAAGTATGAGTTGACCATTCTTCAGTCATTTTTTCGATATGTTTTGAGTCTTGTGTAGAGTAAATTTTCTTGTCAAAATCAATCACTTATCCACCACAAGTAGTTTGATTATAACGTGAAATTAATACTATTTTGCTCAACCTGGACATCAATTTACCTTACAATATTGTGGGAACAGAAACATTTTTGAGTGGAATTTTTGTCATTTCTATAGTGAGAATACCAAGCGAGATGCATGAAAGACGATAACGTGCTTGGGGTTGTGAGAAGGCAGATCATATGCGCGTATATCACCCGAGAGTCGAATGGGACTATCGCCGCGGCGAAGAGACAAGCGAGTGGCCAATACGACCCGTTGGACCTCAGCCTGCTGTTTGCGCTGCTTCTACTGACAAAGTGGGTGGCTTGTAAGTGGGGACAGACTTTGGAAACCAGGGGGATTGCGTTTGAAACTCTCGAGATATTTCCGATCACGTAACTAAGGAGTCACGCGGTACATACAATAACGAACTATTAAAATCACGATGTTCTTATGCTTTTTCTTGAAGTGTAAACTTCTTTTGGCCCGTTGGGCACTTTTGGCATGAGGGAAAAAGAGCAAACTCGCGTCACGTACCGTTAGATTCTTCTTTCCAGGGCCCCGCTTAGCATGCCGAATGTAAACTCATGAAAACGCTCGTTTTACAACAGGGCAAGTTGGCGACGTGGTTAGAATCATCGTCCCACGTACCAAAGGTCCTAGTGGCTTTTTTTAAGAATTTTTTTGGGAACAATTCTTGACAATTTCTTTCAGATTTTTTTCTGATCTTGTCAAAAAGTTTTTTCTTCGACAAATTTGTGGGGGGAAAATGGTTTTTCATAAAAAATGGGTGTTTATGAGTAATTCTTTCGGAAATTTGACCTACGCACCTGATCTGCTATACCGAAAAATGTTATTTATTTGGAATTCTTTTGTAGGCACGGAAACATGGACAAACGTCATGAAGGCACGCAACTTATGTTGAATCCGCAATTTTAGAAAATGCAGAAAGTGGGAGAGCGGCAAGAAGATCAAAAGGGTAATGAAACAATAGACGAAATGGGTGAGATTTTACAATTGAATAATTTAGCGGAAGGACAGGGAGATGAAATAAAGAGGAAGAAAGCCGAATATGACCGAACTTATCTTGCTAAAAAGAAAGAATTGGGGAGAATTGACGCTGATCCCGAATTGGAAAAAATAACATGGATCGGAATAGAAAAAAGCTGAATATGCCAGAAATTACCGCGCAAGAAAGAAAGATTGTGCACAGTGCACAGGAAGTGGAAAACAAGAGGAAAAAAACCGAATATGCCAGAAATTATCGTGCTAAGAAAAAAACTGATGTCGAGAATAAAGATTGTGAGGGAAATGAACATGCTGCTCATAGAAAGAGCCTGGATATAATTCGTTCTAAAAAGTACAGGGAGAGGCAAGGGACCGATGATTTACTACAAACTATGGAAATGAATGATTGCCAAATAGCGGGCCCCTCCAAAAAACTATCATTCATTCCCATGAGAGATCGTACAATTCATTGTTCGCAAATAGCAGGTCCCTCTACGAGATAGGTGCCATTTATACCGCGGAAAGACATTACCTATCCTAATTCTGAAAGTGGTGGACCATCTCCAGATCTTCATATTTCGGTTATGCTGATTGATGTAGGAGAGGATCGGGCCGAGTCAAATTCAAATGTTGATAATGTTGTGCAAGATTTCGTTCAACGGCGGAATGAAAAAGACATGCCAAACGAAAATAATATTAACGAACCTCTAATACAAGCACAACCACAACAGCAAATAATGCACAGCTTATTCTCAACACATTTGTCGGCACATAATCAGGAAAATCAATCACATTAATAAGGAAAATTGTTCCTCTTCAGAAATCGGAATTTCAGATACGTATGTGAAACCTGTATCACAAGCATTCACAAAAATAATATCCCACAACTATCAGTAAGTATATAATGGTTTCAAATATCCCCCATTTCCAGATAGTTTGAAAAATTTCCCATTAGATTTGGTGACTGAAAAATTAATATTACCCCGAATTCCTTTCATGCAAATAAGGCGACTACGACATATCCACGGTCAGTTTGGGATTTATGGTCAAGTTATTAATGTTCCAGTGGAGGTTAATACAATGGTGAGTAAATTACCGCAAAATGTCGATGATGATCACTGTATACACGTTCACATAAAGAAAGAAAAAATACATAAATCTAGCTTTCTGCACGGCATAGTGAACAAAAGAGTGATTAAAGCGTGGCTGAATTATTTAATACAAACACCTTTGTATAAAATGCACAATATTACAATTGATGAAATATTTTTTATATATAATATATATCAGAATATCGCCATAGAAGTTTACACTTCTCCCGTGTGGTCTTAAGCACACCAGTATTTTTTTTTAAGCGTGAGTCGGTTTATATTTAGTTGAGGTTATGAAAATTAAAACAAATAGTGGCTGCAACTGGGCCCGGGTTCACTCATTGCTTAAATTCTTGCCGTCGGGAGATGAGTCGCTTCCGCCAGGGGCAGAAAAACGAAAAATCCAAAGATATATTTTACGCGGTGAGCATTTATACAACGATATCACATGGTGTATTCTTAGCATGTTCCGATTGTAAGTTGTTTCGGCACTAGAAAAATATGTCAATAAATAGCTTTTGATATTTTAAAACGTTTTCAAGGACCAAATTCTGCGATCGCCAGTGGCATGAGTTGATCTAGGCTCTCGTCCGGCCTGTCGGACGAATCGTACTCCGACGAGCTGTTGTCATGCAAGTGTGTTCCAGCTACCATTTGAGTCTCAGGCGTTAAAAACACGAGAGGCCAATATTTCCGATGTGCACTGCCTCGGCTTCCTCAGGATGACCGTAATGCGCCGCGATCATGAATGTTAATCACTTACTGCTAGGCTAAAACACAAGTAGGTTTATACAAAAGCGACGCATTGCGCGTCTGGGAATAAGATAACACTCGTTAGCATTATATGCGATATAATGCTAATAAGTGTTACTTAGGAGAAAAAGCCAGTTGTCGATGTCAAAATGAGAAAACCAGGTGCCTTCAATTAAATAACTGTCGTCTAAAATTGCTGTAAGAAATTAGCTATTAATCCTTAATGCATTTCTCCATTAATGGTGAGCCAACTTTCAGATCTGCCAAATCCAAACCATTAGTGAATGAATGTACGAGGAAATATTAAATTAAGATCATATTCATTGCAATTAATTCTTTGGACTTGGAAAATTTCACCATAACGGCAAACAATCGCGTATAGATTTAGCAATGTAGGCAATGAACAGCAGAAAATGGACACACCTAAGATTAACATAATTAATCCTTTGATTCATAGATTACCATGAACTCCTTATACTTACTTCTGTGCTGTGGTATCCAGCAGTTGAGATTCTCTGCTTTTTGTTGTCATAAATCAATTACTGAGTAAATGCTGGAGTCAGGGCTTGTTTATATCGAAATTCAGATACGAATGGAAAATTAAAATGATTATTTTACTCTGCTTTAGTTACATAGGTAGTCACATACTCTGATTCAGTTACATACATTTGCTATAAATTTGACTAAATTTTAACTTTTTGTTTTACCTGTGAAGCAACTGGGGATCTTACAACTTCTTTTGATCATACACTGAAAAAGCAAATTTAAAGTGAACATTAAATGTTCATTACAATCCTCAGGCTCATTTTCCATCTCTAACTTCAGGAACCTCTCTTCCTTTGAAAGCATTGACTTCCTCAATTCCCTTTTATGAGGTTTAACACAAAATTGATTTTTGAAAATTAACAGAGATTTTTTTAAATTCTGGTAAACTTCTTTGATGGACACAACAAACCCTCAACATCCTTAGTTATTCCTGGAAATTTTCTTTCCATGATTAGTATTTGACTCCTGTCCTGAATTGTTTTCTTTCCAGAAAATTTTTTCTTGCAGTTAATGCATCCAGTTTTAGCCAACAGTCTCAGAAGATGTCCAGCAAAGTAAACAATGGAGCAATGTTCCAGACTTAAAACATCTTGGTTCATTTCCACTGTCTTATCTGAAACAAATGACGAACCACTTGAACTGTCATCTTCCTCATCTGTCTCTTTGTCTGCTGATGGTATGCTACTACTAGTAGATGCAGTATTACCATCTAGGGGCAGGATTACGTCATCATCATCTTCATAGCTTGAAGTTGTAGGTGGTTTTAAAATAGTTTTCACGGACAGAATTCTGTACGCTGTTCTAAAATCTTTAACAGTGGGGTTTCTGATGAATAATCTCTGTCTAATAGATGAAAAAAAGTTTTCCAATGCAACTTGATTAAGACGTGACGTTAAAACCTATTGAGAGTTGACATTAGAATATAAATGTAAAATAGCATTTATTTAAAAAAAAACATCAAAGCATGGTAGACGTGTTGCCTCTTTTTTCTTAATTCTTGAACGTTTTTAGCCCCTTTTCCATAAGGAGAAAAATGCGAATATTTTCCTCTGAAAGGTACCTCTTATTAGGGTTTTCAAAATAAGGATATTTACAATTCAGAGCATCAAATAAGTGATTTACAAAATGAATAAAGACAGCTGTTGGTAGTGCAAATGCTAACTTTAATTTACCCAGTGCCACACTAGAACGGATAGCTACAGCCATAGAGAAGCTGAGTAATTAAGTTGATAGCCTCACAACCATTTTTTTTGGAAAGGATTAGGCCATATGTGAGCAGGTTATAGTTTCCATAATGCTCTTGTTGATGAAATGGAGGAATCTAATTTATATACCTGGCGAACATTTTCAAATGAGAGGGTTTAATTGTCTAACATAAAATCATTTTTCAAGAAATCATTTCTTAGGGATTTTACAAAATGTGGCGCATCATACAAACAAAATATTTTCCTTTCACCCATTTCAAAATAAGATTTCTCTGGTGAAACTATAAACTCAGGAAACTCTGTAAACTCAGGAAACGTGGATAAAAAAGTAATCGGTGGATATGAAAATATGTACTATTAGGAAATTGGTAATTTAAAAGTATACTATGGGAAATCGCCTAAAGGTTAATTTCAAAAGAGCAACAACGCTTTTTATGTTGTACAGCGAATGATAAGGCCATTTGTTTACGAGATGGTTGCATCTTCTATACGATTAAGACTTGCATACTTTCTTACTATATAGAAATATAAAAGGAGATGCCACCCTGTTTCACATCCTGTAGAGGTTGCGATTCTTTTTTATCTTGTTCTAACATTCATAGCAATTTTACTTTATTGTCATACGTACCCAAAAAAGCGTAAGATGTATATTTATTTACAAAATTTAAAAATATTCCGCGATCGATGTAGTACCGGGATGATTAAAAACCAGAATCGTAATGATGCAAAATCTGGAGTTGTCATAGCTGATGAATTATATGCGATTTACTCTGTGGTTCGGAAAACTAAGGACTATAATACAATATATTAGTCCTTAGTGCATTTCATTTCATTATTACCTTGGTGCAATTAATGCAATTGATATTTACTTAGATGATATATCAAGATATGAGAATATTTCACCAAAGCCAACGCTCCAGAATTATCTAAGAGATAAAACAATGAAACATTCTCAATACACCACATCACTTTACTGATAAAAATAACTGCAATTATATTGAGCGATAAATGCATGTACGGAATACCATGAATTCATACGTGGTAGGTCGTATTAAAAAACTGCCGAGGTAAAAAATAAAGTGAAAATATACCAGGAAAAGATGATTGAAAAAGAAGGGAATGATAAAATAAAAATGCTTTGCTTTTGAGAAGATATGAACGTGACCAAATACCAGTGTTATCAATAAAAACGGGCACTTAGTCATAATTCCACACTTTATTTTAAACAACACGACCCTGGTTTCAGCATCTCATGCCTACATCAGGTGATGCCTGATAATGGCATGGGATGCTGAAACATAGGTCGTGTTGTATAAAATAAAGTGTGGAATCATAACCAAGTGCCTTTTTTATTAATAATGAAGGAGTTCCACCGAGTAACTCCGGAGACTTTGTTCTATGTTCAAAATACCAGTGTCTTGCATAGTCGAAAATGAACATATACCTAAATATGTAGGCATAAATTAATAGTAACGCATCACTAAGTAAGATATTTAATATAAAAATATACGTACGCTTCTGGTACAAGTAATTCGCTTTCATGATCGCATATAAACAAGGTTGAATTCATTTGAAAATCTTTGGGAAATTATTTTGGTATTTAAGACTCGATTTATTTGTCGAAGTCTGCCAGCCGTCACGGGAAGCAGTTGAACTTCCGAGTTGTATCATCTTGCTGTCGAACGTTTCGGAAGTCCAGCAGTATAATGTATCCATGTGTATAATATAACTTTATTTTAACAATGATCATAAATATAATTACGCATCTACTACTACATTGTTATTCAGGGCCGTTGTCCCGGCCGGCTAGAGCCAGAGCCGAGCGCTGGCGGCCCGGAGTGGGTGAACGTGACGACACTGCACCCCTTTGGTCGCGCGGTTCTGCATAGATATCATTCGATATAAATTAAACGCATTTGTTGAAATATTGGACAAGTACATGCTGTAAAAGGTCAGGAAATGTGAATTACAACGCGACCCAGAACGAAGTTTTACGATGCTCTAGTTTTGAAATGCAATCTTTTTATAAAATTAGTAACAACGCTTTTTTAAGATGCAAACCTGAAAATTATAGCATGTATAGAAAACATGTCTGTCTAACAGATATTTAACTTTGGTTCTAATAGAACTACTTGCTTTTGAGTTACGAATTATTAAATTCGGCGCTTTGTTCGAACACCGTCAAAAAACCGGTACTTTTTACGTTACACCCGTTGTAAAAATATTGAAATGCGTTTCTAAAATTTAAATTTAGCATCAAATAAAGCAGAATTAAATAAAAAAAATTACGGTGTGATTAGTTTTTTCTGTAGGCCTTTTAATTTTTTTGCTATTTGTACCCAAACTCGAGTGCACATAATTTCTGCGCCGACAGTAGACGCCAAAGTACACCTCACCATCTCTCCTTTTTTCAGCCGGTATCGCAGACTGGATGAATAGCTGGAAACTATCCATCAACTCAAACAAAAGCAAACTCATCGTTTTCTCCAGAAAGATAAGGAAACCACTGACAAGATCCATCACCTTAACCCTCCGGGCGCGCGGGCTATCTCTGTAGCCCAGCGCTTTTGGCATTGTTGCAGTTTTTTTAATGCGCCGTAAGGTTTTGGTCCGAGATTCAGTACTTTCAAGCTAAACCTTTAGCTGCAACGTCAGTCTGCGTTTCCACGTGTGAGTGAAAAGGTGATTGTGGTATTTACGCACAAAGTTACTTGGGCTACAGGTGTAGCCCGCGCGCCAATTCCCGTCATGAGTGCTCCGAAGCGTCCGCGTTTGTGTAGCGAAGCGTTAATTTGTGAATTCTTAGCTGCAGACAGTTTTAATGAAGATTATTACGTGAATAATGATAGTGGGAATGGTGAACAAGATCATGAGGAGGTAAAGGACCAATCATCTGATATCAATGACGTACAGGACAATTGAGGCTCAGCTGAGATATCGTCAGAATCAAGCGAGGACGAGGAAATTCCTTTGACTTGTCTGTACATGGTAAGGGATCAACATAAAAATGTTCTGAAGTAGAAAAACAATCTTCCTAGACCTATAAATTTGCGCACGAGAGTTGAAAATTTGGTTTCATAACTCCCGGAGGACGAAGGGAACCGCTAGAGACAACAAAATCTGAAATTGAGTGTTTTAATTTATTCATGGATGATACAATAATTCGAGCTATCGTTTCATCCACCAACACATACAGTGACCTTGTAATAGAAAGATTTTCTCGAGATAAAAATCCTAGAAATACCGATGATATTGAGATTCGTGCCTACCTAGGTATTTTACTACTTTCTGGAGTACTCGGAAGTAACAGGAAAAAAACTAAATATATATGAGATAATTCAACTGGGTCCGAGTATAAGCTTGCTACCTTTCCATGAGTGAGAAAAGGTTCATCTCCATACAATTGGCTGAAAAACTGGCTAAAGAGAAGAAAATCGCGCTATTTGGAACAATTAATTCCACACGTATTAGTGTCCACATGAACTAAAACCAAACAGCGAACGAAAACCTCGGTCGTCTCTTTTTGCCTTTCAGGGAAATTAAACCCTTTTGTCCTACTGCACGAAACCGAAAAAGGCAGTTATTTTGCTGTCGATAATGCATCATGACAACGCAATAAAGGATTCAACTGGGGCAGAGCAAAAACCCGAAATTGTAACATTTTATAAGAGACCGAAAATTGGCGTAGAAGTCCTCGACCAAATGTGTGCCAAGTACAATGTTGCTCGTAACACGAGAAACTGGCCATTGGTCATATTTTTCGACCATCTCAACATTTCAGGAGTTGATGCTTTGAGTATTTTTACGAGATTGAGTATGTCCGGAGATCGTTCGTAAAATGTTCTCCATGAGTAAACTATTTTTTTGCAGTTTGAAGCGATCGTGACCCGCTTGTGCAGCGCTACTGACACCCGTTTGCGCATCCGACACTCAAAGAAGGGAAGTTCAGGAGTGTTAGACGCACTGCAGCAGCGCCTTCGCGGTAGCTGCAGCACTGCCGCACAGCACATCAGATGCTTCATCTGCAGCATTTTGTGTTTAATGGGTAGTTTCCCTTTGCATACATTTGTAGCTTTAAAATCATGGGTATTAGAATGACCGAAATTGTAGGTTGAAAATAACCGGGAAGATTACCACATCACCGCATTGTTGAATGTATAATTGCAATATCGCCTTTACAGTCTCAATCGTCTCAATGATCTGCATGTAATATGAGCGCCAATTATGATAGATTGTTGAATCGCACACATTTAATTTAAAATTAAAGTCCTCCACTAGTTTCTGTCATTTATCAAGAGAATTAATATTTATTTAGTATGATAAAAAATGATTCGTTCGATTGGTTAATCGATAGTCAATATATCGAATTAGCACAATTCCGCCAGAACTTTCAGAGGTGTGATGTTTATGAAATGGCGGAAGAAGTAGGAATCTATAAATTGACTTATCTTTCTACTTCAATGAACCAGTGCTGCTGAAAACAGGGCTTCAGAGTTATGAGTGCATGTTTGGGAACCAACTTATACGTAGGTGAGTAAAACATTTTTTTATCGATTCCTACATAATGTTACACTCAATTGAGGTTATAAATTATCAGGAAAGAAAGGTAAATATGTTTTAAGGTCTGATTAAAATCCTCCAGACAGAGTTATAGTCGAAAGGTAAATACTTATATTTTGTGCCTTCAACAGATGGGTTCCTACCTTAAGTCATGAAATGGTATTTGAAGACGGAAATAAGAGGAAATCCCTCTGTGACGTACGGATTTTTTATTTACCGTCGTTCATCTATGTTTATTTGAAGCTTGCCTCTTATCTAACGGGAGAAGTGTTCCCTGCCGTAATGCACCCCTCGTCTCATTATCTTGATACTCTTTGAGGGGTAAACAATCGAATTCGACCCTCTAATGGCGTATTCATGTGAGCTCTCCGCTAATCGAGTTATTATTTTAAAAAAGCGGGGCTGGAGTGCCATAAGGTTACCAAGCGTCCAAGCGTTCCGTCACAATTTTTAAAAATTATTTATTGAACCAACAATAAGCTCGACTTTTGAGATAATTTTCAACGCTAAATGACTCTGCTCTTCCATAAACAAGATAAGTGAGTAGGTACACCTACGTGGTATGCTGTAATCTGTATAATGTGATAGGCATTAGTCTGACGCCCTCTTTTATAAACTGCAAAAGTAGTCATTGCTCTCTTACCCGCGAAGCATAATTTCACAATTTTCTTATTTCTCTCCTGAAAATATTTTCAAATACCTACCTATGTATTTTGATAAATACTAAAATTTACTCTAAAAATGGTATTATAGTATTTTTGTGGTATTATGCTACCCGACCAGCTGCTCTCACAGGAAAGATGACATTTTCACAATTCTCGCAATGCGAATAATTGACTGGAGAAGTGAGACACTTCGAGAAGGACCAACGCTACACGAAAGAAGTGATAATCTGCGTAAATGGCTTGGAAAAAGTGTGATACACGTATCATTCGTGCAGTGCTCAGTAAGCCTGATTTTAGTTTTCTCGAGCAACTAAATTTGTTGACAGACATTGTGTAATATTCTTGTTGTTAGTGTAATGGTACACCCCATAGTAGATAAAGTTGCATGCTATATCTGTGAAAGTGATTGTAGTTGATCATCCGAAGATTTAGAGAACTTGCCCTTTCATTTTATGTCAGTTGTTCCATTCATTTCCGTTATTCAGGCTAGAAAATGGTTCATCGCGTTGATGGAATGGAGATGGATGAAGTTTCCTGCACTGCAGGTGAAGTAACCTCCTCAGGCAGCCGGGAGAGCCCACGAATTCACGACCTTGCAGCTGCACTGTTTGACTCAATTAACAGGAACGATCTGGACCGTTTCATCATACTGCTGGATCGAGTCTCAGGGGAAGCCATGAAGAAAGATTTGCACAATGGAAGGTATACCATACTCCAATACACATGTGTTCTAGGAGGTTGCCATGAGTTTGCCCGGGAAATCCTTCGGCGTAAGTTTTCCCCGAATGAGACGGGTCCGGGGGAAAATCTCCAACCATTACTCCTAGCTGCAGAGTATGGTCGCTACAATGTCCTGCAGATGCTCCTGGACAATGAGTGGACCAATCTTGGTGCTACAGATGTTCGCCGAGGGATGCAGAGTGCAATGCACAAGGTGATCCTGATGGAGCATCCTGGTGAAAAACATTGTGATTACCTGGCTTGCCTTAATAACATGCTGGCACTTATCAGTGAGAATGAGAGGAAAGCAGCCTCTCGTGGTCTTGTGCTCAATGCTCAGGATTTTAGAGGCAGCACCCCACTGCACTATGCAGCCGCTAAGTTGAAGAACGGTGGGGAGATGGAACAGGAGATGACCCTCAAACTTCTACGGGCTGGGAGTGACATAGGGATCCAGAATGATGATGATGAGCCGGCTTTTAGGAGGATACCAGCGGATCTGCTGGAGTCGTTCATGGATGAGTGCATCACAACAAACAGGAGAGAACCCTTTGAAAAGGATTTCTCATTGAAATTTAAGTACAAGTTTTTGATTCCTTCAAGAGCCAGACCTGGGGGTATCTTGGGGCAATTCAATCGCTATGTGGAAGAACCATTGTTAATGTTGAGTCAATCAGATGACCATCGTAGACTTCTTAAGCATCCTATTTTGGCAAGTTGTATATATCTCATGTGGTTCAGGATAAAGTGGATATTTTACGCAAATTTCAGCATTTATGCCATTTTTGTTTTGCTGATGACAATTTACATAATGGACCTCATAGGTAGCCCTTCCAAAGATATGGAGGAAATTTGCTGCACTTCTGCATTTATGACTATAATGTTGTTTGTCTTATCTACTAAGGAATTTATACACATATTCATGTCATTGGGGAAGTATGTTAAAATACCCTTAAACATACCAAAACTATTTTTTATTGTTCTATGTGGTGTTCTTTTATGGGTGGATGCAGATAAGTATTCGATAGCCCAGGTAGCTTCCCTAACTCTGCTTTTAATGTGGATTGAGCTGGCTCTAATATTAGGCCAGCACCCAAGATTCATCACATATCTCATCATGTTTAAAACAGTTGCTATCAACTTTTTCTTCTTCATTTCTGTTTACTTCATGATTGTGTTGGCTTTTTCCTTCAGCTTCTACATTCTTTTTCATGACTTGGATGTTGAGTTGCAGATCCGATATGCTTCGAGACTTGGAGCACCAGTTCGCTATTTTGCCAGCCCTTGGATGGCTTTCATCAAAACTTGTTTGATGATGTTGGGGGAGTTTGAGCTCTCTTCACTTCCGTTTGCAGCATCTCCTTTCATTAGCCAACTGATCTTCTCAGCTTTTGTCTTGCTCATTTCCATGGTGCTTATAAATTTGGTAAATGGTCTTGCTGTTAGTGACACACAAGCCATTTTGGAGAAGGCAGAGATAATTGGTTATGTGTCACAAATAGAGGTGTTCTCACAGATGGAAGCCATAATGCTGGATGTCCCAAGGCTTTTTAATTTATTCAGGTGCTGCTTTATATGCAGAGGAAGAGAAATATGTCGGATTAATAAATTTGGTCCATGGGGTAAAACCGTTAGGTTAGGATTTTGTGGATGGACTCATGTGTTCTGGAAGTGGAAAGAAATAGAAGTGTTAGTCAATCAAGGAGGATTGATTCAGCGCTGTGCATGTATCAAATGTGCACCACAATGTATAAATAGGCTAATGGATAAGAGGATAATCAAAAGGGCTGTAATGATTACATCTAAGAAAGCAAAAGGAAACACAATAGATGACATCCACAAAAGATTGAGGAATGTAGAAAATTTACTATTAAAGCTTACTAATCCTAATAACTCTAATCTAGATACAGATAGGAAGTAAAAAACCTTTCCTTATAGTATTGGTACTTCAAAAAAAAACAATAATGTAAAGAGTCATTTTGTTGACAATCTAGCCATTAAGCTTGTAAATGCAAAATAGCTTTGCAAAATACCAATTCTGAGAGTGAAAACAAGAGCCCTTAGGTGTTAGCATTCTAAAAGTCAATGCATGAGAAAGTAACTGGGCAAATGATGAAATATATTTGATGCAGTAGTACCTTCTCAGGTAATTTATGTTATCTCCTCTTTTTAACCTTACAGATATGCTGAACCTTTTCTGGAAACATAACAGAAAAGTACCTTTGCGTATGAATTAATCAAAAACATTTAAATTTGCACAAAAATCAAAATAAACCATGTTTTCTGTGAGCTATTTGTGGGTTTTCCTGTTTCTTTGTGGAATATATGTTATTCGCATACCCCAAAAACCATGTTGAATTTGTGGTAGAAGTTTTTATGAAATTAATGTCAAAAATCCAGAAATGCTCTTTTTATATGGTCAAAGATTGTTTTTTTTTCAGTGAGATTCTTGGCAATTACTTTCATGAAATTTGGGGAATTAGGAAATATCAATACTTGAGAAAGCTATGCACAATTAAAGTAAAAGGCAATTAGGCCAAGAATATCTATCAAAACTCTGACGGTGACTTTATAGAAATACATCAATATCCCATAGTATAAGGTTATTCTATTCTATCCGAAAGTCATTGCATTAGAAGCTTAAAGCTTCAGGTCATCCATGTCGAGTAAATGGGATATCTTATGCTTCCTGTCACCTGAAACACTGCACATATATCCTCTACCTCCGTATATCCGTAGTTTTATGGACAGAGGTAAGAGGAAAATACAGAAAAATTTTAAATAAAAAACTTTGTAGAACAAAGTTTTTTATTTAAAATGGATATCTACCACTTCCACAAAGTGAAGCCTGAAACAATCAAATTTATGAAATACAAAACAGTAATGGGCTCAAGCTGTCTCCTTGAAAAACACTGCTGTGGTATGTTACCAACTATGCTGAAACTGACCGCTTGTATTCACTATGCCAGATGGCATCCATGCATATGCACCTATCAATGAGCAGGTTGTCTTTGAATTCCGCGATTCCTCGCTTTGAGCCCCTCTGTTCATACTCCTCCCACACATGCCGAACACTCTGTAGGATGTCCCTCAAGATCTAGTTCAGTGCCTTGTACAGAATACATTGTTGAGGCAGGTTATAGGGTGGTAGTTCTTTGGATAGGACAAGTCTCCCTTCTTAGGTGTGATTTTTCTGTAACTGATCCCTTGGCAAATAAAAAAAAACCCTGCGACTCTGTCAGCCAAGGTGGAATCTGTACTCTGCCTTTCAGAAAGGGCATGAAGATTCTTGCGAGGTGCTTGTGGGTGGAAGTGAACTTCTTCCACCCGAAGTTATTCAAGGCGTCCATCCCTGGACCTGAGAAGCTCATTTTGCCAGAGAAGGACTTCTTCACATCGCTTTTGTGACTGAAAGGAGTCCATTCACATCATGTAGGTGTTGTCAAAAAAAATCTTTAAAAGAGAGCTATGGCTGGAGAGTCTGCATTGAATGGCTTCAACATTTCATAGATATTCTTCCAGAAACCTCTTGGACGGGAGGCAAAGTTTCAATAACAAGCGGAGGTGGTCGAAAGAGATGGGGTGGGTGAAGGAGAAAGGTAGAGTTATCCCTCACGGTCCTACTCCTCTTGAGGAGTTTTTTCCGGGCCGTACTTAACCCCCGTTCTCTATCAACCACGTGTTGTTAAATGATAAGCAACACTTTTTTATTCCATGGTTGATGGTGATATCCAAGGCTGCACGCTATCCACTGAACTTTGGGAGTACATTTTTGCCCAGATGTATTAAATCACACACTGAATTCTCAAAGCCTGCTGTCACATCTGCGTGATTTTGGCCTCTAGCTGCTCCAGACTTTTTCTCCCAAGAGTCTAACTTTTGGGAGTGAGCCATTTTTTTGGCAACAGTATAGACCACGCAATTGATCATCCGATGTCTCCATCAGGATTTTGTTGATAAGGCCATTCAGCTGGGACAGGTGGTTACCCCACAGAGAGATCTTGCGGTGGATGTCTCTCTGCCTAGTTTGTCCCTCTTCATAGGTGATTTCACTTCACAACCGCAATCGGAGATCAGAGTTTACCTGACTAACATCCTCCCTATTTTTCGGAGATACCAACATGGTATTAGCTGTTAAGTCAGCTGTTTGAGAGGCTGCCCGTGTTTGGGAGGGTGGTCTGGCCGGTGGCGTATTGCATGGTCTCACAGTTTCTGCTGTGATAGGTGGTTGTGTTCTGGATGTATCTCACACCACAATGAGTGCATCCTTGCCATATACCTCCTGCATTCGGGCTTTCTGGCAGCATGTCATGCGAGGAGGGTGCCTCTTAGGGTTTCTGTCCGCTGCATACGTGGACCCTCTCATGGTGTCTCATTATTACTGCACGCCCTACCCCAATGAGGCTCCCATCCATGAGGGGCTGGTTGTGGGTGGCTTTTCTGGTCATTCATTTTGGAACCAGTTTGACTGCATGTGGATTGAGTAGCCCCACACACAGATGGCCATCATTAGTCGGCATAACCTGTTACAAGGTATGCCACGAGGAGAAACATACATTTTATAATTACTAAAAATACTAAAATACTTTCCAGTCATAGTAAAAATCCTGGAGAGATCACAATGAAAAGTATGCAAATTAAAACAACACTAAAAGTATATTTATAATAAAAAATGGGCATTGTATGTTGGCGTACGTTGCTATATTCTACGAGTTTTATGGAAGCTTGAAAATTTTAGTTCAATGCTTGTCTCAGTGTTTCAATATTTATGCATGCATTTTAAGTGGTTCACTGATCTGATGGGGAAGCTGAAAGATTAAGTACATTTTTGTTCATCTCAACTTACGCTAGAGTAACTGATTTTCATTGATAATTTGGCTAAAAGAAGACATGGAGTTATACTTGGCGATATATGGTAGTTAACTATTACCACATAATTATTAGATAACTATCAGCAGAAATAAGACTAAATGAAGTGAAACTAGGTCCATTTGTGAGATATTCATTAAAATATTAATGATAGTGAAATAATATCATCACTGCTATGGGTATCAGAATGAATCAATAATAATAATAATAACAAGGCATACAATATAAGTAGCAGTAATGCCTACCTTAATTTAATGATTCAATTGAAGGGTTATTGTAAATATATCTCTCACATAGACTGGCAGTTGTAACAAGGAAAAATTTTCGTTCACAACTTCTCTGTTTAAAAATCGAATGACATTTTTAAAATTACTCTTCATCCTAAAAGAAAATGATGCCATTCAATGGGATTATATTTTTGATACACTTAAATAATAAAGAGATAATTTAGTGTCAATACCCACTTGACCGTTCACCCTGGCGGGATTCACTATGGTTTGTTGCCTTCCGATATCGCACAATTTTATTTTGCCCCACTTGAATTTTGACCCCGCACACGATTGGCTAAATTCGAAAAAGCTGTTGAAAGAGCAGAAGTGCTAGTCTCAGACACTGATATTAGAAAATTATTTTCTGTATTCCATGGTCTCATACATCGAAACTTAGCATGGTCAATACTGATTGGTTATCTCAAGTGACATTGCATGTCATCTTCAATAGTTATCACTCGCTAGCAAATGGATACAGCTCCCACTTGCAAAAATACTGTAAAAAACGTCCCATCCAATGCTTTTCTCTTAACTCTCTTGTATTCAAGCCGCTGCGGAACCTCCAAGAGCTCACCTACGGTATGAAAGCCTATTTATTTTTAAAAAAATTGACTTTAAATTAATGTAGTTTATATTCACTCAAATAATATTTGCATTCGTAATGTATCAAAATGGTGGACACTTATAATACTCAATTTTTTTCTCAATGCAGTAAAAATTTATTTAAAAAACGATATTATAGCAGTTATTCATGTCATGAGACTACACAAAGATTTCCATGTATGCATCCAAAGAAAACAATTGCGACCATTGGAGATACTGTAAATGGAATTGATCTTTTGATCCTGTCCATTGGTAGCTGTACGTATAGTGTTGTGGCTGTGTGGATGTGCTATTGAGATATATGAATACACATGTTAAGTTCAAAATATAATCTAAATAATAAAAATTTCCGATAAACTTAGTTTTAATGATACCAGGTATGGGAAATAGAAATCTACTATATTTACAATAACTGCAAACGCATTCCTATTGTTTTGTTATGATATATGTACTTGAATATTCATATTTGCCTAAACCATTCCAGAATAGCGCGAAATATATTTTATTCACGCATGATTGTCACATTCGAGCCATGGTTTATACTCAATACTATCCAGTGTCCTGAATAGTAATTAAAAGTCATTAGTGACCGAGGGTTCACAAAAATAACTAATGGATGTTCCTTTTGGAATCCTCGGATAATCCAGACAACCCCTTGGCCCATATAGTCTGGATTATTAAGGGTCAACTATATAAATACAAGCTCTGCTTCAAAGTTTTTAAAGATAGGATAAAAATGAACCATAGTTCCAAAGTATTGAGCTGTAATTCATGATACAAATGCCTTGTTTATCTGCACCAAGAGTAAACAAATATAAATAGTGCCCTACGTCGTAGTAGCGCAGGTGTAATCTGTGACAGAATCATTCTCTTCAAGAAGCACACGTGGCTCCACTCCATATGTTCAAGATATTTTGAACATTCTTGTTCATTTGATACAGGCTGATGATTTGATACATGAAACCCAAATGCGGAATAAGTGACTGATTTTTTACCAATGGTTAACTGGTATTTATTTACAAATGTACAATAAGTAGAAAGCTCTATTAACAAACAAAATGCATGGATTGTACCAAATTCTTCAATCCATAGAGTAATCATGAGCTTTATAAATTCCAATGATCACAAGAGCATTTAATAAATGTACATAATAAAAAATACAGGTGATGACAGGTTACACACAGCAAAGATGCATGTGGGTAGGTTTTTAATTTATCAACAAATACCAGTAAGTGATTGAATGGAGGGATGATTTATACCTTATAGAATATTACCAAGAGGAAGTGACAACACAGGGAGCACAATTTGCTACACAGCTGTGTAGCCAACAATCCCAAAGCCATATGATCATTTTCATTTCCTTAGTCTGATTATTCTTTATGTGATTTTAATCGTCTATTTATTGTTTATTATTTAAAAACGGTATATCCATATGCATTTGTTTTACTAATAATTGGAGAATACTGAATCTGATTCATTGATAGGCTGCAAGTTGTTTTCATTTTCCAGACATCAAGTTTTACACACTGTCCGGATTAAATTTATAAAATTTTTCAGAGCATAGAATTTTGCTCTTCAAATTTAAAAATCTCCTCTTCCTTATGATAGGGTGCATTCAGCCAAGTGAGCTTACACAGAGCCACTCTGTAGCAAATTTAGCTGAATGCTAATTTGCTCAGGAAGAGTGGTAAGCCATTTCTCAGACAGGAATAAATAATTGCTGAATGCTGGGTGATCAGAGAAATGATGGCAATTCCAAAGTAAAAATTGTTAGGACTTAAAGTATAAGTGAGAAATAAAATAAGGCCATGTCACAAAGAAACATCCCCTTAACACTAAAATTGCTTATTTTACCAAATCGGCAGTACAGTGGCATATGGAAGGAAAGCAGGTTTGGGTATAGGTTTTATGCTTGAACAATGTGTTACTGATAATCTATTTCACAATTAGGAAAGAAGTGAGTTCATTTAAGAAGCTTGACCTATTCAACATGTTTTATAGTATACATGTGAATGTAATAGTTTTGCAGGGACTGTGGTGGCTTATTATATTGCTGTTGTCATGTTATATCATTATTGCAGTACAAAATAAACTCACTGAAGGATAATCTATTATAACAAACTGCAAGATAGTTGAAGGCATATAATTCTATTTCAGGGAAAGGCATCCTCAGAAGTCCTTTATTTTTTACCTAACTGTTCTCATCAGCAGGGAAAAAGATTTGGCCGTCCTAGTTGAATGGTGATAAAGCACAATTATTTGTTGAAGGCAAATCAATGAAAAAGGATACACTGTGCTGCGTAAGGCATTCCCTTACATGCTGACAGAGGTGGAACATAGATGTGTCAATGCTTACACTAAGTTTCACTTTCCATGTGGAACATTCCCTACCCACAATGGCTAGGTCTTGCGCGGGGAATGTGACTAATTGGTGTGGGAACCTTTTGATCTCTCCTCAGTCTCTAAGATAAATTAAAAGGCTAATAGGTACATAACCAAGAATAAAGGTTGATATAGTAAAATTTGAGAGAAATTTCTGAAACCACACATGTGAAATTCTATTAATAACTGGCAATATCCATGTTCCAACATTTGCTAGTATGTAATTATTAAGGAGGGCAAAAGTTGTTTTTATATGATAAATTGGTGCAGGCATGTACATTTGTATAAATAGAGA
The DNA here is from genome assembly GCA_963573305.1 of Pyrrhosoma nymphula. Lineage (NCBI taxonomy): Eukaryota > Metazoa > Arthropoda > Insecta > Odonata > Coenagrionidae > Pyrrhosoma > Pyrrhosoma nymphula. Next base: position 92,777,652 of record OY754335.1, on the reverse strand, counting down.
GACAAAATTCAACTCAGGTCACTTCAAATGACATATTGGTGCAGATGTAACTAAAAAAATTTCCTCAAAGACATGACGTTCTATATAGGTAGAGAAGAAAAAAATTCAGCAAAATATAACTGGCAAACTTACAAAATGGAATGTAGGATATTTCCACAACCTACTAGAGGCGTAAAAGATAAAAGATCCGTTTTTTCTCACATCGATTACATATTTACCTTTTTTTAAATGAAGGCCTGTAAGATGATTTGCTTAAATACTCCAATTTTACATCACAAAATAATTTCATGATACACAATAGGTTTTTCAATGTTTGAGAAAATCTGTCTAAAACTACAAAACTGGAGCATGATATTATTATGTATGACCATCTACATGATATCACATATAAAAGGATTTGTGTTGAAAGCATCTTGAACATGTGATGAAGGGATTTAATCTGTCTTGAAACTGCCTTGAACTGTGTTGGCCTCTCTTGTTCTAGAGGCAGGAGCATGAGGCTTTGTTGAAACTGCTTTTAATTCTGTCTTGATCTCACTTGAAATTCTGCCTTGAACTGCCTTGTTTTTAAGTATTCTGGGACTGCCTTGATCTTGGTTGAAACTCACTTGACTTCCTTTGATACTTAGTATGTGGAAACTATAATTTCTGTATTGAAACTTATTTGCTTTCAGAAATGGAGAAAGGAAATTATTCTCTATTTGTGGTCTCCATTATTAATTGCCAACAAATTTTAAGAAGCATCAACCCAGTATGTTTAGCCAATGGTTCATCCTTCGCCCAAAATTTCGGCAAAAATTGGAAGCTTGAAAGTGATTCGGAGAGACTTTAGTTCAGCCAGTAAACACTTCACTGAGAGCTTTACGTAATTAATTTACATTAATTATTTCTATGTGTTTATAGGAACATTCAGCAATTTTCTCCTTTCAATATTTCTGCAAGTTAGTTACGTATTCATTGAAATGTGAACAAATGTGAGGGAATAGGAAAAAACTTGTTTATTCTCAGTAAATTTGCACTTATATTAATGCTACATATGTGGCAATATAGGTTTCACTTAATTAATGCCAAATATATGTTATTGTGATGTGATGGTATTTCCTCAATCTATCACGGAATTTCCATTTAACACATTCAATGAGGCAGTTTTTTATCTTGTGCTTCCATGATGTGGAGTCCATTTTTTTTACAATGCCTGCTCAAAATTTTGTCTGCAGTGTCTTTTAATTATAATAATTTAATGCCATTGTTCAAAATTTCATATAACGAAAAAAAATTTTCGGCGTATTAAGACGTCAACAGCCAATGGGAAGAAATATAGTTATGCACCCTGCAATACACACGGGAGATAAATTTAGTTTCACCAATTGTTTTTGTTTGTCGGACATATTTCAGTGAAATGATGTGTATTACAGCATCAAAAACAATGTTAAGGTCTTATATTATGTAGACCTTAGAATAAAATAAGAATGGAGACCACAATTGTGCTTCTTTTTAGGGAATGAATTTATAGCCACCTCATGCGGGATGCCGGGTGTACATGACGCTAATTATCTTCACTGACTGTCAATTTATTGTTCTATCTGTCCAGTATGGATACTTCTTTGCTGGGTTAAATTTTGTGTGTAAATGGTAGTATTTGAGGTAAAAGCATGAGTCAAAGCGAAACTTACGTTAGTATATAAGTATCTAGTAAACTATAAGTATCTACCCACGGCAACCGAACTCTGCTGGATGTCAGACCATTTGACTCGACATCCAGCATATACCTAAGGTCCTCATGGTTTCCCTCGGCTTACTTCATCTCAACAGTCTGATATAAGGATTTTCCCAATGCCTATTTTCTTATGTCAAAATCCCACTTCCCCTTCCCTCCGCCCCTCCTCCCCCCCCACCCGTCCTACCAGACTTTCGAATCATACCTTCAACATTGACACCCCGAAGCACGTGTCGACATATTCCTTCCTTCTTCCGACGCTACGCCCGCACATCACCCGAAACAAACCCTCTGTCTCCCCTGCTCTGCCCACTCCTACCCTTCCCTCTCCAACTCCTCTGACTTCACCCAGAGTACCAGAAGAAAGGATTACGCGGACCTCTTTGCCACCCAAACCCTCATAAAGAGAACCAGACGGAAGCACCAAGGAGATGACCATTTTCAGTGCACCAAATTCTTTAAGCCTTCATTGTAAAAATTATTTGTCTTCCACACACACTCTTTTCCTGCACTCAAAGCCTCCTCCAGGTTTATTTCCAGTCAAATCCCCCCTCCCCTTTTGGATGATGAGTCCCCTATTGATGTTGGGTGTGAGAAAATGCATGTAGAGCCTTAGCTGATCATTCGAGATAGATACAATGTCATTAGGCAGATGCAAGGTCGAATAATTTAATATACTATTGCATGTCATCACGTAATAGTACATTAATAGTATTTAAATATTAATTATTATTTTTTATTTTGAGAGAGCAGGGAAGAGTCAGTGGAGAGAGCAAGGGAGTGTCAGCTCATTAGGCAGCAAGGGTGTGCCAGCTCATTATATATTTACAAGGATGCGTGGATGTGCCAGTGCAGTTGCAAGGAATTTTATTGCACTGATTCTCTGCAGCCATCCCACTTCCAAACTCCCTTGGTTTTGTTTCAATTTCAAGGCAATAAAAATGCTCCGCTGAAGAGAATTTCAGTAGTCTCAACATAAAATTTCAAGGGAGTCTCAACAGAGACTGTGTTGGAATCATGTTTCAATTTACAACATAACTTCAAGTGAAATTCAAGGCAGCCATTTCAAGATGGTTTCAACACAAATTCTTCCACTAGTGATCTCAGTTTACTGATGACAATCTATATCCAGGGTACAATTATTGAATGGTCATGCATAATAAAAGGGGAGATATAAATAGGAAATTTCGACTACCACAATCAGTTGATACAACTAACTTATGGAATGGAGGGCCTGAGAGATATGCACCAAGATGCAACTAGGTAGGTACCTATTTTTCTTCTGTCCTATGCTGCTGTCCTACAGCTAACAGTGTATTTCTTTGCCCAAATTTCTGCCTGATGCAAGAGCAGGATACACTGACTTCTTTGCATAGCTTTTGTGTATTTCAATAGATATTTGAAAATCTTCTTAGCGTAACTATTTTCTTCTATCTCCATGGCAAGCACAAACTCATGAACTTAATATGCCTACAATCAAAACTTACACATATTTATTTATTTTACTCTACCACAACTCCTAAAACTTCTGACTTATAATCAGGGTATTCCTGAGGCTCATAGCAGGGTGGTAATTTTACAAGTCACTCAAAGGCATGTTGTGTAAAAGATATGAATATACATAAATGTACTTGACTACACTAAATTCATTAAAAGTAGCTCAGGAATGTTGTTCCCGAGTTAATTGAAGAGAATGTATAACAGTTTAAGCCAAACAAAGCTAACAAAACAAAAGCTTTGAATTAACTTAGCAATAAAAATAACTATGTATTTCAATGAGGTCACTTGGAAATCTACATTTTAATCTCGTGAAAACAGCTGGTTAATTCAACATATGCTCAAGGAAAATATTTTGAAGAATTTGTACAAAAAATGACGAAGTTGAAACTTGGTGGATTAAATAGTATAAAAGTGTTTTATTTATTTATTAAACTATTTAAACCAACATTCAACAATTTGCAGCAATTATATTTTGACATATATCAAGGGGAGAAGCAAAGAACATAGGTCTGGTTGGTTGCATCTATCACAACCAGAGGGATATACATCTAAGAAATGTTTTCAGGAAAAACTCAAATTATACAAAACTTCAACAATATTAATACGTAGCATAAAATCTCAAACCTGCAGAACTTTTAAAGGCTTGTGCAGCAACTTCAGGATTTGCTTTTTGTTATTTCACATGTACATATTACAGGGTTTTACTCTGACCGCTCCCCAAAAATGCCTCATGATTAGTCACTTTCTCTGTCAACATTTTTTAGTATACTTCTATATGTACACATTCTAAAAACTGAGATGTTTAACAAGTCCTTTTAGTATCTTGTAGACATTAAAATGACTTCTTAATATACAAATAGCTAGGGCCTTAACATATGATTGAGTTAAAACCAAACCTGACACTAATTATTAAGTAGATAAAAGGGTCTTGGGATATGATGGATACATCCAAAGTCAGGCAAGGTGGTACAAGATACTGCCTCTAGAATGCAATGATGCTATGATTTGGGGTGAAGAATGCAAAGCTATGAGGAGAAGGAAGATTATGTTCTTGGCAATGCAGTACACACATAGGCATTTATACATATGTATGTACTATGGGGGAAAAAAGTTTCCCAACAAACGGAGTGCTGCCACTATCGCTACAGAGGAAAAACCACTTTCCTTTCTGATGCCATATTATTCTTAGGTCCCAGCCACGATGAGGAAAATTCAAACGCAGTAAGGTGATGGACTGATCGTCCAAATCGCTGATGGATTCCCAGCCACTCGCTTGCCCCAAGCGTGTTTTGCGCTGTCCACGAGAATGGAGGCGAATTATATAGCCTTGTATGCATTTAAAACGTTCCATTGAACTCTCTCCTACGGCTGAACTGATACCAAGTAATGATAAACAGTCTTCCTATAGCAAAACTGCGTAGGTAAGACAACAGGTAGATTATCGCCAAAAGACTCATGGAAGTTGGTCGGTAGGTTAGATAGGGTGCAGATTTGAATGCATTTTTGCAGACACTTTTTTTTATCTTTGACGACTTCCACGGATATTCGCCAAATTCCAACAAGTCCAGGAGAGAGGGGATAAATCGATTGGATAGAGCCTTAGGTAGGCTCAACTGTCGCTCGGGTATCGCAGGCGATAGATTTGAATAAAACAGTATAATGCTAGCTAAAACGCTACAGGGTGAGACGACGGCAACACGGCAAAAAAACAGTGACTAAGATTCACGTCTCAAGATGATGATGGCAGCATTCGTTAGCATCCTCCTGAAAATCCAGTACTATTGGCTGTGATAAAGAAGACATGAAACTAAAAAGAACCTGTGTAGTGAGAAACCGCCTCCATGAAGCTGTAATGAGAAATAGCAGGCCGACAAGAAAGCCAGTAGTAAACTAAACTAATTGAAAGGCAAGGACAGATTTCGCCCCTATGTACCAGGATATGGACTAATCATATCGAAAGGTGGTAACTTTCATAGATGATTAAACATCAGAACTGTTGAATATGAACATTTTTAGCAATGAAAAACACGCAATTTTAGGTAAATATAACTTTAGCAATTCATAGTACCTAATCTTTAGAAAATTTCCATTTCAAGAAAAAATATATTCCTCCTCTTCGTTAGCTATAACGCAAAACAATATAGCAAGGAAACATAGATCTGGGCATATATGTTTGCATTTTTGGAAAGCAATTTTTGCTGCTGGGCCGGGACCGTTATTAAGAACACCACCTAGAATGGCGTCTTAAGGATTACGTCCAAATCCTTCGCATTTTCATCGCTCCCATACATAAACGAAGTAGTATCAAAGGACGAAGTGGTAAGAAGGAAAATGTGATATCTTTCTTACTTACTGTTTTTTGTCTTTTCTAGTGGCCTATTTACAGCTTATTCTAATAGCATATAATTTATTTCAGCTTATTTATTTTCGCAGCCATTGAAAATCTACTACCATGCTTGAAAGATGCATTGAACATACGTTTGTATTCACAATTAAGAGTGGAAACCCTGTTTCACGGTGGTGTTTTGTTAAGTATCGTAGGTTATAGGGAAAGAAGTGGATGCCGGGTGAATCCCAGGACCTTGCCAGAGTGCGAGAGAAGGAGTGAAACCTAGAATATAAAAAGGGAGGAGAGAGAGAAAGAATGTAGAGGAAGCTACGGCAAGAACGAGAGCGTTCACTTGTACATTTCAAATGCATACATGGCTGTCTAATGCGCCTCAATTTGGAAGCCAGCGCGAATAACGCTCGGGGAATGCAAGCAGCCAGTAAGCTGTCACTCGCTTCGATGATGAGGCCATCACCTTACTGTGTTCGTATTTCCCTCATCGTTTCTAAGACCTAGTAATAATATGCCATTAGAGAGGAAGCCGATTTTCCTCCAGAGCAACAGTGGTGGCTCTCAGTTTGTTAGGAAACTTTTTTCCCCCATAGTATATTTGAAATGGATATATGCTTCAGAAAACAAAAGACTTCTTATCAAATATACGAAATGCCATAGGGAATGTGTAGGTGTATTGGCAAGAGTACTGGTTAACTTGGTAAACCTGAGGTCCTGGTTTTTAATACTGATTGTGGAAGAGATTTATCTGTGGAAGAGTACCTCATAATTTGATGCCATGGGAAAAGAACTTCAACAGTAGTACTCCATCCATCAGATGGGATCGGATCTGTGGGCACTTTTCGTTAAGAGAGGGCTATTCCTACTTCCAGGTTATCTCCACCTACCCTCTGTTTTCATTTAAATATCCAAAACTCAAGAGTTAAAAAAATTCCAACAAATTCATGAATATGTAATAATAAGCACAAATATCTGGCTCTGATTTGCAAAGCATACTTTATTGTGCATCTCTTATGCTAATCCTATGCAAACTGTACGTATTGCTTTGATAAATCTATTTCTAGATAAAATTCCAGAGTAGGATAGATTTTTAAATCTTGGTAAACAATTTTGCAAAAAATATCATTAAATTTTGTGGGTCTACTACATAATTTCTATCTATATTAAGGGAAGTTACATCAGACATGGATGGATCAAGGACTATTTAAAATGTATTTACCGGGAAATAGTAATTTACAAGATGTTCACGGCCCTAATTTCCACATGAATAAGAATACAACAATATATGTAATCAGCATGGAACTCACGTTTTCGGGTTCAGCTGCATGTGTCAGCATTTAGATGAGAAAAGTTTCTGTTGTCATCTATACGTCAAACTGTAGTCATCTAAATGCTGACACATGCAGTTGAACCTGAAAACATGAGATCCAGTTCTTCAACCCACTGCGGAAGCCTTTGCTCCCTATATGTAATCAGTATGTAGGTCACTATGACTTAAAAATATTCTTGTCACACACATGTAAAGCCTAACAATAGCAAATAATGGAACTTAACATTGACTGCAAAAAATTAATGGTGAATGCCTAGTAAGTAAATAGCCTTGGTCAACTGAATATTTAATGACACATTTACTTACATCAAAATGAAATGAAGTGAGATGACTTATGGGCAGAAATCATTTCATGATCCAACCAAATATTTTTTGTTCAATAACGTGCATTACCTCACATTACTCTTTCATAATATGACAATATTTAGTGGCAAATATTTACAGATGAGACTCTTCTTATTGTAAATACATGAAAAAATCATGATTAAGACGCTCAAATTACATTGAAACACTTTCTCCACACATATTTTTTTCTACACATTGATTAAAAAAATAACAAAAATATATTCTAAGCAAAAAAAATATAAAAATATACCTCATCCCTGACAATCACAAATTGATGAAAAAATGTGGAAAATGGCATTTAATAAACCACAGAAATATGCATGTAAAAAATGATTAATGGTGAATGACAAGCATGGTCAGCATGTGTTACGGTGGTGTATCAGTACATATATGGTGTATTTTGTGTATCTATTACACCTTTCGTCAGTTTTCAATGATTAAAAAAAATTCTGCAAACATGTGACCACAAACACAAATCTCAGAGAGAAATGTTTTGCAGTGTAGCAGCCAAAGATGATAAAATGGTTGTCAACATGTTAATCAAACCCCATTAGGTTAGTAATGCTTAATGTTTCATCTCCGGCAACTATTTTGTAATCCTTGCATTAATAGACAAGGAGGAAGGTTTATTCCCAATCCCATATCTAAGATTAATGCCTTGGCAATAAAAGCAGTGGAAATAAGATACTTACACCAATAACATACAGTCATGCCTTGTTTAGTCTCTCAGGGAAACTTTCCCAAAGCTACACGAATCCCTTCACTTCTCCCCATTGTTGAGGCAAACTAGTCACAAGTACCAATAAAGTTCCTCTCACTTGATGCGATTTGACATATTGTTAGCCTTTGCTTCTCTTATATTGAAAAATTTTTCTTTGAAAGACTTTACTGTACAATGGTTGCCTATATTGCTGAGTAGCACTGCTGTTACAGCTAGCCAACCAGCATAAATAATGCACATCATCTCCAACATTGTACGAGAAACTGTGTACCCAGACCAGTGAATGATCATGTGTCTTGGTTTGGCAATATAGCTTGCCATATGGCAGAGTTTGTACATCTTAAGGGACTCAGTGAGCCAGTCGATAAAATTTGCATCGTACATATGTGATTGTAATAGTGCCATAAATTGTTAAAGTTAGAGCATTAACCTGGAGTAGAAACTAAAAGTGATCAAATGCTTCGAAAATGGCAAGCATCAGAATGATATTGCATGTAAATTTAAACTCACCACTTTGACAGTTTGTACTATAATTTTGAACAACACGTCCATGGAATTCATTGCCCGATAATATGAAAAAACTTCTAATTTCTTGGATTTATTTAGGTATTCCATTGATTATTGTATTTTTTGTGTGATTTTCATCCTTTTTTCGCTAATGGTGGAAACGATTTTCATTTGTGCACTCTGGCATTCAGTAGCCCTTGAGTAAATTGTTCTACCCTTTTGCTGCTAGGTGTAAGCTTATGCCAACGAAAGGCGGGTGAGAGAAAGGAAAAGATGAAAGAAAAATTGGAAATCGGTTCTGGGTGGGAATTTTAAAACTATGCAAGAAGAATGATTTACAAAAAAGAAAATGACATTACCAGTGCCTTATACTTTAAAAATATTTGTAATGATTAACAACAATAACCACAAGTATTTCCAAGGCTTTTAATTGAAATATATGTATATGGTGTCTGAGAATTCTGCGACCCAATTTCTATGATGCTGGTAATGCATTCCCAACATTTAAATGATCTCATTTAATGCAAATTCTCTGAGTGCAAAGACCCCAAGGAACGCATCACTTGTGCTAAACGAGGCATAACTGTACAGTTACGTCAGTGTAAATGAATCTGAGAAAGTACCAAACTCATTTCACTTGAGGTAACATTGGAAAAAATTCTTCAGAGAAAATGATGACCTGACCATACCAGTAAAATTCACATTTATCAATGATATAAGGAGAGGAGGTTCATACGTGAGTGACATACCCAGTCTCACTGTGCAAACAGCAGAACAGTAAATGGAGTCAGTGGTGGTATCATTGGGGTGTTAATCTTAACAAGGGTAAGACATAATTATATCCGGGATAAATATTTACAAGGATTGCACAATGTTTGGATGGCTACTTACATTATTTACCCTGGGTATGACTAAGTGAACTGTCCATAAGAAGTACAAGGGCTCCCCCATGGAAACAAAATATTCGAGATGATTTCATAGATCATCAGCTAAAAGGGTGGACGGCATTTCAGAAGACCATAACACAACTCTCACACAGAACAAATTTAAAAATAATCAACAAATCAAAATTCATCATGAAAACTACGAGCAGCATCAACCATCTTACTACCTAAAAACAAATCCATTTTATTCAAAACCTCACGGAGGGATAGGTGGCCGTCATGATCGGCATCAGAGAGGACCATTAAGGTTTCGGCCTCTTCTCTGGCATGGCGTGGATTACTTGGATCTATGTATTTCTGAAAGGACAAAAATATGTGTAAACTGATCAAAGGTTCACTAATACAACATAAATCATAGAGCTGCCGAAGTCAAGATTTATAAAAATCAGAATTCCTCTCGAATACTCATACAAACCAATTTCACAAAATCACTTAAAATAGACCAATAACTAAAGATTCTTTCTTTGACATTTGAGCTATAGTTCTTTAAGCATACTTCTTCAAGTTAAAGATTTAGGTATCAGGGAAATAAGTAACATCTTTATGAAGCATGTATTACTTCTTCTTTCACTGGAAACAATGCTACATGAATAAATTAAATCAGCTGCCCACTAGGAGATAGGGGCAGACCAGTTACGCTTCAATGGCTGCTATTCTGAATGAAATAGTGACCATGCTATATTTCCTAAAATAATGACTCAAGTTTTTTACCCTAAAGTTTAGCCTTGGTTGCAATGCACTATTCAGAATATTGAAATGTCACCCAGAAGTTATAATACTATTTCTAGCGATAGCACACCCAGAAGTTACAACACTATTTATATATAGCAATAGGGCTATCAATTACAGCAAATCCGAATATCAGATAGCATCCAGCAGTAATGCTTTGTTATAGCTTCCTTCTGAATTCTGAGCTATTGGGAAAGCTAAGCTGAGCCATCTGCTTTTACTCTGAAATGTTTTTCACAAATCTTTTCCACAGGAGGTCTTACCAGAAGCTCCCTCCGATCTGCATGTCCATTCTTGTCAGTATCCACTTGCTCTCTGAATTCCTTCCTCCGTTCCTCTTCCCTTTGAATCTCTCCTTCTCTCCTATTTCGGTCCTCTATACCCTCCTCCTCAACCTCTCCCTCATCCCAAATGAACCGTGAGTACTCCGTTTCAGTCAGCTGTCCATCACCATCTCTATCTACAAGAAATTAAATAAAAGAAAATCAACAGTTTGGCACTAAATATTTCATCCCTTGAAGTACATACATAAATGTCATTGCAAGGGAAAGGTCGTCCCAAAACATATCCTTTGGATGAAAGCAAACCCAATTCTATAGTTCAAAAATGGAAAGTTAACTACTATCATTCACTAATTCCCTATCGTGCATTAAATTGTTTGGGCTATCCATAAAATACAGTAGAAGTCCACAGTAAAGAGAAAAGATGCAAGTCTTAAAATTAATTTTTCATAAAGCAAACGAAAGATTTCTATCATCATGAGTACCAATATCAATTGTTAGCAAAATGATCATAGGATTACTTGAAACTGTCGAGGGTTGTGTTCTAACACCCATAAGCACACCTCCTTGCAGAAGCTTGCAAGATAGTATGTATGTAGATGCGGACGAAATCATCTACATATTCACAAACACATAATTTCCACATTTATGTCCAGAAAATATCAGTTCTTCTTGGAGTGGCATTCACTAAGTTCTCTTTCGCAATACCAATGGCAATTCAATGGAAACTAATCATCAGAAAACAGTGGAATGGCACCAAGATATCTATTAATTAATGTATTTGCGTGGGATACAAAATCATGCTCAGGCACCAATTGGCAGAAGGTACAACAAGAACAGGGGAGTTGAAAAAGGGGATACAAAGTGATTTAGTTGCTTCAAACCTAGTCAAAGTGTGTTTAACTTGGTGAGGTGGCTAGAGTACATGCTTCCCAAAACATGGACTTAAACATATGTGACTTCCCCTATGACTACAATAGAAACAGGATTAGGGAAGACAGCACTATAAAAATGAGTGAAAATAAATATGGTGCTTTCCCAGCCAATTATCTGAATAAAGGCCTCTCAGGTTCTCCACCAGGGCAATTCTTACATATCCAACATTTCACTTCTTTGCAAGTATCCCTTCATTCAATACCATGGGTTATATTCCTGCAAAACCCCAGGGTTGGTAAATTTGCAGTTGGGAAAGCAATACGTAAATGGGAAATAGTTAGGTTTCATGTACGTACCACAACTACAGTGTGAGTTTTGGATACTTTCTTTGTACTCTAATAATCCATATGTATAACATGTGTATTAAGGAAATACTTTCTTCCCACTCTTCAAAGCGATTTCTTGTATTGTAGCACCTGATAGCACCAATAGCTGCAGCGAAAAAGATGAACGAGATGAAAAAAATTAAAAACTGCCCTCTACATTGAGATTGCACCACTAAATACAACCACTCCATTACTACCACAGTTTACTAACCCAAGGGATATGAGAAAAGATGGATTAACAATTACAGGGCATAGTACCTTTCGATAGGCGATAAAGTTTAATTAGGACTCCTATTCAGATTGAAAAATTCATGTAATTTTAAATTAGGATGACTTTCAATTAATAGGTCTTTCAACTTTATGTTACTGAGAAAAATATTATGATGTAGGAAAAGTGCTGATTTTCATTGGTTACACATTCAATGACACCAGGACGAGCTTTCTCTTCTGCTTTCTTTATGGTTCTTATTGTAAATTCATTTTCACTGCACTGCCATGAAAATGACACAGCTGACCTTCTGGATCCAAGTTCATTAAATGTAAGATCACAGCTTTCACTCGCTTATTCTGCAAAACACTTTAATTTTTTATTTCTAGGATCTTCAGCGTCACTTCAAACTTATCTTTTTGGACTTTTTAAAATTTAAAATGAAAAGTACCACATTTTCTGGCCCATAAGAAAGAATTATGATTTTTTGGGTTAGATTATAGACAAAAATATTATAATCAATATAACTGGATAATCAAGGGCTACAGTAGGCAAAAAAAGTATTTGATAAGGGATACCTGCATTACCCTGCCATCCAGTACAAGGGCATTTTGCAGAGGATTTAAGGACACCAGCCATAAAAAATCGGGGGAATTAGGGGGCCTATTCTGTAACTCATTACGCCTGCGTTAACATGGCGGAGGTCATTATTTAGGAGACATTTAACGCCTCCCTGATTCTGTAACCCAAAAAGGCGTCTCAAGGCGACATGATGCAGTCGCCAATTGTCTCCCGCTTCAGGTCAGGTGTTACCACGAAAGACGACCCAATTGCCGAGTAAACACCTCGGATTATCATCGTCATTTGTTTTAATTGAGGAACTGTGTCTTAAATACGGCGAAATGGCGCGAGGTTTGAGAAATTTCCTTTGGCTAAACGTCGCACAGGAGGTACTTTTAGAGGAAAGACGTTCTCTTCGTCTTGAGAGGTGAAGAATTAGAGATTCGCAAAATCCTTTTTCTTTAAGAGATGAGGATTTTGTTGGATTCTTTCGAGTTTCGAAAGACATTGCGAGGTACCTCTGCGATACCTTGGGACCAATGTTGAGACGAGAGCGATCTTCTGGGTTGAATATTCATATTCAGGTAAATAAGAATACCTTATTTAAAGGCCTTTAAATTTTCTGTAATATGTTCCATTTATGATGGTATTATATACCAATGTCGTGTACGGCACTTAATACCTACAGAATCATCTTTCTCAGGCCTTTCTGCCTGAGAGTATTAATTTTTGTAAGCCTTGTGGTTGATGGGTATTAAAGATGAGAATAATTTATGAAGGTTCTCGCCACCTTGCGATTCTTGGCGGAGGGAAGTTACCAACGAGGTGTTGGTCAAGACTTCTTGCTGGCATTAAGCCAGCCGTCAGTAAGCAGATGTGTTTTTAAAGTCATCAGTTGCATTTGCAATCTCCTCGGACACTGGATAAAATTTCCTCAGACAAATGAAGAGATGGCTGCAATTGAAGGGAGGTAAAAACTGTATCATAATATATCATATCAGTTTTGTGATCACTTCATTTTACCATTGAGAGATGATCTTTTTTCAATAATAAATGATCAATTTGCTTTATTTTCCAGATTTAGGCCCACTGTCAGATTTCCAGGGGTTATTGGTGCAATCGATTGCACCCATATATCCATTGTGACCTCTCTTGTAAACCCAGAAGGCTATCGCAATCGAAAGGGATTCTTTTCACTCAATACCCAAATGGTAGTATCATTTTTCTTCTCTTAAAAAATGTATTGTTGAGCACTGCCCAGCATATCTATGTATAAGCTATTCCAGGGTCGAATTAAGGTATGTATTTAGTGATTGTACTAAAGATTGCCTGATTTCTTTTCTCATTTTCCAGATATGTGATGATCCCATGGTGATTAGAAATGTCACTATATATCCAGGGTCAGTGCATGACCAATTTATATGGAATTTCAGCCAGCCAAAAAAGGTCATGAGGGATACCCAGGGAACCTACTTCCTCTTGGGTAGTTAGGGCCACCAATTTTTTTGGCACCTTCGAACATAAATTAAAGTGGATCATGAACTTTCTCTCATATATTACATGTAACAAACCATTCATTGCTTACAGGAGATTCAGGGTATGCATTGGAACCATGGCTGATGACACCAATACCCGATGCAATGGAGGGCACTCCTGATTTTAGATACACACTGCCCATTGTAAGGCCAGAAGTATAGTAGAAAGACTGTTTGGAGTCTTGAAGGGAAGGTGGAGATGTCTTTTGAAAGATCGGGTGCTTCATTACTCACCAGAAAGGGCATCAAAAATAATATTATGTTGTGCAATACTGCATAATATTATGGGTATGATAGCATTATAATATTAGGGTGGAGATACTTACAAAATGAAGATTTACATATTTCATATTGGGTGGCATTATAATAGCTTGGTAGGATTATTTATGTTACATGTAAGTATTTTCTAATTGAACATTAATAAATAATGGCTTTACAGATTGCCTCCACCAGAAGCAGCAGAAAATCACCATTTACCCCAAGAGGAGCACCAAGGAGAAATGGAGCATGGAGATCACCTAACCGTGGGGAGGAGAAATCAAATGAACATTATAAATCAATATTTTAGATAATTCTTTTCCTTTTTGTATTACCTGATTCCTGTTACCAAATCAAACTGCTTGAAAGCAACTTCAGGCTAATCTCTTATTTATTTCTTCTGTTAACAACTTCCTTTCACTTTCAATGATGCCTGTAGTGTAGCAACCTTTGAGGAGCTGATACCTACCTTATTTTCATAAAATGTATAAAAAGTAGTCTTAGCATTAGATAAAAAAACTCATTAAAGGTTTCCAAATTCAATTGACTTCGACTTTTCTCCTGCCCATACGGCCTGTCGATTTTTCTAAGGTGGCCATACGCCATATGGTCTCCATGACAGCATTGATACTAATCCTAAAAGTGCACGTTACCTTTGAGTGGCACATTACCGTTGGCGCCAGCAGAAAATTTGGGTAGTCAGTATTTTGATACCTAATATTCACGAATGGCTGATGCCTAAGTTCTGAGCCAAGACTTTAATTAACGCAAATAGTTAAAAATAATCAATATCATGCCGAGCGGAGAATCTTGAAACAACAGGAAACCTATTTTATTGGTGAAATATGGATTTACCCTGGCGACAATTATCCAAAAGTTTCTAAAATATCACAAATAGTTAAGTGCCATAACTTAAATTCAACTTAAGTATGCTATTTACATTTCCATGTTCAGTTACTTCGATGAGCAAAAGCCACAGGAATTTCATAAATGTCCAAGTACAGCCGCCGTTATCTTTCCGACTGTCAGCTGTTTCCCTTTTTTGGTCATTAAAGAGATCTGCCCTAACAATTTTTCATACCCTCTGTAAGCAACGTCGGTCGCCAAGAGTCGCCCCAAAATTTCGACGACATTTAACACGGCGTAATTTACAGAATCGGAAAAGGTGTCTTGCAAAAGGAGAAATGATGACCGGCGGCATATAATGCCGCGAAGTTACAGAATAGGGCCCTAGGAAAAGGAATATAGAGAGGGATAGGGCATAAAAGGAGACTTGCTTTAATGGATTAGTGTTTTGCTCTGTATTTTATAATCATTAATTATGCATAGGAAGAAGGAATTTTGTAATTATGCACCAGTTTGAAATATCTCTGTTCGTTTGCCACTTTTGTCAGTTCTAGAGATGAAGTACAGGGGTAAAATAATATCCCCCAAATCATTCTGAAACTCTTACGATCTGAATTTATCCAGTGATCTTAGCTTAGCGTGTTACCTCTGAGTTACTAGAAGCTCCATGCTGTAATAGTTAGTTGATCATTTCTCAAGGAAATGAGTGTAAGCATGCCATTATCGAAATGATACCCATAAATCTATGTTTTCAAACACCTTGAAATTCAACCATCATATTCCCTTAAGCATAATGATTCCTCTGCCACGGATTATGGCAATGTGGCATAATTAAAGAACAAAATCTCCACACTTGGCAAAGTTTCACTATATTCATCAGATAAGACTTTGGTTTATAGTAAAAGAAACAAGTAAATGTAGAAATCCATGCCTATTAAAGCAGGTGAAATGCATACAACAATCCTTTTTAGAGTTCCATGTCATGTATGTAATATACACAGCAATATTAGAAATAATTATGACAATGTAACATGGCTTTTTCTTAAATTTACCAAATTTTTCCAGCATTTCATCCACCAGGGCTAGAATTGTAGCATGGCTTGATTCAGGGTGTCTGAATGCCAGGAACTCATCTAGAGTAAGTGCATCTGGATCACTGTGGGCAGCCTCAGACCATGATGCACGGTCCCTGGCAATTGCCTCTACAAATAACAAAAGTCAGGAATCACATATACATAAGCAAACAAAAATATGCTAGCCCTATGTAATTATGTATGTATTTAGAAAGAGGGAGAACATATACAGGGAAATTGTGCTAATAAGTGACAGAAGTTTCAGCTTTTTGGGGTATGTAATTATGTAGTCAGAAAAAATTGGAAGATATTAGAACTTTAACAAACCTCGTACATAATGCCGATCAAATCTTACCTTTGATAGCCCTAGACAGCCCTTTATGTCTTTTGTCATGTTTTTGAGCATAGTCGTCACTCAATCCTTTTCCTTTGAGAAAATAGCTGTGATATTCATCCCATGTGATTACACCTAAGAAAACAAAAGTACTAATAAAAAACATGGAAAACTGCTATTACTCCAACAAAATGATATGATATATGTATTAATTTGCATGCTGTATGAAAACAACCAACAACTTTTAACATTTCTTCGCAAGGAAGTTCTTAATTAAAATGATTTTATTAACCATTTGTAACATACTTTAAACTACCAAAAATATAGTCCAGCCCCAAAGTTCAATAAAAATTGATAAAAGAGATAATTAAAGTTAATATTTAGCAAGATTCTATGGGAAAGAAGGGCTCAATCCTTGCTTATTTTTGTTCACAAGAGAAATGCTGGTGTCAACAACAAGCTTATGGAAGAAACCAATATGTAATGGGCAGATTGGAGGATGAGGCATCATTATTCAGAATAAATAAACTATAGGTATTATAAGTAGAGCTTCTCACAGAGATGGTTCATGAGTGACCACATATGCACAACAAAATGGATTACAATTACAAAAATATATGCAAGTGAAAGCAGATTCATGATTCGGAACATTCATTGGACATTATTGAAGACAAAATACCATTGACTACCGTAAGGAAAGGATGAGGCATTCTCATCAGTTGTTTTTAAAGACATGGGTGATTACAGCCTGAGCTTAAGCTATGTTCCCATGCTCAAAGTGAAATGTGTCAACTGATAGGTCGAGTCTAATTTTAGACAAATCCACTGATAAAACTTCCAATTATAAGCAACCTATGACATTTTCAGTGTGTGTGTGAGATGGTTCAAGAAAACTATGCTATTTTGGTATCCTTACAAATGCTCTGAATTTAAAATGAGAAAATATAAAATTTAAGTCAATTGATATGAAACCATTTTTGTAACCATTAAGGTGGTTCTATACCGGGGCTAAGAAGCTCGTTTAAGACGTTTCACTCTATCCAAGTAATGGCTTTGCCGTGACAGCTGGAGACTTGCAATTTTTGTCTTCTGTAGATGAATAGTCATTTGTTGATTCAAGTGGAGTAGTAACTTTATCATGAAGTGGTTGTGTTTTTTATAAAAAATAGCAAAACTTTGGTATTTACGAAATGTTTTGGCAATATTCCAGGGCACATTGCGAAGGCTAGATTCCGAAATGAGGATTTTCAGCCCATTTAGATCAAAGAATCATCTTTCATAAATGCAAAAATCAACAACCATTGATGCTGTTTTTGTATTAAGGCTATATCAATGTTAAGCGTTCAAACCTACATTGACAACGGAGTAGACCTTTTCGATCCCCACCCAAGGATAATCGTTCCCCACTCCATTTTTGTCAATGCCACCTCCTCAGTTTCCTGTTGGGCTTCTACCACCCCAGTAGGCAACCACAGGCGGCGACCGTAACTTGAGTTGGCTTGGAAGTATAGACCCCCCTTAACCCAAGAAGGATATCACATTTCAAGGATTGTAAACAAATTACCAAAAATAAATAAATATTTCACTAAACTGCAATAAAAAACAACAATATTGTCTTCTCCTAGAAAGGTTGAAAATATACAGAGTGAACCATTAAAATTATTAGTCAGCAATCCAGAAGCTGAATCTGCATAAAATTTTTACAGCATTCTTGGTCGTACTACTGAATATTTGACACAGAGCTGATTGCCATTTAACGATTGACATACGTCAAGGTTGGGTGAGCTACAAAATAATTTATAGCTAGCTACTTTTTAGTCACTTCTTCAAAAAAAAGTAGCAGCTACAGTAAAGCTACTCGCTAAAGTGGCTGTTAGCTATTTTTAACATTAAAGCCAGTCCCACCCATTACATAGTACTGATGGTATTGATGAATTTTTTAGCTTGGATACATCAGAACTGACTTTTTAATGATGTAATGCTCAATTACTTGTTTATATATATGTACAGTATGTAATGTGCTCTCTTTGGTTGCCAATGACATGTGTATGTGTACAATGTTAAATGTATTTTTTGATGAATTTTTCTTTTTTATAGATACCTACTGTTTTAATTCTGTTACAGCATTTTTTGTATAATTATTGACGAGATTAATTCCACAAAATGCTGGCAGAATGATCAATAAACATTATTATTTTTGTTACTTTTGTAACATTCCCCTCTGAGTCCCTTGCAAGCATCAGGTTTCATTGCCGTCACTATGGGCGGGGACTCGGGAGGGGTTGGGCAGTTTTCACAGCCACGTCTGACACCCATATGATAGGTGGCTACATTGCATTAGGGTCATGCGTACACAGTAGATGTAATGACCCCAATATGATGGCCTTCTGCACGTGTGAATGCAAGTGATTCCACCAGTGCCACTCAGGATGGAATTCACTTGATGCTATATAACAGCTAGGCCTTAACTCCACTTCCACATTATTATTTTTACAGAGTTACAGTCACTTTTATTGAAAAATAATTGAAAGTCTGGTCTGTTTATTTAATTACTGAGCTGGGGTTGAGCCATAAACTATTGAAGTTTTATAATGAAGGATGATTTTTTGGAGCAATACTTCATTTTGTTCATTTAAAAAAAAACTCGTTTCACTTCTTGCACTAGAAGGGTCATCATGATGACAGCGGATGGATTTCATCGATGGATCATTTCAAATCGGCCCAACAATGGTGCAACGGACAACGATACTTTTATATAAAAGCGAGCTGAAGCTAGCAAACGCTCATTCTCTTGAAGACACTTCAAGAGAATGAGAAGCAAAATGTTGAGTTTTTAAAAAATGAACAAAACGCAGCATTGCCCAAGAAAATCATCCCTCATAGACAAGAAAAGCTGCGAAAGTCTTCAAACAAAAGAAGTTTTAAAATATTGAATTTGAATAAGTTTAATATAGAAAATTGTATAAATATCCCTCAGTTTACTGATTGATCTGGAAAAGCAGCTGTTGAAAACAGCAACAAGCTTGTATCCCAACGTCCATAAACTTGGTTGATGTTCCATGACTGTCAGGGTTGGATGGCATAATTGAGTGAAAATAGCGATGGGGATGATGTTTTAGGGGAAACAATGCAAAGTTTGGGATGCATAAGTGAATAACAATTAAGATGGTGGAACTAGCAGATGAAAAATTATTAATAAACAAGAAACAAAGGGGAGTTAGAAGGTTAGAGAAGAAAGCTATAAACGTAGAAAGGTGGACGGGAAAAAAACAAAATAAAAAAAATACAATGTAGAGGGAGAGAGGAAAAGTTAAAGGTGTAAGGATTTGGCCTTTAATGTATACAGCTCAACTTACATTTCAGCAGTATTGAATATTAGATGGTACTCCAGCCATTCTGAGGGTGAAAAAGGAAGTACTCCTTGAGAATAAAACTGCCCATCAGACAAAGTAAAACATCAAGTTAACGGTGCCTT
Source organism: Pyrrhosoma nymphula (assembly GCA_963573305.1). Lineage (NCBI taxonomy): Eukaryota > Metazoa > Arthropoda > Insecta > Odonata > Coenagrionidae > Pyrrhosoma > Pyrrhosoma nymphula. Next base: position 92,757,685 of record OY754335.1, on the reverse strand, counting down.
TTTCACAGATAAATATTAACACCATTTTTCCTGTTTCGATAAAATCATGCAAACAAGAAAGAACCTAAGTTCCACAATTCTTTTGAATGTCAGATAGTCTCATTATTCTGACTAATATGGCCAGAAAAATTCACCCTCTCCAATTATGAAGGTATGTGTAGGACTCGTACACAGACATCAACAAGTGGTGGGTTATCCTAAGCCTACATAAAAGCCAACTTCCTGCTTGTAGCTCCGAAGGGCATGTTATATTATTCTATGAACTCAAACACTGATTCTTAAAATGAAAGACTTCATTCCTTAGTCATGATAAAGTGTTATTCTCAGAAGGGCTGCCAACTCATTAATTAAAAATGAGTAGGTATATTTTGGTAAATAAAAAGGAATTCTGAGGAAGCCTATCACTACATTACTAAGAGTAAAAAAAAGAACGCAGTCTTTATTCTGAAATATGATATTAATTTACATTTTGGTGAGTAAAAGTAGTATATTTTGGTTTTAAGATACTCTGATTTTCAAGTTATATTACACCATCAGCCCCAAGACAAATGTTACAACCATGCCTGAGCATAGAGGTGTGCAGGATTTAGCTATTGGGGGTGCCAACGATAAAAATGCCACCTTTTGCCCTTGCCCATGACGTAACCATTAGTCTTAACCCCAAGTGCTTGGAGGGAAACCAGTTCCATAAAGCAACTCCCACAACAAAATTAGAAGGCCCCAATAGTTGTGTTAAACAAAAAAATCTATGTATTGCATTTCTGCTTTAATTTTAAAAAATTACGAAAAACTTTTGCAATCAGCCTAATCAGAAGAATGTTTTAAATATACTATTATCCTTTTCAAATATCCTTGTGACTGAGATGCATGCTTAAGTTTTTTGGGGGTGAGGGAAGAGAAAGTCTCCCGGCACGTGACTTTGCGAAAACCAACTAGAATGCAGTAGGCAGAGCCTAGCCTCTCCGAAACTCAGTCGCTCCCAGTCCTCTGTTGTGTAAACTACATGAATCTGCTAGCTGTGTTGCCAAACCTCCATTGCCTTCGTTTGCTTGGTGTGCCGTGGTGATCTTCCTTTTCCTTTATTCTTTTCACGAGGATAAAAAGTGACACGGAAGGTGACACCAGTGACATGAGTAACGACGATGACGAAGAAGAAGGAGTGCCATTGGCCATTCTTCTGGAGATTGATTGAAAATTTAACTCAATTTTTACATTTAATTTTACATTTTGAAGATAACATTCATTAATTAATAAATAAAATAAAAACAAAATACTTCGTTAACATGATTGTAATTTACCATCAATTTCAAGTGTTAATATGTATAACCGGGAATTTAAAAATTTGTTCAGTTTTGGTCATGAAGAGTTAGGTAGAAGACCTCTTCTGCACTAACCCACCCAATTCTGTCCTCGTAAGTCCCATTAGGTTTTTCCCTTGGGGGATAAGCTGGGTGACTCACAAGCTGATATTTAGCCTTCTATTTATCTTAGCCTTCATTTGGCGTAATTTTAAATGCACTAACCATTTTTTTTATAATTTCCTGATTGATTTGAGACCAAACAGTAAACAATTTCGTCATATTTTAGCGAAAGAGCATGGCATAAACTTGGGGAGAAAAATCTTTGCTCGATCACGACAATGGTCCGAAATCAACAAAATGACATGCCGTTTGGATTCATTTTATTCTGTTAAATCTGTTTAATATGCTAGTTCCTGATGAATATAATTTTTTTACTGGGTCCCCCCTTTGAGATATGTGACCTTGAAAATGTCAAATATTGAGTTTCCACCCATTTTGGATTTGTTTTGGGGGTAAAGGGGACTCAGGATCAATACAAAATATTTTTTTTCTAATACATGTGCATAGAGAGTATTAATCTCAAAAGGACTTTTTTTATATCTGGCCCCAATTTTGAATTATCGGCCTTCAAAAAGTGAAAAAATAACATTTTATGCAGAAAGTTGATGACCTCGTTTATGCCTGAATATTTTTTTAAATTTATTTTCTCTTGCATATTTCTATTGAGCAATGTTTTTAGAAAGTATTAATATAAGAATGATTGCTGTAACTTGAAAAATATGTAAATTGTAGCAATAATCGCAAACATAAAGAAGTGACATTTTTACTCTGCCGGCACATGCAATAATGCCCGTATTTTGGATATGGCTTGCTTTAAAAATGTAACAAGAACTGATTTGAAATCTACATATAAGCACCTATATATGTGCAAATATTTAAAAAAAATTAAAAATGGGTCAGCAACCACTTTTATTAAAATTGGTTGATTTCTGGTGGAATTAACCAATTATTATGTTTTCCTGAATCTTATCCCAAAAGTTCTATTGCTTAGTCCCCAGGTGAATACAAATTTTAACTTAATCAATTTAAAAACAACAAGGTTCCAAGCGGCATGAGTAAAAATCCTATATTTAAATTCCTCTCAAATAGTCAATGCTGTGTAAAAAATGAGGTAATATCATTTAGGATAAGGATGGTAGGCTGCCTTATTCTACAGGCATCCCCCTTCCTCTAGAACTTGTTTTATTTTCCACAGGTGAGTACTCTTTCAAGTTAATTAATTGGGATTGTAAAAAATAAGTAATTGGTATGTTTACTATGGCATGTACCAGAAGGTCCGAGAATGGACCAGAAGGTCCGAGTGCCTCAGGGACTACCTAAATCATCCATCTTCATCTCTGATTTATGATGATGATGGAGTTACTCCATCAATGATTGATGGAGTAACTCCATCAATCATTTCTAATCTAATCCAATGGCATGTCCTATAGTGGATTATGTGTGCTATAGATCTATGAGTACCAATCCTTGGGCTTAAACAATACATCTGAATTATTTAAGTTTATTTGTGTTTAGGTTTGGATTCGACATACCATACTTCTGTTTTAACCATGATTATCATCACAAGAATGCAATGCAAATTATGAAGCTCATACCCCTGTAATGCCATTTTACTCAAGGCAATTAATTACAAATTAATCTATTCCATGAACTTGAGATGATGATTCCAAATAAATGTATTAGTTCTAAGCTATTTTATCTGCAATCACCCTCGCATTTGCAGATTTTACCACGATGTGCGTTAAATAAATGAATGCATGCATAACAAACAGCAGTTATCATAGGGATGAGTGGAAAACAAAAAATGATATTATAGCATCCATATGGCAGAGTGCAAAGCAAGAATCATCAGTCAAGTGATTAGTAATCAAGTAAGTTCTTATAGTAGTTGTGCATGAAGGTCATGAGATGCAAAGTCAGCAAAGCATTTTAAATTCATATTCACAAGTGAAATATCTACCACTATACTGAAATCATATTTTCATACCATTTCTGGGGTTATTGTCAATGGCTGCAAATAGCCCGAAATTTTCCTTTAGCGCATGGTCTAAGTGATCCTTTATTTTTCCGCCTATCCACGCTGTGAGTTCTGCCACACTGAGAAGGCCATCTCCGTCAGTGTCAGCCCTGAAATCGTCTCAGGTTAGTAAATACAACTTTAGCAACATGAACTTAAGTTAATAGCACCCTACGGAATACAGTCCAAAAGTTGTGTCATGACAATCTCAGCATACGTCCGAAGTTGAGTTAGCAAGGCAATCCAAGAACACGGGATTAGTATTTTCATGTTCAAAACTCACATTCCATCGTCATAAACATCCAATGCAACTAAACTACTGATAGCTTAAAGGCGGGAAATACCTTGAAAACACATCTTCTAGAGTAACTTTTGGGTCCTTCTCTTCCCCTTCCTCATCAGCTTGCATCCCTTGAGAGATAAAACCATCGCCGTCTCCGTCATCTCTAGTGTCAGATTCGATGCCATTTTTGTCCACTTCGTTTTCCCTCCTCGATGGTGGAATTTGTCTCAAACCATCAGAACGGAGAGGCAATGAAAAATTACGAACCAAAGTAAAAAAGCACAAGTAGAGTAGGAAAGGAGCGGCAGCAGCCAGGACAGCACCTCTCGTACATTTTGATTCCTTGCACAAGCTCAAGACGCTCGACGGTGATTTCATAGCGGACACAGTAATCGCAATTCAAATCGCATAACGAATTATTCTGACCATTTCAATAACATTTACAACACTAAGAGGATACCGAAATATTAGAAAGTTTATGACGCAATTATGTCTAGGACAGTGAAAGTGGGTGACATTAATTTCGCACGGTAAACCTGAAGATGCGCAAAACAGAACCATGAGTTAGCAGGTGATTCAAAGGTATTCATTGCTATGGGTATAAAGGGATAGAAACTAGCAAAAGTTATCGGTATTGTGAGACTTTTCTCATATCACAAATTGTAATTGCGTAAATCGTAAACACACGGGCCCCCGCAGTGAAATCAGCACAAAGAATACATAAACAAAATGGACAACACAAGTGCTGCAGACTTGCAGGCGCATACGGACCGATTATCCGATTTATATTTATGGCTGGATCATAAGTACTTGCGTCTTTTATGGCTCTGCTGATTAGTTATTGGAGCATAGCTGGAAATCGCGCCAACGAATGCTTAAAATTAAAACAGTGGTTACTTTCATGCGTTTCAGGCATATGTTCGCAAATGTTTACGTTCGCCCGCATATGTTTCAACTGGAATTTTCCTCAGGGATGATTCTATGAAAAATGGTGGAGCACGATGAGTTGCGTTTTACGTCTACAACGCGAGTGGTTAGTTTGAAGGGTTTGAAGAAGGTTTCTAAAATCTGCCATCGGTTAATAGACAGCAATGAGACAAGTGCGAACCATTGTAAATATGTGTATTGCTTAAAGAGCTGCTTAGCAGACATTCCGCAGAGTAGGGGAAACGCTAGCTATATTTATTATTGCAGACAAAAAACACGATATACCGAATTAAAAATATAATTAAAAAGTCTCTCTCAACTTGTTGTTCACCGCTACACAATGACAGAATAAGCTGTGCGATGGAGTTTACTGAGAAATTATTTAAACATTTCCATACCAAAGTTCAACGCGCGCAACGAAATGTTGTGGTTTGGTTGATATAATCAGCTTTTCTCTATGAATTCTTATCAATACTTTTCACTTATGCTTTTTCAGGATCTTTGGATTTGAAAAATCTCTGTCTAATGTTCTGTTTAGAAAAATATGTGATCATTGTAGTCACCACGATAATGTACATTTGAAATTTTTGAATAAAAATGGTTTTGCAGAAAAATAGTTTACACCAAAATTTTAAAAAATTGTGTTGTGATATCGCGAGCCACCTTACGGTTAAAACTGGTATCATTTTAATAACAATCAACGTACGCATTGCGATTCGAGGGAGTATTTTTAAGTGAATTTTAAACCTGAAAGATGTTACCATTTTGGAATGTTTATAAATAGAATGGAATTGTGCATCACGTGTAGAAGTTTCCAACGAGGCATCCCTATCGATTCGTCTAGAAAGTGCTGTCATTTCTAGAGCATTCAGGTGCTCGTTGAGCCGTATAGAGCTAATAGTTATCTTTATCAAGATAACCGGTGAGGCAAGGTAAGTCAATGTTGTTTTACACAGTTGCATACTTATTTCGGTGTAGGAATGGTGCTGTTTCCTTATAAATAATTATATTTGTTTGTTTTGGCGATGTTTATAGATGACCAAAAGTACTGACATTGAGGAAATCTCTGATCCTCATAAATTAAAAGAGGAGGGTAATGTTTACTTTAAGAATGGGGAGTGGGATTCTGCGCTTTCTTGCTACTCCAAGGTATGACGCAAAAACATTAGCTTGAATGTTATTATATGATGAGGTAAAATTATTAATTCTCTTCGTCCACTTCACATCGTAGGCTATTTCCTTAATGAAAGATGAATCGAAAGAGAAAGCAATTTTGTTGAAAAACCGGGCTGCTGCTCACTTGAAAAAGGCGAACTTTAATGAGGCTGCGAAGGACTGCACAGCATGTATGTGATTTTTTTCCTATGAAACATGTGTACTCATCAGTATGCGATGGTGTTAACGAAATTGAGTGATTGTTACTTTACTATCATTGCAGCCTTAGAAATAACTCCAAATGACCCTAAAGCTCTATATCGTCGTTGTCAAGCCTATGAATCATTGGGACGCTGTGAAGATGCCTATGTTGATGCCCGGGCCGTCCATTCAGTGGACCCGACGAACGCGGCTATCCAACCGGTGCTCTCAAGATTGCATGCTCAAGTTCAGGAAAAGGTTAGTGCAATAAATTCTCCATCCCCATGATTTCCTTTATATATGATCACTGGTAAATAAGTGAATAGATCAAGTTGACATATCCTGAAAATATTCATCAAGTGAATAATACATTTTGGCATGTAGGAGTTGCTTCACTCTTGAAGGAATTAATCCTATTGATGCCTCGTATCTCAATAGGTAATTTGTTATACAAGTGCACACCCAGGGTTTTTGGTCCCTGGGAAGCTGATTTGGTGCAGGTATAGTTATGGTGTAAGGCATCATGTTTCCTAGTGAAGTGATTGTGAATGTCAGAGTTTTTAAGAAACTCCCTTAACCCTAAACCAGTGACGTGCAATTTTTGTTACACAACCAGTGACGTGCGGTCTGGGAGACTGCAATAAATTAAATATTCATAAAATGTTGCAACGCCATTTTTATTGCTTAGTTTAATGTTTATTTATCTGATTAACTATTCTAAAACTTATATTTAATTTTATGCATTACCAATACGAACCAATTTTTCGGTAAAAATAGTTATTTGAAACAATAAAAAAAATTGATGTCAAAAACACTTGAGTTATTATTATCGGTTTTAAGTATCAATATTTGACCAGATTTAAAAATAAGGCCTTAAATGTTAAAATAGGAAGGCTATATAATAAGAAACAATTGAATTTATCTCGTTTATTCCTTTTCTTGATGCATTTTGCAGGCGATTAAAATTACATTTTTTCACAATAACTCTCATATCTCCGTTTCCACTCAGTGTTTACAAATTTTCTTCGTGCATTCCTAGCACACAGGCTTTTTGCATCGGAAACATAAGAAAGAGGTTTCCTGTTTTTTGTATGGCGGGCTCAGTCTACATGTTGTCCGCTTCTCGAGCCTTTCAACTTCTTCAGCCTCTTCCAACGGTAGATGGAGAATTTGCGCAATACTTAATCGTACCTGTCTCAGGAGTCTTAGATTTGACATTCTCCTTCTCATATGGGGTCTAACAAGATCTGCAGCTATTGATTTAATGATATTAAATCGTGTCATATCTTTCTTAACTTTCGCAGACTGCTGAAGCACAAAGGAGTTGACAAAGGAAATATGTAATATTCTAAAAAATACTGCCATTGGCCACCTCCTTGTCCTTCGGCTGGATGTGTAGCCAAAGCACATTTTGTCTAAAGTATCTACGCCACCCTTAGTCACGTTGTAAAATGCAATAACCTCTGCTTTCCCTGACTCTATATCGTCACACCCTGTAGTGCATTGATGAAACTAAGCAAACAGCCTTATTTCTTTTGGGGACATGGGATACTAGAGTCATATTGGCTGAGAATCAGTAAAGTGAAGAGCCCACTATGCGCCCTTTGGATGGTGCAAAATCATTAGGTATTTCCCTTTTATTTTTCTGATTGTACCAACGTACGTCAGCCCTTTTTCTTTTAATTTTTCTACCAGTTCAATACATGTGAACCAATTATCCGCTGTGGTATTCCTGTGGGACCCAATGATTGGCTCAGAGAGACGAAGAACTGACTGGGTTGGTTTTGATAGCATTTTGTCTTTCTCTGACAAACCTATCCCATCTGTGTCTTTCCCTGCGTACAAATATGCGTTAAAGATAACTGTTTTCGGCGTCAGTCAAACACATCATTTTCAAACCATAATTGGCGGGCTTGCTAGGAATATACATTTTGAAACGGCATCGGCCCCTGAAGGCAATCAACATTTCATCAATGCAAGTTACCATTCCCAATGAATAGCAACATTGGGAGTTTTTTACTAGAGAGCAAAATAACTCAGAAATTGGAGCTACTGGGTCAGTTTTGTATTGGGTCATTTGATCCGCTGGGTAATCAAAATGGAGACTCGTAAGAAGTAAAGTAAACCGCTGTCCTGACATTACTGACCGGAAAATTTCCCTACCAGTGCCATCTGTGGCAAATATGCTGCAAATGTCTTCATCATTAGATTTGAAAATCGCAGAATAAGCCAATAGATTTAGGCGCGTGAAATTTTGGGGTTCAATGGATTCCGTCATTTTTACAAAATACATTACTTGCGTACTGCCTGCAAGGGGTACGAGAAATTAACCACTGTTTTATTGTAATTATTTATAAAATCTATAAGAAGCTTAACATTTAAAGAACAAAATGCGTGATATTTCCAATAAAAACCGGATTTCATTTGTTTTGCGTTCGCCTTCAGCAACGACTTGAATAGTCATTTATTCTTACTTAATGTATTTTAGAAAAATTAAATACTTTATTATCCACTTTGTGTAACTGAAAATGCTTCTTGTCAAATGATTAATTATTCTTGTAGGTACTTGAAAAATCACTACGAATTGTTTTTAACAACTTTTTACATCATGTCCACCAGCATTACGTTTATTGATTTTTCCAATTTAGTGACGTGAGGTCTCTCAGACCGCTAATCGAATTCAGTTGCGAATTTACAGAAATAAATAATAAAAACGTTAAATTTTAAGAGTGTTATATCCTTATTATACAAAAATATGAAGCTAACGAGAATTATAGGCATTTTAAAATAGTCATTTTGAAAATATTCATAATTTTAAAAATGCAGCGGTCTCTCAGACCGCACGTCACTGGTTAAGGGTTAAGTTTGATAACAAATAACACAACAACAGGAATGTACACACATGGGAGAGGAAGGATGTTCAGACTTTTGGGACGACATGGTGCATTTTGGAGAGCCAACTTGAACATATCTTGAACATTTTCTTTGCCCCCAATAAGTATTGTTTGCCGACTACAAACCATTTGAATAGACATGGCATTGTCATAATATACACTGCCAAAGTGACAAAACATTTCTGTGGCTGTTTAATTTTTTCAGGGAAAAAACAAAAAACACTACATATTTCACAACTGGTGGCCAAACCAAGTGAAGTCTCCAGGTTTGAAACTGGCAAATTTTGAGCCTTGTTTTTCCCTTCAGCAGCCATGGTAGTTCAGAGATAAAAAAGGTCTCCTCAGATTGATTTTTAGTTCTGTAATTTGTGTTTAAAAGACCGTGGTGTATTTATTTGTTTTTGTAGGCTAATTATCCATTACGATGAAATGTTTTTGAGGAATATTAGCTAAAAACAATTTCCTTCATTTTCATATCTATTTATTTGTTGTAATACATGTGTCTTAGTATTTGAATTCTTCTTTTGAAATTTCAGTTGCGAATTAATGCCCAGACTGGAAATAAGCTACAGAGTATGTCGGACATTGTGTTTGACTTTGCTGGTGATAAGGAAAAGAGAGAAACAGCTGCCAATAACCTTATTGTGCTCGCAAGAGAAAGAGCGGGTGAGTTGGATCATTTTTATTAAGTTTTTAATGCACACAAGGAATAGAATCATGCTGTTATATGATTTCATCATGCTTCATTTAAATAATTACCTACATAACCTGTTAATATCCAGTTTTGGTTTGTCATGGAACAATGTCTTCACCTGAAATATAGTTCCTATCTGGAGAAATAGTGATTGGGCATGTATTTTCTTAAATTCAACAGAATAATATCATATTTGTATTTTCATTTTATTAGTGACCACATTAATTCTCTGAACTCAACAATTTTCACTTCATGTCATGCTATCCTAATATGCAATAATCTTTTCATGAGTAAATAAAGTCCCGCTCAAATGTTAAACACACATTTGAAATGAGCAAAAAATGACTACTGGTAGTGCAAAGGGATATGCTACACAAATTCCTTTTTTGATTATATATAATTATAATTTTTGACTCGAGGATATAATAAAGAAATAAAACTTCTTGAGGGGAAACTTTGTGGCATTGCTCGACAGCAAATTTTTATTCAAACATTTGTACAAACCACAAAATTTTTTCACACACAATACCCTGGTTTCAATGGATAACCAATAGCATCAGGTGCTTGGGTCTGGGAAACTCTTTTACGTAGTAAAGTAGAAAACTGATTATATGACGTTCGATCAACCAACTGTCAGATTATCAAATGATCAGTCCCTAAACAACTCCCTCCCCTACTCTTCCTTTCCGTACCTTCTCCTCCCTCCCCACCTACTACCACTTATGTTCCCACTCACAGCCAGTGGCCGTGTTCAATACTACAGAATCGGTACATTTTGCCCTCACAAAAGGTTTTCCTGCTGCAGGCTATTCAGTTTTACACAGGATAGTGCTGCATTATAGTGTATAGTATATAAATCACTGTGCGATCCAGGTGAGGAAGCTTATATTGCTTCCGTGGCCGTTTTATATGTGCTAAGTTTCCTTCAGGAAAATAATTGACTCAAAATGTCTAATTCTTCGGGAAAGAAGAATCACGTTGTGGTAGATATTTCCAAGAAGTTGAGGATAATTGAAATGGCGTACAAGGAAGACTCAGTGGCTGAAACTCTGAACTGTGAACCCTTGTTCAGTGTGTGTAGATGACTCCAGTAGTGATGAGGACGAATCAATCAGTTCAAAATGAGTTTCTCTCCAAATCACACTGCATTCTAGGCACGGATACATGGGGATCATGACCTTAAATGACCCCAAAACCTTAAATGATTTTATTGTCGCAGAAAAGCAATTGTGAATTTGCCATAAAGTTGATCGCATTTGGCCTTATAGGGGAAAAGGGTGATTTGGTTGTACATACGTGAGGAAAACCAATACCACATTGATGCTGTTGTAGCTGGGGTAACTTTCTCTTGAAATACCATGTAACGTTTCAAGAACTGTCGCCGTTCGAGAGTCCAAGAGCTGTCGCCAAGGACGAAGATAAATTAATAAGACAACAGAGGAAACAAAATAAGAGGAATCGGCAGTCTAGAAAGAATCGGACGGAAAAGTATAAAGAATGAAAATCGTTAAAAAGGTGAAACATAAGAAAAAAGAAGAGAAAAATAAATTGTTACATTATTGGCGCCACAGCGTGTTGGGCACGATGGCTCAGCAGAAAGTGAGACCACGGGAGTACCGGAGATTAGAGTTACGGAAGAAAAATCGGGAGTTTACAAAATGGCGAAGGTAATGAAGAAATTATTAGAACTTAAGAAAATAGAGTTACAGGAACAATTAAAAAATTGTGGGATAGCGATAAAAAGAGCTAAAATTGTATTGCAGGAAAGGCTGAAATCGATATTAGAGGGGGAAGGAATAGACATGCAGAACTATGAGTTTGAAATGGAAAAAGAAACAGTAGTAGGGAATGGGATAGAAACATTTCTAAGAGAGATGAGGGAAGAACAAAAAAGAAGAGATAAAGGACAAAAGAGAAGAGATGAAGAACAACAGAAGAAGAGGGATGAAAAGCATAGAAAAACAGCTATGGATCAACAGGAATGGCTGAAAGAGATGATAACAAGTAAAAAGGAAGATGCCGGTAGCAGGAGGGTAGAGTGGAGAGAGATTCTAAAAACCCATGAGATAGAGACAGGAGGTGAAAAAAAAGTTCGAGAAGAGATCGAGAAGTTGAGAGAAGAAACGAAAGAAGACGACAACGTAAATACAGGAATGATGCACCGAATCCACGAACAGATAGACGAGAATGAAGAAATAGTGAAGCAGCTGTTGTTCAAAATCAGCAAGGGAGGATCGAAGATAGGACAACGCATCCATGAAAAGACGCTAAAAGAAGTGACGGAAAAATTCACGCAAGAAGATCGAGCTGCAACGGGAAAACCAACATCCATGGTCCAGTTGAAGGTGCCTAGCTTCGATGGACGGAGGATTTCATCAGAATTCAAGAACACTTTGAGAAAGTTGACTGAAGAAAAACTCTGTTGAACGACTATCTGGTATTAAAGACTGAATGGAAACCATAGCACTGAATGCGGAAAATTTAGAAGAAGCTCGGAAGAGTGTTCCAGAGGATTATTCCCAGGCCAAATGGGAAGTCATTGGATGTTTTTATTCCTAATTTTATTCGTATTCGTATTTTTATTTGTATTGGATCGTAAAATTTCACGGCAGATTGAGGATACTTTAATAACGTATGAAGATGAAATTGATATTTTATCGAAGCTTTGACTAGGATATGAAATAGCTCGGAATGAAAAATTTGAAAATCTTACTCAACACGTTCAAGGACTTTCTTTGGCCGCAACTGACATCTCCAATTACCAAGAAATCGTTATTGAAGTAAGAAGGACCTGGAAAACACTGCAAGAGTACCTTGAGTTTGGAAAGCTAGTCAAACAGCGTAAAAAGCTCTTCATAATCCCAGTAAAGTCGTATGAAGATATTGGAAACTTGATAAGAAAAGGGAAATGTAGAAGAAATAGAGCAAAGAGAAAGAAGGGACAAAATTCAATAAGGTTTAAGTTCCAAGGCAAAATATTAATACATACCTACATTATTAGGGGGTTTTATGGGCCAGTGTCATGCATCGTAGAGTACCCCATGACAGGCAAAATACTAGGTACCTTCCACGTGAGTAACTTCAAGAGGTACAACAAGGAAATAGTCGGCGGCGCATCAGCTGACGACAAAATGAGCGGAAGTGAAGTGAGTGTGGACTGGAATAAGGAGCGGAAGTGGAGTGAGTGTGGACCGGAGTAAGGAACCAGTGACCAAAAGGGAACGATAAACAGGAGGAAATTGATATTATGAATGAATGGATGTGAAATAAAAATGATGATATTATTGACCGCCGGGATTGAAGGATTGAAATATGGTTTACGGGTTATAAGTTATGTTACGGTTTGTTTGTTTATTTAAGTAATTTAGTGTTATATTTATATATTGATAATCATGTTAGCATGCTGGCACGTCAAGCCGAAGGCATTTGGGCAACACCAAGAAAATCATAATGTCTTTCGAAGACTTTGAAAATGGGCTTTCATCAAAATTTCAGTCCCTTTTTCAATGGGGCTGATGTAACATTTCAAGAACTGTCGCCATTCGCGAGTCCAAGAGCCACCGCCAAGGACGAAGATAAATAAATAAGACAACAGAGGAAATAAAATGAGAGGAATTGGCAGTCTAGCAATAATTGGACGGAAAAGTATTAAGATTGAAAATAGTGAAAAAGTGTAACATAATAAAATAAAGTGAAAATAAATTATTACAACCACAATCCTGCATTAGAAATAGCGAATCAAATTCGTTCGCAGAGCTTGGCACAAATAGAGGAAGGCAGGCAGCGCTTGATTCCTATTTTATAATTAGAGATGAAAAATAAAGAATACTAAGCAATGATGGAAATTTCAGAGAGTTACTTCGGTTTAAGATGAACGCTTAGATCTGCGCAGACACATGGAGAGTGCTTCATTGAATGCTGCATGCATAAGCAAGTACAATCAAAATGAACTTATTAGTTATTGTAAGGAAGAGATTCAAAGTATTATCTTAGGAAGAGTTAAGGAAGCACAGTTTTTCTCTGTAATAATCAACAAGAAAACAACAGAAATTTCTAGTATTTGCCAATTGAGTATTTCTTTGTGATACTTTCATGAGCGTGTCCTGAGGGAAGATTTCATTACATTTGTTAATGTCTACAATATGATTTGAGAGGAAGATATTGAATCAGAGGGAGGAGAACATTGCTTGACTGGAGTTCCTTTAGGCCATATCGTCAAGGACATCGCCAAGAACTTCGATTTAGACTTGAAGTTTTGCGTAGGTTTTGGGATTGACAGTTGTTCAGTTCTGTTCAAGGTAGTTGCGGAACCCGTTGGGTCAGAAGGCGCAAGGGACACCTTCAGTTCCAAGGGGAATCGATGATTAAGATTCACAACGCTCGAGCAGAAAATTCTACTTGGCAGGACAGAAAGGCATCATCTGATGCATTTTCTCTTAAGCAAGCTATCCAAAGCCCCGAATTTCTCCTCTCAGTTGTGTTTCTTAGTGATATTTTAGGAGTAACTGTATCACTTAGTCGCCGTCTTCAACCACTAACACTTGATTTAAAAAAAGTTAGTGATGCAATAGAAGATACTAAAAGCGTACTTGAAACAAAGCGAAAAAAGGCTGTATCCATCTTTAGTGGCCTCTATTATGAAGTACGGGAAATAGCTGAAAAGTTAGATTTTGATTTAATACCACAACTCGTTTCCCTCCAAACCAGCCATCAAAACCACCCTGCTCTCGAAGCAGTCAAGACGTAGACGTCGGGCATCAGCCGTGGAACTCGACAGCCGAAATGTATCAGTGAAACCGAACACATTTTATATACATTGGATGGCAGTGACTTCCGACTGCTGGACGCGGACACCCCAGCGAAACCACACCTTTATTTGGGAATTGGGGTGGTCGGTGACTTTGACTTGTTTGCTTTGAGAGTGGGCTGAGTAAGCACGAAGGTTTATGGCACTCGGAACTCCAAGAAGTGACTTCTAATACTCATTAAAACAGATGTGCCTAGGTTAGCTGTAGCTTGGGATGGGGGAATCAAACTCCAATGAGCTGTAGTCATGCAAGTGTGCGTCAGCTACCTTGACCAGAGTCTGAGAAGTTAAAAAAATGCAATACAAATTTTACCAATCAGCACAGCATTAGATTCATTGCAATTAAAAGACCATTTTCATCGAAATTAATAGATCATTTGCATCAGCTCATCAAATACTGCTCGAAGAGCTGCTCTGTTTCTTCATTTGTTTTTATGTTAAAAAGTTATTAATAAAGCTGAAATGTGGCTGCGGTGGTCACCCAATGCCTGCTGGGAAGGGTCATGCGAGGGCGAGAGAGTGTCCAAGAGTCCAGGCAGGGACAGGTTTTGAAATGAAGGTTAGTGCTGGCAGAGGGTTCTTAACAAGCTCGTAGCAGGTAAGAACTTTTGTCGGTTCCTGTTCATTACTTTCAAGCCAAAGAATCAGATGTTACGTCCTGTATGTGTGAATTTTTTACATGCCTTTGGGCATATCCAGTGACTGAGCTTTTGCTTGGTTTGTTATTTGGGGAGGCAAAGGACACCTGAGGATTGGTGGTCCTTTGTGCTATTTAGAATTGGTGGGTAGATCGACACAGGGAGGATTATTTGGGAAATGGAGGTAGGGTGGAGATAAACCCGATAAATTCTTGATGAAAGATGGCAAAGGGGCCTTTGTTCAACTTTCCATCCGATGGACTGAGTAGTATGCCTAGGTACTATTCTGATTCCTATCAAAAATCTGTGCTACTGTTATGATTTGAACTTGGGATCTCAGAAGGGAAACTTGTATTCTGTCCACCTAATGTGCCCCACTTTATTTCCACTGAATACCATATTTCCCAGCCTTTGAACTTTGTTTTACTCATAATCACATTCGAAATTGGCCTGAACCTAGTCTAGTTTTTTTAAGTTCTGGTTTGAATAAAGAGTTAGTTTAATAAAAAGCAGTGTGTATTTCGTAGATCTTGCATTAATAAATTGAAGTGCGTCTTGAGCACGTATGAGAATTTCGTACCACAATGAGAAAGGTGAACAATTAAGACGTTGGTTTCCTGAACAATTATGCAATACACAGTGCACGAAGGATATTTGGATTGCATATCGAGCAGGATAAATGCCTGATGAGAAGGTGCCCAACCTCTTTTGCCTTGCATATGCATTGGTCATCCATTTCCCAAAATTGGACCCCTTATATTATAAATTATTTATTATTCATGCTCTTACCACTACAACAAACGTACTGTCTTCACTTCTGTGCTTTATTGTGTACCCATAACTGCCTAGTATGTACTCTGAGGGGTGCATATACTTGTATTATATGTATGTGTATCAACTTTCCATTTCCATATCTGTACATGATAGTGCAAAAAGTAGGGAATTTCCTTTATGTCCTTACTTGTTTATCAATCAAGGGTAGATTGTTAGGAAGATTTTAGAGATCGTTAAGTAGATTGAGAAAAATATTTTTGTTTTAGGATCGGAAATGATGCTGAAGACTGGCATTGTTGCAAAGATACAAAGACTGATCAAAGTGGAGAAGAACGAAGAGATCGTTGTTGGATGCATTCGTACTATTGGAGAGTTGTGCAAACACAACCCAGCTCAGGTGAGTGACTACCCTTTTGACAATGTTTAATGATGATGCATGATTGGATTATTGCTTTGGGGAATGTGATGTTGTTGCACAGGTGTCATGCTTTGAACATGTTGGGAATATCCCTGCCCTTGCATATCTTTTGTTAGTAGAATAGCACAAAGTTGTCATATTTTTTTACCACCCATTTCAAACCTTTTGCCTATTTCCTTTTGTGTGCTTTGTCAATATTACTGCTTATGTTCTCTGCTTTTACGTAAGTGTTTAAGGACTAAATCTTCTTTGAAGAATTTGTGGAAGAAATTTATTTTTTATTTTTGATATCTGCAGCTCTGTAAATGATTTATGACAGTGAATTTTTTCTATTCAGACGTCAAAAATTGTCCATGAAATTGGTATTCCATGGCTTGTGGACCTGTGCGTTGGGAGCGTTGGGCAAGGATTAGGGAAAAATGAGCGGCGTATCAATGCGTCTCAACATTGTCTTCAAACTATCCTAGACTCTTTTAGTGGCCTTAAAACAGCTGCATCCGGAGGAAAAGATGAGAAAAAGCCTGATGCCAAACTAATTGAAGGTTTGTTATCACATGTACTACTACAGTGATGTCTACTTATAATTTTTGTATTTTTCAGCTAACAGTTATTAAAATATCAGGTGTACAAACTAATGTGGCTCGTCATAAATACAATTTGTTCCAATTCCTATGTTGTTATTGAATACTTTTTTCAATTTCTTAGTACAGTAAACTCTATTTTATGTAGCATAAGTATTCAAAGTGCTTATGAAACTGGCATGAAAATTCAGTCGTACTGGGAAGCTTGAATTACCTGCAATTTTATAGGTCAGCTTGTCTTATACGTGATGGGTACATTGAAATGCTTTCAATGGAAGATGTGCTTGTGATTCCTTGCATTCAGTGCATGATCAGGTATATGAAAATGTTGGTTTTGTTTGCCTGCAGGACACAATATGTAGTTAACTCAAACATGCATGATTACCCGTAAGTATTAATACCAAGGAGGTAGAATGATCTACTTTAATTGAAAATCGTCATGAAAATGCAAGTTCAATAATTACCATTGTTTGAAACCTGTCAATGAAAAAATGGCTTTATAGAGACAAAGTTCAAATCACCATTAGTTAACCCTTTACTGCCAGAGGGCCAATCTATCTGTCCTCAGTGCCTGTTAAAAACTGCTTCTGGCTGATATATAGGTTGACATTTTTGCGAAACATTTTTCAATCTCCATTACCTTAGAAATGCATGGTAAAGGTATAATTTTTCACATTCAATTTCCAAATGTATATTTTTGAAAAATTGCCCGTAGTAAAATTAATAAATTGATGACATTTAAAAATTATAAAACCACAGCTATAATATCTTCCCATAAAATGACCATGATAGTCTTCGCACTCCCTGCCTGGAATTTACTGTCAGTGAAAAGTTAAGGTCTAGCGAAAATCAATGAAAGGTGGCAGTTTTCTGAGAAGTGGATGTTATGAAAGGTATTCATAGCCATAGTTCTGTGGTGAGCCTTGGGCCTTAATATACAATACAAGGATGTTACCGTACCGTACCATTATATACCGTATAAGGATGTTGTATTCATTATAAAATTGTATAGGGAAAGACAGAATAGGGAAAGACTTCTGTACATTATAAGTGTGCTAACAGGTTTTCACTGTTCTGAGATTTGAAGATACAAATGCATTGAATTTGTTTGCCACCTTTTGCTACTAATGTAACAAAATTAATATTTAAAGGATTGAGATATTGGTTAGGTACATACAAAGGTAACATCATAGCTGTGAAAATTCATCCTAACAGTCATATCCAGGTGCCTCTTTGCTGAGCACTGCTTTGAAGTGCAGGGTTGCCTATGTCTGTTCCTTTTGGGAAAGGCTGAAAGTCATATGTTCTCATGCTGTAATACAGCATTGAGTCATCAGTGGCATTGTTTATTGTGTGACATTGAATGTCAATGTGAAAAGCTGAAGATTTTTTATGCAAGTTTAGGTGATATCAGTATAATTCTCATATTTCTGCTATTTTTGAGGAGCTAGATTGTGAACCATATGAAAATTCTATGGTGAAGTGGTCTGAAGGGACATGGACCTCTAGTTGTGTGCTGTAGTGGAAAAAAACATAGGAATTAAAAAAAATGGAAAATATGGGGCAATTTAATTGTTCTCCAGCATAGCAATCATAATTTAGGAGATGATATGGAAAAAAAGGTTTTAAGTATCAGTACAGGTCAGCTGAACATTTTTGTGAAAGGCTTTGAGTGAGGTGGTGAATGAGCATGGCCTAATGACTGAGCAAATTTTTAATATGTTAAAAGTTCTCAATTTTGTCTTGTTGAATGTACATCTAATGGTTTTGAGTGCAGTGGGCAGCTAGTGCCATCTTATGTTAAGAATGACTGTATTTTCTAGTATATGCAAAAGTCATCAGAGATGGCCTTTCAATTAATAATGCACAGACTGTAAATATTACATTAATGTAAGTGCCAGTACACAAATTTAGAGCATTCATCAAGTGATGCTGTTATTGTGAAACAAGCATAGCTTGTTTAATTTTTCATCGAGGGCATTTTACTTAATTTTTATAGTTTCTCCTTTGAAGTGGCTACTTTGGCCTGAGTTTTGGAGTTTACTGGTTATATTTGGTTTCTATAAAAAAAAATTCATCCTATTACTACCAATAGTCATCTAATTGGCAGTGACTATTCCACTGCATGCTGGATAACATGCAGTCGATTGTACATTGCCCATTATGTGTCATGTAGTATATGTTAATATAGGAGATTTGAGGCTCATAATTAAAACTGGCCATTCACCTTCCGTGAATAGAATATTATTACTGATGTTATTGTTAGATAATTACTGTGCATGAATTTAGAAATGGTGTTGTGTGCATATGGTTAATGATCATCTAGTGAATCACTTTGGGCCATATGTCTTCTAAGTTCATATTTAGGATAATGTGTGTGTAAGTGATTTGAGAAATAGTGAATGATTTAAGGATGAAATCTTTGATGCCTATGAACATTTGAAAACAATTTTTCATCCCAAAACTGGTTTTTCTTCTTACTGTAACTCATATCAAGTACTTTTTAAGGGTCTACTTACTATGTTTGCTATGCTATCATAGTACCATATTTGTCCAAATATTTAGCCCCTCTATGAATATAAGACCCCTCCCCCCCCCCCCCCCCCCCAACTTTTCATCTCCGTCATTGGAAATTTTTAATTTCTATCAGGAGCTATACTTTTCATCCAAGGCACTAAAAATTGAATATTGAAAATAGCGAGTCAGTATGTACCAAAAAACCTAAATTTCTGATTATGTGAAAAAATGACTCTAAAGTTAAACATCTACTTAGCATATATTGCCCTCTAGTTCTTGTTATTTTATATTTCAACATTTTGAGCAAGCTTGTCATTCGTTTAGGGTTTACAATCAAATCAGAATTACCTGCCTTGCTATCATTTTTCATACTATTGGTAACATGATCACTAAAGGAATCTAGCTCCAACATTTTTTATGTCATAATTTTCCATGACCACCGAAAACATTACCATTGGTCTTACAAATTTTTTGGCATTTAACTACTGGGTGGCTTATATTTGGACATATGCAGTAATTGGTTTAACTTGGTCTAATCCAAGAATGGATTCTATTTCTCAAGTTTTCCGTTTGCATAACTTAATACATATTCAATATCTTGGTGGGGTACATATCATAATATGTAATTACTTTTTAATTAAGTTCTATTTTAGTTTAATGGTAGGGATTGTTTTCATATGAATGAATGATCATTAGCAGCAATACAAGTCAGCCATAATTCATAACAATATATTCCAAGATATTGTAACTATGAATGAAATTTGATGATTTAATAATTATTGTCTTTATCCTGTCCTTTGTTAATCCTTTTCATTCTTTGCTAACCAGTTAGTTTTTGATTCTCTTGTTTCTTAAGTAAATTGAAGGAGGATTATGCCTTTAGTGACTGGTGATATACAATGCATAAGTGATATAAATGTACATTATCGTTTTAAGTCACAGTGTGAAAAATTATTGGATCTTTTCCTCTCCTAATTGCAGAATACAAGAAAGAGATAGATACACTTTTAATGTGCATCTCAATGGCAACAACTGCTAGACTTGCCAGTGGAGATGGGCGAGATGCGTTAATTCTTCTTCTGACACAGAATGTTCATTATAGTGTCCTCGATTGGGGCCTTCAACTTGTGCGTAATGGAGGTTGGTATCTTATTGTAGTATTTCTATTTAAGGATGATTGGTAGCTTTAAGTGATTGCCCAGTATTATGACATGTAGTCATAATTTTCCATCATCAATTCTTGTAATGAGCTCTCACAAAATTTCAATCACCACAGTGCTTTTTTACCACAAATATTGTGGAACTGAGCGACTACAAATTAATCTTGAATCCACAATATTTTATTTCATTTGTCCATTGGTGGCCAGGTTCCTAAAAACATTGCATCAGTTTATGCTGCATCTTTTTTGCAGCCATTAGTGGGATGGGGAATGATGGACATCAGCATGCTAATAATAGATTAACAAATAGGCACCAAAAATGGTAGTGTTGTTACTTTAATAGCCTTCTGTGCACAAGACTGAAAGGCCTACCAGCATTTAATTTACTTTTTCCCATAATGCTTCCTGTAAAATATTAGATAGATGTCTTTATTTAATTGGGCAAGATTAAGATTCACAAATCCCCTCTTCTACCAAAGACTTCGGGAATATTACCTGATGCTAGATGGCAAAAATATCACTTCAACTGAATAATATTTTGGACAATTTCTTTGAGTTTTTTTAAATGTCCACCCCATGCACATCCGTGACACCTACTTATTCATACATAATCAGTTTTTCTGATGTTGCTACTGAAGCATGCTTGCTTGGCCAACTTCTTACTTGTGTAAAAATGTTTCTTTTAATTTAGAATTTTTCAAATAAATATGTCTTATTTTTCTCTGACTCGTGGAAAATGTCTGTTTTCTTTGTGAAACGTGTAGAAAATTAGAACACGACGATTTTTCTAATTGTATTAGGAAGAGGAGTTTCCTGTGCTTTTTTAATTACAATTTCAGGATGATCACCATAATCAGCAGTCATAGATCTGTAGGTTGGTTTGCTACAGATTTCAACTCCACTCTCCTATCAACTAACCACTTGATTCCTTCATGATTCTTCATTTTTACATATCTCATTATCTGCTTCATGCAGTCCATCCTTGGCCTTTGACAATCATTTTCCTCATTCATTCTTCTTACAATTCTCTTTCAAGGGGCCATTGTATTGCAGATTGTGTCCTATGCATTTACTTTTTATATTTTGCAAAGTTTTTGTTAAACTTGCTTGTACCACTTATTGAATGTCACTGTTGAAAATTACTGATTACAGAGCAAATTATTTTCTTGCTAGCACTATTTTCTTTACTTTTTATTCTTGCTGATTTCCACCACCTTTGTTCACTGCCACCTGTTCTTCAAATAGTTCTTCTTACTATATTTCTGTCATTAAAGGAAACGTCAATGCTCTTTCTTGAAGTGAGGCAGCCATTGGCCAAGTCACGGTATCTTTATTCACGGCATTAGTTCCAAAGCATTTTTTAGTCATCTTACCCAATAATGATCCTCTGCAACCTTAAAATTCCAGGTCAATGACTGTTTTAGTTAATGTTCATAGTAAAGAAGCTGAATTTATTCATTCAAAGTCTGAAAATATGATTTCTAGCTATTTCTTTGGCCAGCGAACTCTAGTTGTTGATGTTATGTAGAAAATATATCTTATTGTATTGTAACCGATGCATCAGATTTTCTTCTCCGGAACACCTATAATATTTTGTTCTCCCTCTACGTTGTAGTTCTCTTATTTTCGTCCGTCTTTCCGCGCTTACTTCTGCGCTTCTTCTCTCACCAATTCTAACTCTCTCTGTTACTTGTTTATTTATTTTCTCTTGTCTCCTAGTTTCCCCATCTTAAACATTATTTACTTGCGCATCACCAATTTTGCATTGTTACTCCCCAATAACACTACTTATATCGCTATTAGTTTATTATATCCCCCGAAAACACTACTTTTACCTAATTACGCCATTTTTATGGACGTTGAGTTTCATCAGTCCAATTAAAAGACGTGTCGCCATGAAATAGAGACATCGTCTTTTAACGCCTTTGACTATGGTTAACCTTCCTTCTGATGACTCCTTGACCTAGCCCCAATGCCTTAGGGAATGAAACCCCCTCTAATTGGAAAACTACGCTTATAATGCCAAAACCACGGCCAAAACCTTGATACAAAGCCTAAACATTCTTTAAACTTTAACAATAGATTGTTTACATACAAATTTTTCAAAACTTACCAGTTTATAACAAACAAAATAGAAATGCCTCATCGATCATGGGATCGGTCATAAGCTTCGGCATCTCAACTAACCACATTTGATTTATAAACCCTTTTAACTCTCCCACCTCTTTTTATATCACAACAAAAGATATGATGATCTCCACTGCATTGTTTTGAGTTCCAACACAACACTTATCAAACACGAGACATGTCCCAAACATTATTATTCACTCCCCACAACCCTCTGCCCAGCGCTATCATAACAATGCACTCTTTTTCTTTCACCATTGTATGTGATTCTTTCACTTAAGTTTACATTGTAAGGTTTTATTCTAATTAAATAACACTATTATTCAGTCTCGCCGCTTTCTCCGTATCTTCCGCCTGATTCTGCACGACAAGCAAGTTCACTCTGAAATTTTGCTCCAGTCTGACTCTTCCTTGACCTCCGCTGAATCCTTGTTGATGGTTGCTGTTATTCCGTCCATCTAAGAGTTCCCTCTGCAGCTTTGGGTAATACCCTCATTCATCGTATGTTCGACTGCCTTCAGTCCTTCTGGGCCCCGCACGTCTGTCCAGCGATTGCCATCCTTCTGTCTCTTCTCGCCCCCTCGTCCATGGGTGTTGGTCGTACCATGTCCAGCCATCACCTTCCCATCTCCGATTTCCTCTCGGTTGGTCGTCCATCTGCCCCTCCTTTGCCACCCTATCATATCGCCCGAGCAATGCAAAGAATTGGGTAAGTCTTCTAGCATTATATGCTATCACCCCTGAGCTTATCTTGCTTTCGAAATGCTGTCGGAGACAGTATATGAGGTTGTCATTTCCTATGGGTGGTCTTAATTCTTTGGCCAAACTTATCTTGCTCATGGTGTACTCGACCTGCGTTTGATTTCCTGTCTCCCGGTAACTTCCCGTAGTTAGCGCTCTCCTCACCTCCATTTGCTGTTCGTCACTCCAATACTGCTCTTGAAAAATTCTTTTAAACGTGTCCAGGTCTTGGTATAGGTGGGACGTTGCAATAAACCACTCCCCTGCCTTATCAATCATCTCTTGCCTTACGTTCCGCAAACTCTCTTCCCCTGTCAATTTATACATCACTTGGTATTCCTCTAATTTGGAGATAAATTTCATTGGTCTCGCTCCACTTCTCCCATCGAAGGTTGGTATCCTCAATTACGTATAATGCTCGCGGTCGCCCCTTGACTGTATATCCCTTCATAGTCCTCCATCACTCTTTTTGCTATTTCCTTCAGTGTGCTTTCATCCATTCCTGCCCTTTGATTTTGCATCTGTGTCGTCACCGCCGTGGAAAGTTGTTCAGTCCGTCCTTCATTTTCTTCTAACCTGGTTTTGAATTTCTCCAACTTCTCTTCTCTTCCATTTGTATATGGCATTTTAAGTTCCTATGGTGTTCTATAATTTGCTCCACCTTCTGATCGCTCACTTCTACCCTTTCCTTTAGCTGTTGCACTTCTCCACGCACCTTCCCCTGTTCCTCTTTAATTACAGTTTTGTGCATCATAAGAGCTGCATTCCACTCCAAACAGCTTGAGTAGTTCTCTTTGTCTACTCTCCTCCTGATCCTTTTTCTCTTCTTCTCCCCTCCTTACGTTTCGTTTCCATTTCCTCCAGTTCCTTCCTCCGTTTTGTCTCCATTTCCTCGTCTCTCTTTCTCTGTTCTTTCAGTATGGTCTCAACACCACCTCCTACTGGTCCTCCCATCTCAATTTCAAACCCATGTGTGTAGTTGTCTATACCTTCCTTTCCTAATAACTCTTTTAGATGTTCTTGCAATTCAAATTTCAAACCATGAATGTACTGCTTCTCTTCGATCCCTTAATATATCTTGTAACTCTCCTTTCTTAAGTTCAGTAAATCCCTTTACTATATTTGCCATTTTATTAATGGTTCTTATAATTATTTTAGCTCAGGTTTCCTGCTGTATCAATACCTTTGAGTCGTCGAGCCCCACATTGGGTACCAATTATGTAACCGATGTGTCGAATTTTCTTCTCCGGAACACCTATAATTTTTTTTTCTCCCTCTACGTTGTATTTTTCTTATTTTCGTCCGTCTTTCCGTGCTTACTTCCGCGCTTAATTCCGTGCTTCTTCTCTCACCAATTCTAACTCTCTCTGTTACTTTTTTATTTATTTTCTCTCGTCTCCTAGTTTCCCCATCTTAAATGTTATATACTTGTGCATCCCCAATTTTGCATTGTTACCCCCCGAAAACACTACTTTTACCTAATTACGCAATTATTATAGACGTTGGGTTACAGTATATGTCTATATTGAGCAATTGAAACCTATGTAAACAAATATTCTGCTAGCAAAAAATGTGCTAATAAACTTGTTAATTTACTTCAGTTTACAATTGTGCAATTTAATTATTGCAAATTTACATATACTGCAATTAATGTAATTCCAGAGGAGGGGAAGGAGTGGGTAGGAAGAGGTGGTGAAGTATAGTTTTAGCTTGCAACCTGATATGTGCTCTGGTGACAGTGAGTCAGTAGTCATTAATGTGAAACCCATTGGTATGAAGGAAGGTATTTGTGGTTGGAAGGGGTGACCACTAGATTTATATCTTTATCACCCTTTTTTGTCATAAATTATAGATTCGCACTGGTCAATGAATATTGATGGGCCCAAGGACAGTAATTATCATAGAAAAAATGCTTTGTGAAATGTATCTCTATGTTGAAATTTGATTTTAAATAAATTTATGTTCTCTGATATCATATAATTTTATCCTTTTAATCACATAGATATAAAGTATATGGTGATATTAAACTCTCACTTTTATATTAATCAGGACTGCAACGTTTACTGGAGGTGTCAAGCGAGCTGGAAGAGTACACATATGAATCTAAGATGGAGGTGACACCTTCCACCAAAACATTAGTTGCTGCTTGCTTGGCTCGCATTTATGAAAGCATGTACTATGATCAAGCACGAGAAGAGTATCTGAAGGCTGTGGAAGAATTTGTCGTGTAAGTTAGTCCAGAATTGTCCCTTTATCAACATTAATCTTATTAGTATTTTGTTATTTTGAGTGATACAAAATTTAATATAGATTAGCATTTTTATGTACAGAGAGAGACCATGGAAATTTGAGAGTCAGCCATGGGGGAAATAACGTCAACTTTTGAACTTTTCAATCTACTTTTATATTTATGTATTTACTGTGCTTCTGAAAGCACTGCTGTAATTGTTTTGTGATCTTTTCCATAACAATTATGCATGAATGTCATAATCATCAAGAAACTGCATGGATGGTGTGTTTTGATTATCCAATGTGGAACAGAACCCTGATATTTCCTTAGGATTAATGATTCGGTTGATGCAGATTCATGGAATTTGGCTGAATGGTAGAATTTAACCCCCTCATTCAGCAAAGTTTCACTCTGTGTTCATGGTGTAGGCACACATTCTTACACCACAGTGTGGTGAAATGCTTCCTTTATAATGAGTATACTGTAAGGCTTTCTTATGTGGGATTTTGCGCATTAATGATGTCCGTGCCAACATAAAAGGAAAACAATGATGATTGGTCACTAAGACTAGTGTGCATAAAATAATCTGCCTGTGTCAAAAAAACAGCCAATTCTGATTTTTCAAGATTAAAAATAAATCTAATAACCAGAAAATATTTTAGGGGGGATGTGTGATTTGTTTATTTCTTCCAAAGATCACTTATAAGTCAAATGGCTCTAGCTCTACAGAGTTTGCGGTTATATACTCTGGGGTATGTTCTTATTTATGGTCACTGAGCTGGCAAGGTTACAAATTGTGTGTGTCATCAATGCCTCATTCTGAATATTGGCATACTAAAATTACAATATTTTTACTATTTATAATTGGAAAGTCCTATGTTGTATTTGTCTGATGAATAAATGGGAAGAAAATGCAAATGTGAAACGAAATTAATATGTCAGTTTTTACTTTTGTTTAATATATTTTCTTGATGACTGGCCTAGATCGAACTGGCTAAGGATATGATGAATTGTACAAATAGTTATTATAGGCATTGTAGTGTTTTGTCTCTCCATAAGTACAGGCATTAGTAGATATCTGTGGGCAAGCTTGGCCATGCCACTCTTGGCCATGCAGTGAACTAAAAATTTATGTTGGCATAACATGGCTGTTAGAAAGAAGAGAGATATGTGATGAATTGGGATATGCTAACGACAAAGAGATGCCCGAATTACCATTGTTGAATGGAGGCCCATTCTCACCCCAGTGGAAAGTTCTACAAGAAATACTCAAGGACGGGAAAGTGTTTTTCGTCTCTTTTTCCGATCATACTCTTGACTCGCTCGCAGTACACAAACATGCTGTCTGACTTACATGATTTGCGCGAAGTATGTGTGTCATTCCTCCAAGATTGACCGCTACATGTTTGAGACTTGTGTTAGCGGGCAAGCAATGAAACTCCAAGCGGTAAATCTCCGATTTCAGCTCTGCTGCTACATATTTCAAATACTCTATTTCTAAATTATTTCTGATTTTACTTCCAAATGGATTTGATTATATACGTGGAAGCAATTTCAGACTAAGTTATCATCGATATGTGAAATGTATGTGTGGGAAGCCTTGATTGGGGATAAAATGATGTAAATCCAGGAGCTTGTGGACAGGGGCATAAACGGACACAAAGAATTCGGAAGAACAGAGACAAGTTGGGATAGTAGAGAAACCGGAATAATGATAGCAGTGGAGAAAACTGTAGAAGGAATAGACAAAAGAAGAATTAAGACCCATAATTAAAATATCACGGAAGGAGTCAAAAGAAAGATCGACGAAGAACTAAGATTGAATAACATCAATCTCGAATTAGGTAAGAGCAGGTATGTAGGAAGAATAAAATCATTAAATTGAAGAACTTAGGTTAATAAAGCGGAAAGGCAAACGAAAGTTGGCAGATTAGACAGTGCGAAGAAATAGAATACTACGATGCTACCAACAATTAAGGACATAATAAGGAAAGTATTAATCTTACCTGTAGGAAATCGGGTGTTTAACCCTTTAACTGCTCCCATCGTCTATTGGCGATTTGAATAAATTTTGAAAAAAGGTGTATTTCGTCTTTCAGTAAAAAAACACCTCCTGCAATACGACATTCAGAGTAAAAGTATTGGTAATTATGTACTAAAAAAATTTTTAAACAATTTTTCCCTTAAATATTAAGTGATAAGTGATAAACTTACGCAAAAATAAGAAAAAATAAAAACATTTTTTTTGCGCCTGTGGAGAGCTCTTTTTCAGATTAATTACTCAGTTCAAGGGTTAATGAATAGAAGAGCACCTAGCCCAATGATAGAGACCATGGGCAGTTCCCTCATAAATGGAAAATGTTGAAAATAACATACAGAACGATAACCTTGGCCCAGGAATATAAGTTGGTGAGAAAGAGAAAGCAGTATGAGAAAGGATACCTAGAAAAGCTACGAGGATATATGATATCCCTTGGAGTAACTGAAGAAAAGGGAAATGAAGGGAGATGATTCGCAAATATGTACTACCAGGAAAATGAATTTTTCGTACTTATTCTTTGGTTTTATGAGAAAAGGGTTAGGCAGAATGATTATCTGAAAACAGTTTTGATACCTTTTCCTAATAAGAAAAGTGCATTAAGATGGAAATAAAACAGAACGATTTGTTTGACTTTGCATGTGACAAAGGTATTACTCTTTTTTCACTACACTCACATTATTTTTATATTAAATTATTACAGTCCGTCTAGTTTCTCAATAACATGATTTTACATTTATTAAAAAAAGCAACTTGCCATTTGTTCAAATTTCAGTTTGGAATTTATAAAAATTAATAATATCTCCAATGGAAAAGAAAAATTATGTTCAAGATAAAGCAAACGGAGGACTAGAATTTGTGAAAAAATTAATGTGTTTCACATTTCAAGTGTGGGAAATTCCTACTTTAAGAAATCAAAGAATTATTTGTTAGTTGAAATATATGAACAAATAATGCATCATATCAATCCATGGTAACAGTGACTTCAAATAGCTGGTTTCTTCCTTACTTTGTAGATTTGAATTGAACATTTACAACACTTATCTAAAATTTTACAAAAACACAAGAAGGAAACGCAACCAGGATACACTGCATATGCATCACTTTCCACTTCAGCTTCAAATTGTAAAGATGATGCTTATGCCTTGACCTGGGTTTGGTTTATTTTCATGTTTTGGTCTTTTACCCGTTTGTTATAGTCGTGGAATCATAACAAAATTTTCTTCCCAAATTCTCAAATTTTTAGGTCTGGATCTTTATAAGCTTATCAATTACACTTTGGGATGTATGTAATTTTAATGGGAATATCAATCTCAAATCACTGATCCAGCATTATATACCAATGCAATAAATTTCGGAACTGTAATTATTATGGAAGTGTTCTGGCAGTGATTGCAAATGAAATTTCTCATTGTAGCATTTTTTTCCAATGCTGTTTCTGTTAACTATAAGGAAAATGGAGAACAGTTATCATTTATGCACTTAATTTGTAATGCATCAAATTCTATTTCAATCTATTCCAAAACAGAGGAAACTAAACTAGTTGCTACGCACAGGAAAGGTATGCCTGTTGGTAAAACAAAAGTAATTAATGATGCTATATTTCTTTGTGTCTTGAGTTTTAAACACGTAGGGGTCATAGATATCAAGCTTCTAACATGCGGGAATAATACACATACTCCATGCGATACATTTCAGCTGTGCCAGATGCATGTGGATATCGGCCGAATCATGTGTGTAGGAGATAAGAGTGACGTAAAACACAATCCAGTTCTTGGGTATTTCTTGTGTTATTGTTGTGTTCTACTGGGATGAGATAGTCTCCATTTGAACTGAGTACTCTAACATCCCTCGGAGTACCTAATGCTGAGGGACATATCCTCACTCTCGCCTTTTTAGTTAACTTACCTCAAAGCATCATATATCCCTTCACCCCTTATCATCCATATAGCGCCAATATAAACTTTGAGTTCGCTACAAGGCCACAAATGGCATGACTGAGCTTGCCAATGGACATCTACTAATGCCTGTCACTGTGCCGGTACATTAATTGAGCATACACTAATTCAGCCAAGTCAACTATTGAAAATACAGTAGAAGCCCCAAAAAATGTTTAGGGCATATAGTGAGAAGCTCGAATTTGCGAGGGATGGCCAAAGAACGATTAAAAACCCTATGATTTGCATGTGAAATAAATCGGTATTAGCGAGGACAACAACCAGGCTCCACTGGGGTCGTTTACTATTACGAGTGGCAAATGTCTGCTTCAATCTCGGCAAACCTGCACAAACTTGTGCTCATGTCCTCTGTCATTGAAATTACATTTCTGGCAGTATTATTTCCGCACAATTTGATGTACAAATGCACATTTTGGACATTCACGGCATGCCTGTATTCACACAAATAAATTCCTCATAAGTCCGTTGCGTTTCATTGTTCTTTTGTCATCCTCCCGCTTTTTTATCAAGTTTAGTCCGACTGATACAACATCATGGCTGGGAAACGAAAGTTGTTGGATCTTAAAACTAAAATACGAATTATCAATGAATGCGAAAGTGGCGATGGGTCCAAAAGCGAAATAGGGAGGCGATTTGGCATATCTTCCTCGCCCTTATTCACAATTCTGAAGAATAAGGAAAAATTTTGTGCCACAATGCTTCAAGAAGGATGTCCAAGCAGCCAGAAACATTTGCGGCCAGGAGAACATATGCAGTTAGAATCTGCCCTTTTCTCATGGTTTTGCCAGCAGAGAAATGCCTAAATATTGAAAAATTGATGAAGGAAAAAGTGGAGTATCTAAGTGAGAGGTTCGGTATTGACAAGTTTAAATGTTCCAATGTTGAATACGTAAATTGTTAAGAATTTGGATTCCCTATATTTTAAGTTGTCTACGTATTGTATTGCCTTTTGTAATCGTTTCAAAGATTATAAATATTAAAAACAGGTGAAGGATGATTCATTTTGATATGTAGGAAAGGTATGTAATATAAATCATGCATCTATCTCGCAGCAGGGAGTGTAGTCAGTATTCAGTATCAACAAGTTCCCACTAGATGTAAGTACGGCAGAAGATATTATGTGTATGTGTCATGATGGAATTAATTTCGGAACTTATAACTTTCGGAAATTTCTTCCTCGCGCTCGAAACTCACAGCAAATCACGTATATGTACCATGGAATATCTAAAAAATAGTGAATCATAAAATGTTGATGTGCCCTGCACTATCGCTTGAAAAATGTTTCGCAGGAGCCGATACCGTATTCGCTAGTGGTAAAAGGTTTCACATCTTAACTAGACGCAGTAGATTCTTGAAAGTCAGCATTATTGTGTTCCTGATCCATGCTTACAACTGTCATATGTGGACTTGCTTGTAACAATTATGTTTCCATAAATTCATGGGAGTATTTCAAGCATATTTATTGTAATAATTATCACACAGACGACAGTATACTGTTAAGGGCTAATCGTAAATGCTGGTGATATTGGGCTCAATGATTCCGAAAAGCTGAAGTCAGCTGTTTTCTGAGGCGATCTTACAGAGGTTGAAGTCCTCTCCTTTATTTCCACTATTTAAATGGAGAAGATAGCAGCCCGGTACATGCTTGCATGGAACAAAACCCCGTTACAGGTTATATCTTGGACATTAAGTTATCTAGCATTTTTGCAAATTTCCATTAACAGAGCTTTCTCCGAACAATACATCCGTTTTTATACACTTTTTAGAGAGGTAGAAGGCTTGAAATTTTTTCTCGTTTACCAAGTGTTTGCCATTTATAGTCCGTTGCATTGCTATTACTTGCAGCTGTGACATATATGGCGTACCCAAAACATCAGGGCAATAACAATACAGCAATGCGCAGTACAGTACACGTGTCCTGAAGTGTCAAAATTCGACGTTTAATATTCCAGTGTATGACGTCTAACATGGAATTTGATGTCACCGAAAGTGAATACGATCACAAGTGATTGAAGTGTTCGAAATAATGATTTTTAATAGCTATCTCAATGGAATGTTTTTGCCACTCACCATAAATTCCCACAATAATGGCTAAATTAGCGTTACAGTTGTAGGAATTGGCTGTGGAGTGATTATTAATCATCTACGGTATTAACGAGAGTTCCATTTTGTGAGTTATTTTTCAGATCCCGAGAGCTCTCCCTATATATGGCGTTTACTGTAAATCTGATGGAGATTTTTGTTGACCATGCCTTTTGACTTGTGATTGGTGGCAGGGTTAAGATTGTAGAGTCACAGCAACATTATTATTTCCCTGACCCATTCTCCAGAGCCATGCACCAGGACCAGTGGCATTGTTAAGCATGAAGAAGGAGTTTTGACGTGAGGCCAGTGACGGATACAGAAAAAACTCAAGGGAGGGGGGGGCGCAAGTTATTGCAACGATTGTAGCTTTCAAACTGACTGCCTGGCAACGACTCTGCTTCCCTTATATATGTAGCTCGGTTGTTTCGAGAACATTTCGGTGCCAGAATGTTCGCTTCCAGACTTGTAAGGAGTGTGAACAAATACAAACAGTAGAATATTCACGACTTTTCTCAAACAAATGCCAGACAGAATAACGTATCGAGATCCCTAGAATGGCCACGACTTTTCTCGTAGGTTAGCTATCTATGTGCCAGACAGAAACGTATAAAATACGATGATGCGGACACGTGCGCGTGCTACATGAGAAAGTACAACTACTCGATGACTCGACTCAGAGTCGACTGACCAAAGACACGAACGAATAGTGTGCGGGCTGACTGGCGTGGGCGGCGCAGGCGGCAATGCGGGCGGCCCCGCAAGGGGGGGGGCGCGCGCCCCCCATATGTATCCGCCAATGCGTGAGGCACATGTGCATATTATTCACTTGGGGCGTATTTTTTTTCTAGCTTTGAAGTGTTTTTTGAGAGCTATACATTTAGCAATTGTCACAACAGTGAACTTCAAAGTTCTCATGATAAACCCTTGAAACCATTTAGGTTGCATCAATTACACCAATTGCTACAACCAAAGCAAGTTGGTATGCTCTAATATTGTGTGGTTGTCATGCACAAAAGACTTTAAAGTAGAAATGGCCTAAACAATTTGATAAACTGATGCTTCAAAGTGCTTGTTATGAGAATGAAAATGCCTTCCCAATGATACCCTTGTTATGAGTAAAACATTTCATTTTCCATTTCAGCTGCAAATCCTTTGTCACATATGTTAATTTGCAAATTTTTTTCTGATATTTTTTTTCATCAAAGGGATAAGTTAAGGACTCCAGATTTGGAATCCAAAGTGCGTGTGACTGTTGCCATAACTTCCCTTTTACTTGGTCCCTTGGATGTTGGCAACACAGTACTCGCTCGTGAAGGAGTGATTGAGATGATACTTGTGATGGCCAATTCGGATGATCTTCTGCAGCAGGTGAGAGTTCTCAAGATTTTCATTTCCATGGAATGTTAGTATGAGTGATAAATTTGCTGAAAAGGCTTCATTGTTGGTTTAAATATGACTTCAATTTTCTTGTGGTCCTTCAACAATAGTTCATTGTGGTATGTAAAAGTTTCCCTGGCATTCCACTCTGCATCTTCAGTTCTGATGTAACTTGGTGAGAGTTTTTCCTGCTTTGTATAAGGCTATTCTGCTAGTCTGTGACATTCTTATTAGCTGTTGAGCTCCTTGTATTTTGTTGCTTATTATTTTGGTATATTTGTTTTCATGCAGAGGAGAGTTGAATATTCATCTTCCCTGTCAAAGGTATCAAAAGTTTTTTGTAACCTCCTGTGTCAGCCACAAGAGGAACTTAGTTTTTTAATATTAGATAGGCAAAACTATTTCTTTGCTGTCACTCTTTGATGTTCATCAATTCTGCGTCATAGGTATCTGATGAGTCAATGAGGAAGGAACACAAAAGCCATGAAGTCAATAAAGTTCTTGATTTGAGTAGGCGAACTACCTTTTTGGAACTGAGACAATACAAATAGACTAATTATTATGAGTCTCAACAGTTTTCAGTGACCACAATTATTCATTATCAAGAGATGTGCATTATGGTTCATTGTCGCATTCCATTATCTTGAAGTGGAGGGATTTGGTGGAGTTGGGGTTGGAGATTAAGGGAGAATGAACAACAACAAATTCCATCGGCAAGGTCATGGCTGTGGGAAAAGAATGGAATGGTTAGAACTGGGACAATTAGCAGGTGTGTTTGGAGGGGTTACCTCATTGAATTTAAAAGTACATAGAGTTTTGAAATTCTCTGAAAAATTCTATTTGGCACCTTACGATTTATCGCAATTGTGTAATTTTTTTGTTTAAAGCAGCAGAATGTATATATGTATTTAAATGTTTTACAAAGAAAGACATTTTTGATATTAAATCAGAATTTTGAATGTCTTTGCATTCCTAATACATACATTTCTTCCTGTTTGTCTGACATACGGTGACAGATAAGTGAATGACATTGGAAAAGGCAAACATCAGTTGTGTCTTCCTCTTTAACTTAATACTTAGAATTAAACAAATGTTTTCCAGTTGTCTCTGGATTTTAAAAACACATTTTCTCAGTGTCCTTAGGAGGAAGGAGGTAGGATTTGAATTTGGGTGCGTTGGCATTGTCATTTTTGCTGTTGTCCTGTGGGATACATTATGATCTATAGGTAGTCCATATGGTAGACTTCACAAAAAGTAATCTTCCATCCAAGTTTAATTTCTAAGCAAAGAGACAAGCTGGTGTATAATAGGGTGGATTTTTTCCATACTATTTTACAGTTTGTTGATAAAGTGAGGTGATGTAATATCACATACTATGCCACATTCTTTTGGGAATAGTAAAGTTTTGAATTTTTAGGAATGACAATTCCTGCACGAGTTTTTCTTTTCCTTAGAGAAGTCTTATTTTTGGTTTCTTTGGGTAATGGTGAGACCTGAAAAAATTATGGAAAGTGGTGACCTAATTTGATGAAATGTTAAGTGATATTTAACATTTTTTGCAGAAAGTTGCATGTGAGTGTATTATTGCTGGTGCTTCCAAGAAAGACAAGGTGAAAACCATTATTGACCAAGGAGTTCACATTCTCAAGAAGCTCTACCAGTCTAAGGATGATGGGATCAGGGTGAGGATATTGCATTGTTTTTTATAAGCTCAAGAGCACCCTCTGTGAGTAAATGGGGAGCTTACTTTTTGTTTGCCAATTGTATGTTTCCTTTAGACCATTTCTCAAGTTCTGCTATCCTTCTCAGCAGTGCCTCCAATCCTAGTCTTCATGACGGAAGCCAAATTTTTGTGAGACGAACCTGATGAGTTTTAGATTTCATGATGAAAATATTTGCCTGTTCATGAAAAATTATCCTCTTAGAAGTTCTCAAATTTGTTTATATTTATCTGAAAATTGAATGACCTCTTTTGGTGCAACATTGGTGTAATTAATGTTATTTGACATGTTAACATGTATTAAAGTTATTTGACATGTCAACAAACATTATCTTGGGCATATCTCTTGTCATGATATTCCCTGCTCATCATGTAAACAGTTCACTCTTTCATAGAGTGATGAGAGTTATTGTCATAGTCATGTTGTAGAAATTATGACAATATATTCAACAAACCAAAAAAAATGTATCAGACTTCATGATTGATTAATTAAGAAGGGAGTTCGTCAGTAATTATGAGTTCATCAGATTTTATGAACATGTTATTTGATTTCATTTTAGGTCCGAGCTCTTGTGGGACTCAGCAAACTTGGTAGCAGTGGTGGAACAGATGCTTCAATTAGGCCTTTTGCTGAAGGGTCCAACAACAAGCTTGCTGAGGCATGTAGAAGGTAAATCATTTGAACAGTGTATCATAAAGAGAAAAGTATCCTCTAAGGCCAAGAATGTATGTATAATTTATTGACTAGGCATTCAACATGTATTTGATCTAGTCAAAATTTCACTGTGATAGTTTTATTACAATACACAATAATGTCTAGTTCTAAGTATAAGTTTTGACAAATACTAAAATAGAACTGCGATATAATGAAACCCAAAAAGTAGGGAATTAGTGATATTGAAATTAGTTGTTGAGAAGATATGTAAAAATATGCTAGTTTCATTATTCTTAAGGTATAACTTTGCCATTAAAGTCAAATTTTCTGCTCTTTGTCAATAGCTTTTGAATGATTCTAAGCAGCATTGTGCGTATATCCTTTCACATTAATAACAACCATGAAAATTGGTATATTGTTTGCCACTTTATTTTTTTAATCGATGAAATCAAACGAGGTTTTTAATTTTGGCAATGCAACATATTCTAGAAGAATTTTGTAATTGCCTACTGCCTCTTTCCATTGCTCATCGCATTTTAGGAATTAGTTTAAAATTTCTTTATAAATAATCACCTATATGATAATTCACTCTTATTTCATAAATTACTTGAAAATTGATTGTAACATCCATTTTCGAAGGTTTATTCATCCTCGTTATCTTCCTCCAACATTTCCGATTTGGGTGATAGGTGAACATTAGGGTGGGCCAAAATTTTAGCATGGAGAAGTTAAGGTCTTGAAGCTTTAACTTTTTTCTTTTGATGTAAACATTACATATGCGAAATTTGGTGTCAATTAACTCCCAACAAAAATTGCCGGCCCCTGACGACTAGGCAACAGGCAGGGCACATTTTCGTGTTCGTGTTTTAACTTTATCAACTATTTCCTAGCTTACTCATTATTTTTTGGGTTTTCAGCTGTGTAAATAAATAGTTTAATAAAATTAAATTGAATAAATCATATTATCAAACTGTCTTAAATATTTGATCCAGAGCCTTGAAAATGGCAGGAAAGTCTCCTGCCAAAACGTTGGCGATCATGGAAAGCCTAACCCAGTGGAGAGAAGAACTAAGAGAAGAACTCATCAGCATCATTCACCGGGAAAGCCTGAAATCATACATGTCTTAAATATTAATAATATTCTCCGCACATAAAAGATTGACCAAAAGATTTCACTGACAAAAAGTTTAAATGAGTAGGCAGTCATCGAAGCATCGGCAAACAAATACCTGATCTGGTGTAAGACCTGAGAAGACTTCACTCACAGCATACGCCGAGAAAGAACCAAATCCTACGCAATTTAGAAAGGTTCCGATGCACTACAATGTTGGCTTTTTCCTTGCGACAGTTACCCTACCAAACGTTTATTCACCAATGTACACTCAGCAACACCACACCTGAAGTAAAAGTCTGGTCTTTAATTCTCTACAACTTTCTCGTTGAATATTTTCCATTTGCTTCAATGCTTTTCATGGTAGAAGCGAAAAAAGCATAAAAAGTGGTTTTGCCCAATTTTTCACTGCTTTTATTGTTTAAACAATTCATATACAATGATCACGAGTTTAAATCATAAACGTTTTCAACTAAGGATTGCAACTTATGCTATAGTTATAGCCCTTTTCACTTAGGTACTCTTTCCCTTAGCCCAACAATTTTTCTTTTTCTTTTTATACAACAAATAATGAATGGCATGATATCAATAACTATCCAAACTGGTGCCTGGTCAATAAAAAACTATCCGCATTGGATTCATGATTTCACTGGAAAACAAAAAATGAATATCCTTGGATATTTTCTCGGGTTTAGGACTGTGAGCGTTGATATTTTATACTGCATCTCTAGGACAATTCACTCATTGGAGTGAAACAATCATAATATCTTGGTAAACATGCTTCAATCAGTAGATATATGTTGGTATTGAAGTAGCATCATGAAATATCCATGTATAATCACTTTTTAGCTTATTAATTGAGTTTTATAGAATTGTGCATCTTGCCCTGCTGTTCTCTTTGCATTTAATGTTTATCATGCTTCAATTGAAAACGATTTCTGTCTGTTGCTTTGTGTCTTTCATGAGTCAAATTGTTGTTATTGGAACCTACCATGAGTAAATTATTTCTATCATTAATTATTTTACTGAATAAACAATACACATAGTATGGGGAAAATGTTGGATTGAATATAATTTTGATTTAATTATAATATTAATATATTAACTTCAAAATCTGCTCAATAGGTTTTTAGTTAGTGCAAAAAAGGATCAAGATATTCGACGCTGGGCTGCAGAGGGCCTATCATATCTCACTCTTGATGCTGATGTTAAGGAGAAGCTAATTGAAGATAAAGCTGCCATCCAAGCTCTGGTAGACCTAGGAAAGGTAAGCAAAAATATATTTTTTATTTCTCCCTCCAAGTCAGACCTGATCCCATCTATTTTATTTTTTTTTATTTACCCTATACAAATTTTATGCAAACATGTCAATTTAATACTAAAATGCAATAATTAGGGTGGCCCTTATTTTCAAAAGTTTGTGATGCATGATTGTGCCACATTTGATGAATTTATCCCTGATATTTTTTTGCTTTTCACTTCATAGTAACTGAGGAAACATTTATGTCCACAAGCTGATTCTGAGAGTTGGCATAACAATTTTGAATTTTCAACTTTTTACAATTTTTTTATCAAATGAGGAAATTATATGGTGGTGTATTTCAGTTGTCTCAACTTCATTATTACAACAAAATTACTGCTAAATCAATTGAATCTTGTGTGGGACTGTGGCCCAGCCTGCACAATGTGGTACCTATCCCAAAATGGCCGGATACTATCTGTGCAGTTAGGGATAAATCATCTAGTCTAAGGATAGGCTATCCCTAAAAAATAATAGATCGGGGATAGAACGTGAAGAAATCAAGGATAGATGAAGGATATTTGTGTGCATATAATGGGATAGAAGATAGATCGGGGATATGCTATCTTTAAATCCCTTTCTTTGATTAGCTCTGGCATACCAATGAGGGCCTGGACATCAGAAAGAATGATTACAGTGCCACAAATGTCAATTTTCGGAACTACGCAATGTGGATTGGCCAGCAGTGCCACTTAAAATTAGTAGATGTTCTGGGAACCTACTTCATATTCTACTGCCCATGATATAATTATGCAGGCAATAGTTATTTTGATTTTAACCAATCATTACGCAGGCTCTTAAATGATCTGCTATCAGCCACATCAAACTATGATGCTCAAGAGCTTTCCACACATCAATTTCCGATCTCGGACAGCATCCATCATTACACATTACCAATCCAGCAGCAGCTAATCTGAAAACAGAGAACACTCAGAAAAAAGGGAAGGGTGCATTTGCACAACCGCTGAAAATACAAATCTAATTAAAACAACACAAACATACCTAGGAAAGGATACCAAAGAACAAACCAACCACAGGAAATGACATTTTTCCAAAAGTTTGACATGAAATTCATTTAGTACAATGAAAGCAGAGGTGTAATTAACGATTCAGGAAACAAATTCAATAATATTGGCCGGAATAATGGCTTCCATGATACCCTTGAGTGGTTTCAAAATGGTCTGAAAAAAATAAATATGCAAGAAATTTGTTAATTTTCATTGCTATAATCTAAAAACATTCTTCGTATAGTATTCAAATAAGTGTAAAAAGCAGGGTCACACAATCTGGATGTTAATGGCGAATCATGTAAACTTCGACTGGGTTCACTTAGCTTGGGAAATTCACGCATACTTGTAGAGGATTGTTTCAATGTGGTAACATCGTAAACAATTACATAAATATTATATGTGTAAGCATGTTAAGATTTATAACTGGAGAGATAATTCTTCACTAAAAAATATGGTGCATATGCCGTTCACCAATGCTCAGCACAAATTCCATCTTGACGCAATATCATAACATTTATACATGATACAGTAACAAGCATATAAATATTAAAATCCCAAGTTTGTAATACAAAGCGGAACCATTACCATAATCAATTTGGGAATGATTTAACGGGTCACAGCTAAGACTCGTGGTGAATAAAGTACCTATCTTCGTTGGAAATGATGGAAAATCAGAATTTCTTGAATAGTACAAGGAAAGCTGGAAAATGATGCAGAAAATTCTGCAATTCCTCCCTAAATGCAGAAAAGCAGAGTTCACCTACGGGCAATCAAACAATGTGCTTTCACTCTCCATCTGCATTCTTCCATCTTTGAACTTGGCACATCATGGCAGGGAGGACGACCAAAGTCAAACTCATGTTGATCGCTCTCAGGCGAGCAAAAATAATTACATATGTAACTGATCAAATAATGTTGCGAAAACTTAATTGAATTATTTTTTGCTGGTAAATATACTTTTTATTGCCACTTCATGTGTAATAAAGCTCCATCCGAGAGAATTTTAACTTTTGGCAATTAGGGAGAAATAATGCATTAAATATGCTTTTTCAGCAGTATATTTCCATCCAAAAGACATTATGTTGTGTCACCAGATGGTATCTTTTGGGGATAGAAATGGGACAGGAATACTTACTTAGTTCATCAAAAAACCATCTAGGTATATAATGTAAATCAGACTTGATATCTGTTGCAATTTTGCCAACTCTTGAGTGCTTCCCAAGATCCACTATATTAAAAAAAACAATAATAAAAGATAAGCACTCAATTTTAATTTTTGTAAATTTTTTGTACACGTTTTTACTGAAATGAGAAAAATCATTGAACTACTATTTGGAAAATGGTTGGCTCCATAAAAATTAAGCAGCTTTGAAATTTTATTTTTGTGTTATGTATATGTAAATACTTTTCTCTTGTCTTGATTACAATTTTTGTCCTCTCAGTCAGGAAACAGGACATGTGTGTATGGTGTTGTAACAACATTTGTGAATTTGGTTAATGCATATGAGAAAAAAGAAGCTCCCACTGAAGAACTCAAGAAACTAGCTGAATTTGCTAAACATCATATCCCACAAGAACATGAATTGGATGACCCTGATTTTGTTGCTAAAAGGGCTGATGTGAGTAAATAGACTTGAGTGTGTGAATATAATGTAACCTAGGACTATGTACTGACTTGGCTGCATAGCCATCTAGAAAAACAATATACATATTGGTTGTAATTATGTTTGTTTTTCATAGTTATTAATTATTTTTAAACATTTTTGTAATAGATCCTGGGAAAAGCTGGTGTAGCCTCTGCATTGGTTGCGTTATCACATACTGAGAGTGCTCCTTGCAAAGAACTGATATGTCGGTAAGTAGAGGCTAATTTAGTGATGCTCTGCTATGTAAAATCTTAAATATGGTTGATTTTCTGTAATTTTTATCATCACATCTCCCTATCAGGGTAATTTTTTTCACTGGAACATTATGAAAACAATTTAATTTTTTTACAGTGAAAATTATCTTCTTTTCAAAATCAGAATTTTAAGTAAATACTATGTACTTTTTTGAAATACAGTCTAACCTCCCAATAGCGGACACGTTTGGGCCCGGAAAAATCGTCCGCTATTCAGAGGTGTCTGCTTTTCAAAGGGGACGGAAATTACGACACACTTCTCTATGCAGTAACTACGCTGACATTAAAATATAAAGGCGGTGATATGTTTCATTTATCTTTTGTCTTAATATTGAAAAATTACACATTTCAAGAAACAATATGGATTGAAAGCGAATAAATTTTATGTCACAAAGTCAGAAACGCCCATTGATTTTGCAATTTCAAGAGCTTTTTCCTAGATTTATGGTCCAGATATTGGAATGTTAAATGATCGAGCCCTACAAAACCACTCATACGTGAGACTATCAATTGCTAAACCGTCCAATTTTGGAGACCGCCTCTTTAAATTTTCACCTTTGTCTTCAGCCCATTCTTTTAGCAATCTCTCCTTGCTTCGTCGTCCTAATTCCTAAGTTTTCACTGATTGCACGAAAACTTATCTTTTTGGTCTCCAATACACTCAAAATGTCAACTTTCTCTCTTAAAAATAGCATTTTTCTTTTGCCAGCCATTTTTCTATGCAACAAAACAACTTGATGAATGATTTTCAAGCACTTGCTCAAATTTTCACTTGTTACCTCACGACATTTTAGGAGATACTGAGGCTAGAGCAAGTTTCAGTGCTAAAATCATGAAAAATGATTGGGAGGGGGGAGCAGAACGGGAACAATACAGTAAAAGAGAAGTTGGCAAACGGAGCAAGCTTGACACTAGGTCTAGAAGCCCTCATTTTGCCAGCGATAACGTACATCATGGTTAGCCACAAGGGGAAAGGGAACAGACAAGATTACTAACTTGTTGACGGACAGTAGATTGTACCTGAATTTATAAAATAAGCTTTGGTCTGTAAAAGTTCCTGAGTTCCTTCAAGAAATGAGGTTTTTTATTCAGGGCAGGAGACATTTTACTGAATAGCTCGTCATGAGTGTCCTTTAATAGAGATAATTGAAATAAAAATGTTTCTTTTCTGTTGTCCGCATCCGTAATTGTGAGTGTCCGCTATTTGGAGGCATTATTTCCATAAGTTTCCATGTTCTACTGCTGGGGATTGAAAAACTCCATTTTTAGGAGGTGTTAGCTATATGGAGGTGTCCGTTAAGGGAGGTTTGACAGTACGGTTTATATTATCTCTTGGGGAAAGAACTGAAGTAAATCAGAAAAATTCTGCGTGAACAGAATAATGGAAGCAGACTGGGAATACGGAGCTTATGCTTGCAGAAGCATATTGAAAAACAGTAGTCTGTCCCTAATTGGGGACTTCATATAGGAGGTGATAGGTTGTTTTGATTATGCAAAGTCCAGATTATCCAAGGAGTTCTCAAAAGGATCAATTATGGAGTTCTTTTAGTGAACTCTTGCTTACCGTAAATTATAATTGTTGATGGAAGCTTCACCTCTGAGAATATTCTCCATCGCTTTCTGAAGTAGCAGGAATATTTTTTAATACTTCAGTACCTAGGTAGAAATTTCATAGTCCTTAAGGTGAAATATCTCCTTGAAAAAGTTTTTCACATGGATTAAAGAAGGGATTGATTTGAAAAGAGTGATAGGTTCTACCAGTTGCTGGAGTTGTAACCTATTTTTTATATACCGTATAAACGCGTGTAAGAGGCGCACCCGTGTAAGAAGCGCACCCCTCTTTTTATGCGTCGAAGTTGAAGAAAAAATGTTGAGTTTTTTTTCTTCTATTGCGAGGTTTTGCGGGCCTAACTGCGAACTATCGGCCATTTTCAAAGCCTTCCGCTTGTGATATTCTCTTATAATTTACGTGGCATTTTTCATAGGCATATATAGACCCCGGAGGTAAGTATTCACTTGGATCTGAGGTTTCCGCGGCGTTTCTCCATTTTGGTAACGGCTTTCGGGCGTTCCTCTACATGACAACGTGGAGGAATGCCCGAAAGCCGTTACCAATATAAAGTATTCACTTGTAGCATAGGCATACAATGCTTACATTGTTTATTGCCCTTTGGAA
The DNA here is from genome assembly GCA_963573305.1 of Pyrrhosoma nymphula. NCBI lineage: Eukaryota > Metazoa > Arthropoda > Insecta > Odonata > Coenagrionidae > Pyrrhosoma > Pyrrhosoma nymphula. Next base: position 92,714,830 of record OY754335.1, on the reverse strand, counting down.
TGAGTGGAGTAATTGATATTCATTAAAACAAAACAAATCCGATCTCGCTACAATTCCTGTTTAGTTGGTAAGTGCGGACAATCGCACCTCTCCCTTTCTCTTCCGTGCATGCTCCTGGCAGTTGAACGCGCTCTTTTTCCAAAATGAATGTTAATCGATATTGATTAACCAACGAATTTCTTTAAGATTTTATAAGTGGATTCATGATGATGAACTTGAGAGCTTGAAGAAGGTCCAAACGGCGGTTTTCAGGGATGCGCGGAACGGAAAATAATGGATCCGTGCATTTGCATCTATAACTAAAATACTAATGCATTAAATAATATGAAACTTCGTATAGTTGTTAGGAAAGATCTTTGCTATAATATTTGTAAAGGAAATTTCGATATCTTGATCCGTGTTGCTATTACGAAGCCGTAAATGTGATGCATCCGTCCGGTACCCGGGAAAATGCGCTAAAATTCTGTTTTTAAGCACACACTGAAATTGATATAAACGGTAAAATGTTTTGTACACCATCAATAAACGCAGAAATAAACAAGCTTTAATTTGATGTACTTCATTTTAAAATCGATTGAGCCATCTCTGAGATATTAGTCTTCAAACTCGGGTGACGGAATTTTGCAACGGACAGATTCGTGTAAGAGGCGCATCCTCATTTTCGGCTGCGATTTCTGGGAAAAAAGGTGCGCCTCTTACACGAGTTTATACGGTAAACAGTAAGCATGTGTTGATACAATTGAGTGTTGTGGGGTGCAACTTCAAATGTGCTGTGGAGTGAAGGATCTGACAAGGAATTTCAGTGAAGTCCATAATAATTAATGCTCTGACGGAACTGACCACTCTTTCCTCTCGTATTGTGGTCCCAATTCATATGTTACCTCAAGGTGCACCATTAAAAACAATCCTTCGGATGTGTCATGCATATCCTGTGGGAAATTGATGTTGGAAACAACTAATGTAGGAACTACATAATTTAATTGTGATCCTCCGATTCGTCCGAGTCAGGGATGAGTTAACTCGTCCAAGGCCGCTCTTTCGTCTTCCTATCTGCCTGAGATGAGTAATCTCGTCTCCTTCGTAGAAATTCTATCTCTAGGCAGCAGATGGTATTTGTGGACACACTTCTTGATCTGAATTAAGCTTCACCGAGCACACCATGTCAGATGCCGAGTGCGAAGGTGAGCCTATTGAAGACGACCACTGGAGAGAAATGAAAAGTAGCGATGCTACCCCTCCTGCATCCATAAAGTTCAATTTTAAAAGTGCTTCATCATTCAATTTTGAAGTTCAAGAAGATAATGGTGTACTCCAGTTTTTTCAACTGTTCTTCGGCAATGAAATTATATAACTAATTACTGATGAGACAAATTTGTATGCAAATCAGTGTCTTCGTGAAAAACACTCTGGTTCCAGAAAACAATGATGTGAAGTGAGTGCTCCCGAAATGAGTTTTCTTGGCGCTAATAATGCTGCAGAGATTTGTGAAAAAGCCTGACCAAGAGCATTTTTGGACCACACGGTGGATTCTGTATACGCCATTTTTTGGGGAAACGATGTCATATCGCCAATTTGAAAAAATTCAGTAATATTTACACTTCACAAAAATGAGGAATACGTCCCAGAAATATGTACTAATCCAAAACAGAATAAGATTTGGAAAATCTACCAAATTTTGAACTGGTGGAAGGAAGTCATATTTGAATAATAGAAAATATAATAATGATGAATACGAAAGGGTACGAAATCCGGACCACCAGTCCCACGTGGCGTACCTGGCAACGGCTCTTGCCGGCTAATGGTGGACGTCTGCGTGTGGGGCTAACCACCCTACACGCAGTAAAACTGGTTCCCAATAGGAATACAGAGAAAGCCACCCACAACTGGCCCCTCTCGGATGGGGGCCCTAGTGGAGTTGGGTGTGGCAATACAAATACCACCGTAACGGGAGCCCAGATGCAGTGGACGGAAGCCCTAAGGGGCGACCTCCTCGCATGCCATGCTGCCAGCGAGCCCGAACGCAGGGGGTATATGGCAAGGATGCACTCTTTGTGGTGTGAGATGCATCCAGAACACGACCACCTATCGCAGCAGAATCTGCGCGATTATGCCAACCACCTGCGAAAAAAGGAAACTCTCCACCAACCGCCAGTTCAGAGGAACACACCACCGGCCAGACCACTCTCCCCGACACAGGCAGCCTCTGCACCACCTGAGGCTAGAACGGCACTCATGCCGCAGTCTATGTCAAATGGAGATGAAGCTGGTCAGGCCGTCGCTGAACTACGAACGCGGTTGTTAAGCACAATATCTTATGATGATGGACAACCTAGGCAGAGAGACATCCACCGGAAGATCTCTCTGCGGGGTAACCACCTGCCCCAGTTGAATGGTCTTATCGACGAAATCCTAACGGAAACGTCGGACCTTTGGACGGTAAATTGCGTGGTCTATGCTGCTGCCAAAATTATGGCTCACTCCCAAAAGAACACCTCTTGGGAGGACAAAGCAGCAAAGAGGCTTGAACAGTTGGAGGCCAAGATCACGCAGGCGAGACAACAGGCGTCGAGAATTCAGTGTGTGATGGAATACATGTTATCTGGGCGAGCTTTCACTCCTAAAGTTCGGCGAATAGCGCGCAGTCTCAGGTACAACCATCACACGCTGAATAAAATCGTGCTGCTTACCATTAAGCAGCACGCGGTCGATAGAGTACGGGCACTCACCACGGCCCGGAAAAAACTCCTGAAGAGGAGTAGGGGCGTGAGAGAAAATGCCACCTTTCTCCTTCAGCCGTCAGCTGTCAGGCAAGAACAAGGTTCTTGCCACGAACATGTTCGCGGTTCCTACACTGCTGTATACCTTCGGATGCATGAAGTGGAACGTCAACGAGTTGCAGAACCTCGATAGGGGAACGAGGAAGATGATGACCATCTATAGAAATCTTCATCCGAAATCTTCCGTCGCCAGATTGTATCTCCCTCGCAATGTAGGTGGTAGAGGACTATTGAGTCTGGAATGTCTCCACAACAGAGTGGTCCTGGGTACAGCTTGCCGAGTTTTGAAAAGCAGGGACCCCCTGCTCAATCTCGTGAGTGATCACGAGAGTGCGGGAGCAGGGGCGTTTCTCTTCCAGGCGGCAAAGAGGGCAGCGGACGAAACCGGTCTCGACTTCGACCCGTCATCCGACGGAAGCGACAATGACACGACCATCTTGTCATTGAAGGCAGACGTCCTTAAGCTCGAAATAAAAAAAGCCGAGCAGAAGGCCTTGCTCAAGGTGCATACCGATAAGCCCATGCATGGAGGTTTCTATCGAAACATCGAAAAGCATGGGCTATCGAAGGAGCTAACGTTTGCCTTCCTACGCTCCGCCGGTCTGAAGTCCGAGACCGAGGGTTTTGTCCTCGCGTGCCAGGATGGTGTCATAAACACACTCGTGTACCGCCGCATTATATTCAAAGCGGAGGTTGCGGACACGAGATGTAGGGCGTGCTGAGCCCAGCCGGAGACTTTGAGTCACCTTCTCTCCGGCTGTAGTTATTACGCTAAGTCAGCATATTTAGCTCGGCACAACGCGGCCCTACGGGTGTTATACTTTCATCTTCGACACCATTATGGCATCGACGAAACACCTGTGCTGCCCTATGCCCCTGGAGATATTGAGTCCGTCATGGAGAACGATCTGGTGGAATTACTCCTTTTCCACCACCAGGCAGTTGGAGGCGACCAAGCCTGATATCGTTCTCCTCGACCACCTCACACGCTCCATGTTCGTGATCGAGTTTTCGGCTCCGGCTGAAACTAACATGGATGCGAAGGAGGTGGAAAAACGGATGAAATATCAAGACCTGCTTTTCGAACTTCGACAGATGTACCCCGGACACTCTGTGAAACTGGTGGTCCTCATCATAGGTGTGCTCGGTGGAGTTAAGGGCTCGCTGCTAAATAACATCAAGTGTATTCCGTCCTGCGTGGCACAGGCGGAATTACTAGTTGCACGCATGCAGAAGGCCGTCATCCTGGGGTCACTCCGTCTACTGCGGACGCATGACCCTACCGCAGCGTAGCCACACATCCGATGGGCGTCGGACGTGGCTGCGATTACTGCCCAACCCCTCTCGAGTCTTCGGCCATTTTGACGGCAATGAAACCTGATGCTTGCCGGGGACTCGGAGGGTCATGTTACAACTGTAACAATTAAAATAATGAATTAAATAATAATAATGACCTCAACGAAAAATATTATTGAGGAGTACCATCCCCAATTTTTTGCTCCCGAAGTGGGTAGGCCACCCGCAATACCCCAACCTCTCCGCCCATTAAAAAGGCACTTTCCTGAGCTGATCCTAGTCACTATTAAGAAGGCAAGCCCAACAGGCAAGTGCTTTTTATGTGCTAGAAATAGAGATGCGCATGGGAAAATTATTCAAAGGGAAAGCAGATATTTTTGCCCAGATTGCGAAGTAACTCTGTGGTTGTAACACTGTCTCTCACCATGTTTTAGGACTTACTGCACAAAAAAATCTGCAAATAATTAAAATTTGTACTAATCGATTTGGATATATGTTAGGGTTGTAGAATTTTCAATAAAAATATAGATATTTTGGTGTAAATACTTATTCTAGCTGAGGTAGAAGTGAATCTCTCTCACTTTAGATTATTGATAACCATAAGGGTTTAAATTGAAATTATTAATAAATAAAAACTCAATGCTTAAAATAAACTTGTTTTCCCATTATTATAACATATAAATAATTAAAAAATACAATAAAAAATTGATACTTTTTGGAACCATTTCCTCAAAAAAATGCATCAGGGTTAATTGAAGCTTATTTGTGAAAAAGTCACTAATGTTCCACATGACTTCTTCTTAAGGAACATTGTAGGGTATGTTTTTTTAGAATCTAATTTGATCATATAATTTAACAATAATACATATATTTCATTTTATGTAGGGTATTCAATGCATTGTGTAATGAGCAAGATTTAAGAGGCATAGTTGTGCAGCAAGGTGGGGCCAAGGCTCTCCTTCCAATGGCACTCACTACAGATTCTCATGAAAACACGGAAATGGGCCGAAGACATGCTGCTCAGGCATTGGCTCGTATTGGCATAACCATTGACCCCACTGTTGCCTTTCCTGGGCAAAGGGTACGTAAGTGTTTTTAACTATTGATTCCTATTTAAAATTGAACTGCTCATTATCCAAATATGTTGGAGAAATACTTTGCCAAGCCTTGGCTACATTGAAGGTATTGAGGATGGATATTTCTCCTTTATGATAATCGTTATCCTATCATCAATTTTGATGGTTTACTTTGTCAATAACAATTCCTTAAAAAAATGGTTTCATAAGTTAGTTCAATTTCTTAATGTGGAGATTAATTTTGTTAATTAAAGTATTTTTGTTCCTTAGTCTGCTGAGGTTGTTCGGCCATTGTTGAATCTACTACATGTAGATTACTCAGGATTAGAGAATTTTGAAGCTCTGATGGCCTTATGCAACCTTGCAGGAGTGAGTGAGACTGTTCGTATGAGGTAAGCAAGTAATTATAAATTAGGTAACTACATATTATTATCAGAAGCACATAAATGGCTTAAGATGATATTGCATGGAGTGAAATTACTTAAGTATCTTGGGAGATATCTAGAAAAGCTTCCATTGAACTAATTTGAGCTTTGATTGTAAAATCAACTTGAATTGATATTTAGCACAGATTCTCTGCACCAAGTGGCATTTATGAGGAGGCACCTTATACTGAAGTCACTATAAAAAGGAGTCTTGATGTTATAACATCACATCATGGTATTATCATCATCAGCAGTTATTAATCCTAAGATTGATTAGCTGCAGCTATCTACTCTCCTATGAGCTAACCATTTTATTCCTACATAATCTCTGCTGTGGCATCCTTCATAACTTGCCTGATGTACATATTCATGATCATTGATCATTCTCGATAATTCTTCCCATTCTATGTCTTGAGGTGCTTGTTGTGCCTAAGAATGTGTCCTATGAATGTTTCACTGGCATTCCACCAAGTATCGAAGATCAAAGCACAGCAAAGATTGATAAGATAAATACCATGATGAACAATTTTGGGAAAACATTTTGGGAAAGTATCTCTCCTGATAGGTGGCAATCTGTTGAAAGGCTGCCTCGGATGGAAGGTTTACATACCAAAAAACGTTCAAGTTTGGAAATGGACTTGCTTAAATTATTTGTTTTAAAACCAGGGGCGTTGACGTGTTAGGTTTCACAACAGCTTCGAGATTGGTCCTCACTCTCGCCCAGGATTTGCAGAAGCAAGGCTGTATAATTGGGGTAGACAACTACTTTAGTAGCCCCAAGCTCTTATGACTTTTTAGTTACATTTGAGAATGATGCAATTGGAACTCCACAAAAGAACAGGAAAAATGCCCTTCCAAAAGTCATGCAAAAAAGTAGAAAAAAGGGGGAGGCAGTTGCAGCCTATTGCGGAAAACTAATTGCAAAGAAGTGGTAGGTCAAAAAGGATATGTGCATTTTCAGCAGCAGGCATGATGGCTCAATGATTTGCATGAACCAATTCCAATGCAAAACATCTTGACTGATATCTTGAAATCAAGATATCAGTTAATGTTGATGGTAGAATTTTGCTTCAAAATTGTAAACGCTCACCAAAAGACAAGGATTTCAATTCTGATTTTATATTTTTCGAGAAAGCAACAAATATTTATTTAGCAAAATCACTGAATAAACAATCATATAACCACCGACTCTTGCTGCAAAGAGGGTGTAAATATGTACAATGAAGGGTCTAGGTACCTGCTCCCGGATTCCCAGGGAAAGTCCTGACCCCCAGTGCATCGGGTCCCAAAACGTAGAAGCTGTGTACCTGCAAGCACCAGAATGGGGGGAAAGCATAGGAATGAAAATATACGGCGTTCGTTCGCTTGCATAGGAAAATCTCCAATGAAAATTTTTGGCGTTCGTCTTCCTGGTCAGGAAACCTACTGCCATATATTTCTGGCATTCGTAGTGAAAGGGTTAATTTGTACTGTCGCAAACTCCTTGAATTTATATTCACTTGCATCAATGAAAATTGTGACAAGCTTTTAGCCCATTTGAAGCTTGGAGTCTGAAAGCATTTGTGTCTGTTCCTAATGTAGAGCCTGGATTGCGACTAATATTATTCTCTTTACTGGATTCTTTAGTCTAGGCTCAAACTTGGCCTCAGTCTGTTTAGCACTGTTTGATATCTTGTACTGGGTACTTGTCAATGAGTACATAATTGGTACTACATTAATTGGTAATGCATAGTAAATTAATGGTTTCTTAATTTCATAGAGAACTTTCAAACCCTGATATGGTATCTATTGGATCCATCCAAAGTAAAGAAAAAGAGAAAGAAACAAATGATGTATGGCATAATACATCACAAAGGTTTTAGTTAATTAGATTACTATTTATTAATGTTAATTTGAATGATTATTGTAGAATATGTATTAATTATTGCTAAAAACATGTGTAGTATTTCCTTTCTCACTTCCTTTCATGGTACATGCTTATTTATTTTGCTAATGATCTACAAACCTTATGCTTTATTGTGTCATTGCTAGAATTGTGAAAGAACAAGGATTACAGAAAATAGAGACATACCTGTATGAAAACCACACCTTATTGAGGAGGGCAGCTACTCAAGTCATGACAAATCTTATGCTATCACCTGAGGTAAGTTCCACCCTTTGTGTTTGATATTGCTGGCTTTGTCGGTTTAATACTTTTTTATTAATTTTGTTTGTTTTAATCCTTATAATGCATTTAAGATCTTGCAAGTTTGTCATTTTTCCCAGTAAATATGGGTGTGATATTTTTTCATTACAATGAAAAAAATAATTTATAACCATTCATTTTGGAACGATTTTTCCTACTTTTTGGGACCATTTTTCATTCTTTATAGCGATATTGAGAGCCATTGATATAGATTTGAAACCATTGCCACTTTACAATAGATTTTCTTTAGCAAAGAGTCAGTACATGTAGAGTTTCTTGGGTGTTTCTTACGAAAGGTTGCAGAAACTCATGTTGTACCTAACTTTAATAAATTTGTGGTCTTACAAGGAGACCTCGCGTGACTGATGTTCAGGATCCAAATGACGCAATTATTTTCTGAAACTATAGAGAGAATGCAGGAAAAGTGTCACGGCTCTCTTCCATTTGGTCCCAAGTTCGAGAGAAAAACGCAACTAAAGAATTTCCCTCCGTATAAATCCTTTGCAATATGAAAGTCTATCAACAGAAGCTGTGGCCAAGTGGTTAGAGGCACTGGACCTGTAATCCCCGCAATGTGGCACAGGTTCGAATCCCAGTCCGGTTAATTTTTTTTCTTTCTAATATTTTTTCGGAGTCACTGTGCATTGCCCAATCCCATACATTTATGGCAGTAACAACAATATTTTTTAATTTTCAGCCTATTTTCTGGATTTTCAATCAACCCCCTGGGAGACTTTCGAAGCTAATTTCCGGAATCTTGTTCGGCCGAAAAGAGGTTTCACATGCCGACAGGCCTAATATGTTAAGATTTTAAAAATACAAGGATACTTCCGTGAATAGGATGGGCGTCGATTGGTCGTGGCTCTTTCTCAAGGCGGTAAATAATGAACGGATTATTACTTTTTAATATACAGAGATGCATGCACTTCAGATTTCTCAGGAACTGCGTTCAAATAATGACTTTTGTGACTCAATATTTCGTTCAATTGTGAACATGATATTAGTAGAAAAGAGACCGTAACTGTTTCCGAGGTTATGTAAAAAATAGTTGCTAGGACCTTTCTGCGGAGCAACATATTATATTGAAGGGAAGCCTGTATCGTGGGGGAGAGGAAGATATGAGATTCCAGCACAAACAATATTACGTAATGATAACACTATTTCTTTTCACACCTCATGTTTATTTCAATGGAAGGAATTTAACTTTTCATTCATGGCATGGAATTGCTTACTTTCGGATGATATTCATCGTAAAGACATATAAAGCAAAGAATATTTCTGCACCCAGCCAAGTTGTTTTCTGTCGCCAGAACATTCGGATCTGCTCAAAGACAGATCCGGTCTACAAACTCCAGACCATTTATTTATATTTTCTCAGATTTTAAAAAGTTGGAGCAAGCCTTAATTCTTTTACTGCGGGAAAAAACACAGGTACATGTGCAAATAGCAACTATTTTTTACATAACCTCGGAAACAGTTACGATCTCTTTTCTACTTATATCATGTTCACTATTGAACGAAAAATTGAGTCACAAAAGTCATTATTTGAACGCAGTTCCGGGGAAATTTGAAGTGCATGCATCTCTGTATATTAAAAAGCAATAATCCGTTCATTGTTTACAGGTCCAGTGCCTCTAACTGCTCGGCCAAGGCTTCTGTTGATAGACTTTTGTATTGCAAAGGATTTATACTGAGGGGAATTCTTTAGTTGCGTTTTTCTCTTGAACTTGGACCCAAATGGAAGAAAGCCATGACACTTTTCCTGCATTCTCTCTATAGTTTCAGAAAATAATTGTGTCATTTGGATCCCGAATATCAGTCACGGGATGTCTCCTTGTTAGCACCCAAAAGATTAGGTCCACAATTTTTTAACCTGATCTTATTTAGCATTGACATTAGTCTTAGGATAAGCATGTCTAAATTTCCAAATTACATAGTAGATCATTTTAACTGGTCGCCAATTTTGTTGTTAATCTCCATGCATAACCTCACTCACACTCTAGCATAGTGTTACATCTTTCTGATATGTAATTTATCTCACCTGGTTAGACTTATATCACTTTTTATTACAACACATTAGTGGTTACCAATGCATGAGACAAAAAGAAATTTCTCCCCTTAAATATGATAAAAAATTAGCAATATTTTCATATGGTTACTACATAACTTTGATATATTGAAGAGGTAAACTGTAATTGTTTCTTCCAGAAATGTAGATATTATTTGAAATATTTAAAAATTTCAATTGTTATCATGCAATCATAGCTTTATATTGCCTCATCTGTCGGGTCATATAAGTGACCTTACCATTGCATAACAAATATGAGTCCTGAATAAAATTTCCCACACATGTGAAACAAGTGCAAATTTGTTTTTATAGCATATGCTCTGGTTGACTTTACATTGAAACAAACAAATTGCATGGGATCACATTGTTTTTTATATTCTCTGTTCTCTAATTGGGGACAGATTATTTTATAGGGTCAGGCAATGTATTCAATGTGAATTACTATTGGAATATTTATTTTCCCTCAGGTCATTAAGGCATATGAAGGGGATAATGATCGCCTGAAATTCATGGTGATTCTGTGCAAAATGGCAAGCTTGGTGGTCACCGACCCGGAAGAGAAGGCGAGGCGGGAAGCGAAGAGGAAGGAGAGGGAGGAGAAGTGGAAGAAGCGAGAGGAGGAGAGGAAGAAGAGGGAGCAGGAAGAGCTGGAGAGGAGGAAGAGGGAGGAGGAGGAGAAGGCAAAGCGACCTCTGGAGGGGGAGGAGGAGAGGAGGATAGTGGAGGTTGATGACAATGGGGAGGAGATTAGAGATGGAGGGCAGGAGGATGGGAAGGGTAAGGAAAAGGAGGGGGAAAAGAAGGATGAGGAGGGAGAGAAGAATGACAAGGAGGGAGAAAAGAAGGAAGAGGATAAGAAGAAGGAAGAGGAAGAGGAGGATGATGAAGATGATGATGATGAGGAGGCAGACACTGATACTGTATTGGCTGCTGCTGGTGCCTTAGCAATCCTTTTGTCCAACAGTCCCAAGTGCTGCAAGAAAATGATCAAGGTTGGTATAGATGAGCACGATCAGTTGTGTCCACTTCGCAGCCCCAGGAGGGATAGAAATGTAGCTCGGGAAGCAATTTTAAGATAAAGCTTAAATATTTAATTATTCCAATTGTGGAAAGTGTGACAGGATAAGCATCAAAATCTGTCTCATGTGTATAGAAGGATATAATTTGTATCATTAGTTGTTTATAATCATACTCATTCATCAATTATGCTCAATACCGCTAATTAAATACTACATGAACGACAGAAGTACTTACTTTTTCAAAATTTTACCCTTCATTCTGTGAAATAACATGAAAATAAGCTTGCAATACTTTTTACCTAATGCTTCAATAATGAAATCACTTGAACCACAGTTCTAACATCCATAATTGCAGACACAGTAGTAATAATCTATTGTGGTACAAATATGACTAACAATAAGTCATTCTAAGGATACCTGACTTTTTATAACCCTACTTTTTTTGAATGTAAATCATTAGTTAACTTCATGTCATAAGTTCCTGGGGAATAATCTATTTTAATGTAGTCTCATCTCGATCCTTGTATTTTTTGAGGACTCGTCTATGATGAATAAAAAATGTTTTCAATTAAATATTTTTAAGTAAAAGAAATTGTATGATAATATGTGTGCACAGAGTTTGTTTTTCACATTACTTTCCACCTCATTGATCATAGCATTTTGTACAATGAATTATTACAAATTTTTCATTCATTCCACATAATAAAAAAGGAAAGTTATCCAAACACTGTATATATCGCAATTCTGGAAGAGTTCAGGTCCCACTTGTTCTGGATTCCACTGAAATGTGCCCATTTGCAAAGAAACTAAGGATTTTGAGGAAGTCTATCCCTGATATATGTACCTTAAATTTCTTTATTCTTCTTCTTCCATTATAGTAGGCTCCTAAAGCCTGTCTCTTCTTCATCTACAACCTTCTCTAGTTTAGGTTGTTGCACCACCTTTTTCTTGACCAATTGATATTTTTTTAAATTAATTTATTTATTGACTAACTAACTGAGAATATCCTCTTGGGCCTTTACATCAGGTGCTATATATAGCCAACAATATTGGGTATTCACTAACAATAATGCCCTGGATGTTGAAAAATCCACCTAGGTGGGGCTGGAATCCATTACCCTAGATTTGGCAGGCCTGGACTTTAATTCACCGCCTCTGGGGCTGATGAATTGTCTGTGCACTGTCTAGTGTTATGTAATGTTTGGTGTAAATATTTCTAAATGCCAGATTTATTTATGTGTGCCCCATCAACTTAGGTTACACCTTATCATCTAACTAAAGAGCTTAATCCTGAAACAAATGTAACAGCTTAGACCAAGGTGGGATTTGAAACCACTACCTTCAGGATGCCAGGACAGTGTTTTCCCAACACAATTACAATGGCTTTTGTGGCAAATTCCATTACCACAGTCACCCAACTCAACCAATGATAAGGAGGTTCCAAATTTTGAAAGATTAAGTTCCAGAAATATGTACCAAATTCTTTCAAGACAGTCCATGCTGAATTAGGAGGTATCCTGGAAAATGAGGATAGTTGGCTACCCTAATCGGATGGGATGCTAAAATTTAGATCCCTTGGCACATTTTTTCTAAGAGTGGAACAATGCCAATGGTGGTTTGTTTCTCTCCCCTCATCCTTAATTCCCCAAGTAATCCTTACCTACCAACCTAAACTCAATGATGCAAATAGCAGCAGTTGTCAGTTGCCTCTGCTAGTAAGCAATCAATTAATACAATATTTTTCAATTGAAGAGTAGTAGTAAATTATAGACTCATTAACTTTTTAGAATTGAAGTATCTTCATAAAAATATTTGGAGAGCTCTTCATATCATTTGACACAACTTTTCTTGGTCAACCTATTTCAATGCTACCATCATTTTCAATGCACCAACCAGGTGCATAGGCTACCCAATTCAACTTAAAATCTTAAATTATGCCATTTTAAATATGGTTGAGTGGAAATTGTTTGGCTGGTAAATGTAGTGTGGAATATTATTTCATGTCTGTGATTTTGCCCTTTCTTGTGTGTAACTCGTAGTTTCTTTTATTCAATAGCAATGCTCGCAGTGGGTTGAGGCCCTTCAGGCATTACTTGCCCAGCCAGTGCCTGGCTTCCAGCATAGAGGAGCTGCCATAGTTGAAGCTATGATGCGAAGCAGTAAAGAAGTTGCAGAAAAGATTATTGAAACAAACTTATTGGAAATTCTCATGGTTTTATCAAGAATGGGTTAGTTTTTTTAATATTTGCATTTATTAATTTTAGCATAGAAATGTCTGATGCAATATTTTTTTGGAGACACATATACACTTTTGGCTGTTATACATATCATATTTGGAATACTTGGTGTAAACCTTGAATGGGCCTGAAAGTCAGCATGATTCCGTGTAGATGAAACTCTTGTTTTGGAAAGATATTAATCACTGACTTGATATGAAAATGGTTTCATTAATGCAGATTTACATATTTTTGAATTTATTAAATACAGTAAAATCCAGCTGTAATGCGGGTCTCGGGGGACGTAATTATACCCGTGTTATAGGCAACCTGCGCTATTCTGAGAAGGTTCGTGAGATAAATAAAATCCAGCATGAAATTATAACAAATTTATTAAAGGAAGTATAAGTACAAAATATGCTGGAATGAAATTATTTAAAATGTTATTTACCAATATTTAAACTTTAATAAAGCGTTGTAAATTGTGAACACATCGAATATCATTGCATGAATTCGCAAGATGCACCTCGCTTCCGTACTCACCGTCTAACTGCAAGCCAATCTCAGGAACTTGATATTTACCGTATAAACTCGTGTAAGAGGCGCACCTTTTTTCCCAGAAATCGCAGCCGAAAATGAGGGTGTGCCTCTTACACGAATCTGTTCGTTGCAAAATTCCGTCACCCGAGTTTGAAGGCTAATATCTCAGAGATGGCTCAATCGATTTTAAAATTAAGTACATCAAATTAAAGCTTATTTATTTCTGCGTTTATTGATGGTGTACAAAAAATTTTACCGTTTATATCGATTTCAGTGTGTGCTTAAAACAGAATTTTAGCGCATTTTCCCTGGTACCGGACGGTTGCATCGCATTTACGGCTTCGTAATAACAACACGGATCAAGATATCGAAATTTCCTTTACAAATATTATAGCAAAGATCTTTCCTAACAGCTAAACGAAGTTTCATATTATTTAATGCATTAGTATTTTAGTTATAGATGCAAATGCACGGATCCGTTATTGTCCGTTCCGCGCATCCCTGAAAACCGCCGTTTAGACCTTCTTCAAGCTCTCGAGTTCACCATCATGAATCCACTTATAAAATCTTAAAGGAATTCGTTGGTTAACCAATATCGATTAACATTTATTTTGGAAAAAGAGCGCGTTCAACTGCCAGGAGCATGCACGGAAGAGAAAGGGAGAGGCTCCCGCTGTTGCCCAGTCAGAGGGCTATCCGTAAGGCGCACGAGGGAGTCTACTGCAAGCATTACCTGCGGGGGAAAACCAGTTGTCTTTTCTCTGTGCATGAGTCATTTGGACTCGGTAAATAGTGGCATAAAGGGTGACGTGGCGTTCGGGCACGCGGGCATTCTTCCGCGTTGTCTTGTAGAGGAACGCCCGAAAGCCGTTACCAATATGGAGAAACGCTGCGGAAACCTCAGATCCAAGTGAATACTTACCTCCGGGGTCTATATATGCCTATGAAAAATTCCGCGTAAATTATAAGAGAATATCACAAGCGCAAGGCTTTGAAAATGGCCGAAAGTTCCCAGTTAGGCCCGCAAAACCTCGCAATAAAAGAAAAAAAACTCAAATTTTTTTCTTCAACTTCGAAGCATAAAAAGAGGGGTGCGCCTCTTACACGGGTGCGTCTCTTACACGCGTTTATACGGTAACTGTATTTTCAAGCAATGGGAAGAAAACGTGGAATAGAAATTATTCAACTCTCATTATACCTCTGCTTACTACTTGGTGCCGGCAATAAGGCATCTTTCTTTTGGTCTCACTCCATCATCTCTACATCGCAATTACCTTAACGATACCTGTAGAAACGCATCTGTAGAAAGTGACGTTGCGAGCTTACCAAAGTTATGTTACTTTTAAATGTAACTCCATTTTTCTTTTTCTGCAGATACATATACCACATTGCAACTCATTGTCTAAAGTTTTACCTTTTATCAGTCGCAGTTCCATTTCTTTCCATGTTACATAACATTTATGGTGTTCTACAGTGTTCTGCTATTCTTAGATTTTAATGTTTTCAATTACGAAAACCTTTTGTAAAATTGTTTCTTTCGTACTGAATAATAAACAACAAAAACAAAGAACAGATTTGACGTTTTCATGGTAAATGAGCCACTTCCTCTCTATTTTATCATTATTTTACAAGGTCTTCTAAAACCAACCAATCGGCTGAAAAAGTTCTGCCATCATCGGTCATTGAAAACCTAAAATCGCAGTCTTTTCCTTGCTCTGGTCCACGTTCACTGAGACAATACCTAACCTTGTCATCTGTCTTGGGCCATGACATAGGGTCATTATAATTTATGCACTTAAGCTTATCAAAATCAGCATCTTTGGAATCCAAAATATCCAATATTGGTACAATGCCTGAAAAATAGCTATTGTAAGACTATGATTGTGATTTTTGACATGATGGTATAAAATAAAAATTTTGCCTGTGGCACCTAACCTAATACTAAATATGATACATATATTAATCGATGCATACCATGATTTTCTTTTTCATCTGAAGCTGTTCATCGTCAATATCGATGATATCCATTTACATAATTTACTAAATTTTTTTGCTCCTCTTTGCGTGCACTTCTGATCTTTTGGAATTCGGAAACAGACCATTTTTTCGGTGGTGGCATTCTAAATAAACAAACATAATAACTTAAATATCTCAACTAGATTGGAAATACTTAAGAACAATGCTTTGTGTTCACTTCACTTACGGACTATACTGACTTAAACGCTAGGTATGTAAAAATCAGAACAAATAAATTGTGAGGATTCCCCACACAGTGTTTTGCTACTCTTGCTGGTCGTTCTTACAGAGTATGGCCAGCCAACATGGCCGGTTTGGTGCCGGCATGCTGCCCAGCCACTTTGGTCGGCGTGTGTTAGAGAGTGGAAAAACAGTCAATGTTAATGTACGATTGTGACAAACTTTTGGCTTGTGCATTGTTTTTTTTTAAATCTTTTATTTAGGGTTCGGTACAAATTTTGCGTGTTAAGTTAGGGGTGCCATTCCTAATCAGTGCAATCAGCCTATTGTAATCAAGTGCAAGTTTTTTTAAAATGTGAGTTAGCATCATGTTTTAATTTTGTGTGCCTGTGCCCCAGTGGCCCGCAGGCTGTGGGTCTGCAAAGTGTGCCCCCCTGAGGATGGTGCCCCTGGCAGCCACCTACCTGGCCAGCCCCTAGCTACGAGGCTAACTACCTCTAACAAAATATAGCACAGTGACTTTCTAATGCCAAAGAGAACCATCCGTATCTTGTTGCTGTGGTGGCTAGAGTACTGGTTTACACCCCAATGTAAAACTTTTAAACCTGGTGTGATAAAATGTCAAATGTAGTATATACATAACATAGATCGGGTTATTTTTCCATAAAATTGGTTACCTAAGTTTTGCCTATAAATTATGTAAAACTTAACAGAAAATGTGACTGTGAGTTACTGGTGTAGACAAACTACCTTGGCATCAAAAAAATTGGAATATGTCCTATACTACAGTCACTATCTTTTAAGTCATTAGGATTCTTCTTTCATATCTCCGTGTGTTTGGTTTAATGTGAGTTGTTCATAATTAAGACAAATCATGTTTTAATAATTTTTCAGATGGTGATGATTACAAAAAAATTCGTGGCCTAGCTGCAGAAGCTCTGAAGTCTGCTGAAGAGATGAAGCTTATTAAAAAGCCTGGGGAAGGTGATGATTCTGAGTGAAGGAAACAATTGTGTGACTTTGTTTTTCATGACATGCAGACTCTGCTTTTGTATTTTCTTGTCATCAGAATAGATTTTTCACTGTGAATAAATATATGTATAAGGAAATAGTTGTGCCTGTTTGCTCTAAGCATGTTATAATATTTTAACTTGTGTATAGAAAATGTTTCTACCAATAATATTGGAAATGATGTGATTTTATTACAGTATGCTAATATATTAGTTTGTCAATCAATTGATTAGCATATTTTTGATAAAATTAGCAGTCAGTCTCGTGCCCATAAAAAATTAATGAATGGAAGGAGTAGATATATTTTAAGTATTTATTTAATGAATTGTTATTGTAAACTGGTATTGAGTTATAGTCCATTCTTATCTGTGTTTTTTGCTAAATTTTTCAATGTGTTGAAATATTTTAAGTAAAATTATAGCTGTCTCTTGGATAATAAGTTGGTATCTGACTGATGATTTCACTGAACTTTTTTGTCATATTGGAAATTATGTGATTTTATTACCGTTATGCTAATATATTAGTTTGTCAATCAATTGGTTAGCATATTTTTGATAAAATTAGCAGCCAGTCTCGTGCCCATAAAAAATTAATGAATGGAAGGAGGAGATATATTTTAAGTATTTATTTAATGAATTGTTATTGTAACCTGGTATTGAGTTTTAGTCCATTTTTATCTGTTTTTTTCTAAATTTTCCAATGTGTTGAAATATTTTAAGTAAAATTAAAGCTGTCTCTTGGATAATAAGTAGGTATCTGACTTATTCACTGACTATTTATCTGAACTTTTTAGTCATAATTTGCCCAATCCTCACCCCCGTAATAGGAATAAATGAAAGTTATCAGTAAGTTTTGTGACTGGTGAAGAAGCACCAAATTGCAGTTTATGACAAATTTGTATGCACACCTGTATAGTTGCCTGATATAACTTGTATAGCCATCTGTGTTGCTACTTGCATTGCTAAGGAAATATTAGGCATGCTATTTTATGCACTTTTCTCAGGTAGTGTGATTGAAACAGAAACCCTTGTATGCAACTGTTATATCTCTAGGGTATAACTTTCAAATCTATGGGTGATTTAAGTTGAGAAAATCAGCAATTATAAAGTTCCATCCATGGTGTGTCTTTATAGATTTGCCAAGTATCAACATCTATGTCCAACGTTTTTAAAATCTGAACTTGTGGCACCAAAACATTTTGATTATGTCTAAAGAGGAAATATTATTTTTTCAAGTACCTACACAATCACTGTGTACTTAATCTAGGTTTCCATTTCACACAGCGATGGCTTTTCTTAATAAATCTAAAATCCTTTGAATTTTAAAACAATTTCTGTGTTAACTTTTTGGTATTTCCATTTTATGAATATTAAATGGTAACTATTACGTAATTACCATTAAGTATTCCTTCAATTTTACTTTCTAAAATGACCATATGGATGGAGCTGTGACAAAATGGCTCAACTGAGATAATCAGCAATATGTACAGTCACTGCATAAAGTCTGGCAACATCGGTAACCAAATACCCTTAATTTACTAGCCCCCAAGATGAGGTTCCGATTCACGACTACTCTGGCCACTTTCTCGCCTCCCTCCCACCCTCCTCTCTATTTCCCCTCCCCAACCCTCACTTTTGAATCAGTGGTGCCACACAAAATCGTAGTTTCGCTTATTCGGTGCTTTTGTCGATGTCGCTAGACTTTATGCGGCGACTGTACATCAAGCCACCTTGACCTGTACAGGTGTGTGATCATAACAAAACGGAATTGATTATTCTTGCTTGGTAGTGTGAGTTGTTTGCAAAATTTTACCCATTAGGATATCGCGCTTAGGCACGGAATGTATAAGAACAATCAGTGGTCCTCCTCCGCCCCGTGTTCTGGCACACCTAAGTCTGTGAATATTTCCACTCTTAAGTGCCAAAATGTATAAATAAATGTGTATAAAACGTAGTCAATTGTAATATTTTGTACCAACCCATCTGCCTATTGCATCACCAAAATGTGTAAAGTTTAGTTCATTGGTTAATGTATGAGTCTGCACCCCCTAACATTTTTTCACCCCACCTAAAATATTTGTCTGGCCTAGACCCAAAACCGGGCTATGCCACTGAGGACAATGTCTTACTGAATTGGAGGTGTGTAAAAAAACTTAACGTGTTACAAATTGAAACATCTTTCCGTATGGTTAACAACCTCCAATAATATTGGTGAATGTTTCTAATTGAAGTGATAAACCAATTCAATTAGAAACATTCACCAACATTATTAGAGGTCATTGTGATTGAAAAATTTTGATGGAGTTGATTTTATAATTTCTAGCATTTTCCTGGGCTCTTATTGATGTGATAGGTTTTGGGTATAAATATTTCTGGCTACTCGAGTGCAGATCTGTAATGCCCAATTCACTTAACTAGCTTTTTACCATTGTATGAAATGTTGGTAAGTTTTACCTGCATTTGTACCTGTACATCAAGCTTATTCCACTGATGCATTATCAAAGATGGTAAATTCCACTGTGGTACAGTGGAATTTACCATCTTTGATGGTAAATTCCAAAGATGGTAAATTCCACTGTGGTACAGTGGAATTTACCATCTTTGATGTACAACATAATTGTTTCTAATCGCCTCCGATGGTCATGTGTTGATGATGGCAATTGATCACCTGGCCATTTGTGACCAATGGGCATTCAATTGGCATAAAAAAATCTCAAGGTAGTCCGGGATTGGTTGGCCCCGGTGGTGGTGGGGTGAAGTGCTTGCCTGCCAACCCTGTTGGCCAAGGTTCGAATCCTGCCTGGACAGGATGTTCACCTCCCAGGGATATCCGTTGTTACCTGTTATTATGAATGTGCACCTGTTTTTAAAGGATAAATGTATTCAGGGTAATATGAAATACCTAGATATTCCTGAGAAGTTCACCAGGGTAGATAAGTTGACAATGATCAGCACAAATTTGGTGTTAGTATTACTTATTGTCACCCTTGTAAAGGATTTCGAAAGTAATAATCTAATAAAGGGAAGGGGTATTAGCAGCTGCTAGTTAACTAGTTGGTTGCATATTGCAGAAAAAGTTTGTTTGAACTGGAATAAAAGCAATCAATAAGGTAAAAGTTTTACTCTAGGCTTTCATGACTATTGGCTTTTTAGGAAATACTACCCGAAAAAAAATTTTACTCTCGGAATATATCCCTAGTCCATGGGCTGCAATACTTCTTCTTTCGGCTTAAATTTTCACAGAGGAAAATTCAGTGCATCGCGGAATGAAGCAGTGTGGCTATGGTTAATGCTATTATCGCTGAAATGAAACATACTGAAGTGTATTTTGAGATTTATGTAACGTGTCACTGGCAATATAGGCTGTTTTCGAGAATATATAGTCGGAATAATCTTTAGTAAGGGCAAGTAGATGGATATGGTTTGGTTTTTTTCGTGGACAGGACTGATATCTGGTTGTTAACATTCACACGTTAGGATCTAAGTTTTCCATGATAAAACTTCTACACAATTTTTTTTTAACTTGAAGAGGTCGATTTACGTCTTCTTATTAACAATGAGAGTGGTTCATTCAATATGCTGTTTGAATTTTAAATTACGATATAGTGCGATAGTGCTGCCACCAATGTGATTGAAACATCCCTTTTTAGAAAACTTATTTATGAAGTTTTATGTGGAAATAGGTGATAAATGGTTGATAATAATTGAATTCATTGTCTGAATTACCCAAAAAGATTAGTTTATCCTGTGGTTTACCAGTTTTTACTGATAAAAGATGTTGTAATTTTATTTGCCTTACAAAATTTTCATACAAATGAGTCACTGGATACAGGGATACAGGTATTGGCTGTTCCCGTAGTCCCGCACAGTATCTTGTCGGTGAAAGGTAATATTTGCATGGTTCATGGTGCGGAAGAATCCTTCAAATGTCAGTGCCGTAAACTGTTGTTTTGCAAAATGTGTAGTTGACAGCAGATTTGCCAGTATTAGAATTGCAGTTGTGTTCGAAGCGGACTCTACCGACATGTGGTTGTTGTGCTAAATTCCAAGATCGTGAATTGTTCGTGAATCCATTCTTTAAATCTGCCCGACGCCGAGATTCTCATTTTTCTGGTGAGTTTAGTTTTTAACTTAATATAAATTCACTATGCAAGCTGTGTATCAATGGAAAATGTTAGAAAAAAGCATTCTATTCGCGTTCTTGAACGATGTTGACTTGCTGCTAGTAAGTAATGCTGGTAATGTTGACAGTTGGACATTTTAATTTTCAAGGAATACTTGCTTGATTTCTTCTAAACGACCTGGCTACAATAAATGAAACCGGTTTTCTGTCTTTAAATATTTGTGTGATATCGTATTTTTGCATCACATCTTGAATTGCGGCGTCTCATTCTTGCGTGATGTGCTATTTCATCTTGAATAGCTGAATATTTCCTAATGTATGCAATCGTGTGTGTTTGATTTATCACATAATTGAGTTTTTCGGCAAAACAGGTATATTGCACAAGTGCTATATTCGTAATCGTTGTTGAGATATCCGTTAACTATGTCCTCTACTATTATTACTCATTCTCTAGTATTTCATCGTGATCTTCGTGTACGTAAAAACATGCACGGGTAAAGAAGTTTGTTTTAGTTGTTTATATTACTTGATATTTGTCAAAGGATGATAATTTTATCTAATTATCATCTTAGTTTACCTTCGCTGTCGTTATAATATCGGATGTGAGAAACGAAATGACATTTTGTGTATAACTGGAGTGTTTTCATCCAAAACTCCCGATAAAGCTACTATCGGTTATGAATATAAGGTATTTTTCTCTGTATTAAATTCTTTTCAATGTCTCTGGCTGCGTAAATCTGGTGAGGAGGCTTTCGAAGCGATGCGGTGTATGGATTTTACGCGGCGTTTTGCCCAGCCTCAGTATCTTCTAACTTAGATGACAGTAGCTACAGTTAAATTTATTTCAGGTGAGTGTTGATTGGCCAATTGCAAAAACATGCGTTTAGAGTTCTGGACTTCAGCCAGAATACTTCACCTTAATTCATGAGCATATGATTTTATGACATTGTCCATTCGCTGTCATCTGTCATAGATTGTTTCTACGTATCTTCGATGGTGGCGCCTGGGTCCAAGATTGGAGTTCGGGGATGATACTTTAAGTTGCCATGGAGACGTTAGCGGAAGGGGGTGTGGTCTGAGCACGCAATGTCATTTGAAGGGGGGTAGGAAGTTACTACCTGGCTGAAAATTGGTTGCTTTTATTGTGGTATGAACATTAGCAATAGAGGTGGTTAAAAGTTCTGAATCAGCTATCCTTCGATTATTTTAAAAAAATTTGGTCGGGAATGCGGTATTTGTGGCATGATTTAATCTCGTCGTTGATTTTAAATGTCTGTACGTCTTAGTGTAGGTCATTCATGCCATTCGATCAATGAATCCTGAGAGTTATTTAATCTAAATTCCGTGTTTGTTTACTTTTTGCTCATGATTATTCGTATTTTACCTAGCGTTGATGTGTCAAGTATTATCCTCCTCGAAGTATGCGAGTGCTTGAAGATTGTATTTGTCATTTAAGTTCTTCATATTTGCGAAAATGCTACCTCTAGGATATACCATATGTATAATTTGGGCCTCTTATTTTTCTCTGGATTTTATTTGGTGAGTGGTGGAATATTATTTTACGCCGTCAAAACACCATTAACCGGAGTGATAATGATTACTATGCTGACATTTCCGAAGGAAGATCTTCCGCCTTCTTCCTCATCAGAATAGATATTTGTGGAAATGATCCGCTAGAAAATTTTATCTTGTTTTCCGTCCATGCGTTAAAACTATTCTTAACTTTATATAACCCATATTTTTCAATTTCACTTTTCAATGTTCCCAAAAGCTAGTGTTTTGGACTGATACCCGCTTGCGGATCAAATTTTCTGTAAAATGTAGTATGTAGAACCTCGGTAGTGTAAAGAAATTGGGACAGGCAGTTATATCGCAGAATCCGTGAATAATGCGGCTTCATGTTAAGGGTGTTTCTTTGCCTTTGTTTCATAATTTTTAGTGCGTTAATTTTGTACCTCATTCGCTTTAATTTTCTTAAGTAATTTAAACAGCTTCCAAGCATCTCAATTGTTAGCATTTTTCTGGGATTTGGAGTGATTTTGAGCATTACGCATAGAGATGGGAAAATTACCGTAATTTTCATCTGATGTAAATTACCAGGGGATTTTTTTTAGTTGTAAGTGTTAAACAGCAAATGTATGGTTAAAGAAGAAAGATAATATCAATAGGAAGGGAATAACTATGTTTAAACCATACCTACTTTGACATTAATCTGTTAGAAATTTATTAAATTGTAAAAAGAACTACGGCAGCTACACACATTCTGGCTTTCTTTCAAGTATGAGAAATTTTAAAGAAAAATATTCTAATGCATTACTCTATAATGTTATAATTTAAGTAAAATATTCCAAAAATGTGTTGTACATGCCTCAATTTATTATTAAAGACGTAGTCAATGTGAACTTGGCTTAAAAGAACATGTTGGGAATTTATCTGTATGAAAAATGATCTCAAACATTAGTGAATTATCTAGAAAATTACGGTAATTTTCAAGGGGCGCGGTAAATTACGAAAAATACCGAGGTAATTTTCATAGTGGCCCATCTCTAATTACACATGTACGAAGTCTGTCCAAAAATTCTAGGACTGGTTAATTTACGCGAGTATTAGACGTAGCGTTATGCAGTTTACGGTGGCAATGTTTTTAAGAAAACGTCACGAGTAACCTCCTTTTTGTATATTGCTGTTACGTCAACTCCTCGTAGAGCTGCAGCTGTTTTTGTAAACGCTTTTTTTCGCGTTCGGCAGTTTTGTGATTAGTCCCGGCTAATGAAGGACGAGAAAAAACAAATTTGGTTTAAATTCAAACAAGAAACCAGTCATAATCTTCTTCAGAGGGATAGCAATGATGATACATTGCTTGAGACTATCATTGCAGGTTACGAAACATACGGGTTAGCGCGCACGACGTTTAAATCAAAGCTCAATCATGACAGTGGAAAACCGAAAGTTATCAGAGACCAAAGAAGAGTTTTTTTTTGCCGTGATCACAAGTTAAGACTATGTTAACTCTTTTCTTCTCTCATACCAAGGAGTTGCCCCTCAAAAATCCCTCATAAGGTTAGGCATTCAATCGTGTTTATTATCTCGTAGTTTGGAAACTATTACGTGGATGTGTCCGAAGGAGGAGGAACCTTCACACAGCAATAAATGGATGTTTCACCAGGAGAGTGCTCATTCAACCCTTTTTATTTTTATGCTTAGAATGGCAGTCCTTCATCATCCCCCGTACTCGCCTGATTTGGCCGCTGCCATCTTTTTTTTTCTATTTGCTAGGCCCAATTCCTACATCAAGGGGCGGAGATTTGTCACGGTCGTCGAGGAAATAAAACAAAATTGTTT
The DNA here is from genome assembly GCA_963573305.1 of Pyrrhosoma nymphula. NCBI lineage: Eukaryota > Metazoa > Arthropoda > Insecta > Odonata > Coenagrionidae > Pyrrhosoma > Pyrrhosoma nymphula. Next base: position 92,690,557 of record OY754335.1, on the reverse strand, counting down.
GGTGGGATGAAGCAGGATTCCAAA